>CM045758.1:108477175-109939683 GCA_025200525.1 Camellia lanceoleosa
CACATGTTCTCTCAATTCACACCACTATCTCAATTTTTTTTAATTACCATTATATCATTCAATTAAGGGTAAATTACACTTACACCCCCTGAAATTTTAGTTTAATACATATCACCCCTTGACGTTTGAAAAATTACACTAACCCCCCTGTCATTGTAATTATTTAGACGAAATGAAGACATTGAACTCATGTACTCTCTCTTTTTTTACTTTGTTTTGTTTTCTCTTTTTTTCCCCTTTCATTTACTTTTTTTTTAATGTAATTTCTTATGTTTTTTTATAAGGAATTGTTACCTTTTATATAAGTAGGGAGTTTGTGAAATGAGACTATTAATCATAGGGATAGAAATGAAATTTCCAAAACGTTAAGGGATAAGTAGTAATTAGATCAAACATCAAGGGGTGTCAATGTAATTTACCTTTCAATTAAATTACTTTCTTAATTTTTTTAATTACCATTATATTATTGAATTAAATTACTTAACTCAAAACCATTGACTGCTACCTCCAACCGACCCTACCACCATTGGCTGCCACCTTCTCCAACCCCACCACCGTCGGTTGCCACCCATCTTGCTTAGTTTTACTGCCTCCCATCTCGGGAGCCATCTTCCCTCTACAACAACTCTGTAGTGCCCCCTCCTTCGCAACCTCCATCTTCTTCTTCTTCTTCTCTCTCTTTCTCTCTCTCTCTACTAGTTCGATTATCGATCGATCTCAGTCGATTGTGAGGGTTAGGAGTGGCAGTTCTCAAGGCTGCAATGATGGTGGAGAGTGGTTGTGGGGGTGTCGGAGTGGGGTGGTGTTGAGGTAAAGAATGGATGAAGGAATCTAGCGGAGGGACGGCCGTAGCCGGAATGGGCTGTGGAGGGACGGATGAAGGTGGGGTAAGTTGCCAGAGTTAGCAATGGCGAGGAAGGTACCGCTAGAGTTGGTGGTGGCTGAGTTGGGGATGGGTAGGATTAGGGTTAAGGTTAGGGTATTTTGACCATAAGGGTTGTGTATTAAGAAAATAATAAAAAATGAAAATAGTGCCGATGTGTGAATTGAGGTATTGAAGTATGTTGTGTAGATAGAAACTCTCCCAATAAGGCCTTATTTTCAAAATTATTTTATTTGTATGACTATTTTACCCTTGTAAAAAGGTGAAGAATTGAAAAGTATCAATTCATTAAGGGTGGGTTTGATTGGACGTACTGGATAAGGGAGATTAGAATCTATCAGACTTGAATCCTGGCACTGTAAATCTCTCGGACTATTTAGTTGGATTGGATATGTATCCTGTGTTTGTTTTTTCATGGGATTAAATGTTTGGAAATGACTATTTTTAGTGAATCTAACATTTGGTTGGACGGACTGAATAGGATAAACAAACAAAAGACTATTTTATCATTTTTTTAATTATTTACTAAGTAATAGCAATATTAAACATATCTTTAATATTTTAATTATTTTTAGCTAGATTAAATAAAAATATATTTTATTTATTTTTACACAATTAAATAAATTTATTTTTTTTAAATTAAATAAATAAAATATCAATAAAAATATATATTATTTTTTAATTAAAATTTTAAATAAATTTGTTTTTAAAAATAATAATAATTAAACAATGAAATTAAATAAAACATCTATTAACATTTAAATAATGAAATAAAATAAAATATAAACAAAATTTTAAAATAAAACATCAATAAAATATCTATAGAAAATTATTTTAAAATTAAATAAATAAAACATCAATAAAAAGTTAAATAAAATTATTTTATTTTTAAATTGAGACATTTAAATTTTATTGAATTTTACTAAATATAATACATAATTAAATAGTAGAAGATCAAAATGGTCATTTTACCACCTAATCCTAACAAAGAAATAGTATTTCCAAAAGCTGTCCCTTGCCCCCTCCCGGATAGTATAATCTCCCATATGGGGATAAAGAGTCGTCGACTCCATGTCCCATGACTAAAAAACAAATAATGGAATACTCATTCTTTCGAATAAGCAATCCAAATAGTGAATAGTCTCCACTCTAATCCCCCCAATCAAACACAACCTATGTGTTAAGAAAATTTATTAAGGGAAAAAGATTGGTAGCTCGAAAGTATTTTTCGTTGTGTCTCGAAACCAGAGGGAGAGGAGGAGAGGAGAGAGAGAGAGAGAGAGAGAGGCCGGCGCCGCCATCCACCGCCATCCTCGCGGCCGATCAGCTCGCCTCGCCTCGCCTCCGCCCCCTCCTCCATTTTTTAGGCCCCCTCCAGTCCTTCCTCCCCCTCCTCCTCCGCCCCTCCTCCTCCTTCTCTCACTTTTTCGAGCCACTCTCGAGCCAAAACTCTCGAGCTACCAATCGCGATCGTTTATTAAGTGTTTCAAATGTATCACATGATAATATTATCTACTAATTACTATAAATTATACCTCAAGACAAAATTGTGGGCCTATTATCTCCATTAATCACACTCTTGACTATGCCCAAGAGCGCTAGAGATAACAACTCATTATTTTTATTTTGTTGTTTAAAACTTAAAAATTTCGTAACTTTTATTATACACATTTATTTTTAATAAAATTTATATTTTTAAAGTTTACACAATGAGATATATTAAACAAGACTTATATTGAATATGAAATTTTATAAAAATAAAATATTATTTTTTAGTTGTACAAAATTCGATAATTTCTTAATTTGTGAAATATCTAGTAAAACTGAGAAATTTCTCTCTTTTTTTTTCCAGTGTTAAACTAAGAATATTATTAATTTTTAAAATTTTTAAATTGAGAAATTTTCAATTTTTCATAACAATGTTCTATCATCATACTCCTTTATAGACATAAATTTTTCATTTTTACACACAAAAAAAAAAAATCAATTTTTTATAGTTTTAAAATTGATGTCTTAAAATCAAAATAAATGTCATATCGTCATGCTCTTTTATAGACAATCACAAATGATAAACAAGTATTGTTTGAAAGGTAACTATTAAAAATTTAATGAGACTTGAAGGCCTAAAAAATTATAGTTAAGACTTAATGGAGTATAAGTTCATAAAATAAGACATGTGTGTAAATGTATATTCATTTATTAATAAAAAAGAATCATTTGTTATGTGATTTGAAATTTGAAGAGAGAAAATGAAATATTGAAATTACATAAGAAATTCGTATTTTAATTAGAGAATATAATTTGTAATTTATCCAAAAATAAAATGGTATAAATATGATAGCTTTGAAATGCCCAAAAAGTTTTTATTTTTAGGGAAAAAATAATTTTTTAAAATTTTAAAATATTTTTTTAATATTTAATTTTGGGAGATTTATTAGGAAATCTTTTTTTAAGTACTTGTATCATACATATCATATTTTTGTATTTCTAATAAGTCCTATATTTGGATATTTGATCCACCAAATCATAATTATCATATTTAACGTTTTATGAATAATTTTATTCTTATAAATATTTTTTGAGCAATTTGGTGATATAAACATTCATATTTTATAGTGTGAATGTTCATATTGATGTGTTAATGTTCACATCATGGAATATTCACACTGTTAATGTGAATATTATTATTAGAAGTATTTTGGTAATTATATCACCCATATAACTTATTGGAACATAAAAAAATAATTTGAACTAGGTGTAACATAAGTAAGTTTAGAAAGATTTATGAATAAATGTCCATTTAATTTGATCAAACTAGTTTTTATTTTATTTTATTTTTAAATTGAATTTTTTTTTTCCCGAAGAGAATGAAACCAAACAAGCCTCTTATTTTCCAACAAAGTAAAGCATGTATCTATTTGTTTGTCAATACTTTACTATATATTAGCGGATGATATATGTGATATGTGAAATTTAAATAAATAAGAATAAAAAAATTAATATTATAATATATATATATATATTGTTTAGGTAGTAAGAGTATTCTTAATAAAACTAAAGGTCTTGGGTTCAAATATTTTCCACCTCTATCTCTCTATGACTTTTTATTTTAGGCTAGAAACCTTGGGTTCGTTTGGTTTGATTTTCTGAAAAAATTTTGAGAAATTTTCTCTATAAATAAGTTTTCAAAAGTAATCAAACCAAACAAATTTTTCTAAAAAAATTTCTCAAAACTTGTAAACCAAACAAGTTTTTCAAATAAATCTCTCTCTCACACATATCAAATCAATCACTTTTTCCAAAACTCTCTCTCAAAATTATTTTCCAAAACATCTTTTGAAAAAAACCAAACCAAACATGTTTTCGTACTTTTTATCTCTAAAACACATCTCTCAAACATAAACCAAACATATTATTTCTTAAAGAAATTAAAAATAACTTATAAAATTAAACATTGAGATGGTAAAAAGGACTTGAACCTAAGACCACTGGTCTAACAAACAACACTTTTACCACTTAAAAAATAGACACTACGGTCATGTTTAAAAAATAATTTTTTGAAAAGAGTTTAAAAAATTTAAAAATTTGTTTGTTTTCAAAATAATTTTTTGAGTTTTCAATTTGTATTTTTGTATTTTTAATGTGTTAAATATTTTTATCAATTTTTAAAAAAAAAATTTTAGATCCACTTAATCTTAATATATTTAAAAAGTAAAAAATTGTACAAAAATCTTTAAAAAATTCATTGAATATAACAAAATACTAAAATATATTGGATTTACGTATTTTTTTGTATTTTTTATATTTGGTGAATTTTTTTTAAAAAAGTTCATAAATATTACACCTTTTAAACATATTTAGAGTAGGTGTATCTAAAAAAAAATGCATAAAATATTTTAAAATTTCACTAAATACAAAAAATAGAACTCAATTTTCTAAAAAGTGGTTCAATCCAAGCATGGTATTTGGAGTTTTAGAGTTTGGGATAATTTAATTTTAATTTTTTTTTTTTTGGGTAATTGAATAGATGAGTGAGAAAAAAGGTGATTGATTGTTGTGTAACATGTGAGGGATGAGAGAAAAAAAAATTTCAACCAAACAAATTTTTGAAATTTTTCTAAAAAATTGCCTCACGAGACAAATCAAACAAGGCCTACATGTCCTTAATTCAAGATTAAAATTTATATTTTATAGATGAATAAATTATAAATACACTTTCTGATATTTGTATAAAATACAAATTGTCTTATGTAATTTTGAAAACTATGTCACGTCCTTTGAAATTTCTGATTTTATAGCAAATAGTTCTTTTTATTAATAAATTGTTAAATCATTTAACAATTTTTAATGATGTCGATGATTTATTTCAATTATTAATTCAAATAATTTTTTTATTTTATAAAAGAATAGTTATGAATTTTATTTTTATAATTAATTTATTAATTAAAAAATTTTGATAAAAAATATTTAAAAATTTATATTTTAAATAAATCTAAAAGAATATATTTAAAATGTAGCCTAGTTGAACCTCACAGCCATCACGCACACCCATCAGTAGTAGAGAAGTTATTGATTAGTCTAGGGGCAATGTCATGGGTACTCCACATATATTATGATTCGTAGAGAGAGTGAGATTTACGATTTTGTATTGAATGATTAAAGAATATGAGAGGCATAGTGCCGGCCGTCGCCTTTGGCTATGGCGGTCGGCTGGGCTAGCTTTTTGCGTGTTTGTGTGTTGTATTCCCGTTAAATAAACTTGAATCCCCCATTGTTTTCCCACCTAGGAGTGTTTGGTGTGCTGCTGTGTGTGGTTTTGTTTGGAGTTTCCAGGCGGTTTCAGCTGTTCTTTTGGGGGTATTGGTGTGTTGTCTTCTGTAGGGGTCGTCCAGGTTCTTTCACTCGTGCGCTCTCTTGTGAGGTGGAGCTTGAGGGGTGAAATGCTGGTGTAGTTTTTCTCAGAGTTGTTCCAGAGTTGCCTGGTTTTCATTCGAGCGTTTCCCATCATGTGAGAGTTTGAGGGGTGTTAGGAGAAGATCTGGAGAAGGAAGTTGATCTGCTGGTTGGTCGATGTTTGGATTTCCAGTGGTTGGTCGGGCCAGCATCGGTGAGGGTTCGGGTGTGCAGCAGCTGTGGAGTGGGGTGCTTTCTTTAGTGCGATAGCAGATGTTGGGAGTTGTTTACGTGGATGAGTTATTGTTGGGAGTTAAAAGGCTGACTCCGCGTGGGTGATGATCTGCAATGGTGGAGCGCATTGTGGGTGATCTGCGATGGGTGTCTTCGAGAGTGGGCGATTCTGGCGGTGTGGGGTATGATTCTGGCGTGGTGTAGGCATGAAATTGCAGTATAGGGTGGGGCGGTCTTCTTGAGGAGGTGAAATTTGAGGTGTGGTCTTGAGAGAGTGGGCATTGCGGAGTGGGGTGATTTGACATTAGTATTAGGTGGTTGGTGATTGGGTGTTGGGTTAGCTAGTTCAGTTTGTTTAGGGTGTTTTGGTGGGTTGATTATGTGGGGTTCATGTCTTGTTTTTTTCTAGTTAAGTTCTTCTTAACTTTTTGTTGTATTTATTTTTAGAAATATCGAGAGGCTTAGGGGTTGGTTGTATGGATGCGAGTAGCAGTAGTAGGGGTATTTTGTACTTCCGAATCTCTCTCGATGCATGTCATCTTCCTGTACTCTTAATTTCATGCTGTTAAATGAAATTTTTTCTTTGCCGATCAAAAAAAAAAAAAAAAAATATGAGAGGCATAGCAATTTGTGATTGATCAGAGGTACAGTCACATGATGTCTTTAAATCAATTAATAATTTTTCCTAGTTAGGACTGCAAATGAACCGAGCGATTCATGAACAAACTCAACTTGGCTCGGCTTGGTTCATTTAGTAAACGAGCCGAGTTCGAGCTTGAATATTAAGTTCGTTTAGTAAACGAGCCGAACTTGAATTCGCATAAGCTCGGTTCATCAAATTCGGCTCGTTTATCTTTATTTAAATTATATAATAAATATATTATTCATATATTAAATAATATATAAATGTATATAAATAACATATTTATTATTTAGATATTAAATAATATAAATAATATTAAAAAAAATTATCAAGCCGAGCCGAGCCGAGCTTGAGCCCAATTCCTTATCGAGCCGAGTTTGAACTCAATAAGCAAATGAGCCGAGCTCAAACTCAATAAAGCTCGACTTGACTCAACTCGACTCGGTTGGTTTGCAGCCCTATTTCTAGTAATATGTATGGGAAGTGTTTGGGTGTATAAGAGCATTTTCAATGACAAATGCTATAATAATATTGCCAAAGTTATAATTTGGCAATGAATAGTAACAAATTGCCAAATTATAGTAATAGTACTCTAATGAACACATATTATTTTGGCAAATTTCAACCAACTTTCCTTCAAATTTTGTAGGTGGAGTTTGAATAATAGTTTTTTTTAATAATTTTTTTATTGTTTATTTTTTGTCTTATGAACTTTTTCAAACTTTTTCTAATAAAAAATTAAGGCGTTATTTAGTTTAACTCTCAAAATATAATTTTTGAAATTTTTTTTCAAAATTTTGTTTGGTTGGAAATTTTTTGAAAAACAATTTTAAAATTATTTTTTCTCTCCTACACATCAATCAATCACTTTTCTTTCTCCTCTTTCATTCTCAATCATTTTTTCTCTTACAGACATCTACTTAACTAGAACAAAATATCAAATCATTCCAAATACACATACTCTAAAACTATTTTCAAAATATACAACCAAACAAACTAAAAAAATTTCTAAACTCTTTCGCCGAGATTTTTTTTGAAAATTTTTCTCCGAAAACCAAACCAAACACACCCTAAATATTTACTAAAAAGTTGAAAAAATTTAAAAAATTCAAAAAGTTAAAAAATATTAAAAAGATTGAAAAACAAATTAAATAAAATTCACCCCATTTGTCAAAGCAACCATAAAATTCACTCCGTATGTCAAAGCAACCAACAAGTTCTCTCTCTCTCTGTGTGTGTGTCTCTCTCTCTCTCCACATCTATGCTGAGAAATCTTAAACCCTAAATATTCAATTGAAACCCCAAAACCACGAAATCGGAGAAACCCATCTTCACCAATCATCAATGCCTATATATCTCTTCAAATCCAAAACCCTAAATCATTTGAGAAACCTAAAACCCATGAAATCAAAGATGAAAACAAAGATGATGAAACGCAAACAAACCCTAAATCATCCATATCCTTCTATCCCTTCATCCGATCTATCATTTTGACGAAGATCAGTCTGACGAAACCCTCTGCTAATCAGTCCATCTCTCTCTCTCTCTCTCTGGGCATCTCTCACTTTTTGGTGTGTCGGCGATCCCTCTAGATTTTTTTCTTTATTTATTCTCAATATTTTTTTTCTATTGCCATTTTATTTTTTTCCCTAAAAATATTTGTTATATCATTTATTTTTGAAAATATGTGTAAAAATTTGAAGAGATTGACATTCTTTTGTTGTTTTTTTTTTTTTTTTTTTTTGGTTCACCACCTGGTATCCGACCCTTAGGCCGACTAATCCGGATTCGGGGAGTAGTTTTGGATGGTTAGACTCAAATCCCCTCCCAATTGGTAATGCGGGGAATCGAACCGTGGTCCTTCCTACCAAGTCAAGCTCCAATCGCCACTTGACCACCAACCAATTGGTACATTCTTTTGTTGTTGGTTGTTTGTTTTTGGTAAGAAATCCAGAATCAATTGGTTGTTGAGCTGGCAAGTTTGACAATTGCCAAAGATCCTGTTAAATTTGGCATTAAAGATGGGATTGCTATAATTTGGTAGGAGGTATAGTAGACCATTGGAGAAGACATTTTGTGCACACCTGTTATAATTTGGCTTTGACAATTCTAATAGAAAATTATTGGAGACAAAAAAAAATTTATCATTTCAAAGTTAAAAAGTCAAAAAAATTAATCAAGAATATCAAATGAACAAAAACGTCCCAAGTTAAAAAAATTAAAAAAGTCAATTAAAAAAGTTATTGCCAAACGAAGGCTTAAGATACATATCATATGTACTTACGTAAATTTTTATAAATATACATAATTTATTTTACAAAATCGTGTAATTTCTTACAAATATAAATATATTGTGATTTCTCAAATTTGTATGAATTAACTTACGTATATTTGTGAAAAATTATATAATTTCGCCCTTTTTGGCAAAGACATTAAAAGTAATTTTTTTGGCTTTTTTAAATTACATAATCTCTCTACTTTCTTACACATTTTTAAAAAAAAAAATCAAAAATCAAACTTTGAACTTATTTTTCAGAATAAGGGTTGGTTTGGAATGTTCTAAAAAAGTGCACTTTTTGTCTTTTTACGAAAAGATGTGAAAAAAATAAAGAGGTAATGTGATGAAAAAAAAAAAGAAGATAAATTATATAATATAACCCAAACCAAGCCTAAGGCCTCGTTTGGCAAGAGGTTATTTTAGCCAAAAAGTCAAAAAGTTACTGAAAAAGCCAAAAAGTCAACAACCCATATCAAAAAGTCAAAAATTCCCTTTTCTCTCTACTTTTTGCACATCTTTTCGTAAAAAGCCAAAAAGTCATCCCAAACATACTAGTTTTTTTTACATCACATTTTAGCCAAATAACCAAAAAGTTACTAAATTAGCCTGTTCCCAAACGAGGCCTAAGTCTTTGCGAAATAACTTACATATACCTATAAGAGTTTACACAAATATATATGACGTATTTACCCAATTAAAAATTGCCCAGTATAGGAATACTATGGAGTTTGACATAATATATATACTTAATTAATTTAAGTTTTGTTTGGCATAATATATGCTATTTTAATATATTATTTTATTTAAGTTATAACCATTTTATTTAAGTTATATTATTTTTTTATCTCATTATTTTAAATTTAATCTATATTTTATAATTTTTTTATAAAAAATTAATAAAAAAATATACTAATCTAATACACCTCAAATAACCCCTCAATCATGTTTTGAGATAACAGGGTCGTGTCGTCGGTGGGGATTCTTTGCTTCGGGAGGAGGGTTTGAGATTATTAATAGGATAGAAATAGAAATAGAAATAGAAAGAGAGAGAGAGACAAGACATTCGCAGACTCCTCGCTCGCAGTGCGCTCTCTCTCTCTGATGGGACCCACTGTCATTGCCACCCCTCCTCACTCACTACTCACTATTCCCACACTCTCTCTCTCTCTCTCTCTCTCTCTCTATATATATATATATATATACATATACACAAATCAAATGCAAAAGCTTCGACTTCAAGCTTCCGTCATCCACCGACGAAACCAAAAAATAAAACTAAACAAATCGGCCATCGTTGGAGAAAATTTAGCTTTACTGTTTTTTGGTTAGTTTAACTTGATTAAGCACTCGTTTCGAAAGTTGAATTGAGATGAATTGAGACTAAAATAATTATTAAAAAAGAAAATAAATATTTTAGTTTTAAATTGAAAAATATTATATTCAAATTATAATTATTATTTTTATTACAAAATTTAAAAAAATTAAAAAGCCTATTTCAAATGAAATTTTTAACTCAGTATAAAATAATCAGAAAATTAAAATGTCAAAAAACAACCCACATTCCAAACAAACTCTAAATTAGCTTTGTTTAATAAATTTTTTTGATTTTTTTGTTTTTGTTTTAGATGTAATGATCATAAGAAAAATAAAATAATTATAATTTAAATGTGATATTTTATCTAAATTAATTAATTAATTAATTTTTTTTCTTTTTAAACTTATTTAGTCACTTTCACCCTTCCCAAACAAGCCCACGGTGTTGAGTCAAGATCCCCTCCTTAACTTTCCTCATTGGCTTATTACTTACAGGCCTATTGGGTCCACTTTTAGGCCCAATTTCTATAATACAAACCGTTCATAATATATATATATACTAGAAGGATGTGCATACGTGTGTGTGTAATTTTTTATAGATTAAATTTTCTATAATTTTTGTTTAATATTTGATTAATAATAACTTACACATCTCTTTTGATATATTTTATTTCATTTTTTATTTGGTTATTTCACTATTTTCATTTTCTCAAAAATTACAATTTTTTTATACCTCATGGATTAATTTTTTATGTAATTTTTGTTTAATATTTAATGGATTATAAATTGCATCCCTCTTTTGGTAACATTTTATATTTGATTATATGAATTTTTTTTTCTTTTTTATTGGATAATAGTTGTTTGAGTAAATTTTTATACAAAAATTCCAGTAAAAGAAACAACTTAATGTGTATTGAGATGTAGGACAATTGAAATACCAATTGTAAAGAGAAAAAAAATAACTCATCATTCGTTTGGGATGTGGGTTGTTTTTTAACTTTTTGACTTAATCTACGGCTAAAAAATCTTATTTGGGATGAATTTTTGACTTTTTTGATTTTTGTGAGAGAAAAAATAAAATGATTATAACTTGGATGTGACATTTTATTTTATTGACTTTTTAGCCAATTTTATATTTTTGTGACTAAAATAACCTCAAAATAACATGTCAAACATAGCCTCAATGTTCTTTATCAAATTTAAATATACAAATCATGTTCTTAATGTAGCCTACAAATAAAAGTCTTGCAATACTTTTACCTTACAGGAGAAGTGCATCAAATCAAGGCATCTCCCTTGGCGACTAACATTTTTTACATTGTAGAACTCAAGCCAATCAGTAGATTTGATTATTAAATCATACTATGTGCTCTTTTTTCCTTTCCTTTTAAACTCTATCTCTCCACCCAATGCGAATAGATTTTGATATGTGTCTCGACTCCTTTCCTTCCTCTAATATTTTATCTATTTGGTTTCCCTTAAGTCCGTGATTGGATTAGAAAGGTACCGTTGGGTTCGTGGAGGCTCACCACAGGTCTCGTTTGATAATTGAACCGTTCAATATGTAGAACTCGTCGAATATTATATATTTGTAAAAATCACATTGATCGGATATCAATAGCTATCTCATTAGATCATAGTTACATCATCGTTTTATTTTTCACCATT
Source organism: Camellia lanceoleosa (assembly GCA_025200525.1). Classification (NCBI taxonomy): domain Eukaryota; kingdom Viridiplantae; phylum Streptophyta; class Magnoliopsida; order Ericales; family Theaceae; genus Camellia; species Camellia lanceoleosa. The sequence goes on from CM045758.1 coordinate 108,489,089, forward strand.
CATTTTTTTTTTTTATACAAAATTGATTTGATTACGTAGCTATCGACATCCGATCGACGTGATTTTTTATAAGCATATAGTACTCAACAAGTTCTACACATTGAACAATGCATATTATCGAAATGGGACCCGTGGTGGGCCTCCACGAGCCCAACAGTATCCTCGAGTCCGATCTCGAACTGGAGGGAAGCCAACTCCTTTCTCTATAATGTCTATATAAATGTGTATGTATATATATATATATATATCAACATATTGCTGTATATGTTTGAATTGAGAGAGAGAAATGAAGTTACAAAGATGAGGAAGAGAGGAAGTTGAGTGATTTTAGGGTGTGGTTCTGTAACTGTTTGTTCCCATTAGAGAGTTACTGACATTTAAGTAAAATCTGAGTATTTTTTTTTTAAAATTATGTAAATGCCACGTGACAAAAGTTTTAAGAAACCAATATAGGGGCTCACTTAATACAATAGAATATATATATATATATATTAATATTATGATAGTGTTTTTAGGTCACATTTATTTGGCTCCATAAGATGGAGAGGATTAAGAATATACTGAGATTAAGGTGGTATTTGTTTGGGCTTTTTTGAGCTAACTTATATCTTTTAGTTTTAGAAAAGTTATTTTGAACTGTTTGGTTAAACTTATTTCAAACAGTTTCTGATTCTAATAATTTATTTTAACTCAAAAAAACTGATTTTGAGAAGTTGCTCACCACTTGCTTCTGATTATAAACACGCTATGGACATGTTAATTTATAGTAATATTCTTAGATTTTTTTATATTTTATTTTTTTAAAAATAGAAAAAGACCCAAACGAATTATAGATTATTATTTTTTTTTATGAGAAATGTAGACAAGTAGTGAATAACAAAAAATAAAAATTAATTCAAAAAGTTACTTCACAATTTATTTAACAAATACTATTTAGCAACTTAAATCTATAATCCAACAGTTACGCCAAACAGATTAATAACTTCTGATTAAAGTCATAATCTATAATCTGTTTAGTTATAATCTATAATATATTTTGACAACTACACCAAACGGGCCCTAAGTTAGGGGATTATTAGGTGATGGTATTAAGTTAGAGATGCATAATAAAAAGTGTTTATTTATATACCATAGGTTTAGTAATACTATAAATAGTATTAATATATAAAATAAATATTTTTAAATTTTTAGTATTTTTTTAATACTATAATTATTATTTTTTGGTTCTAGAAAATATAAATTTTGCTTAAAATCATTTAAAAATTCACTAATTCACTCACTCAATTTCTAATCTCAATCCCTCTATAGGGTTGGTAGTCCTACCAATGGGGGATTACTAGTCAATATGATAGTTAATCTCCTCACTCATATCTCTAACCAAACACTCTTTAGGTGGATTTTACGAATTATTAATCCAATCTCCCTCCTTAAATAACTAAACAAACATAAAGTTCGTTTAGAATGTGGGTTGACTTTTTGACTATTTTAGACTGGGGTTAAAAAGTTTCGTTTGGGATGGACTTTTTGGCTTTTTTGACTTTTGTGAGAGAAAAAATGAAATGATTATGATTTAAATGTGATATTTTATCTTATTAATTTTTTAACTTATTTTATTTTTTGTGATTATTTTAGCCTCGTAATCTTATGCCAAACTAGTGCATAGCCTAATAGTTACAGCAATTACGGTAAAATTTTTTTTTTTTTTTGTTATAAGAAAATCCTCAAACTCTTCCGCAGGTTTAGGGCAGCGCCCATTGCAGAGATCGCCAAGATATCTTGTTGTCCGTTTTGAGTAAAGAGACTACAACCTAGAAATTTGCCCGACCTCTCAAGACCAGTTCTGCTTAAATCAAAACTTGCGTAGCGGGAAAATATTGAGCCCATACCAAGTGCTATAGTAGCAACAACTTGAAACTAACATTCTAACCAATTACACAACGCCTAAGAGATTGACTTAAGAGATTTTGAACTTGAAACCTAGAGTCTTAACCCCAAGACTTTTATCAAGTTACCAAACACCTTTGGTTTACAAACCTTTCACAAAAATTGTCTTGAGTTTGTCAACTGATGGTTGATCAGTTTTAAATTTTTTCAACTAGTCGGCTGACCACAGCTTTAAAATGATTTTCGCACAACATTTTTCATAATTTATGGTATTTTTGTACTAATTGTTAGAATATAATTGTAAAAAGGTGTAGCATACAAAAATATTTATTTTGCATCCTTTAAATAAGTATACCTATTCAGGTAAATATACTTATTTGAATCACATTATCTCTTTATTTTTTTACATATCTTTTTATATAATATGTCTATTTGAATTATCCCAAACAAAATATAATTAATTATGAAACTTTTGGTTTGTGTTTGAGAGATGTGTTTTAAAGATAAAAAGTACGAAAACATGTTTGGTTTGGTTTTTTGAAAAATTTGTTTTGAAAAATTGTTTTGAGAGAGAGTTTTGGAAAAAGTGATTGATTTGATGTGTGTGTGAGAGAGATTTGTTTGGAAAACTTGTTTGGTTTGTGTGTTTTGGGAAAAAATTTTGGGAAAATTTGTTTGGTAGAGAAAATTTCTGAAATTTGTTTGTAGAGAAAATTTCTGAAATTTTTTTCAGAAACACAAACCAACCTACCCTTTATGTTTCATTTATGAGCATCGTCATTTTTTGTTATAAATTTTTGTAATAATCAAAGTAATAAAGCTTTCTAGTATCTTATCTCCACCCTCACACTTTTCTATATCTTTTTCTTTGACTTTATTTATTTATTTTATTTATTTAGTTAGTTTTTGATTAATTCTATTTTGTACTACAACAATCGGATTATTTGCATAAATTACACTTAGAATTTTAGTCTACTAATTTTTGTCAAAAAAAAATCTTATACATGCTTCATATGAAAAACATTGATCTCTTAATTGTTCTCCATTTCAAACGGTCCGATCACACATGTTATCAATGTTATGTTATGGTGGTAGATAAATTAATATAGTAAATACTTTATGATATATAAATGTAATTATAATTATAATAATATAATTTTGTATGTATACACACAATACAAATGCGCAGTTGTACATTGCCAATCAAAAAGTTAATAAGTTGTTGTTTGGCTATGGCTTTTTAGTTGGTTTTTTTGTGTTGAGATTTTTTTAGTTTAGGATGAAAATGTTTATTTGGGTCGATTTTTTTAATTTTTGTAAGAAAAAAAATAAAATGATTATAATTAAGATGTGATATTTTATCTTATTGATTTATTTAATTTATTTTGTCTTTTATATATATATATATATATTTTTTTTTTAGTCCCAACTTCTTTTATCAAAAGAAGCCTAAGTTACAAAAATATCACATCAATTTTTTATAATAAAAAAATGTAATTCTTTTAGTAACTTTTTAAATACGTTAACTTTTATAACTTAAAAAAAAAAAAAAAAAAAACTCACTGAAAAAACGAATTCCGAACCCATTAGTCTATCACAATATTTTTGCTACTATAGTTATGACTCAACTAAGAAAATAAATAATGTCATCCATTTAATAAAAGGTCCATTTATCATTAATTTTACATTTCTTGGTTGTCTCAAGTTTAAATAAAAATATATACATAGAAAAATTATATTCTCAATTTAGTTTTAATCTCTCACACTTTATTTTTGTCATCTTTATGTCTTACAATAAGAGTGTGAGTTGCTAAAATGGAGTGTGAAGACACCTCATTTTTAACCGGTCTTAAGACTTGGAAGCTCTTTTTTAGATACTGTACGTGAAAGAAATACACCTTCTCGTATAATCCTGTTGATCAAGTCTGCGCTCCTCTGTACGACGTCGCTTTATCACCTGAAAATACAAACGTGAGCTAGCCGACGGGTGTGTGCCGAAAACCTCTCCGATGCCTAAGTTAGTACGTTTGACAAATAGACAAAAGCTCTGTGTATTCAGAAAACAAAGTTGTGTTACCTCTCCAAAGGTGATATACGTGAGCTTTTATAGGTTTCGTGTGGCACAATCAAAGTAGGACTCTTATTCCTCCATGTAGAGTCCTCCAAGGATTCATACTCTTGGAAGATAATACTTATCCTCCAACACCCCCCTCACTGCTTAAACCAAGTGAGATGGTTTTACTTCGGAAAGATGTCATATAACCGAAATAGCATTTCCCTGTCAGACCGGCTGTACGACCGAGCTAACCCACCGCTCGGATTCGCCTTCCCATGTCCTTACCTCAGCTCCTCATGCCGAGGTCGAGTTAGCCGTACCATGCCTCGACCAGTCTAACGATTTCATCGGTTCTCCGTAACCTTTCTCCTTCCTCGGCCTCATATGCAAAGGCCGAGCTATCCATAGAAGAATTAAGCCGAGCTAACCTTACTTAGGTCCTAAAACAGGCCCAACATACCTCGGTTCCAAACAGCGCGACCGAGCTGACAAACAATAGAAACCGGACTAAGCATCCTTACACCGGCAGCAATCTTATACTTCGGCCCGGACCACCACATGGCCCATCCTCTCAGCCTTCTCAATATGGCCCAAAGAGCGGCCCACCATCTTAGCTCGGCCCAATTTATTTGTATAAATTACCCTCTCAATTGCCCCTTAATCTCATCTGCGTAGCATGATAGGGATTACCTATCCATTAGCCGAGTTAGAGTTTTATCCTCCCCTGCCAAGCTAAAAACATCCATTAGCCACTCTAGCCGAGCTAAAAACCCCCTTAGTTTTTCCAGCCGAGCTATACTCAAGCTGAGCTGTGCACGTCCGGTCAAAACGTCTCTTCAGTGATAGCGACTGAAACGCTTCCTCTCTTAGGGACACGTGGCAGCCTCTAATTGGTTCACTGCAGCTGTCACGCCGTCCTCGTACTCCACACTTTTTGAATAGTTCCCGCCATTTTTCTTCCTAAACAAAACAATCCCTTCATTTTCTTCGATCTACCTTTACACTTTTTACTTCTCGTGTTCTCTCTCTCTGTGCTTCTGCTTTCCCAACTTCTTCCAACTTCTAAGCTCGTGCTTTCACTGTTGCTGTTGCTCCCTCCTCCAGTTCTTCCTCTCTACCAGGTAAGCACATGAATCCATTCTTGTTTTCCTTTATTTTCTGTAGTCTGTTTCATATTTTTTTGCAAAACACTCGCTATGCTTAGTTTTGTGTAGTTTCTAGAAAAAACTTCGTAAGAACCTCTTGAATATCAAGTAATAGCTAGTAGAACACTCATTTGATCCATAAAACACATCCCACCGAACTAGGAAACTGTTTTTGCTTATATAAAGATTTAGGTAGATTGGAACTGAACTAGAACTTGTACACATCACAGTAGTTTCAATAGGTCACCATCTGATTCACACTAGCCGAAATAAAAACGCACCGAACTAGAAATCTAGGCCCTCAACTGGGCTAAGCTTTTGGGGCTAAGCCAGCTTTCTTAGTTTCTAAACCGGACTCAGAAAGCTGCCCTTGAAGCCCAACCGGAGTAACAAAACCTATAGGTGGAACCGAGATAACCAATCATACTACTGAACCGATATAACAAGCAACTTGTTAAAACCGAGGTAGATCCTGTAGCACCCTATTTAGCCGAAATAAGGCTTCATTTTCTTGCTTTGTTTTTGTAGCACGGTCAATGATCTGTGCTTAACACCCTGTTTTTCCACTTTGCAGACTTAGGTTGCCCAGGCACTCCCTCTGCGCGCTCAACCGAGCTTCTGAGCACAAATTCTCAACTGAAGTAACTTATACTTAATTTATACAATAAATGGGTAAATATAGGTTTCTAGTAGAAACACCAGGGGGTTTGGCCGAGTTTCGAAAAGACTACAACATTTCTGCCGATGTAAACCTTACTCTAGCCGAACAAGACGTTGACCCAAGGGATAACGAAGGCTTTGTCCCCTTTACCATTCAATCAATAATAGAAACCGGACTTAGATTCCCAGTCCAACCTTTAATATGCGAATTCTTTAGACAAACCAGACTATGTCCAACCCAGCTATCCACCAACACTTACCGCATAATAATGGGCATAGACGCGCTAAACCGCCAAACCGGCCTCAACCTTGGTTTAGCCAAAATATTCCATCAATACTCATTAGGATCCAAAGATGAAGGCTGGTGTTATTACTTAAGAATACGCCGTGGCTGAGAGAAAATAATAAAACATACTCCGGACAAAGACTTAAATGACGACGATTTCTTCTGGGTGTTTGGGAACTTCGAAGATCATTAAGCCCAGATTCCTGGCCGAAGAATAAATTGGAAAAAAGGAGTACCTGGTATACATACTTCGGTTTCAATCCTACTTGAATCTTTTAATTCGGTTTTCACTCTGAACCGGACTAATAGTTGTCTTCTTTTGCAGATAAAGCCCATCTCTTATCGAATTACGGTTATCCGAACCTCGGTATTTTGCGTGCCGCACTAAGGGTTAAGGAGAGAAGTTGGGCTAAATTGCTAAACTTCGAACCGACATACTGATACAGCGGTCGCCGAAAAGCGAAGGTGACCAACTTTCTTCTCGAAGAGGCACCAGAACCAGGCCCATCCTTGCCCCAGATCAACCTTGTGCCTCTTACTGCCGAACAAGAGATGGCAAAGAAGAACAGGCTAAAGGCCCTTCTAACCGCAACAACTCCAGCCGAAGTGCGACCAACCGGCCAAACCACTGAAACCGTGGTGGCCCTTCCATCCCAGCAGCCATATTCTTCTTGCCAAAACAAGCGTGCCCGGACTAGCCAAACCGAGCCACGACTTGCTGACGAGGATGAGTTCGTTCTGCCACAAAGCCCTCCTCCAAGCCCTCAGCAAAGCCTCCAACCGGAGCAGTTCGACCGAACTGCCTCCTTCACCAAATGGACTCCTACCCTCACCTTCAACGACCGAGATATCACCACTTCCGATTCGGTGGTTTCAGAGAAGGACCACTTAATGGCTTTTAACCTAGCCAAAAGTGTATGCCTTCCAAAAGATATGGAGCACCACTATAAACAACTCAACACCGAACTGAAGTCCATTCGGTCTTCAACCAAGTCCATGATCCTAGTAAATAGCTTTCCACTTTCTTTGCAATTTTTCCCAACTTTCAGTCTGGCTAACGTTACTTCTCCTTTGCAGGCCATCCAGAAAAATCAAGTTACACACAGGAGGGTCATGGAGCTTAGGAGGAATACGAGGGAGGCCATGGCTGAGGCCGAACTTAAAACAGCCGAGTTAGAAGAAGCCAAAAAACAAATGGCCGAACTACGAGCAGAGAATGGTCGGCTGACCGAGCTAGCTAATTCGGTCGAAGTCGAGAAGCAGAAGGTTGCCAACGAGGCAAAAGACAAATATTTGCGCATCTTGGCAAAGATTGAGAAGAAAAAAGATGCCGAGATAAACCAACTGAAGGCCAGAATAAAGAAAGCCGAAAAGCAAGGCTTTAAGAAGGCCGAAGACGCATACACCCTCCAGTGCGAAGTAGCTAAGGATCTCTTTTTCAAGTGCGGCTGGAGGAGTGCGGTGGAGCAGCTCGGTTGTTCGCCGGACACCGATGTCTACGATGCTCCACCGTATTCTATTCCGGTTTCGCTGTCACAATATGCTGCTGATCTTCAAAGGCAATTTCTGGAAGGGTCTGATAATGATGAAGATGATGATGAGGATGAGGAGCCAACCATTACTCCGGTCGTCAATGAGCAGGCCAACAATCAATCACTTCGGTTGGAGCCGGTTGTGGAAAACCCAACTGATGGGCTACCAACTGACACCGTGCTGTCAGTTGATACCGAGGTCCAAGTTGAGACCGAGCTCGGCTCAAACCGTGTGCTCTAACCGATCTGGGACTCGGACAGATGATCTGACTTTTGATCTTGAAATTGATGAACTTTTCCGTTGATTTTTGTTTCCTTTCTTTTGTTTTGTTTTTGATCTTTGTAACCGGGCTGCGGCCCCTAAATTGTACTTGCCTTGTACTTTTCAATGAAAAAATCTTCTTTAACCCTTATTTTGGTTTTTTGTACGTATGTTTGCACTTGTGATGATTTTTCCATGTACTCATTTGCTCAACTGTGATCTCGATTTTTAGCTAACTTACTAGCTGTGAAACCCCTGAAATACGTATTCACTTTTAAGACCCTAATGTTGAATTATTTTCTTAAAGCCCTCGATTACTTGAATTAATTCAAATATTGTCGGTTAGCATTTTTTTTATTTCTTTTCTTCAAAATAGGAATTTTCCCAGCCAGATTAGGTTCCCTAACCTAATTTAATTTAATTCTACCTAAGTAGGGTCCCAACACAAGAAATTAAGCCCAAGCCCTCACATTTTTATTAAATCACAAATTGACCTCAAACAAGTACCATCATATATTTATATATATACACTTGTATCCTAAAATCTTTTTTAACATTATGTTTTACAATTTCCAAGATTTGTACACCAAATAAATAAGAAAATCTTCCCAAATTTTGAGGACATGACTAGGCATCATCATTATACTATAGTACAAACAAATCCCTTGAATTTTGGAGCAATAATGACTTTAGTACCAATAAAGATTTGCTATGAGTATTTAAATTAGCCCTAAATCTAACTAGATCATAAGTAAATACATAGATAAGATTCCAATACATGAGTTTAATTCCAAGCCCTCATTTCTTTTATTAAGCATTACCCCAAAAATAGTACATGTACCCTAATGTTATTAGTACCATCAATCTTGTAGGATATATATATATACACACCTTGAAGAATGTGCTCTAGGACCAAAACAAATAAAATAATAACCCATCACACTCCTAGGGAAGAGTGAGAAACCAATTTCCAAGAACCACCATGATGGAATTCTAGAAATACACAACCTAATACCTAGACCTAGGATGCTAATTCCCAAAACTAGTTTCATTACAACCAAGTGTTACCTAATCCTTGAGTAAACCACTCCCCAAGTCACTTCTATTCATTTGAACTTCAAACAAATCCTAAACTTTCCATCCATTTTCAACTAGTGGGCATTTAGGACATTTTGCATCAAAGCTTGTCTATAAATACCAACACCCCCTAGCTTGCAAGCACATATAACACACCACACTCACACACACATTTTGGCTAGAGAGAGAGAGGGGAGAGCAAGGAAGAGAAGTCTAGGAGAAGAGGAAGAAAGGAGAGAGCTTCCTTGTGCAAGCTTAGTAGGTAAGCCACAACACAACCTTCTCTTTCATTTTTCTTTTTCAAATACATGTTTCTAAGGGTTCTAAATAATGTTTTCAAATGTGTTATTGATAAGTTACTTGTGTTAAAAATGCTAAAAGTTGAGCATTGATTCCATCTCTCTTGTATTTTTCCCATTTTGGCACAAAACCACCTTCTTTTCTACCAATCTCTCAACTTTTCAAGAGCATTCTTTCAAACAAATTTTCTGAGTTAGACATGTGATACCTAGTATATTTTCTTCACAAAAGAAATGAAACTTTCCCATGGTGGAACCCCCTTTTTATAATTTTCCTTGTTTTGGGCATTCTACCTAAAAATCTATTTTTGCAGCCCACTTTCAAAAATTACAGAAAAATATAAAAAAATATTCTGGACCTCTATTTTATGTAGAAACCTTCCTCAATGAGTTAGCTTTCAACTAAAATTGGTTTCATCAAAAAAACATTAAGCGGTTTGCAAGAAAATCAAATTTTCGTAACGGTCGACAGATCCGAACAGATTCTGGACAGCGCTGGAATGTTTTCTCAATAACTTAAAATCTGGAAAAGCAATCCCATTTCCGAAAAATGTTCTAGAAACTAGATCAAATTCTCTACAAACCATAGGAAGGCCAAGTCCGGTAGAAGATCTAAAATAGGCCTTTCATTTTAATCTTTATGTGATATTAAATCTGGAAATTTTGTTATGCATGATTATTTTATGCTCTTGTATTCATGATAATGTTTATTAGCTTACGATCATATCTTGGCATGATATTGTATGTGTTATGTTATGTTCTTCATCTTCTTCACCTTATTGATGCATGCTTATGTGGATGGTATTATTTGGTTTAGTTGGACTAACCTTGACTTAAAACACTTAATTCAACGGGAAACCTAATTGGGTGGGTATTGGGTTTTCGAGCACTTGAGTAATGAAAAGATGAGAATAAGTGATATATGGATTATTGGGATGCGTTCCCTATTTGAAGCTAAAGTCTTGTGTGAGTGGTTTTCGGAACCCTTGAACGAAGCGGTTGTATTCGGACCCTAGGTAGCTTGGTGTGAGGAGGGATTTCGGGCAAGGCCCTATTTTTACTGTCTCTTTTGAGGCCCTGCGGTTGGCGCTACGCGGTATATAACCGTTGGTAGGCATCCGAGGTTAGTTCTGCAACAAAGCAGCAAAAAAGGGGGCATACCGAATAATCCGTGTCCGATTCTTGTGGTTGGGAGGACGAAATCTCTTTGGGGGATTTCTAGTTTACTAACATCTAACGTGACCCCTTTATTTATTTATTTGAGTATCATGCTTTACTATTTGATGTTATATTTGTAATTGTGTATTGGACTGGGAAAAAGGGGTAGGGTGTGTGTGTGTTTACTGGGCATTCAAAGCTCACGGCGTATCATGCCAGGTGAAAAAGCGGAACTCATAGCCGAGACGACGAGCCCGAAACCTTCGAGGACTTTTGGCTATCTTAGGAATAATAGAAATTTCCTTTTTGTTATTTTGTAAGAACTCATGAAGAGTTTAAACTTTCTATTGGGATGTAATGTAATGAAACAATCTTTTGAATTAAGTATAAATGTGGTTGTTATGTATTTGTATTCTATGTATGAACCTTATTGTTGCTTATGAGACCTTGTGTCAATACCTTTTAAGATCTGTCAAAAGGGTAGTGCGCTGCCTACGAAAGCCGGACTTAGAAGGGAGGCTAATTTGGCTCCTCCGGCGATCTGGGATCTTACTTGGTTATTGACCATAGGACTCATTAGTGACTCTCCCTTAACTGCAACCTATAGTGTAGATTCGGGGCGTCACACTAGCCAACCACTCTTCGGCCGATATAGCTACTTCGGCTGAAGAGTATCCAGTGTTGGTTTAATCCAGCCAACCACTCTTCAGCCGATATAACTTACTTTGGCTGAAGAGTATAAAGAGTTGGTTTAATCCAGCCAACCACTCTTCAGCCATACACTTACTTCGGCTGAAGAGTATAAACAGTTGGTTTAATCCAGCCAACCACTCTTCAGCCATACACTTACTTCGACTGAAGAGTACAAAGAGTTGGTTTAATCCAGCCAACCTCTCAGTTGGTTTTTCCAGCCAACTGAGAATAAAGTGTTTTGGTTATACCGACCAAACGTCTTGCAGCCTGGATCCTGATCCTGGGCTTAGGAAGGGCCATAGTTGGTTATTCCGGCCAACTATGTTTACAATGCTACTAACTTACTAAAGCTACTTTCTACTGAAAACAATTATGCTAAAAAAGAATCGATTTGTTTTATTGAGGAAGTAAAAAATTACACATACTTAAAAAGAAAAAAAGCTAGAAATAAAACAACTTGAGATTTGCAGTGTTCCATGGCCTGGGAATTGCTTTTCCGTCCTCATCTTCCAAGTGGTATGCCCCTTTGCCTGCTAATCCGACCACTTTGTAAGGTCCTTCCCAATTAGGTCCCAACTTGCCATCTCCTGGAACTAAGGTGTTTCCCATTACTTTGCGCAGTACCCAATCTCCGATCTTGAATTGTCTTGGATGCACTGTTTTGTTATACTTTCTAGACAACTCTTATTGGTAGGAGGCGATGTGAACCAATGCTCTGTCTCTTCTTCCTTCTGCAAGGTCAAGCTCAAATGTTATGGCTTCGCCATTTACGTCTGGATCAAAGTTTTCGCTTCGGATTATGGGGAGGCCAACTTCCAATGGGATGACTGCTTCCATGCCATAAGCTAAGGAGAATGGTGTTTCTCCTGTTGATCGTCGAGGCGTGGTGCGGTAAGCCCATAAAACATGGGGGAGCTCTTCTGCCCATTTGCCTTTTGCTTGCTCTAACCTCTTCTTTAATCCATCCAAGACTACCTTGTTTGATGCCTCTGCCTGACCATTTGCTTGGGGATATGCCGGCGTAGAGTTGTAGAACTCTATCTTGTATTCTTCACAAAAGCCTCTGAAAATTCTGCCGTTGTCTAAGATTGTTGCCTTTGGTATGCCGAATCGAGTGATGATATTCTGCCAGACGAACTTCTTTACATCTTTCTCCTTGATTGACGCCAAGGCTTCTGCTTCCACCCATTTTGTGAAGTAGTCAGTTGCGGCGAGAAAGAACTTCCTGTTGCCTGGTGCTGTTGGAAGTGGGCCTACTATGTCCAATCCCCACATTGCGAAGGGCCATGGGCTAGTTAGAGGTAGAAGTTCTCTGGCAGGTTAGTGTATTTGGTGTGCGAACTTTTGACACTTTTCGCACTTTTTAACATACTTCTCCGAATCCGCTTGCATGTATGGCCACCAATATCCTTGTGAGTTCGCTCTGTATGCCAATGATCTTCCTCCTTGATGGCTGCCACAAACACCCTCATGTATTTCGAACAGGAATGCTTCCACTTTGCTGGGTTGAACACACTTCAAGTAAGATCCTGAAAACGACTTTTTGTACAATGCCAAGGATGGGGAGAGCCAAAATCGCTGTGACTTTGCTCTTATTCTGTTGGCTTCTTTCTTGTCTTCCGGTAAGGTGCCGTCTTCAGAACGAGATGATGGGATCCATCCAAGAAGGGCCTAACTCTGCACAACATACCTTTTCTGCTTCTGGGTCTTCAATGCTTGGTCTAGGCAGGTAGTCGTTTAGTAGTGGGTGAGGTATGGAGGTATCTGCCATTGGGGCGGCTTGAAGTTCATCCGCTCATTGCTGTTTTCCTCCCTGCCGATCTGTTCTATTCTTACCACTTCAAACTTCTTTATCTCCATTCTGACCAGTTCTTGGTACTTGGCCATTCTATCATCCTTTGCCTCGTAGTCGCCAGATATTTGGTTTACCACCAGCTGCGAGTCGCTGTAGACCATTAGCTCGGTGGCCTTCATGTAGAGTGCTAACTTGAGACCTGCTAGAAGCGCTTCATACTCCGCTTCGTTGTTTGACGCTGGGAAGCCAAGGTTGATTGCCTGCTCCACTACTAGGCCGTCTGGAGAGATGAGAACTATGCCAAGTCCAGCTCCATGCCGGTTGGATGCTTCATCCACGAAGAGCTTCCACATCTCTCCAACGAATAACTTCCAGCAGGTGAAGGGATCAGATTATGCCTTGGGATCTTCCATGCTCGCCGTCTGCCCCTCGCTTTCTGCTTGCACCAAGTCCTTATTTGTTGGTAAGTCCTTACTTGTTGTAGCATGGTTTGTTTCTTCCTTCCTCCCTTTACTCTGGTCTGCCTTGGGGCTTAACTGAGTAACCCGTACTAGGGGTTGCGTTATTCCGACGTCAACTTCCATCCCTAGTTCGGTCGTTTTAGTTAGGTCGACTGGGCAGATGTGATGGCTTCCTGCTGTGAATTCTGCGACAAAATCTGCCAATGCTTGTACTTTTATTGCGGTCCTAGGTTGGAACTTGATGTCGTATTGTCCCAACTCCACTGCCCACTTCAGAATTCGCCCAGAGAAGTTCGCTCTTTCAAATAGAGCCTTTAATGGGAAGGCTGTGAGAACAACTATGGTGTGGGCGTGAAAGTAATGCGACAACTTCCTTGAGGCCATCATCAAGGCCAATGCTAGTTTCTCCAGTGGCTGGTACCTTGTTTCGGCGCTCAGTAATGTCTTGCTGACATAGTAGATAGGAAGATGTTGGATTCCTTCTGCGCGGACCAATAATGCGCTAATTGCATGCTGCGAGACCGCCAGGTATAAGAAGAGTTCTTCTCCAGGGATTGGGGTTACAAGTAGTGGTGGAGAATACATGTATTCTTTTAGGCTTTCCAGGGCGTGGTCGCATTCTTCGTCCCACTCAAACTTAGCCTTCAGTGCATGGAAGAATGGTCGTAGCCTGTCTGATGACCGGCTTATGAGCTGGTTGAGCGCAGCTGCCATGACAGCGAGATGCTGCACTTCCTTCACTGAGTTTGGCCTCTCTAGATCCTGTATTGCTTTGATCTGAGAAGGGTCCGCTTCTATACCTCGGTTGGTCACCAAGAAGCCTAGGAATTTGCTAGATCCTACTCCGAACGCACACTTCGACGTGTTGAGGCGTAACTTATGCTTCTTCAGGATCTCGAACATCTCACCTAGGTCCTTGAGGTGGTCATTCTCATCCTTGCTTTTGACCACCATATCATCGATGTAAGCCTCCATTGTCCTACCTAACAATGGCTCAAACATCTTGGTGACCATTCTTTGAAATGTCGCCCCTGCGTTCTTCAGGCCGAAGGGCATGACCTTGTAGCAGTACAATCCTCTTGGTGTTGTGAAAGATGTGACCTCCTGGTCTGGTTCATGCATGACAATTTGATGGTAGCCTCTGTATGCATCCAGAAAGCTAAGTCGGTTGTGCCCTGCCGTTAAGTCTACCAGTTGATTTATCTTTGGTAGAGGAAAGCTATCTTTTGGGCATGCCTTATTGACCGTTTTGTAGTCGACGCAGACACACAACTTGCCATTCTTCTTTGGCACTACGACGGTGTTGGAGATCCATCTTGGGTAGTGCACTTCTCTGATTGCCCCTGCTTCTAGTAGGTTGCCTACTTCCTCCGTCACTATTTCGGCGTGGTGGTGTGCCGATCTGCAGGTGCGCTGAATGATTGGTCTGGCGGAAGGGTGGACATTGAGTTGGTGACAGATGAAATTGGGATCAATGCCTGGCATGTCGTATGGGGTCCAGGCGAACACTTCGATGTTGGAGGTCAGAAATTCCAAGACCTCCAATCTCACAGTGCTGGACAACGTCGAACCGAGCAAAAAGAACTTATCCGGGTTCTTTTCATCTATTCTGACCTCTACCAAGTCCTCTACCAAGTCCTCTACTGCCTTTTGGCTAGCCGCTTTGCCAACATCTGCGAATAGTTCATTACTCTCAGGTTTTTCCACCGAATGAACGTATCCTTTGGCAGCGCGGTTGCCGTTCACTGTGACAAAGCACTGTTTCGACATGATCTGATCTCCATATACTTCTTCTATTACTCCGGTGTCGTTGGGAAACCGCATCACTTGGTGGTAGGAGGACGCCACCGAACGCATGGCATGCAGCCATGTTCTGCCCAAGATAATGTTGTAGGTGGAGGGGACCTTCAACACCCAGAACTCCACTTGTTTCGTCACACTCCCTGCTCTGACTGGGAGGATAATTTTGCCGACGGGCCATTCTGGTATGGAGTTGCATCCGATAAGGGGAGATGCGGCAGGCGCCAAGTCTTTATCTTGCAACTTTAGTTGTTTGAAGGTTTCATAGTACATGATTTTACATGAACTACCTTGGTCAATTAGAATCCGCTTGACGTCAAAATCTTTGACTCGGAGAGTGACGACCAAGGCGTCGTTGTGAGGGCAATAAATCCTTTCCAAGTCCTTATCCGAAAAAGACATGACATTTGTGGCCTCTGTCTTCCCCTTCTTGACGACTGGTTGGGTACTTAGCACCTCTCTTAAGTGCTCAGCCTTTTTGATTGAACCTCTGAGCTCGCATACACGCTCAGGTTCAAAGACTCCATGTATTACGTTGATGACGCCTTGGGGCGGGGTGTCAATCGGCATCCCATTGGGGTTGTTATGGTCCTGGGGGGCTGGCTGTGCCCCTCTTTCTATGTATTTGTCCAGGTGGCCTGCTGCCACCAACTCTTCCAAATGCTGCCTCAATGGCGTGCAATTCTCAGTGCGGTGCCCCTTTTCTTTGTGGAAGGTGCACCTGGATCTGTCATCATAGTCCTTCTGGGCCTCGCCTAGCTTGGCTGGCCACTTGACGAAAGGCTCGTCTCGAATCTCACTAAGTATATGGTAGATCGGTTTCTTGAATACCGTGGTTATAGCAGTGCGGACTCTCAACCATCTTTTGTCTTGGTCCTCGCCGTTGTCTCGCCTGCCTCGTCCGTTTCAGTTCTGGCGATCTACCGTATTGACCTTTGTTGAGGTCTTCTTCTCTGGTGCTGTGGTCGTGCCAGATTTTGCTTTGGCACGAGCACCATCCTCTTCCACCCTGATGTGCTGATGCACTCTCTCCATCAGGGCCTCCATGGTGAGGGGCGGTGTCATGGTGATAGAGTCCTCGATCATTCGATGGAAGGCCTCTTTTATATTGCGCAATAGCGAGATTGGTTGGGCAGTCCCCAATCTGGTTGAATGTCTCCCAGTAGTGACTGTTGTATGACCTCAGGGTCTCCTTATCGCCCATGTCAATGGAGAGTAACTGGTCGATCTCCACCGGGGTTTTCGTGTTTGTTCTGAATCGCGTTACAAACGCCTCCGCCAGTTGCGCCCAGGAGGCTATGCTGCCCTCTGGAAGCTTTTCAAACCAAGTCAAGCCTAGGTCGCCAAGGCTTGAAGGGAATAGGATGCACATCAAGGCCTTGTTTCGCCGGTATACAGCCATGACCTGGCGAAAGTGGCTCAAGTGCGAGTAGGGGTCCGTCTTCCCCTCATACGTTGTGAATTTGGGCTGTAGGAAGCCTGACGGAAGAGGCGCGTTTTCTATTGCAGGGACGAATGGTGAGGTCTGTAGCCTCGCCAATGCCTTGTCCGTTGGTTCGTATGCTGGGCGCGGTATTGGCATTCCAACCTCGACGCTTCCATGCACCCGAGGAACCAACCGCTGTAAGGCAGGAACCCTGTGTGGATCGTGCGCCCTAGCGTCCTCCTTCTATCGTGCTTTCTCTTCTAGCACGGATCGTAGGTCGGACGATCTGGGTAATTCCGTCTGTCTAGACCTTGTCTGGTGTGTATGAGAGGGCCAATATGTGCTTCCCTCAGTGTATGACCTCTCAGACCTCGTCCTCTCAGACCTGGAGTGACGAGTCCTGGAAGATCTAGATTGCGTGTCGCCTGTCCTGAGGCTTCTGTTCTCTGCTTGAGAGGGTGTAGAATTCCTACTACGACCCTCTGAGTGGCGAGGGGGCGTCTTGTTATTGCGCCCCTTTCCTGTCGTCACTTCTTTTCCTTTCACCTAGCGCTTTAGAGACTCCATATCCGCTGCCATCTTACGAATCAATTCGTCTTGTTGTCTGACGCGATCCTCCAGAGTTTGAGGATCAATCCTGCGCTTTTGTCTTTCTGAGCTTTGCGAACGAAAGGGATGATGGCTGTTATTCTGCCTTCGTCTCCTCGCATCCTTCCTGGAATTCTGTCTCTGTGGCTCCAGGTCTGCCATGGGAGTGACCAAGGGTAGGCCTTCGCGCCTTGCACCCCCATCTGGAGTTTGTTTGTCGATGGCGGATTGAGATAACTCTTCGTTGTTTGCCATTGATGTTTGAGAGAAAAAGCTTGATCAAGAGGTTGTTCTTGTCTGTATTCCCACAGACGGCGCCAATTGTACGGGAAAGAAATACACCTTCTCGTATAATCCTGTTGATCAAGTCTGCGCTCCTCCGTACGACGTCGCTTTATCACCTGAAAACACAAACGTGAGCTAGCCGGCGGGTGTGTGCCGGAAACCTCTCCGATGCCTAAGTCAGTAAGCTTGACAAATAGACAAAAGCTCTGTGTATTCAGAAAACAAAGTTGTGTTACCTCTCCAAAGGTGATATAGATGAGCTTTTATAGGTTTCGTGTGGCACAATCCAAGTAGGACTCTTATTCCTCCATGTAGAGTCTTCCACGGATTCATACTCTTGGAAGATAATGCTTATCCTCCAACACCCCCTTCACTGCTTAAACCAAGTGAGATGGTTTTACTTTGGAAAGATGTCATATAACCGAAATAGCATTTCCCTGTCAGACCGGCTGTACGACCAAGCTAACCCACCGCTCGGATTCGCCTTCCCATGTCCTTACCTCGGCTCCTCATGCCGAGGTCGAGTTAGCCGTACCATGCCTCGACCGGTCTAACGATTACATCGGTTCTCCGTAACCTTTCTCCTTCCTCGGCCTCATATGCAAAGGCCGAGCTATCCATAGAAGAATTAAGCCGAGCTAACCTTACTTAGGTCCTAAAACAGGCCCAACATACCTCGGTTCCAAACAGCACGACTGAGCTGGAAAACAATAGAAACCGGACTAAGCATCCTTACACCGGCAGCAATCTTATACTTCGGCCCGGACCACCACATGGCCCATCCTCTCAGCCTTCTCAATATGGCCCAAAGAGCGGCCCACCATCTTAGCTCGGCCCAATTTATTTGTATAAATTACCCTCTCAGATACCTAATGATGAAAATGAGATGTGCTAATCCTATAAAATCCTCGGCTAGAAGTCTAAGATTTGAGTTTTTTAAACCAACCAAACACCTGTTTTGGTCAAAATACTTTTTGATTAGTAATTTTTTTTTTTTTTTCAAAATGGGTTTAGTTGGGCGGTTCCAAACATTCCCAGTATGTATTGAGACTCATATTTTCAAGATCAAAGCGTTGTATTTTTTCAAACAAACAGAGAAACGGATGCAATGGAATAAATGGAAGAGATGAAATCCACTGAAATACTTATTTCTCCTCTCAATTCAGGCCTACCTTACCTTGTTGATTCGACGATGTACTTTCTGATTGACCGGACAACATGTGATGGCCGATCAAAATTGCACTCGGCCAATCACCATATGGAACAAGCAGCTAAATGTTACAGGTACAGAGCATTTTTGGAAATTTCAGCTTGTTTAACTCACTTTACATAAATATCTCATATATTTACGCCCTGGGCTCTATAAATAGAACTTGACAACCACTTTCTAAGGGTTGAAAAAAATTGCCCAAGGCATATACAAGAATATTGACTCTTTTGTTTCTCTCTCTCTCTCTCTCTCTCTCTCTCTCTCTCTCTCTCTCTCATATTCCTACCTACCACCTTCTAACTTTAACAACGAAAAAACCATTGAAGCTTCATCCTAAGTTGCTGGCCAAGCTATTAGACCTTCTAGGACACATTTAAAAGTTCTTAAGGGAATCAAGAGAGAGTTTGTAGAACAAAGGGACTCACCTTCTTTAAGAGGTGATTTTTTTCATACTTCCATTCACCTTTCTCCTTCTATTTCTTCAATTCTAACTCTATTCTTCATCACTGTAGACATTCTATTTTGACTGGCCGTAAGACTTGGGCGCTTTCTTTTAATTACCCGATGATGAAAATAAGAATGTGTTTTTTACATAATTCTCAATAAGAAATATGAAATTTGTGCTTCATTTCTAATCCTAAGCCTGTTTTAGCCCAAGTGTTTAAGTCTCATTCAAAACTCTTTTTCGAAAATTTCTTTTCGCGCTTTGTTTCAAATATTTTTGTAGTGTTCCGAGGCTCATTTTCAAACTTCAAAATGAAATCTTTTATGAGGAAATCAAGCAAAGAACAGTGTGAAAATAGCAGGAAAGAATGATAATCCTATCAAAAAATCCTATTTCGTGTAAACTAGTTAGGCCACGACCAACTTTTTTGGTCGGCCGATGTTGGCTGGCTAGCCAAGTTTTTGGCCGGCTAGCCAATAAATTGGTCGACCGACTAATTTTCCTAGAAGTAGGGCACTTTTGACAGAATTCTTATTGAATGCATATGGGTCATGCCATTACAGCTATTATTGATACATTCGACGCATGAGATACACACCCATCCCCTTCTTTATCCTCTATTGTCACAATAGAGATTGTCATCTATCCCGAAAGGTGACATCCATTTTCAACCACTCTTGTCATCCCATTAACCTTGTCTCCCCCCTCCTTGATTGAGCCTACATTCATTATCGATAGAGAGAGAGAAGGGAATGGAATTAAAGAGAGAAATGAATTAAGAGAAAAGAGAGAGATAGAGAGAAAAATAGAAAAAAACCTTAAGCTTTGAGCCATAAGCTTAGAGATACATTGATATACAATATTTCCATATATCAAACCAAACGCATAAATTCTATTATAGCCAAATTCGTGAGCTTTGATCCAAAAGAGAGTAAGTGTTCCTTGAAATTGAAAAAAATAGAGAGTTGTAACTCCCCCTCCACATACAGTTAAACCACCAAAAAACACCATTTTAACTAGAATATTAAATTTTCAACTTAAGAATTGAGAACATATTTGCTAAACTTGAGGCTGATCAAAAAGAAGTTTAGAAATCAAATCCTTCCTTGGAAGGTAAATTTTGCACACTTTTCATTTTCTTTTACTTTCTTGCATTTTCTTTCTTTCATTAATTTTCTTACTTCAATTTCTTGTTATAAGCCTGTTATAAGATAACTAGAAGTGGTTAGCTGAGCCACTTACATATTTTTCGTTTGTTTTTCTCGTGTTTGAACAAAATAGAGTTTTCGGCTTAGCCTGATTGGCCGGCTAGCTCATCTTTTGGCCGGCTAGCCACTTTCTCCTGGACAGAATCCAGCAGCCTCTCGGTGTCGAGTAGAACAATCTCTGAGGCCTCTTGAAACTTTTGTTTTTGTTTAATCAAAAGAGATTTGTGAAGATATTTTGTTGTAATATTTTTATTCCTCTCCTCCCTCATTTGGATTTGTGATATTCCAAAGTTGTAATAATTCCCCGCCCTTGCTCTTTTCTATCTTGTTCTTTTACATGCTTTCCATACTCTGTAAATATGCATATTATTTTGCTTGTTATCATATCCATGCTTTGCATCCATGCTTTATGTCTTAAGATCTGGATAAATTTGCAATTGTGGGTTTAATCGATTATTATATGGTTTTGTGCGCTATCTCACACTTTGAGAACAAGTCATATATATTAGAAGCCGGATCTTTAGTTGCATTTCATGATTGAATTGTATTAGGATCTTGTATATTAGATCGTGCATGTTTCTACTAACTTTGTTTTGTACCTATTTGTAAGATGTCTGTAAATATGTAAGTTTTTGTGGTTTAACATCCTGCTTGTGTGTGATTTTCTTACTATGTTTAACATCCTACCATGTAGCTATGTGCTTATTTGATATAACTCTATGCATGCTAGTGGATGAATGTTGTGTTATTTAATTTGGAATAAAATTGATTTTTATGATTTCACAATTCAAAACATTTTTGAAATAATGAAATCAAATTGTTCCAAAATTCTATATTTGTTTACTTCACATAGTAAATTTTAGGATTCATTAATAACTAGAATATGAACATATGAAGTTAATAAAAATATATCATGGCTTAGTAAAGGCTGATCTTTTGATCGGGTGGCAGGTGTGTAGACGCCCCGAATGCCCGAGAGGAAATCCCGTTACTGCTTCGTTTAGGCTCACTACAGTTGAGGCTATGGTTCCCAGACTATCTTGCAAAAGAAAAGCAGACAACACCTCATTAATTTCGTCCAAAAGCAGAGATATGAGCATAACAGGGTGATTGTGCCCTCTACTGAATTCTGCCCTAAAATTCTGCCTGTAAACTATTACCCTCAGGTAAAACTGATTCCCCAAATACTAATGCCCTCAAGCCTGATACCCAGACTTGCAAACTGATACATGCATTTCTGTAGAGAAGCACTCTAAAAGCACATAACAAGCAAGTGAGAGCCAAAACACCCCTATGTTGGGGTAGGGTTTCCCTGTCCTATTTTGTCAGGAGCTAGGGTTTCACTACGCACGCAGCGATTTCAAACAACCTATCGGGTAAGCAACCTGTCCTAGCTTGGAATGGTCACTATGGATTCCAAATTTGCACTAGATCGAATGGTCGAAAAGGGGTGCCCCGGTAAAATTAGGGTTTGTGTTCCCATACTGGCAGAGCTCGTAATCGGTAAGCCTTATGGCACCCAGCCTCCAGCAAACCGCTCAGGAATAGCAGATGGCAAACACGGTGTCCTAGGCGCACCAATGCACATGCAATGCAAAGAAACACAAAAGTGTAGCCAAAACCAGATATCATGAGTTCGAGTCAAGTTCTCTAACTCCCTAGCGGAGTCGCCAGAAGCCTAGAGCGTCCTCGAACGCCCGAGAGGAAATCCCCTCGTTACGCTTTGGGCTCACTACAGTTCGGACTCAAATTGTTACGGTTCTTAATCTGAACCAAAGAGTCCAAATCTGGCAAATCGTTTTGAAAAAAAAAATAGATTTTATATAAAGAAGTGCCAAACATGGACTGCTTTGCCAAATACAAAGTCGCCACCTAAATATTTATTTTTGGGGGAATTTAGGAAACCCTGACTCGTTGCCTAAGGCCACGTGTCCGTCATCACCAAAGCTGCGTCGGGAACTTGGGTACGATTGGGGAAGGTCACTTCGTGAGCACCCCCGCTCGCCCGATCAAAGATCGGCTTCTACTAACCATGATATCTAGTTTTGAAAACATTATGCGTTCTTATTCCGGTTAATTAGCTAGAATTTACTATGTGATGCGCACAACACACAAGTATAGACTAGATCGCCTAATTTGGAACAAAGCATCACATATCCGTTTGTTTGAAAACAGTTTGAGGTTTACTACTCGCAAGTAGGCTAAAGTACGGATTTTAATGAATTTGTCCAAACTCAAGCCACCCAACCTTCACCCACAGGCATTCAGGTAGTTAATCAACTAAGCAGTTAGCCTCATGGCAAGCATGCTTTCATGTTAACACTCACATACATGCAAGATGCTAAAGTATAAACACTCACCGAGTACTCCGAGCCAAAACAGAAACTAGTTAGTAATCATATACATTATCCTAGTTCATGTTAAGATGGCTAATGCAACACATGCAAGAATGCAGCTAATATAAGCTCGGCTATTCTAAGATGGCATATGATGATGCTACAGCTAACACGTATTCAACTTAGAATTGAAATACAATGTAGGTAGTATGATGCGCCGAGCTCGGTGCATGCATTACGAATGAATGTATGCAAACATGCTATCATAAGTATGCTAATCAAAACATGCCCTAGACTAACCATCGAAAGCTAGTAAATAAAAGGGAAGAAAGACGTGGGGTTGGAAGACATACACACACTCACGCGCACTTATTACACAATTGCCCTCACTCGGAGGGTCCGAATAAATATTACAAAACAAATAAATAATTGACTATTCTAGCTAATTAAACATTACAAAAACTTCTAATTAATTAACAAATTAATTACAGAAAGAAGGTGGCCGCCCCGCCTTGGAATGCGTGAATGATGCATGCTTGACTTGCTTTGCTCGGAAACTCGTACCATGCCACTGTTGCCTCTGTTTACACTGCCTTGCTCCTCTGAAAATTGTGAAAGTTTTCAGAACTGCTTTGAACTTCATCCTGAGTGTTTAGGAGTTCCACCGGCCAGAACAAAAGGCCACCGGCCATGGGAAAGGGATCATCGGCCAAATCTTGTGTCATCGGCTGGACACTGATGGCCGATTGGCACTGTAAGTGGCCGGTCGGCCATTTATTCCTGTGAAGCCTTGTTTTGGACAAAGAGAGAGGACGATTGCATGGTATGGAATTTTCAAAGCAATGTGTGCATGGCCACTCTCCCAATCATGCTATAGACTCAAAGGAGTATGGCCCTCGGTACTCGGGCCATCAATTGCGCATTTCGATGCGTGATGGCCAAAGACACCAAGTTTGCAACTCAATGTAAATGCATGCAACAAAACAAATGAGTGCTAACGCCCTATCATGTTGAGATCAAGGGCATTGGAGACCGAGGGTTGAGACGTGTTTCGTCACTTTGAGTACAAACACTCCTCAACCCTCATGCTTGGTTTGACACCCCAAACCAAGCAAAATGCTATGCATGTGTGCCATATACAATGCAAAGTAATGCGGCTAATGTAATATAATGTGAGCATGCTAACTTTATGCTATGCAATGCTACCTATTCATGCAAGCTAAACAAATGCAATATGAACATGTCAAGCATACAACAAGACCATGTAATGCAACTAGCTAAACAACATGCAAACATGCGAACATGATACAATGTAAGCATGCAACCAATGCAATGCAATATGTCAAACATGCAAAGTATGCAAAGATGGACTTATAGTGAAATGAGAAGGCCTCAGCCCACCCCAAAACAGTGGCCAAAGCGCATGGAAGTGATGGACTAAACACCTTCAAATGTGCACATATGGAAGTCTAACACTTAGGCATGCAAGAAGTCAATTCTCAAGCGCATCAAGAAGAGACAAACATAGACAAATCACCAGCATAACGAGCTCTGAAAACATGTAAAAGACAATGCCAAATCCACTATGTTATGCAAGCAAGGCATGCAACAATGACTAAAACTTGAAGCCAACAAAAGGGTCCAAACCATGGTTACGTCAACCAAACCCCAAAGGATCAAAATGACCTAGAACAGTCCTAGGGCACTCCAAAACAAGACTAAATCATGCATGGACTATGGTTAAAACATGCCAAGAAAAGGGCCCAAAACAAAGGGGATTCAAAGCCGCAAAATGGAGTATTACTCTACACCTACCCCAACCACTCATGGCATGGATTATACAACCCAAAACAGAGTTTTAATGCATCAAAATACACCCCAAAACCCTCTGATATGGCAGCCCAAATGACTTAAACAAAAGGTATGCACTATGACTCAAACATGGAGCATAAGCTCACATTGCTTCAAGGCATTGAAAGGATAACAAATGCAAGCATGTAAACATAAAACATGGACTGAAATGACATAATAAGTGATTCCAAATCACTGAAATAGCCAAAGTAATGCATGCTAATGACTCACACACCCGATGCCAACATGCTAGAATACAAAGGGACTATACAAATCATGAAAGGTGTGATCAAATCAACACCCAACAGACCTCAAGCATGATGAAACATGACCAAAAGCTTCACAAAGCTAGGAAAAAATATGCAAGCACGGTGGTCTAATGGCAAGATGCATTTCTAGGCAAAATGGAGGAATACAAGGCAAGTATATAATGCATGAAAAGGGCCATTAATCTGACAAAAAACAGAGGCATATTATGACCTAATAACACCCAAAAACCTCTGAAATGGAGCCAAAGACAACTAATCATGCATGCTACCCTTATGAGCCAAAAACATGAACAAAGGAGAGACAAAGGGAGGGGGGGTGTCCCTCCCCTATGAAAGACCTCAAAACCTCTTCTTCAGCACTAAAAATCCCCTGGATTTCAGTGGTGAGAAGGCCAATACACTAGGATTCCCGAAGCTCAACAAAGAAAGTACAAAAAGGGCCAAACAAGGCCTAAGAGGGGGAGGTCGACCCCCAACACCAAAGTGACCTTAATGAAGCATCTTAAGCATGCAAATATAAGACTTTTTTCAGTTATACACAAAGTCTAAAATAGCATGCAAAGTGGGTTAAAAAATAGTGCAAGAATGGGGAATATAAAGCAAATAATGTTACCCTTGAAGAACACGTGAAGAGCGAGAACCTCGGCCCCTCCTTATGATAAAAACCAGCTCAAAACTCCAAGAACAACCTCTCAATACCTCCATAACCGAAGTAAGGTGTGATACTAGGTGACTTAGTGCAAAACTAAGACCAAAACACACTTTTAGGCCCTCCAACACACACAAAATGAAGAGAGAGAGGGAGATATAGAGAGAGAAGGTGTATATAACAGATATATGTGATATTAGGTCTAGTTTTGCTGAACCCCCTCAAAGGAGGAGGGAGGCCTCCTTATATAGACAAACAAAGGTGCTAAGCTTCCAAGAGAAGCTAAACAAAAGGGATCAAGGCTTCTTAAAGAAGCCAAGGCAAAGGGGCCAAGGCTTCCTGAGGAAGCTGAGATAGGGGTTCAAGCTTCTTGAGGAAGCTAAGACAAAGGTCCAAGCTTCCTCAAGAAGCTAGGCCAAAAGGGTGCAAAGGGTGCAACTCCTCCGTACACGTGTATGGAGGACAAATCTGTGCACTCCAGCTAGCATAGCTAGTATGCACCATGCTTGAAAAAGGCAAAAATGAGGTATCGGCCAGAAAAGGAGTCCATCGGCCAAATATATGGTCGGCCGACCACACAAAGAGCCGACCGGCCATCACCAATGGCCGGTGGAAAGAAAACAAGGCCGGTGGCCCTAAGCCAAGGCCGGTGGGTACCAGGGATAGCTAACAAGCTATTCTCTACCCTCAGGTGCAAGAAACAAACAAGTGTTGGTCCAACCAAGCACAAAACAGTCGAGTTGAGAGATCCCGAGGCAAGGCGCGTAGCCGAGACCTCCGAGAACTCAAAACGAACACAAACATGGATGATCACCGAGTGTTTAAACGGTGACGTCCAAAAATGGGGTGTCTACAGGGTGTTCAATTAATGACCTTTCCCCTTCATACATAAGGTTCCGAGCCAAGCATCCTTAGTTACGATGAACAGTGGCCGTGGCACGAGCCACGGGTTTCCTAATTTTTCCAAAATATTAGGTGGCGACCCTAAGATCTGGTGATGTAGTCCATTTCTGACAAAGGATTTTTTTCCAAATAAAATGAATTTTCTAAAAGTTACCAAATTTGAACTCTCATATATGTGTCACATTACACTCATGAAACTAGATCAAAGAGACCGAGGGTTCGAACTGTTAACGCACCCTCGGGCGATGTTACAATCACGTAATTATTGTAAGTCTTCATGGATGTAGAGAGAGTAAACTTAGCTACTCATCCATTGAATTGATAGTTTTTCCATTCTTTGCATGATGTCAAAAAAAATTTCAGCAGACCAACTAACAATTCAATCGGCCGTCCAAGTTGATTAGTTGACTGCATTTGCTTTGTTTGTTTCAATCGGCCACCACTTGATTAGCCGACCGATTAATTATTCTAGACAGTTCATCAATTTGTTTAGCTGGCTAGTTAATGAATCAGTCGGCCCGTCAAATAATCAGCCGGCCAGTCAATCAATCAGCTAGCTTGCCAATTTTGATATCATTCTAGAATGAAAAACTACAGAATTTGTACAGGCTCAATGGTTTGTCTTTTAGAGTTTTGTTTTGAGTATCTTTCGTTCTGGCAAGTGTAAATAGGTGTGCTTGGATTGCTTTTGCTTTGTTTTTCTTTCATTGATTTGTTCTTTCATTTTTGGTCAGTTGAGGGCTCAATATTTAATTTAGAATTCATTAAGTCAACCATTCTTAGATTCAAATTCAAAAGAAAAATGTTTTTATGCTCAAATGTTGTGCCATTCACACCATGATATGCAAACAATGAAACTCGATTAGCATTACAAAAAAAAAAAAAAAAAAAAAAAAAAAAATGAGAAGAAATTTCAAAAAAACAACAAAAAACAAAGGAAATTCTGAAGAATTGGTACTCATTCCTATGTAAAAATCGAAAATAAGAAGAAAAAAAAAAGAAAAAAGAACAAGAAGAAGAACAAAAGGGGAAAAAAAATTGAAAATACAAAGAAAAAAACTGAGGGACTTATTTTTTTTTTTTTCCTGAATTCTGGTAGCAGCCCATCAGCAAAGACAAATTGGTCTCATTGGCAGTCAACTTTGTCTTCGACTCTACCATCACCGCCTTACCACATCTTCATTCTCGGGAATCCTTTGACAACTCTACCTCGGCATTAGAAGAGCTTCCGAAAGAAATTACTTTCCACTAGTCGTCAATTGAGGAGGACCAAGGACCTCCAAATTAGGCTATAGAGGTTGGCTTTCGTTTCAGCTCTTGTTTTTGCTTTTTCAAATTGTTAATCTTTTCGTGAGGATCTTTGTACATATGTTGGAGCAGAGATAGTTGTGCGTTTAACCGATGTATCTCACTTGTCCTATTTTGTACCTGGTAGGACAAATTGGAGACCGCGGTCACGGTCTCTACACAAGACTTCAATGTGAAGTGGTTGACATCAATGTCAGACTATGCTGCCTTTGTTTGCTCAACTGACATTGCAAGGAAACTGAGAACAAAGGTAGGGGCACTCTGTCAAGGCTTGGAAGGGCTAGTGTTTGTAATTTCGATTAGGGAATCGTTAAGGTCGGGGAAGAGAGTGAGAGATCGGCGATAAGAGGCCATATCAAGAAGAGAGTAATGCCGCTTAGGAGGGAAATTTGTAGAGTAATGGCGAGGGGGTTTGCAGCTTTCTGCTTTGCTTTGTCGTATGTCTCGGTTTAAGAAGAAAATGGAAGAGAAGAAGAAGCCAAGAGACGAGGGATTGCCGAGGCAATCTTTAACAAACGAGACCAGTCTAGTTGTTGTCGGTCAGATGCGCCATGATTGTTGAAATCGCGCGCCAGACGGGACCCTCGACGAAGATGAAAGAGGTAGAAAGAGAGAAAAAAAGAGAGATATACAATATGTATATAATCTATATATATGTATACTGTATACGTATCTATATGTGTGTATGGGTTCGTATGTTTGTGTATTTGTAAGTTTGTGTATTCAGATATCTCGTGTATGTGTACCGTGTATGCATCCGTAGGTCCATATGTATCCGTGT
Source organism: Camellia lanceoleosa (assembly GCA_025200525.1). Lineage (NCBI taxonomy): Eukaryota > Viridiplantae > Streptophyta > Magnoliopsida > Ericales > Theaceae > Camellia > Camellia lanceoleosa. Next base: position 108,517,456 of record CM045758.1, read on the forward strand.
ATGTATATTTATGTATCAGATGTGTAGACGCCTCGAACGCCCGGGAGGTGAGTCCTGCTCGTTTTTTTGGGGTTACTACAGTTCAGGACTTAAGTGTCACGGTTCTTAATCTGAACCAAAGAGTCCAAATCCGGCAAATCGTTTTGAGAAAAATAGATTTTTTTAGAAAGAAGTGCCAAACATGGACTGCTTCGCCAGATACAGAGTCGCCACCTAAATATTTTATTTTTGGAAAATTTAGGAAACCCTGACTCGTTGCTTAAGGCCACGTGTCCGTCATCACCAAAGTTGCCTCGGCTTTGGAACTTGGGTACGATTGGGAAAGGTCAGCTAGGAGCACCCCCTCTCGCCCGATCAAAGATCGGTCTCTACTAACCATGATATCAAGTTTTGAAAACATTGTGTGTTCTTATTCCGGTTATTAGCCTAGATTTACTATGTGATGCACACAGCATACAAGTATAGACCGAGTCGCCTGAATTGGAACAAAACATTTCATGTTTGTTTTTGAAAGATGGTTTGCTACTCGCAAGTAGGCTTAAAATGCAGATTTTGCCACCCTCGGGTGGGCTTAGAAAACATGGTTTTGCCACTATCTAGTGGGCTTAAAACTCACAGTCAATGCATCACTCTAATTCAGATAACCCAACCTTCACCCACAGGCATTCAGGCAGTTATAACACATAAGCATATAGCCTCATGGTAAGCATGCTATCATGGCAGTCACTCACACGCATGCAAGGATGCTAAAGCGTAAAAACTCACCGAGTACTCCAAGCCAAAACAGAAGCTGATTAGAAATCCATGCGTGATCCTAACTATACAGAAATGCCTAATGCAACACATGCAAAAATGCAACTATAGCAGGCTCGGCTATTCTAAACATGGCATATGAAATGCTACAGATAACAAGTATTCAACTTGAAATTGAAATACAAATGCAGTTAGTATGATGCGCCGAGCCCGGTGCATGCAAAACAGATGAATGAATGCAAACATGCTATCATCAGATGCTAATTGAAACATGCCCTACTCTAACCATCGTAAGTCGGTAAATAAAAGGGAGAAAGACGGGGTTGGAAGACATACATCACACGACGACGCTTATTACAACATTGCCTCGCCGGAAGGTCCGAATAAATAGTACAGTCCCAAATAAGTAATCTTGTCTAATAAATACAAAATCCTAATTAATTAACAAATTAATCTAGGAAAGCGAAATTGGCATGCAAGTTAGGGATCGCTTCAACTCGCCCGCATGATGAATGATGTATGGTCGGGTTGCCTTGCTGAAATCCACGCGACGCCCGATTAGCCTCTGCTTGCAATTGTTCTTGGAATGCGCCAAGCTCCTAAGGTCACGATTCTTGATTTGCTGCAACAGAGAGTAGGAAAGGGGCGTGGCAATGTATTTTCACATATGTATGCTTGACTACTCTTCAGGGAGTGTAGTTCTCGATCCTCGTGCCACTTATCACGCATAGCGATGCATGATGGTCGAGGAGTTGATTTGCACAACTTGATATGAAATGAATGCACATAAAAATATAACAATACCTAAACTCCATCGTGGATAATCTGGAGTGTCGATGACTGGGAATTGAGACACGTTCCGTCACTTGGAGTACGAAACGCCCCTCGTCTCCCGTGCTCAGGCTAACTCCTACCCCCAAACACAATGCAAGATGCATGACATGCATGAATGCAACTAAGATATAACCTAACATGCACAATGCTATGAGATGGCATACACGATGCACGAGGTAACGTGGCATAAACAATGCGCTAACATACAACCTAGCATACACAATGCTATGAAATGAAATGGCATACACAATGCAAAATGGACTTACATCAACACGAGTGGACCTCAGCCACACTCACATAAGTGGCCATTAGATGAAAATGAGACACTCGAAATGCGTGCACGCGTGCACGCAAATCGAGGACCGAACCTAAGGCACGAATGCCACTCTACCAAAGCATGGTAAGGCATGGAACATGGTATGCAAACATGCAAATTTCAACACTGAAATATGATGCTAAACAGCCCCGAATCATGAAAACATGGCACCCGATACATGAGGTGAGACCCGAAACTCAAAACTAGGCACATGGAATGACTTACAGCTATACAAAGCATGCATTATTTGAACATGAAGCATGAAGACAGAGTCAAGGCAGTTCTAAAACATGGACTTTTCCAGTTTCAAGCAAGGCCAAAAAGTGCTAGCAAGATGGACTAAAGTAGCATGCGATTTTGACTAGCAAACATGGTTTACATGGCAAGTGGATGATGTACATGAAATTTCACCAAACCGACGAAAATAAAACATGTGAAATAGGCCCAAATAACCACTGATATGCAACAATGGTATGCAAAAATGATGAGCTCCTTTAGATGGCCATAGAAGGGATTCTTAGGTACATACAAGATAGACAAGTGACATGGCATACAACTCTGAAAATCAAATATGATAGTCCCAAAACTCACCAAATTGGCCCCAAAATCAGTTAACAAAGCATGCAAGATAGAGCCTCTTTGGAAGGCCAAAATGACTACCAAACAAGTCAAGGTGAGGGGGTCACCCCCCTCTGATTTGGAAGCTCAAAACAATGGCCAAGCCACTGAAAATCCACTGGATTTCAGTGGCTAGAAGGCGAAACAAAGCATGCAACAAGAGCTACGATATAAGGCTCAAAATGGGAGGCAACCAAGCATACAAGATAGCATGTGACCTTAAAAAAAAATGAAATCTCAATAAAACATGAAGATGATGTCAAAACAAGCCTTTTCTCAGTTTATAACAAGTCCCAAAAGTGATCACAAATATGGCTTATCTATCATGCAAAAATGGCCCTAAAAGGGGGAAAAGAGATAAGGGACAAAAGCTGTCCTCAAATGGCAAGGAGCCCTTCAACAATATTGAAGAGGGGCTCAAAACAAGGCACTTTACAGTTTACATCAAGCCACGAAAATAAATAAAAGTGAGGCTAAACTATCATGCAAGAAAAAGGCCAAAAGAGGGATAAAGAGGCAAGTGGTAGCTGCTGGCCTCAAACAGGGGAGAGCCCTTCAACAATTTTGAAGAGGGGCTCAAAACAAGCCACTTTAAATTTTATGACCAAACCCAAAACAGCTCACAAATAAGCCTAAAATAGTATACAAAAATAGGCCTAAAAGGAGGGTTTAAACACAAAGGGTAAGAAGGAAGCCTCAAACAGGGAAAGGCCCTTAATGAAACATGAAAAATAGGTAAAAATATGACCATTTCCAGTTAGGGTCGGAGCTAAAAAATGTAAGCACAAAGAGCTAGAATATAGATCAAAATAGTGCACAAAAGAGGGAAAATGGGACTCACCCTTGTAGAACCAATCTTTGACAGCCTTTGGACCAAGAATCTGAACTTCCAACCTCTGAGAGACTGCCTCAAGGTGTTTGAATGAGTGATGGAGGTCTTGTGCTATGAGGTATAGTGCAAAAATGCAAAGAAATCCAACTTCCAAGCTCTAACCACAAGCAATATAGAGAGATAGGAAGCTTTTTGCCCTTCAAAAACTCAGAACCCTCTGAAATGAAGGAGCCCCTTGCTTATATAGAGGAATGCAAAGCTAAAGCTTCTTGAACAAGCTTGGCAAGAGCTTCATCCCTCCATACACGTATGGAGGGCGATATGAGGAATCCAAATGGTACAAAAGATCTTCCGGAAACCGGTTGAAATAGAGAGTGTCGGCCATCAAGAATGGCAGGCTACATTGATGGCCAACAGTGTTCACCAAGAGTTTGGCATAGGGCTGTTATGGCCGGGCAAGCCATGCCATGGTCGGGCAAGCACCACAGGCCACCTAAAGCACCAGGTCAGGGTCCAAAAATGAGACAAAAAGGATACAAGGTTCGGGAAACCCGAACCAGTGACACTCCGCCGCGACAGTCGAATGCTGGGCGAGCAATCGAACCAGCCATTGGGTGTACCTACAAGCACAACCAAGTCTTGAGGATGGTCAAAAATGGGGTGTCTACAGTTGCCCCTCTTTGACAGAACTCAGAAGTCATAACAATGACGGGAGTGATTGTCAAAGCCCAGAGACGACTCATTTTTGACAAGGCCGAAGACTCAGACAATCAATTAGCAAAAGCATGCAGGGATGTGCCCGAAGGCTGGGGAAAAATGCAAATGATATTCAAGATGCAAGGGCATGATTAACAATCATGCCACGGATGCTGTAGTGAAGCAAACATGCGACAGTTTTAAGCAGATGAACACAAATCCAACTACACGACAATGTGGAAAGGATGTAAAAGAATTATGCAATTCTTACCCCGTTTCACACGAAGGATACAATACCTGCGCGGCTAGTCTGGCCATGCCAGCTTTAAATGAACCGTACATACAATATCGTGCCTGAAAAAAGAAACCAACTTAACAGGTACAATATCGTTAGGAAGATGCATAACAATGCATTTGAAGAGTGCGTGACAACGCATACAAAGTGAAGATGCATTAACACATGTAAGTAAAGCGTGCGCGACAACGCATGCAATGTGTGAAATAGGAGTTGAATTTGAACACATGTAAGTAAAGCAAGTGGTCACGCCGACAGTGTGTATAGTAAGAAATTGAACGTACACATGTAAGTAAAGCATGCGGCCAACGCGTGTAATGTGTAACGAAACTTGAAAATACACATGTAAGTAAAGCAAGTGGCCAACACGAGCAATGTGTATAGAAAGAACTTGAAAATACACATGTAAGTAAAGCAAGTGGTCAACACGAGCAATGTGTATAGAAAGAACTTGAAAATACACATGTAAGTAAAGCATGCGGCCAACGCATGTAATGTGTAAAGCAAGCAAAGGTATGAACACATATCAGTAAAGCACACGCCGAAACGCACACAATGTGTAACCACCTGAAAATACATATACACATGTAAGTAAAGCATGTAGTAACGCAAGCAATGTGTATAGCAGGAATGAACACATGTCAGTAAAGTATGCGGGTTAACGCATGCAATGTGTAACCTCCTGTGAGATGCATGAACACATGTAAGTAAAGCACACGTAGAAACGCATGCAATGTGTAAAGCAAACAAAGGTATGAACACATGTCAATAAAGCACACGCCGAAACGCGCACAATGTGTAACCACCTAGAAACACATATACACATGTAAGTAAAGCATGCAGTAATGCAAGCAATGTGTACAGCAGGAATTGACATTAGGACAACTTATGATAAAGAAGTGTATAGCGATGTGTGACAAGAAAATGCAAGACAATTGCATGGTAGAGCAAATGCATGACAATGCATGTAAGGTGCGCATGACGATGCGTGATAAGGAGGATGCATGACAATGCAAGTAATGAGCATAACAATGCTAGACAGATGTGCATAACCATGCAACGAATGAACATAACAACGCTAGATAGATGTGTATAACAATGCAAGTAATGAGCATAACAATGCTAGATAGATGTGCATAACAATGCAATGAATGAGCATAACAATGCTAGATAGATGTGCATAACAATACAAGTAATGAGCATAACAATGCTAGATAGATGTGCATAACAATGCAACGAATGAGCATAACAATGCTAGATAGATGTGCATAACAATGCAACGAATGAGCATAACAATGCCAGATAGATGTGCATAACAATGCAACGAATGAGCATAACAATGTCAGTGGAACGCGTGTGACAACACCCGTTTGAAACAAAAATACCAAATAAGGGAATTCAAGCCTTAAGGAGACCAAATTCCAAACGCAACCTCCGATTTACCTCTCAGAGGGGTCATGATACATTCCAAAAAGGATACACCTCGTGCATGCCGACTGACGATGAGCTACACATCGAAGACATGAGTTGAAAATTCCGTAAAAACATTTTAAGCTGTAAAGAGTGGGTTCTTCTTGCACTTTCTCGATTGTACTTCCAAACTGCAGTTACTACCTTTCCTTCCTAGCCATGTTCACAACTTTCCTTATTCTCCAACGGGGTGACAAACTAGGTTGATTCAGTATCCAGGATCGAGGCGCATTCACATGCTATCTTAATCTATGGGGCTGCCATACAGATTTCAAGCTGAGTATAGACCCCTGGGTATTTAAACCAGACTTTAGTCTCAGAAATCCCGAACCTTTGCGCTCTAGGCAATAGCCGTCCGAACTCTAGTTTCCACCGTCGCAGTTGGTCTCCTAGGAACTCATTGTAACTACAGCCAAGATGCATTTGGCAGGGGCTGGTTTTCTAAGGGAGCACTTCGATTGCCATTCTGTCATTGAAACAAGCTTGAGTTTGGGAATAGAGGCACACTCATACTTCGGAGCATTGGCAAGACCTGAAGAGATACACACGGAATGTAGTCTCTAACTTCATCAAGTTGAAACAAACTCAGATACCCGACATTTTCCCTCTTTTCTTTTGCTTTGCAGTCTGGAACCTATATAGCTTTAGATAGGTCCTGGTTTTACTGTTCCCGCATGACCTGGGTTGACCCCTGCGGTTTTATGAAAGAACAGATCTTGTTTTGCACAAATGTAGAGAATGGCACAACACTCGGAGCAGAAAACGATTTTATTTTTGAAATTGAAAGATTAGTTCTTGACCGGGTATTGAGCCTACGACTGAACACAGCGCACTACGACTCAACAACGGAAAATAAAAGGTAAACAACCTAAACACATCAAGTAACACTCGAAACGACTCAAAACAAGAATCAAAATAAAACAAAAAGACACGACACTCGGACGCGCACAGGGAGCCTGTTTCTCTGGGTATTATTTCCCACCCTTTCTCATTTGTGATTCTCACATCACGCGGCCCTCAAGCTCTGTTTTTTCTGAAAAAGCCCTTTTCTCACTTTTCTCTCAAGACATCTCTATTCTTCAATCTCTCATTTTTCATCTCTCCCTGTGGTGGTTGATGGATAAACAGAAGTTACGGGTTCTTGCCCTAGCATTCTCGCTAGATTCTTTTTCTTCGCCCACAACAAAGGAACTTTTCCGCAGAGGGGTTGCATTACAACCTGGTGTAGTAAATTGCAAATGACATCGGTTGACGATGTTCTCATTGGGAGTTTGGACATAATCGATGTGTCCACGAGGAGTGGAATATCTTGATTCATTCCAATTCATGCTTCGACTTGGCTTGATACCTCGTTGCTTGGAGGATATGAGAGCTTTCAAATTTTTCGTTAGCTTCAAGTGGTGCCTTTTTTCGCGTGTAGAGTGCCCTTCTTGGCGAGCATGCTGATAGCGGGGAAAAGACAAGAAGCCTGACTCAACTGTGCCCCTAGTTCATCATTTTGACCATTTTTTTGTTTTGGTTTTTCTACTGAAACAATTTTGACCAACATGAGATTTAGATTAACATGCTTGTTCAATTTTCTGATTTAAAATCATGCAAGTCAGGCTATGAGCACTGAAAATTTTCTTTTTTGGGTCCAAGAAAATGGTCCAGTTTTGGAAAAAATGGAATAATTTTCGAGAGATCAGTCAACCTCAGTAAAAATTCTCAAAAACTATTTTGCAAATGGCCACTTGCTCAACGAACATAGAATCCACTCTTGAGATGCACAACCTCAGATCTGAAGGAAAATTGCCCATTGCTTAAAGAGAGTTGCATGGCATTGCCCCTTGTTTGAATGGCACTGCATGGCAACAGAAAGTTGCCCCTGGTTTGAATGGCGACTCATGGCAACGGAAAGTTGCCCCTTGTCTAAATAGCGCCGCGGCATATTGTAAACAGTCCTCCTTAGTGATGATCACAACCAAACTCTCGGATACAGAGAAGACGAAGATGGTCAAAACCAATATATGGACACAGTTGCTTTGAAAGCGTTGGGGGCTGGACTTTAAGATGAAGTTGCCTACGTATCCCAAACATGGGAATCAAGCCTTATGTAGTTCCGGTAAGGTACACTCGTGTATTAACCCTCACCGTTTGTTTAGGCTCTAACTTTTGCCAAGGCGCCCGATGCGGGTTTTCGACCTTGCGAGCTTTGTTTTTCTTTTTCTTTTCAATTCTTTTCATTTCTTTTCATCTTTTCTTTGCATTTTTTCTCTTTTTTGTTCTTCACATTTTTGATTTTCTTCTTTTTTTTTTTGATCTTTTGATCTTTTTCTTCTTTTCCTTGCTCTAACTTTTGCCTGGGTCGCCCTTCCGGGTTTTCGGCCCAGCAATCCTCTCAAAGGGTAAAATTGTAACAAGTCCATGCCAAATGGTTTTAGGGTTTTGAAGCCATCCATATCTAGGAGAGTGGCTATTGTATTGATTTGTAGAAGAATCCGTCTTCGGCTCTTCGAGCACATCTGACATTTTTGCCCTGATATCTGATCTTCTTGATCTGACTTTGGTGCCTCTTGTTCGAGGGCTCCTTCAAATCTAGCCATACAGGCCTTACATGGTGGTTGACCGTTGAACATTCCGAATTCAAGTTCGTGGTTTGAAAGTGAGGGGTCGAGTCTCGCGGCTGAGAGCGATCCTAAGTTGCATAATCTCAAGAGCGATTCCACACAGGTCTTTGCAGGACTGCGCAAAGCATTTTGTTTTTTGAAAGTTTTTAAGAAAGCGACAAATCGCTTACGCTGAAGACAGTGTAGAACCAGTCTGGATCAAGCTAGGATCTTTCTCAGTACTCATAGTAACAAGCATGATTTCTTTCATTAAGGGCTTAACACGCCTCTCTTTCTCTCAATTGATCAAATTTTTGCAAAACCCGAGGAATTCCTTCCTCTTCGTTTTCATCGCAGTGTTAGAAAAAGTTTTGAAAAACTTAGGTCAATGCAAGAATCTCAGAGCACAAAAGTGCAGGTGGAATGCGCTGCCGTTTCATTCCAATCCTCTGGCACAACTTCTCCAAAATAGCAATAAGCACGGAAACATGATAGCCGTCATTGTTTATCTGATTTCGTTGCAACTGCTCCACAACAGAAAGACTCAAAAGAAAGCAAAAGGAGTAATTACAAAATGGTATTCGAGGCAACAACCTTTAATCACCCGACATTCTATACAAAAGGGACTGACTCGCTACAACAAGACAGACCCTTAAGCAAAAAGGACTGACTCAAGACAATGAGACAGACTAAAAACAGAACAAAAGACCGACTCGATACCCAAGCCAGAATTTACAAAAACTAGCAATCACAGATGCTCAAAAATGCGTGCCAGACGCCACATCCAAAATACGCCGCGGGTCGCCCATAGGTGGATCACTCCTCGATCACATACTCGCAGTATCCTCAAAATCCAAGAACTCTGTAGTGACTGACTTGGTCGAGGTAGGCGGGAGAATGACCTTATCGTCAACCAAATCTTGCACTTCATGACGAAGGTGAAAACAACTGTCGGTGCTGTGACCGGTTTGCTGGTGGTACGCGCAGTACAAAGTAGCATCGTGTTTAGCTGGAAGAGGATTCGGGAGAGGCCGCGGCTCAAGGGGTGTAAGATGCCCCTTTTTAGCCAAAATTAGAAGTGCCCTAGACAAAGGCATGTAGAGGGGATGAAAGACTCTGCGCCCCCCAGGCAGATACTTTGAAGCCTGTGAATTCTCGCTAGACGTACTAGCAAAAGGGTCGGCAGGTGCGGCCGTGGATTTCTGATCTTTTGTAGGTGCGGAGTTGGGAGTGGGATGAACTGTTCTGGCATGACGGGGCCTATCCCGGTTTTCTGCCTGGCTTGAACTGCCTGTGGCTAGAGTAGGGAAAACATCATCCACGATCTTGGTTGTGACCACAAGCACCTGCTATTTACTCATCCCCGCGGCTTTCAAAGCCTCGACTACCCACAGCAGTCGTTCAATGGGATCGGTGTCTGCCTTCATTTTGTTCTTACCTCTGGCCTCAGCCTAATCAAGGGTTTGGGTTGGTGATGATACGTCATTGTTGGAGGCCATCTCCGGTTGGCTAAGCTCGATCACAATCCGTCCCAATAGCGAGGGTTCCTGTGGTACAAAACTTTCAGCATATGGTGCGGCTGGTGGCAAAGTTGCATTCCGTAAGCGAGATCTGCCACGGACCTCTGGAGGTCACCTATCATCCCCATCAACTCGAATGTGGTGGGCTCGCGAGCCCGTACAACCGGGGATCCAGATCGGTACGCCAGAGGCGCACCTGGTGGATGTGGTACATCAACGCCGGTCTCACTTTGCGTAGTGATTCCTTGATCTAACGCGTCGCCATAACCACGATCTTTTGAATTTCAAGGTCATGATTGGTCCGCTATGCCGAACGGATCGATCGATATCCGTTTTGCCTCAAAGAAAAGGGGAACACCGACTATTCTCAGATCAACTCTCTCAACCCCCTTGAAAGGAAAAAAACAAGCAAGATTTCATTTCAAATAGATCAAACACAGTGTAGCCGAACAATCAGACTCTACTATCGATCATCGTTTCAAATCATCGCTTCCAAAGATCAATCGATACCGCAGATAATCGATTCTCAACATCGACCGATGCCCGCAGTTCGATGCCCAAACTCATAAACTGATACATGCATTCATCTTGTAGAGACGGACTCTAACAAGCACATAACAGATAAGTGAGAGCCAAAACACCCCTATGTTGGGGTAGGGTTTCGCCCTATTTTGTCGAGTTAGGGTTTCACCACGACGCAATGTTTCAAACAACCTATATCGGTTAAGCAACCTGTCCTAGTTTGGAATGGTCACTATGGATCCGAATATGCACTATGTCGAATAGTTAAAGGGGTGCCTCGGTAAAATCGGGGTTTGTGTTCCCATATTGGCAGAGCCCACAACCAGTCAGCCTTATGGTCATTCCCTGACAAGAGAAGCCTCTGGCAAACCGTTCAGGAATAGCAGATGGCAAACACGGTGTCCTAGACGCACCAATGCAAATGCAACGCAAAGAAACACACAAGTGTAGTCAAAACCAGATATCATGAGTTCGAGTCAAGTTCTCTAACTCCCGAGCAGAGTCGCCAGAAACTGTAGACGTCCCCGAACGCCCCGGGAGGGTGAGTCCCGTTCTGTTCTTTTTGGGGTTACTACAGTTCAGGACTTAAGTGTCACGGTTCTTAATCTGAACCAAAGAGTCCAAATCCGGCAAATCGTTTTGAGAAAAACAAATTTTTTTAGAAAGAAGTGCCAAACATGGACTGCTTCGCCAGATACAGAGTCGCCACCTAAATATTTTATTTTTGGGAAATTTAGGAAACCCTGACTCGTTGCCTAAGGCCACGTGTCCGTTATCACCAAAGTTGCCTCGGCTCGGGAACTTGGGTACGATTGGGAAAGGTCAGCTATGAGCACCCCCCCTCGCCCGATCATAGATCGGCTTCTACTAACCACGATATCAAGTTTTGAAAACATTGTGTGTTCTTATTCCGGTTATTAGCCTAGATTTACTATGTGATGCACACAGCATACAAGTATAGACGGAGTCGCCCGAATTGGAACAAAACATTTCATGTTTGTTTTTGAAAGATGGTTTGCTACTCGCAAGTAGGCTTAAAATGCAGATTTTGCCACCCTCGGGTGGGCTTAGAAAACATGGTTTTGCCACTATCTAGTGGGCTTAAAACTCACAGTCAATGCATCACTCCAATTCAGATAACCCAACCTTCACCCACAGGCATTTAGGCAGTTATAACACACAAGCATATAGCCTCATGGTAAGCATGCTATCATGGCAGTCACTCACACGCATGCAAGGATGCTAAAGCGTAAAAACTCACCGAGTACTCCAAGCCAAAACAGAAGCTGATTAGAAATCCATGCGTGATCCTAACTATACAGAAATGCCTAACGCAACACATGCAAAAATGCAACTATAGCAGGCTTGGCTATTCTAAACATGGCATATGAAATGTTACAGATAACAAGTATTTAACTTGAAATTGAAATACAAATGCAGTTAGTATGATGCGTCGAGCCCGGTGCATGCAAAACAGATGAATGAATGCAAACATGCTATCATACTGTATGCTAATTGAAACATGCCCTACTCTAACCATCGTAAGCTGGTAAATAAAAGGGAGAAAGACGTGGGGTTGGAAGACATACATCACACGCACGCACGCTTATTACAACATTGCCCTCGCTCGGAGGGTCCGAATAAATAGTACAGTCCCAAATAAGTAATATAGTCCGAATAAATACAAAATCCTAATTAATTAACAAATTAATCTAGGAAAGCGGTAAATTGGCATGCAAGCTAGGGACTGCCTCAACTTTGCTCTGCATGATGAATGATGTATGGTCGGGTTGCCTTGCGTGGAAATCCACTGCGACGCCCCGATTAGCCTCTGTTTGCAATTGTTCTTGGAATGCGTGCCAAGCTCCCGAAGGCTGCTGATTCTTGATTTGCTGCAACAGAGAGTAGGAAAGGGGCGTGTCAATGTATTTTCACATATGTATGCTTGACTACTCTTCAAGGAGTGTAGTCCTCGATCCTCGTGCCACCTATCACGCATAGCGATGCATGATGGTCGAGGAGTCGATTTGCATAACTTGATATGAAATGAATGCACATAAAATTATAACAATACCTAAACTCCATCGTGGATAATCCGGAGTGTCGATGACTGGGAATTGAGACACGTTCCGTCACTTGGAGTACGAAACGCCCCTCGTTTCCCGTGCTCGAGCTAACTCTTACCCTCAAACACAATGCAAGATGCATGACATGCATGAATGCAACTAAGATATAACCTAACATGCACAATGCTATGAGATGCCATACACGATGCATGAGGTAACATGGCATACACAATGCACTAACATACAACCTAGCATACACAATGCTATGAAATGAAATGGCATACACAATGCATAATGGACTTACACCAACACGAGTGGACCTCAGCCACACTCACATAAGTGGCCATTAGATGAAAATGAGACACTCGAAATGCGTGCACGCGTGCACGCAAACCGAGGACTGAACCTAAGGCACGAATGCCACTCTACCAAAGCATGGTAAGGCATGGAACATGATATGCAAACATGCAAATTTCAACACTGAAATATGATGCTAAACAGCCCCGAATCATGAAAACATGGCACCCGATACATGAGGTGAGACCCGAAACTCAAAACTAGGCACATGGAATGACTTACAGCTATACAAAGCATGCATTATTTGAACATGAAGCATGAAGACAGAGTCAAGGCAGTCCTAAAACATGGACTTTTCCAGTTTCAAGCAAGGCCAAAAAGTGCTAGCAAGATGGACTAAAGTAGCATGCGATTTTGACTAGCAAACATGGTTTACATGGCAAGTGGATGATGCACATGGAATTTCACCAAACCAACAAAAATCAGTGAATAAAACATGTGAAATAGGCCCAAATAACCACTGATATGTAACAATGGTATGCAAAAATGATGAGCTCCTTTAGATGGCCATATAAGGGATTCTTAGGTACATACAAGATAGACAAGTGACATGGCATACAACTCTAAAAATCAAATATGATAGTCCCAAAACTCACCAAATTGGCCCCAAAATCAGTCAACAAAGCATGCAAGATAGGGCCTCTTTGGAAGGCCAAAATGATTACCAAACAAGTCAAGGTGAGAGGGGGTCACCCCCCTCTGATTTGGAAGCTCAAAACAATGGCCAAGCCACTGAAAATCCACTGGATTTCAGTGGCTAGAAGGCGAAACAAAGCATGCAACAAGAGCTACGATATAAGGCTCAAAATGGGAGGCAACCAAGCATACAAGATAGCATGTGACCTTAAAAAAAAATGAAATCTCAATAAAACATGAAGATGATGTCAAAACAAGCCTTTTCTCAGTTTATAACAAGTCCCAAAAGTGATCGCAAATATGGCTTATCTATCATGCAAAAATGGCCCTAAAAGGGGGAAAAGAGATAAGGGACAAAAGCTGTCCTCAAATGGCAAGGAACCCTTCAACAATATTGAAGAGGGGCTCAAAACAAGGCACTTTACAGTTTACATCAAGCCACGAAAATAAATAAAAGTGAGGCTAAACTATCATGCAAGAAAAAGGCCAAAAGAGGGATAAAGAGGCAAGTGGTAGCTGCTGGCCTCAAACAGGGGAGAGCCCTTCAACAATTTTGAAGAGGGGCTCAAAACAAGCCACTTTAAATTTTATGACCAAACCCAAAACAGCTCACAAATAAGCCTAAAATAGTATGCAAAAATAGGCCTAAAAGGAGGGTTTAAACACAAAGGGTAAGAAGGAAGCCTCAAACAGGGAAAGGCCCTTAATCAAACATGAAAAATAGGTAAAAATATGACTATTTCCAGTTAGGGTCGGAGCCCAAAAATGTAAGCACAAGGAGCTAGAATATAGATCAAAATAGTGCACAAAAAAGGGAAAATGGGACTCACCCTTGTAGAACCAATCTTTGACAGCCTTTGGACCAAGAATCTGAACTTCCAACCTCTGAGAGACTGCCTCAAGGTGTTTGAATGAGTGATGGAGGTCTTGTGCTATGAGGTATAGTGCAAAAATGCAAAGAAATCCAACTTCCAAGCTCTAACCACAAGCAATATAGAGAGAGAGGAAGCTTTTTGCCCTTCAAAAACTCAGAACCCTTTGAAATGAAGGAGCCCCTTGCTTATATAGAGGAATGCAAAGCTAAAGCTTCTTGAACAAGCTTGGCAAGAGCTTCATCCCTCCATACACGTGTATGGAGGGCAGATATGAGGAATCCAGCTGGTACAAAAGATCTTTCCTAAACCAAACCGAATAGAGGTGTCGGCCATCAAGAATGGCTTAAGCGTTATTAATCGATGGCCAGCAGGTGTTCACCAGTAGCCGGCAAGGGCCAAGCCATGGCCGGCAGTGCACCACAAGGGCCACCCTGAAAGGACCAGGTCAGGGTCCAAAAATGAGACAAAAAGATGGAAGGTTAGGGAAACCCGAACTAGTGATTTTCCGCCGCGACAATCGAATGCTGGGTGAGCAATCGAACCGGCCGTTGGCTGTACCTACAAGCACAACCAAGTCTTGAGGACGGTCAAAAATGGGGTGTCTACAGTATGTTTGTGTCTATATATATATCTATGTATATATGAAAAAAAAATCATGGAAAAAAATTCACAAAGAAATTTTCAAGAGAAAAAAAAAGTCAAATGGGAATTTTGAAAGAAAATTAAAAAAAGAAAAAAAAAATCTTCAGAAAATAAAAAAAAAGAGAGGAAAATTTTGGAAATAAAAAAAAAAATATCATTTGTGTATTTTTCTGTTGTGCATCGATCATATTATTGTTGTGCATTCATCATTGTATATTGTATGTCTCACATTGGCCCTTTGTATTTTTGCATTCACCACCACACTTGCAATCGCCTATTATATTTGTCATGTATAGTTACAATCCATTCACGTCACTTCAAACTTTTTGGTTACAATTTTTCCTCTTTACCCAGTTGAAACCAGTGCCCTATTCGTATTGAGGTACAATCTAGGTCTTATATATTGGTTAAGACCCCTTGCTCCTTTACCCGGTTGAAACCATCGCCTTATGTCATATTGAGGCATGGTCTATGTCTAATATAGTGGTTAAGGTTGAAACCATCACCCTATTTCGTATTGAGGTACGGTCTAGGTCATGTATATTAGTTAAGACCCTTTTTCTCTTTACCTGGTTGGAATCAATCCCTTATTTCGTATTGAGGTACGGTCTAGGTCTCGCTGTTTGAATAAACCCCTCTTTTCCTTCTCTTATGTGAGTGTGTTTGGATTTTACCATTTTGTTTTATTGATTTGCATGAGGCTTGCCTCACCATATGTTGCATTGTATTGCATAAATCATGCATTTTCAAAAAGAAAAGAAAAAAGAATTCCACTTTCAATTGCATTAGTATATCATTTGCATGGCTACAACTATCACTGTTGCATCACTTGGTTACAATTTATTCACATCAACATTTGATTACAACCTTTTTCATTGGTTAATGGCAGCCCATTTTTGGGATGATAATGATGATTCTATCCCTTTCTCGGGTTGCTAGTTTAAACTACCTTGGGTTAATACCTCCATTGTTTTGGGTTGTAGGTTAAAACTATCCATCGGTTACATTGCCTTTTTTATGTGAATGTGTTAGGATTGTATCCCTTGTTATGTATCGTATCATTTGCACGAGGCTTGCCTCACCGTATATTACTTATTGCATTGCATAAGTCATGAATTTTAAAAAGGAAAAAAATCGACTTCGTGAAGTGTGTAAGTCCAACTTTCAATTGTATGTCGAGCATATCGCTTACATTCTCGCCATGAACTACGCTGGTTTGATTCCTTGCAAGGGGATACATAGGCAACCTTCGGGTTCAACCAACTGCATTTGCATCTTATTTGTTTGCCTAAGTCTTACGACCTTGTCAACATTCACTCACATCAAGAAATGACTTCGAGTTCTGTCAAAAAAGGGCAACTATAGATACCCCATTTTGACTAACCCTAAGACTCGGGCGCTTTGTTTTGATTACCCAGTGATGAAAACAAGAATGTGTTTCTCGTATAATTCTCAGTAAGAAATATGGAATTTGTGCTTCATTTCCAACTCTAAATCTGTCTTGGTTGAAGTGTTTAAGTCTTGTTCAAAACTCTCTGTCAAAACCTTCTCTCCGCACTTTGTTTTGAATATTTTGTTGTGTTCCAAGGCTTACTTTTAAACTTCAAAATGAAATTTTTTCTGAGGAAATCAAGCAAAGAATAGTGTGGAAATATGAGGAAAGGATGATAATTCTGTCGAAAATCCTGTTCCGTGCAAACTAATCAGGCCACGACCAACTTTTTTGGCTAGTTAGCCACTCAATTGGCCGACCAACCAAATAATTGGCCGACTAATTTGCCCAAAAACAAGGTAGTTTCGGCAAAATTCTTGATACATTCAGTGCACGAGATCACACCCACCCCTTTTATTATCCTCCATGGTCAAAAGGGAGATTGCCATCTTCTCAAAAGGTGGCATCCATTTTCAACTACTCTTGTCATCCCACCTTGTCTCCCATCTCCTTGATTGAGCCTGCATTCATTATCTATAGAGAGAGAGAGAGAGGGAGAGAAGGGAATGGAATTGAAGAGATGAATGAATTAAGGGAAAATGGAGAGATATAGAGAAAAAGAGAAAAAAAGACCTTAAGCTTTGAGCCATATGCTTAGAGATACACTGATATACCATATTTCCATTTATCAAACCAAACTTAGAAATTCTGTTATAGCAAAATTCGTGAGCCTTGATCCAAAATAGAGTGAGTGTTCCTCGAAATTGAGAAAACTAGAGAGTTGTAACTCTCCTCCTCCCCCCCCCTCCCCTCCCCCCACATACACACTGTTAAACTATCCAAAAACATCATTCTAACTAGAATTTCGAATTGAGAACATACTTCCTAAACTTGAGGGTAATCAAAAAAAGTTTAGAAATCAAATCCTTCATTGGAAGGTAAATTTTGCACTATTTTCATTTTCTTTTACTTTCTTGCATTTTCTTTCTTTTATTACTTTTCTTGCTTCAATTTCATGTTTTAAACCTGTTGCAAACTAATTGGAAGTGGTTTGTTGAGCCACTTGCATATTGTTCGTTTGTTTTTCTGGTGTTTGAACAAAATAGAGTTTTCGGTCTGGCTTTATTGGCCAGCGGGCCACCTTTTTGGCCGGCAGGCTCATCTATTGGCCAGCTAGCCACTTTCTCTTGGATAGAACCCAACAACCTCCTGGTGTCGAGCAGAACAGTCTCCGACGGTTTTCGAGGCCCCCTGATGTTTTTGTTTGATTAAAAGAGATTTGTGAGCATGTTTTTTGTAATATTTTTATTCCTCTCCTCTCTCATTCGGATTTGTGATATTCCAAATTTGTAATAATTCCCCGTCTCTACTCTTTTTGCTTGCTCTCCATATTTTGTAAATATGCATATTATTTTGCTTGTCATCATATCCATACTTTGTACCATGCTTTATGCCTTATGATTTGGCTAAATTTTCATTTGTGGGTTTAATTGATTATTATATGATTTTGTGCCTTTGAGATGATTCACACGTCATATATATTAGAAGTCGGATATTTAGTTGCATTTCAAGAGTGAATTATATTAAGATCTTGTATATAGGATCACGCATGTTTTTACTAACTTTGTTTTGTACCTATTTGAAAGATGTAAGTAAATATGTAATTTTTTGTGCTTTAGCATCCCGCCTGTGTGTGATTTTCTTACTATGTTTAGCATCATACCATGTGACTATGTGCTTATTTGATATAACTCTATGCATGCTAGTGGATGAAGGTTGTGTTATTTAATTTGGAATAAAATTAATTTTTATGATTGCACAATTCAAAACATTTTCGAAATAATGAAATCAAATTGTTCCAAAATGAACGACACAATATATATTTGTTTGTTTCACATAGTAAATTTTAGGATTCATTAATAAATGGAATATGAACATATGAAGTTAATAAAATCATATCATGGCTTAGTAGAGGCTGATCTTTTGATCGGGTGAGCGGAGGTGTTCAATTAATGACATTCCCTCTTTATACCTAAGGTTCCGAACCAAGCATCCTTAGTTACAATGAACAGTGGCATTGGCACGAGTCATGGGTTTGCTAATTTTTCCAAAATATTAGGTGACGACTTTGAGATCTGGTGATGTACTCTATTTCTGGCAAAGATTTTTCCAATAAAATGAATTTTCTAAAAGTTGCCAAATCTGGACTCTCATTTATGTTTCATATTGCACTTATGAAACTAGATTAAAGAGATTGAGGGTCCAAACTATTAATGCGCCCCCAGGCGGTGTTACAATCACGTAATTGTTGTAAGTCTTCATGGATGTAGAGGGAGTAAATTTAGCTACTCATCCATTGAATTGGGAGTAACAATTAGCCATCTATTCGCTAGTTTAATATGTAGAGTAGTTTTTTTTCTTCTTGCTCCATACTTTCTCTCCGCATATCTCTTCATCTAAGAAGTTTGATCCATATGTCTAAACTCTTTACTCAATGTCAATGAGTGCTAGGGATTATTTCATAGATCGCTTGGGTGATCCATGGATTTGATGTTGGAAAAGTTATGCTCTTTTCTTTCATTGAGTGTTTTGGAAGCAAAGTAAGAGATTTTTGGTCAAAGGGTATTGAAATCTTTCTTTTCAATCATTCGTGAACATAGAAAGGGGTGGAAACATCCTTGTTCTATGGATTGAAGAGAAGTTTTGACTTTGATGAATCCCTTGTTTGAAAAGCCAAGTTTTACTAAGAAATAATTTGCATTAATCTACTATCTCTAATTAATAGGATAGATTTGAGTATTAACTTGCCCTTATTCACAAAGAGATAATGTAGGTTCCAATCCATTTCTTGGGCTTGAGATTGTTCTTGTTTTAATCCATTTAACTTGGTAATTTAAAGCAAAAATATCTATTGTAGATATCTGTTTATATCATTGTTGAGGGTTGCAACCTATCTACCTCCCTTTTAAGTGGTTCCTGTGGATAGTAGAGATAGGAGGGATGAATATCCCTTAAAAAGTGTCTTTGGCTTCTATTTGTGAAAGTTTGCACCTACCTAGATTCTGTCCAGAAGGAGAGTTTGATTGGTTCATTTTCTATTTGGCCGGTCACTTTTATGCATAGTTGGCTAATTTCTTTAAGAACAGAGCATATAACTTTTGGGGGTGGTCTCCTAGGTAATTTTGGAGCTGCTGACTGAGTTATTCTAGTTATTTAACATGATTTGTTGGATTCAGCATTAATTTGGCTGAATCCATTCATTGTTGTAATAATTCCTCGCCCTTCATTTCTTTTCTTATTCGTTTGAATTGTTGTACTAATTTCCAACCCCACGTCTTTCTATCCATTTTATTTACGTGCATTCTGTATATGTTGTATTGCATTACGTTTTATTTATCATACCCATGTTAGGCATCCATTTTTCATGCATACGGATTTAGTTCGTTTGTATTTGTGGAATTTATCAATTTAAAAGGTGGTTCTATGCATTATCTCATGTCTTGAAATGATACACACACCATGTGGTAATCAATCCTTAGTTGCATATTGTAGATGACTCGCATTAGTTAGTTGTATATAAGATTATGCATGTATATATGACATATTCTTTTGGCTTACCACAGAGGAATACTAGGTGAGTATTTACGGCTTTAACATCCTACCGGTGTATGTAATTTTACTATGTATAGCATTATACTATGAGGCTAAATGCTTAATTGAAATATCTGCATGAATGCCACTGGATGGAGGTTGTGTTGTTTGCATTGGAATGCATTTTATTCTTATACTTTTGATTATATAAAAAGAAAAGGCTTTTCAAAAAAATGCATGAAATTAAAGTATTAACCAAAATCAGTGACATAGTTTATATTTGGTTGCCTTACATAGTAATGCTAGTATTACTAAATAACTGGAACATGAATATTGGTTGATCATGAAAATCACATCATGAGTTAGTGGAGGCCAATCTTTTGATCGGGTGAATGGGGGTGCTCAATTAGTGGCATTCTCCACTCATACCTAAGTTTTCAAGCTGAGACACTTTGGTTATGATGGACGGTGACCTTTGGCACAAGTCACGGGTTTCCTAATTTCCCCAAAAGATTAGGTGGCGACTCTGAAATCTGGTGATATAGTCAATTTCTGGCAAATATTTTGTAATAAAATGATTTTTTTTTAATATATAAAAGTTGCCGAATATGAGTTCTTATTTTCTATTTCACATTGCACTAGTGATATCAGATCAGGGATTGAAAGTCTGAACTGTTGGGCGTGCTTGGTAACTCCAAAGGCATCCTGCAGAAGGGTAAATTATAAATACACCTATTGAGATTAACTTAAAATACAAATCATCCCATGTGGTTCTTATCCCCTTTGAGGTTTTTAATTTCATAACAAATGGCCCATTTTATTAATTAATCATCAAGTCAATTAATAATTTTTAATGATATTAGAAATATATTTCAATTAATAATTCAAATAATTTTATTATTGTATAGGAGAGTAATTAGAAATTTTTGTAGTTAATTTCGTTAAACAAAAAATTCTAACAATATAGTGTTTGTAATTTTTTAAATCACATAGGACAATCTGTATTTTAAACAAATTTTAGAAAATGTATTTATAATTTATCCATATTATTTTCTTATGTAATGTGAATTTATTTGATTTGCGCAACTTGCTTAGCTCTCAGTTGAGTTATAAAGGTTATTATTGTGTTTTTATTTTATTGATTTTGTTCACATAATTTATTATTTTGAAGTTTGTGATTTTGTTTGTTAACTAGTGATTTGGTACATACCAATCAGTCAAAACTGCACACTCTCCACTGTTTGGTAGTCACCTAAAAAAATAAAGTAAAAAATTTATTAAATTATTTGACTTCAGCTAATAAAATTAAGGAAAAATTACTAATAAATCCCAAATCAGGGAATGTTACTCCATTTGGTCATGTGGTTTTTCTTATAAATCGTTTAGTTCTATTTAGTTAGTAAGGAATCTTTATGCTTGATTTGGTATTGTTGTAGTTTACTTATTGACCCCTTTTATGGGATTGTGTAGGTTCTTAGGGGGCTGATGTGGATTTTAACGCATCCGTGGTAACGCATTGTTACATTTCCATTATATATATATATTTTTTGATTTAATGATTGTCGGTGGGATTAGTTAAGTTGTTGGTGTGGGGTGATTGGGTGTGGTATTTGAGTTTGCTGGTTGTGGAATTTGATTTTTATGGTTTGGGAAGTCTGTGGTGCTATTCTGGGTTTCTGGCACCGACAGTAATCTAGTATTTTTTCCCTCAAGGTAAGCATTGTCACAGGGTGGTGTTTGTAATGGTTTATTTTGATTTTTGTATGTGGGTTGTTTTGTTGTTTTCCATATATGCTTTTTTGGGTCAGTGGATATTATGGGTATGTGTGTTTCTATCAGTCGGAGGTTGGATGGTTTCGGCGATGTGCAATGGGGCTTTTGATATTGTTTTTTTTGGTTTGTAGGCGTAGATGTTGCGATTTCGCTATGTATATACTGGCAAGCGAATGTTGTCATTCGTCTTCATCAAGCGTTGATATTCGCAGGGTTGATCAATGGGATATGTAGGAAGTTTGATGGGTTGGCCCCTGAGATGGTGGTGTTATTGTTCTCCATACTCAAGTATAATAAGTTTAAGGTTATGTGTGATGAGGGTGTTTAGAATATGCTGTCACTAGCTAGGTCTTTCGGACTCGATCACGTCGATGTTCTTGTTCAACAACGGAATGTGGATGACGGTGTCAATCACAGTGGGGGGCATTTGCATGTTTGAGGATGGGAGCAGTACCAGTGGTGAATTTTTTTTTTTGATATAGATGACCGGACGGATATGTTACCGTTGTATTACCAAAGATAGATCAAGACGCTTGTCAACTGGATGGGCAAGCGGTGTTACAAATGTGGGTCAATTTTTTTTATGGGTGCAATGAACGAATTTCGGACTGTGCTTTCCAAATACACTGTCGAGTGTAGGTTTCAATTTAAATATGTCAAAAATGATTCTGGTCGTGTCACAGTCGTGTGTAAGTTTACAAAGTCGACGGGTTGTATGTGATTGGTACATGTGAGGGTGTTAGCGTCGAATGATACTTTTTGTTTGAAGAGGTTTGATAGTTTGCACACGCGTGGTGCGAATGTACGAACGGTTAGGAACCTATGCACTAGTTTCGATTTGGTAGCCGATGTTGTAGCGAATCGTGTGTGTGCTCAGCCATTAATGCGTCCCACTGACGTTGTATTTGAGTTGAAAAATGAATACGGCCTGGATATTAGTTACCGGGTGGCATGGCTTGGTATTGAGAAAGCAAGATGTGAAGTATATGGTGATCATGTGGTGTCGTTCGACCAACTTAGGTGGTATAGTAATGTAGTGATGGAAAATAACCCCAACAACTACATAAATCTCGAGTTTGAGCAACGTACTGGAAGGTTTGTGAGGTATTTTCGTGCATGCATAAATGGGTTCAAGCATTGTCGACCGCTGTTATTTTTGGATGGTACATTTTTGAAGGACAGATTCAAGGGTAATTTGCTTGCAGTTACAACAAAGGACGGAAACCAAGGTATTTGTCTATGTTGTGGTGTTTTTGGACATTTATATTATATTAATTTTGTGTTCACATTTACTGCTATACTGTTTATTTGTTTGTTTTTTTTTCCCCTCATTTGTTGGGTGTCCTAACATTGTGGGTTTGTGGGGTTTGTTGTGTTTCTGTCCTGTCCTGTCAACTGGTATGTTTATTTTTTTGGGTTTCATGTATACATTTAAATTATTCTTGGTTGGGATACCTAATAGTGGCACATTTGTTGGGTTTGTGTTTGTTGCGCTTTGTTTCAATGGTCTGACACAGGTTTGTTCCCCGTCGTGTTTGCGATTGTCGACTCTGAAAATGCAATAAACTGGGAGTGGTTTCTTCGTCAGTTGTTTGAGGTTGTTGATCGCAATTGGACGTTGACATTTGTATCAGATCGTTATGTTGGTTTGTTACAAGCTATGCCACATGTTTTTCTCATCGGCTCATCATGCATTTTGTTTGGTACATCTTCAAATGAATTTGAGAGGCCGAATGAAATATGTCAATGCTGAGCACAAAATATGATTGATGCGCAAGTTACGTGAATGTGCGTACGCACCCATGATGACATCGTTTAATCAAAAAATTGAGGTTCTCAAATTGTGTAGTCCGGCGGTTGTTGGGGAATTTTTGAAAGATTTGCACCTGAAACATTGGGCTAATGCGTATTTCAGATATGCATATGTAATGGCATTTTTTAATATTTTTGGTTACTATATGTTGTTGTCATTTGATTGCGGTGTTTGTGCACTGGTCGCCGATACGGTGAGATGTGTTCAAATGCTGCCGAGTCATTTAATAGTTAAATTCGATAAGCCCATCATTTCCTATTATGTAGTTGGTTGATGTTGTTAGGGGTCAAATCATAGAGCAGACGAAAGAGGATTTCATTTTTTTGTTCATGTTTCGGGGTGTCCGTTAAACTTTCATGGAATTGTTTAAGTTTTTAGATTATGTTAAACTTGTTGACATTGCAATAGTGCACGTCAAATTATCCTACACATGTGTCCAATATGTTAACATATGCCCATTCTATTCGTTTAACAGACTAAATTGTTGACAACAAGTATTTTCAAGATTTGCTCATTACTTTTAAATTCGCACATGTCTTTATTACAATAATATTGTATAGTGAACCATGTTGGGGGTTCACAAAAAGAAAAAAAAAAAAAAAAAAAAGAGAGTGCATACACACCTCTCATTTTTTTTATTTTTTGTTTTGTAACTGCATTATGTTAATGTTATGTAGTGACACCAGTGCATGGGTTTGAATTTGCCATTGATCCATCCAATTTGGTCTTACTGTCCCATTGATCTTTTTTTCTATCAGGGTCCCTTGCATTCAGTATATGGTATTTGTTGTGGATTCTCTCATTTTTTGCCTTTATTCTTTGTTTGTCACCCTCTTGTTCATTGCATATGTTGTGAGTAATGTAATCACACTTGCCAAATCGCAAAGTAAGTGTGGGGAATAACATGAGTTAAGTGTATGGAGATGTAATTGGTCTTGCTGGATTGGTGAGGGGCGTCCTGATTTTTAGAATGTTTGGTTACTAATTGTTGGGTAATGTTCAGTACTTGTTTCATATAATGTGGGCTTCATGCTATTTGTGTTCGCAACGCGTTGTTCGAACAATGGCAATACCACCAGCATATATGGCAACAACCTAATCGTTAACAAACGTCACCAACGTCGCATCATTGCTACACAATTCAATGCATGTCATAAAGCATACTGTAATGCACCACAACGTTGCCTTATACTTCATAGTTGGCATAATGTTCGAGTAATTGTTTCATAATGTGTCATTCGTCGTGTCATTTGGTGTCGTATATTGGCGTAATGTTCGGGTACTTGTTTCATGATGTATGCAACATGACTATTTGTTGTGGTGGCAATGTCAATAACACTAACCTTAACAATTGCCAAAAATTGGGAGATCCTTTGCACACCCAACAATCAGTTAAAACATCATGTTTAGCCATATATATTACACAACATAAAATACATAATTCTCTATTGTGCCTGTTGTGCTCCATACAACACATCATGGCCAAAATCGTTTTGGACGAACGCCGTTGGTCCAAAATATGATCAGTAAAGGCAATGGTTTTATTCAAACATATCTTCAAGTTATGCACAAACATGAGTTCTACAAAGTAATTCAGTTACCAACAAAAGTAAATTCTATAACATAATTAATAATAAGCAACCATAAATGTTTCATACCCTATTGCGTAAAGCAATGTACTAATGCAAACCGAAAAAAACCCAAAATAGGAATGTCGTATTATGACAAAAAATCATTATTCGTCAAAACACAACCAAACTAAACAAAATAAACATTTCAGTATTCTTATTATGGGGAGGGAGGTGTGCTGGGTGCATCATAATGACCTAGAATGCAGGCCTCTCTTCAGATTGTTCACGAAGGTTTTCACCATTGCTGCCTAGTACACAACGGGAGTTAGGTCATCTATTGTGGTGTCAATTTCAATCATGTGCACATACTATCGCATGATGAAACACACCATCAAACAACATTCAGCTATGAAAAAAAAAAAAAAAAATTCAATCGAACTAACAAACAAAACATTAATTGCAACTAATTGGGGGATGTCGTCATGATTCTGTGCAACTTATGTGTTGGGCTCTTGGTGCGAACAATCCATAACTAACTTAATGTTTGTTGCCATCCCGCTGTCCGCTTTTTGGGTTTGATATTGGACCACCCATTGTTTTAGTGTGCAAATATATTCAACGATTAGACATGTAAAAAAAAATTATGACACACAAATCAACTTGTTGTAGCTGCACGTATGGCACTGGGTCAATGTGGCATAGGTCGTAATTTAAATACTCAAACATCCAATTGCATTAATGTAGACACCCCATTTTTGATCGCCCTTAAGACTTGGGCGCTACTGATGATTTACTTGGTGATGAAAGATGTGCAGGGCAAATGTTCGATTTCTTCAACAAGAGGAGAGTCAAATCCTAACCTCACACCCCATTTTGGACCAAAACTATTTTGAATGGTTTTTAGACCTTAAAACCCTCTCTTTCAAAATATTTTTAAAATAAAGTTCCTACAATGTTCCGACGCTCGCATTTTGTTAAATGTTGCGCTTTTTGGTAAACCGAGCAAGGATAAAGTGGAAATGAATGAAAGAGAGATGAAATCTTTGAAAAATCTTTCAAAACACCTTGCTTAGGGGTTTGGAGTTAAAGAAAAGAGGAAAGGAGAGAAGAAACCTAGTTGAGGAAGAAGTTGGGTATGAATCGTTAAGAGAGAGATGGGTGGCCCTCGGTAAATTGGGCCTATCCTTTTGTATACTTGAATTTAAGCTATGAGGCCACCACCATTGGAAACAAGACTTCCGGGGTTTCATTTTTCACTCAAGAACGTCCTAAAGACGAGTCCGGATGGAGGAGATATGGTTGGTTGAAGTTGGGCATCAATCCGGTTAAGACCGAAACTGAGCAGCCTTCACTAAAAGAGGGATATCTCTTAGCACAGCTGGAATTTTTATGCAAGGATGCCACCATTGGAAAGCTTACTTCCGGGGCTACAGTTTAGGCTCAAGAATGACCTGAAAAGGAGTCTAGATGAAGGAATTAGGCTTGCTTCAAGTCAGGGACCAGGACTGATTTTTGCCATCGACCTCTATTGGAGTGCATCGGCAACAATTGGACCTCATCGGCCATAGGTTGTCCAAGCCCAGAATTGGCAGATATTTCTCCTCCAGCTGTTTCCAGCTTGTGCCACCTGTCCCAAATCAGATATTTTGACCCAAGCTTGATATTTTGCTATATATGAAGCCTTATATCTCATATTCAAAGGGTTAGAACATTGGAGGATAGATTAGAACAATTTTGGAAAAATATTTGGGAGCCTCTCTCTCTAGAAACTCTTTCTAGATTTCACTATCTCTAAGGATTTTGTCTTGAAGGCTTACATACATCTATTTTCAACCTATCAACCCTTAAGAAGACTTGATCACCATTGGGCTGAGATCCCTTGGAACTTGTTTTGGGCTGTTAAAGCTTGGTTTTAACTCAGAAATCTTGTTGTTTTGCTGTTTGGCCTCAAAGGTAAGCACTTGTCCCTCTAAAGCTTTGTTTTGCATGCTTGTTTTACCACCTTGCAAACTGTTTTTGGCTTGGTTTTGAATTAAATAAAACTCTGTTTTTCAGTCCTAAAAATGATGGTTTAGGCCTATTTTGTGTTAGGGGGTTGTCTCTCCCTTTTGTTCCTTAGCTTGTATAACTTTTGAGCCATCTTCCAAGGCCTTTCAAAACAACTTCTTGTGGCCTTTTAACCATTGAAATCCAGAGAATTTTTAGTGGTAAAAAACCTATTTTGAGGGCCCAAATAGGAGAGGGTCGTCCCATCTCCTCTTGTCTTGCTTGCTAGTGTTGATGGCCAACCAAATGAGCGTGTGTTTTTACTTCTTTATGGCTTTGTTTAGGCTCATTTTTGTAACTTTTCAGATCTGCCATAACTTTGTTTTTGGCTGTCTTGGTCACCTCTTGCATGATTATTGCACTTGTAGTGTAAATCCTCTTTGCTAGCCTTACATGCTTGATGTTGTAGCCTATTATTTTAGCATGTATTGGCTCCATTCCAGCACATTTTTAATAATGTTTTGACATGCTTTAGGACTGTTTTAAGCCTTCTTGGTCATATGAGCTTCGTTTTGTATAGCTATAGTGTAAATGGCTTCACTAGTCTTGAGTTTTGAGGCACTTAGCATGCTAGATTTGTGATGTGTGCATGATATGGCATCATTTCTCATGTGATTTCAGAACTTATTCCTTTGTCACACTCTCACATATTCCACTCTTTCATTGTGTTTGAGAGGTGTGCCTTATGCCTTGTTTATGAGCCAATACATGAGCTTGTTTTTCTTGCTTTTCATGCTACCATTATAGCTCATTTTAGCCACTGATTTGGCATATTATGGCTCTGTTTTGGGCTGATTTGGTTGTTTGAGCATTGTCTTGCATGCCTCTAGTGTAATACACTTCACTAGCTTTGATGCCTTTGCCTTAAAACATGCATTATTTGAGTTGTTTGCATGATTTTGAGTCATTTAGCATGTCATTTAAGTGTTGAAATATATGCCATTGCACTCCATTATTCCACTCTTTCATGTGCTTCGAAAGAGGTCTTGAGCCCTTTGTTGGCTTGAGCATGAAATTGAGGCTTTCATGCCTAATGGTTTTAGCCTTCTCTTGAGGGTTTCTACTAACCAACGACATGATGCTTCTTTCATGCTCAAGATGCTTGTGGCTTAGTCCGTCTTTCCATTTAGAGGACTTCTCACTTTTGGAGTTAACCAGTTAAAGGACTTATCGGTAATCTAAAATGAGTAAACAAAATGAATCAAAGTAAAACATGCCAAGATAACATGTTTGTGTTGCATTGCATGTGTTTGGATCGGATGTTAATCCAAACACAAGAAACGGGGGACGTTTCATACTCAAAGTGATGAAACGTGCCTCATTTCTTAGTCGCCGACACCCTTGATTGTGCATGATAGGGTGGAGGCTCATCGAGTCTATTTGTGCATTCATCAACCTTGTGCAAGCTTGACCCTTTGGCCATTATGCATTGAGATGCGTGATTGATAGCTCGAGAGCCGAGCACTACACTCCTTTGAGCTTGATACATGATAAGGAGTGTGGTTGCACACACATTCTCTTGCAAATACACTACCATGCCTCTGTTAGTGCTCTGTTGCAGCAAAAGGAGAAATTACAGGAAGTAATGGCCGACCGGCCACCAAGACTGCCGATCGACTATCAAAAGTGGCCGATGACCATTAACTTTGGCCGATGGCCATCCCTCTTGGCCGACCACCCCTCAGCATGTCCCTAAGGTGGGTCAGAATTTTCAGAAGTACAGAAGGTGTGCAAATAGAGGCATCATGAGGCACGGTGGTGGATTTTCGAAGCGGCCGAAAGCATGCATATCCTCCTCGCTTCGAGGCTATTTGTTTAAATTGCATAGCTAAACTAGTTCATTAGATTAGTTATTTTGTAATTAATTAGTTAAGTGTTTAATTAATTAATTTGGCTTGTACTTAATCAACTTAGAATAGTTAGTTAATTAGTTGGTTTGTAATAATTAGTTTAATTAGTGTAGCTAGTTAGCTAAATTCATTCGGACCCTCCGTCGAGAGGGCACATTGTTGTAATAAGCGTGTGTGTGTGTGATGCATGTCTTCCAACCCCATTTCTTTCTCCCTTTTACTTATCAGCTTTTGATGGTTAGTTTAGGGCATATTTTGATTAGCATACCTTATGCTTGCATGCGTGCATCCATTCATCTGTCTTGCATGCACCAGGCTCGGCGCATCATACAAACTGCATTGTATTTCAATATTAATTTGAATACATGTTATCAAGTTGCATTCACATGACATTTTAGAATAGCCAAGCCTATTTTAGTTGCATTTTGCATGTGTTGCATTAGGCATTGTTGACATAGCTAGAATCATGCATGATTACTAACTAGCTTCTTTTTTGGCTCGGAGTACACTGTGAGTGTTTATGGTTTAGCATCTTTGCATGAGTATGAGTGTTGCCATGTCAGCATACTTGCCATGAGGCTATATGCTTGTGTTAAACTGCATGAATGCCTGTGGATGAAGGCTTCATTGCTTGAATTGGAACAATTCATCAAAATGTGAGTTTTAAGCCCATTTGAAGTGGCAAATCATGTTGTTTTCTAAGCCCACTTGAGGGTGGCAAATCGCGTCTTAGCCTACTTGTGAGTAGCAACTTCAAACCATTTTCAAACAAACAAACATGAGATATTTTGTTCCAAATTGAGTGATTTAGTCTATACTTGTATGCTGTGCACATCACATAGTAATTCTAGATTAATAACCAGAAAAAGAACACATGTGTTTTCAAAAACAACATATCATGTCAGTAGAGGGCGATCCTTTGATCGGGTGAGCGGGAGTGCTCATTTCAGAACCTTCCCCTCTTGTACCTAAGTTCCCAAGTCGAGACAACTTTGGTAATAATAGACACATGGCCTTAGGCACGAGTCAAGGTTTCCTAAATTTCCTAAAAACAAAATATTTAGGTGGCGACTCTGAAATCTGGCAAAGCAGTCCATGTTTGGCACTTCTTGATTAAAATAAGTTTTCCAAAATGATTTGCTGGATTTGGACTCTTTGGTGATTTATCAGTCTTACATTGCACTTTGTGAGATTAGATTCAGAACCGTGACAGGAGTCCGAACTGTAGTAGCTAAGAACTAACAATTCGCGCCCTCATGCGCAGAGCGGAGTTCCAAACAGTCTATAATTAACTTCAAATTTGAATGGCTTGATCATTTTTTCACATTTTACAGATTTTGTTTAGGCTGGACACATTTTAATGCATATAAATATTAAGGATATACTTACCACTTTCAAAGCCTTAGTAAAATGGATATCTCGAATTCCACGCCATTATCGCATAGAGTTGTAGTGTTTCCAAGTCCCACACTTTGTATCATTCACCATGATGGACCAGTGGTTGTCATGGTATATGGGGTAATGAATGTATCGGTGTGCCTACATGGACCTGACATTTGTATTAAGAAATTTGTCCCTTGATGTCGCCCTCGGGTTTAGCATCATGTCCTGTTCATGTAGCCAGCAAACGTTACCATAGATACATAAACAACATTCATATATATTAACTGATCATAAGTTATCATAAGTGATTCAAGCAAAAGTATTACATAATTCAAAAATCCCAAATCATCTCAAAATCAAGGTACTAATTCCCAATATGATACTGTCATCAACAGATTAGAGTTACAAACTTTTAAAACTTAAGACAACAAATGTGTTGTGTGAACAGTGAGAACTTTAAGAGCATAATTATAACAAGAAATAAACATAAATCATTAACTATATCTTCAAATAGCATATCATAGTAATACCATGGCATTTTGACCTAATTTGTTCGATACGTACCGCATAAATGCTATTATAAAAGTAACAGATGTCCCCATACTCGCCTTCTGCAGTAGATCTCCGTTGCAAATCAGCAAGAATGGCAACATATGCGTTAATAACCTGTAGTACATAGCTCACGGTATTAACCACGTTTACCAACTCACCATATTTACAACTTTACAAGTAACAGATAGTACACAAACCCTTCGCACCCCCTCTCCCTTGGCCCTTCAGATGAAATGAACTTTCCCACTGATACAAGATTGCCTAACCAACGACTGGATATCAGGGAAGTAGATACACACGCCATTATCTCCACCGTTCCAAATAACAGCCCTGCAAATATCAAACATAACTGCTTAGTATAGTTCATTTCAAAATTTAGGGTAAATTACACTAACAGTTCTTATAGTTTGGGACTTGTGTCACTTTGGTCCCTAACTTTTCAATTGTGACACATTTGACCCTGAATTTTGAATCTTGTTCCAAATAAGGACAATTGAAGATACCATTGTTTAATTTTAAGGGCAAAATCGTCAATTTAATAAAATATAAACTAATTTGACAAAAATAAATGTCAAAAATATATTTTTAATTTTTTAAAAATTATTTTTATCCACCAATGATAAAATTATGTAAAATTGATAAAAAAAATAATAAAAATTATATGATTAATTTTTAAAAATTAATTTTACATGATCATCATCGAAACACATAATAAAAATTAATTTAGTAAAAAATAAATAAATGTCTAAAAGATTTATCAATTTTACATAATTTTATTTTTAGTGGGTAAAAATAATTTTTAAAAATTTAAAAATATTTGTTTGACATTTATTTTTGTTAAATTAGTTTATATTTTATCAAATTGACGATTTTACCCTTGAAAAATCTAATGATATCTTCAATTGTCCTTATTTGGAACAAGATTCAAAATTTATGGTCAAATGTGTCACAATTGAAAAGTCATGGACCAAAATGACACAAGCCCCAAACTATAAGGACTATTAGTGTAATTTATCCCAAAATGTATCATATCATTTCTGCATCCGTAGTACAACATGAAAATTACCCGTATCCATGGAAACTGTACACGTCTTCAAGTAGTTTTTTATCCTCCTCTGACATCATTGTCTAGACGATGTGTTTGTTGGTCATACCAAACCCGTTTCATGCCTTGTGTTGGATGTCCATATTGTCAATGTTCACAATGTAATTTGTCTAAGGTGTGATAGTGTCACGCAATTTCCAAGCTTACTTGACCCGCCCAACAAAACCAACATATTCATAATCAGCTAACCTTAACTCGCACCTCGGCTTGTTTTTAATGCGCCTGACCAATGATGGGACTTTTGGAAGGCTACTGGTGTTGACACCTTTGTCTACATCTACAATGGTGGACAAACTTGATTTTTCCACACCATGTATGCCCCCAAGGACATTATGCACCAGTTTGTACTACAGGTGGAGATGGACACCTCATCAGGCTACGCAGGTGTTGAATCTCCAAACAGCCGATCTTTGACGGTGATTCAATCTCCACGGTATCCCCAATATCGATGCACACTACCCTAACTGGAATAACAGGGTTACCTTTGGTGATGGAGAATGCAGAACGATGCTCACTGCCACTATTGCGGGTGTGGCTAGAACTGTCACCCTTGTCCGATTGGTGCTCGGATGGTGGCCTCTTACTTGATGCCGATTTTGTGGCTGACTACATCACTACGTGTGCTTCGTGGTCATCAATTTGGTCCTCTAACGTGGTAATTGGTTATTCAGTTGCGAAACTAATGCGTTCAACCGCAATATCTCTATGTCGTTCGACACGATCACACTGTCGAACCTAATAAATAAATTGGTAGCTTGTGGGCCAATTAGATATTCCATTGTGGCTACTCTTCCTTCCAATTCATTTACCCGCGTTGTCTTCATTCTGTTTGCATTCTTCAAAGCTTCATTTTTGTGGAAAGCAATTACCAGTTCTGCCTCCGCACTCTTTACGTCTCCATCACCGGGTGTGCTTGACAATTCAAGCAGATCGGGGAATAGGTTTGGGCACCTCTCTGCAGCTACATGCATGCTCACGCCCCAATGTCCTATCGTCACTGCAACGTTCATATCCTTTATGTCGGAATCTGATATGTGTTCGCTGTCGACATGCCCACAGTTTGGGGAGTTCGATCTCCAACAATCAAAGCTCGGCTCGACGTCATTCTTTTCGCTAACAACATTGCCTGCTGCATCATTTGTTGCATCTACCTTAACCATTGTCTCCGGCTTCACCGTCTGCCTTACCAGATACTCATCAGTTGGTAGGTTCACGTAGTACTGCTCAAGTATAGTACTGCCAATTTTGTCGTAATTTACCTGCGAGAACAATGCCACATCATGTCCAATTAAAACACAGTATAGAACATATGGAAAACAAAATACATGCAATGGTTTTTGAAAACTGATAAACAAACCACAGTGCACACATAATTTACAATGATAACCAAATCAAACAAAATACATAAGTGCACTTATTTTTCTAGGTAACACAGTGCGTTCCATAATATTTTATGCAACGTGAGTGCCACCTTAATGTTTTCGGGACGATGTCTACTGTCAATTGTTCTTTTCGGGTGGAACGTATGAGGGTTTTTGCATGTGATACACACATCGCGAGGATAACAACATTATCACGCATTCAATGTCAACGTAACTGCTAGAATGGTTTCCAACTGCCTACGTTTTCACTCTCTGCCCTATGTTCTATATCCGTGGTTGTCAAAAGCAAGAGGCAAAGTTTACATTTTACTGAAGATTAAAAGCTATTAATGGCTTTCGACATCACCAAACCACATTGCACACATAATGTACAGCACCAACCAAATCAAATATATGTTTGAATTTTTAGGACATCCATTGTAATGCATCCAAGGGAATATAACAACTGATGACCAAACCACAGTGGACACATAATCAAATATATGTTTGAATTTTCAGGACATCCACTGTAATGCATTCAAAGTATGTGCAAACGTATTGAAGTAACATAACCAAATCAAGGAAGTCAGTGAAATATGCTTCAGAGTAAACCAAACCTCGAAAGCATCTGATGTTGTCAAGTCCAGTCCCTTCATTGTAGCTGTAAGCGCCCCAATGTTCCACTTACAAAACCTAGGAAATGCAGTGGGCCTTTTTGGTTCCACGAGCGTCGTGTGTTTGCACAACAAAAATTACTAAAACATAACAAAGCGCACACAT
Organism: Camellia lanceoleosa; assembly: GCA_025200525.1. NCBI lineage: Eukaryota > Viridiplantae > Streptophyta > Magnoliopsida > Ericales > Theaceae > Camellia > Camellia lanceoleosa. Next base: position 108,551,733 of record CM045758.1, read on the forward strand.
TGAACATTGTTCGATATAAACAATTTAATATCCAATCGTTGCCTATGTGCAAGGGTGTTCAAGGGCTTGATGTGTGTTAAATTTTATGTACCAGCAAAGCGACGACATGGTTGCTCACCTTCTCAGGTCTGTGGTGGAACTCGTTCAGTGAATTAATTAAACTGTTCCAGATGGTCGCTGTTCAATTATACTACTGCAATGTATCTAACTTGTCAATCATAAGGACGAAAGACCAATCAATTGACTCCCTGGTGGTTGCAAACAATGATTTCGCGTAGATGTACAGACATAAGAGCTTCGCGACGTCCTCCTCATCATGTTTTGTGTTACTCTATAGCGCTTTGACCAATAAATCTTTAACGAGTTTAGATGACATTCGTCTAATAGTGGGGCACCTCTTTTGCATAAAATTAGATGGGGGTTTTGGAGCATGCGACACGTCCAGTTTTTTTTTTCCTGCATTGAACACTGAATATAAGATGAATGTCACTATTTCTTAAAGCCAGACCATGCCCATTGATGTAAAATTTTTCATGCCTAGAATTGTATGTCAGTATTATTCGGCAAACTGTTTCATCACACTTCTTGAACGTGTTTGGTTGTAAGTTGTGCTTACGGATGGCTTCGATCATTAGTTAGAATGGGGTTTCCTTGAGCTAACTAATGTGCCCACGTTCAGGTTCAATTTTAACATGGTCTTGATCACGCCGACAATGTTCAAATAGTACATAAGTCTCGATGTGTTGACGTGGGGCATTTTTTTCATGGCTGAAGTTGGTCATTTGCACTTGAATAGCAACTTTGCTTGCTTCTTCATTGCTAACCGGGTTGATATCCAGTCTTTCATACCGGAATCTCGTGTTTGTACAACTGGACCTTTCTGGGGAGTATGCTGTCGAGCCTTACCTGCCATGTAAAAAAAAACTTACGTCAATTAGTTAGTTTTCTACATGACGCATTGCCAAATCATGGTTAGCATGTACATGACAAAAATGACAGTTGCCATAATTGCTTAAACAAAATTATATAGGCATTACATGGTCAACAAGTGCTATCTCAAACTATGAAACAGTAACAACATGACAGTCATCGTTATAATAGGCAGTACAACGAATATTACAAAATACGTGAACAATCCATCGCGCCGAAATAAAACACAATAACGTATTGACCAGTGTCACTGTCACGCAATACCCTTGTGCAAACTAAACATTCTTTTTGGGCTAATATATATGGAAATGATCAGTTTTTTTTCCCCAGAAAAACCAGATGCAACACTATATCCCACTCAGTCACATAAATCATAACAAAATGCATCGGCATGCCCTCGACTATCCCATTGAAAAGATGCTAAGGTCCAACACAAACATTGTGTAACGTTACGCCATGTTTGTCTTCCTTTGGAACAATACTCATGCACTATTACACTGTTCGTTAGTTTTCTATTCCCATTGCACTACCACACTAAAGAAACCAACAATACGTATTACTGACATTGGCCATTATGCCAAAACTGACATTCATAATCAAATTGGGTACAATATTTAGTATATTAACAACACTAACACCCAAACAACCAAACCTCAAAAAAACACATTCACAATTTCAAAAAACAACTTCCATTTTTCTTATCAACACCACCGTCACATCCAGCAAAATGTGAATGGTCTAACTTAACACATCAATATCAATAGCAACGTTATGAATTGGCACACCTACAAAAATCTATGACACATATTCGACGTTACATCACAATATTGGGAAATAGAACACCCAAACATGGCATCATTACGGCCTATAGCCCGATACATTAACATTTGGCTTTCACCCCAACCCAATACAGTCAATCACCACCCCAAACATGACAAATATTGACACAAACATACACCAATGTCACAATACCAACTACATTTACACTAGCAACTAGAAAAGACAAACGAGAAGTTTCCCCTAATGGCACGTTGCGAATTACATTGGGGAAATGTGTGACAACAACAACACCCAAAATCAACATACAAAACACAAAATACACACTCAAAATCAATAAAATGGACAAATATTCCAATCGTATAAACTGCACACCTGGGAGTTTCATTGTCATCCTGATCAAAGACGGAAATGGCTGAAACGGCGGTGTACGGTGCAATGAACACTAATGTCCGTCATTGTTGAACGAATCATCGGAAAAGATGACACTAAGCTTCGTCATGCACAGTCCAACGTTCTCCTGTTGAGTGTGTGTTGTGTAGATGTTCGACCGATTAGGGTTTCTCCCAAAACATGAACGTCGAATTCGTACAATCTCTCTTCAGAAATTCAAATACCACATTTAGGGTTTCAATCCACCAATACGACAATGTTGAAATGTGGAAATGTTGATTACCGATGTTTCATCATACAGATTCAAAGATTCGATCAAAAACGTGGGAAAACTATAAACACACCCAAACCCCAAATCCCAAATTGCTATGTGATATGTGCTATGTGTCCAAAAAAGTAATTTTAACACCACGCAAACCCCAAATTGCCCTTATCCCAAAACATAAACACACGCACAATTAAGGACAAATGTGCAATTTTGTACGTTTCAAGACTTTTTGGTTCAACAGAAAGGAAGCAAGACTAAATGGTGCCCAAGTTCATCATTTAGGATTTATTGGTGCTTCACACTAAAAATAAATGTTCCATCAATTTTTTCACTTACAAAAAGTTTTTTTTAGTAACTAGTTTTGAACAAATTACACCAGTAAATATTTTAGCTATTGTGTCATTTTAGTTCTTTTAATATTAATTGGTTCATTTTGATCTTAAATTAATAATTTTGTCTTAATTTGGTCTAATTAATTATAATTATTAGTGTTTTTAAACAAAAATACGTAGATAAGCAACATGTATTATGCTTTAATAGAAAAAATTATTAACTTGTTTAACTCAATCAGTTAATATCCATTTAGTGATTAATTTTTTTAAAATATTATCAATTGAATTAAATTAATACAAAATTTAAAATTTAAAATTAAAATTGAATTGATTGAAATTACAACGATTGATAAAATGACATAAAGGTAAAATATAAGACTACGTACATAATTTATTCTCACTTCTTTTAAACTCTTTCAAAAATCAAAAAATAAAAAACTAAATGCCCACTAAACGCAATGCCCACTACCCCACAAGAAGACTTGAGAAAATCTAAAAAGGTGAAGAAAAGAAGAAAGACAAAAAGAAAATGTTTGAGATAAAAAAAAAAAAATTATAATTATATTCAAATTAATATGATATTATATATGTTAATTTATTTATTTATTATATATTTAATAATATAGAACTCTATCCTGTTACAATATTGTTATGAGTGAATTTATAAATTAAAAGGGTGAGTTTATGACTTTATTCTAGACAAAAATAGAGAAGAGTGCAAAAAAGAGAAAAAGGAAGCTTGGTGAGACCTTCCTAGTCATTCCCTAGTCAGAAAAGAATCCACTACAGTCCACAGTACATTACGCAGAAAGCCACTCACAAAGATTTACAAGATTGACTAATGAAAAAAATCAGAGCATATGAAGAAGGAACTTCTTCTTGTATATACACACATATATGCATATTCTCAATTGAAGGATACAAAAATATAATCACAATGGAATATTAACAACCACACGAAACTTCCGTTCTCGTGTCTCAACCACTTGTTGGTATTTTAATGGGAAAATTATTTAGTGATTATAAAATAATATTTGATATTGTTTATCTAACATTTTTGAGAAATGAAAAATTGTGAGACTCATTCAAGAAGCGACTATCTTGGTTAATTTTTTTAATTTTTTATAAAAAGATATATAGAAAAATAAATAGAATAATGTGACAACTTATAATGATTTTTTAGTTATATTAATTAAATACCAAACAAAATCTTATTTTATTAATTACTTATGACCTAACATTATTCTATGTGCGAAAATTTTTGCTACATCATCGGTTAGAAACATCAAGTATCGGTATCATGGCCGAAATACACTCCTTCCATGGCTGAACACCTACCTAGCTGAACTCCTCCACCCATGGCCAAACACCTAAATACATCCATGGCCAAAACTCCTCTATCCATGACCGAAACCTATGGCCATTGAACAACAAAACTCGCTCTTGAATGTAGTCATTGAACACCCCTATGAACAACAACTCACTCTAGAATGAATTTGATGAACACTAGTGCCATAATGAAACACCGTAAGCCAAACAATCTACTCTACCCATGACTGCAGCTCCCTCTTTATCAACCCAACGCCGACCTCCTCTTAGTCGATCAAAATGTTGACTTCCATAGAGTTGAATGGAGTTCACCTCTCCAACTCTCATACATAGGAACGCCTAAAGGAACATCTTAAACAAATCTAGATCGTCCACCCCTCAAACTCCTACTCACATGTGTGGATGCGAGTAGCAGTCGTAAGAATAGTTTGTATTTTTTTAATCTCTCTCGATACATTTTATTTTCCTATATTTATAATTTCATATTTTTAATAAAATTTTCACTTTACTGATAAAAAAAATGTTATATGATACTCTCATGCTATTGAATTATTATCTATTCATAAAATGTTCCCAATCTATTGAGAAGTTATTTGACAATCACGAGATATTTACCTACGTCAGCCACACCAAATGCATAGCTCTCAACAACATTAAGATAGGATAGAAAATAGTCACCAAACATGCCCAAAAGAAACACAATTTGTTAAGTAATTTTGAAATAATCTTGTTTAAAATTAAAATAAATTAACATATTTTTGAAATATATGATTTAAGATTAAAAAATATATTATGTAAATCATTTTTTATTTTAATTTTAAACATAAACCGTTAAAATTATATTTCATTATTGTACGAGCACGAAATATTTGGTACTTGCAAAATTCTGTTGATCAAGCTTACACTTTTCCGAACGTCGTCGTATGGCCTGAAATCACAAAAACGTTAACTAATTGGCCGGTGTGTCGGAAATCTCTCTAATGCTTAAGTCAACAAATAAGATCAACAAAAAAAAAAAAAAATCTAGGTAAATTCGGGAACTAAGATTACAATACCTGATATTAGGTTAACTTTGAACTTTTATAAGTTTCGCATCACATAGTCCTAATAAGATTCTAAGTTTCCTTAGTAAAATTCTACTAAAAATCACATTTCTAAAAAGACGTGGCTTATCCTTTCACACTCCGATCACTACAAATCAAGTGATATGACACAATTCTTTGCCCGACTACCAATCGAGCAACATAACTCTTTTAACCTTGCTGGTTCTTAAGTTAACTAAGGTCAAGTTTGGCATTCTCAAAAAAATCTAAAAAGTTAAAAAGTCACTATTCTATTTAAGTCACATCATCTTATTTAAGTCACATCACTTCTCTAACACATCACTTCAAATCCAACCCAAATTCTACTTATATTTCATAAAAAGTCAAAAAATACACTTATTTAGGCCTTGTTTGGAAAGACTAAATAAGTGCACTTTTTGTCTTTTTAGACAAAAAAATTGAGGTTGAAAATATGGATGTTTGGGTTAACTTTTTGATTTTTTATGGAAAAATGTGTAATAAAAAATTGTGAAAATTAGTTTTTAGAAGAAAATTTGAATTGAGAGTTGTGCAGCCGTAATTGTTGACTTTTGATAAATAATGTTAATTTTTTAATTTTTTAAATAATTTTTTAACTTTTTAAATTATTTAAGAGTACCCAAACTTAACCTTAGTCTTTCCAAACTTAACCTAAGTAACGCGCATCGCCGTACTATCCCAACGCAGCATGCCACCTTGTTACATTGCGCGGCACTCAACTTAGCCCGGTTAACGCCATGCACCTAATTGCACTTGACCAGTTTCCTTGGATAGCTCGGTACACTCACATGTCTTGGACGAAGTTTGTCAGGTCAATACAAGCAACACATTTGACCGGTTTGACCTCTGCACAACCTAAGGCCTCGGTTGAAGTATTTAAATCCAATCTATAGCCGGCCGGTAATAAATGCCTGATTTAGTGCAGCCTACATCACGGCATAAATTCCCTTCTCAATTATGTACTTTCCTATGATAAAAAAAATATATACTTTTGGCTCTATTAAGACATTTTTAACGATGAATTAAATTTTTTATTAAATTTGAGTCAAAAATAATTTATTTTACCAAATTTTGTATTACATGTTCTAACGATTCATTTTTTATCAAATCTGTCCCGAGACAATCGGGTGGTCGACTAGCTGGTTGACCGGTTAGGTAAAAAAAATTTTTTTTTTTTGAATTGTCTGAACTTTTTTTTTGAACTTTCTGAATTTTTTTCGGGACGACCGGTGGTCGTCCGGCCGATCGACTAGTTAGGCAATTTTATTTATTTATTTATTTTTAACGGTTTAAACTTTTTTCCTGAACTGTTTGAATCTTTTACTGGTCAGCCGGTTGGTCAACCGGCCGGTCCTCCGACTGGTCAATCGGTTGTTATAACCCAACGGTCAGTAACAGTGATTTGGTGAAATGCTTTACCTGTTCTCAGTTTGATGAAATGTTTGGTGAAATATCATTTTGATATCGATTTGGTGCAACCGTTGGAGCCGTGAACAGTAACTTTTTCATCAAATTTTGAATTTGATACTGGGTTTGATGAACCGTTGGAGATGGTCTTAGATTGTATTTTGAAAACATGATTCTATACTAATATTTAAATATGATGTTTAAAACGAGTTTTGAAAAAACTCTGCAGAGTATTCTGATATAGGCGTGATTTTCGGAATTTTTTTTTACAAATTTTGCCTAACCAACCGTTCCACCGGTTGACCGGAATAGTGAATTTTTTTTTTAATTGATATGTTAATTTTTATATATTCAAAAAAAACATTTTTGAAATTTTAAAAAAAAATTTATGTGCTTTAAAATAATTTTGAGTTGTATGTTTAGTTATGAGTTGTAAATTTTTGTATCAAATATTAAATGACACATCAACAATTCCCTACTCAATTCAAAATTATTTTCAAAATTCTTTATCAAATAAATTTTTCACACTCAAATTATAATTTAAAATCTCACAAACTCAAAATACAATTCATACTCTCAAATTATAGTTACAAAATTCTACCAAACGCAATTATAATTTTTTTTTATGAATAATTTTTACAAATAAATAAATAAATGATATAATATCAAATAATTTTTTGCTCTCTTGCCACGCGTACACGCACACGCACACGCACACGCGCCTTTCTCTCAATGGTAGGCTACTACCAACACATGGAGCCACCAAACATGCCCAAAAGAAACACATATATACCATCTCAAGTGTCTTTCTTTCTTGTAGACCAGTTGCAGCAAAGTGTGTAATTTTCCTCTCTTCGAAGACTCAAAAGCTCTCTCTCTCTCTCTCTCTCTCTCTCTCTCTCTCTCTCTCTCTCTCTCTTTTTTCTTCCTCTTGATCTATGGATACTGCTCAGTGGCCACAGGTAAAGAAACATTTTTCTCTCTTTGAAATCATGACATCTGCTTTCTTGGGTCTTGGGTTGGGGTTTAATTTCAAGGCTAATTTTGAATTATTTTTACTTTTGGGTTTTGAGAATTTTTTTCTTGTTGATGGCTAGTTTTTAAAGGCAACTTTTCTAAGAGATGATGTTGTTGAGAGCAGCCCCCACTAATCTTTTGAATTTATGTCAAAGATCTTTCATTTATGTTTCAAAGTATTTACCCTTCTTTTCTTTTCTTTTCTTTTTTTTTTTTTTTTTTGTTCTTTCTTTTTCTTTCTTCTTTTTCTTTTCCCACCATCTGATAAAAGGACCCAAATCCAAAAAAGCAAATTAGAATTTGTTAGTATTGCTGTTGTAATCTTCAAACTGTAAAGCAGTTGCTTTTGTTTTCTCTATCTTGTTTGTTTGTTGCTGAGTATATTACTTTCCTTCACTTACCTTTCTCTCTACATAAATTTGTTTTTGACAGCACTTTTGTTTTTGATCATTTAGAGTACTATAGAGTCATGGGTTTTTTTTGCCCCCCTTTTGTTTTTAGCATTTTGTTTCTTGTGTTTTCATTTTCAGGGGATAGGAGTGGTGAATTTGAAACCCATGGAAGGAGGCTCAAGACCAGCCATAACTGAAAGGAGGCCAAGGCCACATATAGAACAAGCTTTGAACTGTCCAAGGTGCAATTCAACTAACACAAAGTTTTGTTATTACAACAACTACAGTCTCACTCAACCAAGATACTTCTGCAAGACTTGTAGAAGGTACTGGACTGAAGGTGGATCTCTAAGAAATGTTCCGGTAGGTGGAGGTTCAAGGAAGAACAAGAGATCAGCATCATCATCACCAGCTTCATCAAAGAAGATTCATGACCTGACCCCACCAAATTTTTCTCAAAACCCTAAGATCCATGATGGCCAAGACCTAAACCTAGCTTACCCACCAACTGCTAGTGATTACAACAATAGCATCAACAACCCTAATGCTACTACTACTAATTCATCTCATGTTTCAGCCATGGAGCTTCTCAAGAGCACTGGAATTGCTTCAAGGGGGCTGAGTTCGTTCTTGCCTCTGTCCATCGCCGACACGAATAATACAATCTACCCATCTGGGTTCCCTATGCAAGAATTCAAGCCAAGCCTTAATTTTTCACTAGATGGGTTTGAAAATGGGTATGGAAGTTTGCAAGGGGTTCAAGAGACTGGTAGTAGTGCAAGGCTGTTTTTCCCATTTGAGGACTTGAAGCAGACATCAAACACAGCTGAATTTGAGCAGAATAGAGGGCAAGGAGGAGGAGGAGAGGGTACTAGTGGGTATTGGACTGGGATGTTGGGTGGAGGGTCGTGGTGAAAATAATTGAAAATGGCAAGCAAAAACACTTAAAAGAAGGTTGGTATTTGGTGTTTCTTTTACTTCCACCTGGTGATACTGGTAAGGTACTTCCTTGGGGTTTGATCATAAAACTAACAGATAGGGTAAATAAATGAGTTTTTTTTTTTTTTTCTATAATCTTTTGTTTTGTTTTGTTTTCTTTTTGGTGTGTGTTGTTCTATCTTATATATATATATATATATATGTATATTTGTATCTTCTTTTCCTTTCAACTCTTCTGATCAATGTGAATGTTTGAAGCCTTCTTTAGGTTGGCTTCACAATGATAGCATGAAATATTGTCTTGAGATGAGATGGAAAAGAGTAATGAGGCCAAGAAAGCTTCATCTTTGTCTCTCCAGGTGCTTCATTTTCAAGAAAATTGCTGACTCTTATAATCATGACCTCTCAAGTTTGCAAGAAATCAAAGAGTACTACCTAGTTTGTATGTATTTGGCTCATGGTTGAGGAAAATAATCTTTAAGTTTTAAAAGTAGCATGTGTTTATCAAATGTTACATGTTTGTGGTGTGAATTAGATTTATTTTGGATGCCATTTTTATAAATTTAAAAATGAGGGTATGTTTTGTTTGGTTTGGTTTGGTTTTAGGGGAGTAATTTTTAAAAATTATTTTGGAGAGAGAGTTTAGAATTTTTTTTGATTTGTTTGGTTGTATATTTTAAAAGTAGTTTGGGAGTTTGGAATGATTTGATATTTTGTTATAATTGATTTGATGTGTGAGAGAAAAAGTGATTGAGAATGAGAGAGGAGAGAGAAAAAAAGATTGATTGATAGGTAAGAGAAAAAGTGATTTTGAAAATTGTTTTGAAAAATTTACGATTCAAACAAATTTTAATTATTTTTTTCTCAAAATGACTTTATAAATCCAAACATTCTGAATTTTTTTAACATGTATTCTGAATATAAAATATTTATTTGGTTAGGAATATATTATTTTAGTAATTTTTTAATTAAAGTATGAGATAAAAAATTAATATATTTAATATAATTTTTGATTTTTTATAAAAAGTTATACAAAAAGTAAAAGTAAAAAATTTTTTAATTTTTTGATATAAGTTATAGGTTTTTTTTTTTTTTTTTTGTAATTATTTTAGTAATTTTTTAATTTTTAAACTAAAAGTATTACAAGCTAAACAAGACCTTAGAAAGTGATTAAAGTTTTGTTTGGTATTGATTACAGTAGTTAATAATTTTATGTTAGAATTTTTTTAGTCTCGTTGAGTTTTTATTTTTAGATTTTTTTAATTTTTATAAAAGAAAATATAATGATTATAATTTAAATGTAATATTTTATTTTATTCACTTATATAATTTATTTATTTATTTATTTTTTTTATGTTTTTTTAGCCTCACAATGAAAACTAAACGAGGACTAAAGCTTAGGTGTGGACTGGTTTTTTTTTTTTTTGAATTTGTCTTTAGATGAGTTGGAATATTGATGGCTTTCAATCCTTTCCCACCGAAGGTGCTTTTTTTCTTTTAATTTCTTATTGTTTGGCAACACACACAGGTCAGGACAGTCAGGTCTTATCAGCACTATCTTTGTCTTGAGAGAGTTGAATAGATTCTTCTAACCATTAAACTAAAGCAACCTTCATGAAGCAAAGTTAGTGTGTTTTTGATCGGGGAGATAAGGCGAAGTTTATTTATTGTGTGGATTGTAATTTGGAAAAAATATTTAATTTGATATTTATTTTCTTTTTTTAGTTTGTCGAACATGGAGTTTGATTGGACTCTTTGGGTGTGTTTGATTGGATAGATTGGATAAGGGGATTAGAATTTATCGGACTTGAGTCTTGGGATTTTGAATCTCTCGGACTATTTGGTTGGATTGGATATGTATTCTATATTTGTTTTTTTATGAGATTAGATATCTAACGTTTGGTTAGACGGACTGAATAGGATAAATGAACGAAAGACTATTTTACTATTTTTCAATTATTTACTAAGTAATAACAATATTAAACATATCTTTAATATTTTAATTATTTTTAGTTAGATTAAATAAAAATTTATTTTATTTTATTTTTTACACAATTAAACAAATTTATTTTTGGGAGATGTACCAATAAATTTTAAATTTGTATCTTGTAACTCATTTGATCCTATGAATTTTCTTATGAATCATTAGGTCTTATCCCAATATTAATGACCATTAAAATCAAACATCATCATCTTCAAAACAAATCAACAACATCAATTTATTTTATAATTACGCGAGTTTCGATATAACTCAAATTTCGTATTCGATGGGGATGGTGGTCATCGATCGAGATCGAGATATATGTTACATATATACAAATATAAGAGAGAGAAAGAGGTAGAGATTGTGTAGGCATGTTCTTCTGCCGAGAGAGATGATATGATTTATTTTTGACCGCGCAAGCGAAGGCTTACTCTTTCTTGTGGAATAATTTGGACGCGACGAAAGAATCGTGGCCGCTGATTTCTCGCTCTCAGCCTTCTCAATTGGTGGTTCATTCCCAGATGGTGATCGTAACCATGTCTCCAAGGACAAACACAAACATCAAACAAAATCAAACAAAAAAATTTCATTCTTTTTTTTTTTTTGTTTTCTGGTTGTGTGTTAGGGCTCAGATTGATTCGATGAAGACAATCATGATGTTTGTGATGAATGATGTTGTTTTTTTTTTAATTTTTTTTTTTAATAATAATGTTATGAACAAATGTTATTGAACACATTTTGATGTTGTTTTGATGTTGTTGAATAAATTATCCAAAAAAATGTCAAAAAAAATGTTTTTGATGTTATGTTTTTTTTTTGATGAACACACACATTTTTGTTTTTTTTTTTGATGTTTTTGGGATAATTTTTGATGATTTTTTTGTTGTTTTGTTTCTTTTTTTTTTTTTTTTTTTTTGTTTTTGATTTTTTTTTTTTTTTTTTTTTTTTAAAAATGCAAAATGCATTAGTGTTGTAATTAGTGTTAGGTGTCGTGTGGTTCATGATGATAATGATGGTTTTTGTTTTTTTTTTTTTTTTTTTTTTTTTTTTTTTTTTTTTTTTTTTTTGGTGTAGTTAGTGTTTTAGTGGTGGTTTTTTTGGTTGTTTTTTTTTTTTTTTTTGTGTTGTAATGTAATAATGTTTTGATGATATGATATTAATGATGTTGATGATGGGACTAAATGGTGCAACTGGTGGGACTAAAAATTGCAAAAGATTTTAAATTTTAAATTTTTTAACTTTTAACTTTTTATGGTAATATTTTTTATTTTTGGGGAGATGTACCAATAAATTTTAAATTTGTATCTTGTAACTCATTTGATCTATAAATTTTTTCTTATGATCTTATCCCAATATCAATGACCATTAAAATCATTAAAAATCAAACATCATCATCTTCAAAAAAAGATCAAACATTCAACACATTTTATAATTACGTTGTTTCGATGAACATATAACAAAAATAAATGAAATCGGTCTGCATTGGTGATCATCGATATATACTGTATATATATATTACATACACAAAATATAACTAGAAGATGATGTGGAATCTTGCTTGTGACGAAGATCTCGCCAAGAGATGATAGATCTCGCTTTTTGACTTCGATTATTGGAATTTGCTTCTTCCAAAGAGTGATTGGACGACATTTTATGGAGTGGCCTCAACCATTAGTTCTGTTCGGTCGCTCCAACCATTATTTCATTAAATTGCGCGGTGGACCATGCCACTAACCGGAATCTCGATCTCAAATCTACACACAATCACTCAAACTCACATTTTTTCATTTTTTTTTTTGATTTTTTTTGTGGATCGTTTTGCCGATTTGATATTTGTTGTGAATTAACACATTTTTTTTGTTACATTGGTGATTTTTTGTTTATTTTTAATAAATAATGTTTGGGGATAATGTTATGAACAACAAATGTTGATAACATTTTTTGTGTTGTGATAATGTTGAATCCTAAAAAATTGTTTTGATAATTGAATGTGTAAAATGTTTTTTTTGATGTTTCAAGACATTCAACATTTACATTTTTTGGGATTTTTATGATAATTTTTTTGTTGATTTGAATTTGAACAACATTGATTTTTTTTTTTTTTTTTTGAAGAAAAAGAATAGTAAATTTTTTTTTTTAAAATGCTTGAGAACATAATTAGTGTTCGCCAATAATGTGTAATGTAGTTAGGTTGATAGAAATGTGTTTTTTTTTTTTTTTTTTGTTGTTTTTTTTTTTTTTTTTTTTTTTTTTTTTAATTTATTAGTGGTAGTTTTTTTTAGTGGGATGAATCATTGTTTTTGATGTTTGTTTTTTTTTTTGATGTTTGTTTGATGTAATTTATATGTTGATTTGATATGAATGATGTAGAAGATAGTGGGACTAAAGTGTGAATAGAAAAGACTAAATGGCTTAACTTTTTTTTTTTTATTTTTTTAATATAAATAAATAAATAAATAAAAATATCAATAAAAATATATATTATTTTTTTAAATTAAAATTTTAAATAAATTTGTTTTTAAAAAAAATAATAATAATCAAACAATGAAATTAAATAAAACATCTATTAAATTTAAATAATGAAATTAAATAAAATATAAACAAAATTTTAAAATAAAACATTAATAAAAATCTATAAAAAATTATTTTAAAAAATTAAATAAATATAACATCAATAAAAAATTAAATAAAATTATTTTATTTTTAAATTGAGACATTTAAATTTTATTAAATATAATACATAATTAAATAGTAGAGGGTCAAAATGGTTATTTTGACCACATAATCCCAACAGTGGATAGTCTCCCAAAAATTATCCTATACCCCCCCTAGAACACAATAGTCTCCCATATGGGGGATAAGGAGTCCAGCGGACTAAAAAAAAAAATTGAATGACGGATAAGGAGTACTATTTGGATTACAATCCAAATAGTAGATAGTCTCCTCCTAATCCGGCGAATCAAACACGCCCTTTATTCCCTATATGGCGGATTATATTATCTTGGGGGTGTGGGATAATTTTAAAGGAATTATTTACTGTTTGGATTAGGTGGTGAAATGATCATTTTGACAATTTTTTATTTAATTATGTATTATATTTAGTAAAAATTAAATAAAATTTAAATGTCTCAATTTAAAAATAAAATTATTTTATTTAACTTTTTATTGATATTTTATTAATTTTTTTTTAAAATAATTTTTTATAGATATTTTATTGATGTTTTATTTTAAAATTTTGTTTATATTTTATTTAATTTCATTGTTTAATTATTATTATTTTTTAAAAAAATTTATTTAAAATTTTAATTAAAAAAATAACATATATTTTTATTGATATTTTATTTATTTTATTTTTTTAAAAAAAATTATTTAATTGTGTAAAAAATAAAATAAAAGAAATTTTTATTTAATCTAGCTAAAAATAATTAAAATATAAAGATCTGTTTAATATTGCTATTACTTAATAAACAATTGAAAAAGGATAAAACTCTTTTGCTCATTTATCTTATCCAGTCCGTTCAATCAAACATTAGATTCTCTAAAAATAATTCTTTCCAAACATCTAATCTCATGAAAAAATAAATATAGGATATATATTCAATCCAACCAAATAGTGTGGGGGAATTCACAGTCTCAAAATTCAAATTCAATGAATTCTATTCACTTTTATTCAGTCCGTCCAATCAAACACATCAAAAATCTCCGTCCAATCAAACACACCTAAAATCTGTATGTAGACCAATATATATGATCACACACTACACAGCTAAGTATGAAGCACATGGTAGATCACTTTTATAAGAGATTTGCTTTAGGAATTCAATATGACATGATAATCAAGAATTTAAAAGACAACCTTACTTCTAATTAATTACTTGAATTTATAATTGAAAATGAAATTAATAAGAGTAATATTACATTTGTCACTTCATGTTTTACAATATTATTGGTATAATGGGAGATTTTGATTCTTTCTATTCCATTTATGTAATGGAAGATTTTCATTTTATATTAAATAGTGTAATGAAATATGAATATAATTTTATAATTATTTTAAATTAAAAATATCATTACACTCATCATTAAATAATATAATGCAAACTTTTCATTACATTATAAATATACAACTGGGAGAATCATAATATGTGTAATGAATTTTATTATTCATGTCTATCTTTAATGCAATGTTGAATGTGAGGTGATATAAAAATGTGATAAGTCTTTATTTACAATTAATTTCTTCTTTCTTATTTATTTTGTAGTTTCCCCTTCAAAATAAAATAAAATAAATAAAAAAGGAAAATTAATTGCAAATAAAGTTGTAAAAGAAAACTAGTAAAAACTGTATTAATTGCAAATAAAATTGTAGAAGAGTAGTAGTGAAAACCATATTCTAGAGCTTTTACATTAATACATATGTTTCACTTGCATTCACCCAATTAGCTCCTCAAATTTTTTATTATTATGAAATCCCTCATTTTTTAATTCATATTGTCTCAATTTTCTGCTCATTTTTCAAGGCACATTCATCACACTGTGTCCCATTATCATGAGTGATCATTACTTTACCTTTACAATTGCATGTCATATTCCATTTTCTAGTTTACAGTATAAATAAAGAATGGAAACCCTGGCTTGACTGGCACTCCCTCACCTTTTTTTGTTTTTTTTGTTTTTGTTTTTGGGGGACCCACAAACATTCCCCTTGGCAGGCGTGCGCAAGAATTGTCTACTCCACCATGAACGGACTCCTCTGTAAGGAAAATATATGACATGGTTTGTGTTTTTTAGAATTTTTTTTAAAAAAAATTAAAAATTGATTTTTTTAAAAAATAATCATTATATTTATATAATTTAATCTTTTTGAAAGACAGAAATAATTTTTAAAAAATTAAAAATATATTTTTAATAATTATTTTTATCAAATTAATTATTATTATTTTTTTTGGTAAAAATTTCAATAAACAAAACTAAACATGGCCAAAGTTTTCTTGGGCTAAATTTATATGGTGTCATATATAATTTTCTTTTTATTGGTTAAAATAATAAGATTTATTATTTTGATGTTATTTTGGAGAGAAAATTGGACAAATAATGTCTCACAATAAATAATTTAGAATAGTGCTTTAAAATCACCAACTAACTTCATTCGCTAGAACCAGATATATATAGAACCCAAGTAATTTTGTTTACAGCACATCTCCTTACACCCTATTTCTCATTACACTACCTTCTCATATCCTTCTAGCTCATTACACTCCACAATTCTCAATATTTCCATTCCTAACGGTTCATCATCTTTTTACACCTTTTGTATTTGAAACCCTTCTATTCTTTCACCTCATTCACTTCCAACCCACCACCACCGCCAGCTATCTACTCCACCCCACCACAATTCCCTTCCCTAGAACCCCACCCCCGCTGCCACCACCTACCGATAGGGATGGCCAACAAGTAGTAGCGGCTCAAAAATTTTAGAGGCCTTAAACTAAATATTAAAATCAGATCCTATCTAACAAAGAGTTTGAAAATTTGGGAACTTAAATAATAAAAATTTTTAAAAAAATTTCTTGTAGGCTGACAGTAGTCTAATGGTTAAACCACTTCCACTAACAAAATAGGTATTTAGAACTTTTTAAGCATTTTGTCTAGTTTCGTCATATAGAATGAAGTTCTAATAAGATAGGTAAAACAATAAGCATTTTGTGTGAGTAATTTTATTTTCACACATCAATTCTCCTTAGTTTACATACTTAATGAAAATTTTTATTAATACAATTTTGTTCTAGAGTAAAAATATTATAATACTCTCATCTTATTCTACCTAAATCTTAATTTTGAAACATCACAACCATTGGAGGTCTAGGATGTATGGGGGATAAGCAAGAAGTGGCGGCGGCGGCGATGGACGGTTGAAAGTGACAGCAATAACAATAAAAGAGGAGTGGGTGAATAAGAAAAAAAGAAGAGGTTATGTTTAATCTAATTTTAGAATATGTTTTCAAAAATAAATAAATAAAAATTTCTCATTTCAATATGATTTTATCTTTCTAGGGGCAACAAAATTTTAAAATATTTTTTTGATATTTGTTTTGGTCAAATTAATTTATAATTTTCTCAAAAGAATTTCAAAAAATTGATTCAAACATTGAAACTAAATATAACCTTAGGGTTTTAAAATTGAAAATGAGGGTAATATTAGAATATATAGATGCGTATTAAGAATTTATATTTTATAATGTGTGTATTGAGATGGTGTTCATTAAGTAAGTGTACTGAGAGTAATTAGTATGTGAAAATAGAATTACCCATTTTGTGTTATCCTCTCTTGACTATATATTCGGAAAGTCTTAAAAATTAGATAAACCAAAATTTGGAGTAGAGTATTATTAGAATACACGTTAGATAAAAAAAAAAATTAAACAAAATACAAAATCCATATATTTTTATAAGAAAATAATTTAAATTGCTAAATTCACCGATAATGATATAATAAGGAATTGGATTGTAATGTCCCAAAATATCGAATCCCCAATTGTAATGCATTGCTCACAATTACAAAAAAGAGATTACATGCATTCATCATGTGAGAATCTGTATTTAGGGTTGGTTTAAGATGTTCTAAAAAAATATATTTTTTGACTTATTAACTTATATGGGTTGGGTTTAGGTTGGATTTGATGTGATGTGATTTAAATAAGATGATGTGATTTAAATAGGATATTGACTTTTTGTATTATTTAGTGGATGCCAAACTTTGCCTTAATATTTTTATAAATATATTATAAGATATGTATAATAGTGGTGTTTTGAGAAGTTTATAAAAAATTGATTTTTAATATTTTTAGCCAAAAAAATTAACTTTTTGAGTAATGACTTAAGTAAAAAAAACTAACTTTTTAACTAAAAAAAGTTAAAAGTTAACTTTTTGCTAACATGTCAAAACAAGACATAAATTTATCTTACTTAAGAATTATTTAATAAATATAATATTGTATAAATTAATCACAAACTGTCTCAATTTAGTCACTAACAAAAATAATTTAGTGGGTATTTAACATTTTTGGTTTATAAATATTTTTGAGCAAATTACCTAATAGTTCATATAGTGTGGAGGTCGTGTTACTTTGGTCCATAACTTTTTAATTGTGATATATTTGATTCTGAATTTTGAATCTTGTTTCAAATAAAGACAATTGAAAATATCATTATTTAATTTCAAGAGCAAAGTAGCTAATTTGATAAAATATAAACTAATTTGACAAAAATAAATGTCAAAAAAATATTTTTAAATTTTTAAAAATAATTTCTATCCACAAAAAATAAAATTATGTAAAATTGATAAATCTTTTAGACATTTACTTATTTATTTATTTTACTAAATTAATTTTTATTATGTGTTTGCATAATTATTATCCAAACACATAATAAAAATTAATTTGGTAAAAAAATAAATAAATGTCTAAAAGATTTATTAATTTTACATAATTTTATCTTTAGTAGGTAGAAATAATTTTTAAAAATTTAAAAATATTTTTTTGATATTTATTTTTGTCAAATTAATTTATATTTTATCAAATTGACAAATTTGTCAGTAAAGTTGAGTAATTGTATCTTCAATTGTCTTTATTTAGAACAATATTCAAAATTCAAAGTCTAATTGTTACAATTAAAAAGTTTGGAACTAAAGTGATATAAGGCTTTATAAGGATCGTTAGTGTAATTCGCTTATTATTTTTGATAAAAGTTCAACTTAATAATTAAACTCATTAAGCTTCCGTTTGGGAAGTAAAATTTGGGCTAAAATAGCTATATAAGACAAAATAGGCTATTTTAGCTTAATAAGACAAAATATCATATCCAACTCATAATCATTACATTTTTCTCTCACAAAAAAAGTCAAAAAAAAGCTAAAAAAGCCAAAACTCTTCCTAAACTAAACTTTTTAGCCCTAAGTTAAAATAGTCAAAAAAGTCAAAAAATTAAAAAGTCAATCCACTTTCCAAACGAAAGCTAAATACCTTAATTATAAATTTTATTTAATAGGGGTTGTTTGGAGTGTCTTAAATAAGTGCACTTTTTGTTTTTTTAGACTAAAAAATTGAGAAAGAAAATATAAATGTTTGGGTTAATTTTTTAACTTTTTATAAAAAAAATATGTAATAAAAAATTTTAAAAATTAGTTTATAGGAGAAAATTAGGTTTGGAAATTGTGCAGCTGTAATTATTAAATTTTGATGAATAGTGTTAATTTTTTAACTTTTTAAATAATTTTTTAACTCTTTAAATTTTTCTAGATATGCCAAATTTAGTCTAAATTTTAAAAAAATTCACACAAATACACATTTATACAAATTTATTAATCAATTCAATATATATTGTAACAAGCATGCTAGAGACCCCAAGATGGGACCCCCCGAAGGATTCAGTGGCGTGTCGCCTGGTTGGGTTGGAAATAAAAAAAAAAAATAAAAAAATAGAATCTACAATGGGCTTGTTTGGTTGATGTTTCTGAAAAAAATTTCAGAAATTTTCTCTACAAACAAATTTCAGAAATTTTCTCTACCAAACAAATTTTTTCAAAAAAATTTCTCAAAACACACAAACCAAACAACTTTTCCAAACAAATCTCTCTCACACACACATCAAATCAATCACTTTTTTCAAAACTCTCTCTCAAAACAATTTTCCAAAACAAATTTCCCAAAACACCAAACCAAACATGTTTTCGTACTTTTTTTTTCCAAAACATATTTCTAAAACACAAACCAAACAAGCCCAATGTTTTTGGCCAATAGGAGCCGACCCCCAGCACCCCCAGCTGGGGGTCCAAGGCATTTTTCATATTGTAATTAGGTGACCGGAGGGGGTAAATCACCCTACCGTTTGTAGCTTTGCACGCTAACCTATGAGATAGGTTATGATGATTTTGCTTCATGCATAATGATGAGAGAAGTAGATGGTTAGGTGTGTTTTGTAAGCCAATATATGCATGGTGAGAGTATTTCTATCCGATTTTGTTATTATAAATGATTAATTCTTTAAAAAAATCTTTCCTATCAGATTTTTTATGTAATCTTTTAAATTTAAAATTGTTACGGTCATTTTTTATTTATGAAAAATCACTGTAGTTCCATTATATTTGATTATAGTCGTCTACTCAGATATCTCAGATAAAATAATCAGAACAAAAATTGTTTCACCGATCATCCACTCTGATGTCTGGTCGGTCGACTCCCCGAACGTCTAATCCCTGGTTTCCACTTCTGCTACTTTTTTCAATAAATGGAGTTGCTTTTGAGCCTCCATTGTTGACTTTATTTTAAATTGTTTAATTATTTTATTATTAAAAAAATATTAAATTTAAAAATAATTAAAAAGATTATTTTAATAGAATAGAGAAAGAATAGGGAGTTTATTGGAGAAGTCAGATGAAAAAGTGATTTCTAAAATAGAGAATGAATTTTTTAATAATAGTTTAGGATAAAATTTAGGTAAGCTGATAGGGATGCTTTAAACTCTCGTGGCTGATAGGAGATAGAACAACCCCCTTCCAAAAAAAAAATTAAAATAAAATAAAAAAGTTGATAGCAAGTTAGAGTAAGGAGAAGGGAGAAAAGGGGAGGCAGACTAGAATTTTCTTATCATTTCACCATCTCATTGCTAAGTACACTACAAGAAAAAACACATTCGACGGCCAAATTTCCTAACTAAAAAAATTTGGTCGCTGAAAGTATAGCTTTCAGCTACCAAAAAACAGCATTAGTAGCCAAAAGTAAAACTTTTTGGCGACTAAACACTTTTAGTAGCCAAAAGTTTACAATTAGCGACTAAAACTAAGTTTGGTTGCTGATTATATGGGTTGTAGTGACTAAAAAATTTTAGTAGCCCAAAGTAAAGCTTTTTGGAGACTAAAAAAATTTAATAGCCAAATATCTACAATTGGCGACTAAAAATAAGTTTGGTCGCTAATTATATGGGTTTTACTGACTAAAAAAATTTTAGTAGCCCAAAGTAAAGCTTTTTGGTGACTAAAAAATTTTTAGTAGTCAAAAGTCTACAATTGGCGACAAAAAAATAAGTATAGTCACCAAAAGTGGTCATTTTTAGCGCGGGAGAACAAAAATCCTAAGGTGAGAATTAAATTTTTTAGCGACCAAAATTTTGGTAGCTGAAAGTGCATCTTCAGCGACCAAATCTGACTTTGGTCAGCAAAAGTTAAGTTTTTAGCGACTAAAAAACAATTAGTAGCCAAAAGTATAAAATTGGCAACTAAAAATATGTTTAGTCACCAAAAGTGATCTTTTTTTATTTTGCTACTAAAAAGTTTATTTTACATAAATTATGCTCATTAAAATAATTATGTTTACACATACTTTTATATTAATATGGATGTATGTACTATATAAATAATATATGTCATATATATAATTATGTGGTACTATAAAGGCGTAGTGGGATGAGTGTGGTGCATAAAGTTTATGGTGTGGGAGGTTTGCGGCTCAAGTTTCCGCAAGAGCGGATTAAATTATTGTACAACGAATTGTTATTATTATTTTTTTTCGCGTTTGAAGCTTTTGGCGACCACAGGTGTTGGTCGGCAATTGGTTGCTTTTGGCAACTAAAGGTGTTGGTCGGCGATTCCTTGATTATTAGCGACTAAAATATTGGTTAGTAAATATATAATTTTAAAGAAATATAACTGATTATTGGCGACCAAAATTTTAGTAGTTAAAAACTTACTTTTTGCCGACCAAAGGTTTTTTGGTCGGCAAAACCCTCCAAGACCTTTCCTGACAGGGTTTTGGCGACAAACGTAGCGACCAAATTTTTTGGTTGCAGAATGTCATTGACAACCAAAAAACAGACAATTGACGACCAATATTTTAGTCGCTAAAAGTGACTTTTTTTGTAGTGGTATGAAAATCGTCAAAATCCTCTCATTCTTTTCTTCAAATTTAGAATATATTCAAGTGCTGATAAAGTTAAAAATCTTGATATACCATTTGTTTGTATTTGCATGTGAAATTGGTGATATGTATTAAATGTTTAAAGATTTATTTATATATTAGTAGTATTAAAATCATGATATAATCTTAGATTTTTACTTGCATGTGTAATTTATGATACATAATATATGCTTGAAGAATTTGTTTGGTTAGATCATGTTGTTCTTAAAGCAATTTCAATAGAAATCTGTCTTCATTGATTAGCACATACACTAGTTCATACCTATATACAAGCTCAGCTACAATGACCACCTATATCTATTCCATATCTAATCTAATAGAATATGGTTACAACCATTTGGTGACTTTAACTAACATGCAACTTCTTATTGAACTGTTGCACCTGCATTACTAGAGCTCTGTTTTATCAGTTGATCACTTTTTCTTGATTGCTTAATATAATCTCATCAAGCTCCCTCAAGCTAATAGGAGAGGGACGAACCATTAGCTTGTCTTGAAGAAAAGAAAACCGATCAATGGACAAAGGTTTAGTAAGAATATCAGTGATTTGATCAGCTAAAGAGACATGCTTGACAAGAAATTTCTTAGCCACAACCTATTCTCGAATGTAATGATAATCAACCTGAATATGTTTGGATCGAGGATGGAAGACGGCATTTGAAGCAAGTGATATTGTAGAGAGATTATCACACCACAAAGTAGGTATAGTTGGTGGGATGTGCAACTTATGAAAAAGCATTTGAAGCCAAGATAATTTAGTCGCGGCCTAAGCAAGAGCTTTATATTCGGCTTTAGTGGAAGATCGAGAAACTGTGCATTGCTTTCTTGCAATCCAAGAGACTAGATTAGGACCAAGAAAAACATATCCAATACACTATTTGTCCAATCTAAAGATCCAAAGAACCAAAGGAAAATTGTAAACCAAAATGCAATGTCCCTTGAAGATACCTTAAGAGCCACTTGATAGCATTGAAATGAGCTACAGTATGAGCATGTATAAATTAACAAGCATGATTGACAGCAAAAGAGAGATCTGACATGGTGATAGTGAGGTACTACAAAGCTCCAACTATGCTTCGATAAAGAGATGGTTGAGAAAAAGGAACTAATGTACCTGAAAGAGGAGAACACTTAGTGGCCATTGGAGAAGAATGTGATTTGCAATTAGGCCTCATTTGGGGACTAGCCGGTTTAGCCAAAAAGTTAAAAAGTTACTAAAAAAGTCAAAAAGCTAACAACTCATACCAAAAAATTAAAGATTCTTTTTTCTCTCTACTTTTTGCATATCTTTTCGTAAAAAGTCAAAAAGTCATCCCAAACATACTAGTTTTTTTTAGCTCATATTTTAACCAAATAGTAAAAAAGTTACTAAATTAGCCTGTTCCCAAACGAGGCCTTAGTCATGTCAGCTTTGGCTAAAATCTCATAAGCATATTTTTATTGAGACAAAAAGAAGCCATCAGAAGTTAGTTGCACAGAAATACCAAGAAAATAAGAGATGGGCCCCAACTCCTTCATGGAAAGGGCAGAATGCGTATGCTTGATAACGATGGCAATCTGAACTAAATCACTTCCAGCAATAAGGATGTCATTCATATAAACTAATAAGAGAGTGATAGACTTAGGTGTATGAAGAATAAATAAAGAGAAATCACACTAGCTCATAGTTCTAAATCGCGGTATCGGGTAACGTAACGGTATCAATCACGGAGTATCGGTATCGGTAGTATCGACCGGTACATATCGGGAATTGAGCGTCATGGCCGTGAAATTTCAAAAATCATTAGCAATCCCTTTAAAACTCAATTCTATGCGGTTTTTTTTTTTTACTCTTTTAGCCTTAATTTATCACATGTTAATCAAAATTTTGATATGTAGGGTCATTTTTAACTCATTTTAAACTAAGTGATATGTATTTATTTTAGTCTCAAGCTTTTATTTGGCACATATGTTAAACTTTTAATAAAAAAATTGATGTGGAAATATTTTTTTACTTATTTTCAACAATGAAATACTTCCAAATGCACAACAAATTAATAAGAGAAAGAGAGATATGAAAATAAATCATTCGTTTCAGTCATAATCGCATACAAACAATCTACTACAAATCAACAACTCTAAAACTTAGTAATAAAAAGAATTACGTGGTGGTACAGAAGGATCTCCATATCTCACATCACTTTGATCATCACTATGAATTGGTTGGCCTATTTCTCCATATTGATATTCCTGGTAGTAGTTATTGAAAGTGCATTGATCATAAGTCGTGTTGTTGCTGCCACTGCTACTTGATTGTTGTTGTGTCATTGCAAGCCCCCCCTGTACCATAATTGAAACCCTCTGTATATGGATATTGATGAGGTTGTTGAGAGTAGTTCCAATTTCCCATATAAGGTCGTTGATAGATGTGTGGTGGTGGTTGACTTGGAGGAGGGTAATAAGGATATGGTATTGGGCATATTGGTTGCCAATGTTGAGTTCCCCTTCCATCTTCTTGTGTAACTCCGAGATGTCCAAATTGATTTCTAAGGTCACGATGACCATAAATATCATCAATATGTCGTGAACACCCAATTGATGCTTCTACATCAGGAGCAGAAATAGAATGTCATCGCTGTTGTGTAGAATCCCTGTTCCAATCATGATCAATATGATGAATACTGCGTTTACTACCATGTACTGAACCTGCAGACTCCCATTGTCCACCACTACCACCGCCTGTTGGAGGACAACTGCCATCACTATCATCTCTACCACCACTAGGTGGACTCAAACCGCGACCCTCACTAGAGCAACTTCCAGCAGACCCTCCTCTTTGATGGTGTTGAGGTGCTTGGCTACTAGTAGCATGATCTCTCTCATCACCATCATCAACAATCAACCAACCTGAGTTATCTTCATCATCCAAGATTGCATATTCTTTCTCTTGAAGCCATGGAGTTAATAGATCATCTTCTTCAAATATATAGTCAAGATTGATGGGGTTAAAAGATTCCTCTCTGTCATCTTGGCTTTTTCATGTTGCATGTCTGATATTTAGCCTTATATTGTAATACACATAAACAAGTTTATTTAATTTTTTATACTTCAATCGATTCCTTGTCTTCGTATGTATCAGGCTAAATGTACTCCAATTGCACTCACAATTAGAAGAAGACGTGGTTTGGTTCAATACTCTCACAGCCACTTTTTGTAATGCTGGAGCTGATGTACTATAATGGATCCACCATTCATCTATATACAAATCAATCAATCATTAATGATTATGTTATAATTTGATATAGAAGTGTTGACAATGTAACAATAATATGTAATTAAAATAGTTAATAATTGATTGAGTATATAATAATTACCAGGATTTCTTGCTTGCACTATTTGTGCTAACATAGAGCCAAAAGAATCTTCTTTGTTACAAAATAAAGAGATCTGTAATGAACAAAAGGCAATAAGCAGTTTTACAAATACAATTCACAAGTCAAATGATAAGTTATCAGTTTAACTAATATTAAATAATGACTAACTTGGTTTATCGCCTGTATTTGCTCGTTTAAATTTGGTAGAAGTCTCAAAATCACATTTCTAACTCTACTCATCAGTTCTCGATGATTAGAAAGGCGCTTCCCATATTGGAATATGGGATTTAAAAAATAACCTACATTCAAATATAAAATAATAATAAAAGTGAGACAAAGGAACACATAATTTATAATTTGAATAAATTAAAAATTACTTACCAGTAGCATGTAAGTCCGTGTGTAGTTGGAAAGCCCATCGATGATTAATAATCTTCCAATAATCTATATAATTGCGACAATTTTGTTTGATGGCCAACTTTGCTCTATCCATGGCTTCATATATAAAACCCATTTTGGGCTTTTCATCCCCATCTACAAGTCTAACCACCTTTAGCAGTGGTTCTTGAACTTTTAATACATCTGCTGCCTTGGTCCAAAAATCTTTACTTTGTATAATTTTTTTCGCTTCTTTTGCATCATCATTTTTGGATTATTTGCTATGCTTCCACTCTTGAGAATGAAACATATCCTGTAAAGCAGTCTTATGTTTAAGAATGCTTTCCAAAGTAATGAAATTGGTGGCAAAGCGTGTGATGACAGGACGTAATAACTCTCTATCTCTTGTGAATCTCTTCAAGAAATCAACGACTCAATTAGAGTTGTAAATAAAGCGTGTGATTACTTTTGCACATCCAACACCTTTGCCACACTTTTTTTCTTCCCAATATCCTCTAACATAAGATCAATACAAGGAGCTGCACATCCTGTCCAATACAAATTCTCCCTTTTGTGCATGAGTTTGCAACCAGCTGCCTTTATCGCAGCTTTGTTATTAGTTATGATTTGCACAACATATTCTTTTCCAATTTCATCCACTACCTTATCACGAGGCCCAAGTATAATCAGATGTCCTACTAGGTACATCAGTTACATGC
This sequence comes from Camellia lanceoleosa, assembly GCA_025200525.1. Taxonomy (NCBI): domain Eukaryota; kingdom Viridiplantae; phylum Streptophyta; class Magnoliopsida; order Ericales; family Theaceae; genus Camellia; species Camellia lanceoleosa. The sequence continues at coordinate 108,578,003 of CM045758.1, forward strand.
ACAGACTTCTAAAAAATTGTTCCATGATTGCTATACACAAGAAAATTAACAATGTGCTTTCTTGTGGGCCTAGACCATCCATCACACATAATTGTAACACCTTTCTCAGCCCAACTAGATTTATGAGATTTTATCCAATTTTGTAAAGATTCATACTCCATTGGTAAATACACTTTAGTTACTTGTTTAATAATAAATAACAAACAAAAACTATTAACAAGCATCTTAATAATTTATTTATTTTTAAACATAGAACAAGTTTTTTCACACTTTAAGTTAAAGGCTGACTTAATAAGAACTAGGTAACTTTGTTAATTTTCCAACCTCTCTTGCAGTATCCATCATTGGTTCTAGCCATTTAGAATTAACAACATTAGTAGGCACCGAAGTGAATAATACAAACTGGTTAACTGCTCTTCCTAATTTTTTCTTTGCTTCTTTCAAGAATCTAGAGGAGAGTTTGGATTGTTTGTTGCCTTTGGTCCTATGAAGATCTACATCTATGTCTAATAATTGAACTTCTGGAGAGGATGTATCAATCCATTTCTTACCTGTACTAGCCTCACGAACACTATGACTTCGCTGAGCAAAACCAGGAGGAGGTGTAACCGCAATATCACTAGCCCTAATTTGTAAGGCCCAGGGCCGGCCTTGAGTTTTCGGGGGCCTAAGGCGAAATAATTTTTCGGGGCCTTTTAGATATTCATAAAAAATAAAAATAAAAATAACCCTGTTTGGTTTAGAATTTTTTTTGTTTTTAAGTGTATCTAAATTAGATGTATCTACAAAATAAATAAATAAATAAAATTGCGTAAAATATTTGAAAAACCACTAAAAAACACATAAATGGGCCATAAAAAGAGAAGGAAAAAAAAAATAGGCCCCATAGACATATACATATATTTTATTTTTTATTTTTTTTAATTGGGCTAACAACTAACACTTACAAATATTTTTTAACTACGCCTTTTATCAATTGGGCCAAAAAAAACTTTTGAGGCATTTTAAAATAGCCTAAATTAATTAAACAAAATTGGACCATTTTGAATTTTTGATATAGTACAAGATAATGAATTTGGGGGCCTTTTTTATAGCCTAATTTTGGGGCCCTAGGCAGAAGCCTCACTGGCCTTAGCCCAGGGCCAGTCCTGGACGGGCCATAACCATTTCTGGGTCCTCCTCAGCATTTTCATCATCATCATCACACTAACTGGTTCTAATTTGTTCTGTCAATTCCTCATTCATCTTCCTTTTGTCAAGCTTTTTGCCCTTATAATTATTCAAATGATCCATCATTAGTGTTCGAACTTCACCACTGACATTAGCACAAGGTGCGACTTGACCTTTCATATGGGCCAAATGTTGTTTCAACCTAGTTATACCACCATTTAGCTCTTTTCCACGAAATGTACACCTAATTTTATGCCTAGTATTTTCTAGTGGAATTCCAAATTTCCAACCGATATCATCACTTGGAGGTTTTCCACTAGAACCACCTCCGTGCGCCATTATAACTTTCAATTATCTACAATAATAGTTTTCAATTAACAAATATTGTAATTCTAATTTAGTTACTAATAATAATGCATTTAAAATAAAAATAAAAAATCTAAAGTATTAAACGTCTTTACTTAACAATTAAACCTCTTTAAAAAAAATCTAACAGATGAAACCTCTTTAAAAAAAAATTGACATAAAAATAATTTGAAATAAAAAAATTTAACAGATTAAAAAATCTGAAATAATAAAAAAATATGAAATAAAAAATCTAATAGATTAAACCTCTTCAAATAAAAATAAAAAATCTAAAATATTAAACCTCTTTGAAAAAAAACAATGAACAATCAAGATGTTCACAGACAAAAGTTTTGAAAACTATAGTGGAAGTCAGTCAAGCAATTCGATACATGAGCCTAATTACACACTACTACCACTTAATTTATTGGTTTTAATAGGTCCATGAACAATGAGTCTAATAAATCAACTTAAAGGAATGAAGAACTGAAATAAGTATGAAACAAACTCTATAGGTACATTGATGAGAAAAAAATAAATATATACATTAATATTTAAACAATCATAAATATATATATTAATATATCTCCCATTCCATACCATAATATAACCACAAAATGTAGAACATTGGCTTAAATAGCAACTACGAAACAGAAAAAAGAAAAAAAGAAAAGCAAAACAAAACAAAACAAATATATAAACAAAACAACACAAGAAGAAAACAAAGCATGACAACAAACCTTCAAAGAAGAAGCTTGAAAGCGGTGCCACTGGGAGATGGGTTTGGGTTTGATTCAATGCTTCTCCCTACAACACTTTACAAGATCGATGGCACTGGGAGATGGATTTGGGTTTGGTCCAATTGAGGGTTTTTGTTTAGAGGTTGTTGTCTCCTCAAGTTGAAGATTGAAGTGAACTCCACCACACAACCTAAAGAAAGAAGCTTAGATCTATGGAGCCAAGCCACAAAGAAGTTTGATTGTGAAATGTGAACTGCAAATCTGTAACTGGTATCAAATTTATGGTTCGTGAGTCTGTGTATTGCTTGAAGAAGACAAAACACTTGAAGTGAAGGGTCTGAGTGAGTGATGTACATGTGTGTAATGGGTTATTCCCTTTATTTTCTACATTTGCTTTTGTTTTTGAGGTGCTCTGCTCTATTGTTATCTGTACCGAACGATTATTTTTGCTTTTGCAGAAGGTTCTCTGCTCCAATTTTAGCCGTACCGGCGATGGCAAACGTGTATCGGAACTGTATCGCTCATGTATCGAATTCAAGCCGATACGTACTGGGAATCGGCCGTTACGGCTGCGAATTTTATTCTCACCGGTATACCGGCCCATATCCAAATCGGCACTCAAATTTTCCAGTACGAATTTAGAACTATGCACTAGCTATTAATAAAGCCAGAAGAGAGTAAGAGAGAAGAGAACATGGAATACCAAGCTTTGGAAGCTTGTTTAAGACCATATAAGCTTTGGTCAATTTACACACATGAGAGGGACAAGCTGAATCTTCAAACCCTAGAGGTTAAGTCATATAGACCTCTTCATCAAGCACACCATGAAGAAAGGCATTTGAGATGTCCAACTGTTTAATTGGCCAATTAAAATGGAGAGAAAGACTAAGAAACACACAAATAGTGGATTGTTTAGCCACTGGACTGAAGCTTTCACGATAATCAATGCCTTTCTATTACAAATAACCCTTGGCAACAAGCCTAGCTTTATGACAAGTAATCCATCAGAATTCTTTTTGAGCTGAAACACCCATTTACAACTTATGGCTTGCTTATGAGATGGAAGAAGAACAAGAGTCCAAGTAAGTTGTTTTTGCAAGGCTTGAAATTTCTCATTCATAACTTGAGTCCAAGAAGGTGTTTTAAGTGCTTATGAAAAAAGAGTGTGGTTCAACAAGAGACAAATCAGAAAAGAAGAAGTAGCCATAAGAGTCAAGTGAGAGCTTTTTGAACGAGTGAGCATGGGATGGGTGGGTGTTGAGAGAGGAGGAAATGGGAAGAGTATAGGAACTAAGATCAACAACAAGAAAGCCAATAGGGATTAAAGAAGAGACAGAAGGAGGGTCCATAGATGAGATGACAGTTAGCTCAAATGCGAAGACAAAACAAAGTAGGTAGAGGATAGAGGGCAGAGGCGGAGTCATAGCTTGTTGGGCACATAGTTGTATCTGTAATTTTCTTAACAAAAGGGACAACATAGGACTGAGAAAGTGAGGGAGATACACACACAGAACTAGTGATACCTTAAATGTTTAATTAATTTTAATATTGCATTAATACTAAATTAAAATAGTAATAAAATTATATATATATATATAATAGTAATATATTTAATTTCATAGTTATATGTGCTAAAATATAATTTAATTGGGCATTGGTTTTACAAAAATGTGATTAATATATTATGTGGGGCTAAATCAAAACAATCATGAAATTATCAAAATGTTTGGGTCAAGAAGGAATTAGGAAGAAAGGTAAGCAAATTGTGGAGTCTCCAAAGTAAGCTAGCTGTGTAGGTTATGATTGCATGAGTGATGAAAAACTACCTAAGCACAAGTATATAAGGGGGAATTGGGTAGTAAACTAAGGCAAGCAAGGTAAATCAGTTGAAGGAGTAATAAAGGAGAGAAGCCCCGCAGAGATCGGAGAAAATAGGAAGAAACTAGTAGGAGACGTTAAGGTGACTTATATTATACTTTGAGTAATCATAAATTGTTTTATTGTTTATGAATTATTTTTATGCAAATCATGCTTTATAAATTATGTTAACGTTTTGACTATGTTATTTATTTTATGAACTTTATTTGCTTAAAAAATGAAAACTCATAGATATAACTGTTTATTATATGTATATTTGAACAATTATTTTATAAGTACCACCACGGAGGTCTCATTCTTTGGGAGACTTAAATAACCATTGACTCTCTGAATTGTCACTTTAGTGACCCTTTGACAGTCTCATACCTTGGGGGACTTAAATAACCATTGGCCCTCTGATTAATCACTTTGTGACCCTCTGTCTATCATGGATCCATTGAACCTTTGTTCTGTTCTGTACCATGGTTTATGATTATTTTACTTATATGATTTCTGCATTATATTCTGTCATTTAAAATGATTTATTCAAACCAAACAATTCGTTGTTTAGCCTAAATAATTATCCATGGTAAATTGTGTATCCTTATGCTCTTAGTATAATATTCCTCACTTTGCTATGTGCTTACAACTATTAAACCCTTTCAGGTGAAGAAACTTAAGGTGGAATTGTTTTACCCCATTAATCAAGACCCAAACTTGAGATGAACGTTGTGTGTGTGTGTGTGTGTGTGTGTGTGTGTGTGTGTGTTTTTTTTTTTCTTCCTTTTTTTGTGTTTAGTTATAATTATTATTCGCCTCATGTTACATAAATAATAATTCCATGTATGCTTTAGATATTCATATGCACCTTTTATTCCGCTGCATTATCTAATTTGTTTAACCTAAAATTTATCCTTGGTAATTTTAGAAATTAGCTAGTTGCGAATCTCGCCCTAAGCACTTGGGGTTGGGTTATGACAAAAGTGGTATCAGAGCAATGATAAAAGGAAGGAAACAAAAAAAGAAAAGTAAATCATTGAGACATAAGATATGCGTACCATTAGAAATTAGGATAAGGAAAATTTTAGTTTGTTTGATACATTAGCCATCATGAGTATAGTCTCTTATTAGTTTCATAGTTAAGCTTGGGTATCTTGTGGTGCAGGAAATGTCAAAACTCAATTTTAGTGATTCTCTTTGGTACAGGCCCGATCCACTAGAGTTCGAGGGGATTTTTGAAAATAATAACTATGTCCTAGATCTGCCAGAGGAAATGGGAGATTTTGAAGATATAGTTAGACAGTCACATCCAACCCCTAACCGATTGATGGGTAGGCCAGTGTATCTATGGGCGTTCACAAAATGATTTATCTTGGACCAAATCATGAGAAAGAAATCATTTCTCTAACATTTCCTAGGCTCAACATTCCAAAACCCAGACCCAAACTAGAAATTGTAGTGAAAAGAACAAGATATGCTAAATATATATATATATATATATATAACTCAAAGAAAATCCCTACCTCAAGACTTTGGAAAGAAAAGATGAAGAACTCTAAAATCAACTGCGTTAGAATCCGATCCCCACCATACACAACATAGCCCTTAGTGAGCTCTCCAAACTTAAAGAAGACACTAATGCCAAAATCTCAATAGATAAATAGAGATCAAGGAATAAATGAATTGGGTGGAGGGTTTTCTAGAGAGACATGAGAGAAAAGAGAGTGAGAGTTAATGTAGACAAAGAGTGTAAAGTGAAAGAAATGTGTGTATGGATCAATTTTTGAAGTGATTTGATACAATTTTTGAAGCAGACTGTAGACAGATCGCTCGAGCGACCAAACCTTCGCTTGAGCTACTAATTCAAATTTGGGAGGCCGCTCAAGCGATCAATCGAGCAAAAAAATACCCACTCCCAGAATCTCCACTCCCCTATGTAAAAGACCGCTCGAGCAATGAAAGATTAGCTCGAGCGAAGAAAGCATTCTTTCATAAGTTCAGACTACAAAATGAGATACTAGAAGGTCGATTTTACCGCTCAAGCGACCAAAAGACCACTTAAGAGCAACCTGAAGGATTCATAATGGTCGACGAATCTGGACAACACTAGTGTGTTTCTTAAATAACTAAAAATCTAGAAAAGCTATTCTATTTCCAAAACATGTTCTAAAAACTAGATGAAATTCTCTACGAACCATACGAAGGCCAAGTTTGGGAAAAATCTGAAATAGTCCTGTTGATTTCAATCTTTACGTGGTACTGAATTTGGAAATTTTGTTCTGCTCTTGTGATCATGTATATGCTTATTAATATATGATTATGTTTTGGTATGATATTAAACAGAGCCGTTGTATTCGGGCCCTAGGTGGTTTGGTGTGAGGAGGGAATGGACAAGGCCTTATTTTACTATCTCTTTTGAGGTCCTCGGTTGGCGCTACATGGTATGTAACCATTGGTAGGCATCCAGGGTAAGGTCTGCAAAGCAGCAAATGAGGGGACATATCGAATAATCTGCGTCTGATTCTTGTGGTTGGGAGGAAGATTATTAACAACTAACCTTATAACCGTTGTTATTTACTTGAATGTCATGTTCCTTTCTCCTATTGTTGTAATTGCTATTGTGTATTAAATTAGGAAAAAAGGGCGGGGTGTGTGTGCATTTACTAGGCATTCAAAGCTTTGGGCGTATCCTGCCTGGTGCTGAAGAGGAGCTTGCGGCAGAAAACGATGAGCCGGAAACTTTCAAAGACTATTGGTCGTCCTAGAGAAGTTAGAGTTTTTTTTTTTTGTGTGTTTTGTAAAGTCTACCTGGAATTTTACTTTTGGATGTAATATTGATGGAACTAAGCACATTCCCTTATTACTATTATATGCTTGTCTTTTTTAAAAACCAATATAGTTCCCTATGTTGCTTATGAAACTTTGGGTCAATGCCTTATAAGATATGTCAAAAGGGTAATGCGTTACATAAGAAGCTAGACTTAGAAGAGAGGTTAATTTGACTCCTCCGGCAATCTAGGATCTTACTTGGTCATTGACTATAGGACACATTAGTGACTCTCCCTTAACTATAACCCTGAGTGTAGAATTTGGGGCATCACATCTTGAGGCTACTAGTTTTGAGGCTTAAGCCTGGTTACACAAAAAGGTTATCAAAACCCAAGCATATTAAACCCTTGGCTTGTAATAACATCATACAAAAAGGGAGAGTTTACGGGATCACTGCATTCTTTCTTGCACAAATCTGCTAGGGGTGAACACAAGGCCTAGTAGAGATAGCTTAACAAAACATATATGTTTCAAGCAATCTCATATAATTCTATGCAATGTCATATCATGTTCAAATGTCAAAGTTTTTCCATTTCTGTCTAAATCCATGCAATATTTCATTCAAGGTTCATTACCTTCATGAGAGTTAAGATTTTAACAATGGGGTGGTAAATACTCTGCCTCAATAAACCAACTCCGTCGATTACTACATCATTTCATAGAAAAAGTATACAAAAAGTGTTTACATGCAATACATATTTGTTCCCCTAAAAAGATGAATCCATAGCATGTGTAACTATATAAAAGTGAAAGAAAGAACAACAAAATAGATGCCCTAAGGCTACAAGTTCCAAGGCTTTAGTCTGGCTATAGAAAAAGGTCATCAAAACCCAAACATATTAAGCCATTGGCTTGCAATAACGTCATACAAAAAGAGAGAGCCTCTTACCCTTAATACATTCCACACCTTCAATTACGTGGGATCACTACATTCTTTTCCGCACAAATCCACTAGGGGTGAGCACAAGGCCTAGTAGAGATATCTTAACAAAACATATATGTTTTAAGCAATCTTATATAATTGCATGCAATGTCATATCATGTTCAAATGTCAAAGTTTTTCCATTTCTTTCGAAATCCACGCAATATTTCATTCAAGATTCATTATCTTCATGAGCGTTAAGATTTAATGGGGTGGTAAATACGACTCAAGTAATTCCCCAGGGCTAGTGTTTGCAAGTATGCATATCAAGCATTACCAAATTCTACCTTATCGGCTACTAACCGAAGGGCTTAGACACCCACAGGCGTGTGTTTCTGGTCTTACACTAAGGACACTCAGGCCAACTTAATTTCCACTCTACACCCCCTAACCAGACTTACCCAACGTATTTATCCCGAAATGTTTTTAATAACAACAGTTGTTTTCTCAAGCTAATGAATTTATTTCCAAGTCAAGATTGTAAGTGAACAATATTTCAAGATAATGCAAATGAATGAAATGAGAAACAATTACATATAAATATCTTCTTTGCACAATATCTCCATAATTCTCACATTTATTCAAGTAAGGCCTCCATGGTTCAATAGTTCTCAAAATCATCGTAAGGTACGAATCCATGTGACATATCACATTTCCGCATATTCACAATCAAAGTCCATTTATCAATTTTCCAAATTTCCAAACATACAATTCACATATTACTATAATTGTTCAACCAAAATTCTCATTTCCTTTCATGAGTGCCTCAACAACATAACAACCTAGGGAAGGTTTCTTTAATTTCTCAAGAGATTTAACATCTATTTCTTGAATATTACACTAATTTTAGTTTTTTTCCATTTTTTTTTTAAATCTAGGGTTTGATTAAAAGATCATTTTTCCGGCATTTTCACAATAACCACAAGCATGCATTCCCAAACCTGGACCAAATCATGAGAAAGAAATCATTTCTCTAAGATTTCCTAGGTTCAACATTTCATAACCTAGACCTAAACTAGAAATTGTAGTAAAAAGAACAAGATATGTTAAATCTATATATATATATCTATATATAACTCAAAGAAAATCCCTACCTCAAGACTTTTGAAAGAAAATATGAAAAACTCTAAAATCAACTGCGTTAGAATCCGATCCCCACCGCCCTTAATGAGCTCTCCAAACTTAAAAAAGACACTAATGCCAAAATCTTAATAGATAAAGAGAGATCAAGGAATAAATGAACTGGTGGAGGGTTTTCCAGAGAGAGATGAGAGAAAAAAGAGTGAGAGTTAATGTCGACAAAGAGTGTAAAGTGAAAAGTGATAGAAAAGTGTATATGGATCAATTTTTGAAGTGATTTGATACAATTTTTGAAGCAGACTGCGAGTAGACTGCTCGAGCGACCAAACCTACGCTCGAGCGAACAATTCAAATTTGAGAGCCCACTCAAGCGATCAATCAAGCGAAAAAATACCTACTCCTAGAATCTCCACTCTCTTATGTAAAAGACCGCTCAAGCGATGAAAGATTTGCTCAAGTGAAGAAAGCATGCTCTCAAAAGTTCAGACTTCAAAATGAGATACTAGAAGGTCGATTTCACCACTCGAGCAACCAAAAGACCACTTAAGAGCAACTTGAAGGATTCATAATGGTCGACGAATCTGGACAGCGCTAGAGTGTTTCTTAAATAACTAAAAATATAGAAAAGCTATTCTATTTTCAAAACATGTTCTAAAAACTAGATAAAATTCTCTACGAACCATAAGAAAGCCAGGTTTGGGAAAAATCTGAAATAGTCCTTTTGATTTTAATCTTTAAGTGGTACTGAATCTGGAAATTTTGTTTTGCTTTGGTGTTTTATGCTGTTGTGATCATGAATATGCTTATTAATATATGATCATGTCTTGGTACGATATTAAACGGAGTGGTTATATTCGGTCCCTAGGTGGTTTGATGTGAGGAGGGAACAGGCAAGGCCCTATTTTACCATCTCTTTTGAGGTCTTCAATTGGCGCTCCGTGGTATGTAACCATTGGTAGGCATCCGGGGTAAGGTCTGCAAAGAAACAAATGATGGGACATATTGAATAATCCTCGTCTGATTCTTGTGGTTGGGAGGAAGACTACTAATAATTAACCTTGTAACCATTGTTATTTACTTGAATGTCATGTTTCTTTCCCCTATTGTTGTAATTGCTATTGTGTATTAGACTGGGAAGAAAGAACGGGGTGTGTGTGCATTTACTAGGCATTCAAAGCTATCGGCGTATCATGCCAAGTGCTGAAGAGGAGCTTATGGCAGAAAACGATGAGCTGAAAACTTTCGAAGACTTTTTGCTGTCCTAGAGAAGTTAGATTTTTGTGTGTGTGTGTGTGTGTGTGTGTGTGTGTGTGTGTGTGTAGCCTACCTGGAATTTTATTTTTGGATGTAATATTGATAGAACTAATTTTTGTAACTAAGCACATTCTGTATCTATTCTCTTATTATTATTATGTGCTTGTCTTTTTTAAAAACCAATATAGTTCCCTACGTTGCTTATAAGACCTTGTGTCAATGCCTTTTAAGATTTGTGAAAAGGGTAACGCGCTACCTAAGAAAGCTAAACTTAGAAGGGAGGCTAATATGACTCCGGCGATCTGGGATCTTACTTGGTCATTGACCATAGGACACATTAGTGACTCTCCTTTGATTACAACCCTGAGTGTAGATTTTGGGACGTCACATCCCGAGGCTACAAGTTCCAAGGCTTAAGCCTAGTTACACAAAAAGGTTATTGTAGACACCTCATTTTTTACCGCCCTTACGACTTGGACGTCACTGCTTGCATACCCAATGATGAGTGTATATGCTTGTTAAGTGCTCGAAGTCCTCAGCTAAATGCCACAGCTTTGAGCCTTCAAACCTTGCACCCCTGTTGCCTTGTTTTTGGACCAAAACCAGAGATTTTTCAAGCCTGTAACCTTTTGTGGCCTGCTGGTCCCTTTTATTGGCTTTTTCGGTGCTTACAGTTTGCCGACCACTAATATATTCGCCGCCACTAGTAGTGGCTTGCCTGCCACCATTAGTGACTTGCCATCCACCAATGTGTTTTGCAGATATTTTTTTGCCAACTGTGCCAATTGTAGGCATAGATGCATGCACCTTCTTACACATGTATGTCTTGATATTTCTGAGGGAGTTGCTTGGTTTTCTATATATATGAGGCCTCCCCTTCCATTTTTAAGGTTGGAATTTTTAGAGAAAATTCTCTCTCTCTCTCTCTCTCTCTCTCTCTCTCTCTCTCTCTCTTGCAATTTCTTAGCCTCTTACAAGCTTTTGCCTATACACTCTTCACCAAATCTCTCCATCTTTGAGCTGAGGTACCTTTGAGCCTTGTTTGAGCTCTTGAGGGTGTGTTTGCCTTGATTTGTTGCCTAGAATTGGTTCTCCTCTTCAAGAGGTATAAATCTTTGCTTCTTTACTTGCTTTATTTACTCTTTTTCCTACTGTTTTCCCACTGTTTTTGGACAGTATAAACTCTGTATTTTTGGGCTGAAACTTGGGTTTTAAGGCCAATAAAGGTTGAGGGGTGGTTCACTCTTCTTTACACCTTGTTTTCAAGGCCTTTACCCTTGTGTTTCCCACCACACTATCTTTTTTTTGAGATTTTAAACACTAATTTTCAGAGTTATTTCAGTGGCTAAAATCATGGTTTGAAGTCAAAAATTAGAGGGGTTAGCCTCCCCTCGTGTTTTGCTTACTAGCCTAGCATGTTCTATGTTTTAGCTTATTGTTCTAGCTATTTTTGTCTTAATTCTAGCATGTTTTAGGACTTATTTAGTACTACTTTAGGGCTATTTTTAAGTGTTCATTGCATTTGAGCCTTAAATTGCATGCTTATAGTGTAATTGTCCTCATAAGTTTGGTGTTTTAGGTCTTAGACACCACCTTATTTGAGTTGATTGCATTTATTTATTGCTTTTCTTACTTGTTCTCACCTTTAATCACCTCTGCAACCTCTCTCCTTTCTTGGCTTTTACTTTTCTTTGAAAGTGGTTTCAAACTATTTGTTTGTGTAAGCATGAGATTGAGGTGCTATGCTTAATGGTTTAATCCCTTTGGGGGTTCATTACCAACAGTATGATGTGTCTTTCATGCTCAAAGCAACACTTGGTTTGAGCCCTCTTTCTATTAGAGGACTTAAAATTCGCTTATGGATTTAATTGATTAAAGAATTGAGAGGTAATTAAAATGGAGTAATAAAATTGGTGAATAAAAAGGTGCAAGATAATAAATTGTTTGGGTTCAATCAGACGTTAATTGAACCCTTAAGTCTTGAGTCGTTTCATACTCATTAGTGATGAAAATGGTTCAAGATTCATTGTCAACTACTTCCCTTGATCATTCATGATAAGGAGGTGGTTTTGAGAGTCTTATTTTTTTTATTGCATTTATTGAACTTGCACACTTTGATTCGTAAGCCATCACGCAATGAAATTACATCCATTGATGATTTGTGAATCAAACTTACTACTCCTTTGAGCTGTTCAAATGATAAAGAGAGGTAAGTTGTACAAACAAACCCTTAAGAATACCCTGTTCCTGTTTTGTTTGCTCTCTGTTGTAGCAGGACAATCCAATCATCAGTGGCTGGTAGGCCATTATTTGTGGCCGGCAGGCCACCATCAATGGACGGCAGGCCGGCCACATGTGTAAAATCCAGCAGTGTACTTTTGAAGTAGAACAGAGTTGGTCTGGAGGCGGAAAACAGTGCAAGTGTTCTACTGTGTAACAGAGGCATTTGGCAGTACAAACAGTGGCTTTTTCGGGTGGAAAGTCCGTACATGCATGAACATTCCTCGTTTCCCGAGGAGGACTAATTAGAATAGTTAATTTGGTTACTTTATTTTGTAATTAATTAGTTAGCTAATTTTGTCTTGTAATAATTAGTTAGCTAGAATAGTTAATTAATTCGGTTTGTAATAATTAGTTATGTAGTTTAGCTAAATTATTCATTTGGGTTTGTAATAATTACTTAATTAGCTTGGCTTTAATTAGTTAGCTAGTTAGTTCATTCGGACCCTCCTGTGCGAGGGCACAACGTTGCAATAATGTGTATATCTTCCAACCCCACGTCTTTCTTCATTTTATTTAACTGCTTACGATGGTTAGATTAGAGCATCATATTCTGTTTAGCATAACTCATATTTGCATCCACTTATATTGCATGCACCAAGGCTCGGTTTATCATTTTAACTTGCATTATTAGTTTAAATACTTATTTGAATACGTACTTAGACTGCATGCTATCAAATTGATTCATATGCCATGCTAGTAACCGAGCGTAGTAATTGCATATCGCATGCGTTGCATTAGTCATATTGCATAGTTAGGATCATACATTATTCTAACTTTATCATCTTTTTGGCTTGGAGTACTAGGTGAGCTTTTATTTGCTTTAGCATAACTGTATGAGTGTGATTGTCGCCATGTCCAAGTATGCTTGCCATAAGGTTAATTACTTAAATAATAAATTGTTTGAATGTCTGTGGATGAAGGCTAGTTGCTTAAATTGTGATGGTTTGATTCATGTATATTGAAGCCCACTTTTTTTTCTTTTTTTTCTTTTTTTTTTTCAAGTGGTTACATTTACAAACTCTTTTCAAAACAAACATGAAATCAAATATTCCAAATTTTGCAAATTAGTCTATACTTGTGTGCGCATCACCTAGTAATGCTAGCCTAATAAACGGAACAACAGCATATAATGTAAATAAGATTCACATCATGATTAGTAGAGGCCGATCTTTGATCGAGCGAGCGGGGGTGCTCAATTCATGTCCTTTCCCTCTCGTACCTAAGTTCCCGAGCCGAGACAACTTTGGTGATGACGGATAAGTGGCCTTTGGGACGAGTCCCAGGTTTCCTAAATTTTCCAAAATAAAATATTTAGGTGGCGACTCTGTATCTGGCAAAGCAGTCCATTTTTGGCATTATTGATTCAAAATTGATTTTCCAAAAGATTTGCCGAATTTGGACTCGTTGATGTTTATCTATTTCACATTGCACTTATGAGATCAGATTCAGAACCATGGGAGTCTGAACCGCAGGGCTTATCGTCTTTCGAAAGGAGCACGAAAAGTCGAGCTACAATTTTTGGCGACTTTACTGGGAAATTAGAGAACTTGACTCGAATTTCATGATGTAAAATTTTTTCTACACTCATATGTTCTTTGCATTTGCATTTGCATTAGTGCGGTTAAGTCACTATGTTTGCCATCTGCTATTCCTGGATGGCTTGCCGGAGGCTTACCCAAAAGCTTGCCAAAAGGCTGATCGGTTGTGGGCTCTACCATGTTGGGAACACAACCCTTGGATTTGGACTATCGTTGTACCGTTTGATCTTCCTTTCACTTCTCGGTGTTAGGTGTGAGAGGTATATTAGGTAGTCTTGCCAAGGCACTCTTTTTGACCATTTGGCCTAGTTACATATAGAAAAGCCATAAAGACTGTTCTAAATTAGGACATGATACTGTCCTATATGCAAGATGATGTGATACCACTTGTTTGAATAGTAAAGCCGTAGATCACTCTAAAACTAGGACAGGGAAACCCTAATGTCTCACATGGGTGTTTTGAATGCTTTTGTGCAAAATGTGAACTCTTTGGGAATTTATGATGTGATCCTCGAAGAGTCTTAATATTAAGGCGATTCTTTTCAAAACTTGAGGATCATATCAGAATCAGAATTTGGGTTGAAGTCCAGGAGTTTGTGTTTGATATGGGTAAATGTTCAGTAAAACCAGAACCAGGGCCTAATATTATATCTTGCTTTGTTTTGACTGGCATATCAAGTATCCTGATCTGATGAGAGGCATTTGTTTCTTAATACCAGGTTTGTCTGAGCTAGAGAATGAGCAGTACCTGCCTTAACCCATCACAGTCTATCTAATTTCAGGAAAAAAAAAACCCACTTAGCAAAAGGTCCAATCCATCTGATCCCCAAAAGCCAACTCAGAAAAGATCTAGCCAATGCCAAAAGACCCATTCTAAAAAACCAATCCAGTCAAACCCGTTTAGATTAATCCAGTTTAGATACATCAAGTATAACCAGGTCAAAATCCTTGTTAGTCAGCTCTCAGCTTACATCCATCCATTTTCCTGATTGCCAACTCAGTAGACCCATGATGACACAGAGTCCAGAAGAAGTTGTGGCCATGATAGCGATGTTAAACCAGGGAATTGCCATGCAAGATGAGACCAATGTTGAAATGCAACGCCCATCTGGGGGATCTACTACACATCCAATCCCGAGCCCCCAGCCGAGCTTTGATCCACCTCCGCCAACTGAAGATTTGCAAGGTCCGGATCCTCAAGAAGGGTTGGCTCAAGCTCAAGCTTTCAGACCCTTGGTGCAGCCTAATAAGGGGCTTTATCTCCTTGATACTAATGATCTTGATCCAACCTTGGTAAAAATTGTTAAACTTGATAAGCAATTAAAAAAGGCACAGGGACTTAACTCCATTCTTGACACTGAGGATGGGTACACCGAGGCTGTGATAAGACGCCCATACAGATTCAAAATGCCACACATTGACAGTTTCAACGGGTCTGGGGATCCTATGGTACATATCTGGCTTTTCTTGGACGTCTTGAAACTGATGGGTCTGACTAACCCTGAAAAACTCTCTCTCTATATGGAAGAACCCTATCGGGCATAGTAGCTACTTGGTATGCCAAGTTTGAGGATAAAGTGAAGCAGAATTGGGAAGATTTGGCTGAGACATTTGTCAATCAGTATTCTTACAATACCCAAATTGAAATAACCACCCAAGAGCTTGAAACAACCCACCAGAATCCTACAGAACCTTTTGTTGAATTTGTTGCAAGGTGGAGAGCAAAGGCAGCACAGATGACAGATTGCCCTTTTGAGAGGGACCAAGTGCGGATAGTGGTGCAGAACCTTGAGCCTAATATGTTACAAAAGTTAATAGTCACTCCACTATTCACTTTCAAAACTTTGCATGAATTAGGAGTTTAGATTGAGAGTGCATTCAATGAAGGGATTATTCCCAAAATAGGCGAACCAACAAGGAGGGCGTTTTCCTAGAGTACCAATGCTAGCAGTTGCACTATTCCCAAACCCACTGAAATCAATATAGTCGCCACTGCCGACCCTTTTGCCAATACAAGCCCACAAATAGCCAGCCCAATCCGAGCTCAAGGCAGAACTTTCACCCCCCTATATAAGCCTAACCAACGCACTAAAAATACTGATGGAAAGAGGGTATCTCAAACCCCTCGATCCCCAACATCTTCCTGACCCACTCCCTGCTAGACATAACCCCATCAAGTACTATGCATACCATTAGCAATGCGGTCATGGCACCGATCATTGCTACTGCCTTCGTCATGAAGTTCAGAATCTCATTGACAACCAGACAACAGCTCCACCACAAGACCCCAATGTTACCACCAACTTACTTCCCATTCATGACCAAGTATCTCCTACCCACCTTAACCTCATCCATACATTACATTTCTTACCTTCAACCCCAACATATACATCACCCCGGCCCATTTACCCAAGCTTGAGGTGTTCATTCCAAAAAGAACCGATTTGTACATGATGGATGCACCCAATCTAATTCGGGTACACCAAGACCGTCAAATGGCCGAACCTACTACTGTTAAGACGTTGAGAATGATTGAAAACCTTCAAGGAACGGTGGCAAATTTAACATTTAGGGTTTCGATCTTGTCAAAAAGCTCCCCAATCCTGGGGCGAGCTGTAGCTGAAAAGGGCCAATCTGAAGCTATCTCAAGTCTAGGTAATGATAGATCAACAACAAATGGGCCTCACTTCAATATAACCACCCAATCTCTTGGCCAAGCAAAAGCAAGTGGCAAGAACAAAGCTGGGACAAGTATTGATCCCTATGCACAACTTTGATGGGCTATTAAGACTTTGAAGGTCAAAGGGTTGAACAATAAACAAGTGCTCCAAGTTGTTGCAAAGACTGTGGATAACACTTTTGTCGCTCAGGATGAGAGCATTTTGAATCAGGGGGCAAACAATGGAAAGGGATGCTTTACCAGAAACACTCATCCTAATTCCAGTCCTAAGCCTATGAATACCCGACCAACACCCGCCACTCCATTTGCCAATGTTTCTAAACATGATGCTTCCTCCCAAAAACGAACCTTCGCCCAAATCCATATGAGCCTAACCTATACATTGAAGGTACTGATTGAGAAAGGGTATCTCAAACCGCTCAATCATCGACCTCTCCCTAATCCCCTCTCACCTAAACACTACTCTACCTAGTATTGCACATTCCATCAGTAGTATGGTCACCATACTGACCGTTGCTTCCGCCTTCGCCATGAAATTCAAGACTTGATTGACAAGAAGGTCAGCACCCCGCCTGAAAATCCCAAAGTTGTCAATAACCCTCTTCCTGACCACAATAGATTGCCACTCCATAACATAAAACCCACCCATGGCTTGCCAACAACCAACCACTACCCTAGCCAACACATCATACCCAATGAGCCCAAACCCATTATGTTCATTCCTAAATCTTTTGATTCCGATCTGAGCAAAAGGAACAAAATCTTTGAAGAGATGGAAAATTTACTCGATATTGGTGAGTTCAAGCTTGATGAAGCAGTGATGCCAACACTGGTGGTTAGAATGATGAATCTTAGTCTCAACTATGGTAATTGTCGAATCTTAGCTAGGGTAATTGTCAAAAGCCCTTGGGAAGGACCTTCTGAACTAGGGGTATGGTGTGAAAAACAATTGTTTCGGTGAAGACAACGTAATTGTGAGGTTCAATCTGGGAGACTCAATTTGAAAGTCTGAAATCAATCTTGCTGGGTGTGGATGTTAGTATTGTTGAATTGAAGGTAGGTCTAGACCTTCTCGTAGGCTACTTGAAGTTGTTTTTGAAATTCTACAGATGGACTTAGAGAAGGGAAATCCCTTTTTTGTCTCAGAAATGCTTATTTTGTTTTGAGTTATGTCTTGCAAATAGTTATGTTGTGAGTTTTATTTTGTCTCTTCTTGCGTTGTTGCGTTAGTTGAGTCTTTTCCTTTGAGTCACTCTTGTGTACCCTCAGGTCTTTATCAATGAGAGTCAAGTTTTTGATCATTTTGTTGTGCCCATAGTAACTTATGTGTGACCTTTTACAAATAGAAAAAAACGTTGAATTTGTTTTTTGAATGAGATTCTATTAATAAGCTCGAGTGTTGAGAAGGATCCCCTCCTAATGGTTTGAGTGAATTCTGACTTATCAGCACAAAGTCATTCATGATTTCAAAAAATTTTAAGTTGTTTCTTTTGCAAAATTTGCAAAATTTGCAAAGATAGGTTCAGAATTGTGCATGGTATTTTACATTATCCTAGAGATTCTTTTCACCGTTAGGAAATCATTTTGGCAAGCACAAGGCGACTTTCAGACCTACAAGTATAAAAAAGCTTTCAGACCTCACAATCGTAGAATTTCTCGCTCTGGTGTTTTAAGAAATGGACAAAAGAAACCAGAAAATAAGAAAAGAAAGAAGAAACCTGAAAGAGAAAGGAAAAAGAGAAGAAAAAAAAAAAGAACAAAAAAAGAATAAAGAAAAGAAAAAAAGGAAAATAAGTCAACCATCAAGCCAGGGGAATCCATGGGAATGAAATCCAATCAATTATAAGGAAAGGAACTTTCGTCTACATTCAGGAAAGCCGATGCGAGGAGATACCATAGTGTAAGAAAAGCCAACTTTGCAAATGAAGCGAAAGAAAGAACAAAGGCATGCATAAGAGAATGGAGAACGAAGCTCAAATCAAGGCGAAGCCAGTTCCAGTGTTTGGGCAAGGATGACTATTCATCAAATTCACCACAAGTGTTGTAAAGCCATCCTTGAGAGGCTCGCTAGGCCGAAAACCTAAAAGGGCGACCTAGGTAAAAGTTAGAGCAATGAAAAATGAGAAATCAAAAAATATAGCTCGCAAGGTTGAAAACCCCCGAAGGAGTGACTTTGGCAAAAGTTAGAGCGCAAAAGGAGAGTGTTAACACCTGAGTGAACCTTAGCCATTAACTATGTTGACCTGATTCCCATTTTTGGGATACATAGGCAACTTCATCCCGAAGTTCAGTCTCAATCATATCTATCTTATTCATCTTGACCCAATCATCATCTTGCCTAATTCATGTCGTCAGCTTCGCATCAGTCCATAGGCTACATCGATTGCTGTGCATATCACATACTTGCATTGGGTAAGAAAGAACTAACTTGAATCAATAAGTGGAGAAATTTTCAATACCTAAACTTATTAGTGGAATCTCTACCTTGAGCAGAAAAGGAATCGAAACTCAAGTTTTGCGAAATTAATTTCTAAAGGGAACATAAGTAATACTAGGGGCACTATGAATGATCAGTTACCTTGAGTATTTTTTTGCTTTTGGGTCAGTTGTGAGTTCTGTTGTGTCACGCCTAGTGTTTGTTTCAGTCTGCACTCTTCATCGAGTCACCATAGTGTGTCTATCGCTTAAAAGCGCTCTTCATCGAGTCACCCTAGCGAGTTTGTCGCTCAAAGTTCAACAGAGTGGCATGGTCAAAATTCCATAGACGAGTGTTCATTCCAAACTCAAAAACAAGTCTATGTGTGGAATTCATAAACAAACTAAGAGTGCCCATACAAGGGGCATCTTATTCATGATCGGTGTATATGAGGAATCTATCACTGCTTTGGAGGGAACTGGAGTAAGTTCTCAACATATCAGAAGAGAAGCATGAGTCAGATTGGTTGGCAACTATTCCAGGATCTGATTATCTCCATTACATGTGTCTGCACAATGGTGAAAATAGTGGCCAATGACTGGACACTAGGGGCAATTTTCAGTTCATCTGATTGGGCCATCCATCGAACAAGGGGCATGAACCCAAAAAGTGGTTAGTGACTGGACACTAGGGGCAATTTTCAATGTATCTGATTGAGCCATCAATTGAACAAGGGGCATGAACCCAACCTTGCTCTTAATCCGCTCAGAGTCTTTTGTTAGGCACTTTTCCCTGGATTAGGGTGGGCTCACCTCCTATGATGATTCTGATATGATTCAACTTTCAAAAGTTGTCTCCGACCATTTCAAAACTCTCTTGGGATTGCCATATTTCCCCTAATTAATACATGTGCTTTGGATTATGCTTGCATGCTTATACACTCTAGTTGCTTTGAATTGCCTGATTGGTTGCTCTTGCTCTTGACTTTGTTTTGTACTTAACAGAGTTTTGTTGAGTTACCTTCCGTAGTGTTTTTCAATTACATTTCAATGAGTTGTGGCAAGTTGCCCTACACTCATTTCATAAGGTACATGATGCACTACTCTATGTACTGCTCATTTCCCTCTGCATACCATTCAAATTGTATCACACTGTTTTGTGCAACTTGCATCGTATGGCTTTGTGAATTCAACCCGTATCGCACTATTTTGTGCATTCATCTTATATTGCAACTTACATCGCACTGTCTTGTGCATTTCACCTTACATCGCACTGTTTTGTGTATTTCACTCACATCGCACTAACTTCTGCACCCCGTATCGCATTGTCTTGTGCACTTGCATCGCACTATCTTGTGCACCCCATATCGCACAGTCTTGTGCATTCATATCTATTTCGTGCATTCCACTCATATCGTACTATCTTGTGCACTTTGTATCGCACTGTCTTGTGCATTCACCTGTATCGCATTGTCTTGTGCACTTTGAATTGCACTATTTTGTGCACCTTGCATCGTACTATCTTGTGCATTCTACTATGTATGGCACTGTTTTGTGCACCTTGCATTGCACTATCTTGTGCATTCTACCCTGTATCGTACTATTTTGTGCACCTTGCATTGTACTATCTTCTGCATTTCACCTTGTATCGCACTGTTCTGTGCATTTAACCTACATCACACTTTCCACAACACTGTCTTGTGCATTCACTTGCGTCGCACTGTCTTATGCACTTGCATCACAGTATCTTGTGCACCCCGTATTGCACTATCTTGTGCATTTGCATCGCACTATCTTGTGCATCTCGTATCTCACTGTCTTGTGCATTTGTATCTATTTCGTGCATTCCACTCACATCGCACTATCTTGTGCACTTTGTATCGTACTATCTTGTGCATTCACCTATATCGCACTGTCTTGTGCATTTTGAATTGCACTATTTTGTGTACCTTGCATCGAACTATCTTGTGCACTTGAATCGCACTATCTTGTGCACCTGCATCGCACCATCTTGTGCACCCTAACTCGCACTGTCTTGTGCACTCACTTGGTCTAGGAGATCTTAAATCCTCTAATGGTGCAATTCCTTTGGTGTTTGTCGTGCCCGAATGACTTCAGGTGGTCTGGTATAGCTACCTGCCTGTATTTGTGGTGAGTTCCTAGGAGATCAACTGAGATGGTGGAAACTAAAGTTCGAATGGCTGAGGCCTAGAACACAAAGGTTTGGAATTTCTGAGACTAAAGTCTGGTTTAAATACCCAGGGGTGTATCCTTGGCTTGACACCTGTATGGCAGCCCCATAGGTTGAGGTAGCTAGTATGCGCCTCAATTCTAGATACTAAACCAACCTAGTATGTCACCCTGTTGGAGAATAAGGAAAGTTACAAACATAGGCAGGGAGAAAAGTAGTACCCATGATTGGGAAGCGTAAGCTAAAGGAAGAAGATAAAACCAAGAAGAAGAAGAAGATCCATAGCAGCACAAGGTGAGTCAGCACCAATTGCCCGTGTAAGGTACCTTCACTTCCTTGCTACTACATTGCATTTTATTATCTATTACATCTATCGCATTGCATATACAATTTATTACATGCATCTACTGTATTATCCATTTTATCATCTACATTCTTTCCATGTTAAGCTTAGTTTGGCATGTGCTCACACCTTTCCCTCGTTGAAACATGGTTCTATTATGTGTAAGTACCCATGCTGCGCTGAGGACAGTATTGAAGGTGTCAACACCTTTTCTGTGTTAGATGTGGTCTATTTAGTGTCCATGCCTTTTCTAGGTAAGACGAGGTCCAACCTACGCCTTATCACTTGCATTCATTGCACCCATTGCATTACTTTGTCTTGTTGCATTCAGTATTTAGGATCATTATCTTTCCCCAGCACATCATTCCTCACTTATATCATACCACCCAATTACTTGTACTCTTTCTACGAAAAACATAGTTTTGCATACGCTCGCACCCCTTTCACGTTGAAATATGGTTCTGTTATGTGTAAGCATCCATGCTGCGCTGAGGCCAGTATTGAGGATGTAGGCACTTAGCCTGTGTTAGGCATCGTTTGGTTGTGCCCACTTCTTTTCTATATAAAATGTAGTTTGATTTTTGCATCTCTATCCCTTTATGGTATTCGTGTGTTTTGCACTGCTTGTGGTTTGATTATTTTCGTTAAATTGTATATCATTACATTGTTTTGTTGCATTGTGTATCATTTGCATTACGCCTTGAACTCTATTTGGTTTGATTCCTTGCAAAGGGACACGTAGGCAGCCTGCAAGTGCAACCATTTATTTATGTCTTGATTGTTTGTCCAAGTCTTACGGCCTTGTCAAAATGGATTGTCTTCGGGCTTTGACATTCACTCACATCATTTCATGACTCCAAATTCTGTCAAAGAGGGACAACAGTAGACACCCCATTTTTGACCGCCCTTAGGACTTGGATGTCACTGCTTGCACACCCAATGATGAGTATATATGCATTAAGTGCTCGAAGTTCTCGATGGAATACCTGACTTTGAGCCCTCAAACCTTGCACCCC
The DNA here is from genome assembly GCA_025200525.1 of Camellia lanceoleosa. Lineage (NCBI taxonomy): Eukaryota > Viridiplantae > Streptophyta > Magnoliopsida > Ericales > Theaceae > Camellia > Camellia lanceoleosa. Next base: position 108,600,666 of record CM045758.1, read on the forward strand.
TGTTGCCTTGTTTTTGGACCAAAACCAGAGATTTTTCAAGCCTACAACCTTTCGTGGCCTGCCCGCCCCTTCTATTAGCTGCCGACCATTGCTTATGGTTGTCGGCCACCAATGTGTTTTGCAGATATTTTTCTACCAGCTGTGCCAGCTGTAGGCACAGATGCATGCACCTTCTTACACGTGTATGTCTTGATATTTCTGAGGGAGTTGCTTGGTTTTCGATATATAGGAGGCCTCCCCTTCCATTTTTAGTGTTGGAATTTTTAGAGCAAAAATTCTCATTCTCTCTCTCTCTCTCTCTCTCTCTCTCTCTCTCTCTCTTGCAATTTTTTAGCCTCTTACAAGCTTTTTCCAATACACTCTTAACCGAAATCTCTCCATCTTTGAGCTAAGGTACCTTTGAGCCTTGTTTGAGCTCTTGAGGGTGTGTTGCCTAGAATTGGTTCTCCTCTTCAAGAAAGCTTCTCTACTTGCTTTATTTACTCTTTTTTCCTACTATTTTTTCATTGTTTTTGGGCTGTATAAACTCTGTATTTTTGGGCTGAAACTTGGGTTTTAAGGCCAATAAAGGTTGAGGGGTGGTTCACTCTTTTTTACACCTTGTTTTCAAGGCCTTTACCCTTGTGTTTCCCACCATTACACTATCTTTTTTTGAGATTTTCAACACTGATTTTTAGAGTTATTTCAGTGGCTAAAATCATGGTTTGAAGTCCAAAATTAAAGGGGTTAGCCTACCCTCGTGTTTTGCTTACTAGCCTAGCTAGTTCTATATTTTAGCTTATTATTCTAGCTATTTTTGTCTTAATTCCAGCATATTTTAGGACTTATTTAGTACTCTTTTAGGATTGTTTTTAAGTGTTCATTGCATTTGAGCCTTAAATTGCATGCTTGTAGTGTAATTGTCCTCATAAGTTTGGTGTTTTAGATCTTAGACACCACCTTATTTGAGTTGATTGCATTTATTTAGTGCTTTTCTTACTTGTTCTTACCTTTAATCACCTCTGCAACCTCCCTCCTTTCTTGGCTTTTACTTTTCTTTGAAAGTGGTTTCAAACTATTTGTTTGTCTAAGCATGAGATTGAGGTGCCATGCTTAATGGTTTAATCCCTTTGGAGATTCATTACCAATGGTATGATGTCTCTTTCATGCTCAAAGCAACACTTGGTTTGAGCCCTCTTTCCATTAGAGGACTTAAAATTTACTTATGGACTTAATTGATTAAAGAATTGAGAGGTAATTAAAATGGAGTAATAAAATTGGTAAATAAAAAGGTGCAAGATAATAAATTGTTTGGGTTCAATCGGACACTAATTGAACCCTTGAGTCTTGAGTCAGTTCATACTCATTGGTGATCAAAACGGTTCAAGATTCATTGTCAACTACTTCCCTTGATCATTCATGATAGGGAGGTGGTTTTGAAAGTTTTTATTTTTTATTGCATTTATTGAACTTGCATACTTTGATTCCTAAGCCATCACGCAATGAAATTGCATCCATTGATGGTTTGTGAATCAAACTTACTACTCCTTTAAGCTGTTCAAATGATAAGGAGAGGTAAGTTGCGCAAACAAACCGTTGAGAATACCCTGTTCTTGCTCTGTTTGCTCTCTATTGCAGCAGGACAATCCAGTCATCAATGGCTGGCAAGCCATTATTTGTGGCCAGCAGGCCACCATCAATGGACGGTAGGCCATCTATTGGCCACCTGTGATAAATCTAGCAATATACTTTTGAAGCAGAACAGAGTTGGTCTGGAGGTGGAAAAAAGTGCAAGTGTTCTATTGTGCAACAAAGGCATTTGGTAGTAGAAACAGTGGCTTTTTTTAGTGGAACGTCCGTACATGCATGAACATTCCTCATTTCCCGAGGAGGAGTAATTAGAATAGTTAATTTGGTTACTTCGTTTTGTAATTAATTAGTTAGCTAATTTTGTCTTGTAATAATTACTTAGCTAAAATAGTTAATTAATGCGGTTTGTAATAATTACTTATGTAGTTTAGCTAAATTATTTATTTGGGTTTGTAATAATTACTTAATTAGCTTAGCTTTAATTAGTTTGCTAGTTAGTTCATTCGGAGCCTCCTGTGCGAAGGCGCAATGTTGTAATAATGTGTATGTCTTCCAACTCCATGTTTTTTTCCCTTTATTTAACTGCTTACAATGGTTAGATTAGAGCATCATATTTTGTTTAGCATAACTCATGTTTGCATCCACTTATATTGCATGCACCGACGCTCGGTTCATCATTCTAACTTGCATTATTAGTTTAAATACTTCTTTAAATACGTGCTTAGACCGCATGTTATCAAATTGATTCATATGCCATGTTAGTAACCGAGCCTAGTAATTGCATATCGCGTGCATTGTATTAGTCATATTGCATAGTTAGGATCATGCATTATTCTAACTTTATCATTTTTTTGGGTTAGAGTACTAGGTGAGCTTTTATTTGCTTTAGCATAATTGCATGAGTGTGATTGTCGCCATGTCCAAGTATGCTTGCCATGAGGCTAATTGCTTAAATGATAAACTGTTTGAATGCCTGTGGATGAAGGCTAGTTGCTTAAATTGTGATGGTTTGATTCATGTACATTTAAGCCCACTTTTTTTTTTTTTTTTTTTTTTTTTCAAGTGGTACATTTACAAACTCTTTTCAAAACAAACATGAAATCAAATGTTCCAATTTTTACAAATTAGTCTATACTTGTGTGCGCATCACCTAGTAATGCTAGCCTAATAAATGGAACAAGAGCATATAATGTAAATAAGATTCACATCATGATTAGGAGAGGCCGATCTTTGATCGAGCGAGCTGGGGAGCTCAATTCATGTCCTTTCCCTCTCGTACCTAAGTTCCTGAGCCAAGACAACTTTGGTGATGATGGGTAAGTGGCCTTTGGGACGAGTCCTAGGTTTCTTAAATTTTCCAAAATAAAATATTTAGGTGGCGACTCTGTGTCTGGCAAAGCAGTCCATTTTTGGCATTTTTGATTCAAAATCGATTTTCAAAAAGATTTGCTGAATTTGGACTCATTGATGTTTTTCTATTTCACATTGCACTTGTGAGATCAGATTCAAAACGAAGGGAGTCTGAACTTTAGGGCTTATCGTCTTTCGAAAGGAGCACAAAAAGTCAAGCTACAGTTATCAAAACCTAAACATATTAAACCCTTGGCTTGTAATAACATCATACAATAAGGGAGAGTATGCGGAATCACTATATTTTTTCCTGCACAAATCCACTAGGGGTGAACATAAGGCCTAGTAGAGACATCTTGGCAACACATATATGTTTCAAGCAATCTCATATAATTCTATGCAATGTCATATCATGTTCAAATGTCAATGTTTTTCCATTTCTGTCTAAATCCTTGCAATATTTCATTTGAGGTTCATTATCTTCATGAGTGTTAAGATTTAAACTATGGGGTGGTAAATACGACTCAAGTAACTCCACAGGGCTAGTGTCTGAAAGTAGGCATATGAGGCACTACCAAATTCTACCTTATCGACTACTAACCGAAGGACTTAGACACCCACAAGCATGTGTTTCTGGTCTTACACTAAGGACACTCAGGCCAACTTAATTTCCACTCCACACCCCCTAAACCGACTTACCAAACGTATTTATCCTGAAACGTTTTTAATAACAACAATTGTTTTCTCAAACCAATGAATTTATTTCCAAGTCAAGATCGTAAGTGAACAATATTTCAAGATAATGCAAATGAATGAAATGAGAAAAAATTACATATAAATATCTTCTTTGCACAATATCTCCATAATTCTCACATTTATTCAAGTAAGGCCTCTATGGTTCAATAGTTCTCAACATCATCGAAGGTAAGAATCCATGCGACATATCACATTTCCTCATATTCACAATCAACATCCATTTATCAATTTTCCAAATTTCCAAACATACAAATCACATATTACTATAATTGTTCAACCGAAATTCGCATTTCCTTTCATGAGTGCCTCAACAACATAACAACCTAGGGAAGGTTTCTTTAATTTCTCAAGAGATTTAACATCAATTTCATGAATATTACACTAATTTTAGTTTTTTTCCAAATTTTTTTCTAAAAAAATATAGGGTTTGATCAAAAGAGCATTTTTTCCGTCATTTTCATAATAACCACAAGCACGCATCCCCAAAGGTATCATAGTTCACAAAATGATTTATCTTTGATCAAATCATGAGAAAGAAATCATTTCTCTAACATTTCCTAGGTTCAACATTTCAAAACCCAGACCCAAACTAGAAATTGTAGTGAAAAGAACAAGATATGCTAAATCTATATATATAACTCAAAAAAAATCCCTATCTCAAGACTTTGGAAAGAAAGGATGAAAAACTCTAAAATCAACTGCATTAGAATCCGATCTCCACCGTACACAACATAGCCCTTAATGAGCTCTCCAAACTTAAAGAAGACACTAATGCCAAAATCTCAATAGATAAAGAGAGATCAAGGAGTAAATGAAGTGGGTGGAGGGTTTTCTAGAGAGAGATGAGAGAAAAGAGAGTGAGAGTTAATGTAAACAAAGAGTGTAAAGTGAAAAGTGATAGAAAAGTGTGTATGGATCAATTTTTGAAGTGATTTGATACAATTTTTAGAGCAAACTGCGGACGGACTGCTTGATTGACTAAACCTGTGCTCCAACGAACAATTCAAATTTAAGAGACTGCTCGAGCGATCAATTGAGTGAAAAAATACCCACTCCTAGAATCTTCACTTCCTTCTGTAAAAGACCGCTCTAGCAATGAAAGATTCGCTCGAGCGAAGAAAGCATGCTACCAGAAGTTCAGATTTCAAAACGAGATACTGGAAGGTCAATTTCATCGCTCAAGCGACCGAAAGACCGCTCCAGCGATCTCAAGCTGAAGGTGAGACGAAGAAACTACAAAACATTAGCCAACCTTCTTGATTTCTCTTCAACACCCAAAAGCACAAGATGACATCTCAGAACACACTAAGATGTATTTACTAGAATTACCACAAGGAGGAATAGATAACAACAGCAGACTCAAAAGGTTCAACAATGATGGAGACAACACAAAGGGACAGAAATTATCAATTAATGTACTCAATTAGCTTTAAAGGATTTGGACATCACACCAAATCTTGGACTTGAATTGAGTGTGTTTTATCAGACTATTCGTTTTGTCTTTGATCCTAGAACACTGTGTAATGTCTCTTGATTTTCTTTTTCTGACTTTGTTTAATAGTTCGTAATAATTTTTGAGTTAAAAATTTTGAGTTTCGAGTGTAAGGATGGAAACAGAGAGTGTAGAAATGCCTTAAGAAAAAAATTTTGACCATCAAGCCTTTTCGCATGTGCAATCAAGAGGGCCCGCATGTGCGGATCCTTGCAAAAAGACATAAATTTCTAGGCATGTGTTTCGTGCATGCGGTGGGAAGGCCCGCACATGTAAATGGAATTCCCATAAGTGCAGCTAGTGGGCCAGCACGTGCGAAAGGAGGCACCTTACATGTACTGCACATGTGGCAAGGAGTACTTAATTTTTGGACCTATCAGCCTCGTTTTTTTTTACCCATTTTCTCTCATTTTCCTCAATCTATCTCATCTCTCTATCTCTCTCTTTCTAAAGCATCTTTTTCTCTTTTGTCCTCTATTTCTCTACAAACCCTTGCCAAAAACCATATTCTCTCTAGCATCTATGAAAATCCATCAAGATTCTGGTATACATTCTTAAGGCCAAGTGAAAGTGTGTGACGAAGGTTATGTTCTCACTAATTGGATCAAAACTTTATCAACCTCGAATTTAGGACTTTTCTCTCTTCTCCTCTTCTTGCTATTGAGGTAAGAATTTTCTAAACATTGTGTTTGTTGTTTAGCTTTATCATGTGCTATTTTGGTAGTTTGAATGATTTGGAAGATTAGAGTCTTGTCAAAATATGTATTTAATCCATAAAATGGGAAAATTTATCAAATGTTTTCAAGGAATTCAATTGTTGAGTGGGTTTGTTGTGTGACTCTAAGATTTTCAGTAAAACCATATTTAAATGCAATTTTTCCCAAATTTTTGTTAAAACACTAGATTGTGTTGAGATTTAGATAATTTGTTGTGTGTTGGGAAGCTATCTAAACTCTTGTAAAATACTATGAACATTGTTTGAATTGAGAAAGCGGAGGTTGGAATATTAAATTGTTAATCCTAATTTTGGAAATGTGGAGTTATGCACTATTTATTACCTCTCGGAATTTACATTCTTGAATAGAGATAATTGTTTTTACAATCAATAGAGGGGTTATATTGATTGTTGTTGAAATTGCATGTGAATTAAGTAAATTGAAACACTTACAAAGCTCATGCATAATAGGTCTCAATTTTCTTCCGGTTAGGAGTTGGTAAAGTGGTCTTTAGTAGTGCTTTGAGAGCCTACTTGCAAACTCCAACCTAGGAATTACCAGTGTCATATTTACTGCCCATTATTTTATCAAATGAATGATTCGTTGGATTTGGTTTTGAAACACTTGCATGGCATGAGATTCTTGAACTGAGAAACTTTATATTTTATCATAACATGTCATGTGCATTCACTTCATGATATTGTTAAATTTTATGCAGTTTATTTATATTATCTTTGCTGAACTTTATGCTCATTCCTGTATGAAAATAAATTTCAGGTATTGACAATGTGCCATCGCCAAGGTGATGGCCTAGGAGGATTTTGGAGTAAGAAGCTCATTTTGTTTATTTTATTTTGTATAGCCAAGGGCTTAGTTGTATTGGGCCTTAAGTTCCACTTTTGATGTAACCAAGCAAGGCCTTAAAAAGCATTAACTTGTATTTATTTTGCTTTAATGTTCTCAATTACATGCTATAGATTCGTATCATAGGGATGATGTGCGACGCCCCAAATTTTTGGAACATTAAGGGAAATTAAATAAAGGGTTAATTAACTAAAAGTCCTATTGGTAAGGTTCATGTTCCATTAAGTCCTCGTTCCTTTTTTAACCCATATAGTCTTATTTTCAAAATATTTATGTATATATGACTATTTCACCCTTACTAAAAGGTGGAAAAATTTGGGAAGCTTCAATTCATTGAGTGTTAATATCTTGCTTGGGAGACAACACCAAAATTTTTCTCAGAATCAGTCTTTAATAGCTTGATTTGTCAAATTTGTGGAAAACCTAATCATTCGGCAATTGATTGTTGGCTTCGCCTTGATTCATTCTATTAGTCCTCCTCTCATCAGTAACAACTTTTGTTGCTTCTACATCTTCTTCACCAATAACCAACTGGTATATTGATTCGGCTGCTGTTACTCATGTAACTCATGATCTGAATAATTGTTAACAATTTCAACCCTACTGTGGCCCCGATCAAGTAACCATTGGGAATGACCACTCTATTCCTATTCAACACACTGGATAACGTATCCTTTACACTCTTTTTCCTTTCAAACTTAACAATGTTTGTTGGAAAATAGCTTTGTATGGCTGTGTATAAACCTTTTTTTTTTTTTAGCATTAATTAAGGTAGGACCCAAGCGTTATTTTTAACGTTACTAATTGGATTCATATTTAATGCCTCGTAGTGAATAATATTGTGTATTTGGTTGCTCAAAACCATTTCCAGATGAATAAGAATTCAACGCGCATTTTTAGGTTCGTGGAAATGGCTTTAGGTGGGTTTCTTATACATTTGTGAAATGTGCTTGTCCCACATTAGAAAGACTTAAGGATTTGGTATATAAACTTTAGCTTGGGATACTTGGGATAGGCTCCAGGGGGTACCCAAGTTTGTGGAAGGGTGAGGTTACAAGTAAAGTGGGCTAGACCCATTAGACCCAAAACAAAAACAACACGTGCACGCCACCATCGCCGTCTGTCCGATCGGGCAGGCGGGCTTGGGCGAGGGTGCGTGGTTTGAGGTGTGAGATTGGGTTGGGCTTGTCCGACCCATTAGACCCAAAACAAAAACAATACGTGCACACCTCCACATTTGTCAATCGGTTACGTATGGCGACTTAGGCGAGCGTGGTGTGGTGTGAGATTGTGTTGGGCTTGTCCGGCCAATACTTATCTTTTTGACCAAAAACATTGGAATTTCATTTATTTTTTATTTAATTTTGGTTTCAAAATTCAAAATAAAATGGTCTAGATTTTTGCCATCACACACACAGGTTTAAACTCCACCTAAACAAATTGAAATTCAAACCAAACAGATTTGCTTCTATCAAGCAGATTTTCTACTGTTAAATTCAACCAAGCAGGTTTTCTACCGTTGAATCTGTTTGAGCAGTTTTTTTTTTTTTTTGGAAAAAAGCCGCCTACTCTTCTATATAAAGCCTTCTAGTCGACAATTCAACAATCAATTTTTCTCTCAATATTTCGTATTTCTTCTTTCCTTTCCATCTTTTTGTTTTTGCATCGTTACGCATTTATTTTAGGAATAAAAAGAGAGTCATAATATAGTTTTGGTTTGCGGACTTGAGTTTGTAGTCTTTGCAAACCAAGTAGTAGTTGTTGTATCCTAGGAAGTAGGCGCGATAAATCTCAAGCACCGCGAACAAGGACGAAATCTACTTTAAGGAGATTGTGTCCAACACAAGCCTCAACATTTAAAGTTTCTGTAAGCATTAATTCATAATTTAATTTATTAAATTATTTTCTGGAATATTTATTTTTATTTTGTTGTTTATTTTATTTAGTCGTTTAATTTACACACATATACATCCACTGTAGGAATAATAATCTTAAAGTAGATTCCTACTTTTTTTTATTTGTGTTTTAGACAGACAAATATTTTGTTTTGGGAAATTAAATAATAGTCATATACTTTTTGATTTCTTAAATAGTAGTAATGTATTGTTTAATAATTTCTTTGATAACATAGTAGTCATATAGTGTTTATCATTGGAATTTTGTTACAAAACATTATTCTGTATATTTTGTGTGTAAATTCTATTATGTATAAATTTGTGATCGGTACATTATTATTTCGTCAGAAACATGAATACTAAAACAAATAGTATTGAGACTGTTCATACTCCAACCCTTACACCCGTTGTGCGAATGATGACTCTGGCAGTACCGGTAAATCATAGGGAGAAGCCAGAAAAATTCAATAGAAATGTCTTTAAAAGATGATGTTTTATCTTATGATGTTGAATTTGGCTCGCTTCACTCATGAAAAAGCTTCGGCACTGAACGAGGGAGAAATTAACCGACAAGTGGTTATCGCAGTCAATGTTTAGAAACATGGTGATTTTCTATGTTCGAATTATATCCTCAATGGGTTAGACAATACACTGTACAATGTGTATAGTGTCAAAAGCACTACAAAAGAACTGTAGGAATCTCTAGATCATAAATATAAGAGAGGATGCGGTACAAAGAAATTTATTGTCGGCCATTTTCTAGATTTAAAATGATAGATTCCAAGACGGTTATTATCCAGGTTCAAAATCTCCAATTAATTCTCCATGACATCCATGCGAAAAGGATGGTTCTCAGTGAATCTTTCCAAGTAGCAGCAATCATTGAAAAATTGCCACCATCTTGGAAAGAATTCAAGAATTATCTCAAGCATAAGCGCAAGGAGATGAAATTGGAGGAACTGATAGTGCGGCTTAGAATTGAGGAGGACAACTGTGGTACCGACAAGAAGTCAAGAAACCACAACATGCAGGCTAAAGCAAATGTTGTAGAACACGGACAAAGGTCAAAATTTAATAACAAAAAGCGAAAGCATGATGGCAATGGTCCCAAACAAGAATCTACTAGTAAGATCAACAAAGGGATCAACAAGAGGTTCAAAGGCAAGTATTTTGTGTGCAGCAAAGATAGACATCGCGCTAAGAATTGTCACGTTCGCAAGAACGAAGGGAGTTCAAGCAAAAAGCTAGCACAAGCCAACATAGCCAATGATTTTTATCTTTCCATAGAGTGGCAAACATCAATCTTGCTACAGTAGTCTTTGAGGCAAATTCGGTGGGCAATCCCAAGGAGTGGTGGGTAGATACTAGAGTAACCTGCCATATCTGTGCAGATAAGAAGATGTTCACAACCTACAAAGTGGTGGAAAGTGGGGAACAACTTTTTATGGTAAACTCCTCCACATCAACTGTAGAAGGACAAGGAAAGATTGTGTTGAAAATGATCTTGGGAAAAGAGCTCACTCTTAACAATGTACTTCATGTCCTGGAGATTCGCAAGAATTTGATTTCTACGTCATTGTTGATCAAGAATGGGTTTAAATTAGTTTTTGAATCTAACAAGTTTATACTCTCCAAGAGTGGAATGTATGTGGGGGTGAGGTTACATGAGTGATGGGCTTTTTAAGCTCAATGTAATAACTGTTATATCTAATTTGGCTATTAATAATAAGAACACATCTTCTGTTTATATTGCTAAGTCTTCTTTTTATGGCATAGTAGATTAGGACATGTTAATTTTAATTCTTTGTGTAGACTTGTTTCTTTAGAATGTTCGCCAAACTTAGAGTGTGATCCTAACCATAAATGTGAGATTTGCATTGAGGCAAAACTCACTAAGGCATCACTCACTAAGGCATCATTTAATAAAATAGAAAGAAGTATTGAACCTCTAAGTTTAATTCACATAGATATCTGTGATTTAAAATTTGTTCAAACTAGAGGAGGTAAAAAATACTTTTTACTTTTATTGATGATTGCACTCGATATTGCTATCTTTACTTACTGAGAAGTAAAGATGAAGCCTTAGTAGCTTTCAAGCAATATAAACTTAAGGTTGAAAATCAACTTGGCAAAACTATTAAGATAGTGAGGAGTAACAGAGGTGGTGAGTATGATGCACCATTTGAGGAATTTTATTTTGAACATGGTGTTATTCACCAAACCACTACACCATATTCTCCATAGTCAAATGGAGTTGCTGAGAGAAAGAAACAAACTCTTAAAGAAATGATGAATTCCATGTTAATTAGTTCTAGGTTACCTCAGAACTTGTGAGAGAGGGGGCGATTTTGTCTGCTAACTTTATCCTTAATATGGTACCCTACAAGAAAATGAATCAAACACCTTATGAAGTATGGAAAGGTCGATGACCTACCTACACTTACCTCAAAGTGTGAAGGTGTTTAGCCAAGGTGGCAGTCTCTAGTCCCAAAACGACTAAGATAGGACCCAAAACTGCTGATTGTGTGTTCATTGGTTATGCAAATAATAGTAGTGCATACAGATTCTTAGTTCATAAATCTGAAAATCCTGATATGTAGGTAAATACTATTATTGAGTGTAGGAATGCATCTTTTTTTAAACACATTTTTCCTTGGAAGAAAACTGAAGAGTTTAAAACTCTCGAAACTAAAAAGACAAGTTCAAATAAAAGAACTTTTGATACTGTTATGGGTGGCAGTGAAGACCACAATGATAATGAAGCAGATGAACCTAGACGAAGCAAGAGGGCTAGGATCTCTAAATCATTTGGTATAGATTTTCTGACGTACTTGTTAGAAAATGAGCCTTAAAACTTCAAGGAAGCAATGTCAAGTCCTAAAGCTCCATTGTGGGAAGAGGCTGTGAGTTGTGAAATTGAATCAATTTTGCAAAATCATACTTGGGAACTGGTGGATCTTCCAACAGGTTGTAAACCTCTTGGATATAAGTGGATATTTAAGAGAAAAATGAAAGCAGATTGTTTAATAGATAAATGCAAGGCTAGGCTTGTTGTTAAGGGATATAGGCAGGATGAAGGCCTTAATTATTTTGACACCTATTCACCAGTGACAAGAATAACATCTATTCGTATGCTAATTGCGATTGCAGCTTTGTATAATCACGGAATCGTCAAATGGATGTTAAAACAGCATTTTTGAATGGCGAGCTAAATGAGGAAATCTATATGAAACAACCGGAAGGGTTTCAAGTTCTCAGCCAAGAGAAAAAGGTTTGTAAACTTGTCAAATCCCTTTATGAATTAAAACAAGCTCCAAAACAATGGCATGAAAAGTTTGATCATGCTATGATTTCAAACGGTTTTAGGATAAACGAATGTGACAAATGCATCTATGTTAAAAGCACAAACAAAGGTTGTGTCATAGTTTGTCTTCATAAGGATGACATGCTCATTATTGAAAGCAATAAAGGCATGATTAAATCCACAAAGAAAATGTTGAACAAAAAGTTTGACATGAAAGATTTGGGAGTAGTAGATATAATTCTAGAACATCTAAAAGATATGTTTTATCTCAGTCTCATTATATTGAGAAGATTCTGGAGAAATTTGGAAAGCATGACGATTGTCTTGCTAAAACACCTGTTGACATTAATCTTCATTTGTCAAAAAACACAAGTGCAGACATATCACAATTAGAGTACTTTCGAATAATCGGAAGCTTGATGTACTTAATGAATTACACTAGGCCAGATATAGCCTATGCTGTAAGCAAATTGAGTAGGTACACAAGTAATCCAGGGTTCGATTATTGGAAAGCAATAATTAGGGTACTTAGGTATCTAAGACATATGCAGAATTATGGCTTATATTATACCAACTATCCATCAATATTTGAAGGATATAGCGATGCAAATTGGATATCGGATACGAAAAACTCAAAATCCACTAGTGGATACGTCTTTACCCTGGGAAGTGCTACAGTCTCTTGGAAATCCTCCAAGCAGGCATGCATAACAAGGTCGACAATGGAATATGAGTTTATCACATTAGATAAAATAGGAAAAGAAACAGAATGGCTTCATAATTTCTTAGAAGACATTTCAATATGGCCTAAACCTGTGCCAGCTATATGCATTCACTGTGATAGTGAAACAGCAATAGCATGGGCACATAATCGTATGTATAACTGTAAGTCTCGACACATTCGTTGAAGACACAATACCGTTAGGCATTTGCTCTCGCATGGAATAATTTCTAGAGAATATGTAAAGTCGAGAGAGAATATTGCGAATCCATTGACTAAAGGGCTAACTAGAGAGCAGCTGTACCATTTATCGAGGGGAATGGGATTAAAGCCTATTACTTAAAAGTTGCCATAATGGCAACCCAACCTAGTTGACTGGAGATCTCAAGATCTAGGTTCAAAGGGACAATTGAATTATGGATGACTTCACATATCACTAAGGAGAGTTTCTTCTACCCATTTCTATGATAAGAAGAGTGATACCTACAACGTTAGTTGGATAAGATTGGCTTTTAACGATTTTTATAGCTTGGACATCCAAGTGGGGTATGGCAGGATACTCTTAATAAGAAGTCATCTATATGAGTGAGAATTGAGAAGGCTAAATTCTCTAGAGCACTCATGAATTACCAGATGTTGTTCAGGGCCAAAATGAACACAATTGTGAGAACCAAATTGTGTCTGCAGATACACTATGTGCAGTCTATTGTCTTGGCTTACAAACAGCTGAACAGTTCAAGGCATCGCATCCACTGATTAGCCAGTAAGTCCGATAGGCTTTCACTAGAGAAGGTTCAAAGCCAAAAGTTACATATCTCGATGTGGTGTATTTTCTTAATGTACTCTTTCTTTGTCTGCATTTTGTTGCATATACATTATCATGAATTCCATCCATGTGGGGATTGTTTGAAAATGGCTTTGTATGGCTTTGTATAAACCTTATTTTTTGCTAACTTTGAGCATTAATTAAGGTAAGACTCAAGCGTTATTTTTAACGTTACTAATTGGGTTCATATTTAATGTCGTGTAATGAATAACATTGTGTATTTGGTTGCTCAAAACCATTTTCGAATGAATGAGAATTCAACGTGCATTTTTGGGTTCGTGGAAATGGCTTTAGGTGGGTTTCCTACTCATTTGTGAAATGTGCTTGTCCCATATTAGAAAGGCTTAAGGATTTGTATGGGTATATAAACTCTAGCTTGGGATACTTACGATGGGCCCCAAAGGGAACCCAAGTTTGTGGAAAGATGAGGTTATGGGTAAAGTGGGCTAGACCCATTGAACCCAAAACAAAAACACTGCGTCTTGTTGCCACCACGTCCACCAAGTCGGTTAGGCGGGTTGGGTTGAGCTTGAGCACGCAGTCGTGTCTGAGTGTGAGATTGGGTTGCGTTTGTCCTACCCAATACTTATCTTTTGGGCCAAAAACATTTGAGTTTTATCTATTTTTTTTTTAAATTTTGGTTTCAAAATTCAAAATAAAATAGTCTAGATTTTTTCCTTCACCCAAATAAATAGGTTTAAACTCCACCCGAACAGATTGAAATTCAAACCAAACAAATCTGTTTCTGTCCAAACAGGTTTTCTACATGTTGAATCCAACCGAATAGGTTTTCAACCTATTGAATCTGTCCGAACAGGTTTCTATTTGTTGAAACCTATTTGGAAAAGCCACCTACTCTTCTATATAAAGCCTTCCAGTCCAGCAATTCAACAATCGAATTTTTTCCTAAGCATTTCGTCTTTCTTCTTCCCTTTCCATCTTCCTGTTTTCTACATATGTTCTGCATTTATTTTTAGGAAGAAAAAGAGAGAGTCACAACATAGTTTTTATTTGCCAAACTTGAGTTTGTAGTGCTGCAAACCAAGTAGTAGTCATTGCATCTTGGGAAGTAGACACCGATAAATCTCGAAGCACCAGAGCGAGAGCAAAATCTACTTTAAGGAGATTGTGTCCAACACAAGCCTCGACGTTTAAAGTTTCTGTAAGCATTTAATTCATAATTTAATTTATTAAATTATTTTCTAGATTATTTATTTTTATTTTGTTTTTTATTTTATTTAGTCTTTTAATTTACACACATACACATTTACTGTGGGAATAACATGCTCTTCATGTTTCTTCTATATTTTCCAATTTATTATCTGTGTATCAATTGACATCTGATCACATTTGATAATCAGACCTTTGTGATTCAGGATAAGACCGCCTAGAAACCTCTCTATAGAGGTGTTCATAGTCAAGGACTTTATTAACTACCTTCTTGTTTGTAATCTTCTAAAACCATTTCGTCTCAGTCTTTGGTTGCTCCAACTGCCTTTATTGCTACTACTCTTGTATCTTCTACTACATGGCACAACAAGCTAGGTCATCCATCATCATAAAAGCTACAAGTGTTGTTGAAAAAGTTTAGTTTGCCTATTTCTCCCTCTTCTTCTTGTAATAATTATTTGTATACCCATTGTGCTGTGGTTAGAGCCGTCATTTACCTTTCAAATTGTCTAATTCAACTGTAAATAAATCCTTATCACTCATTGATAGTGATATATGGGGTCCATTTTCTTCCTCCACTTCTAGTGTTAAATACTATGGCCTTGTTTGGGAACCCAAGTTTGAGGCTAAAATAGCCTCAAACACTAAAAAAGTCAAATAGTACCCTAAACTAATGATTTATATTTATAAAAATAAATAATAAAAAAAAGCAACTTGGTAGTGGCAGCCTACACTGTCACGTTGACAGTGCACTGACAGCCTACCACTGTCATGTTGGCAGGCTGTCCCATAGGTAGTAAATGACAATTTGGCCCCTTTAGACCAATTTTGGAAAAAGTGAGGTTGGGGACAAATTTGTCATTTCAACCTCAAACATCATTTCAAACAAATTTTTCAATACAACAATCAACCAAAAAATTCAGCCCAAGTTCCCAAATATAAAAATTAAAATAGCCTACTAAAATAGTCAAATAGCCAAAAAGCAAAAAAAGTAGCCATTTCCTAAACAAGGCCTATGTTCTCTTCATTGATGACTTTAGCAAATTCACGTGGATTTATCCTATTTGCTACAAGAGTAAGTTGTTTTCAAAATTTCAAGAATTCAAGGTGTTTGTAAAAAATCAATTTGAGACTAAACTTCAAATTTTCAAATCTGATGGTTGTGTGTTCACAAGTAATCAACTAGAGTTATACCTTAAACATCATGGTGTTTTGCATCAACTCTCATGACGTCATATCCTTTCTCAAAATAGAGTTGTAGAAAGAAAACATAGGCATCTTATTAGTACAACTATTGCTCTTCTTCACCAATCTGGTCTTCCTTTGTCTTATTTGTTTGATGCTCTAACAACTACTGTGTTTTTAATCAATCGATTACCTAGCTTTAAGCTCAATGATAAAACTCCTTTTGAGGTCTTGTTCCGTCAAATCCTAGATTTTGGCTTCTTTAAGTGTTTTTAGTTGCAGGTGCTTTCCATGGCTCAAACCCTACAATTCTCACAAACTTCAACCCATATCATTACCTTGTATTTTCATTAGTTATCATCCCTCTATTAAAGATTACCGTTGTCTCGATCCACTCACAGAAAAAACATTTTTGTCAAAACATGTGGTATTTGATAAAAATTTGTTCCCATTAGTTTCAAATGTTCAGCCCTCCTTTTTTTTTCTACTCCTACTCTATCCTAACTTCATTCTTTCTTTTGGTCCACTAATAAGCCTATTAGTTCTTCTATCTTAGGTCCTTATCCTAAGTCCACTTTAACTTTTCCTATGACTAGTCCATCTCCCACAGGTCATCATCCTTCTTCTGACTCTATAACTTGTCCTGTCACTTTTTGTGCCCAGTTCTTTGATTATCACGACCCAATCCCAGGTGCTTAGGACGGGATTCACAACTAGTTAATTTCTAAAATTACCAAGGATAAATTTTGTATTAAACAAATTAGATAATGCAGCAAAATAAAATGTGCATATAAATATCTCAAGCGTACATGGGAATTATTACTTATGTAACATGAGTCAAATAATAATTACAATTGAACACGAAAAAAAGAAAAAAAGAAAGAAAAAAAAAAACACGATGTTCATCTCAAGTCTGGGTATTCCTTCTTAAATTTATTTACCTAAAAGAGTTTAACAGCTATAAGCACATGGCATAGTGAGGATTATTATACTAAAACCATAAGGTATACAAATTACCATGGATAATTATTTATGATAAACAATGAATAGTTTGGTCTGAATAAATCATTTTAAATGACAGAATCATAATGCAGAAATCATACAAGTAAAATAATCATAACCACGGTACATAACAAAACAGAGGGTCAATGGATCCATGACAAACAGAGGGTCATAAAGTGACTAATTAGAGGGCCAATGGTTATTTAAGTCCCCCAAAACATGTGACCTCCGCGGTGATGCTTATAAAATAATTGTTAAAAAATACATTTAATAAAGAATTATATCCATGGATTTTCATTTTTTAAGCAAATAGGGTTCATAAAATAAAAAACATAGTCGAAACGTTAACATGAATTATAAAGCATAATTTGCATAAAATAATTCATAAACAATAAAACAATTTATGGTTACTTAAGGTGTAATATAACTCACTTTAACGTCGACTCATACTATTTTCTTCCTATTTTCTTTAAGGTCATAAAGTGACTAATTAGAGGACCAATGGTTATTTAAGTCCCCCAAGATATGTGACCTCCGTGGTGATACTTATAAAATAATTGTTAAAAAATACATTTAATAAACAATTATATCCATGGATTTTCATTTTTTAAGCAAATAGGGTTCATAAAATAAATAACATAGTCGAAACGTTAACATAAATTATAAAGCATAATTTGCATAAAATAATTCATAAACAATAAAACAATTTATGGTTACTTAAGGTATAATATAACTCACTTTAACGTCGACTCCTACTATTTTCTTCGATCTTTGCGTTGCCCCTTTCCTTTGTTACTCCTTCCCTGATTTACCTTGCTTGCCTTAGTTTACTACCCAACTCCCCCTTATATACTTGTGCTTAGGTAGTGATTCATCACTCATGCAATCATAACTTACACATGTGGCTTACTTTGGAGCCTCCAAAATTTGCTTACCTTTCTCCCTAATTCCCTCTTGACCCAAACATTTTGATAATTTTGTGGTTGTTTGATTTGGCCCCACACAATATATTAACCACATTTTTGGTAAAACCAAAGTCAATTAGATTACATTTTAGCGCATATAACTATGAAATGAAATATATTACTATTTTGTTATTTATATATACATATATCGATTTTATTTTATTATTATTTTTTAATTTGATATTAACGCAATTTTAAAATTAATTAAGCATTTGGGGTGTTACATTACTCCTCTCCTAAATAGAAGTTTGTTCTCAAACTTGTCGTACCTTAGTTTTAGAAAAGATATGGATATCGGGCCTACATTTGATTCTCAGTTACCCACGTAGCTTCTTCGACACGATGATTTTGCCATATGACTTTTACAAGAGGTATAGTTTTGTTTCAAAAAATTTGATCACAACGATTGAGGATTCATACCGGTTGCTCTTCATAAGAGAGATCATTTTGAACTTCTAAGTTTTCATGATCAATGACATGTTCTGAATCTCGAAGATATTGCCGAAGCATCGACACATGAAACACATTTTGAACATTGGATAATTCTTGTGAAAGGGTAAGACGGTATGCTACAGGGTCAATCCTTTCCAATATTTCAAATGACACAATGTAACGCGGGTTCAATTGTTCTCGTTTTCCAAATTGAATGACTTCCCTTGTTGGTGAGACCATTAAGAAAACATGCTCTCCTACTTGAAATTCCAAATCTTGTCTCTGTGTATCTGCATAGCTTTTCTGGCAGCTCTAGGCAATGCGAATTCGCCGTTGGATGAGTTGAATTTTGTCACTAGTCATTTGCACAATTTTTGGACC
This sequence comes from Camellia lanceoleosa, assembly GCA_025200525.1. Lineage (NCBI taxonomy): Eukaryota > Viridiplantae > Streptophyta > Magnoliopsida > Ericales > Theaceae > Camellia > Camellia lanceoleosa. The sequence goes on from CM045758.1 coordinate 108,619,294, forward strand.
CAATAACTTTATGTCTTTTACCTCTGTCCAACATATAGGCGATTGACATTTCCTCTTATACAACGCTTCATACGGTGCCATCTCGATACTTGCTTGGTAATTGTTGTTATAAGCAAATTCTACTAATGATAGATACTCATCCCAATTACCCTTAAGGTCTAATACGCATACTTGCAACATGTCCTCCAATATTTGCATTGTTCTTTCAGATTGTCCATCATTTTGCAGTTCATAAGCAGTGCTAATCTTTAGTGTTGTTTCCAAAGCTACTTATAACTTATTCCAAAATTGAGATACGAAATGCGGGTCTCGATCCAATACAATTGATACCACGACACCATGCAATTGAATGATCTCCTTGATAGATAAAGTGGCAAATTTGTACATGACTTCGACGAGTAGAAAATGTGTTGATTTCGTTAATCGATCTATTATGGCCCATATCGCATCGTTCTTTGAGGCTGATTATCACGACACAAACCTGCCTCTATAGGTTTAGACCATAACTGGCCAGTAATCCTGGATTACCCGGCCTCAAAGACAAAATTAACAAAAATTATTAATTAATAATGGGGCCAGAAGCGGAAGTAGATTGTAAAATTTTGTCCAATGAGCTTGTGCATAAATGGCATGGAACAAAAATAACTTTTTACTCATATTAAAAATATCTCACACATTTATACAAATAAGGAACATCATACATGTCCAAAAACATTCATCACATAATCTTCCAAGCCAAAAGCTTATATACATAAGTGGTCATACATGACCAACAAAAGTAATCCAAGGACATAAAAGATTAAAAACAAAGCCTCTTGCGTGAGGCATCTCGAGTTGACTTCACAAAACTTGGTTCTTTTACGAGATCACTAGGGCTGGGGCTGGACATCCCGCTGCTTACCTACATACATATAGATAAAGAGTGAGTTAACGCCCAGTGAATAATACCAGAGTAAAGAGGTCATATGAATTAGACTCTTAAATAGGTAAATCATACTCATGAACAACACATGTAGATCATTATCAAAACAAAACGACATTAGGTCCATTCCATTATGCTCAAGGCAAATCAAAGGGGCAAAACAACCTTGGGTCCAAACATTTATTCATAATCCGATCTCAGGTCTAATGGATCCATACACAAATGACCACCGGTTCTTCGTAACATATGTACTAAATGACCTCGAGTCCAACATTTCCGTATTCTTGTTCATGCGCATTCAAATTCATGATCATGTTCACATTTAATGGATCCATACACAAAGGACCATCGGTCCTTCATAACATATGTACAAAACAACCTCGGGTCCATCATTTCCAAATTCATATTCATGCGCACGTTTATAGTCATGATCATGTTCACATTCATATTCATATTCAAAATGACCTTTGGTCCAATCAATTCCGCGATCATTTTGATAGTCATGATCATGTTCACATTCGTATTCATACTTACAACAACCTTTAGTCCAATCAATTCCTTATTCAAAATGACCTTTGGTCCATCTAACAAGCATACAAAACAACCTTCGGTTCAATTCATATATAAGGTGACCTTAGGTCTATCTTGTCAAACATTCTAAACGACCTTAGGCTCATTCCATGTCCTTTTCTAACATACCAAATGACCTTGGGCCCATTTTGTATTCGTACTTATCAATCACTTTACAGATTCTTTTACGAATCAAACAAATAAAATACTCATTGATAATATAAATTCACAATTCTAGAAAACTTACACGTAGGTAGTATTCCGAAACTAATATACATGAAAATATCTTTGCTAAGATATTACTCACAGTGTTCAGTTGGTTGATTCGTCCTCAAAGTTGAACCTACACAATTCATAACACATACAGAAATTGGGTCACAATATAATTCAATTCATTCTTTAATTTGTTTATCTTTCATAAGCTTCTTTCTAACTCTTTAGTTCATTTAGGATGCTTAATGTGTGCCTAAGAATGCTCAGAAATGAAATAGAACAGAAATTGAAACATAACACAACTTTTTAAAGTTTCCTGAAACAGGATATTTCGCTTGAGCGCAACATTGGTCGCTTGAGCGAACCCCTCAGTCTGCAAAAGTACTGGATGCTCTCATTTTACACTCGAGCCAACTTCTTGGTAGCTCGAGCCAAGATTGAAAATAAAGGGTGGTCGCTCGAGCCAACCTCCAATGTCTGCAAAAGTACTGGATGCTCGAATTGTGAGCTCGAGCTACCTGTTGGTTGCTCAAAAGGTAGCTCAAGCGATTTGTTGAATTTCTGAAATTTCTTGAATTCTTTTTTGAGCTTCAAACACATATCCAAGGCTCCAAATTCAAACATAACATACTCTTGACTTCATATACTCATTAATAAACATAAATATTAGCTCAAACTACAAAAATCAAAGCCCAAACTTGTGGAACTCACCATGCATGACCCAATTTGGTCCAATTTCTTTCTAAGGCTTTATATATATGAAATTGAAGTTCATAGCCTCATGAATTATGCATGCATGCTCAAAATGACCTTTCTTTTGACTTAGACAACATAGATTATACTCAAAAATGAGATTTCACAATAATTTCTTATATGCATGGATGAATTCATCTTCAATTCTTTATTCTAGACTCAATTCATGCAATTCATTTCATTGTCTTCTTGAATACATTTAGTTATGAACTAAAACTCATGGATTGAGGTTCAATCTCTTACCTTTGAACTTCAATGAGCCTAGGTGTAGCAAACTCTTGTGCTTGGCTTCATTATCCTTCAATTTCTTGAGAAATTCTCCAAGTTCTCCTATTTTCTCCTTTGAATTCTCACATCTCTCTCTCTCTCTCTCTCTCTCTCTCTCTCTATAGTGTATATTTTTAGCCAAATATTGAAGATGAAGTTATGAGCCTAGGCACTACTTTAACACATATATATATAGTGAGTGATTAGCTTAAGTAAATTAACTAAGGGTCAGCCTAATTAATTACGGCTCATTATTTAATCTACTTAATATGATTCAAATCAATTTTTAATTAAATTTCATCATAGGCTCTAAAAGTTATGCTAATCACAATGATATAGTCAATTTTGATTTATGTCGCCTCTACGGCCCTCAATTTCAGTTTATTACATAATACGGAACAGATTTTCCTACGATGAACAGATATAAATTAAAAAAACATACATAATCACATGATTAGCATCCAAGATCACATAAAGCATATAATCACAAGTATAATTACAACTTAATAGTATAATACGGAATGGGGTTGTCACACTGATTGTGGTAATCCAATAATGAAATCTATGGTAACGTGTTCCCATTGCCATTTAGGAATAAATAGTGGTTGCAGTAGCCCTGCAGGTCTCTGATGCTCTACCTTAACTTGTTGACATTAGAAGCATTTGGAAACATGGCTTGCTATGTCTCTCTTCATTCTCGTCCACTAATAATGCTCTTTCAAATCATGGTACAATTTTGTAATTCCAAGATGAGTTGAGAATCTCAAGCTATGGGCTTCCATCAATATTTTCTTTTTGATTTCTGGAATGTCAGGTACACAAATTCCGTTTCCAAACTTTAGTATGCCATTGTCTATTGTGAAATCAAAATTGGGCATATTTCCGTGCTCATCTGATCTTTTCTTCAAAAGCTTGTCCTCACATTGACAGGCCCTAATTTCACTGATTGTCACAGGTTCCATGACTATATTAGTGAGAAATTCATCAGCCTTGTATGGAACCAACTCCAAGTCTAGTTTTTCTAAGTCTCCAATAAGTGATTTATTGTTAGTGAAAAAGTATGCCAAACTTTGGGTGGTCTTCCGACTTAGTGCATCTGCTACTAAATTAGCTTTTCCTAGATAGTGTTGGATCTTCACATCATAAACTTTCATAAACTCTAACCACCATCGTTGCCTCATGTTTAGTTCCTTTTGTGTAAATAGATATTTAAGACTCTTGTGGTCGGTATAAATTTCGCATGTTACGCCATAGAGGTAATGACACCAAATTTTAAGAGAAAAAATCACCGCAAGCAATTCCAGATCATGAGTTGGATAGTTCCTTTCGTTAGTCATTAGTTGACGTGAGGCGTATGCAATAACTTCCCCATCTTGTATAAGTACGCAACCCAGTATGGGTGCTATCACAAGTCTACTTTTTAACTCCTGAAAGCAATGTTCGTGTTTGTCAGTCCACTCGAACGGCTTGTTTTTCTAGGTCAATTGAGTTAATGGTGATGCAATCTTCAAGAAATCTTGAATGAAATGTCGGTGATATCCTACCAATCCTAAGAAACTCTGAACTCCAGATACATTAGTAGGTCGCGGCCAATCCATGATAGCTGCAACCTTTCGTGGATTGACAGAGACGACATTTTTGTCAATGACATGGTCGAGGAAGTGTACACTAGTGATTTAGAATTTGAATTTCTTCAACTTGGCATAAAGTTTGTGATCATGTAGTGTTTGAAAAACTAATCGTAAGTGTAGCTCATGGTCAATCGGTGTTCTAGAGTATACGAGAATGTCATCAATGAAGACAACAACGAACTCATCGAGATATGGTTTGAACACTTGATTCATGAGGTTCATAAAGGTCGCTGGTGCGTTTGTGACTCCAAATGGCATGACAAGGAACTCGTAGTGCCCATAATGTGTTTTGAAGGCAATCTTCTCAATGCTTCCAACTTCAACCTTCACTTGATGGTAGCTAGACCACAAGTCAATCTTTGAAAAGACTTGAGCGCCTTGAAATTGATCACATAAGTCATCAATTAGAGGCAAAATGTACCGATTCTTGATGGTAACCTTGTTCAATTCTTGATAATCAATACATAATCTCATCATACCATCTTTTTTCTTTAACAATAGTGCCAGAGCTCCCCATAGTAAGGTACTTGGTCGTATGAAACCCTTGTCGAGCAATTCCTGGAGTTACATTTTTAACTCTTTTAATTCCATAATCGACATGCTATACGGGATTTTTGACATCTGTTGTGTACTGGATTGAGTTTCAATGGTGAATTCAACTTCTCGGTCGACTAAAGTACTAGGTAAGTCTTCAGGAAAGATGTCAGGAAATTCTCGAACTACGAGTATTGAATCAAGTGCTGGGCCCACTTGTTGAGTGTCGGCCACATAACAAATATAACCACAACAACCTTTTCTCAAAAGTTGTTGGCCTATCACGGAGGATATTAAACATGGAGGGGTAGAAACTCTAGTTCCTTCAAAGACAAGCTAGCATTGGTCGGGTAACTGGAGAAAGACCTTTTTGGTTGTACAATCAATATTAGTATGGTTGGCAACAAGCCAATCTATTCCTAAGATTATATCAAACCTACTTATGCAAAGTGGAATCAGATCCACATACATCATTTCATCTTTTACGGATATAGCATAAGATTTGTATACTTCTGTACTAAGTGCGGAACCATCAAATGGAAAAGGCACAAATAATGCATATCCTAAGGGTTTAGATGTTGATGTCAATTTGGAAGTAAAATGTGGAGAAACAAAAGAATGAGTTAATCCAGAATAAATGAGAATATAGGCTGAGTGACCACATATAGAAAGTGTACCTGACACAACATTCTCAGCAGTATCAAGGTTTCCAGGTACTAAAACAAAAGCTCTCCCTTAGCGTTTTTGTTCTTTCCTCCCTCCTATGACTGTTCCTAGTTTCTACACTAGTTCAGGAGTACCCATCACAGAGTTGGTGAATTTTGGACAATCTTCACCAAATGACCAATTTGGCCACATCTATAGCATGCTCTCATTGCCCGATAGCACTGTCCTGATGAGCCTTCCCATAATTTGGACAATTTAGAATGGTGCTACCCCTGGGGATAGTAGAGCTTTCATTGGCCGAACCAATTGAGCCAATAGGTATGCTATTCATTTTCTTTGATGGTGCTAACCTAGATCCTTCGACTGGTTCCTAAAATTGCTTCTTTTGACCTATTCCACCAGAACATGAGTTTTTAATTCCTTTCTCAGCGATGTATGCTCGATCTACCATATCTGCATAGGTTGGTAGTTTCAAAACCTCAATCTTATCTTTGATTTCAACATCTAACCCGTTTCAAATTTCCTAGTTTTTCGGCCTTCTATTGGAATGACATACGTTGCAAATCGCACCAGTTGGGTGAACTTACTTTCGTATTCTACTACCAACATCATTCCTTGCTTCAAGTGTAGGAACTCTGACACCTTTTGCTCCTGTAGTGAGTCTAGAAAATACTTCTCATAGAATACTTCTAGAAATCTAGCCCAAGTCACGATCTTTTCCTTTTCTAAGGTGAGAAGCCACCATTCTTACGCATCATCTTTAAGAGTGAAGGTGGCAAATGACACTTTCTGTTCTTTTGTGCAGGGTAGAGCACGAAAAATCTTCTCCATTTCTTTAACCCAAGCTTCAGCTAGCAATAGGTTCGAGTCCCCTGTGAATGTAAAAGGTTTCAGGTCTTGGAACTATTTAATCGTAGTTAGCCCTTTACGATGTTCTAGTATTCCACTGGTTATGTTGTTTTGCAAGGCTTTCAAGAAACTGGCAATAGCTCTTTCTACGGTTTTTTCCATTGGATCGACTCCGCTAGATGATGATCCAGTACCATTTCCATTCTTAGCCATAGCTATAAAGTAAGAGTTTTAATAAAAGTGGTGCATAATTCCTATTTGTACATAATAATTGTTAATCATCACACACCTAATTTAGAATATTACTAACATAATCTACAAAACATAGTTCACAAAACAATATACACATTATTCACAAAAGACACCGATTTTATTTATGCATAATGGTGTTGGTACATTACTCGTCCCTACGAATTAATAGTTACGTCTAGTTAGTGTCTAACCCTCTATAGCAAAACGGATTAGAACTAGGCCATGATTAGCTCACTGTACATCCAAAAAAAAAAAAAAAAAGACCGTACTCTCAAGATCTAATTTGGAAACAACCATGGGAACTACAACTGCATGTGGTGTTCAAACTCCCAACCACATAGCTCAATACCAAAACATAACCAAACTACCTCCTAGTAGATGGGAATGTCTGCTTTATAACCCCATAACTGACGTCCTATGATGCATACTGGCACCTCTACATATGTCATAAAATCACCAAAATCGATTGTTTGGACATTAATAATGTTTTGAGGGGGAGGGATTCCTGCTTGCAAGTTGTTACTTAAAAAAGCATTCCCTCTTCGAGCCATAAATTCTGGAGGCAAGGGCGCTACCAAGAAGCGAGGGTATTCTAGGCCTGGGATCATGCCTACCACTCTTGTTAGTCCAAGAAATCTGTCTAGTGTACTGTTGCCATTGATCCTCCACCATAGCAATTCCACCTCCGTTGGGTCTCTATGATACCTTTGGGGATGCATGCTTGTGGTTATTGTGAAAATGACGAAAAAATGCTCTTTTCATCAAACCCTAGATTTTTTTTTAAAAATTTGGGAAAAATTGAAATTGGTGTAATATTCATGAAATTGATATTAAATCTCTTGAGAAATTAAAGAAACCTTCCCTAGGTTGTTATGTTGTTGAGGCACTCATCATAGGAAATGAGAATTTCGGTTGAACAATTATAGTCATATGTGATTTGTATGTTTGGAAATTTGGAAAATTCATAAATGGACATTGATTGTGAATATGAGGAAATGTGATATGTCACATGGATTCATACGTTACGATGATGTTGAGAACTATTGAACCATGGAGGCCTTACTTGAATAAACGTGAGAATTATGGAGATATTGTGCAAAGAAGATATTTATATGTAATTGTTTCTCATTTCATTCATTTGCATTATCTTGAAATATTGTTCGCTTACGATCTTGACTTGGAAATAAATTCATTGGTTTGAGAAAACAACTATTGTTATTAAAAACGTTTCGGGATAAGTACGTTTGGTGAGTCCGGTTAGAGGGTGTAGAGTGGAAATTAAGTTGGCCTGAGTGTCCTTGGTGTAAACTAGAAACACGTGCCTGTGGGTGTCTAAGCCCTCTGGTTATTAGCTGATAAGGTAGAATTTGGTAGTGCCTGATATGCCTACTTTGAGACACTAGCCCTGGGAAGTAACCTGAGTCGTATTTACCACCCCATTTTTTAAATCTTAACTCTCATGAAGATCATGAACCTTGAATGAAATATTGCACTGATTTAGACAGAAATGAAAAAACTTTGAGATTTGAACATGATATGACATTGCATAGAATTATATGAGATTGCTTGAAACATATATGTTTTGTTAAGATGTCTTTACTAGGCCTTATGTTCACCCCTAGTGGATTTGTGCAAGAAAGAATGCAGTGATCTCGCATACTCTCCTTTTTTGTATGATGTTGTTACAAGCCAAGGGTTTAATATGTCTGAGTTTTGATAACCTTTTTTTGTAACTAGGCTTAAGCCTCGGAACTAGTAGCCTCAGGATGTGATGCCCCAAATTCTACACTCAGGGTTGTAGTCAAGGGAGAGTCACTAATGTGTCCTATGGTCAATGACCAAGTAAGATCCCAGATCGCCAAATGAGTCAAATTAGCCTCTCTTCTAAGTCTAGCTTTCTTAGGTAGCGCATTACCCTTTTGACATATCTTATAAGGCATTGACACAAGGTTTCATAAGCAACATAGGGAACTATATTGGTTTTTAAAAAAGACAAGCATATAATAGTAATAAGAGAATGTGCTTAGTTCCATCAATATTACATCCAAAAGTAAAATTCCAGGTAGGCTGTATAAAACACAGAAAAAAAATTCTAACTTCTCTAGGACAGCCAATAGTTTTCGAAAGTTTTTGGCTCATCGTTTTTAGCCGCATGCTCCTCTTCGGTACCTGGCATGATACGCCGAAAGCTTTGAATGCCCAGTAAATGCGCACACACCCTGTTCTTTCTTCCCAATCTAATATACAATAGCAATTACAACAATAAGGGAAATGAACATGACATTCAAGTAAATAACAATGGTTACAAGGTTAGTTGTTAGTAGTCTTCCTCCCAACCACAAGAATCAGACGCGGATTATTCGATATGTCCCCTCATTTGCTGCTTTACAGACCTTACCCCAGATGCCTACCAATGGTTACATACCACATAGCGCTAACTGAGGACCTCAAAAGAGATGGTAAAATAGGGCCTTTCCTATTCTCTTCTCACACCAAACCACCTAGGGCCCGAATACAACGGCTTTGTTTAATAGCATACCAAGACATGATCATATATTAATAAGCATATTCATGATCACAAAAGCATAAAACACCAACGCAAAACAAAATTTCCAGATTCCGTACCACCTAAAGATTAAAATCAAAAGGACTATTTCAAATTTTTCCCAAACCTGGCCTTCCTATGGTTTATAGAGAATTTTATCTAGTTTTCAGAACATGTTTCAAAAATAGAATAGTTTTTCTAGATTTTTAGTTATTTAAGAAACACTCTAGCGCTGTCCATATTCGTCGACCATTATAAATCCTTCAGGTTGCTCTCTAGCGGTCTTTTGGTTACTCGAGCGGTGAAATCGTCCTTCCACTATCTCATTTTGCAGTCTGAACTTCTGAGAGCATACTTTCTTCACTCGAGCGAATCTTTCATCGCTCGATTGATCGCTTAAGTGGTCTTTTACATAAGGAAGTGGAGATTCTAGGAGTGGGTATTTTTTTGCTCGATTGATCACTTAAGCGGCCTTCAAATTTGAATTGTTCGCTCGAGCGCAGGTTTGGTCGCTCGAGTGATCTGCCCACAATCTGCTCCAAAAATTGTATCAAATCACTTCAAAAATTGATCCATACACACTTTTCTTTCACTTTTCACTTTACACTCTTTGTCTACATTAACTCTCACTCTCTTTTCTCTCATCTCTCTCTAGAAAACCCTCCACCCAATTCATTTATTCCTTGATCTCTCTTTATCTATTGAGATTTTGGCATTAGTGTCTACTTTAAGTTTGTAGAGCTCATTAAGGGCTATGTTGTGTATGGTGGGGATCGGATTCTAACACAATTGATTTTAGAGTTCTTCATCTTTTCTTCCCAAAGTCTTGAGGTAGGTATTTTCTTTGAGTTATATATATATTTAGCATATCTTGTTTTTTTCACTACAATTTCTAGTTTGGGTCTGGGTTTTGGAATGTTGAACCTAGGAAATGTTAGAGAAATAATTTCTTTCTCATGATTTGGTCCAAGATAAATAATTTTGTGAACTATGATACATTTGGGGATGCACGCTTGTGGTTATTGTGAAAATGACGAAAAAATGCTCTTTTGATCAAACCCTAGATTTTTTTAAAAAAAAATTAGAAAAAACTGAAATTGGTGTAATATTCATGAAATTGATGTTAAATCTCTTGAGAAATTAAAGAAACCTTCCCTAGGTTATGTTGTTGAGGCACTCATGAAAGGAAATGAGAATTCTGAACAATTATAGTAATATGTGATTTGTATGTTTGGAAATTTGGAAAATTGATAAATGGACGTTGATTGTGAATATGAGGAAATGTGGTATGTCACATGGATTCGTACCTTATGATGATTTTGAGAACTATTGAACCATTGAGGCCTTACTTGAATAAATGTGAGAATTATGGAGATATTGTGCAAAGAAGATATTTATATGTAATTGTTTCTCATTTCATTCATTTGCATTATCTTGGAATATTGTTCACTTATGATCTTGACTTGGAAATAAATTCATTGGCTTGAGAAAACAACTGTTGTTATTAAAAACGTTTCGAGATAAATACGTTTGGTAAGTCCGATTAAGGGGTGTAGAGTGGAAATCAAGTTGGCCTGAGTGTCCTTAGTGTAAGACCAGAAACACACGCCTGTGGGTGTCTAAGCCCTCTGGTTAGTAGCCGATAAGGTAGAATTTGGTAATGTTTGATACGCCTACTTGCAGACACTAGCCCTGGGGAATTACTTGAGTCGTATTTACCACCCCATTATTTAAATCTTAACTCTCATGAAGATAATGAATCTTGATTGAAATATTGCATGCATTTTGAAAGAAATGGAAAAACTTTGACATTTGAACATGATATCACATTGCATATAGTTATATAAGATTGCTTAAAACATATATGTTTTGTTAAAATATCTCTACTAGGCCTTGTGCTCACTCCTAGTGGATTTGTGCGGAAAAGAATGTAGTGATCCCACCTAATTGAAGGTATGGAATGTATTAAGGGTAAGAGGCACTTCCTTTTTGTATGATGTTATTGCAAGCCAATGGCTTAATATGTTTGGGTTTTGATGACCTTTTCGTATAACCAGACTTAAGCCTTGGAACTTGTAGCCTTAGGGCATCTATTTTGTTGTTTTTTCTTTTACTTTGATATAGTTACACATGCTATGGATTCATCTTTTTAGAGGGGTGAATATGTATTGCATGTGAACACTTTTTGTATACTTCTTCTATGAAATGATGTAGTAATCGACGGAGTTGGTTGATATAGGCAAGATCATGTGTTGGGTGTATTCATCTTATTTAATTTATTGATTATAAATTTGGGGGGGTTACACCAAGGACATCACATTGGGGGAAAATGTTTGAGACCTGTAAAAAGTTCTCACAATTTGACCAACAATAATATAATATGATAGGTGTCAAATTTTGATTTGTTACACACTCAATGATATAAGGCCTAACTCTCTCACCACATCATTGTGGGTGAATTTATGAATCTAAAATTGCGAATCTATAACACTTCTTGTAATTGAGTGTGTAACAAATTAAAAGTTGATAACTAACATATCATGTCTTTGTGGATCATATTGGGAGGACATTCAGAGGTTTCAAACGTTTTTTTTTTTTTTTCCATATACTTTTGTTAGGCAAAATATCTACTATTGTTGAAATTGTTGTTGCATTTTTGTTTTTTTTATTTTATTTTATATATTTATTATTGTTCATATATTATATTACATTAAAGTCTAATGAATTACATTTATAATAATAAAAATAAAATACAACTCATGATTAATAAAAATTAAAAAAACGAATGAGAGAAATCCATTACAAATTTAGGCCACACTAATTATAAAGTTTCCATGAAAGTATAGTTAGTGTTGTAGTCCATCACAAATGGGTGATGTTAGACCTACCCCACAACACAATGTCATCTCACCAAAGGATTTGTTCATAATTAGCAAAGCTTCTTAAGAAAGCATACCATTAGCTTGCTTTCATAATACTGCCCTTTTATTTTATTTTATTTTTATTAATTTTATCGTATTTAGTTTTAAAAATTAAATAAATATTTTAGAAAAATCGTTATCATTAATTTTATAAAATGAATATAATAATGTACTTTTAATTATCAAATTAATCTGATATTTTTCATTAATCATCCCAAACTGAATGGATTTAGTCCTTTTGTCTCAAGAGGAGACAAGTTGTATCCAAATGAAAAAGACATCATATTTATATTTACAGAAACAAAATAATGGAGAAGGAAAAGTATGGATAAGATGTATAGGTTTCGTTTGGCTATTTCAGTTGAGACTAAAAAAGTACAAAAGATAAAATAGGTTAAATAAGTTAATAAGATAAAGTATCACATCCAAACCATAATTATTTCACTTTTTCTCTCATAAAAATTAAAAAAAGCCAAAAAGTTTGTGCTCAAGTTAAAAAAATCTCACCTCTAAAAAGCCAATGAAAAAAGTTTTTGCCAAACGACGACTTAATACTTTAGTCTTATTTCATTTTCATTTTCTTTTATTTTCAAATATATATATTAAATTGAAGATCTAAAGGAAGTCTAGTGATTTCATGGGTAAATTACATTTTCCCTCTTTATGTTCGACCACTTTCTCATTATGTCCCTTAAAGTTTATTTTTTCACTTTGACCTTTTACGTTTCAAATTTTTCTCAGTTTACTCCTAAAACTAACTTCTGTTTAAAATTAGAAAGAAAATATCATAATAACTATCACATGACATAAAAAAAATATTATTATATTAGGATTTAAATTTATGTTAGAGATGTGAGTTATATATAATAATTTTTTATGTCACGTGACTGTCAATATGTCATTCTTCTACCCAATTTTTAACATAAATTAGCTTTAAAAGTAAACTAATAAAAACTTGAAATATGAAGGGTCAAAGTGGGGGGGAGGGAGAGGGGGAACATATTTTAAAGGCCAAAGTAAAAAAAGTGATTGTAGACACCCCATGTTAACTGGCCCCAAGACTTAGACGCTTTTTTTTATTACTCGATAATGAAAACAAGAACGTGTTTCTCGCATAATCCTCAGTAAGAAATGTGAAATTTGTGCTTCATTCCCAACCCTAAGCTTGTTTTGGCCAAAATGTTTAGATTCCATTAAAAACTCTCTTTTTCAAAATATTCCTTTTACGCATAATTCAAATAATTTGTTGAAAAATCCTACTTTCCTTTACATATATAAAAAAAAAATAATAAAAAAAGATAATGAATAGTGCCGACTGACATGAATAGTAGCCAGTCGGCCAAATAGTGCATGAATAGTAATTGGCTAGCCAGCCAAGTTTTTTAATTGGCTAGCCAGACCATTGACGATTAATTTTCCCAAGAGCGAGGCGGTTCGCAATTCTTGTTGAATACGTGTGGGTCATGCCATTACAACTGTTATTGATGCATTCAGTGCACAAGATGCACACCTATCCCTCTCCATTATCATGCTTTGGCCTCCATTGTTAAAAGGGTGTTTGTCTCTTACCCAAAAGAGAGTGTCTATTATAACCACCCTTGTCACCTCATCAACCTTGTCTCCTACCTTGTCTCCCACCTCCTTGATTGAGCCTGCCATCATTGCTTATAGAGAGAGAGAGAGAGAGAGAGAGAGAGAGAGAGAGAGAGAGAATCAGAATGTATCAGAGAGGATGAAAAGAAAGAATCAATTAAGAGAAGAGAGATAGAAAGGAAAAGAAAGAAAGCTTAAGTCTTGAGCCAAAACACTTCCACTTCTTTATTATACACTAATATATCATTTTTCAATATATCAAAACTATCTCAATAATTCTATTATAACCATATTCAAGAGCTTTGATTCAAAGGAGAGTAAGGTTGTTGTTAGAGAGAAAAACATAAAGTTGTATAATCCCCCCCTCCCCCTTTTCCACACACACTGTTAAACAATCCAAAAGCACCATTCTAACATGAATTTCAAACTTCCAAGCTAAAAATTGATAACACACTTCATAAACTTGAGGGTGATTAAAAGGAAGTTTAGAAATCAAATCATTTCCTTGTAAGGTAAATTTTGCACACTCTTATTTTCTTGCATTTTTTTTCTTATATTGCTTTTCTTGCTTCAATTTCATGTTATAAACCTGTTGTAAGCTAACCGTAAGTGGTTAGTTAAGCCACCTATATATTTTCCATTTGTTTTTCTGGTGTTTGCAACAAAACAGAGTTTTTGGCCTAGCTTGATTGTTCGACCGACCAATTTATTGGACTGCCGACTACCATTTTGGCCGGACTGCCGACTACCTTCTTCTAGATAGAACCTAGCAGCATCTTGGCGTTGAGTAGAATAGTCTCCGATGGTCTTCGAGGCCCTTAAAGCTCCTATTTTCTTTTATTTTAGTTAGAGAGAGTTGTGAAGATTTAATTTTGTTATAATATTTTTTTTATTCCTTTCCCCCCTTATTCGGATCTGTAATATTCAAGTGATGTAATAATTCCCTACCCCACTTCTTCCTATCCTGTTCTTTTACTTGCTTTCCTTATTTGTAAATATGCATTATATATTGTCTTGTCATCATATCTATATTTTTGCATCCATGTTTTATGCCTTAAGATTCGGCTAAATTTGCACTTATAGATTTGATCGATTATTATGTGATTTTGTGCGCTACCTCATGTCTTGAGATGATTCATATGTCATATAATAGAAGCCAGATCTTTAGTTGTATTTCATGAATGAATTGCATTAGGATTTTGTATATATGATCATACATATGTTTACTAACTTTGTTTGGTAATTATTTGTGAGACGTCGATAAATATGTAAGTTTTTGTGCTTTAGCATCTCGCTTGTGTGTGTTTTTCTTACTATGTTTAGCATCCTACCATGTGGTTATTTGCTTATTTGATATAACTCTATGCATGTTGATAGGTGAAGATTGTGTTGTCTAATTTGAAATAAAATTGATTTTCATGATTGCACTATTCAAAATATTTTCGAAATATGTGAAATCAAATCATTCCAAAATAAATGACACAATCTATATTTGTTTGCCTGACATAGTAAATTATTGGATTTATTAAATAATTGAAATATGAACATATAAAGTTAATAAAAATTATATTATGGTTTAGTAGAGGCTGATCTTTTGATCCAGTGAGTGAGGGGTGCTCAATTAATGACCTTCGCCCCTCATGCCTAAAGTTCCGAGCCAAGCATTCTTGGTTACGACAAACAGCAGCATTGGCACGAGTCACAGGTTTCCTAATTTTCTCAAAATATTAGGTGATGACTCTAAGATCTGGTAATGTAGTCCATTTATGGCAAAAAAAATTGTAATAAAATGGATTTTCTGTAAAAGTTGCCAAATCTGGACTCTCATCTATGTTTCACATTGCACTTATGACACTAGATCAAAGAAATCGAGGGTCCGAACTATTCAACACGCGCTGGTACCCCCGAGGGGTGTTACAATTTCTGGTAACTCTGTTGGGGATATTAAGAAACCTTGACTCGAACTCCATGATATGTTTTTTTTTATTTTCAATTATATGTTCATTGGTGCGTCTAAGTTCCGTGCTCGCCACTTGTTATCCTAGATGACTATTCGGCTTCAGGAAGATAGACGAACATGGGCTCTAATATGGTGAAAGCATAAGCCTTGGAATCGGGGTCACCACATACCACTTGATCCATCGGATTGAGTAGGTATATCGCTATCTTGCTAAGGTACCCTTTTTGACCAAAGATTGACTTAGTGCATGTAGTAAGCCCTAGCAACTTTCACAATTAGGGCATGATGCTACCCTATGCTAGGATGTATGATGCCACTTATTTGAATAGTGAAACCATAGATCATGTCAAAGCTAAGACAAGCTAATCCTACCCTTCATAGGGGTGTTTGTTCTTTTTCTTGCTATGTGCAATGTATGGGATTTGGAATTCTCAAATTCTAAGTAATGTTTCAGGCATTTCAATTTGTGGGGTTGAATTCGATTTTTTGCATGTTGTGTAATGATCAGTTGAGCCGGAATGCTGCCGAAATTCTAATTGGGAGTTCCATTTTGTTTTTTCTAGGTAGTCATAGCACTATAGTTTCAGAACAGATTAATATCCCCCAAATTTTATGGACTCGCGTTGGTAGACTTTGTAGAACTGCAGATTTGGTTCAGGGACAGCTAGTGTTAGTTTCTCTGCCGCCAATTACAAGGGGGAAAGTTAAAATCCCATTGTCAGTACCTCTCCAACCAAAATTTCTTGAATTTTTGATGAATCCACCACCAATAGTGATGAACCCGCTTCCAATAATGATAGACCCACCTCCAGTAGTGGCAGACCAACCTCCAATAGTAACAAACATGTTGTTATCCCTTTGAAAAAGCATGGATGCTATTACCAACAAGGTTGTCGCCAACCGTGAGGCTCTTGCCAAATTGTAACGCCCATCCGGGGTGTCCACATCTCATCCACCTCCAATGGTTCATCCGATTCTGAAAATACCTCTACCAGTTGGAGAACTTCTTGAACCACATCTACAAGGAGATCCTAGGGTTCTCACACGACCAATGAGAGGACTTTTCCCCACGAACATTGACGAAGTTGACCTGATTGTATTGAAAATATCCAAACTGAAAAAAAAATGTTTAAAAACTCACAAAGGATTAACTCCGTTCCAAACATCGAGGATGGACTTATGGAAACAATTGTGAGGTTGCTTGAGCAATTCAAAATGCCGCACATTGACAGGTTTAATGGAGTTGGTGACTCTATGGTCCGCATTCACCTTTTCTCGAATGTCCTAAAACTTATGGGCCTGACTCGGCTTCAAAAACTTTCCCTGTTTAGGACAACTTTATCTGGTGTAGCTGCCATCTGGTATGCTAAATTACAAGATTTAGTAAAATAGAGTTTGGAGGAGTTAGCCGAGGCTTTCATCACCCAATATTCTTACAACACCCAAATTGAGGCAACCACCCGGGACCTGGAGGCGACCCGACAAGAGCCCAGTGAGTGTTTTGTGGCCTTCATCACCAGATAGAGGAAAAAGAAGCTAGAGGTGTAAATCTGGCCCAGTCCAGCCCGACCCGGTCCACTTGGGCCCGAGCCCAGCCTAGCCTATGTCAGGCCTCGCGGGCTCCTTCCAAATTTTGGGCCGAGCCATGGGCCAAAAAATTAGGCCTAGACCCAGGGGTATTCGGGCCTTGGGCGAGCTGGTGGACTGGGCCTTGGGCACCTTGATGGGCCTGGAGTGCAGCCGGGCTTGGGCGGGCCTGACCTTTTTTCTTTTTTTTTTTTAAATTTGTTCTACTAAAATTTTATTATTTTTTACTAAAAAAGACACTGGGCCTCAGGCGGGCCAAGCCTTAAGCGAGCCGATAGGTTGGGCCAGGTAGGTCGGGTCGGGCTTTAAAATGATGGCCCAGGCTCAGGGCTCAGGCCCAAACGGGCCAAGCCCAACCTGGGCCGTAGGTGGGCTTCAGGCCGTCCACGAGCCGTGGGCCATTTTTACACTCCTAAAAGTGGCCATGATGACAAATAGGCCTCTGGAGAAAGATCAAGTCCATATGGTTGTTAGAAATCTTCATGGAAGACTACTGTAGAAAATGATAGTTCTCTCACTCTTCAACTTCAAGGACCTCCATGAAATTGGGGTTCAAATTGAGGATGTCATCAAACAAGGGATCATTATAGAAAGAAATGAGCCCATGAGAAAGTTATTCACTTTTAATGCTACTTTCAGTAGCAGCACAGAAGTCAACACAGCCATTATCACCATTGCCAATCCCTTTGCCAACTCTAGCCCACAATCAATCACTTCAACCAGACCTCGAAACCGAAGGTCTTACCCTTTCTACATGTATCCAACCCATGCTATGGAAATTCTAGGAGAAAAGGGTCACCTCAAGCTCCTTGATCCCTAACCCCTTTCTAATCCACTTTCACCTAGCCATGATCCCACCAAGTACTATGCCTTCCACTAATAACATAGTCATGATACTAACCATTGCTCCCAACTTCATTGTGGGATTCAAGATCTTATTGATAATAAGATCATAGCTCCACTCCAAAAAGCCAAGGCCACCTCCAACCTATTGCCACCCCATGACCAAGTCCCACCGCTTTCCCATCTCAACCTTATCCATACTCTACCACCCACTTTCAATCCCAACATATACATCACACATTTCCATTTGCCCAAGCCTGAGATGCTAATATGAAAGAGCGATGTCCTATTCATGATAGGTACACCTCGATTCCAGCCAAAACCCCAACACCCTGTGGTGGCAGATGATTTGGAGCCAGAATTAGATATTATGACAAATATTCTCACAGGCATGCACTTCCTTCCTTATGATTTTCTTGAGCCATGGATTAATCATACAACAAAGAAGCACTAGAAGTTAGGTGCGACATTGGCTGAATCTGTGATAGATTTTGAAACTAGCGTTGAACTAGTAAACTCGGAGGGATATTATGATTATTGCTGTGATCGGGGGTGGACCACCTGCTGATTGCACAAATTTCATTCCAGATGTGGTAGATGGCACACACTATATTTAACAATTTGGGAATACGTTCATTTCACTTTCGGAATTGGGTGTTGAGTCTGAACCTGATTCCACCAAGTCTGTAGGACTGGAATCAGGATCAAATCAGTCTTGTGAGTTAGAGTCTAGTGATTTCAAGGGTGACAACCCAGACACCATTGTTTTGTTTGTAGTATTTTCACTTTCTTCTGAGTTTGTTTTAATCATTGAGCTAAAAGTTCTAAATGAAAATGTAGTAATTTCTACCTACTTCTCTGAGCCTTTAAATCATTGCATTGACCAAAATTTTCAAATTTTTTCCCAAAATTTTGATAAAAACAAAGATAAAAGAATTCCTTGGCATTTGTAAAGTTTGATTGACTAGGAGGAAGAGAGGCGTGCTAAGCCCTTAATAGATGAGATCACTACTGTTAATGTGGGTATTGAGAAGGATCCTAGCTCGGTCCAGATTGGTTCTACATTGGCTTCAAAGGAGCACAAGCAATTAGTCACTTTAGTAAAAGATTTCAAAAAAATGTTTTTGCGTGCTCCTACGAAAACATGTCTGGAATTGATATTGAGATTATAAAACATAGGATCCCTCTTGACCTGGGGCCCGACTTGCCTAGCTTTCAAACCTTGATTTAGAATGTTCAATGAGTAACCAAAGTGTGAGGGTTGCATAGCCGAATTGGAAGCAGCCCTTGAACTAGGGGCAATAACGTTGGATGTGATCGAAGATTCAAACTAGGTCATTTCTCAAGCCAACGGAGACCGGCAAGAAAGTCAAATCTTAAAATTTGAGAGAAGAAGATTTAATGTTGAAGGACAATCAAGTTCAAAGCCCCTACATTATCAAATTTATCTGATTAAGGAAAAAATAGTCATTTTCATGGATTTAGATGGCCTAGAGATCTCATAACCAATCAACATGGACAAGCTACAAAAGTACTATCCTTAATAGGCTCGCTAGACTGAAAACCCAGAAGGGCGACCTAGGCAAAAGTTAGAGTGTGAAAAGAAATAAAAAATAAAAATGAAAATGAAAAAAAAATGAAAAAAATGCAAAAAAAAAAAAAAAAGAAATATGAAGAAAAAAATGAAGAAATAGAAAAAGAAAATTGAATTAATAAAAGAAAGCTCGCAAGGTTGAAAACTCAGAAGGGCGGTTTTGGCAAAAGTTAGAGCGCAAAATGAGAGTGAAAATACCCGAGTGAGCCTTACGCGGAACTATGTAAGCCCTAATTCCTATCTTTGGGATACGTGGGCAACTTCATCCTAAAGTTCGGCTACAACCATTTTTCAACTCACTCATCCCGTCCATGTTTGATTGGTATATTTTTACTTGACTCGGTTGTCTTGTCCATGTTCAATTGGTTTATCTCCATTCAATTCAATTGTCATATCTCTTCTTCACAGCAAATTCAGCTACAAGACAAATCAAGTTCTGATTTGAGATTATGCATCTCAAAGGGTTGATTCCATGTTGGTTGGGTAGTGATCATTTGTGAAAACAAGTTTTGATGATTTTTAATGAAGTCGACTAATTTTTTCGAAAAGTATTCTATTTTTGCAAAACCTAGACCATTCTTTGGACCAAAAGGAAAATTTTCCTCACAGCTTGACTTACATGATTTCAAAATAGAGAATGGAACAAGCATGTTAATCTACTCTCATGTTGGTCAAAATTTTTAGCAGAAACCAAAAAAAAGTCAAAGCAATGAATTAAGGGCATAGTTGAGTCAGGAATTTTCTCTTCTCCCCGCACTCTTGAGTCTAATGTTCATATTTCAACTGGCCAGCAGACTATTCAAATGATCGTCCAAGTTTTGAGTTGACTCTAGCTGTGCTTCTTGATTTTTTCAGCTAACCGGTCACTTGTTTAGCTAGCCGACCAAGTTTCCAACCAGTTTAGTAGTTCCTTCAGCTTGCTAGTTAATGAATTAGCTAGTTCATCAATTTTTTCAACTAATTGCACCACATATTAGCCGGCCGGCCAATCAATTAGCCAGTCGACCAATTTTTGAATCTAGAATGGAAAACTGCAGAATTTGTGTAGGCTCAATGGTTTGCCTTTTAGAGTCTTCTTTTGAGTGTCTTTCATTCTAGCAAATGTCAATAGGTGTGTTTGGATTGCTTTTTCTTTGTTTTTCTTTCATTGAGTCATTTTTTAATTTTTGGTTAGTTGAGGGCTCAATGTCCAATTCAGAGTTCATTACAATTCACTCATTCTCAGATTCAAATTCGAAACAAAATGTTTTCATGCTTAAGTGTTGTGTCATTCACGCCATGATGTGCAAACAACGAAACTCATTTTATTAAACTTCAAGGCGAAGCCCCCCGATCAGCATTACAAAAAAAGAAGAGAAGAAAATTTCAAAAACAATAAAAAAAAAAGATGGGAAATTCTAAAGCATTGGTGCTCCTTCCTAAGAAAAAATTTTAAAAAATACAAAAAGTAAAAAATAAAAGGAAAAATAAATAGAGAGAGGGACTTTTTCTCAAATTCCGACAGCAACCCAACGGCGAAAATTATAAATTGCAGGAAGATTCATCGCTCGACTATACCGTTAATTGCCTCGCTACATCTTCACTCTTGGGAAGCCTTTGAGGACTATGCCTCGGCTTTGGTAGAGCTTCCGAAAGAAATTACTTCTTGCTGGCCATCAAATGGGTACAAAGAAACTCCGAATCGGGCCACGGAGGTGTTCAATTTTTTTAGCTCTTTGTATTGCTTCTTCAAATTGATAATCTCTTCTCGAGCATTCTTGTACATATGTTGGAGCAAGGAGAGTTGGACATTTAATCGATGTACCTCACTTGTCCTGTTCTGCAACCGGTGGGACAAATTGGAGACTGCGATCACCGTCTCCACACAGGAGTTCAATGTGGAGTGGTTGGCATCAGACTATGCTACCATTGTTTGCTTGACTGACACTGCAGAGAAGCTGAGAACAGGGGTAAGGGCACTCTATCGAGGCTCAGAGGTGCTGCTCTCAGCATTCTCGATTAGGGAATCATCAAGGTCAGGGAAGAAAGTTAGGGGACGACGAGAAGAGGCCATATAAGAAGAGAGTAATGCCTCAAAAGAGAGAATTGGCAGAGTAATGGTAAGGGAATTTTGCAGCTTTCTGCTCTATCTCATTCACAGGCCCTAGTTTAAGAAGGAACTAGAAGAAAAGAAGAAGCCAAGAGAAGAGGGATTGCCGAGGCAGTCTTTGACAAATGAGGCCGGTCCAACTGCTGTCAGTCAGGCGCGCCGTGATTATTGAAATCACGCATTAGACACGGCGCTTGATGGAGATGAAAGAGACAGAGAGAGAGGCAAAATAGGGGAGAGAGATATGTATATAATCTGTATATATGTATACCGTATGTGTATTTGTATGTGCATATGTGTCTGTGTATTTGTATGTGCATATGTGTCTGTATGTATATGTGTATGTATATTGTATATGTATCTGTATGTCTGCATATGTCTGTATATATATATATATATGTGAGTGTGTATGTATCTGTATATGTATATAGTTTGTATGTATATATTTGGTATGTGTATGTATGTATTACGTATTTTTGTATCTGTATATTTATATATGGTATGTATATAAAGTTTCAAAAAAAAATTCAAGAAAAAAAATCAAAAAAAATCAAGAAAAAAAAAAGAAAATTTTGAAAACCAAAAAAAAAAAGAAACATTTTGTGTATTCATCTGTTGTGCATCCATTATATCATTGCATATTGTGGGTCTCTCATTGTCCCTTCGTGTTTTTGCATTCATCATTACACTTGCATTGTTTATTACATCTATCATGCATGGTTATAATCTATTCACACCACTTGGCTACAATTGTCCAATTTTTGGTTACCACTTTATCCTTTACTCGGTTGAAACCATCGCCTATTTTGTATTGAGGTACGGTCTAGGTCTAGAACATTGGTTAAGACCCTTTTCTCCTTTATCTGGTTGAAAACCATCCCCCTATTTCATATTGAGGTACGGTCTAGGTCTTATATATTGGTTAAAACCCTTTTTCTCTTTACCCCGGTTGAAATCAATCCCCTATTTTGTATTGAGGTACGGTTTGAGTCTTGCTATTTGATTAAAACCTTCTTTCTCTTCTTATGTGAGTGTGTTTGGATTGTACCCCTTTTGTTTGCTTGATTTGCATGAGGCTTGCCTCACCATATATTACATCTTGAATCGCACAAATCATGCATTTTCAAAAAGAAAAGAAAAAAAAAATCAAACTTTCAATTGCATTAGCATATCATTTTCATGGTTATAACTATCACTATTGCATTACTTGGTTACAACCTTTTTCATCAATTAATGTTGTTTCCCTTTTTTGGTTTGTAGATTCAAACCACTCGGTTAATACTGGTCCTTTTTTGGGATGACGATACTATCCCTTTCTCGGGTTGACGGTTCAGACCACCATCAGTTAATACCTCCATTTTCTTGGGTTGTTAGTTGAGACTATCCATCGGTTAATACCTCCCCTGTTTTGGGTTGTAAATTAAAACTATTCATCGGTTAGATTTCCTTCTCTTATGTGAATGTGTTTGGATTGTATTCCTTGTTATGCTTCACATCATTTGCACGAGGCTTGCCTCGCATATTACCTATTGCATATAAGTCATGAATTTTTAAAAAGAGAAAAGAAAAAAAAAATCGATTTCACAAAGCGTGTAAGTCCAACTTTCAATTGTATTTTGAGCATGTCATTTGCATTATGTCCCTAAACTACGCTGGTTTAATTCCTTGCAAGGGATACATTGGCAACCCTCGAGTTCAACCAACTACATTTGCATCTTATTTGTATGCCAAAGTCTTACGGCCTTATCAAAAGAGTCGTCTTCGGGCTTTATCATTCACTCATGTCATGAATTGACTTCGAGTTTTGTCAAAGAGGGGCAACTGTAGATGCCCTATTTTGACCGGCCCTAAGACTTGAGTGCTTTTTTTTGACAACCCGATGATGAAAATAAGAATGTGTTTCTCTCATAATTCTCAGTAAGAAATATAAAATTTGTGCTTCATTCCCAACCCTAAGACTGTTTTGGCCAAAGTGTTTAGGTTCCATTAAAAACTCTCTTTTTCAAAATATTTCCTTTACGCACAGTTCCAATAATTCTGCTAAAAAACCCTGCTTTCTCTATAATTTACAAAAAAAAAATGTCAGTGAATAATGCATGAATAGTGCTGGCCGGCATGAATAGTAGCTGGCTAGCTAACGTTTTTTCCGGCTGGCCAATCAATTGGCTAGCCAGCCAAGTTTTTTAATTAGCCGGCCAACCAAGAAATTGGCTAGCCGGCTAATTTTCCTAAGAGCATGGCAGTTTTTGAATGCGTGTAGGTCATGCCATTACAGCTGTTATTGATGCATTTAGTGCATGAGATACACACATCCTTTCCATTATCATGCTTTGTCCTCTGTGGGGAAGTGGTTTTGGAAATACTCTTCAGATCCTGGGAGACGCTCTTGATACTTAGCTAGTCACCTGCAAAGACAAATACTCCGGTCGGGGGTGCCGGGATTAGCACTCCGACGGGCAAGTCAGTTCTACTCAAGAAAGCTTGTTTTATAAATTTAATGAAGTGTTTTTTTTTTACCTACCATTCCAAGAACGCTGCATCTTTATTTATATCTGTTCCTCCTGAGGCCTTGGGGCCTGGGCTTAGTTTTCAATCATTACCCGTTCTTATATTCGGCCCCTAACGATCTCTTTTAATCGGCTTAGTCAGCTTACGTATCGTATTCGGCCCATCCTAGTCTTGCAGAATGGGGCCGATTAATATTTGCTGGACGACCGGTTAGTGTCAGTACTAAAACATGCCCCCTTCAAATTTAGCCATATATATGGCTCCCACAATTGCCCCCCAAACTCCCTATTGACGGTAGTTAATCGGCGTGTTTGGTTTAGAATTCAAAGAGTCCACAGATCGGGCGGCTTCGCACATCCCAAGGCGTCAGAAAATGTCAGAAGGTGCCCGCCTTTTCGTTTATCATTACACTTTCCTGCTTCATTCATGCGTCTCTTGCATTTATTGAGATTTGAAACTTCAGTCCCTTTTGGTGCACGTTTCGTCGATCATCTGATACGTTTGGACTGCCAGCGTGCATCCCTTCTCTCATTCGCGTTTTCTGCAACTTTTGCCCGTCTACCTTTGCCTCATCTGATCTTCGTAAGTTTTCTTCCCTTTTCTTTGTAGCCCTATTTTCTGTTTATCATTTTTACTTTCGGCGAATCCTTGGGTTCCCGTCGAAATGGCTAAACACTTGAAGGACCTCCTTTCTGAAAGTCGCATTTCCAGATTCCGGCGACATTTTTCCATTCCCGACGACGTCCATCTAACTCTTGTAACGGACAGTACTCTGGATATGGAGAGGGAGGATCGGAATACAATCGTATTCCCCCTCCTGTCCATAGCGGAAGGCAGAGTCCGTTTCCCCCTACATCCACTACTGAGGGCTGTCCTTCGTTATTAGGGTCTGATCCCTTCTCAGCCAAATGTAAATTTCTTTCGAATCATCATGGGTGTTATAGAATTGAATCGACGTCTTAGGATCGATCTCGAATTTGACCATTAAGATCGCTACGCTTTAGCCAAATCCTCTGGTCGGCTGGGTCGGTACTTCCTTAGGGCCAAGGATACTGACCATCATTTGGTGACTATGCTTGCCAGTTCTGGTAAGAGGGTTGACGATGTAATGGTCAATGTCCGAGGTAATTGGGAGTTCGTTGAAGGCGAAGATTGCCTAGACCCCATTCCCAGACATAAGGGTGACCCAGGTTGCCACGTAGTATCTTGTGTTTAATGATTTATATTTTAGTCGGCTTTCTTTACTTAATCACTCTTCTTTTGCAGGTAATAAATTGAAGAAGATTCTGACTTGCGTTGACGAAACGGTCCTTAGGGATATTAAGATTGCACTCGACTACTTTGGCCGCCCAAACGTGCAAAAACAGGGGAGAGTCGCCTACATTTTACTTCGGTACGAGCCCACTTATACCACGTTCTCAGCTGCGGACAACATTTCGATTCCATCCGGCGATCAGTAGCTCTCGGCTCTTATCTCCCCCAGCTACAAGAACCTTAGGCAAATTGGTCTCGAAGATTCTGATTCGGGACGAGACGCAGAGCCGGAAATAGAAGTAGTTGTCGATCCAGCTGGAGAGTTCACTGAGGAGGCCGAAGAAGTTGACAAGGCCGTGCGCTCGGCGTTTGAAACTGCCGGACTCGATCAGCCTTCACCATCCTCGTCGGGTCGGGCAGAAGTCTCTTCCGGAGACATTTTCGCGAATTTGGGCGACTTACCCGGCGATTTCTTCGAAGGTATGGCGAAGGAAAGCCTTACGCAAATGGCACGTAGGAGAAACGCCGAGCGAATGGTCGCTGAAAAAGCCGAAATTGGCGAATCGATCGGCTTGCCTAAGGCCTCCGTGCCCATTGTCGAAGGGATGGTTCAGGTTACGCCGGTTGAAATGGAAAAAGGGGGTGAACAGCGGGCCGGTGAGAAACGGCAAATTTCGAAGGAGCGCGGTCAAAAACACAGCGCCGAGGGGGAAGCCAGTTCAAAAGCTAGTCCTTCTGACAAACGGCCTCGCCTCGAAGAATCGGACATGGTTGCTCCCTTTGTTATTCAGCCAAAGATCAGAGATACGCCGATTTCTTCCAATGCTTCTGCCATTGAGGATCCGGCCGTTGCGTTGAGCTTGGCGGCTTCGATTTCCTTGCCGGTTGACACTGCAGCCTTTTGCGCCGTGCCGGATATTTTGGTCGTAGCCTTATCTGCGCAGTCGGCACTCCTGGTAGGAATCTTATATTTATTTCTGAATTTATTTTTTATTTTTTATAAAGGTATCTAATGATCCCTTATTCTTGCAGACCGTCGGTAGGATTGCCGACTTGGGTCGCCGCCTGCATGATGCTCTTGGCAGGATTGACCGTTTGCAAGCCGAAGTGGAAGGTCAGAAGAGCAGAGCGGAGTTTGAAAAAATAAGGGCCGCAATGGAGAGCGCGCGAGCCGAAGCGGAGAAGGAGAGGGCTCGCACTGCTGAAGAGCTTCGATCTGATGCTGAGGCTAGAGCGAATGCGAGTGAGGAATCGCTCAAGCTCTCGAATGACGAACTTGCCAAGGCGGAGACTCAGCTAGAGGAGCTGAAGGCGGCCAAGGAGAAAGCCAAATCCGATGCTTTCGAGGCGGGAAAAAGTGCCGCTTACATGGAATATGTTGATGAAGTTCCCAAGTTTGAGAATCGAGGGTTCAAACATGGGTGGTTCAAAGCCCTTGCTGCCGTTGGGGTTACATCGGATTTGCCAATTCCTTACGAGCAAGTGGATGTTGAGCCACTCGAATCCAACACCGATGAGTGATTTGGGAGGCGTTTCCTAATTTTGTTTAAATTTTTGCTTGGTAGGGTTTTGTTGATTTTTGTAAGTTTTTTGCTTGGTAGAGTTTTGTTGGTTCAGGGTAATTTTCATGTATAAATTGGTTACTAACTTGTACACAATTTATTAATGAACATTTCCTTGTAATGTCACTACTTCTTGAGCACAATTTGTGTGGTTATGTTAATGAAACATTTTGGTGAGTTTGGCTCAAAGCCTTTTGCTACTTTGCGTAAAATTGTTGCTGAGTTTCAGCTTTGAGTTTCAGCTTTTAGGGATTGAATATCCTGTGTCAACATAGATTCGTCTTCTTTATGTCGACTGGATTCAAATTATGAACTGTCAATTCGAGAGCCGACTGGGGTATCTGAGCCGGATAGGTTAGTAAATCTGCCCTTGCCCAAGTGTCCTTGGGGTCGGGGGCGGTCGGTACTTGAGCCGTGTAGATTGATGAGTGCCCTTGCCCCAGTCGGTCCTTGCGGGGTCGAGGGCCGGCTGGGGTACTTGAGCCGTAGAAATATCCTGTCAACAGATTCACCTACTTCATGCCACTGGATTCGAATTATGAACTGTCAAGTCGAGAGCCGGCTGGGGTATCTGAGCCGGATAGGTTGGTGAATCTGCCCTTGCCCCAGGCGATCCTTGTGGGGTTGAGGGCCGGCTAAGGTACTTGAGCCGGATATATTGGTGAATATGCCCTTGCCCCAGGCAGTCCTTGTGGGGTCGAGGGCCGGCTGGGGTACTTGAGCCGGATAGATTTGTAAATCTGCCCTTGCCCCAGGCGGTGCGTGATTATGGTAGAATCGTGCCCCTGCCGTCGAATTAGCCGGCGTCGGGCGATTCAAGATCTGCAATTAATGAGATTGCCTCGAACGTGCTGCCTTTGTGATGGATAAATGAGGAAACATACATCCTGTATGAGCTTGGTAGACAACTGAGCTGAGCTCTTGGGGGGAGACTGATTGCGTGAATGTCGAACCGACTTTTCTTTAACAGTAAAGGAGAAGCGAAGACCCTAGCTGAGCTTGGCGGAGATATGAATTGATGTGGTGAACCCTCGTGGGCAAGAAATAGGAGTGCCATGGGTCGAGAGAGGCGTCAGTCTCCCCAACGTCGCAGTAGATCGCCCAGGCGAGAAAAGCAGTCGTAGGGTAAGGCTCCACAGGCCCGAGTCGAGGGGAGGTCTGAAGCGAAACCGTGCCCATTAAGCTTTGCGGTATTCGTGAAGAATAGACCCATGACAGAGGCGGATTCGATCGTTCGAGACCTAGATGTAGCGGTCGGTTTTGCTCGACAAATATTTCCGCCCGAGGTTCAGAAATCAATGCTGGGTCGACAGGATTACGAGGTGTTTTGCGAGGGCATTCACGGCGCAGTGAGGGGCTTTACACTGCTTACGAAGTCGGCATGCGTCTGCGCGCTACCCATCAAGAGATGGAGAAGAAGGACGAACGTATTCGAAGTTTCGAGGCCCGCGTGGAGGCGGTCAAGCGGGAACTAAGGAAGACCAAGGTGGCTCAGGCACAACCCACCGTGCACACGAACCTAATTGTGGAAGAGAGGGTTACGAGTCGGCTTATCAGCTCCGCACTTGCCGATCGAGAGACGGCTAGTATGTTCGCAATAGAGAGTGCGAAGGGGAGGGCCTATGAAAAAGGTTTCCATGAGGACCGAAAGGTGGGAATTGAGAAAACCAGGGAAACGCTGGCTGAAGAAGTATGCCGATGTGAAAACCGCGGGTTCAGGCACGGTTGGATCAAGGCATCTCAAGCCGCAGAAGCTCTTCGAGCGTCGGGGATTGATTTGGCATCACCACGCTACAGGAGTAAAGATTTTCCATTTTCTGCCTTTGAGATTGAGAAGAGTGAGGATGAGGGTGACGCCGTATGAACTTTATAGTTGTAAGACTGGAACGCAGGGCGTGTTCGAAACTATGTATCTTATTGTTTTATTGAATAAAGATTGTTTGATTATGACCGTTTCGTTGTCATTCATATTCGGCATATGTGTATTTCGTGTTGCTTAAATGTGTAAATATTGCCCAGATAGTCGCTTCATCGCAAGAAGACGCGGGCCTATCAGCAGGATCTGCACATGGGTAGGGTGGACACGTCCACGGCGACCGTTAGGGTTTTATTGAGGCTATTTCAACGGCCATTTGTCTTTGATTTGGGTGAGCGTATTGACGCTTGAGCAGCTGGACTGATGGGCTGGTCGACGGTGATCGGCATATGAATATTTGGCCAACCGGTTTTAATAAAGCTATTTCGCTTTGGCCCAGCCAGCGTGCGTTTTAGCTTGCCGTCGTGATGGCGGTCGTGGCGAATGTCAATCGACGCTTGGTTTATTCAACCAATGCATTTTTGGGAGTTTGATAAAATTCTCTCGAGATTGGGACCTCGAGATTGCGGTCGTTGCTGAGAATAAAAAGGAATGGGCGCTTCGCACCGATAATCCCATTTGACTCATCATTCTTTGTCTGGGATGGTGATTTTGGTTAGAGGCTCACTTTCGGTTGAGTTTGGTGTTGAGATGGCTTGCGGTGGAAAACCTATCCGTGAGGGAGTTAGGTCATCCGTAGGGCTTAAGATCTGTGAGTCTTCAAGCGAAGGGCTTGAGATCTATGAGTCTCCAAGTTGTCGAAGCGGATCACCCCGAAAGGAGAGTCAACAACTGTCAAGTTTCCTTGTCCTAGATCTTGGCCTTGACATTGTCAATGGTGTCAGAGACAATTTGGCGTTATGCAAGTCGTGGGCTTAAGCAAAACTGGCTCAAGGTAGTGCATGCCGTGGAGGGGTTTAGGGCGACGGTCGTTGATTCGGCAATGCTGCTTTACCGGCGCGTTTTGTCCCCTTTTTTGCTTTCGATATTGTAATGTTCGAATGCGGGTTGTATTTATGTAACAACTGTTTAATCAAATAAATGGTTTTATGTTAAGTCTATTTGCGTGTTATTCTGAATTTTGCTTGTGTACTAAAGCTCATCACTTCAAATGCATGATCTGTTCTAGTATGTTACATAGGATCAATTATCAATATCTTTTGTTCGTGCCAAAGTTTGCTCCGGATTCGGAGACGCGATTAGCACTTAGCTGCGTATGATCCGTTCCTGAACCCAGGGCCCATTTGGCCTTAATGAGGTTAATCGGCTTCGAACCCGGAGACTTAATCATCCCTAAGGCGGCATGCGCCAAAGGGGGCTCCGAATCCGGAGGCTTAATCGGCCTTAAGGCGGCATGCGCCAAAGGGAGCTCCGAATCTGGAGACTTAATTGGCCCCAAGGCGGCATGCGCCAAAGGGGGCTCCGAATCCGGAGACTTAATTTGGCCAATCGTGATATCCACGAAGGGCACTCCGAATCCGGAGACTTAATTTGACCAATCATGATATCCACGAAGGGCGCTCCGAATCCGGAGGCTTAATCGGCCCTAAGGTGGCATGCGCCAAAGGAGGCTCCGAATCCGGAGACTTAATCGGCCCTAAGGCGGCATGCGCCAAAGGGGGCTCCGAATCCGGAGACTTAATCGGCCCTAAGGCGGCATGCGCCAAAGGGGGCTCCAAATCCGGAGACTTAATTTGGCCAAGCGTGAAATTCACGAAGGGCGCTCCGAATTCGGAGACTTAATCGGCCCTAAGGCGGCATGCGCCAAAGGGGGCTCCGAATCCGGAGACTTAATTCGGCCAATCGTGATATCCACGAAAGGCGCTCCGAATCCGGAGACTTAATCGGCCCTAAGGCGGCATGCGCCAAAGGGGGCTCCGAATTCGGAGACTTAATTTGGCCAATCGTGATATCCACGAAGGGTGCTCCGAATCCGGAGACTTGATCGGCCCTAAGGCGGCATGTGCCAAAGGGGGCTCCGAATCCGGAGACTTAATTTGACCAACCGTGAAATCCACGAAGGGCACTCCGAATTCGGAGACCTAATTGGCCCTAAGGCGGCATGCGCCAAAGGGGGCTCCGAATCCGGAGACTTAATTTGGCCAACCGTGATATCCACGAAAGGCGCTCCGAATCCAAAGACTTAATCGGCCCTAAGGCGGCATGCGCCAAAGGGGGCTCTGAATTCGGAGACTTAATTTGGCCAATCGTGATATCCACGAAGGGCGCTCCGAATCTGGAGACTTAATCGGCCCTAAGATGGCATGCGCCAAAGGGGGCTCCGAATCCGAAGACTTAATTTGGCCAACCGTGATATCCACGAAAGGCGCTCCGAATCCGGAGACTTAATCGACCCTAAGGCGGCATGCGCCAAAGGGGGCTCCGAATTCGGAGACTTAATTTGGCCAATCGTGATATCCACGAAGGGCACTCCGAATCTGGAGACTTAATCTGGCCAATCCTGGCATGTGCCCCGCTAGGAATCGACATGTGATTTTCGGCGTCGAGGAAAAATAGTTCATATTGCAAAGGCGAAATATATTTACAGGTATCAGAGCCCACAGGTTGGGTCAGTGATAGGGTTTTCGTCAGAACTCTGCTTGTGTCGATTGGGGGGAACCACGTATTTCTTCAATGCCGTGGGTTGTTAGGAAATGCAGGATCTGATGGTAGGTGCTTGGGACGGCCCTCATGATATGTAGCCAGGTTCTTCCCATTATGGCATTATACGGCGAGGGGAGCTTCACGACCAGAATTCCCGCCGACCATTCTCGACCCCGCCGAGCAGTAATGTGACCTTGCCCAATGGGTATTCGGGTTCAGACAGCCAAACAAAGGTGAGGCGCCGGAGATAGATCCGCCTCGTTGAGGCCGAGCTTGATGAAAGTTTGATAGTACATGACCTCTGAACTACTCCCTGGATCTATGAGGATTCGTTCAATTATGAACCGGTTTATGCGTAATCCAATGACCAACAGATCAATTTGGGAAGCCGTTGCGTCATTGAGGTCGGAGTCGTTGAAGGCAATTGTCGAAGGTTCTTTGGACCGACCGGTCGAAATACGGCGCCCCTGTAAGGTTGGGTGCAATGGAATTGTGTGCATGGCCGGGAGTGTAGGCAGGCTGTAAATTACGTGGATCATGCCAAGTGGGGGAGAATCCTGCCTTAATGCTAATGCTTTGGTTGGCTTTCCCTGTTTCACATACTGCAGCAGTCGGTCGTCTTGCACCAATTCTTCCAGGTGATCTTTTAATGCGTAGCAACTCTCTGTTTCGTGCCCGTGATCTTTGTGATATTCACACCTCCGGTCTCTTCGTCATGTATCGGGTGGCCCTACCATCTTCGACGGCCATTTGAAGAATGGAAGGTGTTGGATTTTGGTCATCACAGCGGTGATTGGCACTGTCAGTTTCGTGTACTTTTTGTCGGCGCGCCTCGAGCGCCTACTGTCGACTTGTAATTGCTCATTCGTCGGGTGGGAGCATTGATCACTCGATCGGCGAGAGTCCCACCTTTTGTCCCGTTTAGCACGTTGTCATGGCTCGGGGCTCAGAGGTGGCACGGAGCTTATCGGCTGAGCAATATCAGGAGGTCCCGATTTGGTGGAAGCTTGTCTAGCTTTGATCCTCAGGGCGTCGTCTTCCACTTTGCAATACTCTTCGACTTTCTTCATCAACGCCAGATCGTCTTGGGGGTCTTCGTCGGAGTTGCGAAGACCACTGTCAGAGTGTAGTCGCATTTTCAAGGCGGTGATGGCCATGGAGTCGCTAAAGCGCGTCAACGAGATTGAAGCACTCCCAATATCGCGTCAATATGCTCTCGCTTTCTCCGGTTGAATTTGCATAGCCTGAGAGAGTCACTGCTTTGGCCGTACTGCTGGTGATAAACCCGCCCTCAAGGATTTTTGCAATTGATGGAAACTTCTTATCGGGCTCCAACTTGTAATACCATCTCGACAACTAGCGCCCCAAATCCGGGGAATATTCGCACATGAGGGCTTTCATTGTTCGCATGCAACGTCATGGCTCGCTTGTAATAACGACGATATGATCGAGGGTCTGATTTTCCGTCAGAGAGTAAATGATGGAGCTTTGAACTTCTTAAGGGCCGCCTCGCACTCGTCGAATAAAAGGATCGTGCCCTCTTCGCTCGAATCGCTTATGCGCTTGTTCCTTATGTGTGGGCTTTTTTCAGAGGAGCTGGAAGTGTTTGAGTGCCCCTTGTTATGCTCCGTGGATAATGAATTGGAATCGCTATCAGTTTCCCTTGGTCGGGCTCGAGGTCGTTGTTTACTTGCCCTCATGGGTCGTTCGGGGTCTTGGCGCGCGGCTTCTTTGGATTTTGCTACTTCCAGGGCCAAATCTTGTCGAAGGTGTTCATTTTCTGCGAGCATATTTTCCAGCCTTTGCTCATTCTGTTTAGCTTGTTCTATGATGGCTTGCATCGTCTCCTGCGCTGAAGTCGTTGGTGAGTCGAAATTCAAGACGCGTCTCGCAGCGATGGTTTCCTTCCCGAGCAAATCTGCCGGGGTGATGTCGTCTCTCTGTGTGGTCTCGTCGGTGGCTACCGGAGGATCTTGCGTCACGCCTTCCATGGATGTATTTGAGTATTCCCACAGACGGCGCCAGTTGTGGAGAAGTGGTTTTAGAAATACTCTTCAGATCCTGGGAGACGCTCTTGATACTCAGCTAGTCACCTGCAAAGACAAATACTCCGGTCGGGGGTGCCGGGATTAGCACTCCGGCGGGCAAGTCAGTTCTACTCAAGAAAGCTTGTTTTATAAATTTAGTGAAGTGTTTTTTTTTACCTACCATTCCAAGAACGCTGCTTCTTTATTTATATCTGTTCCTCCTGAGGCCTCGGAGCCTGGGCTTAGTTTTCAATCATTACCCGTTCTTATATTCGGCCCCCAATGATCTCTTTTAATCGGCTTAGTCAGCTTACGTATCGTATTCGGCCCATCCTAGTCTTGCAGAATGGGGCCGATTAATATCTACTGGACGACCGGTTAGTGTCAGTACTAAAACATGCCCCCTTCAAATTTAGCCATATATACGGCTCCCACATCCTCTATTGTCAAAAGGGTGTTTGTCTCTTACCCAAAAGAGAGCATCCATTACAACTACCCTTGTCACCTTCATCAACCTTGTCTCCCACCTTGTCTTTCACCTCCTTGATTGAGCCTGCCATCATTTCTTATAGAGAGAGAGGATCAAAATGTATCAGAGAGGATGAAGAGAAAGAATCAATTAAGAAAAGAGTGATAGAGAGGAAAAGAAACAAAGCATAAGCCTTGAGCCAAAACACTTCCATTTCTTCATTATGCACTGATATATCATCTTTCAATATATCAAAACCATCTCAAAAATTATGTTATAACCATATTCAAGAGCTTTGATTCGAAGGAGAGTGAGTGTTGTTGTTAGAGAGAAAAACAGAGAGTTATATAACCCCATCCTCCCTCATCCGCACACATTATTAAACAACCCAAAAACACCATTCCAACATGAATTTCGAACTTTCAACTTGAAAATTGAGAACATACTTCCTAAACTTGAGGGTAATTAAAAGGAAGTTTAGAAATCTGCCACGCCCCACTTTTTATTACTCGAAGTCATTACCAAATTCACTAACTTAATTCATTTTCAGAGATAACAAGCGGAAATAAACTCATACATTCAATCCGTAGGAGTGATTAACAATACTCTCATTCGTATGCAAAGTAAATATTACATGAACATACTTAATGAATTGCCCTTGGGCTTACATCACTTATGGTACAAGAAGAATGGTGTAACCCTTTCACAACAATGGCATTCCGCCAACATAACAGAGGCCCCGTGGCCAGTAAATAAGTAGATCGAAATCTTGCAGCTCAACCTGCGTAATACCTGAAAAGATTCAACAACGTGGGATGAACATATAGTCCAGTAGGGAACTCAACATGATCCTCAACAATAACAACTTACAGATAGATATGATCATGAACACTCGTTCTCATATTAGAATAGTAATGTGACAGTTTATACAAAATATATATGTATGACTTTTCTCGAAAACAACCGTTTCGCTCAATGCTACAAGCGATTTGTCTTTCCTTTTTCCTTTCATTAACCCTCGTTCCCAATCTTTCATAACATTAACAATTACTTAGGAAATAATCTCACTAAGCCCGATACTCTCTTCCATTTTCAATACATACAGAGATGTACATTTTCAAAACATGTTTATCTTTAAAACATTCGTTCTCCTTCACACTTTCCAAAAGATAAAAAAAGACATTTTGGTTTGTTTCCACTACTATCATAACTATACATGCATATCTTGTAAAAATATAAATTTACAATCCACCAACATGTATACAATCAACCAATGGAGTAACTCGGTTCTCCGAACTGTAACCAATCAAATCCATGATATTTTCAGTTACAACGAAACAACAAAAATCCCACTTTGCTCTACTAGCTATGTGCTTAGTAAGCCAAAGATATACTGAAATAACTACAACCAACTTCGCTCTACTAGCTATGTGCGTAGTAAGCCAACAATATACCCCACTCAACAACATTAACAACAAGCCAGTTTACCAGGCGCTAGCTAGAAGGGTATGGTGCCTCCGATTATTAGCGCGGTCAGTTCTCCAGACGCTAGCTGGAAGGTAACGGTACCTTTGATTCTAAGCGCGGGGTATAACACCAACAATCACAGCACATCAAGGCACAACCAACGTGTATAATGCATATACATAAACTATCAAGACACCAGCAACATGTTAAAGTATATGAACACATGACTATCTCCTTCCAAGCAAATATACATATATATATATATAATGTATCTAACACTGCATCACATATGATGTTCAATTAATCAATGGTAAAATGCATACCCGACAATTCTACACAACCGTGTCATCCTCCACCGATGACCAAGGACAAAACCTCTAGATGCATATAGTTAGTACATTGTAGACGTCCCCGAGCGCCCCGGGAGGGTTAAGTCCCGTTCCATTCATATTAGGGTCACTACAGTTCAAGGACTCAAATGTCACGGTTCTTAATTTTGAACCAAAGAGTCCAAATCCAGCAAATCGATTTCGAAAATAGATTTTTTTGAAAAGAAGTGCCAAACATGGACTGCTTTGCCAGATACAGAGTCGCCACCTAAATGTTTATTAATGGGAAATTTAAGAAACCCTGACTCGGTGCCAAAGGCCACGTGTCCGTCATCACCAAAGTTGCCTCGGCTCGGGAACTTGGGTACGATTGGGGAAGGTCACTTCGTGAGCACCCCCGCTCGCCTGGTCAAAGACCGGCCTCTACTAACCATGATATCTGATTTTGAAAACATTGTGCGTTCTTATTCCGGTTATTAGCCTAGGTTACTATGTGATGCGCACAGCATACAAGTATAGACTGAGTCGTCTGAATTGGAACGAAACACTTCATGTTTGTTTGTGAAAATGGTTTGCTACTCGCAAGTAGACTTAAAATGCGGATTTTGCCACCTTCGGGTGGGCTTGGAAAAACATGATTTTGCCACTATCTAGTGGGCTTAAAACAAACATTTGATGAATTGTTCCAATCCAAATAACACAACCTCCACCCACAGGCATTCAAGCAGTTGTATCACATAAGCAGTTAGCCTCATGGTAAGCATGCTATTCATGGCAGTCACTCACACGCATGCAAGGATGCTAAAGCATAAAACTCACCGAGTACTCCGAGCCAAAACAGAAATCTCATTAGAAATCATGCATGATCCTAAGTATACAAAAATGCCTAATGCAACACATGCAAAAATGCAAACTATAGCAGGCTCGGCTATTCTAAACATGGCATATGGAATGCTACAGCTAACATGTATTCAACTTGGAATTGAAATGCAAATGCAGTTAGTATGATGCGCCGAGCCCGGTGCATGCAAAACAGATGAATGAATACAAACATGCTATCATACTGTATGCTAATTGAAACATGCCCTAATCTAACCATCATAAGCGGGTAAATAAAAGGGAAGAAAGACGTGGGGTTGGAAGACATACATCACACTCACCCACACTTATTACAATTATACCCCCACGCAAAGGGTCCGAATAAATATACAGTCCCGAATAAAAGAATAGTACAGTCCAAATAATGTACAAATTCCTAATTAATTAACATATTAACTAAGAAAGCTGTAAAACTGGCATGCAAGCCAGGGACTGCCTTGATTCCACTCCGGGTGATGAATGATGCATGTTCGGGTTGCCTTTGTGTGGAAATCCATGACGATGCCCCAATTAGCCTCTGTTTGCACCTGTTCTTGAAATGCGTGCCAAGCTCCAAAAAGTTGCTGATTCTTCATTTTGCTGCAACAGAGAGCAGGAAAGGGGCATGGCAATGTATTTTCACAAATGTATGCATGTCTCGATCCTCGTGCCACCAATCAAGCATATCGATGCATAATGGCTGAGGAGTCGAATTGCACAACTCAATATGAAATGGATGCATATGAAAATATAACAAAACCTAACTCCATCATGGATAATCCGGAGTGTCGGTGACTGGGGAATTAAGACATGTTCCGTCACTCAGAGTACGGAACATACCTCGTTTCCTGTGCCCGGGCTAACTCCTATCCCGAACACGATGCAATATGCATGATATGCATGAAATGCAACTAAGATACAACCTAAAATGCGAAAGGCTATGAAATGGCATACACAATGCACGAGGAAACATGGCATACACAATGCGTTAACATACAACCTAGCATACACAATGCTATGGAATGAAATGGCATACACAATACAATATGGGCTTACACCAACACAAGTGGACCTCGGCCACACTCACATAGGAGGCCATTAGATGAAAATGAGATAACTCGAGATGCGTGCATGCGTGCACGCAAACCGAGAACCGAACCTGCGGTACGGAATGCCACTCTAACAAGTCATGGCAAAACACAAAAAATGGCATACTAGCATGCAAAAATCAGGGGTAAAATGAGATGCAAAACAGCCTGAAACCCGGTAAAATGAAACCCGATGCATGAAACGAGTCCCGAAACACGGGTTTTGGCGCATGAAATGGCCTATAACTATACAATGCATACATAATTTGAATATGAGATGAAAATAAAGAAGCAAGGAAGCCCCGATACAAGCGTTTTTACAGTTTAAAGCATGGCCAAACAGCGGGCACAAGTGGGACTAAATTATCATACAAAAATGGCTCCGCAAGGGAGGTAATGAAGCAAGTCACAAATTATGGCCCCAAACAGAGAAGGGGCCTTCTATAATATTGAAGAGGGGCCAAAAATATGATGTTTTATAGTTTATGACAGGTCCCAAAAACAGATACAAATATGCCAAAGATCTCATGCAAGAAATGAGCCAACCAAGGGGCAAAGAAGCAAGTAGTGGCTGGAGGCATCAAAAAAGTGAGGGCCCTTCAACAATGTTGAAGAGGGACCCAAAATATGGATTTTTACAGTTTAGCACCAGCCCCAAAACAGTGTACAAATAGGCTCAAAATATCATGCAAAATGAGGCCACCAAAAGGGCTATAACATGAAGTATACAAAGGGTGTCTCAAACAGCCATAGACCCTTAATGAAACATGAATAGGGGGTCAAAATAGGGCCATTTTCAGTTCTGACCAAGGTCCAAAAATAGAATCTCAATAAGCTAATAAATCATGCAAAAATGGGGACCAAAGAGGGGTACAATGACAAGTGATACATGGAGGTCCCAAAAAGTGGTGAGCCCTCCTTAAATGTTGAAGAAGGGCTCAAAATAAGCTCAGTTACAGTTTATATCATGCTTCAAAACAGATTACACATAGGCCAAAAATACTATGCAAAATAATGGCATACAAAGGGATATTGAAGCAAGTGTAAAATGGGGGTCCCAAACAGGGTAAAACCCTTAATGAAATAGAAAAATGAGCTCAAAAAAATGACATTTTCAGTTATGTCCGGAGCTCAAAACAGCAAGCCAAAAGGCCTAGGAAATGGTACAAAAATGAGCTAGAAAAGAGGGAAATGGCACTCACCCTTGAAGACCAATCTTTGGTTGCTTCTTGGACCAAGAAATGTTGCCTCTCAAGCTCTGGAAAGCTGCTCCAAATGGCTGGAATGGAGGTGGTGGTGTGGTGCTAGGTGATGGTAAAGAAAGGGTGTAGGAACTTGGATGTTTGGAGCTTGGAAATGGGAGATGAATGGAGGTATGTATGCAAGGCTTCAAGACCAATTTTTTTTCAACCCCAAACCAGACCTGAGATGCTGGTTTTTATAGGCAAAAAGAGGTGAAAAAAGAGGGGGGGAAAAGGGGGGGAAAACAAGCCAAGTTTCCCCCCAAAAGTTGGCAAACCCGGATACACAATCTAGGAAGGAAAGAAGAG
Source organism: Camellia lanceoleosa (assembly GCA_025200525.1). Taxonomy (NCBI): domain Eukaryota; kingdom Viridiplantae; phylum Streptophyta; class Magnoliopsida; order Ericales; family Theaceae; genus Camellia; species Camellia lanceoleosa. Next base: position 108,658,654 of record CM045758.1, read on the forward strand.
CATTTTTGGAAGGAACCAGGTGTGAGGAACATGGCCAGCTAGTTTTCTTGGGATTAGGTGGCCGGCCGGCTACTTTTTTTGGGTTTTCTGGCCGGCCAGCTACTTTTCCTGGCTTTTCTGGCCGGCCAGCTACTTTCAGGACAAAAAACATGGGCTGCCGGAAAGAAAAGTGGCCGGTGGGTGTTTTTGAAGTCCAAATATGTCTGTTCAAGTGTCCAAATTGAAGCCCCGGAAGTTATCTTTCCAATGGTGCAAACCTTGCATCAAAATTCCTCCTGTGGAAAAAGTTATGCCCGTTTCCGTGAAGCCGCGCAGATTCAGTCCCAACCAAAGTGATACCCTACTTCAATCAACAATATCTCCCCTATCCGGAATTGGATTTAGGAGATTCTTGAGTGCAAAATGAAGCCCCGGGAGTAAGATTTCCAATGGTGGTGGCCTCATAGCTTGATTCCAAGTATCCAAATGAATAGGCCCGATTCGGCGAGGGCTACTCGATTCTCTCTTAACGGTTCATGCCCATTTTCTCCCCCGACTGGATTTCTTCCCTCTTCTCTTCTTTTCTTCGACTCCGAACCCCTAAGTGAGGTGTTTTGAAATATTTTTCAAAGATTTCATCTCTCTTTCATTCATTTCCACTTTGTCCTTGCTTGGTTTACCGAAAAGCGCAACATTTGACAAAATACGAGCCTCGGAATATCGTAAAAACTTTATTTTCAAAATGTTTCGAAAGAGAGGGTTTTAAGATCTAAAATCTTTTGATCAAGATTGTTTTGGTCCAAAAAGGGTATGAAGTTGAGGTTTGACTCTCTCTTTGTCGAAGAAATTGCACTTTTCCCCTGCACATCTTTCTTCACCATATAAACCATCAGTCGCGTCCAAGTCTTATGGACGGTCAAAAATGGGGTGTCTACATACATCTATTAAAAGACTCAAATATCATGAATCACAACCCAACAACAACATTAACCTGGTACTTAAAGATACAACTTCTACAGGTGTGTTCAACACTCAAGATACAACGATCCAATTCTCAAACTTATTTCGAAAACACTTTCTTCATTTTCTCAAAAACAATTCCATTTCCTTTTTGTTACCACAAAACCAACTCCACATTCCTTGTTTCCATAAAATCAACTCCAAAGCCATGGTTAATCCCTTAGGCATTAACACCCTTACCACACTCATTTTGACAAAAGAGATTTACACACAATGGTCAACAAACCCTTATTTTAATTTACCCAATCAAAATATAATTTAGGGCTTTTTCTTCCTTTAACTACAACAAGCTAATTTATATTCTAATTAGCCAAGACAATAAGTAGTGAAGCCAAATCCATTCTCAACACAACCAACCCTAGGTTTATCTCATGATTTTCAAACAAATCCAACAAGATATAATTTTCATGCAATACAAAAACTAGCACATGTCTATCTATAGATGGAGTATTGAAAAAGAACAAGGAGAATCCCTACCTCAAATGGAGAACTCCAATGGAGAAGATGGCCCGAAATCAAAGTGCTCCAAATCTCAAATTTCTTGGATCACAACGAAGCCCTCGACGATCAACACCCTTCTTACAAAGGCCCAAGGTGAGGAAAACACTCTAGCTAGATCAATCCTAAGAGAGAAGTTAGGTTTTAGAGTGAGGTGCTCTCCAATGGAGGTTTTGAAAAAGTAGGAAAGAGAAAGGAAATCAAAAAGTGATCCAAAAAGCTAAGTCTCGGACTGATAGACATGACACCTTGCTCGAGCGTGGAAACCCCCGCTCGAGCATCACTCACAGGATCCCACTCGAGTGGCCAAACCCCCACTCGAGCGGCAGATGCACGCTTCTAGAACTTTTACAGAACAGGTCCCCGCTCGAGCGTCAAACTTCCCGCTCGAGCGTCACACACGAACTCCCGCTCGAGCGTCCAAACGCCCGCTCGAGCGTCCAACACTACAGAAGAAATACTGGGAGATGGATTTTCCCGCTCGAGCGCCAAAACCCCCGCTCGAGCGGAGAGACCAAAAACTGGGCAAAACTTCTAAGTTTTAAAACACAACCAACTTATTCCTAACTTGCCCAACACAACCCAAAACTCTAAAACAAAGAGTAAGGGATAGAAAAGAAGATAAGACAACAACAAATTTACGGAACTGAGTCCGGATTAAAGTTAAACATCAAAGGGAAAACCGGGATCGCTATAAAATCAAACCCTTTCATTAGAAGGTAAATTTTGTACACACTTATTTTCTTGCATTTTCTTTCTTATATTGCTTTTCTTGCTTCAATTTCATGTTATAAACATATTGTAAGCTAACTGTAAGTGGTTAGTTAAGCCATCTATATATTTTCTATTTGTTTTTCTAGTGTTTGCAAAATTGGCCGGCCGACTACCTTTTTGGCTGGCTAGCCAACCTTCTTTTGGATAGAACCCCTGCCTCTCGGCATTGAGCAAAACAGTCTCCGATGGTCTTCGAGGCCCTTGAAGCTCCTGTTTTCTTTTATTTTAGTTAGAGAGAGTTCTAAGGATTTAATTTTGTTGTAATATTTTTTTGTTCCTCTTCCTCTCTTATTTGGATTTGTAATATTCAAGTGATGTAATAATTTCCTGCCTTGCTTCTTTCTATCCTGTTCTTTTACTTGCTTTCCTTATCTGTAAATATGCGTTATATATGGTCTTGTCATCATATCCATGCTTTTGCATCCACGTTTTATGCCTTAAGATTCGGCTAAATTTATATTTGTGGGTTTAATCAATTATTATGTGATTTTGTGCAATACTTCATGTATTGAGATGATTCATATGTCATCTATTAGAAGTAAGATCTTTAGTTACATTTCATGCGTGAATTGCATTAGGATTTTGTACATAGGATCATGCATGTGTTTACTAACTTTTTTGATAATTATTTATGGACGCCAATAAATATGTAAGTTTTTGTACTTTAGCATCCCGCTTGTGCATGTTTTTCTTACTATGTTTAGCATCCTACCATGTAGCTATTTCCTTATTTGATATAACTCTATGCATGCCAGTAGGTGAAGGTTGTGTTGTTTAATTTAAAATAAAATTGATTTTCATGATTGCACTATGCAAAACATTTTCAAAATATATGAAATTAAATCGTTCCAAAATAAATGACACAATCTATATTTGCTTGCTTCACATAGTAAATTCTAGGATTTATTAAATAATTAGAATATGAACATATAAAGTTAATAAAAATCATATCATGGTTTAGTAGAGGTCGATCTTTTGATCGGATGAGCGGGGTATAGCGATCCCGGTTTTTTACCCGACCTTTGTTACATTCCAGACTCTGGTTTCATGGTTTAATATTGTATCCATGTCATGTTTTCCTCCTTTAACTCTTTGAATTTGAGTTTTAGAACATGTTGGGCGTGTTTGGAACAAGTTAGTTGTTAGTTGGTCTAGATTGTTGTTGCACAGATTGCAGTTTCTTCGCTCAAGTGAGGTTTCTTGCACTTGAGCGAGCCTTGTGTAATTTGCTCCTTCGCTAGAGGGAGGTTTCTTGTGCTCGAGTAAGAATTGAGAGTCCTCAGGTTTCTTTTCCAGACGCAAAATTTCTGGGAAGGTGAAGTGCTTCGCTCGAGCAAGGCTTCTTGCACTCGAGCGAGCGTGTGTATCTGTAAAACTTCTGAAGCTTTGCATTTTGCGCTTGAGCGACGCTTCTTGCGCTCAAGCGAGATCACTTGTTGTGTCTGGTCGCTCGAGCGATAACTCCTTCACTCGAGCGAAGGTTGCGTATATCAGTTCGCGGTAGGGAATTTTTACATCACTTTTTGATTTCCTTTCTCCTAAAAACCCTAATCCGGCATTCTTTCTGTCTCTAAAACTCTCTCTCTCTCTCTCTCTACAAATACTCCATAATCTACGAGTCTCTCCACCCTACTCCCTTTGTTAAATAGTTAGAGCATCTTGTGGGCTTCCTCTTGATCCGAGCAAAATCGAGTTTGGACACTTTTGAGTTTCTTCATCATCTACTTTGAGCTTCTACACTTGAGGTAGGGATATTCTACATCTTGTTATGGTTTTTAACCTAGGTATTTGTCATTTTGTATAAATTGTGGGATTTGGAAGGATTTGGGTAAAGTTAGGGTTTAATCTCAAAAGTAAGAGAGGGATTTTATATTGGGTTCCATGAACATATATATGGGGTATTGAATATGAGGTTATGTGGGTTAAAATGATGAAATCTGAACTTGGGATTGATTTTTGGGAAAAGGAAAAAATTGCCCTAGTTTGTATTAAATAATTATTTTGTATAAATAATGAAATTGATATGGGAAATATGAAATTGGGAGGATGTGTGAATGAATGGTGTAGTTGGATTTGATAAATTACTCACCTGTGGAAAATTTGACAAATTATCTGTTGATAGATTGTATATCTGTTTAGAAATATCTATTTTGGGCTATCGGTGGAGAATTGTTATGACTGTTGTAGAAACTGTATGAGGACCAGGTGAATTGAAACTGGTCATTTGAATTATGTCATTGAATATGACAGTTTGATTAAATCATTGAATATGTGATTTGGATAGTTATTGCATATGACAATGCTTTTAAATACATTGTATATGTATCATTGTTTGAGAGGAGATAGAGGATGTACTCCATTGTTTGGGAGGAGATAGGGAATGGACTCCATTTTAAATTAAGTTGGCCAGAGTGTCTAGGGTGAAAGTCTCGAAACCTTATATATGCATATTTGGGTGTCGATTCCCTCGAACGAGAATCCGTAAAATGGCAAGAAGTTTGAAGTGTTTCAATAATGGATGTTATTGAAATGTGAATGAATGAGTTGTAGCCTTATTTGGGATTGTTTAGATGATAAGGAACTATACTTATGCATTGATTTGAAATGAATGAATGGAAATGGATCAAGTTATGGTCATCAAAATTGAATGGTAATGAGGAGAATGTAAGTTTGCCTTGAGTATTGGACTTCTATTTGACATTTATATCTTACTTAAATCTCATATATTGTGTTAGTTTATCTCACGAGCTTTGGCTCACCCTACTTGGAAAACCATTTTCAGGTACTGGTGATATACCACCTCCAAGGACATAGCTTGGGAGAACTAGGGGCTGAAGGCTCTGTTTTTGTTACATTTATGCTTAAATGTTAATTCAAGCCAAGGGCTTTCCATGTATAGAGCTTAGGACTCTTTTGTTATAACCAAGTGATATCTTGGAAAAATGTAAGCCCGTAAGGCGTTTATTTTGTTGTAATCAATTAGTGTTACATGCTGTAGTCTCAGAATGAACATTTATGAAGGTATAATGCATGTAATATCTCTTGTAATATAAACTCTGGTGAATGAAAATATAGCATTTCTATTGTGTTTATGAATCTCTTGGATTGGATTATCCTCTTTATTTTGAGGGGGTTACATGGGGGGGTGCTCAATTAATTATCTTCCCCCCTCATGCCTAAGGTTCCAAACCAAGCATCTTTAGTTACAACGAACAGTGGCCTTAGCACGAGTCACAAATTTCCTAATTTTCTTAAAATATTAAGTGGCGACTCTAAGATCTGGTGATGTAGTCTATTTCTGACAAAGGATTTGTAATAAAATGGATTTTCTATAAAAGTTTCCTAAGATTTGGACTCTCATCTATGTTTCACATTGCACTCGTGAGATTAGATCAAAGAAATCAAGGGTTCGAATTGTTCAACGCGCGCAGGTAACTCCGAACGGTGTTAATGACCACACATAAAAAAAAGTAAAATATAATTTATTCTAATTTCATATATACTTCAAAATACAGCTAACAGAATTTCTCCAACACCAATTGGAGATTATGCTCTTACAAAATATGTGTGAAGAGTTGTATTTTGTTTAATGAATATAAATTTGGTCAATAGTCTCTTAATGTGTTTTCTAATGGTAAGAGAATATTCAATGTATAAAGTTCATCAAAAACAAAATTTATACAACAAGAACACAAAATTGCACACCTCTTTTTATTATTGATTTTGCCCTTTTTTGTTATTTGACCAATGCTTGAAGCCTTTGTCATTATATACATCTCCATTAGTTTGTGTCGAGTTAGAGGGAGAAAGATAAGTATAGAGATAATGTAAAACTATAGTTACTATTGATCTGGTTCTTGTTCCTCACCAATATCAATTGATCTTCTTGTGGTAATCTTTGGACCATGGTTTTAAAAATTAGACGGGCTCGGCCAATTTGATCGGTTGAACCATCGACGGGTCAAGGTTTCAGTGTAGATACCTTCTAAATCATTTAAAGTAAAAAACCAACCTATTTAGAGAGAACCAGCAAAATCGATAGTTAGATTGCGAACTAAATGACCCGAAGACAAGTTAGGCGAACCGTCTGGTTGATGAAACTTAAAAATTTAGACTTTTTTTTTTGTTATTTTCTAATTTTTGTTATTTATTTATTTAATTATTTTTTGGTTCTTTTCTTTCTTTTTATTATATATATAAAAGAAAATTTTGATTAGAAATTCTCTTTCAAGAGTCTTCTCTTCTGAAGAATCACATTGAGAGCTTGAAATTATTGTGAAAGTCTCTATCTATTTATAAAAAAATTTAACAAAAAATTTTTAAAAAAAATCTTCCAAAAAAACTTATTAGAGGGATACTTGAAATTTTGATATCCCTCCAAAATCTTTGTTCTTCTTTCAGTCAAATTATTTGAATTAAAATCATATGGAAGGAACAATGAATATTTGGTTTCCTTTTCCAAAATTAAAACTAATAATATTTTAAAATATATTATTATATTTTTCAGTAAAAAAATTTTAAAAAAAATATTAGGAGAAATATTTAAGATAATTTAATATTTTCAATTTTTTTTATTTATAACTTTATTACTTATATTTTTATTTAAATATAATTTTAATATATTTATAATGTCACGGTTCGATTCCGGTTCAACCTGACGGTTGTAGCGGTGACCCATCCACCTGATCCCTTTTTCAATTTGCCCAGTGGTTCAATTTTTAAAACATTGCTTTGGACATCACACAAAATCTTAGTCTTCCTGAAAAGTTATTTATTAGTGGTCTTAAAACATTACTCCACACCACCCATATTAGAACACTTGTCCTATTATCTCCAGTTAATAGACACAAAAATTATAGGTCTCACTATTTTAACTACTGAAATTCAAATTGAGGACCACCTGTATTTATCCTAAGAGCATGTTTGGTACGATGAAATGACATGAAGTAGGAATGAAATCAGTGTGAGAATGGAATACAAGGTTGAATGGAATGGAATGTCTATTTCCATTCCATTGTCAAGTTGCCAACATGGAATGACATAGAAATAGGATGACAATTCTCATTCTCATATTTAGTTATGCCTATTAAAAATTAACAAATAAATAGAGAAAGTGAAAGTGATAGTGAAAGTGAGTCGATAGATCATAATAAGATTGATAGTTGTGAAAGTGATGGTGTGAGTCATAGTAATTGTGGTGGTGGCGGTCGCAATGGCAATATCGGTGGTGGTTATATTAATGATAATAGGATGGTGGTACTAGGTTGTTGTAGCCTTAGTGGTAGTGGTAAGATGGTGTTGTGGTTGCGCTGGTGGTGGTGGTAATAGTAGCAGTGACAGCGACCAACGTACGGTAGTAGAGTGATGGTTCTTGTGATAGTGATGGTGGTGGTGTGATGTTTATGAAGGTGATATATAGTAGTGGTTGTGGCGGCAGGGGCAGTGGTGGTAATGGGAACGGTGGTAGTAGGGTGGTAGTTCTAACGATAGTGATAGTGGTAGTTTTATGGTTATGGATGTGGTGGTAATGGTTGTAGCGATAATGGTAGTAGTGGTGGTAATGGTTGTAGCGATAATGGTAGTAGTGGTGGCATCGCTAATACAATAATGATAGTATGGTGGTGTGGTGGTTGTGATGTGGTTGTAGTGGCAGTGGTGGCAATAAGGTGGTAGTGGAGGTGGCGGTAGGGTTGTGGAATGGGTGGTAGGAGAACATAATGGTAGTAGTAGCTAAATAATAATATTTTTTTTAAGTGTTAACAAAAATAATAATATATATTTTTTTTAATAATTCCATGATTAAATGGAATAACCATTCCTTAGGTTGGAAGAAGGAATAGGCATTTCCACATTTTGTTGGAATAATTATTTTAATGGAATGACTATTCTCACCAAGATAAGGCATACCAAATAAAGGAAAGTGAATGCAAAGTTAGAATGGACATTCCATTCCATCATATTCTATCGTACCAAACGTACTCTAAGAGCGAAACCCTTTTGGGATAACTATCCGTAAGTTCTAATAGTTGGAGTTAATTCCTATAAAATCCTATTAAAAATAAGTCATAGTAAAATCATCGCTAAAAATAATTTTTTAAGACGATTTTTGCATATTACTAAAAATTGACAATTAGTGACTTTTTTATCACGATTTTTATAAATTGTCGCTAAAATTTATAATTAGTGACGTTTTTCTATAACGAATTTTCAAACTGTTGCCAAAAGTTAAAAATTAGTGACTTTTTTTATGACGATTTTTTAAACTATTGCTAAACTTATAATTAGTGATATTTTTTGTGACAATTTTCAAACTGTCACTAAAAATTAATAATTAACGACATTTTTTAAAATAGTGTTTGATAAAAATATCATTAATTATCATAAGACCTATTAGTTAATAAGTCCACCTATTAAAACTTATATTTAAGTCGCCAAAACTTTTATAGTCCACGCAACAGATCAAGTGGGTCTCTTATTTCACTCTCACAAAATAAATTTTCCATATTTCATTTTGCAATAAAACTATAGTGAGTTTTTACTACATGATTTTTTATTTTGTGTTTTTACTATAGTTTTGCAATAAAACTATAGTGGGTCTCTTATTTCACTCTCTTATTTATGATTTTTTTTTTTGTTTTTGTATTTAATTTTGTGGAAACGTTGTATAAGCCTATGCCTAGGCTTGTAGACTGTGTCAAAAGTTGTAAAGTGTTGGACGTAAGAAAGATATGCAATAATGGCCCCGTTTGGTAGAGCTGTAGAAAGTGATTATAGATTATAATTTAATAGATTATGACTTATAACTGTGAACATAAGCTGTTAACCTGTTTGGGGCAACTGTGGGATTATAGATTTAAGCAGCAGAGTAGTGTTTGGCTAATAAGCTATAAAATAACTTTTTACTTTATAATTGTCCTTTCTACCCTTATATGATATAAAAATGATTATTTTGTCATTTTTTTCAGTTTTAATTTTTTTAAAAAATATTTCATTAATAAAAGTTAATATAAGTAGTATTAATTAGTATCAATTAATATAAAAATTGATACATTTGCTAAAAATGTAATGGAAGTATTATTGTCACAATTATTTTCTATTATAAATTAATTAGTACCAATTAATACTAAACTTATTAATTAGTATCAATTAATGGCTTAATTAGTCTCAATTAATATTAAAATTATTCATTAGTATAAATTAATATTAATATTTAATTTTTATTAGTATCAATTAATATTAATAATCAACAATTGTTATTAATTAGTATCAATTAATAATTAATTCATTACAAAAGTATACAATATTAATTTATTAATAATTAATACCAATTAATATTGATTTTTTTAATTAATATTGATTTTTTTCTTTTTCTTTTTCTTCAGAAATATACAATTTTTTATTTTTTAATTGATATAAAAATATACAATATGAATTTATTAATAATTAATACCAATTAATATTTATTTTTCAATTAATATTGATTTTTTTCTTTTTCTTTTTCTTCAGAAATATACAATTTTTTATTTTTTAATTGATATAAAAATATACAATATGAATTTATTAATAATTAATACCAATTAATATTTATTTTTCAATTAATATTGATTTTTTTCTTTTTCTTCAGAAATATACAATTTTTATTTTTTAATTGATATAAAAATATACAATATGAATTTATTAATAATTAATACCAATTACTATTTATTTTTCAATTAATATTGATTTTTTTCTTTTTCTTCAGAAATATACAATTTTTTATTTTTTAATTAATATTAATTAATAATATTAATATTTGGGTATTGACGAGGGCATTTAAGTAATTTTAGCCCTCCAACACCAATCTAGGCTTAAGTCAAAAATTTAAGCACCCTTGACCAAATTTTTGAGATAAGCTGAGAAATAGCTTTATTTAAGCTATAAGTTGGTTAACTTAAGCTGCACCAAACACAATATTTTAGCTTAAATTAAGCTAAAAGTTAAAATAAGCAGCTTATAAGCTCTACTAAACAGGCCTATTAGAATAGCTTTTGGTTTTTGTCTGTACATACAAGATGTATTCTATAAATTGGCATTCAAACCAATGAATAAAACAATGTAAATTCTCTCCGTCTTTGTGTTTCCAACTTTGTCTCTAACTTCTCTTAACTCCATAACTCCATTCCATAATAAAATAGTAAAAAGCTCATTTCCTTTTTTTTGTTTTGTAATTGGTATTAAAGCTTAGTGAAGAGCTTTTGAAAGGAAAATCAAGCTATGTAAGTATTTTTCTCTACATCTAAATTTTTGATATATATAAGTGCGTATGGTGTGCTTTATGCTATAAAAAAAATAATAATAATAATTCTTAGTCAAGTTTAGCATTTAATTGTGTATCTTTTGTATTTTATATCTTCATAATTATTTGTTTCATTTATAGTTGTTGTAAAACCTATATGCTTAGTTTATGTCAAAGCCCATATACTCATTAAGATCTTTTGACTATTGGCCATAATTAAGTCTTTAAGATCATAAAGAGAGGTTTTAGGCACCGAATAAATGCACTAGAAAGGTCTTAGGTACCAACAACAATCTATAATGGCAATTAACCCTGAAGATATAATATGCTTTGGAAATACAAAAAATAATGTTAATAATAAATATGACCATAGTATGCATATTACTAAAGAGTCTGCAGATATAAATAGAGTGTGTTCCAGTTTAAATAATATTACGAATATTACGTGTTTTTGGTTTTCTAAATTAGATAAACATAAAAAAAATAAATCAAAATTATCTAGAAACCAAAGTTGAGTCTATAGAATCCAAAATAGACAATTTGGGCTCTATAATAAATATTGACTTAAAAAAAGAAGCAAAAAACCAAATAAACAATTTAGTGACAAAATTAGAAACTATATCCTTCATAAAACAATGATGGAATGAATAGTCCAAAAGATAATTACATTCCTAGGCTATTTTATGGTACAGAAGATATTATGGTACTTCAAACCAATACATTTAATAGAACTGAATATGAAAATATTGTTAAAATATTGGATTATTGGAGAAAATTATATAAAGACCCAGATTTAGGTATTGATGAAAGAAATAGGCTACTAGACCAGATAAGATAAACTTATCTAGAACGTGAAGCCCTTTTACTAAACTTTAATTATGATGTTAATATGTCAACTAATGATGATGATAGCCAATCATCCTCATTTGAAGAAATATTATATCAAGATATTTCACCAGAAATAAATAAAGAGAAAAGAAAGGCAGTAGAACCAATTGATCCCGAATTAATTGGCACATGGGGAGATGGAGAAAATTTTGACTTTATTCGAACAAATGAAGTTAAAAATGATACTGACACTAGAAGTACCACTAATCCTATACCTAAGCCAGCAATATCTAGAAAATATAATAATCATAAGTATCCAATAGCTTAAAATGGTACTTATTTAGATTTGTCTCATGTTCCATTTAAGGATTAGGAACAAGCAATTGATGATTGGGCATAATCATTGTCCATCATTATTATCAATTATAAAAATAGTTGGTCAAAGAAAAAATTCCTTGATTATATTGCAGCAACTCTCTAGGGAGATGTGTTGCAATGGTTACGACAGTGGGAAAAATCTAAAATTAGAAAAAGTCAAAAAATGACTTTGTTGGCAAATTTTCTCACACTTGACACAATTTTAGCTGAGTTTGCAAAAATCATAAAAGAAAATTTATGTGGTTTTGTTGGAGATACTAATTTGCAAGCAAATGCAAATTATATTTTGACTAAATCAAAACTATGTAATTTTTGTCTCTTTGAAGACAATGTTCAAACTTTTAAAAAATATTATTATCTTATTGATCCACCAGCAAATCAACCCTAGTTAGATCAATTTTTCCATAGACTCTCTAATCCATGGGATGAGTTATGTGTTAAAACATATCCTGATTTTCTCAAAAAAATGGAGAAGGAAGAATATGATAATCTTGATTTTTGCATTAATTATGTTCTAAGACTGATAGCAGATCGATGTCTAGAAGCAAAAGAGAAAAAACAAATAAAAAAATCAAATTTCCAACTCACAATATGGTCAAAAATGTTGTGATAAAATTTTAAAAGAAAATTGAAAAATTGGTTGTAATACATTTCCTAAACAAAAAGAATTTTTCAAAAAATGCATAAAATATAAATGAAATCCTTGAAAAAAGAACAAAACTTTTTCAAAAAAGAAAAAGTATATTCGAAAAAAGAAACCAACAGGTGTTTCAAAAAAGAAAACTTGTAAATGTTACATTTATAACGAAGAATGTCACTATGCACCAGAATGCCCAAAAATGGGAAAAAATGTGCAAAGAAAATGATTTAAGTTCTTGAAGAACAAGATTTTGAAATAATATATAGCGAAAAAATTTCTGATGAAGAAGAAATCTTATACAAAATTTCTAGTGATGAGGAAAGTTCAGATGAAGACCTACTCTTCATGATGACAAATATTAATAGTCAAGAAACATCTCAAGAAGCAGATAGTATATCTCAAGAAGAAATACAAGCAATTCGACTTGGAGATGTAATCGGAGAAGAAAAAACTTTTACCGACGAAGAATTAGCAAAATTTGAAAAAATGCAAGAAGTTACTATTTCAGAAATTTATAAACTTTCAAAATTCAACTTCTTTTCAGCAAGAGTGTTTGAACAATACAGTGGTAATAGTCAAGCAAAATGGTCAGAAGAAGAAAATATTGATATTCCTTTTTTTTTTTTATAAGAAAAAGGTTACAAGATGGAAAAACAAATATCCTAAAATTCAATATATTCATATTTGATTAATTCAAGTAACTTATAACAGCCTTATTTCGCCAAGGGATAAATACTCTTATTTTGGCAGTAATTTTTGGCAAAAGATTTTCCGACCCAATGGAAGCAGTCATTGGAGAAATCCAATTTAATTTGGCTAATGGAGTAGTTTGGTTTAATGTTAGACCAAATTTCTTTATTTTCATAAATGATCCTAATCTTGAAGATACAGTCAGAATAAGAATTAAAACACAAGGATTATAAATGAAATCTAATTCACATGATTTGGCTATTCGTCGGAAAACAATTCACGAATTGATGAAATTTCCTGAAACAAACACAAAATCAAATGATAATAAAATCATTGAAATCTTTGAACCAAGACCATTTGACACGGTAATACAACCTCGTCTAATGAATTGGAGAGATTTAGAAATCTCTCGACAATGGTTAATCCATGACGTAGTGGGACAAGGAGAATCTTTCAAAACAAAAAATCCTGCATAATTACAAATACAAGCATCAGGAAAAAATTTATATATTGAAAATACAGTTCAAAAAATTAAAAGATCAATTTCTGTATTTGAAAAAGATTTTCCTAACAAATCATTTTCAAAATTAAGCATTGGAGAATCAAGTAATAATTCTAATCAAGAATCTATTACTTCAACAAATGTTCAGATTCCTATTTTTTCAAGAATAAGAAGACAACTTGAACATATTAAGTCTGCATATATGTATCATTTTCAAACAAAAAATGATGATATTATTTTTTCTCCTAGCCAAGAAAAAAGAAGATACACATATGTATTAGAAACATTTAATTTTGCAGGTTGTAAACCCTATAGCCTCAGTGTTCTTATAGACACAGGAGCCATAATCAGCTCATGTAAATGGAATGCCATACCAAAAGAAAAATGGACATTAATGAAACATCCAATTTTGGTTATTGAAATTGATGGCAACCATACTTCCATACAATTCAAGGCTAAAAATATAGCTATTTGGTTAAATGATAGCAAGTTCATTATACCAAAAATTCTATGTTTTCTTTATATGCATGGAGATTTCCTTATTAGGACTGAATATAAAAAATATTGTTGAAATATTGAATTATTGGGGAAAATATTGATGAAGAATATCATAATCTCATCAATAGGATAGAAGCATAGTGGACCCCACTATCACATACAGCTGTCTCCTGATCGACTGCAACCTTATCTAGGACACATGGAGCAACCTGCATTATTAGGCGAAAAGTGGTTTGACAAATCCTTTCAGCTGACGCTACACTACAAATTAGTTCAGCCAAAACTTATTTATAACAGTCTATCTCTTTGAAAACTGGGGAGGATAGACAGTGTATATATATATAATTGTATGTAGTATAAAGATGACAAATAATTGTAGTATCTCATTTATGACTTTTTTTTGTCTTTGTATTTAATTTTGTGGAAATGTTGTATAAGCCTATGTCTAGGCCTGTAGACTTTGTCAAAAGTTGTAAAGTGTTGGACGTAAGGAAAATATGCAATACTGTTAGAATAGCTTTTGGTTTTTGTCTGTATATACAAGATGTATTCTATAAGTTGGCATTCAAGCCAATGAATAAAACAATGTAAATTCTCTCCATCTTTGTGTTTCCAACTTCATCTCTAAAAATAATTTTATATATAAATATCTTTCAATGCAAATACAGGAAAAAGCCATTTCATTAAGCATAAACAATGTCTTAATTCATATTCCCTTGTTAAAACAACATAAATATATTTGTGAGAAAGTGTTTGCATCCGTTCTGCGTGCTGATTTAACCCCCATTATCAAAACCATTGATGAATCACACTGGATTTATAAAATTTTAGAAGAAAATTTTAGTGAACATCCATTAAAACTATGACAATGTAATCCACGTTGTTGTAGTTTGAAATTAAAAGACCCTGATGTTATCATTAGAGTAAAACCAATTATATATATTAGACAAGATATAGATGAATTTGATATTCAACTGTAGGAACTTTTAGACAAAAAGTTAATTGAAGAAACTAGAAGCCCTCACTCTAGTCCAGCTTTTATGGTAAGAAATCATGCTAAAATTAAAAGGGGAAAAACCCAAATGGTAGTCAACTATAAACGGCTAAATAAAAATTTAGAATTTTATGGATATTTTATTCCAAGAAAAGATGTTTTGATTAACTTAACCAAAGGATTAAAAATCTTTAGCAAATTTGATTGTAAGAGTAGATTTTGGCAAATTTAACTAACTGAAGAGTCAAAAAATTTGACAGTTTTTAGTACACCTAGAGGACATTACTACTGGAATGTTATGTCTTTTGGGTTAAATATAACACCACAAGTATTTCAACGGTGGATGGATACAATTTTTAAAGATCTTAAATATTGTTGTGTAGTTTATATTGATGATATACTTATCTTCTCTAAAACCAATGAGGAGCATAAGAAACATTTAAAATTACTTTGTGAAAAATTCCAAAAACATGAAATTATTTTGTCTCCAAAAAAGATTGAACTAGAAAAAGAATCAATTGAATTTTTGGAAATAATTTTAGACCAGAAAGGTTTAAAATTAAAGGAACATATTTTGTCCAAAGTACGAGATTTTCCTAATACTCTTGAAAATATAACACAATTACAGATTTTATTAGGCATTTTAAATTATGGACGAAATTTTATCAAAAATCTTTCAAAAATAGAAATTCCTTGGTTAACCAAATTAAGGAAAAATGTCATTTTTGAATGGACAGCTAAAGATGTTGCTTTAATTAAACAAATTAAAGAAAATGTTAAAACTTTACCAGATGTTTATCTTCCTAAAACAGGTGATAAATTAATTTTAGAAACAAATGCCTCAGAAGCATGTTGGGGATGTATTCTTGAAGCAATACCAAGTAATTTGAGATACCTTTATCAGAAAATGGGATTAGACCAAGAAAAAATCCAATACCCATAAAGTTACAAAAAGAAAAATTAATTTGTGAATATAATTCTGGAACATTTAAACCAAATGAACAGAAATATATTATTTTTGAAAAAGAATTACTTACAATAAAATTGGCAATAAAAAGTTTTCATATTTATTTAATCTCAGAAAATTTTATTTTACACACTGATAATAAAGCAATAAGAGATTTCTTAATTAATAAAAAACCTATTGAGCAAGGAAGAAGATTAGCTTGGTATAATAAAATTTCTGAATATATTTTTGAAGTAGAACATCTTAAAGGTACTAATAATTTTCTTGCAGATTTTCTTAGTAGAAATTGTTTCAAAAAATTAAATTATTAAACAAGTAATTTTAATTTTTGTAGAAGACCTCTAGATCAAGAGGAAAACAATAGACAAGTGTAAACAACCCGCTCAAAGAAATTGGGTGACAATTGCTAAAAAAAAAATCCCCAGACAAGAAAGGGTTTATGTTGTATTCTCAAGAAAACAACCTGGAATTTACACAGACTGTAATGAATGCAATAAACAAGTTTGCAAATTTCCAGGAGCCAGTCATAAATCATATGATAGCATGACCAAAGCAAAAAAAGCTTTTTACAGTGCACCAGCTATGCCTGTTTATCAAAAGAATTTTTGTCAAATGGGAACTAACCTAGTTCCAACTAATATTCAAACATCTAAACCAGATGAATCCGAAATAAAAAAATTTTCAACCCTGGTATATCCAGAGAAATTTATACCAAGCTAAAACTCCCATTGTAGACAACAAAGTGAAATTTTGAAAACACATGGAAGTTCTGGCCAACAAATTAGTTGAGCAAACAGCTAATTTAAAAGATTTGCAAAATCTTTGTTTCAGTATCCTTAAACAAATGAATTGGAATGAAGATTTTAATTTTGGAAAAAAAAAAACAATTTTCTTCAGCTATCAGACCTCATATCGGATGAGTTTTCTGATCCAGTTTTTGAACAAATAAAAAGAATTTGTCTTTTTGAAAAATAAGAACTTTGCTTCCAAAAGAAAATTTTCTGTTAATTAAAAATCGAGTTGAGGATCATCATGAAAGATTAGACAAATCTTAGAACGATCTTATGATAAATTAAATTTTAAAAATGGAATTCCCAAAATAACCAT
The DNA here is from genome assembly GCA_025200525.1 of Camellia lanceoleosa. Classification (NCBI taxonomy): domain Eukaryota; kingdom Viridiplantae; phylum Streptophyta; class Magnoliopsida; order Ericales; family Theaceae; genus Camellia; species Camellia lanceoleosa. The sequence goes on from CM045758.1 coordinate 108,675,804, forward strand.
CATGGTAAATCATGACATGTGGTATTTTGAAGATATAGATTGGGGAATAACTAATCAAGATATTTTTCAAATTTTAGATCCACTCCAATGGATAGAATATCCAATGATCATCAAAGCAATGCTCGCATGGGTAGTAAAAGGCTTCTGATGGAGTAAATATTTTACTTTCTGGATCTCCAACACCGTTGGTTGGCAAGAACGAGAATATTTTTTCTAACCATACCAAATTTAGTATCTTAAAGAAACTGAAGATTTTGAATTTGAATATAATTATTTAGATGAAGATCATCGGAGAGAGCGATTGGAAAATATTCAAAAACTTTCTTTGACAGAATATTGATAGAATCTAATATCTGCTTTCAGCAATATTCAATATCTATGGCTCAGCAAAATTGTCATTTATGGTCATAGATAGTAGAATACTATTTGTAACCCATTTTCCCATAACATATCAAAGGTCTCCTACACAAATTAATGAGGCTCTTGACATATTATTAAATCTCGAAAAGAGAAATAATTTGAATCTTCCGTTGGAACTAGCCATGACCGCAGATGATGTAGAACATTTTCAGAATGAGCAATACAGCCAGGATCCTGATTCCCTTCCATCAGAGACTGATGAAGAATATCACAATCTCATCAATAGAATGGAAGCATAGTGGACCCCACTATCACATGCAGTTGTCTCCTGGTCGACTCCAACCTTATCCAAGACACGTGGAGCAAACTGCATTATTAGGCAGAAAGTGGTCAGACAAATCCTTTCAGCCGACGCTACATAACAAATCAGCTCAACCAAAGCTTATTTATAACAGTCTATCTCTTTGAAAATCGGGGAGGGTAGACAGTGTATGTATATAATTGTATGTAGTATAAAGATGACAAATAATTACAGTCTCTCATTTATGACTTTTTTTTTTGTCTTTGTATTTAATTTTGTGGAAATGTTGTATAAGCCTATGCCTAGGCTTGTAGACTTTGTCAAAAGATGTAAAGTGTTGGACGTAAAGAAGAAATGTAATAATGTTGTAATAGCTTTTGGTTTTTGTCTGTATATATAAAATGTATTCTACAGATTGGCATTCAAGTCAATGAATAAAATAATGTAAATTCCCTCCATCTTTATATTTTCAACTTCGCCTCTAACTTCTCTTAACTCCATAACTCCATTTCATAATAAAATAGTAGAAAGCTCCTGTGAGACATTGGAGTCATCATTTTTCCCTTGCTGCCTGCTTAGATCTAAGTTAGAATAAGTTTTAATGATTGATAAAAGTATATATATATTTATATAAACGTGGACGATGAAATTTATTGTATTTTGTTTATTTCTTCAGTTTTAAAATATTAGTCTTTTATTTTATTTTTTATTGTTTCAAAATATTAGTTTCTTTTTAAAAATTAAGGACTAAAATAATATGAATTTCTTATTTTGCCACTCTATTAAATTCATTAATAACACAAAAAGTATAATTATGACAATTGATATTCCCTAAAAAAATGTATTATCAAAGAATAATTTTAGAAAATCAATATTTTTAAACTAATTGTACTATAAAAAAAATAAATTCCTAAAAGTAACTATTATTTTTGGAGGGAGGGAATAGAATTTGATAGTCAATGTAGATTTGTTTGATAGCTTTTCATAAGAGGACTCTATAAAAAAAATTTAAAGAAAAACTAAAAAACAAACTTCTAAATAAAAAATTGTAACATTTTAAAATCTGATAATTAAATTTAATAAATAAAAGTATTTTGATAAGAGAAAATTTGTGAAAATTTCATCTCAAAGGGGTATAAGGTATTAGATCTAATGTAAAATTTTATTTGGTAATAAGAACACGCTAGAAAAGTCATAGCGGCAACAAGTGGTGGTGATATAGAGAAATGTATGATATTCAACAAATAGGGTATTAAATAAGTGACATATGTCATATTTTAACAGATAGTTAGTTTGGTGAATTTTAATAGATAGACCAATAGATTGATTTCAACATATGGACAAATAGGTTAATTTCAATAAATAGTTGTCTTTTTTGACAAATGGTATCTTTTTAACTCAGAGATTAGAGCTTGGGCCTAACGGCCCAAAAAGATTCAAAAATGGACTTATCACTTGAAGCACTTTTTGGTAATCACATATAGGGATGTGAGCGGGTGCAGTTCGGATGATTTGAGAATAAAACCATAAACCAAACCGTGAATGGTGGATTGACAAATAACTAAGCCGCGGTTTCGGATAGTTTCAATTTGCTAATTGTTGAAGAATATTCTTAAACAAATTTTAAGTATTTGTATAATATATAACATTAATTCATATACGTAACATAAACTATTTTAATATAATATTTTTCATATATGTAATCACTAATTTATAACAAATTTCACATTTTAAATATCTCTCATATTTATTTTTACTTTGATATTTCATTAAAGATTAAAAAATATATATATTAATTATAACGGAGTGGAACAATTTTGAGAGCGAATTATAAATTTCAAAATGTTATCTGCGATTAACGAATGGGATCAATGCAAATCAATGTAGATTGGATGATTTTAACAAAAGAAAAATGCTAGGAACCCCAATCTTATGGATCCTGAATTTACCCTGGATGTATTTGTGTAGTAAAAATTGAATTGATGAAATGTGTAGTCCACATATGAAATAAATCTAAGTCATTAATAATTTATTTTTTTTTTTGATGTAAATTTCTTAGTTAATAAAGATGAATTTGTAGTACTGTTGTTTAACAAAAAGAGAAGGATCCCCTCCAGTCCAAGCTAGAAATGAGGAGGATTCCCGCTAGTCCGATTGGAGGGCATTATTTGGGCCCGTGGGGTTCATCACAGGCTCTATTTTAATCTAAATCGTTCATTTTGTCGGACATTTCGTATATTTTTTCTACAAAAAATATTAAGTCGATCAGATAACTGTAACTTATTTAATTTATTATGTTTGTCACTAAAAAATATTTGGTTAATTTTTTAAAAAATACAATTGTTATCTATTTTTTTTAGTGAAATTTGAATAAGTTATAATTAACTAATCGAATTAATTTTCTTTTAGATGAAATATAAGACATACTTAACAAAATAAACAGTTAGAATTATCAAAATAATATCTATAATAAACCTTGCAAATCCAAATAATAATTTCCAATTTAGGCCTTGTTTGTCATTTCCTAAAAAATTCAAAAAGTTACATCATCTTATTTAAGTTACATTACCTTTCTACCACATCACTTCAAACCCAACTCATATTTTATAAAAAGTCAAAAAATACACTTATTTAAAACATTCCAAACAACCCCTAAATATCTAGACCGAAGAAGATCTCCTCAACAAAAATAGATGATAAGCTTGTTTGGTAGAGCTTATAAGCTACTTATTTCAGCTTTTAGTTTAATTTAAGTTAAAATATGTGTTTGGTATCGCTTAAATTAACCAGCTTATAGCTTAAATTAAGTTATTTCTCAACTTATCTCAAAAGCTAGTCAGGAGGTGCTTAAATTTTTGACTTAAGCGCGCAGCTGGTGTTGGGGGGCTGAAATTATTTAAATGCCCTCGTCAATATCCAAATATTAATATTATTAATTAATATTAATTAAAAAATAAAAAATTGTATATTTCTGAGGAAAAAAAAATCAATATTAATTGGTATTAATTATTAATAAATTCATATTGTATATTTTTATATTAATTAAAAAATAAAAAATTGTATATTTCTGAAGAAAGAGAAAAAAACCAATATTAATTAAAAAAATCAGTATTAATTGATATTAATTATTAATAAATTAATATTGTACACTTTTGTGATGAATTAATTATTAATTGATACTAATTAATAACAATCGTTGATTATCAATATTAATTGATACTAATAAAAATTAAATATTAATATGAATTTATACTAATTAATAATTTTACTATTAATTGAAATTAATTAAGCCATTAATTGATATTAATTAATAATTTTAGTATTAATTGATACTAATTAAGTAATTAATTGATACTAATTAATTTATAATGGAAAATAATTGTGACAATAATACTTCCATTACATTTTTAACAAATGTATCAATTTTTATATTAATTGATACTAATTAATACTACTTATACTAACTTTTTATTAATGAAATATTTTTAAAAAAAAATTAAAACTGAAAAAAATAACAAAATAATCATTTTTATATCATATAAGGGTAGAAAGAATAATTATATAATAAAAAGTTATTTTACAGTTTATTAATCAAACATTATTTTATTACTTAAATCTATAATCTCACAAATACATCAAATAAATTAATAATTTATATTCATAATTTTAAATCATAATTTATTAAATTATAATTTATAATTTATAATTACTTTTTTACAGTTTTATCAAACTAGACCGATATTTTACACGATTTCACATGTGTGCAGTTTTTGCGTTGTACTCCACGCAACAAAAATGCATGAAAATTTTATTCTTCAATAATTTTCTCAGCAGTACAGATTTGACAAAATGTCCTATCTAAGAGTAATAATATATAAAATGGCGGTAGTTTTTCAACAGAATCAGAACTTTTTGAAAATTGGATCCATTCTAATCATCACGATTTGAAAATGTTATCAACCGTTTTGAATTTTTTTTGTTTTTTTTTCTTCCTATTTTTCTATAGATATCAGCATAAATTTATGATTGACAATTGTAAGGGTAACTCAGGGAAGTTCAGATCTCCTATCTAAGGTTAAGTTTGACATAAATTAAATTTAAAAAACGGGTGTTCCTCATAAAATTAAATTTTTCATATGGTTCTTAGCTCATAAAGGTGTCATGACCAATGACCTTTTCCAAAAGAGAAGGCCTAATCACTACCTTTGCCTTCATTGGTGCGTGATGTACAAGAGGAGTTCGGAATCGACGGATCATCTATTTCTTCATTGTTCGGTGGCTATGCAATTATGGCAGCGTCTATTTAGTTTGTGTGGTGTTTCATGGGTTGCTCCACGGGATTGCACACATATGCTTCTTGTTAAGTTTGATGGGTTTGGCGATTCCAAGAAAGTCAAAATTTTGTGGTCTTGTATTGTTTGTGCTATTTTTTAGATCATTTGGCGGAAAAGGAATTCAAGGATCTTTGATGGAAAGGAGACTGTTGTAGATTCTTTGTGGGATAGGGCAAGTTTTTTGGCTTCTTTTTGGACTTTTGTGTCTCCTCCGTTTAAAGGACTTCTATTTTTCTTGATTTCTAGGAATTAGTTTGCTGTGTGCAATCCTTAGTGTTTGGTTTTTCTCTCTTTCTTTTTCTGATCGCTGTTTGTATTTTTGTTTGGATTCTTGTCCATTGTACGAGGACTTCTTGTCCTCCACACTTTCTTCTTTATTAATAAAATTTCTTGTTAACTTTTCAAAAAAAAAAAAAGTTTGACATAAATTAAATAATATAAAAAATTAAAAAGTTATTATTTTATTTAAATCATATCATTTTATTTAAATCACATCACTTTTTTAACACATCACATTAAACTCAACTTAAACTCAACTCATATAAATTAATAAGTTAAAAAATACACTTTTTAAAAATATCCCAAATCAACTCTAAATATTTTGTACAGTGATCATGATTGAACTGCGACATGTTACCAGTCTGTTTAAACTCAGTTGAGAATGTAGAGAGGTATATGTTCTAGTTGGATCTCCACTTTTGCCTTAACCCGAACTCAGAGAATTGGGATTAGATTCGGTTCATCAAAATTCAAATTGCAAAAATTTGTTTTGGTTATTCTGTACTAATGTGTTGTACTTTCTGAATTTTTTTTTGTTAAAAAAAAAAATGATTAGGCCACAAGTTCCTCTCACCTTTTATTTTTTTTGTCAAAAGGATAAAAAAAAAATTCAATACTTACAAAACTCTCACGCAGTTTTTGTTTTTTGTTAAAATGATAAAATTTTATTTTAATTCATAGTAAAATTTTACCCTAAATTAAAATAAAATTTATGATTTTGCCTGTGAACATATAAATAAATAAAAATATGAACAAAAAACAAAAGTTTACAAGGAAAGGAGTGAATGAAAGAGAGAGAGAGATCGAATGAGAGAGAGGGGGATTGAAAGAGAGAGAAACAAAGTCTAAGAGAGAGAGAGAACGAATTATCGATTTTCAAATTTAAAGTAATAAATCTCATATCTGAGATTATCAATCTCATATAAGATAATGAAGACAAACAGTAACTATAAGAATAATAAGAATGATGTTTTAAAATTGGGAGCTTTTTTAATAAGTCCATTCTCTAAGAATCCTATTCCATAAACCCCATAGTGTTTTCTACTATTCTATCAGGTCCTATTTTATATTAGAAGACCAAAACACCCTTCTCCTCTTCCCCTCTCTTTTTGAATCAAATAATTGTCCCTCTTCCCCTCTCTTTTTTTTTTTTTAGAAAATCACACACAGTATCTCCACCCTTCCGAAAACCCAAAATCGTATTCCATATCGTCTCACACCCATTCGTATCTCATTGTTCCATCGTCGCAACGTCTCATCGGCAACTTCATCATACCTCCACCATCTGTCTACGGAAACGTGAAAATCACCATTGGTGAACATCTTGAAGTTCCATCTTCGTCAAAATCATCACCGATGACCATTTGTGACAACCAAACCGTCAATATAGAAAAAGAGTAGTAATCTCATCAATCTTGTATGTAAACCCTAAATCTCTTGTTCAAATTACACCATTGTGAACTTCCAATATCTCTTGTTTCTATTCATACAATATGTGGAATTTCATATTTTTATTGTTCATGCCCTAATTGTTAATGTGAACCCCTCAATCCCAATCTCCAAGTATATGGTTCTGTTCACCCAAAAATAATGCAGTGGCAATTACGTTGTGTTGTCAAAAGCTGTGAACATTTATATGGGAATGAAAAATGTTAGGCCGAGCCAATTATTTCAGATGTTGTTGTTGTTGTTATTGTTGTTGTATGTTTTAATCATGTGAATCTCCTATACCCATTTCATTAATATGAACTTCTACAGTAGTGAGCTTCATAGTATATGATCTTATTCATTCAATGTGTGAACTTTATATTATATCTAGTATTGCAAACATAGATGATGTAAACATTTACATTACTGTTCATTACTGGATAAACTTACATTAGTAGATATTGATGTGAACATTCACATCAGTGTATAATGATGTGAATATTCACATTACTATCACTGTTGATATTGTTGATTGTTGATTGTTGATTGTTGATGTTCATAGAATCCCCAATCTTCACTCAACAATGTAATGGAATATGATGTAAACATTCACATTGTGACATCAATGTCAAACTTGTTGGTGTTGTTGGGTGTTATTTGGTGCTGTTGGTTCCACCCTTTGTTTTTCAACCAATTATAACATAATGTGATCACCCATGTAAACATTTACATTGCCCTCTAACTGTTGTTGTTTTCGGAATTGATTTTGCAAACATAGTTGATGTGAACATTCACATTATTGTTCATTACTGGATAAACTTACATTAGTAGACACTGATGTGAACATTCACATTAGTGTATAATGATGTGAATGTTCACATTACTGTCACTGTTGATATTGTTGATTGTTGATGTCCATAGAACCCCCAATCTTCATTCAACAATGTGATGGAATATGATGTAAACATTCACATTGCGACATCAATGTCAGACTTGTTGGTATTGTTGGGTGTTGTTTAGTGTTGTTGGTTCCACCCTTTGTTTTTCAGCCAATTATAACATAATGTGATCACCCATATAAACATTTACATTGCCCTATAACTGTTGTTGTTTTCGGAATTGATTTTGCAAACATAGATGATGTGAACATTTACATTATTGTTCATTACTGGATAAATTTACATTGTTTTTGTTGGTGTTGATGCCCAATTTTTTATGGTTGCTAACCCTATTTTAGTTCAATGTGAATTCTTGTAGGTATGTTATAAATAATAACATCTTATTGTTTCTCTTATTATTGAGTAACAACCAATGTGAACATTCATATTCTGAGGGTAGCCATTTTATGAATTTAAATTATGGTGTATGTTGTATCTCCCTCCTTATGTTAATGTCGGACTTGTTGGTGTTGTTGGTTATTCATGGTGATCAAATAATTACAACCTTAATTTTGGATGGTTGTCAACATTGTTTTAGTTCAATGTGAATTCTTGTAGGCATGTTGTAAATAATAACATCTTATTGTTTCTTTATTGAGTAACAATCAATGTGAACATTCACATTCTGAAGGTAGCCATTTTATAAATTTACATTATGATGTTTGTTGTGTTGTTTGTTGATTATCTGCTTTATTATCAGTTTCGTAGTCTCAAATGTTTGTGTAACAATCAATGTGAACATTCACATTCTGAGGCTAGCCATTTCACATGTGTTGTTTCCTTTATGTTGTGAAATTTTGTTCGTGTCAATATGAAAAATCAACATATATTGGTGTTGTCTCACTCCTATTTGTACCCTAGCAGTAATGTGAGTAACAATCAATGTTTGTGTTGTTTGTTGATTATCTGTTATTGAGTAACAATCAATGTGAACATTCACATTCTAGGGCTAACTATTTCACATGTGTTGTTTCCTTTATGTTGTGAAATTTTGTTTGTGTCAACATGAAAAATCAACATATATTGGTGTTGTCTCACTCCTATTTGTACCCTAACAGTAATGTGAATATTCACATCTCTAATTTCAATGTCAATATTCACATTATGAATATAATGTAGATATTTAACTTCTAGCATCAATAGAATATGACAGAGCTGTTGGTATTGTTGTGTGTTGATGGTTATAAACCAATTAGAGTTCCTAATCTTGGATGATTGTCAACTCTCTTTTGGTTCAATGTCTATTCCATTATACATAATTTATACAATATTTAAAGGGTGATCAAATATGGTGTGAATATGGTGTAAATATTGACATTGATGTAAATATTTACTTCAATGTCAATATTCACATTATGAATATAATGTAGATATTCAACTTCTTACACCAATGGAATATGATGTAAATATTTACAGAGTTGTTGGTATTGTTGCGTATTGATGGTTATAAACCAATTAGAGCTCCTAATCTTGGATGATTGTCAACTCTCTTTTGGTTCGATGTCTATTCCATTATGTATAATCTATACAATATTTAAAGGATGATCAAATATGATGTGAATATGGTTCAATATCAATATTTACATTATGAATATAATGTAGATATTCAATTTCTAACATTAATGAAATATGATGTAAATATTTACAGAATTGTTAGTATTGTTGCGTGTTGATGGTTATAAACCAATTAGAACTCCTAATCTTGAAAGATTTTCAACTTTTTTTGGGTTTAATGTGTATTCCATTATACATAATCTGTATAATATTTAAAAGGTGATTAAATATGATGTGAATATGGTGTAAATATTGACATTGATGTAAATATCTACTTTAATGTCAATATTCACATTATCAATATAATGTAGATATTCAACTTATAACATCAATGGAATATGATGTAAATATTACAGAGTTGTTGGTATTATTGTGTGTTAATGGTTATAAAGCAATTAGAGCTCCTAATCTTGGATGGTTGTCAACTCTCTTTTGGTTCAATGTGTATCTCATTATACATAATGTCAATATTTATATCAGACTGCTATATATTGGTAATGACTTGTTTGTCTTAAATTGTCATGTGTAATACACTCTTTTATAATACACTCCATATCTCCTCCCTTGTGTCAATGTCAGATTTGTTAATGTTGTTGGTTGTTGATGGTGATGAAATAATTACATTCTGAGCATAATGCCAATATTCACATTCTAACATCAATGTCAATATTCACCCCCTGTTATCAATGGAATATGATGTAGATATTAACAAAGTTGTTAGTATTGTTGCTTGTTGATGAAAAGCCCCTAATCTTGAATGGTTGTCAACCATTTTTTGGTTCAATTTAAATTTTATTGTACACAATGTCAATATTTACATCAGATTGTTAGATATTGATAATGACTACAAACCAATGGTAAGCCTTACATCAATTTGTACACATCTTCCACAACTATTATACACACCTAAATTTCAAATTCTAACAATAACAACTTTGCATTTTCAAGGTGGATTGGGGGCCCGTAGTGTGTTACATCATTAGGGCGCATGTATACCGAGAGGAACTTGTTGACAGCTTTAATCGCGTTGAATGGTGCCAAATAAGAGCCTCATTGTACATATTTTTCTGAATCACACAAAGACAGTGTAATATAAAAATCTATAGGTGGGGGGTGTCCACCTATAATTGTTATCTATAATTGTTATCTACATTGAAGACAATTTAGTGTCAATAGTTTTGACATATTGGAGCAGACTAGCTTAAGTATAAATCAATTCTGTATCAATGCTTGTACTCCAATTTTTCATTATATATATATATATATGCATTTTGAGGCCTATTTCGTATTGATCATTCACATGGATGTGAATATTACTTAAAATATTATTGTAACACAATGTAACTGATGTGAATTTCATATTTCTTAACACATAAGTGAATATTCGCAGCAAATAATTTGATGATGTTAATAGTTACAGATGATATGAATATTCACATCATATGCTTTTATGTTGTAAATGGTAACAAGTATGTCAACATTCACACCGCGCCCATGCATACATCATAATATACATAACAACATCCCGTTTTGCTATCAGAAAATGCTCACAATGACAATTCGTAATACAAATCTGAATATTCACATCAAATGATTTGGTAATGTGAATCGTTACAATGATATAAATATTCATGTTAACTACTTTGATGTTGTCGATGGTAACAAGAATGTGAATATTCACATCAAATAGCATATTGCAGATAATGTGAATATTCACATCATATGTTTTCATGTTGTAAATGGTAACAGGCATGTCAATATTCATACCGTGCCCATGCATAATATACACAACGACATCCCATTTTGCTAGCAAAAAACACTCACAATGACAATTCATAATACAAATCTGAATATTCACATAAATGATTTGGTAATGTGTTGGTAATGTGAATGGTTACAGTGATATAAATATTCATGTTAACTACTTTGATACTGTCAATGGTAACAAGAATGTAAATATTCACATCACACAAATGCATGCCTCACAATATACATAACCAGGAAAAACCAATATCCTCATATAACCAACTAAAATTTAATTTAGATAATGATGTTGAAAGCAAGAAATAGATCATACAATCATTCATATACATCACATTCTTAATGCGATGTGAATATTCATCACATTCAAAAAAACAGAGCCATAACTCAACCACATAACTAGTCAAAATCCATAACCCCATACAACCAAAAAAAACTTGCATGTCCATAAATTCTAGAAAATGAAATTTGAAGCAAAAAACAGAGCATACAACACTTCATATAAATCCAATCACAAATGACATGCATCCATTACATACTAACCTTAAGACAATATAATCAAACAGAGCACAGTATTCGTCTTTTCCAAATTCAAAAATCTCAATCTCTCAAAAAATAAAAAAAACCATCACACAAATCCTCCTCTATATCTTCATAAGTTTCGTCTCCATCTTTATCATTATCACTATTATTAATACCTCTTACAATTCTACCATTACAGTAATCCAAATCAAACCAAACACTCCTCATCTCTTTATAAAGAAAGCTACATTACTGTATCAGAAACCTCATTCTTTACAATTCTAACACTTACTTCTTAAGCTTCTAAACAATATGAAATGTGAACATTCACATTGATTGATAGAAAAACCAAAAATAATGGCAGCAATAGAACTATAAATCCAAAAAAAAAAAAACTCAATCTCTCTGAAAACAAAAAATTATCACTCACACTTCAGCTTCATCATATCACTATCATTAACAACCCATGTAATTTCACCATTCCACCAATCCAAATCAAATTAAACCCACCTTCGAAGAACAAGTATTCAAAACCATCTCATATTTCCCTTTGATTCAATCCAGTTGAATGTGGGTTTTAGTCAATCTACTGAACAAGTTTGTAAGCCATTACCCCTGTTTTTTTGATTCAAATCCTTTTATCTTCCTTTGATTTCTGGCTGAAATCATAACTATGGCAAAAAAAAAAAAAAAAAAAACAGAGCATAAACTCTGAATTGTCATCTTCTCTTCTACAGGAATAAAACCATATCGTAATGAAACACTACCGTGAACTATGTGCCGTCGTCTTCTCTCTTATAGGAACGAAATCCTACCACAACAAAAACAGAGGGAAACATGTATGTTATTTTGTATATAATATATATCAACAAATAGACATAAGGGTATAATAGTCCAACAAATAATATAAATTAGGAAAAAAGGACCTCATGGAATAAAAGTATAAATACATGGGACTAATTAGGTTATAATTTTCCTTGGTGGACTTATTGGGTTAAAACACTTCTAAATGTGATTTATCAATAAAAAACCCTTTAAAATACTAAGGATTTTTTAAAGTACTCATATAATTCTTGTTCTTTTGACAAGATAAGTGCCTCCTGAGGAATTTATGGCCAAATTTTCAACCAAAAAAAAAAATCTCAATAAATACAAACATAAACCATAATTAGAAAATTTGTTTGAGTTATGTATACCAAACAGTAAAATATATTACATTACAATATGATCTGTAATTTATAATTTTTTATAAAATTTATATATATTAATAATAAAATTCAAATCATTGAGGTTGCTCAAGTTTTGAAAACCTCTTTCCAAGCCTATTTGAATCTAATTTGAATTGACAAATTTTAATCTCAGCCTTAATCAAGTTTGAAATTATATTGTCTGTCTTAAGTTTTTTTTTTTTTTACTGAACTCAAGTTGCTCGGATTAGACCTATATCTCACTTATCAGTAAAGCAATAATGTATTTAGGACCTCTTTAAATCTAGTATTAAAACATAGGATTGGATTGTTAATCCAGTGTGTTAGCTTTTTTGTAATTGACAATCATGTTGACAAAATTTTATTTAAATGTAATTGTATTCGCTCTTTTATATATATAAATTTGTGAGAGTTTAGATGCGAATCCAACTCAATTTGTACCTGAGTAGAGGAGTTTATACTGAAGGAAATGTGTGCTTGAGCATAGGAGTTTTTGAGCCTATCAAACTTCTTAGACCACTCGAGCTCTAATTAGAATCATCCAGTATCTCAGTCTGATTTCAAAGATACAAAGAGTTGTGTTTTACCGCTTGAACGATAAGCCTTGCATTCAAGCGAAGTGATAAGTGGAAGCTTGTTAGCACCATCTTTTAGACACATCACTTGAGCGTTCATCGCGACTATACATCTTTTAAACTGCCTCAGTTGCGTTTTTTACGATGAACCCTTCCAAATTTCCCTCATAGGACATAAGAAAAAATGTTTCATATTGGATGGTATTTATATATTGTTTACCTTGACGAAGTAAAGGTGATTGATGGATCAACGGACTTTATATTGACAATCATTAAGGAATTTCTTTCATTTAAATTCATTCAAAGAGAAATGTCCATCAGTGGATTCCGAATAATTTGAGTTTGAAGCTTTGGTAGATTTTAAAGTAACTCATAGTCATGGACTCAATGTTGGGCAAAGCAATTCTGAGGTGAAGATAATGGTGGAAGTGGCACAATGGGTTCAGTTCAATTTAGGCGTAGATTCGCTAAGTAATTGAGAGTTCTCGTATATAATTCCTGTGTTTTCTTAGTGGATTATTTTGCGATTTTAGCCAATGCTTTTTTTATCATAATTGGAAGTTCTCGAATTGTGATGTATTTTCACATTATATCGGTGTGTCGATTTGTCATTGTTTATTTGTAGAAATAATTCAATTCTTGTTTAATTGAATTAAATCTATGATTGTTTGATTATGATTTGTTATTCATTTCTAAAATTGAATCCTAATTGCAAATCACTATCTTCAGATTTTTAAGATTTTCACATTTTTAAGTTTGGATAGCATAAATGATGGTTGACTTTGTAACACGTGAGACTTTTAATTTCACATGATCATGGGATATTCAATACCATATAAAGATACGCACTAATAATCTCACACATATTTATTCTATTAATTAAAATGGACAGTCAACCCAATAATTAATCTCATAAATTATTAATCCTACCTTTATTATTCCAACCAATCAAACAGGCTCTTATAGCCTTGGATGTTGCCACAGAAATTACACATAAAAGAGCCTGGTGTATATATATAGAAAGTCTATGGTCTTAGAAAAACTTGACGAAGTTGTCGTGGATCCATAATTTGAATAACAGAAATGATAGACTCCTTTTTTTCTTAACTTCTACAATTCTTACAGACACATGTCAGTAAGTGATAAGAAGAAAAATAAATAAATAAATAAACAAAAAATAAAAAACAAAAAGTTAGCAAGTCCCAAAACATTGAGGGTGGTGGAAGTCAAGAAAAAATGGGATCTCAACCTTTTACCCTTGAATAAATCTAGACATTTGATGAGAAATTCTAAGTGATTTTTTGGATTAATTACAGGTAAATCTTATTTAATGGACTTACTTATCTTGAACTCCTATACACACCAAAAAATCTTAAAATATTTATTTTATCCTCATTATTTTTTTAAAACCAAAGGACAGCGTGCTCTCTACCATTAATTCAAAAGTTTCACACAATCACTATTCACTATCACCGTCGATGGTGGCAGTGGTGTCCACTCGCCACCATTACCATCATTATTTGGCCGCCGCCATCGTTCACTATCTCCACTATTGTCGATCTACTTTTACCGTCACCAATCTACACAACCACCACATTACCACCACCTCCTATGTTGCTGCCACCATTCTCCATCATCATTGTCCTCATTAGCTACTATTTTTCGGCAACCTCATCTAGATCTACACTGATCTAGCTGTTCTAGTGATGCAATTGATTCCAAATGACTCTAAATAATGGTGATTCACGAGATCTCACCCCCTCTCTCTCTCTCTCTCTCTCTCAAATCAGATCTACTACAAACCAGACTCAAATTTAAATTTATTTTTCAATGATAAATTTATCAATCTCTTTTATTCTCTTGTGTGTTGAAGACAAGGATGAGTTTTCGTAAATGAATGAATGAACATAAGTAAGTGTAAGTGAATCAAATTTCTCATTTGTAATTTTTTTTATAAATCAGTTGATATATTTATCATTGATAAATTATTAATGATTTTATTAGTAATTTGTTCAGTGATAAATTTATCACTGAATATATTTTTGATAAATTTATTAAACTAATCTCTATTACTTCTTTTGTGTCTGTAGTTGTGTTTTTGTGAATGAATAAACATATAAATAAATGTCAGTGAATGAAGGAGTAAGCGTGTGTATATATGTAAATGTGAGTGTGTATGACAATGAGTGACTGAGTGGTGATAATAATGACTTGGTGACGATAAATGTCATTTCTTTTTAAAAAAAATGCTTGGAGAACTGTGGCCGGAAACCATCACCGAAGGTGGTCACCATAAACAATCACCGAAGGTGTTCGCCAGCAGCCAAAGACAGCAACTGAAAGTGGTCACTGGCAGGGGAGGAAAGGAGTCATAATAAGAATAAAAAAGGTAAATGAAGGATATTTTAGAGATATTTATAAATAAATAAAAAAATAAAATAAAAAAATAAGACTAATCAGTAAGTAAATCTAATCAATAAGACTAACTTGTAACTATCTCTTATTTTTCAGTAATGCTACATAGCTCGAATCTTCCCTTCCCTGAATCCCCCCGAATTAAAAACGACGTCGTTTCGTCATTTTGAATTTTTTTTCTTTTCAATAACGCAAAAGAAGAAAAATCAAAAAAGAAGAAGAAAGAAGAAGAAGAAAGGAAGAGGAGGAGGAGGAGGAGGAAGAAGAAGAGAGTAGCAGAGAGAGAGAGAGAGAAAAAAAAATCATCGACAACAACATCATCATCATCATCTTCAGATCTTCATCAACATCATCATCAACAACCATTCATCTTCAAATCTAGAAAAAAAATAAATAAATAAATAAATAATCAGATCTAGAACATCTTCATCATCAACAACATCTTCATCAACATCAACATCACCATCATCATCATCAACACATTTTCAGGAAAAAAAAAACTGCGATCGATCTGAAATCGGAGGCGGAGACGGTGGCGATCGGCGACAGTCTCGACCCTCTCTCTCTCTCTCCATTCCCTCTCCCCCTCTCTTCTCTTTTTCTCTTTCTTTTTCTCTCCCTCTCCCTTTTCCTCTCTGCATTTCAGACATAAAGGAGGGAAGAAAAAAAAAAAAGAAACTGGCCAAAACGACGACCTTGATTTTTTTTTTTTTTTCTTCCCTCCTTTATGTTTGAAACGCAGAGAGGAAGAGGAAGAGGGAGAGGGAGAGAGAGAGAGAGAGAGAAGAGAGAGGAAGAGGGAATGGAGAGAGAGAGAGAGAGGCCGTCGCCGATTGTTGCCGCCGCCGCCGCCTTCGATTTCAGATCGATCGTAGTTTTTTTTTCTGAAAATGTGTTGATGATGATGATGGTGATGTTAATAAAAATGTTATTGATTATGAAGATGTTCTGGATCTGATTATTTATTTATTTTTATTTTTTTTTCTGGATCTAAAAATAAATGGTTGTTGATGATGATGTTGATGAAGATCTAAAGATGATGATGATGATGATGTTGTTGTTGTTGATGATTTTTTTTCTCTCTCTCTCTCTCTCTTTGCTACTTTCCTCTTCCTCCTTTCTTCTTTTTGATTTTTCCTCTTCTGTGTTATTGAAAAAAAAAAAAAAAAAAATCAAAACGTCGTTTTGAATTCGGAGGGATTCGAGGAAGGGAAAATTCGAGCTACATAGCATTACTGACAAACAAATAAAGCTCTCCTCTCTTTTTCAAATATTATTTAATTTATTATTTTTGCCAAGACTGCTTATCTTTTTTTCACATCGAAGAAAAACATATTTATGTTAAAATTGTGTTTGGATCATGAATTTGAATCGAAATTTGGACAAAAAAAGAAAAAAAACATTGGTAAAATATAACTATATTTCATGCACATTTCATTCACCTTTTTTCTTTCTAAACCCCTACTCGAATATACGATCCAAACACAGTCTAAACGAATTAAAAAAGACGGAAGAATAAATGCCGTCTCTCAGAAATTCACACAAGAACAGCAATTAGAACATGCATGCAACTAACAGGATTAGCAGAAAGATCTCTCTTGTATTTGTACAAATTCACAAAATCATACAATCTCTCTCCTATATAGATTTCTAATTCATTGTTTCCCAATAACTCCGTCTCACAAGAAAAAGAACCAACAGGAGCTAATGTGGCACCTCCAGGATTATATATCATCCAAACTAGGAATTGCCTGTGAGGGTAAATAGCAGTGCTCAACCGACAAAATCCTATGATTTGGTTCAGTAAAGGTCAAGTGACTCAAGCACTCTGCGAGCTTGGATGTGTAGAGCCATGAGTCTCTGATCTGGATCAAGGGTTGAGCCAAATTGACTAGCTGCCCAAATCAAAGAGGCAGATTTCTCACCCAAAAGCCGCCTGATATCGTCATGTACTGTTGCCATTGGAGGTATTTCCCGCCCATTTACATGCCCAATGAGTAGCAACAAAAATTCCCCACATTTTAGCCTAATCAGAAGAAAGTTAGTAGTTTCCGATCAGTACTTTGTTGAAATAAGAGCAATATGGAGCTGTGTTTCATCTCTATATCAAAAGCTAGGGGCTAAACCACCCTCACAATATTAACAAAAGTTGACTTCTGCCTGTTTAGCAAGTCAAATAAACTAGCACTTTGGGCTTGTCAATAATATTGGTAGGTGTATTAAAAAATGTATTGAAATATGTGAAAAATGTATAGAAATATATGAACGTGTATGGGAGTATGTGAAATGTGTATTGAAGTTTTAACTTTTTTGGATGATTGAAATAGCCTCTAAAACACCTATTTTAGACAAAGGTGAGAACCCAATGCATCAATGAATTTGGGTCATAAGGATCTGCATGAAGAAATAAAAAGGTCTCCAATGATGCATGATATATCCAACTAGCAGAGTTGGAAACAAGGTGCAATGCTTATTGCTAGGGCATAACAAGATTTCTAATGCTAATCAAAATAAACAAATTGCATGTGAGAGATACATCGTCTAAAAGTATCCTTTTGACTGTTTCCAGATAAAATTGAAATCGTCAAATTAGTAAATACTATGCATTAATTGTTACATCCCAACTCCCCAGAAAAGGGCAAACAATACAAATGGATAGATGCACAAGACTGTTCCCTGAGCATCATATTACATTCTCATATAACCACTGATTCCATAAAAGGCCGGCTCCCACATTATTTAGTCCAAAACATTTTACAAACAGACATGCAAGATAGAGCACCATATAAAGTAAACGTTTTAACTCACCATCAAGTATAAGGGCATCAGGTGGCAAATATGGAAATCAACATTTAACAAGACAGGGAAAGAGAAATGACAAGGCAAAAAAAATACCTCAAATTCTCATCTACTTGCTTGTCTCTTATGAGTACTGCAACTTCCTCGATCCCATTGCATTCCTCAAAATCCTATACATTATTGCCAAATATGCATTAAAAAAATCATAGAGTTTTGAATTGCGGACACAAAAGATATAATAATCAAGTATTTGAGATAACAAAAATCTTAAAGGCCTACTTATTTTATTTTGAGATTCTCAGCAGAGGCAAAGCTACTGTGCTTCAAAAGGAGACTTGAAGGGAGTTCAAGGGATGGTTATCAAATCTGTTCTATACCATCCGGTACGACCCGGAATATTCCATTTAAGCCAAAATACGGTATTATTATATTTGTGTTTCGTCTCGCTTAAAATTTCAGGTTGTTCCGGTGTTTACCAGTTGTTTTGTCTTAATACTGCCATTCCGCAACATTCCAAAAAGTACCAAATACACGATTCAAATCCAATTCAACACCTTCTTTGATGTTACAAAGAGAAAATGTCAAATCAAATCAATTTGACATAGTGTGGAATATTCCTTCTCTCTCACACCGCTATTTGCTGATGTATTTATTGTTTTGAATAAAAAAGTTCAAAAAAATATTGGTAGGTTTAAGTCTTGCATGATTTTTTTTTTTTCCCTTAAAAGACTTGTGAATATATAATAGTATATAAATACATAATATTTATAATGATAAGTCTGAAACGGTAAGCAGAAATATACCGGTACTGATACATACCGTACCACTAATAAAAAGCGTATGATGACCGGTACAAGATTAATAACTTTGGTTCAAGGTGAGAAAAGCAATTGGAATGTGGTATATTAGGTTACCTAGTAAAGCACACAACTGGATACAATCATCTCCCATCAAGCTGAAAATATGTACTTGTAGTACCCCTGTTGCCAGATGCTATCATTTCTTTTGATGAGCTCTATGTTACACAGACTCGGGTACAAGGTGTCGGGTGCCGGGTGCCGGGTGCGAGTATGTATCTAGAGGTTAGACTCATCAAACTATAAATTTTAGTATACGCGGACTCGGCAAAAAAAATTAATTTTTTTATATTTGTAATTATGTGAGATAAAATAGTGCTATACGTAACTTACAATGTCAAAAAGACATTTACAATAATTATACAACAATATGTACATATAATAATAGTGTTATATACAATTATATAAGAAGTATCCGTCAAAAAGTATTCAACACACCCCATACCCTTGTCCAAGTGTCGGGTGTCCGACATGGATGTTTGATTTATTTTGAAAAATCCGTGTAACATAGAGCTCATAAAAGAAATATGGGACTGCAGGAAAGTTTTGTGGATTGAAAAAGTTTGGCCAAGCTGGGGCAGTTCAAATTCAAGTTGACTTTTAAAGTGTTCTGTTTACATTCTTGCTCCCCAAGTAGCTTCTTTCCTACAGTCCCTTGATTTTGCATATCATGAAGACCAAGGAGCCTTTTAATCATTCAAGACTAGCTAAGACCTTTCGAATTGTAAAAGTTGAAATACAGAGAAAATAGTTTATTCATTCTGTTCAATTGTTTTACTTAAATTTTCAAATCTGATATGGCATTTGACCAGTGTTCTTTACTCCTAATGCACTTTGGAAGTTAGCAATGCAAATTTCTACCATCATCCTCGTACAGTTACTTGTTCTGCTGGACACTTATTTGCTTCTCTAAAAAGTTGCAATTTTTCAACTGAGTAGTGGTTTTTTTACAACAAGATGCACTTCAATAGAGTGCTCTAGGTAAACAATTACGTTAAAGCCAACATTGAATATCACTTGATGTACAACGAAATAGATGGAGAATGTGGTAGCATGATTACAGAATCCCCTCAGAACTTCACATATAGAGGGCATTTTTCTTGGTATAGTTTCAGCAAGGATAGCACCACAACTGATACTGATGACCTTCATCTAGAACTTATTCTCAGAATTTGTGTGTGTGTGAACCAGCCTGTGCCAAATATAATACAAGTATATAACCATGAAAGAGAAGTACCAAAACAATGAGTTAAATTGAAGAAGACCTAGAGAAAAGTATGAAATAAGGTACAATATTAACTATAACCACCAAGCAAATAAAAAATGATACAGCTTGATTGGCCAAGAAGTTAATAGATATCAAAAAATCCATAGCAACCATAACAAACAACCGAATAAAAAATAACATACCATTTGGTTGGGTGATGAATCCAACATTATTGAGATTAAAGCATCCAAGCATGCACCTTGCTCAAGTACTCCTTGAGTTGATAATATATTCATCAATACCTGCAACATATGAAGCTAAAATCTGACATTCTGAACATAGCGTGAAAGGAAAATTTCAGCAGCAAAGCTTCAAAAGAAAAGGAAAGAACTTAAAAGTTAAAGACTAATTGCCAAACCCGTAAAGAAGCCAGACCAAGACCTAACTGAAAAAAAAAAAAAAAAAAAATGATTTATTGATTGTGTCATAAAAGACCCTATCGGCCACGTTCCAATCCTCCAACCAGAGAAATGTGGACATCTAAAATATCTTTAATACTACACCCAATCCCCCAATAAGGTTTAGTCTATACATATGAACAACAACCAATAAAATAAAAAATAAAAAAAAGTAAATGCAATAGCTAAATGATGACGAGCAATATCAGTCACCCATAATTCGTGGATGGAATCCCCCAAGAAGGTTTAGAATGGCAATTCCTGCTCCTTGGGAGGTACCAGATAAATGACTACTTGAGTAGAGGTGCTAAGCATAAAGATTCCATTGACCTGTAAAAAGAGGGCCTAACATTTGGGGATATGGTAATACATCTAAGAAATTATTCCAACGGACATACTCTCCTCTAGATCTAGGAATAGCGGCATGCACTAAATGGGCCATCCAAGCAAAGGAACTTACTTAAAGAGTCCTACAATTGAGACAAGATTCGGCATTTTTGAACCCAGAAACACTCGGCTTCCCGGTGTGTATTGGGTTAGGTCTGCTCCAAATTTATATACAAGGAGATGATGAAGGGTTGGGGGGATGAACAGGGGGATGAACATTCAACAGGTGTATGATATGTAAGTGATTACTCTTACTACAATGTAATTTCTATCCACGAACCAAAGCATTTTCACGAAGCTAAATTGGGGTTAGGCATTGTTATAGGTCCTAAATCAACAATGTTTTCAGAAAAACAAATGAGCTGATGATCAAACCACGTAGACCAGAGAAATAGATTAAACAAGGAATATGCATACCGGGATTGCCTTGTGTTGATGAGCCAGCACCGTGCTCTCTCTGTGGAGCAAACAACATCCTTCCAAAACTCGAAGTGCAAGTGCCACTTCAGAATCTGTTGAAGGAGTAACTATTTTTATAGGTTCAGTGCCAAATATATGATCCAAATTTGCTACCTTCTGCTCCTCTAGCTCTTTTAATGAATGTTGAAACAGAATTGGAACAACTGGTAAATCATAACAAAAAAATAAAAACTTTAACATCAACCACATTTCAATTTCAAATCACAACAGAAACCATGAAATTACCAATTTTGAACCCTTGACAAATGAATGGTCATGATAATAGAGTGTAAAATCTTTTCCAAATCTAATATATATATATATATATAATATCAAATTAAAACAATTCTGAGTTTAGTTGCTGAGAAAATAAGGAAAGCATATAAATCCAATATTTCAAACTTTTCAACTCAACCGAGCCTTAAAGACTGAGCCTAATTCAATTTATCTAGCTTAGCAATTGCCAAAATTTCCGCTTTTCTTTATTATTTATTTTCAGAAATTAAACCAAATAAACCACAAGATAGGATATATTCAACTACTTTACTTTTTCTAGGGCTCTCTAATTTGTGTTTTCAATTATTTCAAGTTCGTCTTTTCTCGGCAAACAAACAAGAACACGACAGCGATCCAGCCGTAACAAATCCTTAATACAAAAAAAGGAATTAAACAGATAAATCGAATGCATTGAATTTGAAAAACACACACAGGTATACATGTGAAAATCGTGATCTTATAGATACATATATATATAGGAATGAATGAATGAATGAAAGAGAAGGGACCTTGGAGATCGGGAATGGATTGACTGTGGCAGAAGAGATTGATGGTGGAGTCAGAGTGGGCGACGGATCGGAGGAACTTGAGGATGCTGCGAAGCCCGCGGACTCGGAGGAAGGAGAACTCGGTACGGGCGTCCCTGAGTCCGGTCCGGAGTGCAAGCGTGACTTCTCTGTACACTCTCTGCTTATCAAGCGAAGTCACCAGATCTCCGACTGCCGACGGTGTCTGAGTCTGCGATTCCGAGTTCAGAGCGTCGCTCCAAAACGCCTTCTTCAGGTACATCTCTCGCTCTCTCTCTCTCTCTCTCTCCCCCCACTCTCCTCCTCTCCTCTCCGCCTCTCTGAACCCTCTCAATCTACAGAGAGAACAGAGTAATTGGGCCCGTGTTTGGGTCCGGACAAATGGGCCAAATCTTACAAAACCCAGAACGATGAAGACTTCTTTTTTTTAAGTCACGATACAGACTTCTTTTAAAAAAAATTGGGGCACTTACCAGCCGGTCCCATGCAACCAACTTAATACCAAGCAGGTCCTCTCTTTTTCAGTTTCCAAGTTTACCCCTAAATGTCACACCACATGCGTGAAACTAAAACTGAAACAATCTGAAAATCACATATATATATTCTTACAATCTACAATGTTATTTACAATCTGAATGAGTACAGCTCTACAATCTATATATATATATATATATATCTCTGTAACTAATTCTGTTAGAGATAAGAAAGTTATTATCCTCTGTTATCCTCTGTTTTGCCTTTGAGTATACTTCCTTGAGCTAAAGTTGATATATTCTTATCAAGCCCTTCCCTATATGTTGTCTTCCTTTTATTCCTTATATATTGTTCCTTTTATTCTCTCATACTCACAAACATACACATTCACTCACTAATTCATAAAATCACATCCTCACACTTACTAATTCACAAAAACAAATTTACAAAATATTCAACAAAGGATAAATTTATCACTTTGGTTCAAAAAGCGCTTACTTTTACCCCTATACTCAACACTATAACTCAAAAATTCACAAAAATAAACTTATTATTGGTTTAAACAAAGGATAAATTCACAAAAACAAACTTATCACGGTTTAAACAATGACAAATTTCAAAGGATAAATTCACAAAACAAACTAATTATTGGTTTAAACAGTGATAAATTCACAAAAACAAACTTATCACTAGTTTGAACAAATTTATCACTGGTTTAAACAAATTTATCACTGATTTAAATAAATTTATCGCTCGTTTAAACAAATTAATCACTGGTTTAAACAAATTTATCACTGATTTATCACTAGTTTAAACAAATTTATCACTGATTTAAACAAATTTATCATTGAAAAACACTTTGATGATCAAAATTAACAATCTCCATTAGCAACAAACAAACAACAATTTAAAAACACACACATACACATATATATATATATATATATATATGTGAATCTATAGAGATAGATCGATTTAGAGAGAGAGAGAGATGAAAGGAAAGGGAAAATGAAATGGATTAGGAACTGGTTCGCTTGCTAGGGCAATCGGCGACCTTGAATCTAGACTTCGTAGTTTTCATTCTCCTTGAATGCACCAAATGATGATGGCGGATCTTCTTTCTTCAATCGCACCACTCATGGTGTGGCCGAGAGAGATGTAGAGAGAGCTTTCTTCTTCGATCGGACCACTCATGGTGTGATTGAGAGAGATGTGCAGAGAGAGCTTTTTTTTTCTTCTTCATCTCCAGATCTGAATCTGAGAATGAAAACTTTTATTCTCCTTGAATGCACCAAATGATGATGGCGAGATCTTCTTCTTCAATCAGACTACTCATGGTGTGGCTGAGAGAGATGTGTAGAGAGAGCTTCTTCTTCTTCGATCAGAACACTCATGGTGTGATTGAGAGAGATGCGCAGAGAGCTTTTTTTTCTTCTTCATCTCCAGATCTGAATCTGAGAATGAAAACTTGAGGGCAAAAACGGGATAAATAAAAATGTTCAGGACTTAGAGGTAAAAAAGTATCTATTCAGGACCTGTTGGGTAATAACCCTTCCAAATGGGACTGGCCCGTAAAAAACCCAAAAAAATTTTACCGGCCGGTCCAATAATTGAGGGCAAGTTTGGGATCTTTCAAAAAAGATAAAAAGATAAAAAGTTACTCAAAAAGTTAAAAAGTTAACACTATTCACCAAAAGTCAATAATTACGGCTGCACAACTCCCAATTCGAATTTTTCCCTACAAATCAATTTTTACAATTTTTTATTACACATTTTTTCATAAAAAGTCAAAAAATTAATCCAAACATTCATATTTTTAACCTCAATTTTTTAGTCCAAAAAGATAAAAAGTACACTATTTAGGACACCCCAAACAACCCCTGAATCTATTACCTATTAAGTCTTAAAGTTATATTTGATTCACAAAATTAATAATTAAGGTATTAATAATATCATTAAATTAGTATAATATTCACTATCCAATTCGATTATTAGGATAAATTATACCCCTATCCATGGTTTGATTTATATTGAATAAGAAAACATATGAAGATAAAAGAGTTTTTTGATTTTATTTCCCAACTCAAGATATATAATTTCACCCCTATCCCATTACTAATAATCCTACAAATTTGTTGGATTAATTATCCATTGGATTAAAATCCTGAAACAAAATTTCAAAACAAATACAGGATTATTGGGCCTACGGATTAATAATCTCAATCTCATACTCTAATCCTGTCAATCAAACATGCCCTAAGTGTCTATCTCATACATCAAAAAGTCTTATTGTATTTTTTTATCCTGATTTTACCCCTGTTATTATGCTTCGCGGGTTTGGTTTGAGTTATGTGGTTCTATTTATTTATTTTTTTTTTCTCTCTCTCTCACCTGAAGGATTTGGGTTTTGAAAATGGAGGCAACGAAAGATTTGGGTATAGAAATCGTAATCAGTATGAGAAGGTATTTCATGCACTGGTGTGTTCCAAGAGCCATTGATTGTGCCATTAAAATGTTGGGCGGAGATGAAGGGGTCATGGCGTCGATGGTGGTGAGGAAGTTTATGATGAAGACTCGGCAATCGAACGGTTATTCGTTGGTGTTGATGAACATGAGAGCTGCCTCTGTGGCCCTTGGATTTGAGAGAGATGGGAGTTAGATCTAAGAGAGATCAAGAAATCGACATGAACGGAGATAGGTGTGTCGACATTGACGAGTTTGGAGCTCTGTACCAGTTAATAATGGACAAGCAAGACGAAAAAGAAAACATAATTGAGGCGTTCAGAATGTTAGATTAGAACGGTGATTGGTTCATCTAGGTATTTTCAATGCTGATCGGAGCTTCTATCTTTTTAAACCAGTGATAAGTTTATTAGTAAATTTGTTGAATATGTTTGTTTTTGTATAAAACTTGATAAATTAAACGGTGATAAATTTATTATTTGTAATAATAATTTCCCTTTTGTAATTTTTTTTTTTACAAACAGTCAGTGATAAATTTATCATTGAATCTAACATCATCATTGCCACCATCTTCCTCCATAAATTTATCATTTTGTAATGGTGATGATTAAATTTTGCTTCTACATATTTTTTTTTTTGCAAACAATTAGTGATAAATTTATCACTGAATGTATCTTTGATTCTTGTGTTGGTTTATAATGGTGATTGCTTGATTTTTCTTCTGTAATTTTTTTACAAAATAAACAATGATAAATTTATCACTGAATTTGATTTTTGATTATTTGTCTTGATCTGTGAATGTGAAAATAATGAGAACTATTTTCTGGTAATGGCTTCTTGTCTCTCTCCTTCATTCTCTTCATCATTTTCTTTCGTTGCCACTACATCAGAGAAGGAGATGGTGGTAGTAGTGATGTACTTGAGATGAAAAATATTAAAAAAAAAAAAAAATATTGTCGGAGGTCGGAGGATAGTGGCAACAGTGGAGGTTGCCGGAGGTGATCATCAAAGGTCGCCAAAGGGTATCGCCGATGATCGGAAATGATTGACAATGGCTGGAATGGGTGATGGTGGGTCATGGCAGTGACATGTGCACAAAGTAGAAAAGTCAAATGTGTGGGTTATTAGGGGTAAAATGGAAAGGTGGGCTAAATTATTTTGGAATGGGATCACATGGGTATTAAGTTCGGTTCAAATGATCGGCCTGTAACTAATCTCCCCTCCCCCCTTCCCCTTCCCCCCAAAAAAAAAAAAAAAAACAAAAAAAACTTACCAAGTTGCAACCCACTTTGTTGACCCATATAAAGGTGCGACTCGAGCAGTTTTGAGCAGGTTGAGAGGTTATCCAAACCTAGATTGAGTTGTACTGAGAGCTGCTCAGGCTCACCCAAGTCTAATTTGTAACCCAAGGTTGTCTCTCTAAGCCCAACCCGAGTTAAGCCTAAATTTAAAAAGAAAAAAAAATTGTGTGCAACTAACTCAATTAATTTGTTAAAATTAGGCTCTATTAATTTTTTTGTTTTTGCTTTTGTTTTTTTGTTTTGTTTTGTTTTTTTTTTTTGTTGGTAAAATCATTAATAATATCAAACTAAATAATTTATATAATGTAAGAGTTATAAAAATTATAAAACCTATATGCCGCTACAGTGAACTTTACAATTTTTTAGTGAGAAAAGGAAAAGGTATTTGTGTTGTGTTATTTGTATTTATAACATATATTTAATATGATTTAACAATTTAAATTACTTTAATATTATCCAATGACTAATAATTTATATATATATATATATTTAATATTTTTATATATTTACATCTATATAATTTGGATTTGGGGTTCTTTGGTATATTTGCCCAAGTTTACCCAAATTTAATTCGAATTTTGAATTTTGTCCAAGCTCGCACCAAATTTATAAATATTTTGCCATGTCTTAAAAAAATTCAAACTAAGCTCGAGTTGCTCGAGTTGAATCCGCCAAAGTTGCACCCCTATATAATTTTCTTGCTAATTGTAATTTAGTGATTTTTTTACTAATATTTTTTGTTTCAGTGGATTTTTGCAAAAATAAAAAATAAAAATAAAAATTTTATATTTTATATTTTACTTGATTGGACAAACCAAAAAAAAAAAAAAAATCATTAAAGACAAAGAAAGCCAAAATGAATAGACTTTTTTGACTTGTTGTTTTTTGGTTTTTTGGTTTTTGGATTTTTTTTTTTTGTTTTTATTTTTTAGATGATTCTGCATTAGATGGGTTAGAAAAGTAATTATGTTTATCGAGTTTGATAGTAGATTGTTTAAACTTAATTTGAAAATTTAACAAATTTTAAAATAAATTCATCTTTAACTTACTTATAGAAAGAGTATTTCTGAATAAATTTTTAATTAGATAAACACAAGTGAAACTCAAATAAAATTGTTTGGTTTACAACTCTAGTTGGATGGAGTTAAAAAGCCTTTGGAGATAGTGTGCAATTCTTGAGTGACTACTGCTGTTTAAATTGTGAAATTAAATAAATAGATTTATGAAGAAAATAAATTATATACCAAGAACATATGCTAATAATTACAATTAAATTTTAATAGAAATACACAAAACAATAAAAGGGTAAAGAGACGAAACCGAAGTCTGCACGGAAACAGTTTCCTTAAAACAGATTTCGCCGCCTCACGGGTCGAGTGCTTGAGGAAACCCGACGTCTGTCTCCCAGGATACGACGGTCAAAACCAGCTACGGCAGAAGCACTATCTGTCTAGCTTAGCGAACAAAACAATGGCAGCACTCTCTCACAATAGGAACTATCTAGAAAACTGACTTGTAAAATGGAAACAAAAATTTCTATATTGAAACTTGACAGGAGGGTCTCAATTTAGGCTCTGGCTTTGGTCCAATCCTTAATCGAACTGGACGGTGCTGTTGGGCCCGTGGAGGCCTACCACGGGTCCCGTTTTAAAAATCTGAACCGTTCAATGTGTAAAACTCGTCGAGTACTATATGCCTGTGAAAAATCACGTTGATTGGATATCGATAGCTATGTGATCAAATCAGTTTTTTATCAACCGTTAATTTATTCACCGTTCATTTTTTTATACAAAACTGATTTGATCACAAAGCTATCGATATCCGATCAACGTGATTTTTCACAGGCATATAGTACTCGACGAGTTCTATACATTGCACGGTTCAAATTTTCAAAACGGAACCCGTGGTGGGCCCCCACAGGTCCAACAACACCGTCTAGTCCGATTAAGGACTGGACCAAAGCCAGGCCCCTCAATTTATACATGTATAGGGGAGAGAGGAAAAGCCTCCAGCCTTTAAGGCTACTCATTAAAACACCAAGCATTCATAGCCCCTTTCCACAAAATGAAAAGTATGGATGCCCAAAGGATTCACACCCTTTAGTCAAGAAAAAAGATTTAAATACTCTTTAAAATCCTATGTATGAATCTAACATCATGAAGCAATTTCTTGGCAATTTCTTATTCAAAACCCAATGGTTTTTGGCTCACTTGGACCCAACACAAAAAATTGGTTAGGACCCACTTTTTTTTTTTTTTTTTGAACATGGTTAGGACCCACTTTAATATTTAATTAAAGTCACCACACTTTAATATTAAATTAAAGTCCCAAAAAAATCATTTTTTCCAACAATCCCCCACATGAATAAAAATTGACCGAAAGACTCAACAAACGGACATCGTTCAACAATAAAGACTCTGAGAGAGAGTACAACGGATTAACCCCGACATCAGAGAAGGTAGCTTTTGGCTTTGAAACTCTCCCAGTGAAAACCTATCGAGTTTACTGGCAGATCAGTGAATAAGACATCTTGAATTGCTCTACCGTTTATGTAAACTGAGACAATAGATCTCACACGAGAATTACTCCTACCACCATTATGTTCTCACTAGTGTGCCCTGTGTGGCCCTGGACACTAGCCTGGTTCAGCGAGTGGTTTCAAAGAATCTTGGCCTGCCCAATTCTTCTAGAAGCGGCCCCACTTCAAACTCACATAGGTGACTCTACTAAAGTATCCTGCAATACTTAGCTCAACAGCTTAACACATAAGAGTCATTAAAAGCTCAGCTTATCCTCTACACTTGCAGGTATCACTGATAGAAGTAATAGCTGGAGGTTTAACCTCCTCAATGACATACCACCATTATACGCAATTAGGTTGTCCCATTGAACCTAGATCTTGGGATCTCCAGTCAACTAGGTTGGGTTTCCCTTCCGGTAACTTCCAAAGGCCTTAACCCCATTCCTTTTGACGACGTTTCGACTAACACTCGACTTAACCCTTTGGTTAGCGGATCCGCAATGTTGTCCTTAGACTTTACATAGTCTAAAGAGATAACTCCATTCGAGAGTAGTTGTCGTATGGAATTATGTCTACGACGGATATGTCTAGACTTTCCATTATACATATTACTCTGTGCCCTACCAATTGCAGATTGACAATCACAATGAATACAAATAGCTGGCACAAGTTTAGACCAACGTGGAATATCTTCAATGAAATAGCGAAGCCATTCTGCTTCTTCCGTTGCTTTATCCAAAGCAATAAACTCTGATTCCATCGTTAATCTAGATATACACGTTTGCTTGGAAGATTTCCAAGACACGGCTGCCCCACCAAGAGTGAACACATATCCACTAGTGGACTTTGAGTCCTTTATATCTGATATCCAATTCGCGTCACTATATCCTTCAAGCACCGCTAGATATCGAGTATAATGCAGCCCATAATCCCGAGTGTAGCGTAAATACCTTAACATCCGCACAATGCCCTTCCAATGAGAAGCATCAGGATTACTTGTGTATCTACTGAGCCTACTAACCGAGTAAGCTATATCTGGCCTAGTACAACTCATCAAATACATTAAACTTCCAATTATCCGAGAATATTCTAACTGAGAGACACTCTCTTTATTATTCTTGGTAAAGTGTAGACTTAAGTCTACAGGTGTCAATGACACACTCGTATCTGATCCACTAAACTTCTCAAGTATCTTATCAACATAATGAGACTGAAAAAGTACAATTCCGTCAGAGATTCTGGTAATCTTAATTCCCAGAATAACATCTGCAATGCTCATATCCTTTCTGTCAAATTTAGAGTTTAACAACTTTTTGGTAGTTTGATCATTTTATCGTTACTACTTATAATGAGCATATCATCAACATATAGACACAAAATGACATAACCTCTGTCAGTGTCTTTGACATAAATACACTTGTCACATTCGTTGATTCGAAACTAATTTGACAACATAACATTGTCAAACTTCTCATGCCGTTGTTTAGGCGCTTGCTTCAAACCATACAGAGATTTGACAAGTTTACAGACTTTCTTGCTTTGTCCTAGAGCTGAAAACCCTTCAAGTTGCTCTATGTAGATTTCTTTATTCAAATCCCCATTTAAGAAAGTTGTCTTTACATCCATCTAGTGTATCTCAAGATTGCGCAAAGCTGCTATCACAATCACAATGCGAATGGATGTTATCCTAGTTACAGGTGAGTACGTATCAAAGTAATCCAGGCCTTCTTGTCGCCTGTACCCTTTGATAACGAGCCTCGCCTTATACTTGTCAATTGACCCGTCGGCCTTCATCTTTCGTTTAAAAATCCATTTGCAGCCTAAAGGCTTACAACCTGGAGGTAAATCTACCAACTCCCAGGTGTGGTTCTGTAAGATGGAGTCAATCTCACTTTTGATCGCTTCTTTCTATAAAGGACTCTCAAGAGAAGTCACAGCTTCATGGAAAGTTTGAGGTTCATTCTCAACCATATAAGTCAAGAAGTCTGGACCAAAAGATTTGGATGTCCTAGCCCTTCTACTCCTTCTGGACTCATTTAAAACCTCAATTTGATCATCACCTGGATCATCAACATGATCATCCTCACTAGCAAGCTCATCAAATTGCTCCAAAGACCTTGGAACCCCTGCATGGGTTCGGCAAGGAAAAATGTCCTCAAAGAAACATGCATTCCTTGACTCTATGATGGTATTCCTGTGTATGTCTGGAATTTCAGACTTATGAACAAGAAACCGATATGCACTACTATTATGTGCATAACCAATGAATATACAATCCACAGATTTCGGGCCTACCCTAACCCGTTTGGATGTAGGAATCGCCACTTTTGCAAGACACCCCCACATTCGTAAGAATTTATACGAAGGCTTAACGCCTTTCCATAACTCATACGGCGTCTTGTCCACCTTCTTCTGAGGTACTTTATTCAGAATGTAATTTGCAGAGAGAATTGCTTCCCCCCACAAGTTCTGTGGCAATCTAGAACTTATCAACATTGCATTCATCATTTCCTTTAGCGTCCTATTCTTCCGCTCAGTAATCTCATTAGACCGAGGAGAATAAGGTGCCGGGGTTTGGTGGATAATCCCAAATTGAGCACAAGTCTCAATAAACGGAGTTTCATACTCACCACCACGATCACTTCTTAGAGCCTTAATCTTGCGACCTACTTGATTCTCAACTTCATTCTTATAAAGAACAAACTTGTCAATCACCTCATCTTTGTTTTTGAGCAAATAGACATAACAATACTTAGTGCAATCATCAACAAAAGTGATGAAGTACTTATTGCCACCACGTGATTGTATAAATTTTAAGTCACACACATCACTATGCACTAAATCCAACGGTTCTGAACTTCTTTCAATAGAATAAAACGAAGATCTTGTCAACTTCACTTCAATACAAGTTTCACACTTGTGTTTCGTGAGAACGACCCTGTCGGACTCAAAAACCATGCGAAAACAGGTTTACTGAGAAGAGACCTTGAGACAAGATTCTAACAAATGTCCAAAATATACATGACTTTGTTCAAGGTTAGCTCTTTCCCTGAGGTCAACTTCAGGACCACCTTTCCCTCAACAAATGAGGTAGTAGAGTTTTTCATAAACAATTTCTCACCGTTTGTAACCGGTTCGAAAGTTGTAAACAGCTCCTGCTCGGAGCAGATGTGGTGTGTAGCCCCAGTATCAATCCACTATTCTCTTGGGTTTGAACCCACCAGATTCACCTCAGAGACAACGGCAGACAAGTGCATATCATCCTCCTCATGGGAGTGCTCTTGTAAGTCTGCCATATGAGTATGAGGTTTGGTCTTGTATGGCTTCTTCGCTATGCGATACTAGCCCGATGCCCCTCGTTACCACAGTTATAACACTTCCCAAAGAACCGATAACCAGGTTCCTGCGGCTTATAAGCCGACTTCTTTGCAACACCACCCCTTGGCCCCAGCTTAGAGCTCTTGTTCATAGGGGGCTTCTTCCTTATCCCAGAAGATTTGCTATGCTCAACGACATTGGCCTTTACTGAGGAGGTACTCCCTCATTTCTTTCTATTATCTTCTTCAATCCGGAGTCGGACAACCAGCTCTTCAACAGACATTTCCTTGCGCTTGTGCTTCAAGTAATTCTTGAAATTCTTCCAACCATTAGGAAGTTTCTCAATGATCACAGCAACTTGGAATGACTCGTTTAAAGGCATCCCCTCAGCATGAATTTCATGCAAGATCACTTGGAACTCCTGGACTTGGCTTATCACAGTTTTAGAATCTACAATTTTAAAATCAAGGAAACGGCCAACCACAAATTTTTTTGCCCCGGCATCCTCAGTCCTATACTTTTTGTCTAGAGATTCCCATAATTCTTTTGCTGAGCTCTTGGAACAAAACACACTATAGAATGAGTCTACCAAGTTGTTGAACACATAGTTCCGGCAAAGATAGTATATCTGCTTCCATGTGTCAAGTGCCATTACTTTCTGCCTGTCAGGCTCATTCTCTGCCACGGCTGGTGGATCCTCACTCAGAACCTTAGCAAGGTTTAGCTTGGTCAAGTAAAACAGCATCTTTTGCTGCTATCTCTTAAAGTTTTCCCCAGCAAATTTTTCTGGGCGCTCATGGTGACTAAGCGGTCCTCCCGGAATAGCCGGAGTAACACCAGGGTTGACCACAGAGGTCACAGCAGTAGGGGTTGGCAATCCAGTTGCCCCGGGGTTCAAATCCCCACCAA
Source organism: Camellia lanceoleosa (assembly GCA_025200525.1). Taxonomy (NCBI): domain Eukaryota; kingdom Viridiplantae; phylum Streptophyta; class Magnoliopsida; order Ericales; family Theaceae; genus Camellia; species Camellia lanceoleosa. The sequence goes on from CM045758.1 coordinate 108,709,435, forward strand.
CATTAGCAGTAGCAGCAGCATCAATGATAGTTTCCATTTCTGAAAATTACACTAGAATATCACTTCTGTGTTTCCAGAAATTAAACTTAACCCTTAGAAAATCCCTTAGAAGAAAAAATTAATTCAAAAAATTAGTCCTACCACAAAACCTAGAATCGAACATGGTCAAGAAAGTTCCCAAGAAGACTGGAGGGGTCACATCGGTCCCACTTAAAACCCAGTTAACCTTTTGACAAAACTTTTAAGAGCATGTTGACTCCTAGTCCGTTATAAACAAATTAAGAATTAAATTTTCTTAGGGATGAACTAGGTTAAAGCAAACTAGGGTCCAAAACTTTTACAAGCAATGTAAAACCATTGCTACAACAATATAAGCAAATAAAACGTGCTACTACAAATTGGTAAACAAATCAATTACATCTCAAGCAAACATGCTTCAAACATTTTGATAAAATAGCCAATCCATAAGGATTCTATTTAGTCCAAAAGCTTTTCCACGCTTAGGTATTCCTATTCAACACAAACGTTAGTAGTCCAAACATTTTTGTTTTACATCCCAAATTCTATTCATTTGGTTTTATATTTGTTTTTCGCATTGGTATCCTTACAAAGAAAGTTAGTAGCAAACCACAACAAAATACAAACAAATAATCTAAAAAATTTAATTATAATAAATAATTGAAACCATCTAGCCAACTATTAATTATATAAGTAACCAACTAATATAAGGTACCAAAACAAAATACAATTTGTAACTTCAAAATTAAATTACAACTTTAAAATAAAGTTCAATACTCATGAGTCATGAATGAAATTAATTCATAATAAACATTTAAATTAATAACTCCAAATAGATAAATCAAATTCAAAGTTAATGCACCCAATTAAATAATTCAGATTAATACACCTAATTAAATAATTTAGATTAATGCACCTAATTAAATAATTCAAATTAATGCACCCAAATAGATAATTTAGATTAATCATATACACAATTCATAAAACTCTATAACTCCAAATACATTAAATTATGTAATCTAGCCTAGAAAATAATAAGCATGTCAAAATTGCAACATCCATAAATTATATTTTATAACCTTAAAATTCATGCAAATCATGGTAGGGAAATGATGAACCATACGCATAAAACAAGATCATACTAATACAATTAAGTATGCAAATTATAATAGAGCATTCTAATTAAACTAAGTAATTAGAGAATAACATTGCATGATTTACAATTATTGAAATAGTGAGCAATTCCGCAATAATTCCTAGTAACATTATATAAAGCTAACCTAATAGTCTAAATAAATCTATTCGATCAATTTCATAGAAAAGATATATAAAATCTGTTTTAAGCTTGTTGTTCAAATTGTGAAATTAAATAAATAGATTTATGAAGAAAACAAATTATATACCAAGAACATATGCTAATAATTACAATTAAATTTCAACAGAAATACACAAAACAATAAAAGGGTAAAGAGACGAAACCGAAGCACTTGCACGTAAGCTTTCTTAAAACAAATTTCGCTACCACGTCGAGTGCTTGAGGAAACCCGGCGTCTGTCTCCCAGGATACAACGGTTAAAACTAGCTACGGCAGAAGTACTATCTGTCTAGCTTAGCGAACAAAACAATGGCAGCACTCTCTCACAATAGGAACTATCTAGCAAATTGACTTGTCAAATGGAAGCAAAAATTTCTATATTGAAACTTGACAGGAGGGTCTCAATTTATACATGTATAGGGGAGAGAGAAAAAGCCTCCAACCTTCAAGGCTAGTCATTAAAACACCAAGCATCCACAGCCCATTTCCACAAAATGAAAAGTATGGATGCCCAAAGGACTCACATCCTTTAGCTAAGAAAAAAGATTTAAATACTCTTTAAAATCCTATTCATGAATCTAACATCATGATGCAATTTCTTGAAAATTTCTTATTCAAAACCCAATGATTTTTGACTCACTTGGACCCAACACAAAAAATTAGTTAGGACCCACTTTAATATTTAATTAAAGTCACCACACTTTAATATTAAATTAAAGTCCCCAAAAAACCATTTTTTCCAACAACTTTTCCTATTTTGGATCAATTATTTATTTTACAAGGTGTCGGCCCAATTATATATATTAATCAAAAATTTTGCAGGATTAAAAAATAAATTCATAAATTTATCCATCAAATTGATTTTATTTTCTAACATACCTGTCCATCTCTATATATTTCATAATTGGTGATCTCTCAATTCCATGTGTAAAACATAAATCTGGTGATCGGGCCGTGTAGATTGAGTTGTTTTGATGCATAACCTGTTGTGTCTCGCTCAAACCAGCCCGTTTGCCATCTCTATAAATTTTATGCATCTTTAATCTTGTGGAAATGTAGTTCCTAGTTTCATAGTTGGCATACCGCAGTTTCTCAATTATAATCTTGTTGTGTTTACTAAAAATGCATACATACCAAAAAAAAAAGAAAAGAAAATAGTATCCATTATTTAGTATATATGGGTCTAACACAGGCATTTCAGATGGACTCATAGGCAGGAGCTTGGGTCTAGCTTTGAAAAGTTAATCGGGTCAGTCCATATATTTAGGACCGGGCCTCGCCAATGCCGATGGAGCAAGGCAATCCATGGGCTCTGAACTTTCTAAGAGGCTTCACAAATACTTAGAAGCCCAATTGGAAATAACCTATAGTAGGGAAGATATAAACAACTCAATACTACAAAGAATATCCAAAGTAAAGAGAACTAATCAATATTTGTCTCTGACAATGATTGACCTACCTCCCATATAGGAATGTACAAAAGTTGCTAATTGAACTAATACAACTAATTTTTAGGGCCGTTGCAATTTCTCTATGAATCATGTCATATAAGGACATTACTTATTTAACCCCAACCCCCCCCCCTCCCTGGCAGACCAGTCTTGCCTGTAGTTAGGTTTTTCCTGCAATTTCAATTCATTTTCATAGCACTACAACCTAAGCAACCCCCACCTTTGCCTTTTAACAAACACTCCAAACAACAATAAACCTAGAAAAGTTTGTAGAGATTTCAGTTTATATTCCCTGCAATCTTCTTAAGAAGCTCAACTATCATTATCCTAGATAGTAGCCCTGTTTAGTGCAGTTTAAAAGCTGCTTATTTCAGCTTTCAGCTTAATTTAAGCTATTTTGATGTGTTTGGTTTAGCTTATAGCTTGTAGCTTATAGCTTATAGCTTTTTGGAAATCAGAAATCAACTTATTCTTTGAGTGGGGCAAGAGATGCTTAATTTATAAGTCAGAAATCAGCTTATGCTCATAGTTATAAGCTATAAGCTATTTAGATATAAGCTATAAGCACTTTTCCACAGCTCTACCAAACAGGGCCAGTAACAACCAAGATTTCACTAGCTCTGTGTGCTAAGCACAAGTTTTTTACCACACCCACGTTATTTTGAAACAAACTTCCCAAATGCAAGTTGTTTTGAACTACCTAAGTTGTTCTTTGAAGTCGTGTTTTAGAAATTGTTTAAAAATGGCATGGGTTTTGGTAAATAACTCCCACAAGCACACAGAAAATGAGAACCAGAAAATGGCCAAAGTCCCAAAGTTATCCATTGATAAAACAATTATGTGTGCCGTTGAAACCTTTTGAGTAAATGGTTATAAATGTCTCTGCCTCACAAATTACAGTAATACCTTGTCAGTGTGAGATAGGAGACTGCAAATTTTGCCATACAGACTAAAAAACCATATTCCATTACCATTAGGAAAAACCCAATCTCCAATTCTCCAAATTTGGTTTTCAAAACATCAAAAGAGGGTAACAGGTTCTAGTAGGGCACTGAACGCAACCACCTTTAAATCACCACAATTTCTCAAAAATCTAGTTCCATGATAGAGGATACAAACAAATTGCTGCACTTATAAGGATGACCATAAGTGGGAACACATGCCTCATGACTGGGCAATCAGTTCCGTTCTGCCCAAATGATTGGATATGTTGCCTCTGACTGCAAAAGGATGGAGGAAGACAAGTTTTTCAATCTTAAAACAACCAATAAACCCTAAAAATTGTAACCCTCGAATTTCTTACCGCCACCTCCAACTTTTAAGGCAACTTAATACATTATACATGCTAATGTCACAATAGTGCATCCTCACATTAAAATGGTGCCTCGTTAATTTTGCCATCTCCTTCAAATGAAAAGGCACCTATGACTCCTTTTATCTTCAAGATACCTATAGTTCTACTTGAAAGAATCTAAGTAAAATCACTACTATTGGTTATTTAGCTACTATCAATGTCCCTAACTTGTGGTGATTATGGCTGAGAGAACCATGGTACTGGCATCATAGCACAACCTTCAGACAAAGCATATCAAAGGACTTGCAACAAATACAATCATCACATAAGGATTTCGAAAATGTGAACGGTAACACAATTTTATTGACAACGAAACAATTGGTTTAAGAAACTTCCAGACGAACCAGACAGTAATAGTGGAAAGTTTGGGAGAGTGACAAATTTTCAATTGGGGTGAGGAGTTTCTGTACAAAATGAACATTAGGAAGATTGATTGCACACTTACATTGACAATGGGGTGAATGATATAAGGACCCCTATAGAAGGCTCTACCAATTCTCCTTCACAATTTTTGACTTCTCGAGTATGAACTTCCCTTCCTTGTACTTCTGTGATGCCTCATAAGCCCGTTCATACTTCCAGCCCAACACCTCACGGCAATCCGCACAATAGATGTCGGCAACGGTGTGAAGACCAGTCATGAGATTCCTATCTTCTTTAGGCCCCACAACAATGTTCATTGCATGAGAGAACAGAAAGGCTCGACCATTTCTTCCCTAAAAACAAGATAATCAAATAATGTCATAAACAAAATTGCCTAGAACTTTTTTTCACACCAAAACTGAAACAAAAATAAAAGCTCTAACAAGAAAGAACAAACTTAAAATAATCAAATCAGATTAAATTTAATCAGAAACCAGTCTGTTATAAGAAAAATGAAATTACAATCTTTCCTCTCAGAAGACGTTAAACAGTTCCACTCAAAAGTCAGTTGTATATAAACAATAATACCACCTCAAGAAGAGTAGTTCACCTACTTCTAATAACAACACAAGTCACCAGTTGTGTTTTCCCTCAGTCGAGTCCTTCCAATCAAATGATCATGTGAACAAGATTAAACATTAAGGTCGTGTTTGGAATGGATTTGAAAGGAAAGGTTTTGCCACTAATTATTAAAGGAGAAAAGCTAAAATTTTGGATTTGATAGTTTAGATATGGATTTACAATCCTGAATTTGAGAGCTTTACAAGGATTGACACACCAATGTCAAATAGTTATTTCAAATCCTTCATACAAACAAAAAATACTAAGAACATAAATTTTCCTACCTCTACTCTATCTTCCCCTTTAGTTTCTCAATTTATCTATCATAACCACTCCCTCATATTTAAAATCCACGCATCCAGTTCGAGCCTAAATTACAAATTAAAAGACAAACAGGGCATTGTCAATTTCTAAAACTGATAACCATAATTCAACAATGGTTCATACTTAATGGATTAAAGAGTTTCACCTGAAAAGCCTTAGAAATTATATCATCGTGAAGCGAAACATGATTTCGACAATTATAACAGCTGTACAAGCGAGGCCCAACCAATTCTTCTGCCATTAAACCTACAAATTCAGCTCCAAACACTTCACTGCTTCCAAAAAAATACAAACAACCCACAAAATCAATACAGCCATATATCAAACATAATCAGGATCCATAATCAAAACCCAATTGAGAATCCGAGTTACAAAACACTATGAAATGAAGATATGAACATAATCAGAATCCATAATCAAAACCCAATTGAGAATCTGAGTTACAAAACACTATGAAATGAAGATATGAACAAGAAATAGGGAAAAAGAGCAGTAAATTGCTTCACCTACAATAAAGCTAGTAATGACCCAAAACTCTGCACAAAAAGATAAAGAAAGAACAGAGAGTGTTAGCGTGCAAGGTTAGACAAAATTAGAATATAACGATTGCGTAAAAGATTCCAATTAAGCTAATAGGGTTTTGAGAGAGAAAAAAAAAAACAAACAAACAAACACAAATGGGTTTGACAGAGACAGGATTGGTATAAAGAGAAGAAGAAGATCCAAGAAAACAAACCTAAACCCAATTAAAATAAAATCTTTGAAAGCAATTTTTAACAGTCAGATAATGAGGAGAACGAGTAAAATAATGGAATTGGATGAGGATCTAGGAGTCACCTTCAATGAGAAAATTGGGAATGGATGAATGCATTGAACACTATGATGACTTTACATAAATATTTCAATTATGGCCAATAGTTTATTAACCTGTTGTTGAGTGTGCCCTAGAGCTTACTGTAGTTGCCATTCTTTGATTTGAGAGAGAGAGAGAGAGAGAGAGAGGAGGGAGGAGGAGAATTTTGTGGCCTGTTTTGGGTAAGTAATATTCAGTGGGCGAAGAGGGGTTAGACTGACGCACCTTTGAGCGCGTGTACACGCGCACGTTCCGACATTGCACAAGGGAAGCGTTGCCGCTCTGGTGGGTCTCATTCAACGTGGTCTGAACGATGCGGCGTGCGCGTCTGGACAAGATTATCTTACTCGATTATATTTGACCTTTTGATTTGGATAAATTATAAACCCATTTCCTAAATTTGTTTAAAATATAAATTATTTAAAAAATTATAAATATTTTTTTTAAAAAAAAATTTTATTTAATAAAATTAGTTAAAAAATAAAATTTCTAACTGTCCACTTATATAATAATAAAATTATCTGAATTATTTATTAAAATAAAATTTTAACATTATTAAAAATAATTAATTAACTTGATAATTTATTAATAAAAGAACTTATTTATTATAAAATTAAAAAACTTAAGGGATATCATGCAATTTTTAAAATTAAAAGAATAATTTGTAATTTAAGTAAATTTTAAAGGATATGTTTGTAATTTAACTCTTTGGTTTTAATAGAAGGGAAAATTACACATAAGTAATTTTTTGACAAAATCAGTGAAAAAATAAATGTTTATAAATTTTTATTATTAATTTGATTTTTTTTATATTTTAAATATACGCTGACTTGATGTTAAAAAAGTAATAATTAAAGGCGAAATTATAAGACAGACGTACTTTTGCCAAAAAAATTTATAAATTTATGAAAAAAGTTATGACTTTGATAATCATTAAAATTTAGCATTATAATAAGTTTTTCGACGCTGCTACAGGGTCCAAAAGGGTTTCGAGCCAAACGGCTCGAATTTCAGAAGGAAGGAGGAAGAAGAAGAAGGAGGAGAGGAGGAAGAAGAAGAAGGAGGAGAGGGCCCTAAAAATGGGGTTGGAGGCGGAGGTGGAGGCGGAGGCGGCGGTTGGAGGTGGACGAGCGATTTCTGCGAGATCGGCCGACAATGTGAATCGAGACGGCGGCAAGCAATGGCCAACGCTGCCGACGAGTCAGCCGACGCCAAAAGTCGCTCTTCTCTCTCTCGCCTCTGCTCTTCTCTTTGTTCGACGAAGAAGACGAAGAGAAAGAAAGAGAAGGAAGAAAAGGAAGAAAAGAAAAAAAAAAAAAAAAAAAATCGAAGCCCAAAACGACGTCGTTTTGCGCTTCGAGTCGGATTCGAGCCCCAGAATTCGGGTCCTCAAACATTATTCTAAGTTTTTAAAAGTATCACTAAATTATTATTTACTCATAATTAAATGCATTGCACCTTGAATTTAAACACTAATAACAAACGACTTAAACACAGGACTTCAAAAAAATCCCATCGATACTTGTATGCTTCATAATGAGAAATTATTTAATGAATTTAAAACACTGCACAACACTATTTATTTTAGTCAGTTGATAAATTATTTCTCAAATATAAATATGAAAGTGATGGGATTATTATTTTAATCAATAAGAAATAAACTAAGCCATCATATAAATTTCTTTGAAGACTATTACATAATTTCCCCATAACAAGATGGAATGTATTATTTCAGATTTCCTTGGGTCTTAGTGGACTGGTTGGTCGAGTTCATGAATTGGGATGGAAAGGTATAATTTATTTTTAAAAATATAATTTTTGTCTATTTTTTTAGTGAAAAATTAAACAAATTATAATTACCGAATCTATCTAATTTTATATGTGGATAAACTACAAGAATTGTTTGACAAAATGAATAGTTCAAATCATCGAAATCGGACCCGTGGTGGACACCATGAGCCCAAACAGGACCCTCCAATTCAAAATCCACCAAAAGCCTCATTTTAATAATCTGAACCGTTCATTTTGTTAGGAATTTCGTGTATTTCATACATAAAAAAATTAGGTTGATCCGATAACTATAACTTGTTCAATTTATTACGTTTCTCACTGAAAAAATGTATAATTTATTTTTAAAAATACAATTGTTGTCTATTTTTTTAGCAAAAAATTAAAAAAGTTATAGTTATCGGATCAACTTAACTTTTTTTATGTATGAAATACACGAAGCGCTTAATAAAATGAACGGTTCAGATCATCGAAATGGGACTCGTGATGAGCTCCATAGGCCTAAACAATGCTCTCTAGTCCTCCAGTTCAGATCCAGTCCAAAATCTGGACTGGAAGGAATCCTCCTTATTTCGAGATCATTTTGATGATTTTAATTATTGAAGTTTTATTACATTTTGAGTAAATTATTCACGTAAGGAAAAAAAAAATGTAGATATTGATTGTTATATTATTATATTACATATATTTTTAAAAAATGAACATTACATATAATTTTAATTATATACCATTTATTTATTTTAAAACAAATATAGTCTAATATATAGTTATCTACATTCGATTCATTTAATTTTTTGAAAGTAGGCCCATGCTCATGCTCTTCAATACAGTTGATGAATTAGAGAAATGGAAACTTCTCTTATTACTTTGCTTGGATCATAATTTCGATAAGAATTCGAAAAAAGGAAAAGAAAATTGTGTATTTGGTTCATACGTTTCAACTATATATCACTTACGTTTTTTATTTTTGTTTCTAAATTTTTATTCAAATCAATAATTCAAACACAGTCTAAAGAAATTAATTTCTATCCAATTTACTAATTGTGAGGGAAGACTATTTGTTTGGATCACGGGAGATTCATTTTTCAATCATTAACATATAGTTTCAATCCAAATTTCAACAACTTAAACTTCAATATGAATTTTAAAATTAAGAATCCATGATGACTTTGTGGAACAAAATTGTGAGATTGCTACAGAAAGTTAAAAAGATACACCTCCGAATGAAAATAATTTCACTTTGTGGTTGTGCAGTATTAAGATTCAATTATTATAGAGAAGAGTTTAAATTTTTTGTGTTGTTTATTTCTCCTCCAATATGTGTGGTTAGGTTTGTGCTTAGACTTGATGATTGTTGGCTTTTTATTTGTTATCTGACTATGATATGTGAGTTTAATGATCGTTGATTTTTTAGTTATTATTAAAAAATTTAAGAAGAATAAATGTTTTTTTTTTTTTTAATTCCTTGGATACATAGTGGGTATTTAAAAAGTTCTTATTTTAGTAGGTTATTTTAATTTTTGGCTATTTTAGTAAGTTAAAATTTTGTATTTAAGAAGATGATTGTATTTTTTGTAGTTAGATGTGATGTTTGTAAGAAAAAAAAGTAAAATAATTATGAATTTGATATGACGTTTTATTTTATTAATTATTTTAACTTATTTTATCTTTTTTTATAAATTTTAACCAAAAAATAGCCAAAAACCCACTTGCCAGAGCCATTTTTCATGATTAACTCGAAGGAAGTTGCGACGTTACTACCAAAAGAAGTAAGAAAACAATGCTTGGTCTATGAACATATAATTGAGGGGTCGGTAGGAATAGAAAAAATAAAAATAAATTAAAAGAATCTTGTGGTGGTAGTTCACTAGAATATTTCTTCACACAAAAGTCACCATTTTCTTGTATAATGTCATCAAGAATTGTGTTAATCGTTTTTTTTTATGGGAAAAGTTAGGAATCATTAAATTGTTATTATGAAAATGATCATGAAAAATTTATGATCCTTAGATTATCTTGATTAGTGTGTGGTGTTTTATTCTAAGTGTAATCCAAGAGTCACAAAGCTTTCATGATTATTTTCATGATTATTTTCATGAAAGATTTTTCATAATACCTAACATTGCTGTTTTTTTTTATGTACGTGATCATGCGTTTAAAGGGTGCTTTTGCACTAAAAGGGTAGGGAATATTTAATTTAAACTTGAATTTTCACTTAATTTGTGCAAAAAATAATTCTAAAATTGTGGGAATGCTAAATCTCCTTTGTTTGTTCGATTCATTGGTTTAATGGGTGAAATTTGAATATCGAATTTACCTTCTTAAGGTAGGTTTGAAATTTTCTATCTAAGATGGATTCACTATTGTGAGACTGTTTTAAAAAAAAATAAAAATAAAAATTGTAAAGACTAATGACACATATGTGGTGGATTGGGAGTTTGAATAACCTCTCTTGTGGTGCAACTTGAAACTGGCCATTTGTAGATTACCTGGAGGAAGTATCAAGTAGTGAGCAATTTTTCTCTCTAGCAAATGATCGTTACCGAGATCTCAAACTCCGGTGAGCAACGACTGGAAAAGGATGTTCCACAGAAGAGGAAGATCATTTGATCAAAAGCACAAAGAAGATCAAAAGCATGTCTGATCCAAGGGATGAAATGATGGAGGAACCACAACCAGAACAAGAGAATAAGGGAGCCAAATCCCAGTTCCAAGAATGCCTTGAAGTTGATCTTGAAGACGGCAATGGCAACCAGAACCAAATGGAAGAGATAAGCCCAGATTCAACGAATACCACTATAAGTAACAAAGGAAATCGCTCTTCAAACAGGCACTCCTACGATCTAGATTTAATGAGAATGGCAATGAGAAGAATTTTGCTTGTGATGTGGAAGAAACTTCCTCTGATGAGGAGGACAATATCATCGTTATAACTATGGAAGAAGGTGATAAAGATGGAATTGATAAAAGGGGAGGAATTCCAATTATCAAAATTCCTTTGGCACTTCTGAAAAAAGTAAGGAACCATGAAAAAAATGCTTGATTGTGCGATTGGTTGGGAAAATCATAGGGTACAAACTCTTCATGATGAAGATGACAAAAATCTGGGGTTTGCAAGCGGTTTTTAAAGCACTGGACATAGGAAATGGGTTTTTCATTCTGAAATTCAACATGATAGAGGATTACACCGAGGTCTATACGGGTGGTCCATAGATTGTAATTTGTAATGAATCATTATGTTATAGTAAGGAAATGACAACATGATTTTAAATCTGATGATGTTGGGAAGCACCAAGGATCCTCTAGAGTGTTTTTTTCCTAAAGTTTCCTAAAGTGGTGTATTGTGTGGTTGAGATTTAATGCTAAAAAATTGATATAACTTGTCATTAAATCTCAACCACACAATGCACTACTCTAGGAAACTTTAGGAAAAAAAAAAAAAAACTCTAGAGGATCCTTGCTTTCTGGGAAGACACAAGTGCGATTTGGGTGAGATTTCCCAACTTACCCATAGAATACTACAATGAGAAGGTCTTGTATCATATAGCCAAAGCTCTGGAGTACCACTGAAAGTCGATATCAACATAGCCATGGCAACTCGAGGGAAGTATGCTCAAGTGTGCATTGAAACAAATCTTCGAAAGCCACTAATATCCCACGTTACCATTAGTAAGTACACTTATGGAGTTGAATATGAACACCTACACTCATTTTGTTTCACTTGTGGCATGGTAGGTCATCGAAAAGAAGCTTGCAGCGACAGACCGTTTACTGGTGGTGGAGGAACAGTCCCAAGAACAAACATGTGTAAGGAAAGGTCCAAGCCCAGACCAAGAGAAGGTAGACACTAAAATAGGCCAAACCAAGTATAGGCCTTGGATGACAGTCACAAACCAAAGAAGGAAGCCAAAAAGCCCGTTGAATAATAGAGGGAACAAAGCCCAGATAGGGAACAAATATGATATCTTGAGAGAGAATAGTGGGCAATTAGAAGACCAAGGCCAACCAAGCAGAAATAAAAGCGCAAAACCTTAACTAAGAAAACTAATATCCAACAAAGCTTAATAGTTACTGCTAAAGATAAAAAATAAATATAAACAAAAAATATATTTATATATATAAAGAAGAAATTAGACTGGGAAAAGAGGTTTAGAAACCCCAGACACGCCATCAGAATTTAGACAACACTAAAGTGGCTTATATTTCAATTTCAATCCCATCCATTAACACAGGTACTCTCTTATCCATTAACATATAAACCACTCTTCTGAAAAAAGCCAATCTCAAGCTAAAACTAGAAAACCACTAGGCAAAGATGGAGGACGAATGATAGAATTACCTAATGGAACAACACAGAGTGAGTCAATACAGAGTTAACGATAGTGGATGATAAAATGAGGATTTCACCTCATTGCCTCAGAAGGGTGGATAGAGGATGTAAAAATGAGGATTTAACGATGGAGATAGATCGAAGTACGATAGGAAAGGCATATGATATCGGTAGTGGCAACACAATCGATGGAGGACAACCACAAGATAGCAAAGGGACATCTGGGGATTGTTGACCAAAACCATTACCCAACTTTATTAACACATCCATGGATTTGCTAATATGGAATTGCAGGGGTGCGGGAAACAAAGGCCTTGTTTGGTTTGATTTTGGGAGAAATTTTTTGGAAATATACTCTACAAACACTTTTTTAAGAGTAATCAAACCAAACAGATTTTCTCAAAAAAATTCTCAAAAAATGTGTTTGGTTATCCAATTTCCAAGATTACTTTTGAAACATGTTTGCAAAAAAGGCAAACCAAACAAGTTTTTGTACTTTTTTATCTCAAAAACTACTCAAAAAAAAAAAAAAAAAACCAAAGTTATTTTAGAGAGAATATTTGGAAAAAGACAAACCAAACAAGTTTTTATACTTTTTATCTTAAAAACTACTCTACAAAAAAAATCAAAGTTATTTTAGAGAGAATATTTAGAAAAAGACAAACCAAACAAGTTTTTATACTTTTTTTTTTATCTAAAAAACTACTCTACAAACACAAACCAAATACACCAAAAAGTTTAAAAGAAACTTGCAGGAGTTAGTGTAGATTCATAAGCCAAATTTGTTAGTTCTTATGGAAACAAAAGTAGAACTAGCTTTGATGGTTATGTTCTTTAACCAAATGGGATTTACTACGTCGGCTCATGTTGACCCTGTTGGTCGGAGTGGGGAAATATGGGTACTTTAGAACCCAAACTCTTTCAATGTTAGATTAATTAAAGCAAGTTCACAATCAATCATGACAAAGATTGCTAAACAGGAGTACCCTGAATGGCTTCTTATAACAATATACGCAAGCCCTATTAGTAATAAGAGAGATGAATTATGGACAAGTCTGGAAAACACTGCTCAAAACATTTCTGTGCCTTGGATGATAGCTGGTGATTTTAATGACTTTGCTAGCCAAGAAGAAAAGAGTAATTTTGCAGGCAACTTAAGCCAAAATAGTAGTCAAGATCAAATAAGAATTAGAAGATTTTAGAAAGGATGAAGCATACAACTTAATGGACTTGGGATACTCTAGTCCGTGGTTGACTTGGACAAACAATAGACAAGCATGGGCCAATACATGGTAAGATCGATGAGCCATGTGCAATAGTGAGTGAAGAACTAGGCAGAAATCTTCTAGGAACTTATTCTAATCACACCCCAATGATGATATTCACCCAAGGTAAATCTCCTTATAATTGTAAACTTTTAAAGTTTGAGGTCATGGATCTCGCATAAAGAGTTCCAAAGCAGGGTAGAGGAAAATTGGTCTAACAACCAAGATTCCTATTGACCAATTCAGATAAACTAGCTCACAAGGCTAGTATTTGGAATAAAGATGTGTTCGACAACATTTTTAGAAGGAAAATATGGTTGCTTGGGAGGATTGAAGGAATCCAAAAATCCCAGGCAAATATCTATTCCTATAACCTTCATGTGCTGGAAATGGATCCTATTGAACAATATAATAAAGTTCTTTATCAAGTGGATCACTTAGGATGATAGAAACCCCAAATTTTTCCATCTAACGACCTTGATTAAAAGGAGGATAAGAAGATTGATGTTCTGAAATGTGAGAGTGGTGTTTGGATTGATAATCCCGAAGAGCTTAAGAGGATTGTGCTAAATTATTTTACTAATTTGTTTGCTCATAATTCTATAATTTCTTTGAATCATTGGAATAATTTGGCTACTTAAGTAGTCAGTAATAATGAGAATAGTGAACTCATGAATGTTGTGACTAATGAGGAAGTATGGAGGGTAGTGAAAAACATTAAAGCTTTCAAAGCCCTAGGTAGAGATGGTTTAAAAGCCATTTTCTTTCATATTTACTGGAATGTGATTAGCCTTTCGTTGTGTGAGTTTATTAAAAATTGCTTTGTTAACCATTTTATTCCCACTGCCACCAATAGAACCTGTGTTGCTCTTATCCCAAAAATTGACAACCCTGAGACCATTAAACAGTTTAGACCCATTAGTTTGTGCAATGTGACCTACAAGATCATAGCTAAAATTTTGGTTAATAGAATTAGACCCTTGCTTTGCAAATGTGAGACCTATTCAAAGTAGCTTTGTGCCTAGTAGATCCACCAGTGACAACATTATTATCTCTCAAGAAATTATCCATACCTTAAATTCTAAGAAAGGAAAGATGGCAGGTATGATGCTCAAAATTGATTTAGAGAAGGCCTATGATAATGCCCTCATTTGGGAAGTGGCTACTTTTTAGGCTTTTTGGCTATTTGACTATTTTAGTAGGCTATTTTAGTTTTTGTGTTTGGGAAGATGAGTTGGATTTTTTGTTTGATTGTTGTATTGAAAAATGGGTTTGAAATGATGTTGGGATAGAAATGACCAAATTTCCAACCAAAAACCCACACCACCGCTTGACTTGACCACCAATCAATTGCTACTTGACCACCGTTGCTTGCCTTCACTATTGCATCGTCGACAACATCCTCTCTGATGCCAACCCACTATTCATCTTCTCTTCACTTTCACATTCTCTCTCATTTTTTCCCCTTTTACACGCTGCTGCACTCCCGTCGACTGCCCTCCTCCAACATCGTCGTCGGTCTACTGCCCCTATCTCGTCATCCACACCGCCGCTATTGTTGTTGCTCCAGCGTCTTCGCCAGTTCGTCCCTACTTTTGCTATTGCAGACCAGGCACACCATCACTTTCTTCTTCTTTGGTGTGCTTTTTCTATGCCAAAGCTGCATTTTGCACCAACACCTCTGCACGCCCATCAATTTGGGGGTGTTGCGAAAGAGAGAGTGATATTTGAAATATGTGTTAGACTGTTGAGTTGGTGGTAGTCAAAATTTCAAAGGTAAAATTGTCATTTTGCCCTCCGTCTTGCACAACCCTAAACCCGCGTGCCAAACCTAGCTACAACAAAATCTTTTCTGCTTTTTTCTTGAATAAGGCTAAAATAGCCTCTCACTTCACTTCCCAAACACCGCCAATATATCATGGGAATTCTTGAAATAACTCTTGATGAATTTGGGTTTGATAGACCTTATTGAGATCATTATGTGTTGTGTTACTACAGTGAATACTGATATTTAGTGGAATGGGGAACCCTTTCAAGAATTTAAACTTGAGAGGGGGTTGAGGCTGGGAGATCCTTTATCTCCCTACTTGTTTGTGTTGTGTATTGAAAGATTGTCCAACATGATCAGTAATAAAGATGAAAAAAAGAAATGGAAAGGCATAAAGATCTCTGGAAAGAGTCCTTGCCTGATTAATTTAATGTTTTTTTTGTAATACAATCATGACCACAATGAAGGAATTCTGTGAGATTTCTAGGCTTAAAATTAATGCCCAAAAATCCAAGATTTTTGTGTCTTCTAACATGACAGAAGGGTGGCTAGAGATTTGAGTGCTAAGTGTGGTATTCCCCTAACTTCTGAGTTAGGGAAATATCTAGAAGTCCCCCTTATGCATGGTAGAGTTAATAGAGAGCACTTCAATAACATTCTTGAGAAAATGCAGAAGAAGCTGGCTGGGTGGAAAACTAATGTTCTGTCCATAGTTGGCAAGACCACCCTCAGTGAAGTTGTGAGTCTTGCCATCTCTGCATACACCATGCAAACCACTGCTTTTCCTAAGAACGTGTGTGATGATATTGATAGAATTAATAGAAATTTCTTGTGGGGTGATACCCTAGAGAGAAAGAAAGTTCACTTGGTCAATTGGGACAAGGTTTATACTTTGAAAAACTATGGTGGGCTTGGTATAAAGAAAGCTAAAGATCAAAATTTGGCTTTACTTTGTAAACTTGGCTGGAAACTTATTAACAATGAGGAAGGTTTGTGGAGTAATGTTCTTAGAAGAAAATATTTGAATAGAACTTCCTTTTATAATTGGCTTAAAGAGAAGAATGCTTCCCATGTGTGGAGAGAAATTATCCAAACAAGGCATATTCTAAGAAAATGGGTGAAATGGAAAATTCGTAATGGTGATTTGGTGGATATTTGGAAGGATTGGTGGTGTGGGGACAAATACTTTGAGGAATTAATGTCTAACACCCACCAATCCAACCATGCATCTACAAATAGCTTTGGAAATGTGGGTGAGTTCTTGAATGAACAAGGAGGGTGGGATGTGGAAAAAAATTTCTACTCTAATGCCTTCAAATATTGCCACCATCATTTTAGATAATCAACATCCTCTTAATAATTTCACTAATAGTCTAAATTGGAAAGGAACTCAGTGTGGAGAGTTCTCATTTGCCTCTGCTTATGAATTAATCATTGGCAACCAAAGGTGTGAGGACAATTGTAGTTGGATCTAGAAATTGAGATTGCCTCAGAAACTTAGAGGCTTTTTGTGGCTTGTTCTGCATAGAAAGTTGCTAACCAACCAAATAAGAATAAAGAGGGGTTTGACATATGATCCTAATTGCCCTAGATGTTGTGGGGTGGAGGATATGAATCATATTTTTAGAAATTGCTACAAAGCTAAAGAAATGTGGTTGGCTTTATGTGGAAGAAAATGATGCAGGGAAATGAATAGAAAGCCTTGGCAAGATTGGCTTATTTCTAATTCCAAAAATTATATATAAAAAAAAAATTTAATGAACAGGCAACATGGTCCTCTGTGTTCATTGTGACTTTATGGAAAATTTGGAAAAATATAAATTTGTTTATTTTTGAGAACTTGTTAATTAGTTGCCAAGATAGCATCAAATTTATTCTTGATTACTCTAGAGATATTGATTTGGCTTTTAATATGTCTATTACTAATTCCAAGCCTACTTTTAGACTGATAACTTGGATTTTACCTCCTGCAAGAAAAATCAAGTTGAATGTTGATGGCAGTAAGAAGATGGAAGGTGGAGGAGGTGTTAAAGGAGTCTTTAGAGATGAAAGAGGCACTTGGATGTGTGGCTACTATGGCAAGGTTGATAGTGGAACAAGTTTGGAAGCAGAATTGTGGGCTCTTTATAACGGACTAACGGTGATGCTTCAGACGGGGATGCATGAGGTAATCATTGAAATTGATGCAAAGCAATTAGTGCAACTGATGAAAGAAGCCACAGATGATAAATTCCTATAAAAAGGACTATTGGAGGATGCTAAAATTCTCTTCAGAGGATGTGAATGCACCATACAACACATCTTTAAGGAAGGGAATTTGTGCTGATGCTTTGGCAAAACTAGAAGCGGAGTAACGAAGACATCACGGTGGTTAATAAACCACTAGGTGAAATTAAGAGCATCCTTGTAGCGGATATGATAGGCCTCTCCAGAGAGAGGGCTTAGCCTTTTGTTTTTTCTATTGTACCTAAAGAAAAACCACTCTTGTGGAAGTTTGCAAGAAAGTGCAAGAGACATAGTTTCACATTTGTCAATTAGGTTTGTGTTTTTATCTACAATCTAGTCAAGACAATGTCCTAAGAATAAAGATTGAGACAACTAATATTTCATCCCTAAAAAGAGCACCACTAAAGTGGCATTCCATCTAATCATTTACCTCATCTTTCCACTCACCAAACAATCCTATTCATCTTTCCACTTAATTCTAGTTTCATAAATTACAAAGTGACCCTAAAACTTTAGTATATAAGTTAAACTCTTAAGTTCAATATAATTTTGAAAAATTTAGTTTTCATTTGTAAGACATAGTGAGATCCTCAATCTTGGTATCAAAGCCTAGAAATTGAATCTAGAAAAAAATTTTAATATGAAATTTTAATATTTAATGCAAGATACAATAGATGTAAAAAAACTTTATATATCTTGATCACATGAATAGTAAAACTGAAACTTTAATAAATAAATGTCTAAGAATTTATCAATTTTACATAATTTTATCTTTAGTGAGTAGAAATAATTTTTAAAAATTCAAAAATACTTTTTTGACATTTATTTTTGTCAAATTAGTTTATATTTTATCAAATTGATGATTTTGCCCTTGAAATTACGCAATGGTATCTTCAATTGTCCTTATTTGGAACAAGATTCAAAATTCAGGGTCAAATGTGTTACAATTAAAAAGTCAGGAACCAAAATGACGCAAACCCCAAACTATAGGGACCGTTAGTGTGACTTGCCCAAAAAAAAATCTCTTGAAGAATGCAAATGTTGTCTTTGTGGAGAAAAATGACATTTCACAAACAAATATTGTAAGAAACAAAGAAAATATGTTAAACAATTATTATTTTTTGAAGAAAAATATGAACTAGCATAGAGATACGAAATAGAATCTAACGATGAAGTAGAAGAACTCATGTTAGAATGTGAATTAGAATCTTAATATAGTTTTGATGAAAACGATGAAATTAGAGGAAGCTTTAACTAAAACCATTTTTATGATGATAATAGATTCAGATGATGAGAATGAAATGATCTTTCTTAAGAAATGAGAAACTGAATCATTTGAAATTGAAGAATCAGAATTTTCCGCAAACGATTGGAAAATACTAAAAATTTCAATTAAGGAAATATATAATAACTCAATTTTCAAACCTCGAAGTAAACCAAATGTATAAATCTTTGAAAGCAGAACTTTAGTTAGTAATACAGAAGAAACATCTGTACATATACCGTTGTTTGATATGAATAAAATCAAACAATATCATAATAAAAATATAATTAAATTCATTTAGTACTTATACAAGTTAGTATATGTCCTTTATTTTCAGGCGAAAAAGACATTTCTATATTAACATGTGTCATGGATAATAGATGGCATGGTTTTGAAAATTCCTTAATGGGAGGTATTCAAAGTAATTTGTATAATGCACTAATTTGGTTTTGGTTCACTATCAAACCAAATTATTTTTTGGCATTGGAAGATACTAATCTTAATTGAGCATTAGGATTGAAAAGAAAAACTCAAGGTATGCAAGACCTTGATGCAAAAAGCAAAAACATTACTATTAATTACAGACTTATGTATAGAGTGGTTAATACAGTTAATTGTCGTAGTAAACTTGTACCTAAAATAGAGCTATTTGAAAAACTGAGTGCTGACACTAAAAAATTTCAATTCAAAAAGCTTAATGTAAAACAATTATCATGGCCTTAGAAATGGGTTCTTGGAGAAACTCCAGATTGAAAAATCTCAAAAATTTATCAATTTTAGAATTTATCTAAATGAACCTAGACAAAAACCAATTCTTTTTACTAGATCCAATTCTACAAGTAGCCTAGAAAGAATTAAAAAACAAAAAAAGGCTATCATTGAAGAATATCTAGTGTACAAGAATTTTTTGTAGAAGAAGGTTCAGATGAAGAAATAATAGGATACAAAACAATAAGTATCCCTATTACTAATAAATCTTCATCAAAAATATCAATCGAAGAAAATCAAAAATTAAAAATGGTTTCTTTCGATAATCTCTCAATCACTTTAAATGCGAAATTAATAGAACGAGAATTATTTAGAAAGGAACTCCAAAAAGGAATAAAAGAAATAATCCAAAAAATAAATGAAGATATAAGTAAAACACATCTCATGGAATTTTTGACAAAGCTGTTGAAGTTAGTCTTACAAATTCATAAGTTGAATTATTATTTAACTTTTCAGACTATCATTCTTACACTATTGATGCATTAGTTGATACTAGTGCTTTAGATAGTGTAGGGATACATTTTTTGAGTACCAGCATGTGGCAAGGTGACGCCGACGTGTCAGCCAAGCTGCCACGTGTCCTGTTCTTGATGCCGAGGTTATCTCGGCGAGGCCAAGGTTACCTCCGAAGATATCGGAATCCGAGATGAGCAGATAAGGGACAAGAGTCCTAGAATGAAGAAAGACTTCAAGATGGATAAGGATAGTATTCTTAGGGAGTCTATCCTTATCTCTTGTAGAGTCCAAAGTAAACACTAAATGGGAGTCCATAGAAGTGAGGCTTCTAGTGGGACTAGGATTGAGTAAACTATAAAAGAGAGGCACCCCCATGGGTCTAAGGTACACAATTTATGCTTTGAGCAGTGAATTTAGCACTTGATTATCTTTTAGAGATATACTGACTTGATCGTCGGAGTGCCCCCGGGTAGAAGAACTACCGCTAGAATCTTCTCTTTCTATTGCAGGTTAGCCATGTGTCATCTATTCTGTCAGTTCTCTCCAGCTGATCACTGAGTTGGCAGTGTGATCGGAAAATTACTCACACAATTTGGCGCTGTCTGTGGGAACGATAGGAGAATAGATGGCCAGCAACGGACAGAAGGAAAAGATTGGAGATGACACTCCTGCTAGGAGTGGGAGACCTATTGACCTGGATGTCACAGGAGACGAATACAACGCAGAAACTCGTGACCAGAATCACGAAGTGAAGGACGTCAGCCAAACTAGCGACGCACCAAAGAAACCAGATCGAAGTGGCTATTACAATGAAGACAACCTCCAGGTATGGAAGGATAGATGCTTGCGGAGGGACGAAGAGATGAAGGAGATGGCAAACAAATTGGTAGACCTGTAGTCGGTTGTCAATTTCATGATGCAAAATAACGTCATGTAGCCACTATTCCCGCTGTAAGACACGCTGATTCTAGCAGCCAATGCCCAGAAGGGAAGATAGAGAACAATTCCCGTAGCCCCTCAGCATAACGGGAGCGAAAGACATTCTCACCGACCTTCCAGGGAGGTCGGACAAAGAGAGTCAAGAAGAGAAGAATCACGGAGGACGCATCATACAAAGGAGGCAGACCCCAAAGGACATCGGTATGTTCAGGGGCAGGCGTTGTGCTTCGACACAACTCATGGAGAAGGGTCGAAGAGGACTCACCACGAAGCTGAAAGTAGTGCACCAAAAAGACTGAAAGCAGGAGATAGCCGAGCTCTTGGGAGGACAAAAGAGGACTTAAGAGATTACCTCAAGAGGAAGCAACAGAATGCCGAAGCCGAGGTAAATTCCCCAGATAAATCAAGGACACCATTCTCGATGGAATTGGACAGGTTTGAGGCGCCGAAGAGATTCAGTATGCCGAGGTTTCAAATATATGACGGGAAGTCAGACCCTAACTTCCACGTCGGATTATATTTGAACTCAATGGCACTGTATAGTGGGAACGAGCCGTTACTCTGCAAAGTGTTCCCCTCATCCTTCGGGGAGATCACATCAGATTGGTTCCATAAACTACCAAAAGGAAGCGTGAAGACTTGGGAAGGCCTGGCCCAGATGTTCGTGGCCAGGTTCGTGACAAACAAGCTACAGCCATTAAGGGTGGATGTATTGATGGCTCTGAAGATCAGTAAGGATGAAGGCCTTAGGGCCTATGCAAAAAGGTACTATGAGGTATTCAACCAAATACCAGAATGTAATCAAAAAGTGGCGGTCGTGTCATTCAAGAACGGCCTGAAAGACAACTGTCCACTACGAAAGTCTTTGGCAAAAACTTTGCCAAAAAGCATGGAAGAGCTCATGCCGAGAATCGAGAAATATGCCAGAGTCGAGGAAGATACATCGGGGACTAGGGAGGTAAAGCTAGAGAAAGGAAACGGCTCACCGAAGCGAGGCCGAGGTACCAACGGATCGAACAATCATGAAATAGAACTGAGGGCTGCACAGGCGGTGACAACTGTGTTCCGGGTCCCAATTCACAAAGTCCTGGAACAAATTCGGAACCAACCCTATTTCAGGGCACCAGCAAGGGTACCAGGGGAATTCATGGGGAGGAATGTTGGCAGGCGCTGTGCCTACCACAATGAAGAGGGGCACACAACACAGGGTTACAGAGCCCTGAAAGCACACTTAGAAGACTTGGTAAGGTAAGGCCATCCAGAGATCGTCGACGAGGCGAGAACAAGAGAAGAAACAGCAAGATTGCCTCAAGCACCAAGCTCCGCCTCCCGATCTGACAACCTCGAGGCAGGAGGACCTCGGGTAGTCAATGTGATTCACTCAAAGGTCAACGAGAACGAAATCAGAGGGGAGACGCAGAAGGTAAAACACCTACAACATGTCTATCAAGTCGGAGAGAAAAGACATCAGGCAGAAGAATCCTAGGGACCAATGATAACCTTTACTGAAGCCGACCTAGAGATGGTCCAGCATCCTCATAATGAGGCCTTGGTAGTATCCCTCCAGGTCGGGGAGTGCCAAGTGAAATGCATCCGGATTGACCAAGGCAGCTCTTGTGACATCATGTACGTCCGATGTTACAAGGAGCTCAACCTTCACCCGGACGACATGGAATAATCCAATGGCCCAATGGTTGGATTCAATGGAACGCCGACATGGCCACTGGGAGCAATAAACTTGGAGGTGCAAGCTGGCACCAGGAAGATCAAGACAGAATTCACCATCATTAACACACCCTCCCCTTACAACATCATCTTGGGAAGACCATGGTTGCATGCAGTGGGGGCAGTTCCCTCAACATTGCATCAACTATTGCGATTCCCAACAGAACATGGGATAGAGGAAGTCAGGGGCGATCAGCTGCAGGCGAAGAATTGCTCCATGATAGCAATGAAATCAACCTGTAGCATACGAGAGCCAAAAAAGGCAGAAATTGAAGATGAGGACGCGAAAGTCCTAGAAGACATCGACAAGGAGCTAGCCGAGAAGAGCGAAGAGGCACTAAAGAAAATCCTTGTCTAGGATGGGAATGAAGAACGCTTCTTTCTTCTCGGCTCGGGCTTAGTCGAAGAAGAGGAAAAAGAGTTGGAGACTTTTCTGCGAGCAAATATTGAGGTGTTTGCTTGGACACCTTACGAAATGCCTGGCATCGACCCGAGGTCACTTGCCACAAACTAAATGTTGACAGGTCGGCCAAACCTGTAATTCAACGAGCCAGAAGACCGACATTGATGCACGACGAAGCGGTAGAAGAAGAAGTAGACAGACTTCTAGAGGCTAGGGCCATTAGAGAAGTTCACTACCTGACATGGCTGTCCAATACAGTGGTGGTAAAGAAGAAGAACGGTAAATGGAGGGTCTGTGTAGACTTTACCAGTTTAAACAAGGCCTGTCCCAAAGACAGCTTCCCTCTACCCAAGATTGACCAGCTAGTGGATGTCACTTCAGGGCTTGGAAGGATAAGTTTCCTGGATGCTTACAGAGGGTATCACCAGATAGCTATAAACCCAGCAGATGAAGAGAAGACTGCATTTATCACTCCCAAAGGGCTATCTTTCTGAGTGATGCCCTTTGGATTGAAAAACGTAGGAGCCACCTACCACAGATTGGTAACCAAGATGTTCAAGCACCTAATTGGCCGAACAGTAGAAGTCTACATTGACGACATGGTCGTTAAGTCTAAGGAGCCTGAGGGTCATCTCGCCAATCTAAAAGCAGTCTTTGAAATCCTTAAAACATATCGGCTCCTCAATGCATCGAAGTGTGCATTTGGAGTTGGATCTGGTAAGTTTTTAGGATACCTGGTGAACAGGAGAGGCATTGAGGCTAGCCCAGATCAGATTAAGGCCATCCTAGAGCTGAAAAGCCCGATGTCGGCAAAACAGGTGCAGATGCTAACTGGAAGGGCCGCAGCCCTGAACAGGTTTATAAGCAGAAGCTCAGACAAGTGCAAACCTTTCTTCAAATTAGTGAAGAAAGCCACAGACTTTCCTTGGACAGAGGAGTGCAAAGAAGCATTAGCCGATCTGAAGAAGTACCTGACCACAGCGCCAGTTCTTTCAAATCCAGAACCTGGGGAGGAGCTGTTCCTGTACTTAGCAGTTTCAGAACATGCGATTAGTGCAGTACTAATCCGAGAAGAAAAATGGGAGCAAAAAGCTGTTTACTATGTAAGCAAAACCCAAGCTGACGCAGAAACAAGGTATCTACCCTTAGAGAAATTGGCACTGGCTCTAGTAATGGCTTCAAAGAAGTTGAACCATTACTTCCAGGCCCATAAAATTGTGGTACTGACAGAGCATCCGTTGAAGTCCCTATTGCAGCAGGGAGACTTAACAGGAAGAATAGCCAGATGGGCAGTCGCCCTAGGCCAGTATGATTTGGAGTACAGGCCCAGAACTGCAATCAAAGGCCAGGTTTTGGCCGACTTCGTGGCTGAGTTCACGCCAGAGTCCATCCAACATCGGGCTCCGTTGAGCCAAGACAGACAATGTCCATACAAGCAAGCAGAAGCCCAGCCAAAGGCTAAAGAACAAAGGAAAGAAGAGAAACCCAAACCCTGTAGCATTTACATTGGTGATTCTTTTCAACTGTTCGTTGATGGGAGTTCAAACCGACAAAGAGCGGGGGCAGGATTAGTACTGATATCTCTAGATGGAGAAATATTAGAACAGTCCATTCGATTGGGGTTCAAGGCCTCAAACAATGAGGCAGAATATGAAGCATTAATTGCAGGACTGAAGCTAGCAACAGCAGTATAAGCATATGAGGTAATAGTTTTTTGTGATTCACAATTGATAGTTAACCAGACAATAGGCGAGTTTGCAGCCCGAGATGAAAGAATGTCGGCCTATGCAAAGGAGGTTATCAGGCTGGCAGCCTTATTCCAGAACTGTAGACTGCTTCAAGTCAGCCGAGATGATAACAACTATGCCGATGCATTCGCCAACCTAGCTAGTGCAATACAACCAGGAAAAGCAAGGACAATAATGATTGAATACTTGTCGGGCCCGAGCATTGAACCAGTAATCACAGAACGTGAAGCAATGTGCGTAGACATGGGACCAAGCTGGATGGACGCAATTGTTGCGTTCCTGAAAGAAGGAAAGCTACCAGATGACCACAAGGAGGCACACAAGATTAGATTGAAGTCGGCAAGATTCAGTCTGACAGCAGAAGGACATCTCTACAGAAGGTCCTTCATTGGACCCCTCTTAAGGTGCATACACCCTCTGCAGGTTGAAGATTTTTTATATGAAATTCATGAAGGAATTTGTGGAAGCCACACTAGGGGCAGATCACTAGCTCACAGGGCCATTACCTAGGGGTATTGGTGGCCCTACATGTAAAAAGATGCAGAAGCCTACGTGAAGAAGTATGAACAATGCCAAAGGTTTGCACCTTTGATACACCAGCCAACTGTTGACCCAAACCCTGTATCCAGTCCTTGGCTATTTTCCCAATGAGGAATGGATCTCGTTGGGCAATTGCCCCAAGCAACTGGGCAAAGGAAGTACCTGCTGGTAGCAGCAGATTACTTCACAAAGTGGATAGAAGCAGAACCTCTTGCCAAGATCCGAGATGTGGATGTCAAGAACTTTATATGGAGAAACATCATCACCAGATTTGGTATTCCAAGAGCAATTGTTGCAGACAATGGGGCACAATTTGACAGTAAGCTGATCAAAAACTTCTGTGCAAAGTTCAAGATCAAGAACTGCTTTTCAACCTGAAGTTTTCCACAAAGCAATAGACAAGCAGAAGCATCCAACAAAGTAATTTTGGATGGGATAAAGAAGAGGCTGCAGGCAGCAAAAGGGAAGTGGGTAGACTAATTGCCCAATGTACTCTGGGCATATCGGACTACGCCAAGAAGATCAACAGGGGAATCACCCTTTGCCATGGCTTATGGCACAGAAGCAGTCATTCCATTGGAGGTCGACATCCTAGGGATCAGAACCCAGGGAGTTGAGAACGAGACTAATGATGTACTCTTAGCCCGAGATCTGGATCTTCTAGAAGAAAAAAGAGAGAAAGCTGCAATACAGCTTGCAGCATACTAGCAACAGCTTGCTAGAGCTTATAACAAGAAGGTTAATCCAAGGGAATTTCAAGTCGGGGACCTAGTCCTAAGAAAAGTCATTGGCAACAAGAAGGATCCCAAGGAGGGCAAGCTTGGCCCAAACTGGGAAGGACCCTACAGAATCACTTCGGTACTGGACAATGGGGCATATCGGCTTGAAGATAATGAGGGCAAAGCATTGCCAAGACCTTGGAACACTTGTAATTTAAAATTCTTCTATCATTAGTTGTTTCTTGTTTTTTTTACTGACGATATCAATAAAATCTTAGCAGAATTCTTCAATACTTTTGACTGATAAAGATGCATAATGTGGAAGACATGAATAATAAGAACCCCAGTGGAACTCAGGTTCACATTAGGGGGCAGAGAGTTATAAATGATTATTTAACACTTGTTGAAATTTGTAGCAATTTACAAGTTGGTTAAACCGAGATGATGTTTACCACTTGTTAAAATTTGTAGCCATTTACAAGTTGGTTAAACCGAGATGATGTTTACCACTTGTTAAAATTTGTAGCAATTTACAAGTTGGTTAAACCGAGATAATGTTTACCACTTGTTGAAATTCTGTGTGAATTTACAAGTTGAAGTTAAACTGATGTTATGTTTAAACACTTGTTGAAATTTGTAGCAATTTACAAGTCCAAGTTAAACTGAGATCATTGTTAACCCGGGGTATGTCACCCCGAGAAGATTGCACAAAGAAGGAAAGACTTGCAAAATATTCTAAGTATAGAATTATGCAGAAGCAGTCAAGAGAAGACAAACGTACAAGCACTCAAAGGAGGAAAGTTGTATGAAGCATTAAATTGAAAACAAGGGCACATCGGCCATGTAAAGAAGCTTACATTGTCTAACGAAACAAACGAGTACAAAAGACAAGAAAAGAAAAGACATGACATCAAAACTAAGATTCCCCAACATCGGCAGCAGGCTGAGTTTGGACGTCGGAGGACTGTTGAGAAGATACCTCGACTGCCTTCTCCACCGTGATCTCGGCATCAATTTGGGCAAGGGTCTCATCAGTACTCTTATCAGCAAGGAGTGAATCCGATGATGCCTTTGGAGGAATCACATCCTTGGGAACCTCCTCAACCTCCTCATCTTGAGTTAAGTCTAGGACTTGCTCATTTTGAGGAGGGGACTTGGTCACAGTGGCCTCTTTTTGTTTCCTTACCAAAAATTCCTCCTCGGCCTCATCCTCAGTATCAGATTCACTTGGAGGCGGAGTTAGAGGAAATGGCAAGGGAATGGCATCAACGTTCCTCAGGGAGGAGTCTTCAGGGACATCAAGTTTTTTCAGCAGAGTCATCCAAGCAAGGGAGAAACCCTTGTTGCATGCTTG
Source organism: Camellia lanceoleosa (assembly GCA_025200525.1). NCBI lineage: Eukaryota > Viridiplantae > Streptophyta > Magnoliopsida > Ericales > Theaceae > Camellia > Camellia lanceoleosa. The sequence continues at coordinate 108,737,027 of CM045758.1, forward strand.
CCTGACTTGCTTTTCATAAGCCTTTGTCACATCGGCCATGCCCTGATCATACACCTTTTTATTAGCATCTTTTATTTTGGCCTCCTTGGTGGCCAGGGCATCTTGAAGCTCCTCTAGGCACAGGCCATTTTGTCCTTAGCCTCTTTTAGCTGGGCTTGAAGAACTTTGTTTATTGCCTTAGCGGCACCGACCTTCTTCTTGGCCTCATCTTTCTCTTTGATTGCGACTTCGGCCTGGTCCTCCAGCATCTTCATCTTTGACTGCAGGCTCTTGTTGGTTTTCTGAAGTGTGGAGACCTCCCTCGTCTTCTCGGCAAGCTTCTCACGATTCTCAAAAGATTGCATTAAAAAAGAATGGGCATGCTGGATGGCCCGAAAAGAAACAGAAGTATCAGAAAATATTCTAAGTATGAAATAAAGCAGAAGAAAGAAAAAATACCAAGCAACAACACTTACCTGAACAGAGCGTTGAAGCATGAGAGCGTAGTTTTCATACTCACTGAATTCGGCATTTCACTCCAAGTCGCCTGGAAGAAGCAGTGCAGTACTAAGTGCAACGCCGACATTTATATCGTCGGCGCTATCACTAGCCATTACAGGCTTATCTTCCAAGGTGATTTCAGGGGCCCAGGGGGCATTTGGCTTCTTAGACCCCGAGGTTGTTGTAGATGACCTCAGCCTCTTGGACTTGGTTGATTCAGAAGGAAGGGCTTCAGCAGACCTCTTCGTAGGGACAGAGGCAGCCTTTTCACTTGGAGCCAGCTTGGAAATTGGCAAAGTGTCTTTAGCCTCAACTTGAGTCACTTTGGCCTTTCGTTAAGCCTTCTTAACTCTTTTCGGCTTCTGTGGAGGCAGGGCTTGTGTCGATTGAGCATCAACGTCAGTTGGGATATTGGCTAAGAGATCTTTGGCCACTGGTTTTGCATGACCCATCTCGGCTGCAAGAACAAGACATCGACGACGTTTGCGTTGAGATGGTGGGATAAGATATTGGGCCGAAGTAGACGACTATTCTGCTGGATCAGATGTTGATCCTTGGTCTCTCCGAGATGTTGATGTGGCTTGTGGAGTTATAGCAGAGGGAGGAGATATGCTCTTCTTTTTTCTCTTGGGAACGTCGGGAAGAGTCGATTTGTATGTCGGAATGAAATTAAAAAGCAGAGGCGCCTTCCGTTTTTGGACTGGCAAGTCCAAGAGTTTCTTCAAATCCTTGCTGAGAATGAAGGAATGGCGAAAGTTCTTTGGTGGCTGATGGAGAGCTGCAAGGGAAAACAGACATTAGAAACAGGTAAAGTATTAAAGACTTGAAAAGAAACAACCAAGTATTAACATTGGGCTCTTACCCTTGCCCTCTAAAATTGATCGAGGAAGAGGGAAGAGATGAAGATCCTCATCTGGAGCAAACTCCCAATTTCCTGAGGTAATGAAGTAATCGTCTCCAGCCCCCTTGTTGGAGTCTGGGAGGTCGGCTACGATTTTGAACTCTGTGGATCTCGGCTTAAGATAATAAATGTAGCCTTTTTCTTTCAAGTTAAGACCGCACATGGTATAGCAATATTGAATGTCGACTAAAGTGATCCTAGCGTTTTCCTGTTTAGCTAAGGCTATGATACCGTTGATCACTCGATAAGAATTAATAGCAAGTTGCATGGGGTTCAACTTATAATAATGGAGAATCTCGCGAAACAGGATGTTGAGTGGAAATCGAAGTCCACACTCAATAAAGGCAACTACAGAGAAGGCCATGGAGTCGTCAGTAGGCATGATGGAGTCATCATCCCCAGCCAACCTCAGATGGACGTCGGCTGGGATTTCAAACTCCTGTCTAAAGTATTCTAGTTTGGATGGGGTGTTTACCCTATGCCTCCACATACCCATAACGTCGGCCTAAATTAGAAGGACTAGGTTTCAGAAGAGAGATGATCTAAAAAGGTTTTGTGAACCTCGGCTAAGACCTAGGTGTATATTGGTGCAAGAATTTGTGAAGATTGTTTTAGTTTTGACGGGTTCTATAGTCAAATCCCAAACCTAAATCTATGAAGACGAAGATTGAAGGCACAAATCTGGAAAACAGAAAAGCAAGAACGAAGTTTCAGAATCAAGAACAGAGGTGGGGCTATCAAAAGCGCAAGAAAGTGGTGAAACAGTGCCTGTGTTCAAGATTTGGGCAAAAGCAGAATCATGGAATAAATACATTCAGATATATGGTTCGCAAGATAAATGTTTGAACAAAATAGTAATGACAACGAGTAATGAGGAATATCAAAGGAATTGAAAAACGAAAGGAATAGATTGCTTACTAGAAAAAATGAAGCCGGTATGAAGATTGCCAAAGTCAGATGACAGTTACAGATGTAACAAAACGCCGAAAGCTTCAAAGGAAAGAAGAAAGGAAGGCAGTTACAGAGCTTGATAACTGGAACAATGGTGTATTCAAGAGCCAGAGAGAGAAAGAGCAAGAGAATCGAATGCAAAGTAAAGAGGCAAAAGAAGAGAGAAACAAGTTTTGTCAAAATATTTTTGAAACGGCGGCAAAAGGAAGGCATTAAATGCGCCTGGAGCAACGCATACGTCAGACGGCGCACGTAGAGAAGACGGTTTACAGGCGCGTCAGAAACACGATCCAATGAGGATCAAACGCAGAATGAAATAGCTTGAAAAGTGATGCTTGACAGCTCACACGCATGAAGAAGTTCATGGGGAATCTTGTTCATAAGAAGACATGTCGGCCTGAAATAAATAATCGCGGCAGAAGATGTTTTAGCCGACGCACTGGAAAGAAGTACCGGTATAAGTTCCATCACCTCAGAATGCCGAGGTAATAGAACCTAGGGGGCTGTTGTGGGGATACAGTTTTTGAGTACCAACACATAGCAAGGTGACACCGACGTGTCAGCCAAGGTGCCACGTGTCTCGTTCTTGATGCCGAGGTTATCTCGGTGAGGCCGAGGTTACCTCCGAAGATATCGGAATCCGAGATGAGCAGATAAGAGACAAGAGTCCTAGAATGAAGAAAGACTTCAAGATGGATAAGGATAGTATTCTTAGGGAGTCTATCCTTATCTCTTGTAGAGTCCAAAGTAAACACTGAATGGGAGTCCATAGAAGTGAGGCTTCTAGTGGGACTAGGATTAAGTAAACTATAAAAGAGAGGCACCCCCATGGGTCTAAGGTATGCAATTTATGCTTTGAGCAGTGAATTTAGCACTTGATTATCTTTGAGAGATATACTGACTTGATCGTCAGAGTGCCCCTGGGTGGAAGAACTATCGCCAGAATCTTCTCTTTCTGTTGCAGGTTAGCCAGGTGTCATCTATTCTGCCAGTTCTCTCCAGCTGATCACTGAGTTGGCAGTGTGATTGGAAAATTACTCACACAGATAGTTTAGCAAAACCTAGAGTATTACCTCCAGATGAGTTTTAGCTGAAAATCCAGTTGTATTAAAATTGATAAACGGTCAATCAATAACTATAGAATATGAAAATTATCATGTTTCTGTTATTATTAATCAAAAAGAATTTATAATGAACCGAATAATTCAATTTATATTTTTAGATAGAGATTTTTTAATTGATAATGCATTCTTAAAACAATAAGAAAATAGACCTTTTCTTCAAGATCAATCATATATTACTCTTAAAATGCACAAAATCCCATTGCTAAATTATGCATCTCAAAAATGTAAATTTGATTTAAACCCTGTTAAAATTACAAAACCAAGTTTATTAACATAAATCGAACATCTCTACATAGCCCAGCGTGGTGAGTTTAAAACAATTGATGACAATCAAGAAAAAACTTGGTAACTATTTGAAAATGAAATTAGCAATGAAAGTAACACTATAATTGATAGTAAATATGAAAATGATAGTGAAGAAGAAGATGAACAATGAATCACTGATATCACAAATCACTATCAAGGCAAACAAGGAAAAGATATTCCAAGTTTAGATAATATTAAAAAAATGTTAGAAAATAATTTTAGTGACAACCCACTAAAATTATCAGAAAGAGACAAGCCATAAGCAAAAATAGTGTTTGAGGATTCAAACTATATAGTCAATGTAAAACCCATTAGACATAGTCTTCAAATGATTAAGGAATTCGAAAAACAAATTCTTGACTTATTAAAACAAGGGTTAATACGACCAAGTAAAAGTCTCCATTATAGTCCCACATTTATGGTAATGAATCATGTAGAAAAAATAAGACGAAAAGTTTGTGTGGTAATATATTATAGAGTTTTAAACAAAAAGACCATAAAAGATGGTTATAAATTGTCTAACAAAAACATTTTAATTAATAAAATTCAATTCGTCAATTTCAATTCTAAATTTAATTTAAAATGTGATTATTGGCAAATTTGAATGGAAGAAAATTCTATTCATCTAACTACTTTTAGTGATCCACAAGGTCATTATGAGTGGTTCGTTTTACCATTTGGTTTAAAACAAGCTCCAACTCTATTACAAAGAAGAATGGATAATATTTTTGGAAAACATAGAGAATATTGTATGGCATATGTTGATAATATTTTAGTTTTCTCTAAAACTTGATAGGAACATCAAAATCATCTCAAAATAATAACCCAAGAATTCACTGATCATGGATTAGTGCTATTTGAAAAGCAAATTAAATGGGGAAAGAATTCTATAAAATTTTTGGGATTAGTAATTGATGACAACAAAAATGTTGTGCATCAAGATCATATCTCTAAAAAAGTCACAAAGTTTACTGAAGAGATAGGATGTCAAACAACTTCAATGATTTCTAGGAATAATTAACTACACTGGAAAGTTTATTACAAATTTATTTGAATTAGTAAACCCATTAAGCAAAAAGCTTAGAAAAAAGAAATTGGAGTTGAAATTCAGAATATACTAAAAACGTATTCAATATCAAGAAGATAGTAAAAAATCTTCCTAAGTTAAGTTTACTTAATCAATGAGATAAATTAATTTAGAAATAGATGCCTCTAAGAATAATTTGGGAGTAGTATTAAAATCAAAACCTCCTAATAAATCTGAAGAACATATATGTGGATATTGGAGTGGTAGTTTCAAAGATGTTGAAACAAAATACCACACAAATGAAAAAGAATTTATTGCAAAAAGGTATAAAAGCTTTTTATAGTTTCATAGTCTCTGAACATTTCATTATTAGAACTGTAACGCCCCAAAAATATAACAACAAAACAATCTCACAATATTTACCAATTTACAACACATTTTAGAATATGATATCTTTACATCCATATGATCCAGTTGTACAAAAGATGGCACATGCAACTATACATTCATAAGCCCTAACCCTGAATCTATAAAGCAGATAAATGAATGCCTTAATGGCTACAACTTTCTAAGTCGCTGCTTTCTTACAACAAAAGTGAGTTTGAAACTCAATACAATTAAAGTCCTAGGCTTGTACAAAATAAATAAAACAAAAAAAAAACAAGAAGCTCTCGCCCAAGTCCTCTCAAGCTACTACTTGGCGCAAGCATATCATCAGCACCTAAAAATGGTTTGCTACATAGGGTGAGCCAAAGCCTAGTAGAGATACTCTAACACAGTATATGAATCTTAACAAAGTTATAAGGTGAATGCATATGCAATGCTTGTGCGAGAACATTTTATATCACTTTCCAAAAACCATGCAATGCCAGGTTATATCTCAATTCATGAAATCGTTCCCGTTACAATAGAAAACAGGGCAGTGGATACAACATTGGGAATCTCTAGGATGTGTCTACAAATAGGCTACAAGCACTACCAATTACCATTTTTACTAGTACTAACTGGACGGCTCGGTACCTATCCGCGCTGGTTTCTGGACTTTCACCAAGGACACACAGGCCAACTTAATACCACAACTACAATCTCTACCCAAATTCACCAAGGTATTCAGCATTTTTTCTGAAAACAATAAACATTTTCAATGTGTTAAATATGTTACAATGCAAATGGATGAGAAATTAGTTTCAATTCACCTAATTCTCATACAATTTCTACAACAATCATAGCTATCCTCCACCGATAGCCCAAAACAAATATTTCTAAACAGATAACTAATTTCCAATAAAGATATACTTTCTAACATTTCAAGATAGGAGTGATAATTCATATCCAACTCCATCACCACCATCATCATCATTCCAATTTCAGAAAACTAGTATCAATTTCATTTTCTCTTTACAAAATCAAATATTCACAATTTAGGGCAAAACTCCTTTTACTTTATAAATCAATCCAAGGATAAAAATACATCATTTTACCACAACTCAACCACATTTATAATTCCACAATCCTTTTCAAGAACCCATTTGAAAACCCCTCTTTTGATTTCAAACTAAAACCCTAGATTTGTTCAAAAATCCCTAATATCAAGATTTCTTTAAAAAGACAAATAACCAAGTTAAAAATCATACAAAAGTGTAGAGAAACTACCTCAAAGACAAGAACCAAAAAGAACAAGGGTTAAAACTTGACGAAGCCGAAAATGAATTTTGTTCAGATCAAATTAAAGCTCTTGATGTGCTCTGCTTTTTTTCCCAAAGGACAATGGTGTATAAACCAACGGATGATTGTGTATTTGAGGGTTGAAGATGAGTTTTAGAAAGAGAGTGTCTACATTTAGGGTTTAGAAATGTTTAGATAGAGAGATGAGAAAATGACTCAAAAAGTGACTTTTTGGAACTGATATATGCGTAGACCGCTCGAGCGACCAGACACAAAAAGAGTGACCACTCAAGCGAACGAAGTACCATTCGAGCGAAGAACACCACCCTTTCAGTACTTTTACAGGCTTTCAAAAGTACTGAGAATTCCAAAAGACCGCTCGAGCGCAAGAAGGATTGTTCGAGCCAAGACCGCTCGAGCGAGCACAAGAAACATTGCTTGAGCGAAGAATGCCATACTCCCAGTAATTTTGCAGACCTGTAAAAGTACTGGAAGTTCTCAAAGTTCGCCGCTTAACAAGGCAAAATTTGGGCAGCAACAGTTTTGAAAAAACTAACTCTTAACCTGTTTCAAACACAACAAAGACACTCCAATAACCAAACTCAATTAGGAATAAGATGGAAGAAGACATGAACAACCATCAAGACAAGAAATCCCGGATCTAAAACGATGAACGAGTTGAGTTTAAACCAGAATTGCTATAACCTTCCCCCTTAAGGAATTTCGTCCTCAAAATCTTAAAATCAACACAATAACCATTGTATTTAAATCAATTACAATAACTCATAACCATGACCCATCCACCGGTCATTCATTCTCATAACAATGACAAACAAGGTTCTCAATACTGAATATACAATTCATTTTTTCAAAACATACACAATGTTTACATTTGATTAACCTAACAACATTTTCATTACAAGTTTCAAACATTAACAAAAAGATCTGGATACTTCTCATGGACTTTCGCCTCACATTCCTAAGTTGCTTCCTCAACACCATGGTGTCACCACAACACCTTTACCAAAGGAATTGTCTTGTCTCGCAAGACTTGGTCTCGTGTATCTAAGATTCTAACTGGTCTCTCCTCATACGAGGCATCCTCATCTATCTCTAACTCGGTCCAGTCCAACACGTGTGACGGATCTGGCTTATACTTTCGAAACATACATAAATGAAACACGTTATGAACCCTAGAAAGCTATGACGACAAGGCCAAACAATAAGCTACCTCCCTAATGCACTCTAAGATCTCAAAGGGCCTAATAAATTTATGAGACAACTTCTCACTTTTCCCAAATCTCATCAAACCCCGTCTAGGTAATATTTTTAAGAAAACGTGATCTCCTACCTCAAATGATAATGGTCTTCTTCTATGGTCGGCATAACTCTTTTGGCGACTCTAAGTCGAAACCAACCTCTTACGGATAAGTGCAACATTCTCCGTTGTTTCTCAGACTAGCTCAGGACCCAACATAGGTGTGTCACCCATCTTGGCCCAACACAGATCTACACGGTTGACCATACAAGGCCTCAAACGATGCCATGCCAATACTCCTCTGGAAGCTATTGTTGTAGGAAAACTCCACTAAAGGCAAGTGCCTCTCCACAACCCCTTAAAGTCAAGAACACAACCTCGAAGCATATCCTCTAGGATCTGAATGGTATGCTTTGACTGTCAGTCAGTCTGAGGATGATAAGCGATGCTAAACATCAATCTAGTACCCAAGGCATTCTGTAGGCTCTGCCACAATCGAGACATGAAATGCGGATCTCTATCCAAAATAATTGTCACAAGGAACCCATGAAGTCGAACTATGTCCCTAACATAAAGGTCAAGAAGGTAATCTATCGAGTCACTCGTAAGATAGGTACAAAGTATGTCAACTTAGTTAACCGTCAACTATTACCCACACGATATCATTACCTGCCAATCCTCTAAGACCCACAACAAAATCCATCATGATATGCTCTCACTTCCATTCGACTATAGGCAAGGGTTGCAACACACCACGACCTCTCGATGCTTGGCCTTCACTTGTTGATAAGTAAGGCACCTCAAACAAATGAGGCCACGCTCTCTTCATTCCTCTCCACCAAGACTGGCGATTAAGCTCGTGATGCATCTTTGTGTCTCCCGAGTGTACCGCAAGGCATGAATAACGGAACTCTCGGAGTACCTCCTCTACAAGATTTTGGTACAAAAAGACGGTTAAGGTATCTAACACTCGAGTCAAAATTCACGTTCAAGCCTTTCTCCACCTTCCCATTGGATATCTTCTCTCGGAGGGTTTCTACTTCATGATCACCTCGTTGTGCTTCCATAACTCGGTTCACAAGTATAGGTTGTGCAACCACAGTAAACAAAGTTGCCGACTCAACAGACTCGCCAAGATGCAAGTCAAACTCGCCAATAGCGCCCAATATCTCCTATTCTCGGATGGCAATACTAGCTACACTGCTAATTGATTTCTTACTCAAGGCGTCGGCCACTACATTGGCCTTTCCCGGATGATAACGCAACTCGAAATTGTAATCCTCCGTAAACTCCATTCACCTTCTCTGCCTTAAATTCAAATCTTCAGAAAACAGCTACTTCAAACTCTTATGATCGACGAATACTTCAAATCTCTCACCATAAAGATAATGTCTCTAGATTTTCAAAGCAATGATCACAGTTGCTAGTTCTAAGTTGTGAGTAAGATAGTTTCTCTCGTGTGTTTTCAACTGCTGGGAGCCATATGCTACTACTTTTCCTTCTTGTATCGAGACACAATCCAAACCTTCCCGAGACGCATCACAATACACTGAATAGCCCAAACACATATATAGAATAATCAACAATAGAGCAGTGGTAAGTCTAACCTTAAACTCTTGAAATGATTTCTCACAAGTATTACTCCATATAAACTTAATTCCCTTCCTTGTCAGTTTAGTCAATGGTGAGGCTAATCTAGAGAAATCTTTCACAAAACAACGGTCTATAAACACCCCATTTTTGACTACCCGTAAGACTTAGACACTAGGTCCACTGCACTTGATAATGAAAATTGCATTGTGTGATTCGAGTCCTCGACAAGGGAATCCAAGACCGAGCCCCGTAATCATTCCAAAACCTTCTTACTTGCCTTATTTTTACCTTAGAGGTTCATTTTTGAACATTGTGCTACCTTACACTAAGCCTGAAACAAGGAAATGAGACAGCATATTAGGGCCTGGCCATGCCCTATTGAGAGTCGGCCATGCCTTGCTGGCGATACACACTGTTTTGGGCGAGAGCCCGCTAGTGTAGACACCCCATTTTTGACCGCCCTCAAGACTTGGGCATTACTGATGGTTTGCTCGGTGTTGAGAGATGTGCAGGGCACAGGTTCAGTTTCTTCGGCAAGAAGAGAGGCAAATCTTCCCAAACACTTTGTTTAAGGGTTTGGAGTTGAAGAAAAGAGGAAAGGAGGGGAGAAAATAGGTTGGAGAAGAAGTTCGCCATGAATCCGGGTAGGAGAGAATCGAGCAGCCATCGCTGAATCGGGCTTATTCAATTGCATACTTGGAGTTAAGCTATGAGGCCACCATCGTTGGAAAGAAGACTTCTAGGGCTTCACTTTGTACTCAAGAATCTCCCAAAGCCAAGTCCGGGTGGAGGAGATATGTTGGGTTGAAGCAGGGGATCATCCCGGTTGGATCGAGTCTGCGCGACTTCACGGAAAAGGGCATAACTTTTTGCATAGGAGGAATTTTGATGCAAGGTTTGCGCCATTGGAAAGCTAACTTCCGGGGCTTCGATTTTCATACCCACCGGCCATGTTTTGACCAAGGAATCATCCATCGGCACTCTATTTAGCCGACCAGCAGAAAAGAGTGCCGACCGGCACTTTATTTTGGACAATGATCGAATCTTCTGGCCGGTTTGAACCCTTTGCACCCCCCAAGCTTGGTGCATGCCAGCTGTGCCAGCTGGGATGCACAGAACTCGACCCACGTGCATACATGTGCCCATTTTGCACCCTTTAACCACCTTTGGCCTCCTTCTTTGCACCCTTTGCTCAAGGCTTCTTGGGGAAGCCTTGACCCCTTGTCTTGGCTTCCTCAAGAAGCCTTACCAGCTGTCCAAACTTCTAGAGTAAGCCTTGGCCCCCCCTTGACCCTTTTTGAATGACTTAGCCACTAAGTCTTGGCTTGACTTTGCTTATATAAGGAGGCCCTCTCCTCCTTTGATTAGGGTTGGAGACTTTGGAACAAAAAACCAGAGAAATATATGTATATCTGATATATACATATACATCCCTCCATCTCTCAATATATCTCTCTCATTCCACCTCCAAACACCCTTGATCTTGGGCTATTTCTTCACCACCACCTAGCACCACCACCACCACTCCATTTCCAGCGCATTGGAGGTCATTTGCAGAGGCTAGGAGTTCATTTTCTTGGATCAAAACCTGCTGGTTCATTGGTCTTCAAGGGTAAGTGTCTATTTCCCTCAAACTAGCATTTTCTTGGTTCATATCTAAGCCATAGTTGCATGTATTTTTGAGCTTCGATGTAAACTACAAAGTTTCTTGTTTTGAGCCCTTCTTCAACATTGAAGAAGGACTCAACACTGTTGGGGGTCTCCATGTAGTACTTAGCATTATACCCCCTCTTTGGCCTCCATTTTTGCATGCTTTGTTAGCCTACCATGCTTCTGTTTTTGGGTCTTCGACAGGCCTGAAAAGGGTCTTAGTTTGACCCCCTCTACATGTCTCATGAAGGGTGTTTGGCTGTTTGGTCCATCCTTTTGGTACTTCATGTTATACCCCTTTGTGGGCCTTAATCTTGCATTGCATTTTGAGTATGTGTGCATACTGTTTTGGGACTTGTTATCTACTGTAAATGTTCATATTTCTGGTCCCTATTCAATGTTGTAGAAGGACATTTTTCTGTTTGAGCATTGTATCTATCACTTGCCTCATTGCCTCCCTTGAGGAGCCATTTTTTTGCATGCCATGTTAGTCCCACTTGTGCTTGCTGTCTTGCCATGCTTTGTACTATGAACATGCTTTTTTTTGGACTGTCTAGTTTCTGTCTTCATACTTCATGTTCATATCTTGCATATTTGGCATAGCTATAGGCCATTTCGGGTGCTAAAATTCATGTTTCGGGACTATTCCGTGCATCGGGTGTACTTTGGCCATGATTCGACTGTTTTCCCCACATTTCAGTGCTGAAATTCCATTAGCATGTTTGCATATCGATTGCCATGCCATTTCACGCCTTTATGCCATTGCCTGGTTTGCGTCTGCAGTGCGATTTCGAGGCACTTCATTTTCATCTCACTCTTATGTGAGTGTGGTTGAGGCTCTCTCATGTTAGTATAAGTCCATGTTGCATTGTATATGCCATTTTAGCCATATTGCATTGTAGATGCCATCGCTGGTTTGCGTGCAAGTGTGCACGCATTTCGAGGCCTCATTTTCATCTTATGGCCAATGCTTTTAGGCTTGTTTGAGGCTGCCTAATCTAGTTTAAGTCCATTCCTCATGTGTTGTAGCATGCTTACTTTGTATGTGTTGCTTAGGTTGTGTGCCTAGCATGTTTATATACTTGCATGTTCATATTGCATGTTAGATTGCATGCTTAGGTTGCATTTGACATGCATGCTTTACCTCTTGAATTGAGTATGATAGAGGTTGAGCTCTTTGTTTGTTTATGTGCATTTCATTCCACATTGAAGTTGCACACTTTGGCTTCTTGGGCCATCATGCATTGAAATGCGTGATTGGTGGCCCGGGGGTCGAGGGCCATGCTCCCTTGAGTCCATTGCATGATAGGGAGTGTGTCCGCATACATTTGTCCCAAAATTCCATACCATGCTCGCTGTCGTCAGGTCCAAACTGCTCTCCTGCAGAATTTAGTGCCGACGGCACTATTCAAGGCCGACCGCACACTTTTGTGCCGATAATCTCAATTGCAAGTGGCCAAACCTGCAGCCCGATGGTCCAACCCTTCACCGGTGGTAATATTCAGTATGTGGAAGGTGTCCCAGACTCGCAATTTTCCAGAGAGGCAGGCAAAGCAGAGGGAACAGAGGCATGGTGCGGGTTCTGCAAAGCGGACATCGAGCATGCATCATTCACAAGATCTCGAGGCGTAGGGTCAGGCCCCTTTATTTCACATTTATTTATTTAGTAATTAGAATTTGTAATATTTATTCATTTATTTTTGGATCAGATATTATTTTGGTCCTCCGAGTGAGGCGAATCTGTAATAAGTGTGTGTGAGTGGTGTGTATGTCTTCCAACCCCACTTTTCTTCCCTTTTATTTACCTCGCTACGATGGTAGATTAGGCACGCTTATTTTAGCATACCTTATGCAATGCATGCGCATCTATGCATTTGTTGACATGCACGCCTCGGCACATCATACAAACTGCATCGTACTTTCAATTCCAAATTGAATACGTGTTATTTGTAGCATTCCATATGCCATGTTTAGGATAGCCGAGCCTGCCTAGATTACATCTTTGCATGTGTTGCATTAGACATTTCAGTATGCTTAGGTCCATGCATGGATTTCTAATAAGCTTCTATTTTGGCTTGGAGTACTAGGTGAGCTTTTATGCTTTAGCATATCGCATGTGTGTGAATGTTGCCATGATAGCATGCTTACCATGAGGCTAAGTGCTTATGTGATATAACTACTTGAATGCCTGTGGATGGAGGTTGAATTACCTAAATTGGGACAATGCATTAAAAACTGTGAGTTTTAAAGCCCACTAGATAATGGCAAAACCGTCTTTTCTAAAAGCCCACTTGAGGGTGGCAAAACCTGCATTTTAGCCTAGTTGCGAGTAGCAAACCATTTTCAAAACAAACATGTAATGTTTTATTCCAATTTAGGCGATTTGGTCTATACTTGTTTGCTGTGCGCATAACGTAGTAACTCTAGGCTAATAACCGGAATAAGAACATATAATGTTTTCAAAACTTGATATCACGGTTAGTAGAGGCTTCGTGACTCGTGACCAAATGTGGGTGCTCATAGTCGACCTTCCCGATCGCATCCAAGCTCTCGAGCCAAGACCACTTTGGTGATGATTTTATGGCCTTCTAAGACCGAGTCGGTTTCTAAATTTCCCATTTTAAAAATATTTAAGTGGCGACTCAGAATCCGCAAAGCGTCCATGTTTGGCACTACTTTTCAAAAATCATTTTTCTTCAAAACAATTTGCGGATTTGGACTCTTTGGTTCAGATTTAGAACCGACACAAATTGAGTCCAAATCAGAAGCGAGGTCCTTCACGGACGTACAAATTAGCTGTCCATTTTTGAAGATATTTTCTACTTGTTTTGCTTAAATTATATAAAAACAAGGTTACACCTCTGCTTTTGAGGGCTAAAAATTTCAAAAGAACATATACACACAAGAGAGAGCTCATTCTTCCTATACAAGTCACTTTTGAGCCAACCTATCTCTCTTGATCAATATCCATACACCATACACCACCTTAGATCATAATCTTAGAGCCTTGTTTGAGGCTTGTACTTCACAATTTAAGCTTGAGAGTGTGTTTGAACCAAGTTTGTGTTACAAACAAAAGCTTATTTCTTTGAGATGTATAAGCTTACCACCTTCTCTTTTACTTCTTTTTCTATCTCTTGTTATCTACTTCTTGTGTTTTTGTGCTGTCTTGAATCCATTTCAAATGTTTTAACTTGGGTTTGACTAGCTACCAAAGAGTAGAGAAGGTTAACACCCTCTCTTACACCTTATTTCATAGCTCAAGCCCTTGTTTTTACACTTTTTTCTTTACCTTTTAAATTGATTTTCAGAGCTTGGAATAGGCTAAAAAAATATGGTTTGAGGTCTCAAAAAATAAAGAGGTTAGCCACCTCTCGTTACTTTGGTTCACTAGCTTTGCTTTGCCTTATTCTTTCCTACATTTTTATGCTCTCTAAACATGATTTTTAGTCACTGTTTTTAGCATATTAGGGGTTGTTTTAGGGTCAAGTATAATTTATTTAATTAGTATATGCTTGAATATCTAGCTTGTTGCTTTTAAGTCTTCACATCTAGCTTGTTATGTTGTGTTATACATGCTTTGATAGCATTTCTATGGTTAATCAAGAATCAATCTCGCAATCATGTCTGCAATCTCCCCCCTTTCTTCTTTTCTTCTTGATTGAGAGTTATTTCAACCGATCAAGGGTTATTTAAAATATGGGTTAGAGACCTATGCTCAATGGCTTAATCTCTCATGAGGTTCATCGTTAAAGGCATGGTGTCTCCTTCATATTTAGGAGTATCTCTCACTTGACATTCTTCTCATTTAGCGGACTTAATCAACACCTTGGACAAATAGATTGAAGAATGGACAAGATTAATGAAATTGGCTTAAAATTGGATTAACCAACATAAAGAAAATGAATAAGGTTGCTTGGGTTTGGCTGGACATTATGCCGAGTCTATTGTGTCAAGAGTCGTCACACATCAATTCATGGTGCTTTGACAACCCTTGAAGCGTCTCTACTTCCCTCTTTGAGTTCACTACATGGTAAGAGGGAGGAGTAGGTGTTGTTCATTGCATTCATCGATTTTTTGTCCAACTTGTGCAAATCATCAAGCAATCAACTTGCTCATTGATGGTTTTGGAAGCAGTTTCGTCCTTCTCTTGAGGCTTTCCATGATAGAGAAGGGTAGAAGGGACAAACAGGGCTAAGAAAAGCCCTATTTGCATTGTTGTCACCTTAGAGCACAAAAACAGAGTTTTACATGAAATTAGGACACGACCAGCTCTATTTGGGCCCGGCCGGGCTTCATTGGGGGCCGGTCAGCCTCCAATGTTTGGTACACAGAGTGTTTTGTAGAAATAGAGGGCAGTGGCTGAAGGTGAAACAGGGCAAATTCCAAGAAAAGCATACAAAGTCGTTTTTGAAAACCGTCACGTGCATGCCATCCTTGTGCTTCTTGGTTTTATCAAATGTTGTAAATTTATGCTCTCATTATTGTTGTAATTAAATTATTGTTGTTGTAAATATTATTATTTTTGCAATTTCATGCGTTGTTATTATGCTGTTATCATACCTTTGTTATACCTAGAGCTAGATAGATAGTTGATTTAAAATTCATTTGAATATGTAATAAGTAGTTAGTTTAGTTCAATTTATTCATTTGAATTTGTAATAATTAGTTTAATTTGGACACTCGGACATTTATTCGCACCATCTTGCATGAGGGTAAATATGTAATAATGTTGTATGTCTTCCAACCCCTATTTTTTTCTCCCTTTTATTTTTTCGCTTATGATGGTAGCATAGAGCATCGTGTTTACTTAGCATTCTTATGCTTGCATATACTCGTATCACATGCATTCGAGTTCGGCTCATCATACTAACCAATGTCGATTTCAAATTCATTACTTGAAAAGTGATTTATAGCATGCCTTGCATTGATCATATACCATGCTCATAGTCGAGCCTATAAAAATTGCATACATGTGTGCGTTGCATTAGTCAAACTGCATCGTTTAGGAACATGCATGTTTTCTAATTATTTTGCTTTGTTTAGCTTGCCTTGGAGTACTAGGTGAACGTTTATTACTTTAGCATCTTGCATTGCGTGTGATTATTACCATGTCAAGCATGCTTTCCATGAGGTTAATTGCTTAAGTGATATAACTCATTGAATGCCTGTAGATGAAGGCTAATTGCTTCAATTAAGACAAATTGATTGATGTACATACAAACTCATCTTTTCAAGTGACGAGTATCAAAAACAATTTTCAAACAAACACAAAATCAAATGTTCCAGAACAAGAGCATATAATGTAAATAAGAATCACATCATGATTAGTAGAGGCCGATCTTTGATCGAGCAAGTGGGGTGCTCAATTCATGACCTTTCCCTCTTGTACCTAAGTTCTCGAGCTGAGACACTTTGGTGATGACGGATAAGTGGTCTTTGGCACGAGTCTCGGGTTTCCTAATTTTCTCAAAAATATTTAGGTGGCGACTCTGAAATCTGGCAAAATAGTTCATTTTTTTGGCATTTGATTCAAAATTGATTTTTCAAAAGAATTACCGGATTGGGACTCCTTTTGTGTTTTTACTATTTCACATTGCACTTGTGAAATTAGATTCAGAACCACGGGAGTCCGAATTGTGGAGCTAGTCATATCCGAAAGAAGCGCGAAAAGCAAGCCACACGGTCATACCCGGCTAACCCTGAGAAACTTCAAATCTCAAAGGTATTCTTAGGTTGTTCCCAATCTTGCACTGCCTCAATCTTAGAAGAATCTATAGTTACCCCTTCCCCAGATACCACATGACCTAAAAATTTCACTTCCTTCAACTATAACTCACACTTTCCAAACTTAGCATACAATTTGTGGGCTCTAAGCAACTCAAGTACAATCCACAAGTGTTCCTCGTGTTCCTCCTCAGAGGCTGAGTAAATCCAGATGTCATTAACAAGGACAACCACAAAACGATCTAAGCACTCACGAAAGATCTGAGTCATCAAATCCATAAACAAAGCTGGTGCATTGGTTAACCTAAAATGCATCACTAGGAACTTATAATGGCCATACCGTGTACGAAATGCCGTATTCTAGATATCCTCCTCCTTCACTCTCAACTGGTGATAACCTGATCTCAAGCCTATCTTAGAAAAATAACCTTCAACTGGTCAAACAAGTCATCTATACGAGGCAATGGGAACTTGCTCTTAACAGTTACTCGGTTCAACTTCTGGTAATCAATATAAAGTTGCAATGTGCCATCCTTCTTCTTAGCAAAGAGAGTCAGTGCTCCTCAAGGCAAAGTACTAGGGTGGATAAAGCCCTTATCTAGGAATTCTTGGAGTTGAATCTTTAACTTACTTAACTCAACGGGTGCAAATCTATATGATGCCATTAAAATTGGTACCGTGCCAGACACTAAATCAATAGAGGGCTCAATCTTATGGTGAGGTGGTAAACTAGTGATATCCTCGAGAAAGACGTGGGTATTCACAAACTACCCTTAGCAACTCAACTCGGATCACATCACTCTCAATACCCAAGAATGTAGTAAGAAAGAGACTAAGCTTGCCTCGACCACACGGATTACACACTAGCAACAAGGTTCTATCAACTCGGTCCCCTAGGAAATAAAAACAATCACCATTCGAGGTGCACACTGTAACCCCCTGACGGTAAAAGTCTATAATGGCCCGGTAGGAAGACAACCAATCTATGCCCAAAATGACATCAAAACTCAACATGTTAATCAACACAAAAGCAAAATGAAGTCAGTGACCGACAGCCTTTATCTCACAACCCCGACACCCCTGGTCCAACATAACCTCACCACCAACAGGTGACTTTACCTTGAGTAAAGATGCTAACCAAGCCACTTCTAACCCAATGCTAATATGAATGCAAACGAAATGAAAGAATGCAATACACCATTTTTAATCAACACATTGGCAATAGAATTACACAAGAAGAAGTTACCTCTCACTACCAAAGGATTTGACAACAAATGGGCGTAGTAACAAAGATACACACGCCTCATAGGTCTCGCCCACCGCTACTCCTCGAAGCATAAGTCTGAAACATGAATTGAGCCGAAGAGGCTCCCTGATTGGCCCTCGAGGCCTGTGCTGATGGTGTAGGCATGGCTCTATGTTTGCCTCAGACTAGACGCACCAGATGTGCCACCTGCCTGAGGAAAAAACCTTCTTAAGTGCTCTGACTGTCCACATTGATAACAGGTAGGCGATTACCCTCTCCCCTGACTCTGGCTTTGAGAACAAGCCGAAGACAGCGTAGATTGTTGCCCTTCTCCCCTCTGTGGGTAAAGTATAGACTTGTGGCCCAGCTGACCACACTTGAAACAAGTGATCCCTCCTTGACCACCTCCCGTAACTAGAACTCAGATCGAGAAAGTGGACTTAGACGTGCTTCCTAGGATCGCTGTGGGGTAGAACCCTTGCCTCTACTGCCTCGAGTCTCCTATAAACCTCCCGATTCTCCGCTTGGAGCCCTCATCCGCTCCTCCTCACCAAAATCACGGTCTCTAAGTGAGCCGCCCTCCACAAGATGATTGTAATCCATAATCATGGACGCGACCACCTTAAAAAAGAGTCTGGTTCTTAACCTCTTCTCAAACTCCAAACAATGGTGTTCCTCCATCACTACAAGCTCTGGTGCAAACCTTAACAAACTAGTAAAGACAGCTTCAAACTCGACCACCGGTGTGTTAAGCTGCTTGAGTTTCAAAAATTGCTCCCTCAACTTCTCCTTAATAGTGGGAAGCAAAATTTGTCCCGAAGACATTGACAAAAGCCTCTCAAGTCACCTCAATGCACCCACGACAAACTTTCGCCATTGATCCAGATTCCCTTCAACTATAAGGATGCAAAAGTCACTCTCAGCCCATCTTCCTCGATGCCAAGCATCTCGAACATCTACTCTAGCCCTCATCTGACTTCAATGGCTCCCTCGGATCCCCCAAAAACTCATTTGGATTCAACCGAAAAATCTCCCTCTTTAAAATGATGGCCCTGTCTCAACTACTTGGGCCTAGACTTGATTTTTAGCTCTGAGAATGTCCATAGATTTCAGCAAAGCTCCGACCATCTCATGGGCTAAGGCACCCATGGCCTGCTGACCAACTGGTTCGGCCACATTGGCCTGATTAATCCCTTCCTTCTGTGCCAAAATATCATCCGGTAACGACACCTCCTGCCATCTAGGCCTGTCATGCCTACCACCACCATGTCTACGTTCTGACATCCTAATGAAGGTAACACCAAAGATTAGCACATTTACAAATGTGTCGAAGCTAACTCACTCGTGTCCTAATGCGTTGTACAACAATTAATTCACTTTATATACTCACATAGTCACATAAACACGTACAAATTTCCTTTCTAGATAATGATCGTCTTGCGACATTGCCAGAGTTTCAATTAGAAATAGCAAAGGATCAAAGTGCTTTTCAATGTAACTTCTAGAAAGTCGTAGACCCAGTCAATATCTTAGAAATTAAACTTCATATCCACTTAGTCACATAAGCATGTTCATGGAAGGGGTATGATCTTACCATCGACAAAATTGATAGGCTCATGTTTTTCCAAAATACGTTGAAAACTCTTCTCCAATATTCAGAACTAGCAATCTTTTGTGATGGGAGGAGAGTTGTGGTGGTAAGAAGAGAAAAAGCTTTCATTGAACCATTTTTGCTAGGAGAAGACAAAGCAAAAGAAATACTCAAGATGCTCCAAGAAGAGATAATTGAAGTACCACACATCTCTAGAGTTGTTTGGGAAGTTTACAAAATCGAGAGGAGAGCCCAAATTCACTATAAATAAATGCAAGGCATGGACCTCTGCATTTATGAAAAATAGGCAGAAGTTCATACAACAAATCAAGCCAAAAAAGATAGTAATCCTTCAGACAAGTCACATGGAAGGCAAAGCTAAGCAAGGCTCACATAACAAAAGAAGCCAAAAAGAAAGCTCATATGACAGATACATCCAAGGAGACACAACAAAGTAGATTACATGGTGAATGAAGACAAGGGAGTCACATGCTGAATAAAACCAATGTGATTGAGATATCACCACTAAGTTGTTAGTTTCAATAAATCAGAATGTAAAAGGTTTCTTGTCTTGTTACAAAAACCTTATCTTTTAATTTTATGTATTTCAGTTCTGAAGTTGAAGTTCACTCTTTGCCAATAAAAAGGTGTGGCTGCGTCTTGTAGAAGAAAAGTAAAAAAGCAGAGTCTTATAAGTGAGTAAGAGTGTTCTCTGATCTTTCTTGTAATCTCGTAATTTTTCAAGCATTCAATAAAAGTTTTCCATTTCTATATATACTTTGTCTACTGTCTTTTAATTTTCTATAGGTCTAAGAGTAGTGATATAAGTAGAAGTAATATTCACCAAGAGTGAGAAATTACATTTTTTATTCGTCGAAAGGCTTGAAAAGTATTCGCAGCAGATGAATCAAGATGGGTATGAAAAAACAAAACCTTAATGTAAATTTCTAAATAATCAGTATTTTCTTTTTTAATAGCAAATATTATTATTTTGATTATTATTTTAAAAAAATCCACATCGTATATTAAAAAATATACTCCCTCTATCGTAAAATATTAGTCCCTTATTCCATTTTTCATTATCTCAAAATATTAGTCCTTTTTCAAAAATTAAGGAATAAAATAATATGAAAATATTTTGCCTTTTTTTAAATTCATTAATAACATAAAAAGTATAATTATGACAATGATATTATCAAAAAAAAATGTACTATCAAAGGGTAATTTTGAAAAATTAATATTTTTAAAATGCAATAATTATACTATCAAAAAAAGTTGAATTCCCCAAAAGAGACTATTATTTTGAAATGAGGGAGTATATTATTTTATTTCACGTCATTGCCACACCATCTTGCTTAGTCTTTAATGCACAATTAGAAATGTGACGTCCCAAATTTTAGGAACATAGGTAATATAATTTGACAATACACCAGGGTTTAACTAGCGAATACACTGCATTATACAAATAATAAAGAAAAAAATATAAATAATTACACTAAAAGAAAATATTAATAATACTTATAGATAAAATTCTTCAAGTTATTAAATACAGATAAGTTTCTTGATACAAAAAGATTATCTAAAATACAATAAATATAAAATCTAACTCTAGGGCAGCCATGGTTCCTCAAAACTTTTAGGGATTTCGTTCTCGGTGTAAAACTCGTATTCACCTGGCATAAAATGCCATGAGCTTGGAATGCCTAGTAAACACGTACACACCCTGTCCATTTTCCCATTCCAAATACACAAGTAAAAATAATGGCACGATCATAACATACAACGAAAAACAATAATTAAGCAGAGCTTATAATGAATAACAGTTAATTAAGTTAGTTCTAGGCAACTCTCCGCGGAATGCCATTCCTACCCAACCACTAACACTGGCCATGGGTAATTCTAACTCCCCCTTGGTTAATATAATAACAATGCGTCGCTTACCGCATAACCACTAGTGCGTCGCTTATTGCACAATTACCAATGATTCCTACGCACCTAAGATACATACCCTAGTGGTGACATCACGGTCTGCCTCAAGGGAACGAGTTTCCAAGGATACTCTCCCTATGTAAGACCCTCATTGCCACCCTTATACCTCCCAATTCCGTTAAGCAGCTAGAATACCTCCCGTGCCATATTAGGGTTCGAAAACACACTTGCACAAGACTTCACCAAAATGGAATACATTCCACTATATTGTACTTTTGAATCCATCATTCATTATCCCATAAAATTTACTATAATGATCACAACCCATTATCATCCCATTTGATTTCCCCTTTATTAAGTGCATTATGTTCTTGGTTATAGCAAAGCATGGTCAAGATAATTACGAATCTAAACTAAACATAAAGTAATTTATGCATAGTAAAACAAATTCATAATTTTAATCCAAACTAAACATAAAGTAATTTATGAATGGTAAAACAAATTCATAATTTATCATAGTTTACATATCAAGAGTTACACATTAAAGAAACATAAAATATAAAAATTGCAAACCAAATAAGATTAACACAAATTTTTACATTTTTAGATTTGAACCTGCTTGAAAATAATTGTGAAAAAAATACTTTTATTGGCCCTAAGTACCTCTCCTCGCTTGAGTTTGTAGATAAATAAGTTTAGTTTCAAACTCAATTCACGAAAGTAGGATTGGTATTTTAGATTTTAAGATAATTTAGAATTGCCAAGATCTCGCCCAAATTGCTGATTGTTACGTAAATGTGTTTTTCTCTCAAACCCCTTTGTCTCGTGAGTTCAAACAAATTTTAGTTGAAATATAACACCTAGATTACAATTTTGAAATAAAAGTGGACTGAAGATTATTTTTTTGGAATTCTCTAAAATATAGAGAAAGTTGACTGTTTTTCTAGTTCTGTGAGTAACAAACTTAGAAAAATTGTTTAGGTTAAAAAAATACATCCTTAGGTCCTACCAAAATTATCACATACTTTAGACATACCAAATATTACTCCATAAAAACAGATTTTAAGTTTATGAAGTTTTGATAAGAAAATAAATTCAATAGAGGGAAAAGAATTGCTGTTAGAAATTTAAGAAAGAAAGAGAAACATACCATTTCTTAATTAATATACATTTATACAAGAGTGTAGGCCTAGACTACAACATATATATACAAATAGCATATATTAGGAGGGGAAAAACAAGTGGTGAAAGAACTTGAGAGAAAAGGTGATCTAGGTTTACCTTTGTTGTACAAGACTCAACACAATTTTTCTCTTTCTTCTTCTCTTCTCTCCCTCTCTCTCTTTTTTTTTTTGTTGCCAAAATCACTCTCTCTCAGTCCTCTAGTGCATGCCTGAAAATGTGTAAAATGAGGGGGAGAAGTGTGCATAAGTGTACATATATAGAGAGAAATGATTAGGAGGTTTCTTAGGGACTAAGTTTTACAAGTGCAAAATTGTCAAAGTTGTCCATCAAAGCCATCAAGGCCCTTTCATCCATCACATGGCCAACTACTTGAGTTCCAAGAAATATATTTATATATATATAAGAGATATTTGTATTTATATACATAAAATAATAGGTACAAGTACATTAATTAACAAAATATTACAATTAAAGTTTGGAATGAAATAAAATAGAAGTATATAGAGACCAAGTCTAAATTTATGAAACCTTGATATTTATTATTGATATACTAATATTAGAAAATAGTGAAAATAATAAATTTAGGTCCCGTTAAATTAAAGTGCAAAGAAAGGTGAGAAACCAAACGAAAACGGCGTTATCGGGAATTAAGATTTTAAAGTAATTAATCTATTATTACAAGGTCTAATAATTAATACTAGGGTTTTAAAGGTGATTATTAATCTACCAAGATTGATTAGAGTTTACTTGGATAAATCCGCGATGCTTCCCGATTATAGGATATAAAACGCAATTAAGTAAAAATTCAAGGGTTTTATTAAAAAAACTCAAAATTAAGAATTTAAAGGTAATTACAAAAATTATGGCATGTACAAGGAATGATAAAAATAATGGGATATAGCAGCACCTAGAAAAAAAGCTAATTTTAATTATTTATTTATCATAAGCTATCATAACTCCCCAACACTATTGATTCCTTTGACACTAAGGAACTTGACTCACGAATATCCCTTGGTAGCTCGAAATTCGGTGGCCCGAATTCGGCTTGAAACCCAAAACGACGTCGTTTTGGGTTTCTCTCTTCTTTTTTTTTTTCTTCTTTTTCTTGCTTTTTGAATCAGAATACAGAGAGACAGAAGACAGAAAAGAGAGAGAGAAGGAGAAAAGAGGAAAAGAGAAAGAGAGGAAGAGAGGAGGAGAAGAAAAGAAGAGGAAGAGACACTCGCCATCACTGCCATCAGAGGCGCTTGCCATCACCGCCATCACCGGCGATTGCCATCACCGATCTGAAGATGATGATGTTGATCAGAAGAAGATGATGATGTTGATCCGAGCCGATGAGTATATATATATTTTTAGTTCGATCTCAATCGTTTTTGTATATTTATTTTTTTTTACTTGTTCTGGATCTGAAAAAAAATAAAAAATAAAAAAATTGTTGATGATGATGATGGTCATGATGTTGATGTTGTTTTCTGTATATATATATATATTTTAGTTGTTTTGGATCTGAATCTTTTTCAGATATATATTTTTTAGTTGTTTTGGATGTGAAAAATAAATAAATAAATAAATAAAATTGTTGATGATGATGATGATGATGATGATGATGATGGTGATGATGTTGAGCTATTTTTCGCCATTTTTCTGAAGTTGAACCCATGAATATGACTATTTAACGTTGAGATCAAATGAGATCTAGACAAAAGAGAAGGTGAAGGTGACTTGGAGTTTGAAGATGAGAATTTCAGAAACTTGACTTTGTTTCTGTAAAATTTGGAAGTTGAACCCATGAATATGACTATTTAATGTTGAGATCAAACGAGATCTGGACAAAAGAGAAGGTGAAGGTGAAGGACCTTGAATGAACATGCCCACAAAGGATAAAATGATGTTTGGCTGTGGGACTTCTGTAAGGACCCACATTTCATGCCATAGTCATGTTCATGTGCATTTGCATAACCATGTTTTGTTAAGTTGCATTCATGAATCTTGCTATGTTTTGTACGTATATGATTTGCCTAAGTGTTATATGTTTTGTTCCTCTCTTGATGTTGATAAGCCTAAGTTATGTTAAGCCTAGGTCATGCCAAGCCTAGGTCATGATAAGACTAAGTCTTGCCAAGCTTAAGTTATGTCAAGCCTAGGTTAAACCAAGCCGAGGTCATCCTAAGCCTAGAACTATCTGGGAACCCCTTTGCTTGACCTCCATCTTCATTCGGACATATTGGCCGAGATGATTATCATCTGGGCCGAGGTGAGTATCACCAGGGCCGAGGTGTGTATTATCTAGGCCGAGATGTCATCCTTGAACCCAAGTGATCTTGTTCCTGGACAGGTATGACCTAGACCGAGGTGTGGCACATCTAGGCCAAGGTGTGGCACAGCTTAGTCAAGTGTTGTCCTTCCTAGCCGAGATCATTGTTACCTTTGTTTGCCGAAGTCTTGACCTTAGCCGGAGTTCTGTCCTTAGCCGAGGTCATTGTCCTTTGTTTGCCGATGCCTTGTCCTTTGCCGATGTCATTCCTTGCCGGAGTGTTTTGCTGTGTAGCTTGTTGAGTACGCTTGGTCAGAGTCAAGTCTTGTCAATCTGTCACCTTTTTGAGGAGAGCCAACCCGGTGACGCCACATGTCCGAGCAGAGTGTTAAGTCAGCCGTTAGAGAGAGAAACCTATCATTTGTTGTGTTTTGTTCTAAGGAAGAAGAGAGAGAAGCTCTAGAAGAGGGAGAAGGAGTTCTAGAGAGGGAGTAGAGATCCAAGCTTGATTCCTAGAGATCAAACCATTAGATTTGTGTTCCAAGGTTAGATTCTTGATTTGCTCATGTGGCTCTATATGTTTATGTTATTGCATTGCATGATTGAATATGATTTGTAAGCCATGCATTGTTTTGGAGTTCGGTTTAGAGAGAGAGAAAATGATATTCAAGTGTTCTTCAAGAAAAGTCATGTTTTGATCCGTGAGCTCATGTCAAGATTCATGTTTTCATGTTTGTTTTCATATGATCTTCGAGTATGGGTACCCAGGTCCATGTTTTCGAATTCATGGCATGAAAACCCAGATTTTGTATAAGCAAGTTATGATTTTGGCATTCATTATATTCATGTTCATCATGTTCATGTTCTTCATGTTCTTCACGGGTGGAAACCCAGATTTCTAGACTTCACTTCCCGAAGTGTAGTCACCGAGATCATTCTTACTTAGACCTCACACTTAGGCCAAGCATCGTATCTCACCTTGGCCTACCTTGCATGGTCACTTGCATTTGTCTTGTTTGGACCTCTACTCTGACGCAAGAAGCCGTGGTAACCACCTCGGCAGAGGTGTGGGAACCTCAAGATAGACTCGGTTGGTGCCCAAAGATGTCTCATTGACATGTAAAATGTTGTTTTGACTTCCAGCATGTTTTTCCGAGATCATTTGCATGTATGTGAGACTTGTTTTGAGAAGTGTGTTCAGTAGACCTTGCCATGTGTTTGTAGGACTTGGACCCTGCCTTGATCCCGACGTCCCAAGAACTATGTGAGTGGTATTTTTAATAAAGCTATGTTATACGTTTTGATAAAGGTTTTGATTTGCTTTGTTTTGAAAGTATTTGTTAAGCATGAATGATTACCCCTATTTTATGTATCAAGTATAAGCTTTGTTTTGATGTCATCATGTCAAGTCCTTACGTGCCAGAGGACTATAAGCTTTTGTGGCACATTCAAGTTAAGTCTCTCGTGTTAAAGCGGGCTACGGGCCTAAGTAACACAGGTCCCTTGTGCTGGAGGACTCTAAACTTTCGCAGCACCATGTCGTGTTAAAGCGGGCTACGGGCCTAAGTAACATAGGTCCCTTGTGCTAGAGGACTCTAAACTTTCGCAGCACCATGTCGTGTTAAAGCGGGCTACGGGCCTAAGTAACATAGGTCCCTTGTGCTGGAGGATTCTAAACTTTCGCAGCACCACATTGTGAAAAAGGGCTACGGGCCTAAGTCACACAAGTTTGCAAGTTTTGTAAGATCAAGTTTGATGAATACGGTTCATCCTATGTTTTGATAAGTAAATAAGTTTTGAAGCTCAAGTATGTTTTGATACAAGTTATGCCAAGTATATGTTTTGAAGAAGCTATGATATATGTACTGTTTTGACAAGACCTCGGGAATCATTCATTAAAACCTTTATTACTTGTACCATTCACTGAGTTTCCAAGCTCACCCTCTCTATGTATATATGTAGGTACCAAGCTAGAAGTCGGCTACGCCGAGCTGCGTGTTTTGTGCCGATGTTTTGTATGCATGTTAGGTCGGCATCAAGGATGTCGGCAACCTTGTCTTAACGTCGGCTTGTGAAGCCTTTTGTCAAGATGTAATGTATATTTTATTTTGCTTATATTCAAGTTGTAAAGTTATATAAAGATGTATGCCATTTCATTTGACTTATGCACAGCTCTTATGGACCACTCGTATTTTAAGTTATTGCTTCCGCTCTTGTTAGCCCCATATGTATACTCTGATTGTGTGTGATTTTAGAAAGTTGGCCTTCGGTAATCCCGGATTACTGGCCATCACGGCACCATTCTACTAGGGGCAGTTTGGGGTCGTGACAACTTCATTCAAGCACACGCCCACAGAGGATAAAAAATAACATTCGGGCCACTCTCGAGCCACACTTTTTGAGCTACGAATCGCTGTTGCTTGACTCACCATCCAAAAAAAAAAAAAAGGAACTTGACTCCTTTGGCAACCTCACTAAAAAATTAATGATGATAACAATAATAATAAAAAATTAAAGAATTATTTGTTATCAACTAAAAAATTAAATATGGTATCAATTTTTTTGTTACAAAAAGTAAGATTCCGTTTAGTTTAGTTTTGGAATCATAATTTGAGTTTTGAATTTTGAATTGTATTTTGAGTTTTCGGTTTTTGAAATAACTTTTGAAAATTAAAAAAAAAATGTTTGGTTATGAATTTGAAAAAGAGTTTTGAGTTATATTTTGAAATTTTTTGGGTTTATTTTTTTTTTAAATATCTAAAAATTTTCTTAATTTGATTTTTTTAGGATAAATATTTTTTTATCGTAACTATTTATTTATTTTAATGCGTGTTGTATTTACTGCATTTGTACACTGTAGTTTTTTTAAATATTTAAGAATATATTTTTTTAATTTTAATTTTATTTTTAATTTTTAAAATATGAAAAATTTTAAAATATTTTAATTTTTAAAATTTTGAAATTTTTTTGAATATTTATTTATTTTTTTTAAAATTATTTTTTACATTTTTTAAATTTTAAAAAATTTAGAATCGTCCATATATATCTAAATCATAACAAATTATTTGGTTAATGCTTAAAAAAATAACAAAATATTTTTTTCAAAAAAATAAAAAAATAAATAAAAATAAAAAATATTTTTTCAAAAAAATAAAAAAATAAAAAAATAAAAAGAAATTTAAAGAACAAAATAAAAAATATTTTTTTAATTTATTTTTTTTAAAAGAAAAGAGTTTTACTAAGAATTTTGAAAAAAAATTAGTTATAAGTTTTGAAAAGAATTTTTAAATTAAGTTTTGAATTGTGTACTTAGTTATAAGTTTTTAAAAGAATTTTGAAATATGTTTATCTGAATCATAATTTGAGTTTAAACCAAACGTTACCTATTTTTTTTTAGGGAGACTTATTTATAAGTCATATTTCAGACACTTATGCTAGGTTAAATCATGTGTAATTTCTTATAGAGTTTCAAGTCCTATTTGGATAGGAATGTATTCCACAAGATCCTATGAATTATAAATAAATGGTATTAATATACTATTATACACTATAATGGCAAAACCATATATAAGAAATTGAATTTAAAAAATAAAAAGCCTAGTAAGTTTGCGAAACGTAATGTGACACGTTACGTTACGTTTATGTAGGTGTCACGTCACGTTACGTTTATGTAATGTCTCATCTGATATGGTCATGTTACGTTACGTTTATGTAGGTGTCACGTTACGTTTCGCAAACTTAATCTATGGTAACATTCAATTTTCTATATAGGAAATTGAATGTTACCATAGATCATATCTATATGAATGTGAATTTCAAAATACACTAACAAGTAACATTTTCACATTCAATTTAAAAAATCAAAAACCTACTAAGTTTGCGAACGTAACATGACACGTTACGCTACGCTTATGTAGGTGTCACGCTACGCCGCAAACTTAATTTATGGTAACATTTATTTTCCTATATATGGTTTTACCATTATTTATGATATTAACAACTAATGTTGAGGGTAAATGTGTCAACAAATTTCACACAGGACTTATGTGAACATAAGTTTTTTAGTAGGACCATATGTAGCATAAGTCGGAAGTTAGCTCAGTCATGGTGATTTGGGTCCATTTCGATGTCTATTTGATAATCCGAACCGTTACATTTTAAAATACGTCAAGTAGAACATGCCTCTAAAAAATCAAGTTAATCGGATATCGTTTATCTATTCATCCACACACATTTGTATTCATTTTAATCAAGTTAAAATACATTTGTATTTATTTTTGTAGATACAAATGTAAGTTGATGAATAGGTAAATGATAATTTGATTTTTTACAAGTATGTTTTACTTGACGTATTCTAAAATGTGAACGGTTCGGATTATTAAAATGGGCCCCAAAATAGCCCAAATCGTCAAGATAAAGAGCCGTCAGTTCCCCACTTCCGCATAAGTCTCCGTAATAGGACTTATAAATAATTTTTCATTTTTTTTAACAACTTTCTAAACACATTAATTTTTTTATTTTTAAAAAATTAAAAAATTATTAAAATAGTCAATTCTCAAACATATCCTTAAACAACTTCATTGCAAAGTGAAACTTGAAACCTCGAGTATGCATTTATTTCATTTCTAATTGGTTCGTAGTGTCAAAATTGAAAATTTATTAATTTATTTCAGTTTTAACGTAAATCTATAAATAGATCTCAACTTAGAAATATCACCTTAGAACTCAAATTTTCGGTCCTCGCTCAATCCACCAATATTTGTTTAAAAAATTTGGCAAACAGAAAATGCTCAAAATAATTTCATTATTAGAGAAGGATAGAAACAAAAATGTTAGGTTGTTATTGGTAATCCCGTTTGATAAAACTCATTTCAGTTGTAATTGTATTCGATCTTTTATTTTAGTGAGACTATGAGTTTTAAATGCGAATCCAACCCGAATTGCGTCTTGCAGAAATGTTTCAGAAGTTTATTCTTTCATGTTTGTCACTTCGCTAACTATGTCGGGGATTGAGCTGCCTGGTCAGCTCGCGGGGGTCCAGGGGGCAGCGTCCCTTGGCGGGTCCGAGGCAGAGCCTAGGCAGGATCGAGGGGCAGTGCCCCCGAAGCCAAAAGAAAAATTGCAGTCGAAGTTGCTTGTCCGCTCAAGCGAAGAATCTTTGATTCCAGAAGTTTGAACTGTCTGCAAAAGTACTGGAAGTTGTGTTTTTGCGCTCGAGCGTTAGTCCGCTCGAGCTACCATTCTTGCGCTCAAGCTGAGATCGCAAATCAGCTTTCTATAAATATGTGGCTTCATCTGTTTTTAGGGTTACGACTTCTAGATCTTCTTCTTGGATATTAGGGTTTATATTTCGAGCTTCTTGGCTAGTATCTTTGATGTTTGTTTGAGTTTAACTCATGGTTTGAGAAGTATACATCAAAGGATTGTTTGTTTCATTCAATACAAAAGAGAGTTGTTCTTCGGTGAATTTCGTAGAATTCGGGCCTGAAGCTTTGGTAGATTCTGGAGTGGCTCATCTTCGTGATTCGACATCGGTGTTGTGGATTCAAAGTTGGGTAAGACAATTCCGAGATGAAGACCGTGGTGGGAGAGACATATAGGGGTCGGTTCAATTCGGGCGTGGATTCACTAAGTAATTGAGAATACACTTATGTAATTTCTTTTATTTTCTTAGTAGATTGTTTTGTAACTTTTACCGGTGGTTTTTTTTTTTATCACAATTAGAGGCGCTTCAATTGTGATTTTTTTACATTAAAATCATTGTATCGATTTGTCATGATTGTTTGATTGAGATTGTTATTTATTGCTTAAAATTGATAAATAATCACAAATCAATATTGAGGAGATTTCTAGATTTTTCAAAAAAACAAAGTAGGCAATATATTATTATATTATAGGGATATAATTAGTATGCAACACAAAGTTTACACATACATATAGGTACATAAAAGTAAAATAATGCTTTTAGGATATGTAAGTGAAAGTATGGAATTTAGGATAGACATTATCCCTTTATCTTTCATGCATAGATAATTATTAACTAACAATATTCTTTGAGAATTTTGGCTTTCTCAATTATAAACCTTCCTTCTTTGTACATTTGCCTTGGATTATAAGCCCTTATGTATTTCCAACCCAATTCCTCTCCACATTTGCAGCAACGAACTTCACAAATTGTGAAAACACCACTTAGAAGTTCTCTGTCTTCTTTGTATCCCAATACTACATTCATGGCGTGAGCAAACATGTAAGCTTGTCCAGATTTTGCCTAGTAAAAGTATCCAATTTCAAAGAAAAGCATGTTAGATAAAAAGAGAATTTTAACTGGACATCAAGGATGCCCTGTTCCATGTTTTCAAAAAATAAAGTTAGTGTTCGACTAAAAAAAAAATGATTCGGATCATCGAAACAAAACATGTAATGAGCTCGAACAGTACACTTCAACCCAAATTATGGACCAAAGAAAATCCACATATTTTTGTTTTTAGTGCTATGAAATTATTGGATAAAAGTTACATGTGTAATGTGATGTTAGGTTAGAGTGGTATAAAAGAGGGAACAAGATTTGACTGAGGGAAAATAATCTGAAAGGGGGTATTGTCTGTCCCAAGAGGTGAGTTTTGATAGTCTCCATATGCAAAAATTAATTTGTTTAGTTTCATTTTAAGACTTTAGTTTTTAAAAAATTCAAAACTAATTTAGTGAAAGAAAATAATAAATCAAAAACAATAAAATTATTTTCATATAGTTCTATATTTTTTTTTTGGACTGAAAACATAGTTTTTTAAAATTTAAAAATATCGTCATGATCTTTAATTATGTCAATCTAATTTTTATTTAAAAAAATTAAAAAAAACTAATTCAAACTAAACAAAGCCTAACAATATGGTAACAAAAGCACAAAATTCAAAGTGCAATTCCATCTTATCCCTTCAAACAAACACAAAACTTAAAATTATAAAATAAGAACAGTTTTGTTACGAATATAGAAATTAATAAAATAACCAGACACACAATATACATGATCGGATAAGATTTTACAGAGTTTTGCTAGTAAGATATACTTTCAATTTTTCAAAATAATCTTATCCGTCAATGTATATTTAGTGCCCGATTCGGCTGTTTTTAGTTACCACAAATGATTTAGAAAGAAGGTCATCGCCAAGCGCAACTGGAATTCTGCAATTTCTGCAGCTGTAAGTTGGATTACCAGTGATTTCCCCCATTGATCTGTAAACTAAAACAACACCAAAAAATACAGAGACAGGTTGTTAGGAAAATTTACAAAAATCAAAGGATATATTAACAGTGTAATAAGTAATTTCAAAAAGCATTTTTACTTACCACAGAAGGCTGATGCAGATTTCTTCTTCTCCCAATAGGTTAGATAAGAAACTGTGGGGTGGAGTGGTACATCTTAAATAGGAGATGGGAGAAGATCCATTTTTCGATGGTTGACTCAAAATTAATTTAAAATATATTATTGGATTTGTTAAAAAGTTGACGAGAAGGTTAGGTGGGAAAGATTTAGGATAAGCTTTTTTTTTCCATACTTAATCTCTCAGTATTCATCTATACCTTTCTTGTAGACTCTAAATCAGGCACACAAAATATAATCCAATTTGCATTAAGGTTATTCATGGAAATATTAGTTTACAATTATAAATATGAAAATAAATTACTTTTTATTTTATAAAATGGATGTTTTAAGTTTAAAAATCATATTTGTTGTTTATTTTATAAAATAAAATATAATTTGTTTATGGCTTGTTTGGGAATTTGACTATTTTAGTTAGTTTTTTTTAATTATTTGGTTATTTTAGTCTGATTAAAAAAATTATATTTGAAATGATCATTGACTTTTTTTTTTGGTAGTTAATTTGATAATTATGAAAAAAAATGATTATAATTTGAATGTGACATTTTTTTATTGGCTATTTGACTCTATTTTATCCTTTTATTATCTATTTTAGCTATAAAAATTAAAAAAATAATAAATAAATAAAAAACCATAGGCCAAACAGGGATGTGTCTTGTTCCAAAAAAAAAAAAAAAAAAAACAGGCCTATGTGTCTGATAAAATTAATATTTTCCATGTCCTTTGTTGCATGCCTAATAGGGTTTTGAAAAAAAAAACAAAAAAAAAAAAAAAAGCAAACAAAACAAATGGGTTTGACAGAAACAGGATTGGTAAGTATGGAGAGAACAAGAAGAAGATTCAAGGGGAAAAAAAAAAAAAAACTAAACCCAATTAAAATAAAATCCTTGAAAGCAAAATCAACAGTGTGTGAGTGATTTTCTTATCACACTGCCCTTCTTAGTAATCCACCAGAGAACACACAGTGCAGTAGACAAGACTCGTATCTGCATGACAGAAGAAAAGGCTCCGGTGGTTCTTCCACCCGGGGCACTCATGATCAAGTCAAGATCTCTCAAAGATAACAAGTGCTTAATTACCGCCAAGACTAAAAATTACAGACGTTAGACCACGGGTGCCCTTCTTTATAGTCTTTCTATCCTAGTCCCACTAGAAGTCTCACTTCTATGGACTGTCATTCAATACTTACTTTGGACTCTACAAGAGATAAGGAAAGACTCCTTAAGAATACTATCCTTATCCATCTTGAAGTCTTTCTTCATTCTAGGACTCTCGCCCCTTATCTGATCTCCTGATTCGATATCTTCTGAGGTAACCTCAAGAACTCCGAGATAACCTCGGCGTAACTACCACAACTCGTGGGACCTACCGACACTTGCCACCTCGGTACACCACCTCGCCACGTGTTGGTACTCGTAAAATACATCCCCATTAACCGCCTCTAGGTTCTATTACCTCGGCATCGAGATGATGGAACCTATATCAATTTTTCTCGACGCTTAAGAACTTTCTAGCCGAGATCATTCATTTCAGTCGACATGTCTTCATCCAAGAACAAGAATTCGATGAATATTACTTCGCATGAGTCATTATGCACCATTTTTCAACCGTTTCAATCGACGCTTTTTTCCCTTATTGGTTCTTGGCGACGCTACGCAAGCCGCCTTTTTCTCTCGCCGCTCGACGCGCGTTATCCCAGCGCAATAATTGCCGCCGCTTCACGTTTTAGACAAAACGTTTGCCTCTCTCTTTTCACTTCAGATTTGAATACTCTACATTTTCTCTCTAAAGCTTTTTCTTCTTCGAATTCGCCATTGCTCAAGCTCTTGACTCTACTGCCTTGCATCCGCCATTTCGCAAAGCTTTCAATCAGAAGGCGTCCGCCATCCGACCTCGGCGTAGCTCATTTCGCCTTCACCTTTTCCGGTAAGCAACCGGCTTTTCTCCTCCAGCTTGATTTATCCCTAATTTTCTTGCCATTGTTGTTCTCGCTCTAGTATTTAATTTGCGAATCATTCACCTAAATACGCCTTTTATTTCTTGATTTTACATATGAGCATTTACACTGCTTTCTCCTCTATTCTTGGTCTTCCACCCTTTGTATTCTTGAATCAAGCTTCGCTCTTGCTTTTCTATTTTCCAGATTTTCGCCTTCATACTGTTTTTCAGAGATTTAGGTTTGGGATTTTCTTATAGATCCATCAATCCTTAGGAAAAATCAACCCAACTTCACCAATATACACCTAGGTTTACGCCGAGGTCCCAATAACCCTTCGAAAGTAACCTGTTGCTGTAGCCTAGTACTTGTATACCAAAACCATGGGTATGTGGAGAAATAGGGTTAACAACCCAACCAAACTAGAGTATTTTAGGCAAGAATTCTCTGTTTCTGCCGATGTTCACCTCAGGCTAGCCGGGGATGATGATTCCATTATGCCTACAGACAATACCATGCCATTCCCTATTATTGCTTTTGTTGAGTGTGGACTTGCCCCACTAAATCCTTTTTCAAGTTCTCCACTTCTATAGATCGAACCCCATGCACTACCATCAACTCCTATAGGGTGATTAATGGTGTCATAGCCTTAGCCCGGCGAGAGAAGGTTAGGATCACCCTAGCCAACCTTCAATACTGTTATACAATGTGCCCCCTTAATCTGAAGGAAAAGGGCTTCGTATATTACCTTAAGCCGAGGTCCACCCAATTCAAAATCATAGCCGATCTCCCAGACTCCAACAAGGGGGTCGGGGACGACTATCTTATTGCTTCGGGAAATTGGGAGTTCGGCCCGGATGAAGATGTCCATATTTTTCCTCTGCCTCGAACAATTAAAGAGGGCAAGGGTAAGAGCCCTGTGTTACTGCTTAGTTGTTTTCTCTTCAAGTTTTCCATACTTATCCCGTTTCTGATGTCTGTTTGTTTTTCTTGCAGACCTCCATCAGCCACCCAAAAGCTTCCGTCAAACCTACTTTCCAGGCACAGACCTGAAAAAGCTTCTAGACCTTCCCATCCACAAGCGCAAAGCTCCACTGTTGTTAAATTTCATCCCCACCTATAAGTCAACTTTGCCCGACGTTCCAAGGAAGAAGAAGAAGAGCCTCTCTCCATTTACCACCACAACACAGACTGCATCAACATCTCGGGCTGATCAAGGGTCAACCTCGGATCCAGCCGATCTACCATCGACCGCCCAATTCCTCGATCCCAAGAATGTAAAGAAAACGTCACGACGCCTTGTAAAAACAAATTATATGGTGTGCCCAAAACCTGTTGCCCAAGATCTCTTAGCCAACCTCCCAGCCGACGTTGACGCAATTCCTACTCAAGCCATCCCCCCTCCGAAGCCGAAAAGAACAAAAAAGGCCCAGCCTAAGGATAAGAATGCTGAAGTTGAGGCTGAGGATGCCCAACCTATCTCCAAGCTGGCGAAAAGCAGCAAATCCCAACCAACCGCTGGGAAGAGGCATGCAGAGGCTCAACCATCAGAATCCTAAAAATCCAAAAAGCCGAGGTCTTCTTCCACGAAGACTTCGAAGTCAAAGATACCAAGTGTCCCTTGGGCACCCCAATTTACCTTGGAAGACAGGCCAATAATGGCGAATGAGAGTGCCGACGACATAAATGTCGGCGTCAAGATCGCGCTACTTTTGCCTGGCGATTTGGAGCGAAATGCTGGGAATAGTGAGTATGAGAACTACGCTTTAATGCTCCAGCACTCAGTTCAAGTAAGTGCTTCAGTTTCAATACTCGTCCCTTCTTTTTGTTTCATACTTTGAATTTGTTTTTTTTTTTTTTCTAACACTTCTGTTCTCTGTCAGGCTGTCCAATACGCTCATTCCTTTTCAATGCAGTCATTTGAAAATCGGGAAAAGTTGGCCGAGATGAAGACTGAGTTTTCTGCTCTTCAGAAGATTAATAAAGGCCTCCAAGCCAAAATGAAAAAGTTAGAAGATCAAGCCGAGGCTGCTACCAAGGCCCAAACCTTGGCCGAAGAAAAAGCTGAAGCTGCCAAGGTTATAAAGAATGTTGCTGAGGCGCAAAAGAAGGAGGCCGAGGAAAAAGCGGCCCAAGCCGAGAAGGAACTCCAGGAAGCCTTGGCTACAAAAGAAGCCGAAATCAAGGATGCTGACGAAAAAGCTTACGCCCAGGGTGTAGCCGATGTCACTGAAGATTACAAACTTCAAGTTAGGCAAGCATGCAATAGGGGATTTTCCCTGGGTTGGATGTCCCTGGTAAAGAAGCTTGATCTTCCTGCTGACTCACCCTGGCGCAAGGTTGAGGCAATTCCTCTTCCCTTTCCTCATCCTCCTCCTTCAAGTCAAGCTGAGGAAGAAACTGAATCCGAATCTGAAGCCGAGGTCGAGGATAAGGATGCTGGTGCCCTGGTAAGGAAGGCCAAGGATGCTAATGGGACCAAGTCTCTACCTCAAGGTGATCAAGTCATGGACTTGACCGAAGATGAAGAGACTGAGGAAGTGTCCAAGGGGGCTGAGCCAGGGCATCTATCATCCGACCTCCTTCTGGCTGAAAGAAGTCTCAGTAAGACACTTGCTGAGATTGACGCCGAGATTGCGGCGGACAAGGAAGCCGAAGTTCCTGTAGAAGTAGAAGCCGAGGTTCTTGTGGAAAAAGATGCTGAGGTTGTGGGAGAACAAGATGTCGAGGTTGTTCTTCAAGAGCCCTCCGAGGTCCCAGCCCAACCTGCTGCTGAAACTTGAAGAAACTTAGCTTTTTTCCTTTTTTGTACTTTGTTTCTTTTCTTTGCTCTTGTTAATGTTTCCTGAACAATGTAAGCTTCTTCTTTATGGCCGATGTGCCTTTCTTTGTTGCTTTAGAACAATTTACTTCTACTAGGCGGTTGTGCCTCCTTTATATACAACTGTTTCTCTTTGAATGCTGTAGTCTTTAATTTTTCTTCATTGCTTCTGTTTGATTCTATACTTAGGATATTTTGCATGATTTACATAATTCTTCCTTCGCTTAATCTCCTCGGGGTTACATACCTCGGGTATGTTTACCTGAAGATTTACCTCGGCTAGGACTTCACCTGTAGACTTTCCACAAACTTCAACAAGTATGAAGCATATAAACTTAATTTAACTTCATCTTGTAAATTGCTACAAATTTCAACAAGTGAAGATAAATAATTATATCGGCTCAACTTTAACTTGTAAATTGCTACAAATTTCAACAAGTAAAGATAAGGAATTTATCTCAGCTTAACTTTAACTTGTAAATTGCTATAAATTTCAACAAGTAAAGATAAGGAATTTATCTCGGCTTAACTTTAACTTGTAAATTGCTACAAATTTCAACAAGTAAAGATAAGGAATTTATCTCAGCTTAACTTTAACTTGTAAATCGCTACAAATTTCAACAAGTAAAGATAAGGAATTTATCTCGGCTTAACTTGTAAATCGCTACAAATTTCAACAAGTAAAGATAAGGAATTTATCTCGGCTTAACTTTAACTTGTAAATCGCTACAAATTTCAACAAGTAAAGATAAGGAATTTATCTCGGCTTAACTTTAACTTGTAAATCGCTACAAATTTCAACAAGTAAAGATAAGGAATTTATCTTAGCTTAATTTTAACTTGTAAATTGCTACAAATTTCAACAAGTAAAGATAAGGAATTTATCTCGGCTTAACTTTAACTTGTAAATTGCTACAAATTCCAACAAGTAAAGATAAGGAATTTATCTCAGCTTAACCATGTTTAAACATAATCTCGGCTTAACTTCGGCTAAGCATTACTAATGTTTTCTCTCTGCCCCCAATGTGAACCTAAGTTCCTCTTGGGTTCTCATTATTCAAAAAACAACATCATGCACAGTTGTATAAGTTCGGAAAAAATTCTGCTAAGATTTTATTGATCATATCGGCAAAAAATCAAAGAACATCTAATGATAGAAAAACTTTAAATTACAAGTGTTCCATGGTCTAGGCAATGCTTTGCCCTCATTATCTTCGAGCCGATATGCCCCATTTCCTAACACCGAAGTAATTCTGTAGGGTCCTTCCCAATTTGGGCCAAGTTTGCCCTCTCTGGGATCCTTTTTATTGTCGACGACTTTTCTCAAGACTAAGTCGTTGACTTGAAAATCCCTTGGATTGACCTTCTTGTTGTAAGCTTTGGCAAGCTGTTGCTGGTATGCTGCAAGCTGGATTGCAGCTTTCTCTCTTCTTTCTTCCAAGAGATCCGCATCTCGCTAAGAGCACATCATTAGTCCCGCTTCAACTCCTCTCGCCCTAATCCTCGATGCCGATCTCCAATGGAATGATCGCTCGCGCTATAAGCCATGGCAAGGGGGATTCCCCTGTTGATCTTCCCGGCGTAGTGCGATATCCCCAGAGCACGTTGGGCAATTCGTCTACCCACTTTCCTTTTGCTGCCTGCAGCCTCTTCTTTATTCCTTCCAGAATAACTTTGTTGGATGCTTCGGCTTGCCCATTACTTTGGGGAAAGCTTGGTGTTGAAAAGTAATTCTTTATCTTGAACTTTGCGCAAAAATTCTTGATGAGTTTGCTGTC
Organism: Camellia lanceoleosa; assembly: GCA_025200525.1. Classification (NCBI taxonomy): domain Eukaryota; kingdom Viridiplantae; phylum Streptophyta; class Magnoliopsida; order Ericales; family Theaceae; genus Camellia; species Camellia lanceoleosa. Next base: position 108,775,830 of record CM045758.1, read on the forward strand.
AAACTGTGTTCCATTGTCGGCAACGATTGCTCTTGGAATCCCAAATCTGGTGATGATGTTTTTCCAGATGAAGTTCTTCACATCCACATCTCGGATTTTGGCAAGAGGCTCTGCTTCTATCCATTTTGTGAAGTAGTCTGTTGCTACCAGTAGGTACTTCCGCTGCCCAGTTGCTTGGGGCAATTGTCCAACGAGATCCATGCCCCATTGGGCAAATGGCCAAGGTCGAAACCGTTCAGTCAAGATGGCCGATGTATCAATCTGCAAACCTCTCGCATTGTTCACACTTCTTCACATAGGCTTCAGATCTTTTTGCATATAGGGCCACCAATACCCCGGTAATGGCCTGTGAGCTAACGATCGCCCCTGCGTGGCTTCCACAAACTCCTTCATGAATTTCATATAAAAGTCTTCGACTTGAAGAGAGTGTACACACCTTAAAAGAGGTCCGATGAAGGATCTTCAGAAGATGTCCTTCATTGCCGATCAATCTTGCCGACTTCACCGACCTTGTGTGCTTCCTTTCGATCTTTCCGCGGCAATTGCCCTCTTTCAGAATGCAACAATTGCATCCATCCAAATTTTGTCCCATGTCCACACATAATGCTTCTTGCATTGTGTGGAGACTCTATGCTCGGGCCCGATAGGTAATCGATCATTATTGTCCTCGTCTTTCCGGCTTGCATTGAGCTTGCTAAATTGGCCAACGCGTCGGCGTGGTTGTTATCATCTCGGCTAACTCAAGAAGTCGGCGGTTTTGAAACATGTCCGCCAAATTTAATGACTTCTTTTTACGATGCCGACATCCTTTCATCTTGGGCAAGAAACTCTCCGTAGTTTGATTCACTATAAGTTGTGAGTCACAAAAACTATTACCTCATCTCGCCTCTGCCATCGCTACCTTCCACCCAAAGAATCAATGCTTCATATTCTGCTTCATTGTTCGAGGCTTTGAACCCCAGTCAAATAGACTGCTCCAATATCTCCCCATCAGGGAAAATTAACACCACTCGCCTCGCCTCGCCGGTTTGAGCTTCCATCAACAAAAAGTTGAAAGGAATCGCCGATGTAAATGCTGCAGGGTCTGAGTTTTTCCTTCCTTGGTTCTTTAGTCTTTGGTCGGGCTTCTCCTTCCTTGTTTGGACATCGCTCATCTCGGCCAATCTGAGCCCGATGTTCGATGTATTCTCGGCGAGAACTTCGCCCAAGTCGGCCAAAACTTGGCCCTTAATTCTTTGTTCTCTACCAACTCCAGTCATATTGGCCCAAAACTACGGCCCATCTTGCTATTCTTCCAGTCAAGTCTCCTTGTTGCAACAAGGATTTTAGTGGGTGCTCTGTTAGAACCACTATCTTGTGAGCCTGAAAATAATGGTTTAACTTCTTTGTGGCCATTACCAAGGCCAGCATTAATTTCTCCAGTGGTAGATACCTTGTTTCAAGGCTTACCAAGGTTTTACTTATATAGTACACTGCCTTCTGCTCTCCCTTTTCTTCTCAGATAATCATAGCACTCACTGCGTGCTTTGAAACTGCTAAGTATAAAAACAGTTCCTCCCCAGGTTGAGGTGTTGAGAGGACTGGAGCCGAGGTAAGGTATTTCTTCAGGTCGGCCAAAGCGGCCTCACATTCCTTTGTCCATAGAAAATCCGTGGCCTTTTTCACCAGATTGAAAAAAGGTTTACATTTGTCCGAACTTCGGCTTATGAACCTGTTTAGGGCTGCGGCCCTTCCAGTAAGTATTTGAACCTGTTTAGCCGATGTCGGACTCTTCAATTCCAGAATGGCCTTGATCTGATCTGGGCTGGCTTCAATGCCCCTTCTAGTCACCAGGTATCCCAAGAACTTACCGGATCCGACTCCAAACGCACATTTCGATGCGTTTAGTCAGAGTCGATATGTTTTGAGTATGTCAAAGACCTCTTTTAGGTCAGCAAGATGATCCTTCGGTTCCTTGGTCCTCACGACCATGTCATCAATGTAGACTTCTACCATTCGCCAATCAAGTGTTTGAACATCTTGGTCACCAAACTTTGTAAGTTGCTCTGCGTTCTTCAAATTCAAAAGGCATGACTCAGAATAATACAAACCTTTCGGAGTGATGAACGCCTTCTCTTCATCCGGGGGTACATGGCTATCCGGTGATATCCCCTATATGCATCCAAGAAGCTCATCCTTCCATGTCCATGTGGCATCCACCACCGGTCGATCTTTCAGAGGGAAGCTGTCTTTGGGACAAGCTTTGTTCAAGTTTGTAAAATCTACGCAGACCCTCCACTTGCCATTCTTCTTCTTTACTACCACGGTGTTTGATAACCATGTCGGATAATTGGCTTCTAATGGCTCCGCCTCCGTGGTCTGTCTACTTCTTCTTCCACTGCTTCGACGTGCATCAACGTCGGTCTTCTAGCTCGTTGTATTACAGGTTTGGCCGACCTATCAACGTTGAGTCTGTGACATGTGACCTCGGGGTCAATGCTAGGCATTTCATAGGGTGTCCAGGCGAACACCTCAATATTTTTCCTTAGAAAGGCCTCCAACTCCCTTTCTTCTTCTTCGGCTAATCCTGTGCCGAGAAGAAAGAAGCGTTCCTCATCGCCCTCTTGGACGAAGATTTTCTTCAATGCTTCTTCACTTTTCTCTACGGCTTGCCGACGTCATCTAGGACCTTCATGTCCTCTTTTTCAACTTCTGCCTTCTCTGGTTCCCGAATGCTGCAGGTAAACTTCATTGCTGCCATGGAGCAATTTTTCGCCTGCAACTGATCTCCTCTAATTTCCTCAATCCCATGTTCTGTTGGGAACCATAGCAGTTGATGCAGAGTTGAGGGAACTGCCCCCATTGCATGCAACCACGGCCTCCCCAAGATGATGTTGTAAGGCGAGGGCGTATCAATCACAATGAATTCTGTCTTGATCTTCTTCGTGCCAGCTTGTACCTCTAAGCTTGTTACGCCTAAAGGCCATGTCGGCATTCCATTGAAGCCGACCATCGGGCCATTTGACTACTCCATGTCATCAGGGTGAAGGCCTAACTCCTTGTAACATCTGACATACATGATGTCGCAGGAGCTGCCTTGATCAACCAGGATGCGTTTCACCTAGCACTCCTTAACTTGGAGGGATACTACCAGGGCATCATTGTGCGGGTGCTGAACCATATCAAGGTCGGCTTCTGTGAAGGCTATCATCGGTCCTTGGCAGTCTTCAGGCCGAGGTCTTTTCAGTCCGACCTGGTTGACGTGTTGCAGGTGCTTGACCCTATGTGTCTCCCCCCGTATGTCATTTTCATTCACCTTTGAGTGGATCACATTAACCACCCGAGGTCCACCTGCCTGTGGTTGCTGCGCTAGGGGAGGCGGGGCTGCTGGTGCTTGAGGCAATCGTGCCTGTTCTTCCCTTGTCTCGGCTTTATCCACAAGGTCTCTCAGATGGCCTTGCCTCACCAAATCTTCTAAGTGTGCTTTAAGGGCTCTGCAACCCTGAGTTGGGTGCCCCTCCTCATTGTGGTAAGCACAACGCCTACCAAGGTTTCTCCTCATAAATTCTCTTGGTGCTCTTGCTAGCGCCCTGAACTAGGGCTGATTTCGAATTTGATCAAGGACTTTGTGGACCGGAATTCGAAACACCGTCGTCACTGCCTGCTTAGCCTTCAATTCTGTCTCCTGTTTGTTCTGTCCATTGTTACCTCGGCCTCGCTTCGGCGAGCCGTTGCCTTTTTCTGGCTTCGTCTCCTTATTCCCCGACGTATCTTCCTCGGCTCTGGCATACTTCTCGATTCTCGCCATGAGCTCTTCCATACTCTTTGGTAGGGTTTTTGCCAAGGACTTCCGCAGTGGGCAGTCATCCTTCAGGCCGTTCTTGAAAGAGACGACCGCCACCTCCTGGTTGCATTTAGGTATTTGGTTGAACACCTCATAGTACCGCTTTGCATAGGCCCTAAGGCTTTCATCTTTGCCGATCTTCAGAGCCATCAATGCATCCACCCTCAATGGCTGCAGTTTGTTCGTTATGAACCTGGCCACAAACATCTCGGCCAGGCCTTCCCAAATTCTTCACGCCGCCTTCTAATTTGTGGAACCAATCTGATGCAATCTCCCCGAAGGATGAAGGGAACACTTTGCAGAGCAACGGCTCGTTCCCACTGTATAATGCCATAGAATTCAAAAATAATCCAACATGGAAGTTAGGGTCTGACTTACCATCATATATCTGGAACCTCGGTATACTGAACCTTTTCGGCGCGATGAATTTGTCCAATTCCATCGAGAATGGAGTCCTCGGCTTAACCGGGGAGGTTACTTTGGCTCCGGCATTCTCCTGCTTTCTCTTGAGGTAATCTCTCAAGTCCTCTTTACTTCTCCCTGCTGCCCGGCTGCCATTGGACTTCAGCCTTTTCGGCGCATTACTCTCGGCCTCATGGTGGCCCCTTTTCGATCCTTCCCCGCAGGACGCATCGAAACACAATACCCGCCCCGGAACATGCCGACGTTCTTTGGGGTCTGCTTCCTTCTCGTGATATGTCCTTCGGGACTCTTCTCTTCTCGGCTCTTCTCAGCCGACTTCCCTGGAGGGTCGGTGAGAGTGCCTTCCACTCCCCGTGTGCTGAGGGGCTTCGGAGATTTCTTTCCGCCCCTTCTTCTGGGCGTTTGCTGCCGGCATTGGTGTGTCTCAGTGGCGTATGGCTGCATGACATTATTTTGCATCATGAAGTTGACGACCGATTGAAGTTCTGCCAACTTGTTTGCCATTTCCTTTACTTCTTCATCCCTCCTCAGACATCTGTCTTTCTAGATCTGGAGGTTGTCCTCGTTATAGTACTTGCCCTGGTCCGCTTTCTTTGATGTGTCGCCATCTTGGCCGACACCTTTCTCTGCGTGATTCTGATCACGAGCTTCTTCGCTGTGGTCTCCCCCTTCAGCGTTAGGGTCGACGGGTCTTCCACTCCCAGCTGGTGTGTCGTCTCCAATCCTTTCCTTCTGCGTGTTACTGGCCATCTACTCTTCTTTCGTTCCCACAGACGGTGCCAAATTGTGTGAGTGATTTTCTTATCACACTGCCCTTCTTAGTAATCCAGCTGTAGAACACAGGCAGAGTAGACGGCACCCTGTAATCTGCACAGAAAGAAAAGGCTCCGGCGGTGGTTCTTCCACCCGGGGGCACTCCGATGATCAAGTCAGTATCTCTCAAAGATAACAAGTGCTTAATTACTGCTCAAGACTAAAAATTGCGTACGTTAGACCCGCCGGGGGTGCCCTTCTTTTATAGTCTTTCTCTATCCTAGTCCCACTAGAAGTCTCACTTCTATGGACTCTCATTCAATACTTACTTTGGACTCTACAAGAGATAAGGATAGACTCCTTAAGAATACTATCCTTATCTATCTTGAAGTCTTTATTCATTCTAGGACTCTCGCCCCTTATCTGATCTCCTCGGATTCCGATATCTTCGGAGGTAACCTCGGCAACTCCGAGATAACCTCGGCGTAACTACCACGACTCGTGGGACCTCGGCTGACACTTCGGTGCCACCTCGGCCACGTGTTAGTACTCAGAAAATACATCCCCACAAACAGTTAGATAAAGAGAATGATGAGTAAAATAATGGAATTGGAAGAGGATCTGAGCTGTAAAATCACAAATTAGAAAAAATCAAAAATCAAAGAAAGCTCATATATATTGAATATTCTTTGCTTGAGTCACCTTTATTTATAATGGTCAATAGTTTATTAACCTGTTGTTGAGTGTGCCCTAGAGCTGACTGTAGTTGCCATTCATTGAGTTTATAGAGAGGGAGAGGAGAGAGAGAGAGAGAGGAGATACAGAGGAGGGAGGAGGAGAATTTTGTGGCCTGTTTTGGGTAAGTGATATTCGGTGGGGGAAGACTTTGTGGAACAAAAAACAAGAATCCATGAAGACTTTGTGGAACAAAATTATGAGATTGCTCCGGAAAGTTAAAAAGATACACTTCCGAATGAAAATAATTTCGCTTTGAGGGTGTGTAATATTAAAATTCAATTATCATGGAGAGGAATTTGAATTTTTTATGGTGTTTGTTTCTCCTCCACTAAGCTTGGTAGTTAGGTTTGCGCTTAAACTTGATGATTGTTGACTCTTTTTTTTTTTTATTGTCGGGCTATTGAGATATGAGTTTGATGATTGTTGATTTTTTAGTTATTATTAAAAAATTTAAGAAGAATAAATGATGTTTTTTTTTTTTTTAATTCCCATGGATATACAGTGACCTTGTTTGGTTTGTTTTTGTAGAGTAGTTTTTAAGATAAAAAGTACGAAAACTTATTTGGTTTGTCTTTTTTCAGAAATGATTTTGGAAAATTATTTTGGGGAGAGAGTTTTAAAAAAAGTGATTGATTTGATGTGTATGAGAGAGAGTGTGTGTGTGATTTTAGAAAGTAGGTAATCAAACAAATTTTTGAGATTTTTTTGAAAAAAATTTGTTTGGTTTGATTATTCTTAAAAATTTGTTTGTAAAGAATTTTTTTCAAAATTTTTTCTGATAAACAAATCAAACAAGGCCAGTTTTTCATGATTAACTCGAAGAAAATTGCGACGTTTCTACCAAAAGAAGTAAGAAAACAATGTTTGGTCTATGAACATATAATTGAGGGGTGGGTAGGAATAGAAAAAATTAAATTAAATTAAAATAAAAGAATCTTGTGGTGGTAGTTCACTATAAAATTCCTTCACACAAAAGTCACTATTTTCTTATACAATATCATCAAGAATTGTGTTCTTTTGTATAATCTTTTTTTATGTATGTGATCATGCGTTTAAAGGGTGCTTTTGCACAAAAAGGCTAGGAATATTTAATTTAAACTTCAATTTTCACTTAATTTGGGCAATAATTAATTTTAAAATTGTGAGAATACTAAGGGTTGGTTTGAGATGTTCTAAAAAAGTACACTTTTTGACTTATTGGCTTATATGGGTTGGGTTTGGGTTGGGTTTGATGTGATGTGTTAGAGAGGTTATGTGATTTAAATAATATAATGTGACTTAAATAAAATAGTAACTTTTTGACTTTTTGTATTATTTAATAGATGCCAAACTTGGCCTAAATGTCCTTTGTTTGTTCGATTCATTGGTTTAAAGGGTGAAATTGAAATATCAAATTTACCTTCTGAAGGTAGGTTTGAAATTTGCTCTCTAAGATGGGTTCACTATTGTGAGATTGTTTTGAAAAATAAATAAAATAAAATTGTAAGGACTAGTCGAATGACATATATGTGGTGGATTGGGAGTTTGAATAACCTCTCTTGTGGAAGTATGCAAAAAAGTGCAATAGCTTCACATTTGTCAATTAGGTTCGTGTTTTTATCTACAAATCTAGTCAAGACAATGTCATAAGAATAAAGATTGAGGGCACCAATCTTTCATTACTAGAAAGAGCATCACTTAAGTGCATTTCACCTAATTATTCACCTCATCTTTTCATTCACCAAACAATCAATTCTATTAATCTTTTCACTTATTTTTAGTTTCATAAATTATAAAGTGACCCTAAAACTTTAGTATAATTTTATAAGTTAAACTCTTAAGTTCAATATAATTTTGAAAAATTTAGTTTCCACCTGTAAGAATATGAGACTCTCAATCTTGGTATTAGAGCCAAGAAATTGAATTTAGGAAAAATTTTAAACATGAAAATTCAATATTTAATGCAAGATGTAATAGATATAAAAAACTTTATATATATTAATCACGGAAATAGTAAAACTGAAACCAGAGGACTATCAAATAGTCTAATGGATGTAAGTAAATAAACTTTAAATATTTGTAGAAATCAAAATATCATGATTACTGGAATATTTAAAAAGATAAGAGAAATAAAAGAAATTTCTCTTAAAAATTAAAAAGAAAGTTTTATTAAAAGATTTGGAACTTCTTTTATGGTTATTGAACAAACTAGAAAAACTACAAAATATGTAAAACAATCTGGATGATAGTGGTACATCCATACCAAAAAATCCTATAGGAAGAATATCTTCAGAAGATCTTTAAAAATATTTATGTGAGTGTTGATTTCTAACCTCACAATCAAACAGATCTCCTTGCCGAGATCTAGGGAATTTAGCTAGAGAGCACGTGAAAAAATAGATTAAGCTAACATCTGCACGCAACAAGGTAAGAAATACCATAGTGGCTCGTCCACCTAGAGGCACTTCGACAATCAAGTCAGTCAAACAATCTCACAAGATATCAGCACAAGTAAAACAACTCTCAATTAAAGCGTACCTTAGACCCACGGAGGTGCTCTCTTTATTTAATGATTAGTGTCCAATAAGCTATTCTATTGATCCAGCAAAGTTAAAAGAACAATACTATCAATCCAAAAGAAAAGTTGAAATATCTGAAATAAACAAAGCATTTGAAAATTTCAGTTTTTGGGGAAATCCGGATTTTATGAATATTTTTGGAGATAATGAAGAAAAATCTTCTAAGAAGGAAATAAAATTAGGAAAAAGAGGACCATTAAAAACTCATATGAAATATGACTTTATTTCTAAAGCTGCTAAAAATGAGCCTATTACTCAATATGAAATATATCTTGATATCGATTGTGTAACTAACATAGAAGAGGTTATAGATAATTGAACTCAAGCAATAAGAATTGTGGTAGCTAGACAAGCTATAGATGCTAAGAGCTCAAGTTGTAAAATTTTGTAATATAAGAGCTCAGTGGTTGGCTTTAACTACTGCTGAAAAGAGTATCATGTTTATGGTAGATAACCTTAAACGAGAATTTTGTGGAGTAGCCCTTAGCCAATTGAAATTTAAGAAAAAAAATAACACTTACAAATCTAACCAAGCTACAAATATGTGATATGTGCTATTTTGAAAATTATGCTTGTGAATACAAAAAATGGTTCTATAAACTAGACCTAAAAGATACTATTCATAGGCAAAAACAATTTATAGCCCACCTTCTAAAACCATGGGATGAACTATACTAGAAAAGAATCAAATCTGTGATTTTTTAGGTGGGAGAATAGCTTCTGTGCGAGAAGTTATAAGGAAATATTGTGCAGAACGACAAGCTATAAAAAATATGGAAAAGACATGTACGGATTATAGCTGCTGTTCAAAAACAGAATGTATTGTAGGAAGCTATGGTTGTGATAAGAAATACAAAAAATTGGATAAAAAGAAAAAATTTGTGAAAAAATGAAAAAAAAAATTCAAAAAAGAAAATTTAATCCTTATAAAGAAAAACCAAAACCCTAGGGTAGATATATTAGAAAGAAATCTAAAAAATTCACAAATAACAAAAATACTGGATGTGCAAAAGGAAAATCTCTTAAAGAATGCAAATGTTGGTTTTGTGGAGAAAAATGACATTTCAAAAACAAATGTCCTAACAAACAAAGAAAACATGTTAAACCAATATTGTTTTTTGAAGAAAAATATGAACTAGTATAGGGAAATGAAATAAAATCTGACGATGAAGTAGAAGTACTCATGTTAAAATATAAATCAGAATCTTAATATAGTTCTAATGAAAATGATGAACAAAACTTAGAAGAAGTTTTAACTAAAACTATTTTTATGATGGAAATAGATTCAGATGATGAGAATGAAATGATCTTTCTTAAGTAAGAAGAAGTTGAATCATTTGAAATTGAAGAACCATAATTTTTTGTAAACAATTGGAAAATGCCGAAAATTCCAATTAAGGAAATTTATAAAAACTCAATTTTCATACCTCAAAGTAAACTGAATGTATAGACACTACTACAAAAACAGTTAAAGATCACACATTAACAAATGAAAATATCTCACTTTTATTGGAAGTGTGACAACAAAAAAATTAGATTGATATTTTAATCACACATGATTTGATTAAATGTGATAATATTTATTTTTTATATCACTTTTCAATTAAGTGTGATTATGTATGTGTGTGTGTGTGTGTACTTTAATCACACCTTCTAATTAATATGCGATCAAAGATCACATAGGAAGAATTAAAAATATCTCACTTTTATTAGAGGTGTGATTAAAAAAATTAAAATTATTTTTTAATCACACTTAATTTAATGAGTGAGATAACATTTTTTTTAATCACACATTTTAAATAAGTGTGATTATATATGTTTAAAAAGTACACTCACACGCGCTGATTCTATAACTCTCTAATGTATTTGTTTGTCTCTCACTCTGTGACTGTCTCTCTCTCTCTCTCTCTCTCTCTCACTCCTCTGCCCTCTTTCTATCTTTTTATCTCTCTTCCCCTAATTTTAGCCTCTAATGTTTTCTCTGTCGGTGCTTACCATGATGGTTCTCCAGCTTGGTGAGTTTCTCTCTCATTCTCTCATTCTCTCTGTATCTAATTGTAAAAGAAAATGCATATGCTTTGTTGACTCAAGCAATTCCATTTCTATTGATATGGAAACCATTTATCTTGGCGGAAAGGTTTGATTTTTTATTTATTTTTGTTTAATTGATTAATCAATTAAAATATTATGCATTTTGTTTGGTTTATTGGATTTATTAAATCTTTGAAAGAAGAACTTTAGTTAATAATATAGAAGAAACATCTATACATATATTATTGTTTGATATGAACAAGATCAAACAATATCGTAGTTAAAAATATAATTTCGTTCATTTAGTACAAGTTAGTACATGTCCTTTATCTTTAGGCGGAAAAGACATTCATGTGTTAACATGTGTTATGGATAATTGATGGCATAACTTTAAAAATTCCTTAATCGGAGGAATTCAAAGTAATTTGTATAATAGACTAATTTGGTTTACTATCAAACCAAATTATTTCTTGGCATTGGAAGATCCTAATCTTAATCGAGCATTAGGATTGAAAATAAAAACTCAAGGTATGCAAGAACGAAAAACATTGCTATTAATTGCATATTTATGTATAGAGTGGTTAATACAATTAATCATCTCGGTAAACATGTACCTGAAGTAGAGCTAAACGAGTGCTCACACTCGAAATTTTCAATCCAAAAAGGTTAATATAAAACAATTATCATGGCCTAAGAAATGAGATATTGGACAAACTCCAGATCGAAAAATCTCAAAAATTTAGCAATTTTACAAAATAGAGGTGTTGATTATCTAAGTGAACCTTGACGAAAATCAATTATTTTTACTAGATATAATTCTACAAGTAGCCTAGAAAGAACAAAAAAACAAAGGCTATCGTTGAAGAATCTAGTGTACAAGAATTTTGTGTGCAAGAAAGTTTAGATGAAGAAATAATAGAATACAAAACAATAGTATCCCTATTACCAATAAATTTTCATCAAAGATATCAATCGAAGAATACCAAAACCTAAAAATAGTTTCTCTCAATAATCTCTCCATCACTTTAAATGCGAAATTAAAGGAATGAGAATTATTCAGAGAGGAACTCCAAAAAGGAATAAAAGAAATAATCCAAAAAATAAATGAAGATTTGGGTAAAAAATCTCATGAAATTTTAGAGAAACTGTTGAAGTTAGCCCTACAAATTCATATGTGTCGAATTATTGTTTAACTTTCCAGGCTATCATTCTTACACTATTAATGCATTTGTTGATATTGGTGCTCCATATAGTTTGGCAAAACCTAGAATATTACCTCCAGACAAATGGATTTTAGTTGAAAATCCAATTGTATTAAAATTGGCAAACGGTCAATCGGTAACTATGGAATATGAAAATTATCATGTTCCTATTATTCTTAATCAAAAAGAATTTATAATAAACTGAATAATTCAATTTACATTTTTAGATGGAGATTTTGTAGTTGACAATGCATTCTTAAAACAAGAAGAATATAAAATATGCATCTCAAATGTGAATTTGGTTTTAACCCTGTTAAAATTACATAACCAAATTTATTAACACAAATTGAACCTCTTTACACAGCCCATTGTGGTGAGTTTAAAACAATTGACTATAATCAAGAAAAAACTTGGCAACAACTATTTGAAGATGAAATTAGTAGTACAGATAACATTATAATTGATAGTGAATATGAAAGTGATAGTGAAAAAGAAAATAAACAATGGATCATTGATATCATAAATCACTATCAAGGCAAACAAGGAAAATATATTCCAAGTTTAGATAATATTAAGAAAATGTTAGTAAATAATTTTAGTGACAACCCACTAAAATTATGGGAAAAAGACAAGCCTTGGGAAAAAATAGTGTTTGAGGATCCAAACTATGTAGTTAATGTAAAATCCATTAGACATAGTCTTGAAATGATCAAGGATTTCGAAAAACAAATTCCTGACTTATTAAAACAAGGGTTAATACGACCAAGTAAAAATCTGCATTCTAATCTTGCATTTATCGTAATAGATTATAGAGTTTTAAACAAAAAGACCATAAAAGAGGGTTATAAATTGCCTAAAAAAAGACATTTTAATTAACAAAATTCAATTAGCCAATTTCTTTTCTAAATTTGAATTAAAAAGTGGTTATTAGCAAATTCAAATGGAAGAAAATTCTATTTATCTAATTGCTTTTAGTGCTCCGCAAGGATATTATGAGTGGTTGGTTTTACTATTTGGCTTAAAACAAGTTCTACCTTTATTACAAAGAAGAATAGATAATATTTTTGGAAAACTTGGAGAATATTATATGGTATATGTCGATAATATTTTAGTTTTCTCTAAAACTATAGAAGAACATCGAAATCATCTCAAAATAATAGCTCAAGAATTCACTAATCATGGATTAGTGCTATTTGGAAAGGGGGGGGGGGGAAATTGAATGGGAAACGAATTCCATAAAATTTTTGAGATTAGTGATTGATGACAACAAAAAAAAGTTGTGTTTCAAGATCATATCTTTGAAAATTTCATAGAGTTTCCTGAAGAAATAGGAGATGTCAAACAACTTCAACGGTTTTTGGGAATAATTAACTACATTAGAAAGTTTATTCCAAACTTGTTTGAATTAGTCCCATTAAGCAAAAAGTTTAAAAAATAAAATTGGAGCTGAAATTCAGAATATACTAAAAACGTATCTAATATCAAGAAGATAATAAAAAATCTTCCTAAGTTAAGTTTATCTAATCAATGAGATAAATTAATCTTAGAAGCAAATGCCTCTGAAAATAATTGAGGAGCAATATTAAAATCAATACCTCCTAATAAATATGAAGAATAGATATGTGGATATTGGAGTGGTAGTTTCAAAGATGCTGAAACAAGATACCACATAAATGAAAAAGAATTTCTTGTAAAATGGTATAAAATCTTTTTATATTTTTGTAATCTCTGAACATTTCATTATCAAAATAGATAATAAGTGTTTTAAAACTTTTTTGAAGAAAGATTTAAGAGATGTAAGTCAAAGCAAACTACATAGATGGCAGCAACAGTTTCATTATTTTAGTTTTGATGTTGAATATATTTTTTCTTAAAAAAAATTCCATTGCAGATTCTTTGGAATTAAGTTTTATGAGTTTTATGGTGTAAGAAATCACAACTTCAACTAATAAAGGGAATAGACCCATGTTATTTTGCTAAACTACAACAAACTAGGCCATAAAGCTGAAAAATTGTTGGTGGAAAGATTCGAAAAATGCTCCAGCTAACAAAACACGCGTACGACTGAAATCGCGACAACAAAGAGAAGAAATCCAAATTTTAAACCAAAAAATTCAAAGGGATTCTTAAAAATAGAATCATCAAAAGAGAGAAAAGATGAGTTAATCTCCAAAATCGAAGACATAGATATAGCAGAACTCCCTGCTATAATCGAAAAACCGTTTTATAATCCTGGACTAGCACTAGAAAGTAGCAAACTTTTTAAAGAATTTTGACCTACTCTACATAACAATAAGCGAAAAGATGTATGTAGAATTATCAATGCTCTTACTAATTATGTTAAGTTTCTAGAAAAGGAACTTAACATCATTCACAATGATGAAAAAATGATGGAAGAAAGAGAAAAGAATTTCAATTTTAAAAGAAATAGAAACATTCTTTCCGAAAGAGTTGGTTGAAAAAATTAAACAAATTGCCAAAAGACAAGATGAACACGAATAAATATTTTGTATGCCATCCTTAGCAGAATTCTTAAATTGGGATTATGGTTGGCCAAGTCTTAAGTTATCTGTCAATAAAATTATTATGTGCTAGATTAAACTTAGAATTTGTAACGCCCCGAAATAAATATAATGTACCCATCTCGTAACAACCGATAAGTGGCAACATATATGAATTGATAAGCTTTCATTAATCAGAGTTTGATATACAAAAAATGACATATGCAATATATATTCATAAACAATACATCCTGAATCTACAGCATGTGTTGCAAGATTGAGCAAAGAAATGAAAGCTAAACAGATAATCGTATGCCCTAAAAGCTTACATCTTTCCAAGTCAATACTTGGGTACATCAAAAGTGAGTCTTAAGCTCAATATAAATAAAGCCCTAAGCTTGTACAAAAGTGAATATAAAACAACAAAACTGAGCCTTCAACTCCACAGTCTTCCCAAGCTAAGTCCTTGGTGGAGGCATATCACCAACACCTGAAATGGTTTTCCTCAAATAGGATGAGCCAAAGCCCAGTAGAAATAATCTAACATAATATATGAATCTTAACAAAGATATAAGGGTGAAATGCATATGCAATACCCACGTTAAAACAGTTTACATTTCTTTCTCAAAATCATGCCATGCTCAAATTATATCATAATTCTCAAATCATGTCCTTTACCATAGGAAACAAAGGGGAATTCTCAAACAGGTATAACCTTTCACGGATATTTCGTCCATGGGAAATCGTCAAACGACATCCATATAAATGTAGCCTATGCAAACGCTACTATTGCCATTTTACAGATATTTTGTTCGCGGCAATCGGCACCCATGTATACACACGTTTTTCAGGACTTTCACCTTAAACACACAAGCCAACTTAGTTTGGTGATACACACCTCTTTCCAACTTTTACCCATTTTTCTCAAAATCACATACATTTGCAATGTATTAACTGAGCAACGATGTTCAATGCACATGGATGAGAAATTAGTTTCAATTCACTTAATCCTCATGCAGTTTCTATAACAATCATAGATATCCTCCACCGATAGCCCAAAATAGATATTTCTAAACAGATATAAGATCTCCAATATAGATAAACCTTCTAAATTTCAAGGTGAATGATAATACATATCAAACTCCACTATCTATATCGATATCCATCCAATTTCATATTTTCAACATCAATTCCATTTATTTATACAAAATAAATATGTGAGCCATTTTGGAACCCCTTTTTCTTTCAAAATCCATTCCAAGTATCAAAATCAATAATTTCATCACAACTCAACCTCATATCCAACCCTACAACCATTTTCAATACATCCATTTGAAAATCCCTTTTTTGATTTTAAACCAAAACCCTAGGTTTGTTCAAAATCTTCCAAAATCACAAGATTGTTTCATAAAAACAAATAGCTAAGTTAAAAATCATAAAAGGGTGTAGAGAATCCCTACCTCGAAGCTAAAAGACCAAGGAGAGAGTGGAAGAACCTCAAGTAAGCCGAAACCCGACTCTATTCGAATGAAAACGAAGCTGTAGGTGAGCTCTACGTTTTTAACAAAGGGAGTATGGTGGAGAAATGGGTAGATCTTGGTATATTTATAGAGAGAGTAAGTTCTAGAGTGAGAAGCTCTAGATTTAGGGTTTTGAAATGTTTAGAGAGAGAGAGATGAAAAAGTTATGTAAAAAGAGACTTTTACAAACTAATATACGCACAATCCACTCGAGCGCAAGGAGTGACACTCGAGCATTCAGACACAATAAGTTTGACTACTTGAGCACAAGAAGTGACGCTTGAGCGTAGATTACACATTCCCAGTAGTTTTACAAGCAGAAGACCATCACTCGAGTGCAAAAATGGTCGCTCGAGCGCACGATCGCTCGAGTGTAGAAAACACCGCTCGAGCGTAGAATATACTCTCCTAGTAGTTTTACAAGCCTGCAAAAGTACTGAGAGTTCACAAAGGCCGCTCAAGCGCAAGAAGTGACGCTTGAGCATAAGAGCAAAATTCTGGGCAACAAGGTTTTTGAAAAACAATGTACCAACTTATTCCAAACGCAACCAACACATCCCAATAGTCCAACTCAAGGAGGAAAAAGAGGAATAAGACAAGAACAACAATATAAAACCAAGAAACCCGAATCCAAAATATCAAATGGGTCGAGTCTTAAACCAGAATCGCTATAGAATTTTTGATTTTGTGAAAATTAACAGAAGATTTTCGGCTCTTAAATGAATTTCCAACAATAGTTAAATATGTTATTACCATTATAAGAGCAAGCCCGATGGTAATTACGGCACACATCGTGTCCACTCTAACTAAAAGAACTGAAACTCAGTTTTATCAACCATATCAGATCAGGTATCTATACCCTATAACTAGTCAAAATCCTTTCTACCATGGTAAAAAAGAAATATCATGAAAGGGGTATGATCCTACCATCGACAAAATTGATAGGCTTATGTTTTTCATAATACGTTGGAAACTCTTCTCCAATACTCAAAACTAGCAATCTTCTATGATGGGAGGAGAGTTGTGGTGGTACGAAGAGAAAAAGCTTTCATTGAACCATCTGAGCTTGGAGAAGACAAAGCAAAGCAAATACTCAAGATGCTCCAAGAAGAGATAATTAAAGCACCAAATATCTCTGCAATTGCTTGGGAAGTCTACAAAATCTAGAGGATAACCCAAATTCACTATGAATCAATGCAAGACATGGGCCTCTATATTTCTAAAAAATAGGCAGAAGTTCATATGATAAATCAAGCCAAAAAATGAAGTAATCCTTCTAACAAGTCACATGGAAGACAAAGCCAAGCAAGCCCCACATGACAGAAGAAGCCAAAAAGAAAACCCACGTAACAGATATATCCAAGGAGACACAACAAAGTGGATCACATGGTAAATGAGGACAGGGTAGTCACATGCTGAATAAAACCAAAGTGGTGGAGATACCACTACTAAATTGTTAGTTTCAATAAATTAGAATGTAAAAGGTTTCTTGTCTTGTTACAAAAACCTTATCTTTTAATTTTATACATTTTAATTCCGAAGTTGAAGTCTACTCTTTGCTTATAAAAGGGTGTGGTTGCGTCTTGTAGAAGAAGAGTCAAGAAGCAGAGTCTTATAAGTGAGCAAGAGTGTTCTCTCAATCTTTCTTGTAATCTCTGTAGTTTTTTAAGTATTCAATAAAAGTTTTCCATTTCTATATATACTTTGTCTATTGTCTTTTAATTTTCTAGAGGTCTGAGAGTAGTGATGCAAGTGGAAGTAATATTCACCGAGAGTGAGAAATTATCCTTTTTACTTATTGAAAGGCTTGAAATGTATTCACAGCTGACGAAACAAGGTAGGCATGGAAAAACAAAATCTTAAGGTAATTTTCTAAATAATCAGCATTTTCTTTTTTAATAGCAAATATTATTATTGTGATTATTATTAAAAAAATTCACATCATATATTTAAAAATATATATATTATTTTATTTCACGTCATCGCCATATCATCTTACCTAGGCATTAGTGCACAATTAGAGATGACAAAAATGATGAGATGCAGCATCACCGAAAAAAGCTAGTTTTAATTATTTATTTATCATAACCTATCGTAAATCCCAAACGCTATTCCTTTGACATTAAGGAGCTTGACGAAGGTCCTGTTTGGTAAGTGATTTTTTGGTTTTTTTTGGCTAAAATCCACCAAAAAAAAAAAAAAAAAAGGCTAAAATAGTCAATAAGACAAAATGTCACATCAAATTTATAATCATTTCATTTTTTCTCTCACAAATATCATATCCAACTATAAAAAAATTTAACAGTTTTTCCAAATACAAAAATTTTAACCTATTAAAATAGTAAAAAACTAAAATAGTCTATTAAAATAGCCAACTTCCCAAATGAGGCGTGAGTTGGCATTGGCAACCTCATTAAAAAGTCAATTTATGATAATAATAAGTTTAAAGAGTCATTTCTTATCAGCTAAAAAATTAAATATCACATCAATTTTTGTGCCACAAAAATTAAATTTTTTAAACAACTTTCTAACACATTAACTTTTTTACTTTTAAAAGTCAAAAAACTAAATAATCGATTCCTAAACCTACCCTAAAACACCTTCATTGCAAAGTGAAATTTGAAACCTTTTCAGTTCTAATTGGATTGTAGTGTCAAAATTGAAAAAAAGTATTAATTTATTTGAGATTTAGTGTAACTCCATCAATAGGTCTCAACTTAGAGATGTCTCCTTAGAACTCAAATTTCCGTCCTTGGCTTAATCCACCAATATTTGTTTTAGAAATTTGGCAAACAAAAATGCTCAAAGCAATTTCATTATTAGACAAGGACAGAAACAAAAACAAAGTAGGCAATATTTGTTGGCTACATATTTTGTACAAGCCCATCACAGTTCAACACGTGGCAAGATAAGGGCAATACAGGAAGATAATTCAAATCTTCAATCGTAATCACATACGTGGTAGTTAGTATTGGTTATTGTGGATCTACATAGCATGGAATCAGCAGAGAAGTGTAAGATGACGTGGCTCTAATGGTTACTCATATTTAAATTCAAAAATCAGGAGGGAACCTTAACTGCAGACATGGCGTAGTGGAGCTAACTGTAAGGAAACATGATCAGCAATCATGGAGGGATGATTCGACGGTTAAGAGCTTATTTCGACGGTTATCATTGAGAAGTATAAATAGCAAAGAAGGTCCCAAAAAGGCTCCTCAGACTCAAAACCAAAAAATCAGTTTTATCTACTTTATTTTCTTTCCAGTTTTTTACATTTCTTGTTCTTTACATTCATGTACTTCAAATTCCTACACTACACTTCGTTCATAAGAGTAGTGTCAAGTAGTTTGTCACTGTAAACCTCTACGAGGCTGATTTGGATCTTTGTAAGTCTTCCATTTTACTTAATGAAATGCTACAATTGTTCTTCATTTAATCACTGTTTGCTTAATTCTCCTAAACAAAGCCACCAGTAAAAGTCCTCTTCATTGAGGCTGAAAGAGCTAAAACACAATCGTCTGATAATTAGTTGGCAATTAATATTCTATAAGGACTGATTGATGCTTGCTGGCACGGTCAAAATTACAATAATAACCTTCGAAAGCCAAAATGCCAACATATATTTTTGGCACGCCCAGTGGGACTAATTGAAATGGCTAGACGTAGGAGACAAGGAGAAAACGAACGCTTGGAAAAAGGCGTGGAATAAGAGGTAGAAATGCCTAATCCACAGGATAATGTGATAACACATCCTGTGAAAGTACCTGTTTTATCAGAACCTATAGTTGAACTGACCAGCACTTCGGAACAAGTACCACATGTTCAAAATATTGGACGAGGCCAAGGAATTGGACCATCCACTGTTCCATCTACTCAGCCAATGAATCCATGGGGTGGCCTAGTAGATGCCATGCGACAACAATTAATGAACACAATGGAAAGGTGGGCAACATCCTTCATGGTCGAATGAATACCCATCAACCAACAACACAAGACATATGGATGAAATTTTAAATGTCCCTCAGCAAAGATTGGCTAGAGATAAACAGCCTATGCAAAATAATGGATATTCTAATGGTCAAACTAGTAACCAAAACTATGAAAGACCATCACTCCACCCCAGTCTTGGTATGAACCTCTTTCAAGACTTGTGACAAATCAAAATGCCTCATTACTTAACAGTGAAGCCATGCAAACTGGTGGATCTGGCCCAACATAAGAAAATGGCATAAGGATGTTTCCAAATCCCATGTTCGAAGCCATACCTGGCACAAAGGGGTTCACTAATCATTTGTTTGAATTTATACCTGGGGGGTTGGAAGGGTTCCCTACAATTGGAAGAGACATAAGACTTGTTCTAGCACCTTTCGCAGGTCCTTTCGCAGGACAGGCTCAGAGGGGTTACCTATACCCTCAACAGCAGCTAGCACCACAGGGACAACCAGTCCCAAATGTGCCACCCTATTGACCAAGAGGACCTCAAGTACAAGGTTGTCCACCAAATCATGTGTTTGTTTCTCTAGTAGTGGTTCAACAAGCACAAAATATGGTTCTTAGGGACCAAATTATTAATATTGTTAGAGAGATGTGTGGACCAATGGCTTGGGGGGTTCAAACTCCTATGTACAGAAAACCATATCCAGAATGGGTAGATAGGGTACATGAATACCCAAGAGTATTTAAGATACTAGACTTTTCTCTTTTTTATGAGAATGTAAACCAGTCAACGGTGGAGCACATTACTAGGTTCGCTGCTCAATGTGGTGAATTTACCAATAATGATTACATGAAGTTGAGATTGTTCCCAAATTCTCTAACTGGGGCAGCCTTTGTATGGTGCATTAACCTTACACCTGGCTCTATCCAAACTTGGCAACAGATGGAGGAGGCATTTCATGCCCAATTTTTCCAAACGAAGCCAGAATTTTCTATGGCAGACTTGGCAAGGTTAAGTCAAAGGCCTGATGAGAAGGCTGCTCAATTTATTGCCATTCAAAAGAGCATGAAACAAATGTAGGATTATCCTACCAGAGCCTGAGTTCGTGAGATTGGTTCAAAATGGTCTAGAGTTTAAACTTCGAAAGAAGTTTGACTCAACTGAGTTTAGAGACTTAGTGGAACTGACCTATAAGGTGTCTAGGTATGAAGCATTACTAGAAGAAGAACAAGATCGAAGTAATGCATCATACAAGACGTACTATAGAGATCCTAATTATGAGATTGATGCAGCAGAGATTGTAGGGAAAGAACCTGTGATCTGTGAAGCATTAATTCATAAAGACACAACAATAAACCAGTAGTTTAAAAAGAAAGACCTTCATAGGAAATACTTTTTCGATTTAACAAAGGCAGATGACATTTTTTATCATTTGCTTGCGGCAAACTTCCTGAAGTTACCAAAATGAGTCAAAATTTCGTCTCCAGAGGAACTTAAAGGAAAAGTGTATTGTAAATGGCATAATTCTTGGTCTCACTCAACTAAAAACTACATTGTTTTTCGAGACAGGATCCAAGAGTAGATTCGAAAGGGGAGTTTAAAATTCCCAGCTAAAGCAGAAAAGGCCATGGGGATTGACACTAATCCATTCCCAGAAATTGGAGAAGTGGCAGCCAATGTTATTGTGCCAGACTTCCAGAACTTGTCCTTGAAAGAATTGGAAGAGGTCAATATGCAAATACATGTTGCCAGCCAGACTACTGTCAAGAAAGATGCTAGAAGTTTATTAACTGTTGGACAAGGTTTTGCAGACTAGAGGGAAGACTCTGATGAAAAGGCACTGGATGATGATTCTTTAGAGGCAGCTGTCATGCAAAGAATGTGTCCCAGATGCAGGTTGAGCTACAAGTGGTTGAAAGGGCTTCTGATTGATGGGAAACAATATTACAAGGATATGCAGAGGCGTCCTAAACCAACTAGTGCTTATAACAAAAGGCCATATCCAACTGGCATTAGGCAGCAACCATTAATGGCTGAGCCAACAGCCGCTAGAGTGTACTCCAAGGGCAAGAGACCTCTACATGAATCCAGACCACCTAACTATTACAGAATGTAGGGCAATCATCCTGAAAGGGGTTCAAGTTATGGGATCAAAGCTAGAGATTGGCCCCCTAGACCAGCCTCACACAGGATGAAAAGTGGCCACCTTCATGGAAGGCCTAAATTGGGCCCAAAACAAGGAGTCAAGGCCAAGTAGTGGCCTTCACAGCCAACTTTGAAGCTGGCTTCGAAGGAGGAAAGAGACAGTTCAACAACTGGGCTAATAGGTTCATGGGTACCTGGAGTTCCAGATTGGTTTGTCATGCAGAACAAACCTAGGGAAATGTCTACCCAAAGAAATGTTGTTGGAGACCGAGGTAGGATGGTTAAACCTCCTTTGGTGGCTCCAAATAATTGGGTGTTACTTAAGCATCCAAGAACCAAGGAACCAAATATGGTCCTAGTGATTTCTAGGTCCCAAAGGAGGAAGATCCAGCGAAAGTACACTCAGTACCAGAAGGATCTGAAAGAAAGCGAAGAAAGTTCTTCATTGGTCTAGTCAAAGGGCCAGGCAGAGGAAGAAAAAAGTTCAAAGTTAGATCATAATTAAAAATCAACTCCTCAAGACAAAAGGAGTTGCAACAGAAAGCAATTGGCCAAAGTTCATTCCGAACTAAAAGCCAAAGAAAGATCCAGTTTGGCAGGATTGGAAAAAGCTTTGATGGAAAGTGATAGTGAGGTAGAAGGAGAAGTTGGCCTAGGCCAAAGGAAAGAAATGGTTGAGGAAGAAATGTTTGAAGCCTTCATGGCTGAAAAAACATTTTTGGTTGAAAAACTAGCAGAAACAGACCATTCGAAGAAAGTTATTAGTATTGAAATGCCAGAATGCAACATGGAAGATGCTTTTGAAGTGATTAAACAAGTTAGCCAAGAAGAGAAACAGGTACAGCCAGTCATCTAATTTTGCTCATTTCCTCCAGTATCAGTTAATATGGTACATATACTACCACAGGAATTCCAAGCTGAAGATGAAAACCAAGAAGGTCAGGAAATTAACCCAATTCCAGTTTCTAGTGAAGACTCACAAGTGAGTATGGTGCAAGATGAATCTGAAGTGGCCATACCAATGAAAACTGGAGATGAGAGTGAGGAAGATGTGAGTATTAAACTCTCATACCCTTTTAAGTATCCCATGACATCCATGACACAACATGTCAAACCCTTGTATATCAAGGCCTTCTTCGATGGGATACAAATGAACCGGGTATTGGTGGATAATGAGGCAGCAGTAAACCTGCTTCTGAAATCTTCTTTGAAGAAACTAGAAAAGAGGAACCCCAGACTAATCCCAACTAGTATAACCATTGCTGGTTTCGCTAGAGACAAACAGATGGCTCAAGGCATTTTGCCTATCAACCTGAGTGTGGGAACCAGGGACTGCATGACGGCATTCTTCGTTATCGACAACAATGCTAAGTATAATGCTCTACTTGGAAGGGATTGGATTCACACCAACAAATGTGTGCCTTCTTCTTTACATCAGAAGATCATGATGGCCTTGTGTAATGGAGAGACAGAGGAGATCAATGCAGACCCTCAACCCTTTATAGCTTGTGTAGATTTTGTAGAGGCCAAATTGTACACTGAAGGAGTGACACCACTTAGTATATTGAGAAAACCTGATGGATCAATTGAAGTGACGGCTGATGAGGAATTAGCACACCTAAAGCACTTAGTCCAGGAAAGTGCTGATGAAGAGTTTGTTGCTAAGGATGACAATAATGCCTGGTTGTAGGCAAAGAGATGAAACCCAGGAGGCCAGATCTTTGGCTTTAATTAACTTCTCAGTATTGGATGTAAAATCGATAGTCCAGAAGGTGCAAGAGCAAGAGAAAGAAGCCATGATAAATTGCTGCAAGCAAGAGCAACAATAGGTCAGATTTTTGGCCTTGGATAAATATTGTGCCGTGGACATTGAAACAAAAGTCCAGGAGATACAGGAAGAAGAAGCCTTATGGATAGATTTTGTCTATAATGAGGAGGGCAAAGATGTTGAATCAAAGAAACTGGGAGCAGGACAAAGCAAGGAGTTTGCTTCGAAGATAGAAGAAATAAAAAAAGAAGCATTAGTGAGTTCGCAGATGCAAGACCCTTTGGAAGAAGTGAACTTAGGGGAAGGTTCCATACAACAGCCCACCTACATTAGTGCTTGGTTAAATGCTCTTGACAGGGACCAGTTGTTGGTGGTCTTGAAGAGATATAAAGATTATTTTGCATGGTCTTATAATGAACTACCAGGATTGGATAGGTCATTAGTAGAACATAGGCTCCATATAAGGCCTAATTTCAAGCCATATAAGCAAAAACCAAGAAGGATGAGTCTTGAATAGATTCAGAAGGTCAATGAGGAAATTCTTAGGCTCCTCAAGGCAGGCTTTATTAGGACAGCCAGGTATGTTGAATGGTTATCCAATATTGTGCCTATAGTTAAGAAGAATGGTAAAATAAGGGTATACATCGATTTCAAAAACTTGAATTTAGCAACTCCAAAAGATGAATATCCTATACCCATAGTAGATTTATTGGTGGACAGTTCAGCAGGGCATAAGATCTTATCAATGATGGATAGGCACTCTAGTTATAACCAAATCTGCATTGCAGAAGAGGATATCCATAAGACAACATTCAGATGTCCTGGGAACATTGGTACCTTCGAATGGGTTAAGCTGCCATTTGGTCTAAAGTATGTTGGGGCTACTTACCAAAGAGCCATGAACACTATCTTCCATGATCTCATTGGAGGATATTTAGAGTGTTACATTGATGACATTGTAGTAAAGTTCCAATCCATGGAGGAATATTTGTTTCACTTGGAAGCCGCTTTTGAAAGAATGAGAAAGTTCAAGTTGAAACTTAATCCTCTCAAATATGCTTTTGACGTATCAGCTGGAAACTTCTTGGGCTATGTAGTACACAAGAAGGGAATACAGATTGATCAGAATAAAGCCAAAGCTATCATTGAAGCCAGACCTCCATCAAGTAAGAAAGAATTACAAAAAATCCTTGGACGAGTTAATTTTCTTTGAAAATTCATTTCTAATACTGCAGGGAAAACTGAAGTATTTTCTTCCTTATTAAGGCTGAAAGATGAAGATGAGTTTGTGTGGACAACAGAGCATCAAATTGCTTTCGAAGGAATTAAAGCCTACTTGGCCAACCCTCCAGTGCTGATGCCACCAAAAGGTGATAAGCCCTTGAAGTTGTATATAGCAGCAGCAGAAGATTCACTGGGAGTTTTCTTAGCCCAAGACAATGAAGAAGGTAAAGAGCAAGCAATTTATTACCTTAGTAGGTTTCTAAATTCTTGTGAATGTAAATATCCAGCTGTAGAAAAGCAATGTCTTGCATTGTCTTTTGCTGCAATGAAATTAGGATACTATCTTTTGCCTACAACTGTCTTAGTAATTGCAACCACAGATTTGGTTAAATATATGTTATCTAGACCTATGTTGAGAGGAAGAATTGGCAAATGGATACTAGTTTTATCATAATTTTATCTAGAATATGTCCCCCAAAAAGCAGTAAAAGGACAAGTTTTAGCTAACTTCTTGGCAGACCATCCATGTCAAATAGAAAGCCAAGAAATAATGGAACTTGGTATGGTTAGTGTTGAACCATGGCAAATGTGGTTCGATGGATTAAAAGCCAATGGTCTAACTGGAATTGGTGTGGTGATTAAGTCACCACTAGGGGTAGAAACCACACATAGTTTCAGAGTGGATAAAATTACTTCTTCCAATAATCTAGTTGAATATGAAGCTTTAATAGTGGGACTTGGAATACTTATTGGATTACAAGCTCATGCAGTTGATATATTTGGAGATTCCCATTTGGTAATTAACTAGGTGAAAGGGATTTTCAAATGTCAAAGTATAAGCGTGTTGCCATACTATGTTGTTTCATTACATTTGCTTTCTCAGTTTCAGATAGCAAATGTAACTTATGTCCCAAGATTCTTGAATAATAAAGCTAATGATGTGGCTTAAAAAGTTTCGAATTTCAAGAGAAGGGATAACACTCAAAGGAACATAAGCCCAACAACATATCAAAAGGTAATATCACCTTTGAATAGAAGGAATATGGTCTTAGAGGTCAATCATAATGACTTACAAGAACAAGATTGGAGGCATCCAATAATGTAGTATCTAGCCGGCCCATCTTCGAAAGCCAGCAGAAAAATCAAATTGCAATCCATGCAATACATAATGTATGGTAATGCTCTCTACAAAAGGGGGGCAGATGGGTTATTATTGGAATGTTTAAGTCCAAAGGAAGCATTGACAGTCATGGCTGAGGTTCATGAAGGCATCTGTGGTGCTCATCAGCCTGGTGTGAAGATGAGATGGCTGCTTCAAAGACATTCCTACTATTACCTAACCATCCTTAAGGACTGCATAGAATATGCTAGAGGTTGCCAAGCATGCCAAAAGCATGGCACAATAAGGCATGTACCCATAACTGATCTGCATGCGGTTGTGAAGCCTTGGTCATTTAGAGGATGGGCTATGGATATAATAGGGAAAATACACCCACCCTCTTCGAAGCATCATTGTTTCATCTTAGTGGCTACATATTACTTTACTAAGTGGGTCAAAGCTAAGCCATGTAAGGTTGTAGACCAAATCGAAGTTATTGGAATCATTAAAGATCTGATCCACAGATTTGGCATCCCACAGACTATAACTGTTGATAATGGGACTGTATTTGATGGGAAAATGGTAAAGTCTTTTGTGGCAGAGTTTGGAATTAGCCTTGTTAATTCTACCCCCTATTATGCACAAGCCAATGGTCAAGCGGAATCATTCAATAAGTCTTTGAAGAAAGGAATAAAGAAAGTTGTGGAAGACAATCCTAGGGATTGGCATGACTTGTTGTTGGATGTATTATGGGCTTATAGGACTTCTCCAAGGTCAAGTACAGAAATCACTCCTTATGCTTTAGTATATGGGCATGATGCAGTGCTACCTGTGGAAATTAATGTTAAGTCTTTAAGGGTGAGATGCCAGGATCAGTTAAATCTTGAACAGTACCATTAGAGTATGTGCTTAGAATTAGAAAGTATAGATAAAGCTAGAGTTTTGGCATTAAATAGCATTCTTTTCCAAAAGAAGAAAGTAGCCAAAAACTATAATAAGAAAGTCAAGCACATTAGCTTTGATGAAGGTGATTTGGTATGGAAGACAATACTCCCAATAGAGATTAAAAGCCACAAGTTTGGCAAATGGTCACCTAATTGGGAAGGACCATATCAAGTTCATAGAGTCTTGCCTTTGGGAGCATATCATTTGAAAATTTTGAATGGATATATACATCATAAGAAGATTAATGGCAGATCTTTGAAGCCTTATTATCCAACCGTGTGGGAAACACAAGGAATAAAATAAGTGCTGAATGAAAAGAACATGAAAACACTCAAATTATAAATAAGGATTTTATTTCATAATGAGTTGAATACAGGTAGCCATAGATTGGCCCAAAAGTCAGTACAATGTTTCAGTTGTTCCTTTATAATAGATGCTCTACTCTTAAGAGATGGGAACAACTAAATGGCTGTAGCCATCTCCTGCTTTCGATCAGCCAGTCCTTGATCAGTGATCTGCAACTTGGTAACAGTTTGATCTAAAGCTTGGTTGACTGCTAATAACTCCTCTTCAAGTTGAGCTTTCTTCTCTAGTAGTTTAGCGTAAAATTGGGAGACAAATGAATGTTGTTTTTCCAGTTTTGACACTTCAGCATGTATTTTGGAAACAAAACTCTGGTCTTTCAGCAATTTCTCCTCTGCAGCCTTGGCAACATGGCAGATGTTGATATAAAAATCAATGGTAGCTATTGCCTGAGATAAATGACTTGAAACAGCCATGTTGGATTGCTCAACAATCTTGCAGCACTGGAGGAAGCCATTCTTGATCATAGGCCTATGTAAGGCTTCGAAAGGAATCCTTGAGAAGGATGTTAGCAGCTCCAAACAGCTGTCCAAGTCTATTGAAGGCAAGGAAGTCCTACCACTAGAGGAAGAGCTCTAAAAAATTTCTAGTAGAGAATCAACTAGGACTAATGGCTCAGTTTCATTGCTAGCTGTTGGATTGGTGGAAGGTATGTCAAAAAAACTAGCTAGCCTAGCTTCGAAGATGTCCACCTCATCTGTTGACATGGAGGATGCAGAAAGAACTCTGGTAAAAGGAAGAAATGGCTGCATAGGAATAGAAGAAGAAGGTGAAGTATCCCTAGCAGTCTCCATGGTTTTGGTTACCAGTAGGTCACGAGAAGAGAGACTAGAACTAGGTAGAGATAATGAACAAAGAAGTGGTAAGCTACCAGTGTCTTCTCTATGGGAATCAACTATCACTGGAGATGAAGTAATAGGTGAAGTTAGTAGCTGGAATTTCCTCAGAAGGGGAAGGAGCAGCAAGGCTTGAAGGAAGAATAAATTTGGTAGAGTTGAAGGATAGAAAAGGATAGTATGAAGTTAACCCAAAAGATAAGGATACAGGAATGCTTGGCTTCAAGAAAGGTATGGAAAATGTAGGACCAAGAAGTGGGAGTATTATTTGAATTGGCTCCACATTTTGAGGTTGTTCAACTTCAGATGAAACCGAAGGAGTCCTTATTGAAGGAGAGGGCAGAGTAATTGTTGCTGCAAAAGAAAAAATACAAAGTAATGTTAAGTTTCGGTATCAAAAATTTGAGAAAGGAGAATAGAGGCACGAAGGAAATTACTAGTTTCAAAAGTAGTGGCTATGATCGGAGAGCTGCGAAGAGTATAATGTCCAGCAGTTTGTTGTTGTCTTGCAACCTCTCTTTGGAATGCATCAGCGACAGCAGCTTCATCTCTGAGCATTTGTTGTTGCCTCCTCTTTTCAGCCCTTTGAAATACAATAAGCTCTTTGGAATGCTCTGCTTCCACTGCTTTAGTAGATGCTTCGTGAATGGGATCTCCAGTGAAATCAGACAGAGAGACAGTCATTTTCTTCCTTCTCTTTAAGGGTGTCTCTTGCTCTTTTTCTGTCTCTTCTTGTTCTGCTTCCGTTTCTTCTATACGAACCTCAAGTATTTCTTCTTCAAGGTCAAATAAGAGCTTTCTCTTCTTCTGTTGTTGCTGTTTCCTCTTCAGAAGATTTAAAGCTTGAACCTTTTGGAGAGAATCTCCCTGAGAGGCACCCGCACCACCTACACCAAAGAAAGAGTTATAAGTAAGGACAAGAGCATCATAGAGGAGAAGGGAAAAAGAAACAAGAGTACATACTTTTCTTTGTGACAGCTCGAGTAACTCTAGAAAGAGTTGAGGCAACAAGAACAGACTTTGTGGTGACAGGCACAAGAACTGAAGTAACAAGAGCAGTAGAAGAAGTAACAGCTCCAGCCCTTTTGGACTTGGTTTGAGGTACATCCAGTACCATTAACAGATCTTCAGGAGGAATGGCCAAGTATACCTCCATATTGGCCATTCACCAGTTCTGGCATATTTTCAATATGTTGCTTTGAGGTATGAAAGGGAAGTACTCAAAGTTAATGAAATCCTAGATGAATTTGGAAGTTGCTTCTTCCAATCTAGATCTTCGAACTTTCAGATCCCTGCTGGTAAAGCTTAAATTGGTCTGACTACAGAGAGGTATTAGGACCATTTGTGAGAATCCAAATTGCCTAGCAAATTGGGCGGGACAATAATGCTCAGCAATGCATTTGTAGGCTCTGGGGTTCATAGTCCCAATGAATAATACTCTGGGAATCAGAATAGAAGCCCACATGTTTTTGTACTGGGGTGTAGAACAGGACCTATCACTTAAAAAGGTCCTCAACCAGAATGGGCCAATATTGGTAGATTCGTAAGGACGGAAGCTGTGAGAAGAAGGGGAAGCTGGGAGTTGGTGGAAGAAAGAAAAGTAAAAAGCAAAGTTGGAAGGATAGAGTGAAACATTAGCTAACTTCATGCCATGAGTGGTGGGGTTTGGCTCTAAAAACTTTAGGCATTTAGACTGTAACTCAATAAAATATGCGAAAAGCCAAAGTTGAAGTATCCAAAATGGGCCTCCCTGATTGGCATCCAAAGGTTTTTCACAAAAAAAGGGAACAAGATCTATAAACATGACCTAGAACGTAGGGAGCTAAGGCCACCTTTCTTTGTAAAACAAGGGCTTTGGCAAGAGGGGCAAATTCAGGCATGATCTTCTGAGAAGAGGTACAGAAGAGGAACTTGTAAAGCTAATATAATATAAAAGAAAAGAATTCCCTATCAGTCACAGGGCCCTCTCTTTTATTCTCAGCCTTGACAAAGTCACTACAGAATAAGTTCAGAGAGGAGAGGGAAAAAGGGGTTTTGAGGTCAGGATAGTCTGGACCAATGGGGGATAATCCTAATAGATGGCAGATGTCAAGAACAGTACAGGCCATCATCCCACATCTGAATTGAAAGAAATTAAAAGCAAAATTCCAAAAGCAAGGGCAGCAGGTATTAAAAAAGGGTCCTCCGAAATGGTGAACCTGGATAATTGGAGGGCATCGAAGAGGCAGAGCTCCTGAAGATCCAAAGTCCTATCAGGGACGACCCGATCATACCATTCCTCTCACTCTGGTCTCACTGTGGGCCAACAGCAATAAGGGCGGTTCATCCTCCAACTTCCCCAGTCAAGACCACCTTCGTAAAGGAGACAATGGTTTTCTAGACGTGGGTACAGAGCTGGAAGCTTAGTAGGAATCTTCTTAAAGATGGGCCCAAGCACATACTCTTGCTGCTCATGACGACGAGGAATGAAGATGCGTCCGTCAATGGCACTTTTTCCACCAGCCTTGTACTTCTCGCACTCTTCGTCAATGATTCTTTTCAAGTCTACAGATGGACTTGCACGCTCCACAACTGGTACTTTCAAGGAAAAAAAAGCCATTGATAGAAGGTTTTTTTTTTTTTTTTCAGAAGACAAATTTGGGAAAGAGTGTAAAAGGAAAGAGAAAGCCAACAGAAGATGAAGGGTTTGTGTGTTAGGCAAACGAGTGAATTCAAAGCACAAAATAAAAAGGGTTTTAAACCTTTGTGTACGAAAATATACCCAATCATGGGATTCATAAAGAAGTACTAAAGGTACAAATGCGAAAAGTTTCCTTAAATATTGATAGTTATGGAGGGAAACGCATCTCAAATACTGATGTCAGCTTCAAAATAAAATATTTGGCTTCAAAGCCAAATTTTGGCGCCAAAGTCAAAACGGCTTTGAAGGTACGAAGTCAACTTCGAAGCATATTCCACACCTAAGGATGCAAGAATGCTCAAGTATTTGTTTACTTCAAAAGGATTAAAAACTTGTTTTTAGGTTTCTTAGTGAGAGTAAAATCCTTCGAAGCAAAACTTGAAATACCTTAAGGTTAGAAATTGTTTGTTCTAAATTTCAAACTAATAGTTGGTTTGATAATATACAAAAGAAATCACTTTTTTAGAATAAAACAGTGCAATCCTTAAAAGAGGTTTCTATATTTTGGGAAATATAGATTGTTTGTTTGAAAAAAAAACATCGGTTGATTTTTACTTGATCGTATTAACTATATGTTCGGGAATTGAATATGATTAAATCAAGTTTTGAAGGGCAAAGTTGGGTAATTTGAAACTGATAGCTGAAGAATTATGTTAGTCCTAGAATTAGTATGAAAGGCAATACTTGTTTTCTCAAAAGAGAAGATTTCATACTTTGGAAGAGTTTAAGTTGGGATGGAGTCAAGGCACATTAACCATGCAATTTACAATTAAAGTGGTAAATCAGAATTTGATAAATGAAATTCGAAAGCCCAGTTGTATTGATAAGTGCTGTTTACACTGGGATTCATGTGATTACATTCTCGATTTCGTAGAAATATGGAATGGAGAAAGTTACAAGGTCACGGAATTTAGTCCAACAAAATTCAATAAATGAATACTCTTTTCCTACTCTATCCTCTATCTTGTCCAGGTTTGGTTTATCTAATTGGTAAGCCCTCAATTGAGATGAGAGTTGTTAGGCCTTCACTTCGAATTTTATCTCTTTTAGAGCTTTATCTGTGGCGTCCATCTCCTCTTCTTCATGCACTTCGTTCATACCAACATCCTCCCCATACTCAGAATCCTGGCTCCTGAAGGCTTCATATTCATCAAGGAGGTTCTCTGCCTCATACTGAACCTGGATTCGAGGAGAAATGGCTTCATCCAGAACTTCATTGGTAATGGAAGCATAGAAGTGTGTAGACGCGCTCCTGGGAACTCCCCGACATCCGCGTGCTTGCGAGGGCGGCGCGAATCTCGTTTTGTTCCGAGCTACTACAGTTCGGACTCAATGTCACGGTTCTAAATCTAATCTTACAATGTGCGATGTAAGACCGATAAATCACCAAAGAGTCCAAATCCGGCAAATCGTTTTGGAAAACTGATTTTTAGAAAGAAGTGCCAAACATGGATTGCTTTGCCAGATACAGAGTCGCCACCTAAATATTTTATTTTGGGAGAATTTAGGAAACCCTGACTCATGCCTAAGGCCACGTGTCCATCATCACCAAAGTTGCCTCAGCTCGGGAACTTGGGTACGAGAGGGGAAGGTCATGCAATGAGCACCCCCGCTCGCCCGATTAAAGATCGGCCTATACTAAGCATGATATTTTGTTTTTGAAAACACATGTGCTCTTATTCCGGTTAATTAACCTAGAATTACTATGTTATGTGCACAGCAAACAAGTATAGACTAGATCGCCTAAGTTGGAACAAAACATTGCATGTTCATTTGAAAATGGTTTGAAGTTTGCTACTCGCAAGTAGGCTAAATTCAGGATTCAATTAATTGTTCCAATTCAAGTAATCCAACCTTCACCCACAGACATTCAGGCAATTAATCACATAAGTAGTTAGCCTCATGGAAAGCATGCTTTCATGGTAATTAATAACACACATGCAGTATGCTAAAGCATAAACACTCACAGTGTACTCCAAGCCAAAACAGAGAACTAGTTAGAAATCATGCATGATCCTAGCTCATGTTAAGATGGCTAATGCAACACATGCGAGAATGCAATTAAAATAGGCTCGGTTATTCTAAGATGGCATATGAAATGTAACTTGGTACATGTATTCAAATTGGAATTGAAATACAATGCAGTTAGTATGATGTACCGAGCCCGGTGCATGCAAGACAGGTGAATGAATGCACACATGCAAGCATAAGGTATGCTAATTGAAATATGCCCTAAAACTAACCATCGTAAGCGGTTAAGTAAAAGGGAGAAAGAAATGGGGGTTGGAAGACATGCATCACACACACGCACGCTTATTACAACAGTTGGCCCTCTTGAGGGAGAGATCGAATAAGAAGCTAACTAGCTAATCTAAGCTAATTAAACTAATTATTACAAAACAACAAAGCTAATTAACTAATCCTAGTTAACTAACTATTACAAAACAATTAAGCAACTAAACGCATTAACTACTTAAGTTACAACCCAAAGCATAAACTAGCTAATCACATTAGCTAAGTAAAGTAGTAAACAGAGGTGCCCTCAGAAGAAAGAATGCATGCATGCCCGGTCGCCTGTTCGGAAATCCGTCGCGATGCCCCAACTTGCCTCTGTTTGCAACTGCTCTCAGAAACTTGCACCAAGCTCCAAAAAGCTTCTAACACACCTCAGGGACTTGTGGAAGGGTGGCCGACCAGTTGTTGCTCTCTCCAGCCACTGGCTGACCACTTTTTGTTGTTGTAAACCAGAAAAAGTGGTCGGCTAGCTAGTTTTTCTGGCTGGCCAACCAGTTGTTGCTGCCAAACTCCAGTTTTCTGCAACAAAGAGCAAGAAAGGGCATGGCAATGTATTTGCAAGGTATGTGTGCACAACTACCCTCCCTATCATTTCATAAGCTCAAGGGAGTGTGGTTCTCGACCCTCAGGCTACCAATAGCGCATTTCAATGCATGATGGCCGAGAGGCGAAGTTGCACAATTCAATATGAAAATGAATGCACAAGTAAACATATAAGGCTTAAAACTCTATCATGTAGGATCAAGATCGTCGGCAACCAAGAATTGAGGCACGTTTCATCACTTCAAGTATAAAACGTCCCTCATTTCTCGTGTTTGGACTAACACCTATTCCAAACAAAATGCAACACAAGCATGGCATACACAATGCGACTCAAACATGCAAACATGCAATACAACTAGAGCATGCAAACATGCAATGCAATGAAGCAAGCATATGAACAATATGCAAGGGACAAGCATGCAAACATGCAAGGCAACATAACATAGCATACTCAATCCTTGATGACATGCATGCTCAATGCAAAGCAACTTTAGATTCTAAATACAATGTAATGCACGCATGCACCATGCAATGCAACAAGGGCAACTTATCAATGCTAGGGACATGCATACTCAATGCAAAGGAGTACTTGGCATACACAATGCAAAGAACTACATGGCATACACAATGCAATGTGGCAACATGGCATACTCAATGCAATGAACATGATCAACTATCAATGCTAAGGGACATGCATACTCAATGCAAACAACAACTAGCATACACAATGCTAAATGACAACTAGCATATGCAATGCAATGAACATGGCACACTCAATGCAATGTGACCTAAACATGCAAATAACATGGCATACTCGATGCGATGAACTACATGGCATATACAATCCGAAATCAATCATGCAAACAACATGGCATACTCAATGCGATGGACCTCATGGCATACACAATGCTCAATGGACTTAAACCAAAATGGATAGACCTCGGTCATGCCCAAATTAGTGGCCATAATGATGAAAATAAAGGCACAAAATACAAAGCATGCATGCACAATGCATCGGCTAACCAAGTAGGCCTAAGAGCACAACCCTCAAGAAGGCTCAAGGAATGATAAACATGGAAGTGTGACAACACTAAATGCACTGCAATAAGGTATGAAATGATGCCAAATCATTTAAACAATGCAAGTATAACATGCAAAGGTCCTAAAGCATGAAAGCTAGTAAAGAGGACTACTCTAGAGACATGTAATACATGGCACAAATACATGAACCAATCATGGACAGAGCTCAAGTAGGTCTAAACATGGACCAAAACATGCTAAGTTAGGGGCTCAAAGACCTAGGCATGCAAGCATACACATTAGGCCACAATGAGGCAACAATGCACAATACTCAAAGGCATTTAAAGCATGAAAGAAGTGGGAATACGGTCATGCTATTAGCTCTAAAATGAAGTATTTAATGATGCCAAATCATCTAAATAGCTCAAAGATAGCATGCATGAGTCAACAAAATGCAAAGCTAGTAAGGCCAATTGCACTACAGCTATACAAAGCATGAAGGATATGGAAAAGGCAACCCAAAATAGTCCTAGAACATGTCAAAATGAGTCTAAAACATGCATGGAAGGAAGCCAAAACAAGCTAACATGAAGGCATAAGGCATGATGCATACAAGGCAAATAAGGTGGATTACACTACACCTATTAAGACCAAGCATGGTATGACTTAACCAACAAAAATCAGAGTTATATCATGGCAAGATAACCCCAAAAACACATTGAAATGATGGCTCACAAGCTAAGGCATGAAGGCATACACAATGATTCATGTTAAGGCATAAAGGGGCAAACCCTCCAACGCATTGAATGAGTGATAAATGCAAGTGCATGAGCATGAAACATGGACTGAAATCACATAATAAATGATGCCAAATCATTGAAATAGTCCAAGTAAAGCATGCTAGTGGACTTGGTGCACAAAGCTAACAAGCTAGATTGAACCATGGCTATACAAAGCAAGTCATGCATGGCCAAAACAACCAAAATCAGAACTAAAGCATGTTAAAACATGGACAAAAGCTTCTTGAAGTTAAGCCAAAAGCATGCTAGAATGACATGTCAAAGCATGATGCATGTTAGACTATTTCATGGAAATGTACTACAAGTGCATGGAGCATGCAAAGGCCAACCAAACCAAACCCTAACAGAGGTATGACATGGTAAAACAACACCAAGAACATGCTGAAATGGACTCAAATCAAGCTAGAATGACATGCTACTTCATGAAGCATACAAAGACTAGTTTGTGTGATTTACACTACAAGTGTATTAGGCATGCATGGAGTGACTAAACCAAGTAAAAAAAGTGGCATGCCATGCTAAAATAAGCCCAAATACAAGCTAGGATATGGTCAACATAAGATTAACAAACATGCTCACACATGAGGCATTCAAGATAAGTATTGAAGACACAAGGAGAGGGATGACCCTCTCCTTTTTGGGACCTCAAAACACCACTCCCACCACTGAAATTCCTCTGGATTTCAGTGGTGAGAAGGCCAAAACAAGGTGGTCCCAAAGAAGGCACAAAAGCAAGGCCAAACAAGGCTTAAGAGGGGGTAAACAACCCCAAACACAAAAATGACCTTAAACAAAGATCTTAAGAACCAAAAATCAGAACTTTTTGTAGTTAAGAGTTAAGCTTAAAATAGCATGCAGGTAAGGCTAAAAGCTTAAGTAAGAATGGGGGTTTAAAAGGTTAAATGCTCACCCTTGAAGACCACCTTCAAAGCTGTAACTCCAACAACTTTTTCAAGCTTAAATCAGTCCAAGAACTCCAAAAACAACCTCAAGGGACCTCAGCTCCAAGAGTATGGTGTTTGAGTGTGTGTTTGTGTACAAAAGTGAGACAAAAGGGCACTTTTAAGGCATAAAATCAAGAACAAGAGCAATATAGAGACAAAGCTATATGTATAACTCTCAAGGCAATTTTTCTGAACCTAGAGGAGGAAGGAGGTGGTTCTCTCTTATAGAGAACCGAAAGCAAAGCTTCTTGAAGAAGCTAAGGCTCAAGGCCATCCCTCTATACACGTGTATGGAGGATGGTTTCAGTGCCCTTCAACTGTGCCAGCTAGAGGAAAATATCTCCAAAAAGGTGACAAAAAGTGGCCGACCACTTGAAATGGTCGGCCAGCTACTTTAAGTGGTCTCCCAAAAAGACAACTGGTCGGACATGGTGGGAGATGGTCAGCAGCATGAAAACAAGCAAATGGTGTGGTGGCTAACCAGAAAATATGGCCCAAAGACCAAGGAGACTAGTTGTTAGACCAGAAAACTGGCTGGCAGGAAGAAAAGTGGTTTGTGGGGAGAGAAACTGGTCTCCCACCCTTGTACCACCTTCCAAACAAGGAAAACAATGTTTGTACCAAAAACAAACCAAAACAGATGCAAGGCGAAAGTTCGGGAGGCAAAGCGCGTAGCCGGGAGCCTCGAAAACTAGCTGACAAGCACCAAAAGTGGTTTACAACCACCAAAAGTGGTCTCCCAAACCACAGTGGCCCTCTAGGCTAAGGAAACAAAGTGTGGTTCAAAAACCACACCAAACGGAGAACGTTAAGTGGTCCCGAGCGCGCGGCTAAAGGCTCCGAAAATCGGAAACTAGTCTCCAAATGGAAAAAGTGGTCTACAAGACCTCTCCCTCCCTCAGGCAAGGAAAACAAGGCTTGGTTCACAAACCGAGCCGAAGCACAAAGAGTTAAGAGGCCCGGAGGCAAGGCACTTAGTCGAAACTCCAGAAACTCAAAATAAACACAACATGCACTATCACTGAGCGCTCAATCGATGACATCTGAGTCTTAAGGTCAGTCAAAAATGGGGTGTCTACAAAGTGCAAGTTGAGCAGGAGAGGAAGTTGGTCTAAAAAGGTATAAAGCTCTATTTGGGCCACAGGATTGAGAAAATGACTTCGGGACATAATGTCACAAGCCCATAGAAAGTTCTTGTGGGGGATGTCATTTCAAAGGACTTCAAAGGGTAAATGAGAAAAGGCAGCAAGCAAGATCTGAGCCCTGAATTGCTGATAAGGAGTTGGAGGCACCAGGACTCGGTAAGGGGGGAAGGATCGGCCCTCAGAGAGAGTAAGCCTCAACTTATCAATCCAATTTGGATTAGAAGGCAGAGGAGGAGTAGTCGGAGGTTCCCTGGGCGAATCTAGAAATTCAAGTCTAGCCACACATTCTAGCCAATCAGAGGGGTAAAGTTTTGCTTTTTTGGCTAAAAGCGCAAGACTGATCCCTACAGCTTCATCAGGATGTAGGACACTTCAAACCATCCGAGATGGTAAGATAAAAGTATACCATGCTTGTAGACACCCCATTTTTGACCATCCTCAAGACTTGGATGTGCTTGCAGGTACATTCGGTGACAAGTTTGGTTGCTCGTCGAGCGCTCGAATTTCGTAGCGGAACGTCATGGGTTTGAGCTTTCCAAACCCCATATCATTTCTGCACCATTTTTGGACCATGCTTTGGTCCCTCCATAGTGTTTGTTTTGATGCACTGCCGGCCATGGAATGCCATTGCCGACCATCAATTTATGCCTGCCGACCATTGATGAGGCCACCACTGTTTCAGTAGATATTTTTGCAGATATTTTGACAACTATTTGCACAGGTTAGCTCATCTACACCCACGTGGATGTCTGGATCTCTTCAAGGTTCCTTTGTATCTTCTATATATAGAAGCTATCTATATGTATGTAAGGCATTACAAAAATTGAGCTGAGATATTTTTCTCCCTCTCTCTCTCTCTCTAGAATCCTCTCTCTCTATATTTTGTTCTTAAAAGTGTGTTTTCTTCACATATTTACACTAAAACACCTAGTCAAACACCTTCACCTTAGTGTTGAGGATCTTGGAGGCCTTGTTTGAGCTCCTTGGAGTGGTTTTGGCTTGGTTTTGGCTCAGAAACTTGCTGTTTTCTTGTTATGCTTCAAGGGTAAGTGTTTCACCTTTTTAAGCTTTGTTCTAGTTCATTGCTTTGCCATCTTTGTATGCAACTTTGAAGCTGGTTTTAGTCTCAAAAAAGTTCTGTTTTTAAGGCTTAAAAATGTTGGTTTGAGCCTTGTGTGGTTAGGGGGTGGTTCCCCTCTTTTGCTCTTCGGCTTGTAAAGCTTCTTGAGCCACATTTCTAAGCTTTTGTAATATCCTTTGCTTGGCCTTCTAACCACTGAAGCTCAGAGGAATTTCAGTGGTAGAAAGTTGGTTTTAAGGCTCAAAATAGGAGGGGGTGATCCCCTCTCCTTGTATCTTGCTTGCTTGTGTTGATGGCCTCATACTTGAGCATGCTTTTCTACTCTACTGTGACTTAGTTCAAGTATGTTTTAGGCTCTATTTTGACCTTCTTTAACTCTGTTTTGGGCTGGTTGGATCACCTCTTGCTTGCCTCTTGCACTTGTAGTGTAATCTTGCTCACTAGCCTTGTATACTTGATGAGTAAGCTTACTATTCT
This sequence comes from Camellia lanceoleosa, assembly GCA_025200525.1. Classification (NCBI taxonomy): domain Eukaryota; kingdom Viridiplantae; phylum Streptophyta; class Magnoliopsida; order Ericales; family Theaceae; genus Camellia; species Camellia lanceoleosa. The sequence continues at coordinate 108,814,681 of CM045758.1, forward strand.
AGCATGTGTTGGCTCCATTCTAGCAGATTTTTGGTCTTGTTTTGACATGCTTAAACTCTGTTTGAAGTGGTCTTGGTCACATATGCTTTGCTTTGTATAGCCATAGTGTAGTTGGCCTTTACTAGCTTTGAGTTTTGAGGTCTCTACCATGCTTTGCTTGTGATGTTTGCATGATATAGCATCATTTCATACATGATTTCAGTGCATGTAGTCATGTCACACTCTCACATATTCCACTCTTTCATTGTGTTTGGGAGTTGTGCCTTATGCCTTGTTTATGAGCCAATACATGAAGCTTGTTTCTCTTGCTTTGCATGCAACCATCTCAGCACATTTTGGCCACTGTTTTGGCATGCTTTAGGTCTGTCCATGGCTGGTTTCATCATTTGAGCATTGTATTGCATGGTTCTAGTGTAAAGGTCTTCACTAGTTTTAATGCTTTGGTCCCTAACATGTTGTACATGAGTTGTTTGCATGTTAGAGTTTTGTTTTTCATGCCATATCAGCATTGAAATTCTGCCACCTCCTTCCCTTCTTCATCTTTTCATTTGTTTTGAGGATTGTTTAGTCTTGAGGGTGTGTTTAATGCTTAGGATTGAGGCTTATGCTTAAATGGCTTTAACCCACTTTTGAGGGTTCCTCCTAGTCAAAGGCATGGTCTCTCCTATGCCTTAAACCATTCTTTTGGTTGACCTCTTTCTCATTAGAGGACTTTCACATTTGGACAAATCAATTAAGGGATGGTTTGGAAACTTAAAATGTGTAAACAAGAATTGAGCTAAGTAAAACATGCCAAGATAAGCATTGTTGTTTGCATTGCATTGTGTTCAATCGGACGTCATATTGAACACAAGGTGAATTGGTCCATTTCATACTCAAAGTGATGAAAATAAGCCAATTCCCTTTGTCTCCATTGCCTTTGATCATCCATGATAAGGTGATGGTCTTAGTGTCTTGTTTGTTATGCATTCATCGAATTTGTACAAGTTGGATCCTTGGCCATCATGCATTGTGATGCTTGATTGATGGTTTTGGATCCAATGGTGCCTCTCCCTTAATGTTTTGAGATGATAAGGAGTGGCACAGTACATACATACCCTTGGGAGACCCTCCATTTTTCCTCTGTTTTGTGCTCCGTTGCGGTTTGGTGTCACAGCACACTAGTGGCCGGCACCCTTTCCTTGTTGGCCGGCAGAGGCATGCTCTTGGCCGGCAGGTCATTGGTGCACTCCCCAGCATTGTTTTGGTAAGTTTCAGCAGCAAGTTTTTGAAGACACCCTGCAAACAGAGCCTCTAAAGAGCAAACTGAAGAGCTTTTCAAGGCGAAAACCGAGCATGCTTCTTCTACTTCTTCAAACAGAGCCGAGGCAGCATAGTTTTAAAGCTTTACTTGTTAGTTAGCTTGAATTTGTTAATTAGTTAATTGTTGTAATAATTAGTAAGCAGTTAACTAGTTATTCGTTTGGTTGTGTAATAATTAGTCTAATTAGCTTAATTAGATCAGTTTGATTAGCTCAGCTTAGAGTAGCTTAGCTTATTCGGACCCTTCGTCGAGAGGGCGCAATGTTGTAATAAGTGTGCGTGTGTGTGTGCATGTCTTCCAACCCCACATCTTTCTCCCTTTTATTTAACCGCTTTCAATGGTTAGATTAGGCCATATTTCGATTAGCATACCTTATGCTTGTATGTTTGCATCATTCATTTGTATTGCATGCACCGGGCTCGGCGCATCATTCAAACTGCATTGTATCTCAATACCTACTTGAATACGTGTTTCAAAGCATGTTATCAAGTGTTGCATTCATATGCCATCTTAGATAGCCGAGCCTATTTAGTTGCATTTTTGCATGTGTTGCATTAGGCATTTAACATAGTTAAGATCATGCATGATTTCTAACTAGTTTTCTGTTTTGGCTCGGAGTACACTGTAACACTGTAAGTGTTTACGCTTTAGCATCCTTGCATGAGTGTGAGTATTGCCATGATAGCATGCTTACCATGAGGCTATTTGCTTAAGTGTTTAACTGCATGAATGCCTGTGGATGGAGGCTTGATTGCCTGAATTGGAATAACTCGATGATTGTGATTTTTAAACCCACTTTGTGAAGTGGCAAAATCATGTTTTAAAGCTCACTTAAGGGTGGCAAATCCGCGCTTTAGCCTACTTGCGAGTAGCACTTTCAAACCATTTTCAAAAACAAACATGAGTTGTTTTGTTCCAATTCTCGTGATTGAGTATACACTTGTATGTTGTGCGCATCACATAATAAGTTAGCTAATAACTGGAATAAGAACACATGTGTTTATAAAACAACATATCATGTTAGTAGAGGCTGATCCTTTGATCGGGCGAGCGGGGGTGCTCATTTTAGGACCTTCCCCTCTCGTACCCAAGTTCCCGAGCTGAGGCAACTTTGGTGATGACGGACACGTGGCCTTTGGCAGGGTTTCCTAAATTTTCCAAAACAAAATATTTAGGTGGCGACTCTATATTCTGGCAAAGCAGTCCATGTTTGGCGCTTTTTGTTTCAAAATCGATTTTCCAAAACCGATTGCCAAATTTGGACTCTTTGGTGTTTATCAGTCTCACATTGCACTTTGTGAGATTAGATTCAAAACCGTGACAGGAGTCCGAACTATAGGACGACTAGTTCGCGCCATCTCCGAAAGGGGGGTGCGTGGAGAAAGTTGGGTAGTCTATAATGCTGTAAGCAGATTGTCTTCAAGACTGCGTCTACGGTTAATAGGAACATATGGATATACTACAGAGCTACGTTTGGAATGGGGGATTTCAAGAGGGTCATCAAATTCAGGGAAACGATAATGAATGCATTCCCTCGTCTGAGGTTGAGTAGGGGTAGGCCAAGTTCCCTAGCCAGAGGTCATAGAAGAAGAAGGAGCGGTAACCGTCCCTACGGATATTTTGTTGCAAAAAGAAAGAGAAATTATATCCATGGTCTCAAATTTGTGTTCCAAAGAATCGTAAGCATTAAGTTCTTGGTTCGAAGGTCGATTATTTGCAAAAGCTTCCATAACTTGTATAAATGGAGGCGGATAAAGGTGGCTAATCAATGCATGAAGGTTCTTTTGAGGACGAACAACATTATCAAATAACTCTTCGTATGCTTGATCAATGTAAGAAAAGACTTGCTTGGCTATGAAAGATGTACCAGTCCTTTCGAATACTGAGATAGTGAGGATGAGCAAAGGATAGAAAAGAATTTAATGCAAATGTTTCATTGATGAATGACGGTTGCATTTCTGAGAAGTGCAAAGCCCATGCACATTCTAATACGTGGGTAAAATACCTAGATCCACTAATATCACCAAGTATTGGGTATATTAGTGCGCGGGGTAATGCTGGCTACATATTTTGTACAAGCCAATCATAGTTCAACACGTGGCAGAATGAGGGCAATACGGGAAGACAATTCAAATCTTCAATCGTAATCACACACGTGGTAGTTAGTATTGGTTATTGTGGATCTACATAGCATGGAATTAGCAGAGAAGTGTAAGATGATGTGGCTCTAATGGTTACTCATATTTAAATTCAAAAATTAGGAGGGAACCCTAACTGCAGACATGGCGTAGTAGAGCTAACTGTGAGGAAACATGATCAGCAATCATGGAGGGATGATTCGACGGTTAAGAGCTCATTTCGACGGTTATCATTGAGAAGTATAAATAGCAGAAAAGGTCCCAGAAAGGCTCCTCGGACTCAGATCAAAAAAACCAGTTTTATCTACTTTATTTTCCTTCCAGTTTTTTACAGTTATCGTTTTTTACATTCTTGTACCTCAAATTCCTGCATTGCACTTCGTTCATAGTAGTAGTTTCAAGTAGTTTGTCGTTGTAAACCTCTACGAGGTTGATTTGGATTTTTATAAGTCTTCTATTTTACTCAATGAAATGCTACAATTATTCTTCATTTAATCATTGTTTACTTAATTCTCCTAAACAAAGCCACCAGTAAAAGTCCTCTTCATTGAGGCCGAAAGAACTAAAACACAATCATCTGATAATTGGTTAGCAATTAATATTCTGTAAGGATTGATTAATCCTTGCTGGCACACTCAAAATTATAATAATAACCTTCAAAAGCTAAAACGCCAACATATATTTTTGGCACGCTCAGCGGGACTAATTGAAATGGCTAGACGTAGGCGACGAGGAGAAAATGAACGCTTGGAAGAAGGCGTGGAAGGAGAGGTAAAAATGCCTAATCCAAAGGATAATGTGATAACACATCCTGTGAAAGTACCTGTTTTATCAAAACCTATGGTCGAACAGACCAGCACTTTGGAACAAGTGCCACATGTTCAAAATATTAGACGAGCCCAAGGAATTGGACCATCCATTGTTCCATCTACTCAGCCAATGAATCCATAGGGTGGCCTAGTAGATGCCATGGGATAGCAGTTAATGAACACAATGGAAAGGTGGGCAACATCCTTCATGGATTGAATGAATACCCATCAACCAATAAACACAAGACATATGGAGGAAATTTCAAATGTCCCTCAGCAAAGATTGGCTAGAAATAAACAGCAAATGCAAAATAATGGACATTCTAATGGTCAAACTAGTAACCAAAACTACAAAAGACCATCACCTTAGTCTTGGTATGAACCACTTTCGAAACCTGTGACAAATCAAAATGCCTCATTACTTAATAGTGAAGCCATGCAAACTGGTGGATCTGGCCCAACACAAGAAAATGGCATAATGATGTTTCCAAATCCCATGTTCGAAGCCATACCTGGCACAAGGGGGTTCACCAATCCTTTGTTTGAATTTATACCCGGGGGGTTAGTAGGGTTCCTTACAATGATGATAATGATGGTGGTGGAGTTAGATAATGATGATAATGATGATAATGATGACAAGGGGGTTCACTATGAAATTGGAATAATGATGATAATGATGGTGGAGTAAGATATGCATTATTACTCCCATCTTGAAATTTTGGAAAGTATATATCTTTGTTGGAATTATCTATCTGTTTAGAGATATCTGTTTTGGGCTATCAGTGAAGGATAACTATTATTGTTATTGAAATTACATGAGAATTAGGAGAATTGAAACTAGTTTCTCATCCATTTGCATTGAACATTGTTACATATTGAACACATTGGAAATGTATATGGTTTTGACAAAAGGGGGTGAACACCCTGGTGAATTTGGATAGGAGGTGTAGTTGTGGTATTATTGTTGGCCTGTGTGTCCTTGTTGAAAGTCCAAAAACCAGCACGGTTAGGTGCCGAGCCTTCCGGTTAGTAACGGTAAAAATTGCAATTGGTAGTGCTTATATAGCCTACTTGCAGACACGTACCTAGAGATTCCCAGTGTTGTATCCATTGACTTGTTTTCTATTGTAAAGGAAATAATTTCATGAATTGTGATATAGACCTAGCATTGCATGGTTTTGGAAAGAGATATAAAATGTTTTGGCACGAGCATTGCATGTGTATTCACCTTATAGCTTTTTTAAGATTCAAACACTATGCTAAAGTATCTCTGCTGGCCTTTGGCTCACCTTATGTGGAAAACCATTTTCAAGTGCTGATGATATGCCTCCGCCAAGGCAATAGCTTGGGAGGACTTGGAACCAAGAGCTTTTTTTTATTATTATTGTAATTATTTTGTACAAGTCTAGGGCTTTATTTGTATTGAGTCAACAATCGGCTTAGGGTTAGCATTGCCATAAAAATCCATAGGTTTAGATTTAAAGAACTCCTTAGCCAAGGAAGAGGCCCAAGTCTCTTCCACGGTGGCTTGTGTCACTTCCTCAGCCCTCAAAATGTTCATAGATTCTCAAAGTGCACCCACCAACTCTCGAGCCAACAAGTCCATAACACCTTGCATCTCTTGTTTGGCCATGCTAGTTTGACCTGCTCCCTCCCCTGTAAGGGAAACACCCTAACTACGACCACGAGGTCTACCATGGCTTCCATCTCTATGTCCAAACATCCTATATTAGCTCACAAATTAACTTGAACGAAACCCTACACTCTGCCCGAAATGTCTACACATGTCTATACACATAACAATTCTCACAATGACAAACCACATAAACACATATTCACATAAAGCACATATAAATTATCCTCCTAAGATGCCAATTTGCCCCACAACATTTAAAGAATTCAAGTTTGAATTGCATTGATTAGGTGCCTTCCTAACAAGACTCCTAAGAATTCATAGGCACAAACTTCATCTCAAGAGTTTAATCCCATACCTATATGATCACATCAGCAAACATAAATCAGAGTAAGCACTTAAACATCCCATTCTAAACTAGTAACCCACTGTGACAAACGTCACTTCCCACGAGCCCAAGGTATTCAAACCTGCTAAGCATTGATACCAAGTTGTAACGCCCCAATATTTATACCACAGCATTTGTTACTAATCCATTATTAATTCTCCAATTTCAATGCACTCATGTAACAATAAATAAAAGTAAATAATTTTATAAACTGAAATTCGTCACATTCTCAGAGATTTCTCTTCAAGTTCTTCATAATGATTTACAATACACTGAAAAACAAATAAGAAAAGAAAGAAAATTAAATACACCAAAATTGCCATAAGGGCTTACACCTTTCAAGACTAAGGGTCTTGATTTCAACAAATAAAATCCTAACTTGACAAATAAGCTTGATAACTGCAGACAAACAACATTAAAGAAGCTTCAACACTCCGTGTTGAATTCCATTTACTTTTCAACGACATCATGGGTCACCTTCATCACCTGGAGTTTTAAGATATCTAGCCCATAAAAAAGGAGTGACCGTTTACGCTAGTAGGAAGTAAACTTAAAAACATGTGTGAATGTGCAATATAATTATGCTCATGCAATGCCATGCCATGCATACGACTTCACTTTGTTGGGAAACTAAATTGTGAAATACATAATTTGTAACCCATGTTTAACCCAACTCATTAACCATTGTCATATTCAAGAACTTTCATTTTGTAATAAACTCTACATAAGATATCTCAAATACTTCCCACATTTACTGGCCCCCAAGCACAGTAGGGCAAGTGGGCACCTCTTACTTTTTTGAAAACCTCTACATTCACCGACCACCAAGCACAGAGGGGCAATTGGACAGCCGTTTCATTCTAAAAACATCTCCACATTTTCTGGCTACCAAGCACGGAGTGGCAATTGGACACCCATCAATCATTTCAACATTTCCCCCACATTTACCGAAGCTTAGCACGGAAGGGCAATTGGGCACCTTTACCAAAATACTAATGACATCACTACATTTTTTGGCCTCCGAGCATAGAAGGGCAATTGGGCACCTCAACACACACAATGCAATCCCAAAACCACACACATGTCTTTAAATAATTCAATACTTAATCCAACACCATGGGAACGTAATGCAATGCACGAGTTTCTAAACATTCCTTTTTATCCAAAATTCCTTTTAATTACACAAGAATTCAACAATTAAAAACTAATGAACTACTCTCATTTTAAAGACTCCAAGCCCTACTATTTACCAACCATCATCTCATGCAAAACATTACCTTACATCCTTCTAACATTCCAAGTGCTCACACAATTCAACTTCTTTAAATAACCAATAATATCATCATAGATAATAAATATATTTAACTCACATATCCACATGTAAAATCAATTTAATTTTCAACATAAGGTACCAATTAACTCAAACCTTATTTTAATTTAAAAATCCCAAATCTAGGGTTTTCAAGAAAACTGGGGGGTTTCCTCATTTCTTTATTAAATCCTCAAATCATTAATTATTATCCATCAATGTACCAAAACATTCTAACAATTTCAAAAGTTTGAGTGAAATCCCAAGTTTTTCAATATAAACTTCTTTTAATCAAAGATTTCAAACTCAAATCAACCCACACTCCCCCTAATACAACATTATCAAATGAAATCATAAATTATTAGAGTTAAGAGAGCTCCCTACCTCAAGAAGGTGAGTAAACAATGAAGACCCAAACACGAACTTTAACGAAATCACAATCCAATCGGTCAAGAAAAAGATCTTCACTCCTCCTTCACTAATCTTGCATGATCTAAGGTGAATCCTTGGTGTAATAAGGTGAAATCAAAGGTTTTGTGGCTAGGGTTTTTGGACATGAAAAAGGGAGGGAGAGAAAAGAGTGAAAAGGAACAAAAAGAAGGTTTTATACTGGTTGAACCCGAACAGACCGCTCGAGCAATGAAACCTTCGCTCGAGCACAGAATGCGAACTCCTAGAAGTTCAGACTAAACAAAGGCAGACGCCTTAAGCAACCAAACCTGTGCTTGAGCGAAGTTCAACATCTCCCAAAATCTCAGACCTGCAAAAGTACTAGATAACCCGCAAGACCGATTGAGCGAACAATCCGTCGCTCGAGCAAAGAGAAAGAGAGGGGAAAAAAATTTCTAGAGTGTTACATTGACCACGGATGAATCATTTTGAGGTAATTCGAGTGGTATACAATATACTTCATATAAATCTCTTTGTAAAGAGTGTCATTTTAATTACTTCAATTTATACTCTATTTGATTATACTGGTCATTTGATAAATTATATGGAATGATTCTTTGTTGATATGTTTGATTATTCTGGTCATCGATAAAATTCGTGAAAATATTACTGTAGATGATATTGATTTGTCGACTAAATGACGTGGATTTCCTCCATACACGAATCAAGTGGACCTTACCGTATCAATATTCCCGAATAGCGATTGTGCTTGGGTGAGGTGGATGAAATTTGTCGTCACTAGTCATGTATTGAGTAGAACTAAGTATTTGATTCTAGGCAATTTATCATATGTTGAGTTTATTTGTTTATGCAATTTGGTAAATTACTTGATTATCGAATCAAATCGTTTGTGCCATGTTATAATTATTGGATCCCTAATAATTTATTCTCTATCCGAGTATTGCTATTCCTGTTGTATTTATACTTTTTGAGTTAATTTATTTTTCAAGTGTAGAGCAAATTTAGTGACGATTGAAGTTGAAGCATCAAGGAATTTATTGAGTTAGATATTTGGGGCCCACAACTGTGTTAATATTTTTTTTGGAGATATTTGTGTAATTATTTTGGAGGCGCTTTGTACATTTAAGGTTATTAGTTATCCTTTATTGTAATTTGAGATTTATTTAGTTTGTTAACAGTCCCGGATTTTGGGGCGTTATAGCTATTTTAGTCTATTTTATCATTATTAGCTATTTTAGCTACAAAAAAAAAAAAAAAAAAAGCCATATGCCAAACAGGGTCTATGTGTTTGATGAAATTAATTTTTTACATTGATGTCCTATGTTGCAGGGCTTACGATGTAGGGTGTTCATGGGTCAATTTGGTTCGGTTTAGCACTAAATTTGAAATTAACCCAATCATGATTGATTCTAACTTTTTGGACTCAAAAGCAAACTAATCATGCACTAGAACCAAACCAACCCAACCCAATGTAGCTCGGGTTAGTTCGAGTTGGAACCACGGTGCACTATATTAAAAATAAGCAAATCAATCAATAATAAATAATTAAAATAAACAAGTCTTTAACATTTAAACATGACACAAACAAATAGCAAAATATTGTTTAATGCAAGCCAATACAAATTAAATCCAACTCAAGCTTAAATATAATTAATACAAATTAAATCTATCGATACAACCAATACAAATTAAATCAACAACGAAACTTGACTCAAGCTTTTTGTACTTCCTTCGTTTATTTAATAATTCTTATATATGAAAAATTATTAGGGGTAATCAAATCCATTGTAATAGAGCAATAAGGTGGAAGCATGTTAATATAAATAAAATTTTAATATATATATATAAATAGGTTCGGTTCTCGGGTTGGTTCGGTTTAGGTAAGGCCTAAACAAAAAACCAACCAAATCCTATTAGTTTGATAATTTGAAGGTCCAGAACCAAACCGATGCACGCAAAAACCAAACCAAACCAAAAAAGTCTGGTTGGTTTGGTTCTTTGGTTTATTTGATACCCCTCTTACAAAGTAGATGATTCAAATTATTGATGCAAGTTCAAATTGAGAGCCATAAAAGAAAAATAGATGAGTCCGAAGAGATAATGTAACGCCCCGAAATAAATATATTGTACCCATCTCATAACAATCGATAAGTGACAACATATATAAATTGATAAGCTTTCATTAATCAGAGTTTGATATACAAAAAGTGACACATGCAATATACATTCATAAATGATACACCCTGAATCTATAGCATGTGTTACAAGATTAAGAAAAGAAATAAAAGCTGAACAAATAATCATATACCCTAAAGGCTTACACCTTTCCAAGTCAATACTTGGGTACATCAAAAGTGAGTCTTAAACTTAATACAAATAAAGCCCTAAACTTATACAAAAGTAAATATAAAACAACAAAAATGAGCCTTCAACTCCATAGTCATCCCAAACTAAGTCCTTGGTGGAGGCATATTACCAGCACCTCAAAATGGTTTTTCCTAAATAGGGTGAGCCAAAGCCTAGTAGAAATAATCTAACATAATATATGAATCTTAACAAAGATATAAGGGTGAAATGCATATGTAATGCTTATGTCAAAACGTTTTATTTTTCTTTCCTAAATCTAGGCCATGCTCAGTTTATATCACAAGTCCAAATTCATGTTCTTTACAATAGAAAACAAAAGGGAAATCTCAAACCGGTACAGCATTTCACGGATATTTCGTCCATAGGAAACTGTCAAACGGCACCCATGTAAACATAGCTTATACAAGTGCTACTATTGCCATTTTAAGGATATTTAGTCCATAGGAATCGATACCCATGTATATGCGCGTTTTTCTAGACTTTCACCCAGGACACATATGCCAACTTAGTTTGGTGATACACACCACTTTCCAACTTTCACCCATTTTCTCAAAGTCACATATATTTGCAATGTATTAAATGAGCAACAATATTCAGTGCACATGGATAAGAAATTAATTTCAATTCATCTAATTCTCATGCAATTTCTACAACAATCATAACTATCCTTCACTGATAGTTCAAAACAGATATTTCTAAATAGATATAAAATCTCCAATATAGATAAACTTTCCAAATTTTGAGGTGAGTGATAATACATATCAAACTCCACCATCTATATCAATATCCACTAATTTTACATTCCCAACTTCAATTTCATTTATTTATACAAAATAAATATTTAAGACACTTAGGGTAAAACCCCTCTTTCTTCCAGAATCCATTTTCAAGTATGAAATCAATAATTTAGCCACTACTCCTCCGCATTTCCACTCCCATAACCATTTTCCATACATGTATTTGAAAACCCCTCTTTTAATTTTAAACCAAAACCCTGGGATTGTTCAAAATCCTTCAAAATCACGATATTGTTTATGAAAAACAAATAGTTAAGTTAAAAATCATAAAGGAGTGTAGAATATCCCTACCTCGAAGCTAGAAGACCAAGGAGAGAGTGAAGAAACCTCAAGGAAGCCGAAATCCAACTCTATTTGAATGAAAACGAAGCGCTAGATGAGCTCTACCTTTTTAACAATGAGAGTAGGGTAAAAAAATGGGTAGATCTTAGTCTGTTTGTAGAGAGAGAGAGAGAGAGAGAGAAAGATAGCAAGTTCTAGAGAGAAGAGCTCTAGATTTAGGGTTTTAAAGTGTTTTAGAGAGAGAGAGAGATAGAGATGAAGAAGTGATGTAAAAAGTGGCTCTTACAAACTGATATACACATAGTTCACTTGAGTGCAAAAAGTGACGCTCTTGCACCAAGACACAATGAAAAAGGGCGTCATCGCTCGAGTGCAGGAAGTTACAGAAGACCATGTAGACCGGCCGGAACTCCGCTCCGCGCGCGAGGGCGCGAATCGTCGTTCTTAGCTACTACAGTTCGGACTCATATCACGGTTCTGAATCTAATCTCACAAAGTGCAATGTGAGACTGATGAATCACCAAAGAGTCCAAATCCGGCAAATCGTTTTAGAAAATCGATTTTAATCAAAAAGCGCCAAACATGGATTGTTTTGCCAGATTTCAAAGTCGCCACCTAAATATTTTGTTTTTGGGAAATTTAGGAAACCCTGACTCGTGCCTAAGGCCACGTGTCCATCATCACCAAAGTTACCTCGGCTCGAGAACTTGGGTACGAAAGGGAAAGGTCATGCAATGAGCACCCCCGCTCGCCCGATCAAAGATCGGCCTTTACTAACATGATATGTTGTTTTTGAAAACACATGTGTTCTTATTCCAGTCATTAATCTAGAATTACTATGTGATGCACACAGCATACAAGTATAGACTAAATCGCTCAAGTTGGAACAAAACATCTCATGTTTGTTTGTTTGAAAATGGTTTGAAGGTGCTACTCGCAAGTAAGCTAAGACGTGGATTTTGCCACGCTAAAGTGGGCTTAGAAAACATGATTTTCCAAATGGTTTGAAGGTGCTACTCGCAAGTAGGCTAAGACGTGGATTTTGCCACCCTCAAGTTGGCTTAGAAAACATGATTTGCCACTCTCAAGTGGGCTTAAAACTCGTATTTTGATGAATTATTCCAATTCAAGCAATGAAGCCTTCATCCACAGGCATTCATGCAGTTAAACACTTAAGTAGTTAGCCTCATGGCAAGCATGCTATCATGGAAACACTTACACACATGCAAGATACTAAAGCATAAACACTTATAGTGTACTCCGAGCCAAAACACTTATAGTGTACTCCGAGCCAAAACAAAAGCTAGTTAGTAATCATGCATGATCCTAGCTATGTCAACAATGCCTAATGCAACACATGTAAAATGCAACTAAAATAGGCTCGGCTATCTAAGATGGCATATGAATGCAACACTTGATACCATGCTGTGAAACACGTATTCAAGTAAGTATTGAAATACAATACAATTTGTATGATGCGCCGAGCCCGGTGCATGCAAGACAGATGAATGGATGCACGCATGCAAGCATAAGGATGCTAATTGAAATATGCCCTAAAACTAACCATCGAAAGCGGTTAAGTAAAAGGGAGAAAGAAATGGGGGTTGGAAGACATGCATCACGCACACGCACACTTATTACAACAGTTGTGCCCTCTCGACGGAGGGTCCGAATAATAATCTAACTAGCTAATCTAAGCTAATTAAACTAATTATTACATCACGAGACTAATTAACCAACAAGCTAACTAATTAGTTATTACAACACGAATTGAATAGTTAAGCGCATTAACTAATTAAGTACAAAACCAAAGCATTAGCTAACTAAGTAAAGAAGCTAAGTAAAGCAGTAAAAGAAGAGGTCCTCAGGGCGAGAAGTGCATGCATGCTCGGTCATCTCATTTGGAAATCCATCGCGATGCCCCAACTTGCCTCTGTTTGCATTTATTCTCAGAACACTGCACAAAGCTCCAGATAGCTTCTACTCCATCATGGAGACCTCCAGGAGCATTGCCAACCACTTATTGGTAGTGTAGACCACCTGCCGACCACTTACCTTTGCTGCAGACCAGAAAATTCTACACACTTCCAGTTTGCTGCAACAGAAAACAAGAAGGGGCACGGCAATGTATTTGCAAGATATGTGTGCACAACCACTCTCCTTATCATTTCATGATCTCAAGGGAGTGCGGTTCTTGACTCTCAGGCCACCAATCGAGCATCGCAATGCACGATGGCCAAGAAGCCAAGATTGCACGAACCAATGTAAATGAAAGCACAAATAACACATGAGGGCCTTAAACTCTATCATGCATGATCAAAAGCATTGGCAATTGAGAAATGAGGCACGCTTCATCACTTCAAGTATGAAACGTTCCTCGTTTCTCATGTTTGGATTAACACCCAATTCAAAAACAATGCAATGCAACATGATCAACCTATCAAAGCTAATGGCATGCAAACAATGCTAATGCAACATGAGCATGCAAACACAATGCAATGCAACATGATCAACTTATCAAAGCTAATAGCATGCAAACAATGCTAATGCAACATAATCAACCTGGCAATGCTAACGGCATGCAAACACAATGCAATGCAACATAAGCATGCAAACAACAATGCAATGTAACAACATGCGACAACAATGCAATGCAACAACATGCAAACAACATGCTATATGGACTTAAACCGAATATGGACAGACCTCAGTCATGCCCAAAATAGTGGCCATAATGCTATGAAAGGATGGTATGAAAGGCAAGATGATGCATGCACATGCATTGGCTCACCAATTAAGCATAAGAGCACAACTCTCAAACATGAGCAAGGAGTGACAAATATGGAAGTGTGACAACACTACAAGCTCTGAAATCATGCATGAAATGATGCCAAATCATCCAAACAACATAAGCATAGCATGCTAGGAGGCCTAAGGCACAAGGCCACCAAAGGAGACTACACAAGGGACATGCAACACATGGCATAAATGAAGGAACCAATCATGGACAGAGCCCAAATAGGTCAAAACAAGGACCAAAACATGCTGAGATGGGGGTTCACAAGTCTAGACAAGCATGCATACGCATTGGTCCCCAAATAAGGCAATAATGCATGACCCTTAGAGGCACTCAAAGGGTGAAAGGAGTGAGAATATGGCAATGCTATATGCTCTGAAATATCATGTTAAATGATGCCAAATCATGCACATGTCACAAATAAAGCATACTATGGTGCTCAAAACTCAAAGCTAGCAAGGCCAATTGCACTACAACTATGCAATACATGAACCATATGGCCAAGGCAACCCAAAACAGTCCTAGAGCATGTCAAAATGATGCTAAAACATGCATGGAGTATAGCCAAAACAAGCTAACATGAAGGCATGAAGCATGGAGCATGCAAGGCCAATGAGGAGGATTACACTACACCTACCAAAACCAAGCATGAGATGGCTTCACTAACAAAATTCAGAGTTATGGCATGTCAAAATAACACAAAAAATGGGCTAATACCAAGTCAACACATGCTAGAATAACAAGCTCACCCATTAGGCATGCAAAGTGAGCAAAGAGGATTTACACTACAAGTGTAAGAAGCAAATGAGGGAAGCTCTAACCAACCAAAAATAGAGTTGTATCATGGAAAAATACCACCAAAAACACACTGAAATGGTAGCTCAAAAGCCTAGGCAAGATGGCATACACAATGGCTCATATTTAAGGTATGAAGCACCAACCCTCCAAAGCATTGAAAGAGTGAAAGATGTAAGGGCATGACCACACTACATGCACTGAAATTACATTCCAATGATGCCAAATCATGCAAGTGACGCAAGCAATGCATACTAGTGACTCAGAAACTCAAAAGTTAGTGAGCTAGAATGCACTATGGCTATGCAAAGCATGGCATGCATGACCAAAACAACATAAATAAGACCTAGAGCATGCTGAAACATGGCCAAAAGCTTGCTAAGGTTGAGCCAAAATCACACTAGAATGATGGTCTAAAGCATGATGCATGTTAGGCTAACATGTAAGATTGCACTACAAGTGTGTAAAGCATGCAAAAGGCTATCAAACCAACCCTAGACAGAGGTATACCATACTGAAATAAGGCCAAAAATAGCCTGAGATGGAGCCAACATATGCTAGATAAACATGTTCAAACATGAGGCCAAAAAGGCAAGCAACCAAGATACAAGGAGAGGGAATGACCCCCTCCTATTTGGGAACTCAAAACACCTTTTTCACCATTGAAATTCCTCTGAGTTTCAGTGGTGAGAAGGCCAAAAGGAGGTGGTCCCAATAGCTTAAAAGGATAGCACAAAAACAAAGCCATACAAGGCACAAGAGGGGGTAGACCACCCCTAACACCAAAGAAGCCTTAAACAAATATGTTAAGCACTAAAAATCAGAACTTTTTGCAGTAGAAAGTCAAGCCAAAATAAGCATGCAAATAGGTCCAAAAGCTTAATCAAAATAAAGCTTTAAAGGGCTAGTTGACTCACCCTTGAAGAACAACTTCAAAACTGCAACTCCAGCAGCTTTTCTAAGCTCAAACCAATCCAAAAACACCAAAACCAGCTTCTAGGTGCCTCAGCTCCAAGAGTATGGTGTTTCACTATGTGTTTGTGTGAAAAAGTGTTAAGAAACTACACTTTTGAGCACAAATATGAAGCAAAGGAGCAATATAGAGATAGAAGTGTATGTATATTTTCCTAAGTAATTTTCTGAACTTGGAGAAGGGAGAGAGGGCCTCCCTTTTATAGAAAATCAAGAATCAAGCTTCTTGAACAAGCTAAGAGCTTGAATCAATCCATCCATACACGTGTATGGAAGATGAGTTCTGTGCCCAACAGCTGGCACAGTTGGCATCCACAACACCTGCAGAACATGCAGGAAAGCTGCCGACCAGTTGAAGTGGTCGGCCAGCTACTTACACTGGTTGGCCGACCAGTGAAAGTGGTCTACAAAGAGGCAAAGTGGTCAGCAAAGAGGGAGGAGTGGTCTGCACAAGGAAAGCAAGGCGGTGGCATAGTGGCCTACCACTTTTGGTGGTCCAAAGACCACCAAGACCAGTTGGCCGACCAAAAAACTAGCTGGCGGGGAAGAAAAGTGATTTTCAGGGAGAGAAACTGGTCTACCACCCCTATTCCACCCTCTAAGCAAGGAAACCAAGGTTTGTGCCAAAAACAAGCCAAAAAGGGATGCAAGACAAGAGTCCGTGGGACAAGGCACGCAGCCGAAAGCCTCGAAAACTAGTCTACGGACACCAAAAGTGGTCTATGGGAGGGAAAAGTGGTCTACAGCCACAAAAAGTGGTCTAAAAGACCTCTGAGTCCCTCTAGACCAAGGCAACAAGACATGGTCTAAAAACCAAGCCAAGAGGAGAACGTTAAGCAGTCCCGAGACAAGGCGCACGACCGAAGACACCAAAAATCAAAAACTAGTCTACAAGAGGGAAAAGTGGTCTACGACTACAAAAAGTGGTCTACAGACCCTTCTCTCCCTCCAAGCAAGGTCAACAAGGCTTGGTCCACAAACCAAGCCAAAACACAAAGAGTTCAGAGGCCCGAAGGCAAGGCACTCAGCCGAAAACTCCGAAAACTCAAAACAAGCACAAACATGTGCAATCAACGAGCACTTAATCAATGACGTTTGAAACTTAAATCGGTCAAAAATGGGGTGTCTACAGTTGCCCCTCTTTGACAGAACTTGTAAGTCAAGAAGTGACGGGAGTGAATGTCAAAGCCTAGAGACGACCCATTTTTGACAAGGCCAAAGACTTTAACAAACATGCAAGATAACAAAGAGATGCGCCCGTAGGCAGGGGCAAGATGCAAATGACATGCACAATGCCGAACATAACTTATGATCATGCAAAGAGGACTGATCTCACCCGGAGTTCCTCTGACTGAACTGCACATGCAACATTGTCTGGTTGTGCTAGCTTCAAATGAACCGTACATACAATATCGTGCCTGCACAAAAGGAAACTTTGACAGATACAATATAGTAGAAACACATGTAGGTAGAACGCGTATAACAATGCAAGTGAAAAGGTTGCATGACAATGCAAGCAAAACGCGCATGACAACGCAAGTGAAGAGGTGCATAACAATGCAAGTGAAAAGGTGCATAACAATGCGAGCGAAATGTGCATAACAATGCGAAGAAAAGTGTGCATAACAATGCGAGCGAAATGTGTATAACAATGCAAGAGAAATGTGCAACTTCAATTGCATGTTTGAAGCAAAATACCGAATGCGGAAATACAAGCCTTAATGAGGGCAATTCAACCGTAACCTCCGATTTACCTCTCGGAGGGGTCACAATGTACTTAAAAAGGATACACCTTGCTCTTGACGAGTGACGATGAGTCGTGCATCGAAGACTTGAATTGAAGTTCCTGCGAGGACATTTTTGAGCCGAAAAGTGTACTTTTCTTGCACTTTTTTGAGAGTCGAGGACTCCAATCATCACAAAAACACACAGGGAGGACAATGGGACCGTGAAGACCACCCAGGAGGGCTGCCGACCACCTACATAGCTTGCCGACTAGTTGTTGACCACCTAAGTGGTCGGCTGACCAGAAAAATTGGCTGGCTGACCAGTTTACACAATTTTGGGGTAATTTGGTCTTTTAACCTCGGTTCTTTAAGTACACAGCTCCAAATCACTCTTCATTCACACCTCCAAGGCCGAAATCACTTGATCTCCCTCCCTAGACCATTTTTCTTCTTAGATTCGGGCTTTATATGCGTATTCCAACGCCCCATGCGAAGTTGATTCGCGAAAAACTTTCGATTCTCTTCGTTTTGAACCGATTAGAATTTGTTTTCGAAGCTTCTATTCTCCATTTTCGCGACTTGAGGTATGTTTCTCTCGAAGTTTAGCACCTTTTCCCGGGCTTTAACTTTCTTTGACTTTTTCTCTTCCCGAGAGTTGACTTTTGTTGACTTTTTGCAATTTTGGCTTATTTCGCTCATTTTGCACCTTTTGCAGATTCTTTTCAGATGGCGAACCACATTCCACATGATGGGAGCTCCCCGAGAGCAGAGGACGAGCTTGATGTCATACCATTGCCGCCGAGGGTTCGGCCTTTTGATCCAGAGAGGTACCACTCTCAGGAGCACATCCTACCCTCGAGCATCTTTCATCATTTCACAGATTTCGCGGGACGGGCACCCGCAGACTTGCTGCTACGGGAGCCGAAGTCCCACTTATCACATCATGCG
The DNA here is from genome assembly GCA_025200525.1 of Camellia lanceoleosa. NCBI lineage: Eukaryota > Viridiplantae > Streptophyta > Magnoliopsida > Ericales > Theaceae > Camellia > Camellia lanceoleosa. Next base: position 108,833,357 of record CM045758.1, read on the forward strand.
CGCGAGGTGTGTACTTCACTTTTACATTTTCTGCGATGTATTTTGCAATTCTTGCATATTTCATGCTTTCGCTACGTATTATATATGCTCGTTCTGAACTCATTTACATACACAATGCTTCTGCTCGTTCTGAACATAACTCATAACACAGCATCCTGTTCATTTGGCACACAGCTCATACATAACACTCTACTCACTTGGCACACAGCTCACAACACGACATTCTACTCATTTGGCACACAGCTCATACACAACACTTTGTTCACTTGGCATACAGCTCTGAACACAACATTCGATTCATTTACGACACAGCTCCTAACATAACACTCTGTTCACTTGGCACGCAGCTCTGAACACAGCATTCGATTCATTTGGCACATTGCTCATAACATAACACTCTGTTCACTTGGCACGCAGCTCTAAACACAACATTCAATTCATTTGGCATACAGCTCATAACATAACACTCTGTTCACATGACATATAGCTTTGAACACAGCATTCGATTCATTTAGTACACAGCTCATAACATAACACTCTGTTCACTTGGCACGCAGCTCTGAACACAGCATTCGATTCATTTGGCACACAACTCATAACATAACACTCTGTTCACTTAGCACGCAGCTCTGAACACAGCATTCGATTCATTTGGCACACAGGTTACAGCATAATACTCTGTTCATTTGGCACGCAGCTCACAACATAACATTCTATTCATTTGGCACACAGCTCATAACACAACACTGTGTTCACTTGGTACACAGCTCTAAACACAGCATTCGATTCATTTGGTACACAGCTCATAACATAACACTATGTTCACTTGGCACACAACTCTGAACAAAGCATTCGATTCATTTGGCACACAACTTATAACATAACACTTTGTTCACTTGGCACGCAACTTTAAACACAGCATTCAATTCATTTGGCGCACAGCTCATAACATAACACTTTGTTCACTTGGCACGCAACTCTGAACACAGCATTCGATTCATTTGGCACACAGTTCAAAACATAACACTATGCTCACTTGGCACGCAGCTCTAAACACAGCATTCGATTCATTTGGCACACAGCTCAAAACACAACGCTCTATTCATTGGGCACACAGCTCATCAACACAATACTCTGTTCATTTGGGCACACAGCTCACAACATAACACTTTGTTAATTTCAAACTGAATACATTTGTTCATTCTACATGCAGGTAGCTTCCCGTTTCACACGGGGATATGGGTCGATCATTGCGAGGGAGTGGTACATGGAGCTTCCAGATGTTGTTCGACAAATTGTAAATGAGACGGGGTTCGGTCCATTTTGTATGGGGTTGTCGCATCTTCAGGCGAGTAGGACCCTCATGGGTGCACTTGTAGAGAGATGGTGGGACACCACCAACTCTTTCCATTTCTCTACTACCGAGGACATGACGATGACCCCGTACGACTTTTTGATGCTGACCGGTCTCGACGTGGCAGGCCGGCCGATCCCATACGATTTTGATATGGGCGAGTGGGAAGCAACTTGGACTTATCTGCTCAGAGCCCATCCGCTGGCCTGCAAATCATCATGCATGGTCAAGTACACCTGGTTTACGGAGCAGTACAAGGGAACTACGCCCGAGACTTTTGAAGCCATACAGCAGTATGCCCGGGGATTTCTGATGTTCCTTCTCGGGACCACACTATTCTCTAACAGGGAGAACACAGTTGGGCTTTATCTTCTCAGTGCTCTGGTAGACCTATCACAGGTCCGGCACTTTGATTGGGGCGATGCTGGCCTCGCTACCCTTTACTGCTACATGAGCGCGACCTCCCGCAAGCGCGGAGGCATAGTAGGTGGCTACTGGAGAGCTAAGGAGGTACATTCTGCCCTCTTGATTTACGTTTCTGCTTTTCATCATCTGTACACTGCACACATTGCATACATTACATTCTGTACTCTGCATTCCGCACTCAACATTCTGCATTTTCTATGTATTCTGTATTCTCATTACCACTGTCTTGCCATTCATAGCTGTGGGTTTGCGCCTACTTCCCGACGCTTGCTCCAGAGCCAGAGGTTGAGGCACCTCTAAATGTGCCATACTCGCGCAGATTCGAGGGTCAGTGTCGGCCCAGGCCTCGGGAGACATTGCCATATCTCCAGCAGTATTTTGACACCGTACGGGCGATGGAGGTAAACCAGAACTCTCAGTTCTTCATGCTTTCAGCTTTGATTTATCTTGCATATTTATGACAACTGATCAATTCCTGCATTTGTTATCCGCAGGTCACCTGGCAGCCTTGGATAGCCATGCCAAGGTATTATCGGTTCCAGTTCGTTGGGGCATGGGGCGCCTCCCGATACAGGATTTTGTTTAAGGGACCAGTCGACAGAGCCTGGTTTCTCGGGGAGCGCTTCATGCGCCAGACGATAGGTAATCTTGCTCAGGAGATTCCTTCACTGCCTCTACTGGACATGTGGTCCATAGAGAGTCTCACTCCCTAGGAGGTTGACGACCTCATGCAGGGTGCCAATGTAGTTCTTTTCCTGGAACAGGAAGAGTACACGACGTACCTCCATACATATCTGATGCCCTCGCTGATAGGTGTCCGTACCCCCACGAGAAGAGTTGCTGATATGCCATCATCGAGGCACGCCTGAAGCCAGACATTCCCGACCGGCGGGGCGATGCCGAGAGGTAGGAGTAGGGGGATGTCCCCTGCTTGGCAGTATGCTGGGTGGCCAGATCTTCTGACCGATCTGACAGGCTGGCGGTATGGGACACCTTACCAGATTCCACTGGAGGCTTCATTGCCAGATCATCGATATGTCAGTGACCCTGACTCACCACCGGTATGCTCCACAGCTTTCATTTATCATTCAGATATTTAGACATTCATTCATTCACTGATGACTTGAACTTGCATCTGCAGCCTCCTAGAGGATATACTGAGGGGTTGCTCGGGGTGGTGGCCTCACTCGAGAGTATGGTCTTGCGGAGGGAGACGCTACTGTATGCCTCCGGCATTCTCGTACTTTTCAATTTCCTTGCATTTATCATACTTCTGATGACATATTGAAACTGAACATTTCACTATATTGATTCACTGTATGTATAGAGCACATCTGACACATCACATTCACATACTACATCTGCATGCATACACTCCATGCACTATACTTGCATCTGCATCTGATATACATACTTTGGCTGATGTATTCAAACTGCCTTTTCAGGTCACACCACCACAACTTGGGCCATCCAGGCCTTCTCGAGCAGCTGGGAGAGGGGTCTCGACTCGCAGCCAAGGGAGGCGTCGATCGCCCACTAGACATGATGATGAGTCCAGCGAAGAGGAGAAGTCAGCACACCCTCAGTCAGATACATCTGCAGGCAGGGATGATGACTCCGGTTCTGGTTCTGAGGGCAGAGGCGACGCTGAGAAGGATTCCGAGGACGGTGATTCTGGTTCAGACCGGGGTGCCGGCGGCGATGGTGCAGAGGCTGCTCAGCCGAAGAGGGTGAAGAGGGCCTCTCTATCTTGAGCCCGATAGCATCGATTCAGACGCTTTTGCTTCATTTTCTTTTTACCAGTAGTTGTAGCACATTGTACAGCGTTAGGCAGTTTTATTTTCCTTAAAACTTGTACCTTGTTGTAAAAAGAAACAATGATGGAATGAAAACAGCTTTTTGTTCAAAAAGTGTTGTATTTGTATTCTAAGCATCGCATCGCATCATTTTGCACAAAAATGAGATTGAATAGAAATGAACATTCATGTATTGCCAAGTCAGGTAAGGAACCAACATAACAAACTAAACAACTTAACTCAAAAACAATTCATTAAATGAATTACAACAACTCGATAAACAAATGAGTAACAACTCGATAACAAAAGAACAATAACTTGATAATCAAAGAGTAACAACTCGATAAGCAAAACTTAACAACTCGATAAGCAAATGCATATTGGACAAACAATGCAACAGAACGCATCTGGAACAGAAGTAAACTCAGACCTTCAACACTCTCAGCACATAGAAAGGCTAGAGACTTTCTTCTAGAGGCAAGCAATAGCTGTAGACCACATTTTTGCTCATGGCCGACCACCAAAGAAGGCTACCGACCATTTTTTTGGTCTGCAGACCAGAAAACATGGCTGGTCGACTAGAAAAAGTGGCTGGCCGACCAGTTATGCTGGGGACCTCCAGATTCTTGCCACATGTCCTCCAAACAGTGCCTTATCCTCCATAAAGGTTCCAGCTTCGTGGTTCCCTTATTCTAACTCAGTTTTGCACCAAATGGAGGCATTTCTTGTCCAAAATCTCACAAATTGGATTGCTACCTTAGATGGCTCGAAGAAGCTGAACTTCCGAGGCTCCGGCATAAATGCACTATTCACGCTGAGCTGCACCCCGCTACGTTTTCCATTCCTCTATGCCGCGGCAAGGTGTTGGAATCCGGTAACTCACGTTTTTAGCTTTGGCGGACAAGAGATGCGTCCCAATTTCGAAGCCTTCCAAGCTTTAATGGAATCCGAGCATGAGGAAGAGATCTTGCCCCAGTTCTGCTTCGGCCACGTCTAAGCCTTGGGACGGATGTGCGGGCTCACTTTGCATGTCGCTCGGTCTTTGATTTGCGATGGAGAGCTGGACATTCCGAGCTTGATTCGTCGGTTTCTGATGCCGGTGACCGCGACAGTCATCACTGGCAGGGTTTTCGGCAATATGCGCTTTGCTTGTGCATGTTGTCTCTTTTCTTGCTTGCTCCAGGCTCCGGTGGGTTTAGCGCCCGTTTGATTAAGGTTGCCCAAGGCTTAAAAGAGGGCAAGAGCTGCATCGCCATGACACTAGCTGAGACATTGATGGGTTTGGACGGTTTCTATCGCCGAGGGATGACTAGATTCACGGCGAGTCCACTGCTACTGCAGGTAATGTTTTCCACCCCATCTCAGATATATTTCTTACATCACTCGGCCCTCAGGCTCGATTTTTCTCTCAAAACCCTTTTCTCACTTTTCTCTCGACGTACACCTCTATATTCTTTAATCTCTCATTTTTCATCCCTCCCAAGATATGGTTGATGGATAAGTTGAAAGTTGTGGACTCATGCCCAGCATATTCAGCTCGCAGCTATTTCTTCCGGCGACGTCTAGTTGATGCCCCTGATGAGGGATGGTGGTGCGAATGGATGTGCAGTTTGTCTGCTGCCAGCATTGCTTGGCGCTGCCCTTGGCTTAATTTGCCGGCGATGAGCTACAGCATGACTCGCCAGCCTGGGATTCAGTTGATCGGTCTAACATATTGTGTCCTTTACTTTCCATTTCGATTTCGGCACCAGTTCGGACATGATCAGACTTGCCTAGAAGAAGGGATAGAGTACCCTGCTGCATTTTCCGTCTGGCGCCTGACTAACTCGTTATGCTGACATGGAGGGGCGAAACCGGCCCCGCTTCCACTTTCAGTTGCACCCTATCTGATGAGTGCATAGCTTGGCTTGATGAAGAGGCACAAGTTGGGCCTACTTTGGCATCAGAGGTTTCCACAAGCGCTGGTAGGGGGCGCAAGAACACCTGACTTGACTATGCCCCGAATTTATTGCTTTATCAGTCCTTTCAAGTTTTCTTTATGAATGTAATAAAAAGCAACTTCAATTTGTATTCAAGAGTAGGAGAACTCTGTACTGAAATCAATGTAATTGAAGGTCGTGGGTACTGAAAATTTTCCGTTTGGTCCAAAAATGGTCTAAGTTGTAAAAAGATTAATTTGAGCAAAATCAACTTTTATTAAAACTTTTCAAAACCATTTTCGATATGGATCACAACTGGACACGCTTGAGATCTATCACTGAGATGTACAACCCTGGATCCCAGCAATTGGAAAGTTGCCCCTAGCCTGAATAGCACTGCACTGGAGATCACAAATGAGCTCTTGAATGCATAATAGACAAAGATGACCAACATGATCACATGGACAAAATTGATTTGGAAGTGTTTATGGCTGGACTTCAAAATGAAGTTGCCTACGTATCCCAATGATGGGAATCAAGCCTTACGTAGTTCAGCTCAGGTTCACACATGTATTAACCCTCTCCTTTTGCGCTCTAATTTTGCCAAGGCCGCCATTTTTGGGTTTTCAACCTTACGAGCTCAGTTTTTATCATTTCAAATTTTTCATGCTCTAACTTTTGCCTAGGTCGCCCTTTCGGGTTTTCGGCCTAGCGAGCCACTCAGGGATAGTATTTCTTCAACTTGTCCATGTTGATCGGCTAGAAGAACTCTAGGCCATCTAAGTCCATCAGAACGACAGCTTCGCCCGACCAGATAGACTTGATGATGTAAGGGCCAGTCCAATTGGGCCTGAACTTGCCCCTAGGGTCGTGGATGGGAGCTCGGTTGTCTTTGAGCACAAGATCCCCCTCTTTCAAATTCCTAGACTTAACCTTCTTGTTGAAAGCCTTGGCAATTCTTCGTTGATAGCCTTTGACGTGATACAGTGCTTTCAGCCTTCTTTCATCAATGAGCATGAGTTTTTCGAACCTGTTTTGCTGCCAATCTGCCTCAACTATCTGACACTCAGCCAATACCCGTAATGACGGAACCTCAACTTCGATAGGCAGAACAACCTCTATCCCATAAACCAAGGAATACGGAGTTGCCCTAGTAAAAGTTTGAATTGAAGTCCGGTAGCCCCAAAGAGCAAATGGCAGCTTATCTAGCCAATCCCTGTAGGTTTCCACCATCTTCTGTAGAATGTGCTTGATGTTCTTGTTGGTGGCCTCAACAGCTCCGTTGGTTTGCGGCCGATATGTAGATGACTTATGAAAAGCCACGTTGTACTTCTCCAACAAGTCGATCACCTCCTTCTTGAAGTGGGAACCATTATCTAAAATAATCTCGTTAGCGACAGATGATGTTGTTCCTAATGAACTTTGCGACATGCGATACCTTCAACACCGCATAAGATTGGGCCTCAACCCACTTCGTGAAGTAGTCTATCGCTACCAGAATGTACTCATGCCCGTTGGAGCCCTTCGAAGTGACAGCCCCAATTACATTAATCCCCCAGACTGAAAACGGCCACGGCGAAGTCATGTTGTATAGCTTCGACGGCGGAATGTTCATACGGTTTGCATGGATCTGACATTTGTGGCATCGCCGAACAAAGCCAATACAATCCTCCTCCATGGTGGACCAGTAATAACCCTGTCTAAGGATCTTCCGAGCTAGCATCACCCCGCTCATGTGCGCTTCGCACTCTCCTCTATGGATGGCCTCCATCAGGCGCTTGGATTCTTCAACATCAACACACAGCTTATGCATCCCAAGATGACCCCGCTTGTACAGTTTATCCCCGCAGACGATGAACTGAGCAGCCATTCTTCGAATTGCCCTCTTATCTTTGGCATTTGCCCCTGGTGGATACACTTCCATTTCCAAGAAGTTCCAGATGTCGTAATACCAGGGATTCTCATCTTGTACCTCATCTATGGCAGCAATCAGCTCATAGGTTGGCACGAATTTCTGTTCAATGATGATCGGACGCATCCAAACTCTGAAAGAGATGTCTATCATAGAAGATAGAGTTGCTAATGAATCAGTGAACCTATTGTTCTCTCTTAACAGATGGGCGAAATTCAGTTTCTCATACCAAGGAATCAGCACGTCCAAGGTCTAGTGATAGATTCTCATATTCTTTTCTTTAACTTTTCAATCTCCTTTAGCTTGAGATACAACAAGGTTCGAGTCCCCGATGACATCCAACCGTTTTGTCCCTAGTTCCAGGGCGACTTCTAGTCTAGCAATACATGCCTCATACTCTGCCTCATTGTTCGATACTTTGAAACGGAGTTTGAATGCTAGAGGTATACGGAAATTGTCAGGTGCTATCAGCAACACCCCTATCCCATATCCGTATTGGTTTGACGCTCCGTCAAAGTACATCGTCCAAGTTTCTTTTTTCGCATGCAGAATGGCCTTGTCTAGGAACAGATACTCAATTGCTTCATCCCCTTCAACTGGGTGGTCAGCTAGGAATTCCGCTACCGCTCTCCCTTTCACTGACTTGCGCGTCATGTACTTCAAATCGAATTCGGAAAGTAGAAGCAGCCAACGGGCTAGCCTACCCGTAAGTGCTGGTTTCTCGAAGAGATATTTAATGGGATCTAATCTCAAAACCAGTATTACAGAGTGAGCTAACAGGTAATGCCTCAGCTTCCTGGTAGCCCATACCAAGGCCAGACAAGCCTTCTCCAGCGGAGTGTAGCGGGTCTCGTAATCCAGCATTTTCTTGCTCAGGCAATAGATAGCCTTCTCCACTTTGTCCTCAGACTCCTGTGCAAGCATGCAGCCTATTGTCGTTTCAGTCACTGAAAGGTACAGAATCAACGGTTTTCCCGACTCAGGCGGTGACAACACAGGTGGATTCTGTAGATATTATTTGATCTGCTCAAAAGTAACTTGGCATCGGTCGTCCCATTGGAATTTCTTTCCTTTCTTCAGAAGACCAAAGAGTGGTTCACAAGTCAAGGTTAATTTTGCAATAAACCGTCTTATGAATTGCACTTTACCCAGAAAGCCTCGTACCTCCTTTTCAGTCCTCGGTGGTGGCATTTCTAAGATGGCCTTGATTTTGGAATGGTCGATTTCGATGCCCCTTTGTGTGATCAAGAACCCCAGCATTTTCCCTACTATACACCAAATGTACATTTCTGAGGATTCAGCCGCAACCGATACTCTCTAATTCCTTAGACTTGACAATCATGTCGTCCACATACACCTCAACCTCTTTATGGATCATGTCGTGCAAAATTGTGGTTGCAGCCCGTTGATATGTAACCCCAGCATTCTTCAGCCCAAACGGCATCACCCTATAATAATCGGTTCCCCACGGGGTAGTGAAAGCAGTCTTCTCCCGATCTTCGGGTGCCATCAAAATCTGATTGTAGCCTAAAAACCTATCCATGAACGAGAGCAGCGCATGCCTAGCAGTGAAGTCCACTAATTTGTCGATATGCGGCAGAGGAAAGTCGTCCTTCGGACTGGCTTTGTTCAAATCCCTAAAGTCCACACATACCTGAATTCTGCCATCCTTCTTCGGCATCGAAACTATATTGGCCAACCAAGTTGGGTATTCAGATACCAGCAGGAACCCTGCGTCAATTTGCTTGGTGACCTCTTCTTTGATCTTCAGAGCCCAGTCCGAGCGGATCCTTCGGAGCTTCTGCTTAACAAGTCGGGCCTCTGGGTCAAGAGGGATCCGGTGCTGTACAATCTCAGGATCGATTCCAGGTATGTCTTCGTAGGACCACGCGAAAACATCTTTGAAATCTTTTAATAAAGCGACTAAGCGCTCGCGCTCCTCCGAAGACAACGTGGACCCGATTTGGACTAGCCGCGGGTCCTTCTCAGTACCAATATTAATTGTGGTGATTTCATCTACCAACGGTTTTACAAACCTCTCCTGCTCTTGATCAATCAAACGTTGTAAAACAGGAGGAATTTCTTCCTCGTTGTTTCCATCAAAATTTTGAAAGTCTTGATTAATGCAATAAATTAAAGGCACAAAAAAGTACTCGGAAGCCACAGCTATATCATTCTCATTAATAACATCCAGTCCGCCTGATTCCTCTGTTACAACAGACTCAAAGGAAAAAGAAAAAGATGACCTGGATAGGACAGTGGCATCCGGGTTATCACCCCCAAGAATACCGGACTCAGACTCAGACGAGCTGGAACCTGATTTCGACTCCACAGACTCAGTGGAATCAGATTCCGGCTCACTACCTGACCCAATGCTGCTCAATAAAAAGCCCTCCGTGTATTGCCAGACGAGGGAGGGTGCGATGGATGCATACAAAATGTTTGAAGATGGGCTCACAGCCGCTTCATTCCCGGTCATGGAGACTAAGAAGTTATTCCCCAAGTACTTCTGTACGATATGAGGATCTGAGAGTAAACAAGCCAGTGCTACCCCCATTTCAATCTCTATGCTCTCGGAATCCTCCTCCTTACACTGCTCAGCCTCAGCTGGTGGGTCTGTCTGCTCTTCGGCAACATCATCCCCGAACAATTGCAAGTCAAAGAAAATCTCAAATCCCGGCAAGCACCGCCTCTCTGCATTTAGCCATGGCTCTGAGAAGCCGTAGAATAGGAAGTCTTCCCCCTCCCGGACAAAGCATCCATTCAGGGTACCCTGGATAGGTCGGTGCATCAACTCATAATGCTTCCCGGCCTGCTTTGCTCTGGCTCTTCCGGCCATCTCTTTTCCTTTCCTCACCCAGTCCTTCTTGGTAGGCAGATAACCTAAACCAAAGATAAGTGGGTTATGCGGCACTTCGGCCGATGTTGCAACACCTTTCCGGTCACTTCGCCCTAATCCCATCCCGGGGATGTGCTGAAGCTTGTTCATAAGGTAGAGATCGGTAATCGACGTATAGCCCTCATCAATGACTAGTATATTCTCACATAACAGGCCTTAGCTAGAGTAAATTCTGACAAAAACACATCCTCTGCGCCATGCTCAATTTCCAGGACTGGTGTAGAAACCTCTGGCGGCGGATGGATTGAAGAATTCCCAAAAACGATTGCCACCCCCTTCCCGTGGGGGTATTTTAGCATTTGATGCAAGGTGGAAGAGACGGCCTTCACCTGGTGCAGCTACGGCCGCCCTAAGAGTAGATTGAAGGTTGCTGGAACGTCCAAGACATGAAAATCAATATCGTGTTGTCCTGGACCAACTTGAGTCTAAATATGTACAGTCCCCATCACCTCTCGGCTGGTATTATCGTAGGCCCGTATCACCTGGGCAGTAGGTACAAAATCCACAGGCTTCAACCCAATAGCATATGCCGTTCTCGACGGACATACGTTGATAGCAGATCCTGTGTCAACAAGGACTACCGGTATCCATTTCTCTCTACACTCAATAGAGATGTAGAGTGGTTTGTTATGATTTGAGCCCTCAGGCGGCAGTTCCTTGTCAGTGAAGGTTAATGTCGAGGAAGCTCCTCCCGAAAAAACCAACCCTACCAACTGCTCGGGTGTGGTATTGTAGACACCCCATTTTTGACCGCCCTCAAGACTTGGGCATTACTGATGGTTTGCTCGGTGTTGAGAGATGTGCAGGGCAAGGATTCAATTCCTTCGGCAAGGAGAGAGGCAAACCCTTCAAAACACTTTGTCTAGGGGTTTGGAGTTGAAGAAAAGAAGAAAGGAGAGGAGAAAACTGGTTTGGGACAAGTTCGGCATAGATCCGGGTAGAAGGGAATCGAGCAGCCCTCGCTAAATCGGGCTTATTCAATTCAATACTTGGAGTTAAGCTATGAGGCCACCATCATTGGAAAGAAGACTTCTGGGGCTTCACTTTGCACTCAAGAATCTCCTAGAGCCAAGTCCGGGTGGAGGAGATATGATTGGTTGAAGCAGGGGATCATTCCGGTTGGATCAAGTCTGCGCGACTTCACGGAAAAGGGCATAACTTTTTGCAAAGGAGGAATTTTGATGCAAGGTTTGCGCCATTGGAAAGCTAACTTCCGGGGCTTCGATTTGCATATCCACCGGCCATGATTTGACCAAGGAATCATCCATCGGCACTCTATTTAGCCGACCGGCCGAAAAGAGTGCCGACCGGCACTTTATTTTGGACAATGATCGAATCTTCTAGCCGACCTGAACTCTTTGAACCCCCAAACTGCGCATACCAGTTGTGCCGGTGGGATGCATGAATCAGATCCACGATGCATCCATGTGCCTATTTTGCACTCTTTTGGCCTTTATTTTGCACCCTTTGCTCATGGCTTCTTGAGGAAGCCTTGACCCTTTGTCTTAGCTTCCTCAAGAAGCCTTACCGGTATCAAGCTTCCCTTACAAGCCTTGCACCCTTTGACCCTTTGAAACTTAGCCTCTAAGTCTTGTTTTGCTTGCCTATATAAGCATGCCCCCTCTCCATTGCTCAAGGGTTGGCGATTCTAAACAAAAAAACCAGAGAATAGATATATATATCTAACATATATATCTACAACCCTATATCTATCTCATTCAACCTCCAAACTCCATAGTTCTTGGGCCATTCCTTCACCAACCCATAGCACAACACCACCACATCCATTTCCAACGACCTGGGGCTGTTCTTCAGAGCTTAGGAGCACCTAAACTTGGTCCAAGAGGTCTTTGGTTTCTTTGGTCTTCAAGGGTAAGTCTTCATCTTCCCCTTTCTAGCTTTTTCTTGCTTCACATCTAAGCCCTAGTTGCAAGCACTTTTGGGCTCCGACCCAAACTTCAAATAGTCTTATTTTGGGGTCCTCTTCATGTTTGATTAGGACCCCTTGCCGTTTGGTGGCTGCATCTAGCACCTATCTCAATATCCTCTTGTATGCCATGTTTCTTGCATAGAATATTTGGCTTGTGTATGATCTGTTTCAGAGCATGATGTAAGCTAAGAATAGGGTTATTTTGAGCCCTTCTTCAACATTGTTGAAGGGCTCAACATTGTTTTCATACTCCATGTGCCACTTGCTTTGAAATCCATGTGATTTACCGTAATCTTGCATGCTTTCTTAGCCTATCTTGCTTCTGTTTTTGTGGCTGGTCATACACTGAAAATGTGCTTATTTTGTCATGTATAAGATCTGTTTTTGGTTTTTTAGGTCATCCATGACATGCCTTGTATAGCCACTTTGCATTTTGGCTTGCTAGCCTTAAGTGCATGAGTATATAGCATGTGTTGCTTGCATCATTTTAGTGGTTTGGAACCATCTAGCATGCTATTTCAGTCCCTTTTGTGTGCTTGTATGCTTACCTTAGTTGTCTCTTTAGTGCTCTAAAAGTATGTGTTGTGTACTCCATGTTTTGGCCTTAATGCATACCTTTGAATTTGAACCATCTAGATGCCATCTAGGGGTCCTTTGGGCTTAGTTTTATGTGTTAAAACTCTGATTTTAATTGTTTAAGTATTGCCATGTGTGGTTGTACTAAGTGTGGTTCAAAGCCTCATTGGCTTGCCTTAATGCTTGGACCATTTGTATGCATGCTTAGCCTACTTTGTTGCTTGATTTGGCATCATTTTGTAGCATGATTTGAGCTTTCTAAGCATGCCATGTATCCATGTTTACCCTCTTTTAAGTGTGCTTAAAAGTTGCTCTTTGATGCATAAGTGTTGGACCTTGTATGCATGCATGTTTGTGTGTACACTAGCCCTCATTCCCATGACACTATGGCCCTTTGTTTTAGGCCTATTTAGGGCTGCCTAATCCATGTTTAAGTCCATCCTTCATTTGGTTTGCATGCTCGCCTTGCATGTTTACTTGTATGTTTTGCATGAGTGCATTACATTGTTCACATTGCATGCTAGATGACATGTTTAGGGCTTCATTGTATTGACATGCATGCTAGGCCTCTTGAAGTGAGTGTGATAGAGGCTTAGCACCCTTATGTGCTTGTTTGCATTACATACATTTGAAATCAAATTTGCACACTTGGTTCTTGGGCCATCACGCATCGAAATCGCGATTGGTGGTCGAGAACCAAGGACTATACTCCCTTGAGTCACAAATATGATAAGAAGTATGGTTGGTGCAAACATTTGTCCCAAAATTCCATATCATGCACTGCTGCTGTTTGTTGCTGTCAAAACTGTCTCCTGCAGGAATTTAGTGCCGACCGGCAATCTTTTTGTGCCGATTTGCTTTCATTGCGGTCGGTGGCCAAACCCGCAAGTGGCCAAACCCTTCACGGTGGTGATCCTCGGTATGTGGAAGGTGTCCCAGACTTTAGCAATTTTCGAGGAGGCGGGGATGGTGAAACAGGCGGCGATGGCATGGCGCGGGTTCCGGGCAAGCCATCGAGCATGCATCATTCACGCATCCCAAAGGCGAGGTGACCCCTTTTATTTCACATTTATTTATTCAAGATTGGAATTTGTAATATTCATTCTTTATTTCGGACTGTATTATTCTTTTGGTCCCTCCGAGTGAGGGCGCAATTGTAATAAGTGTGTGTGAGTGGGTGTATGTCTTCCAATCCCCATTTCTTTCTCCCTTTTATTTACCCGCTTATATTGGTAGATTAGGGCACATTTAAATTAGCATACCTTATGCAATGCATGCGTGCACACATGCATTTGTTTACATGCACGGCTCGGTACATCATACAAATTGCATTGTATTTTCAATTCCAAATTGAATATATGCTATCGTCGCATTTCACATGCCATGTTTAGGGTTAGCGAGCCTACTCTAGATTACATCTCTGCGTGTGGTGCATTAGCCACTTAACATGAACTAGGTCATACATGTTTGCTAACTAGTTTCTTTGTTTTGTACAGTCTGATGTAAGTTTTATGGCTTTAGCATATCGCAGCGTGTGAATGTTTACCATGACAATATGTTTGCCATCGACTAAGTGCTTACATGATAAAATTGTTTGAATGCACTGTGGGTGGAGGTTGGATTGCTTGAGTTGGGACAACTCATTGAAATCCGTATTTTAGCCTACTTGCGGTAGCAAAATCTAACACATTTTTGAGACAAAAGCGGATATGCAATGTTTATTTCCAAGTTAGGCGACCTAGTCTATACTTTTGTCTTTGTCGCATCACATAGTAATTCTAGGTTAATAACCGAATAAGAGCATAATGTTTTCAAAAGCGGATATCACGGTTAGTAGAGGCGGTCTTGGACGGCGAAAGAATGCTCATAGTGACCTTCCGATCGTACCCAAGCTCCCGAGCCAAGACCACTTTGGTGATGACGGACGTGTGGCCTTCGGCACCGAGTCAGGGTTTCCTAAATTTCCCAATTAAAAATATTTAGGTGGCGACTCTGTAATCTGGCAAAGCAGTCCATGTTTGGCACTACTTTTCAAAAAAATCTGTTTTCTCATACGATTTGCCGGATTCGGACTCTTTGGTTCATTTAGAACCGACACACAAAAGAGTCCGAATCAGGCGAGGTCCCTCGCGGACGTGCCTGATTTCAGCGACTCATTGAGATTTAGAGAGCTTGACTCGAACTCGTGATATCTGTTTGACTACACTTATGTGTTTCTTTGCATTGCATGTGCATTGGTGCGCCTAGGACACCGTGTTGGCCATCTGCTATTCTGGCGGTTTCTTTGGAGGCTTGTCTTGTCAAGGCATGACCATAAGGTGACGGTTGCGGGCTCTGCCAAGATGGGAACACAAACCGGTTTTCGGGGCACCCTTTGACCATTCGACCTAGTGCATATTCGGATCCATAGTGACCATTCCAAACTAGGGACGGGTTGCTCACCGATATTAGGTTGTTTGAAACGGCTGCGTGCGTAGTGAAACCCTAGCTCGACAAAAATAGGGCGAAACCCTACCCCAACATAGGGGTGTATTGGCTCTCATTTACTTGCTATGTGCTTTTAGAGTGTATCTCTCTGAGGAATGCATATACCGATCCCATAAATCTGGGTATCCCGAGGGCACTAGTATCGATGTTTTGAAAATCGATTATATCTGCGGGTATCGATTGATTTGAGGCGATGATTTGAAACGATGATCGATAATAGAATCTGATCGCTCGGCTTTGTTCATATCCGTTCGATGAAGTTGGTGAGATCTTTGTCTGCTTTCTCTTTTGCTAGGTAGTCTTGGAATCATAGCCCGAAGGCTCCACTATCCCGGGTACATTGGATTTGTCAGATAGACTTTGTCAAGTCGAGACTCAGTTCAAAATGTCGGGGCGAGAAGGCTAGTCGGGCATAGACCACCGATTACAATGACTACGGATCAGTGATCTTTGAGCAGTCAGGTTGAGAGTCCCAAGCCTACTGCAGACACATATATACCGGTTGCTCGGTCGAATCAGGACAATATGTCAAGTCTGGAAGAGATGGTGCGCCAACTCCAGGATAGTATGAGAGCCATGCAGCAAGACGCTGTCCATCAAGCAGAATTCGCCAAGCAACAGGCTGTGGTCATAGCCCAACAGGCAGAGACAATTGCCAGGTTAGAACAGCAAACTGGAGTATCTACTTCACATCAAGCTCCTCCCCCACCAGGAGCTCCAGCACCTGGGGAGGCACCCGATGTCCAGGAAGATACGGACATTCCGATAGGGCCGGACCCCACAGCATTGAAAGTGAGCAAGCTTGAGAAATTGTTTAAGAAGTCTCAAGGGGCCCACTCTATTCCTGATATAGAGGATGGTTATACCAACTCAATGGTGACATTACCAGATTAGTTCAAGATGCCACATATCGATCGATTCGATGGCTCTGGAGACCCAATGGTGCACCTCCACCTGTTTTCTGATATTTTGAGACCAATGGGTTTGACCACAGCCCAGAAATTGTCACTATTCGGCCGAACCATGCAGGATAGCCACAACTGGTATCGAATGGAGAACTCGTGAAGCAATTGGGAAGAGATGGCTGAGGCCTTCAGTGATCAATACTCCTACAACACACAGATTGAGGTCACCACTCGTGATCTTGAAGTCACCCGCCAAGGGCCAAAGGAGGGTTTCTCAGAGTTCGTGACGAGATGGAGGGTAAAGGCCTCAATGATGACTACAAAACCTTCCGACAAAGATCAGATCAGGATGATCGTTCGGAATCTGCATGGCAAGTTGCTACAAAAGATGGTCATTCTACCTCTGTTTACCTTTCCAGCCCTTCATGAAATGGGGGTTCAAATCGAGGATGCCATCAAACAAGGGATCTTTGCAGAAGATAATGAGCCTTTGAAGATGAATGTTGCTCATGATCCCAATGCTACTATTGATGGTAGCAATTTGAAATGCTTTCGAAGTAGGCACTATCATCACTTCCTCAATGGCCAAAAACCTACCACTTCACCTAAGCCCCAAGCCCGAATATTCCTCCCTCTTTACATGAGTCTCTGTCAAGCTTTGAAAAAGCTGCGAGAAGAAGGGCACCTAGAACTCCTAGAAGCCCAACCCCTTTCAAACCCACTCCCAGCCAGACATAACCCTTCCAAATACTGTATGTACCATCGGTGGCCTTGATCATGGCACCAATTGCTACTGCATCGTCATGAGATCCAAAACCTCATTGACAACCAAACGATAGCTCCACCTTCGCACCCCAATGACCAAATACCTCATCCACATCTCAATCTAATCCACACATTGGCCATCCCTTGACCCGACATATATATCACCCCAGCCCATTTGCCCAAACCGAAGGTGTTTATCCCGGAAAGCATCGACTTATGCATGATGGGTGCATCTGAACCCCAATCATCTCAAACCCATGAACCCACTACTACTGAGCTGATAAGGATGATCGAAGATCTTCAGAAGCAGGCGAATCTAGCCTTTGGAGTTTTGGCTCCGTCATCAACCGCATCACATACCGGAGTTCATGTCAAAAGGCTCCCTAATCTCGGGGACGGACGCATTGGGAGAAGGCCAATCTTTTAGCAAAATGGAGGCGATGATAAGAACAAGGCAGGGCAAGCATTGGTCCCCATGAACATCTTGATTGGGATATTGAGGCTTTGAAAGTCGAAGGTGAACAAGCAACAAGTACTCGCATTTGTTGCAAAAGCGTGGATGACACTTTTGCTACTCAAAATGAGAGCCGTCTGAATCAAGGGCAAGTCATGAAAACGCCTTTGTACTGTGAATGTTCCTTCGACTCGGTCTCGTGCTCGGAAGAGATCAAAAACTCGATCGGCGCGTTAATCCCTCTGCCAGTGCATCCAGCAAAAAGCCACAAACGGACAAATACCCACCTCGGGGCGAGTGTTCGCCCATTGTACATGTCTCTATCAGTGACCTTGAGGGTCTTGATTAGAAAGGGCACCTTAAACCCCTAGAATGCGACCTTTGCCAAATAAACTTCCTCCCTCTCATGATCCGACCAAATCTTGCGCCTTCCATCAACAAGTCGGCCATGTCGCGGCGGTTGTTATCGCCGCCGCCACGAAATACAAGATCCGATTGACAACAAGGTCATCGCCCGCACCAACTCAGAAAGTCTATCGGCCTTTGGATCGGTGAACTTGGGGATAATGTGAATGTGATCGAGGTGAACCACTGTGGCGGCGTTCGATTTACTTCAAACGTGGTGGACGGCATGCAATCGCTTTGAGCGATGTGCAAATCTTTGTTAATTTTGCTTTCGACTTGGGTATTGGGTCGATTTTGTTGTGTTGCTTCGAGTCTGTCTCCATATTTTGAGTCGATCTTTTTTATTTCGGGTCATCTTGTTGTATCGAGTCGATCTGTTTTGTTGAAGTCGGTGATTAGGAATGTTACCTCGGACATCACTATCTTGTTTTGTGTTTATCTTTTTGCTTTCTTTTGAGATTGTTTACGCCAGGGCGGTTGTGCTTAACAGATCTTGAATGAAACAGCGATGATTTTCACACTCTCGTGTTTATACGCGTGTGCAGTTGTACAGAAATTCCAAGTGAGATGGCGTGTTGATAAGAAGTCGTGACTTTTCATGCCTTAAAATCATTGCATTGACCTAAGTTTTTCAAAACTTTTGAACATCGCACTTCGAAAACAAAGAGGAGGAATTCCTCTGGATTTGTAAACTTTGATCAAATTGAGAGAAAGAGGCATGCTAAGCCCTTAATGAATGAAATCATGCTTGTTAGCGTGAAATCTTGAGAAGGACCACTTGATCCAGATTGGTTCCGCATCAGTTTTCTTGACGAGCAAATCGTCGCCTTCTTAAAAACTTTCAAAAACAAGATATTTTGCGCGGTCCTGCGAAGACATGTGTGGAATCGCTCTTGAGATTGTGTAGCTTAGGATCGCTCTCAGCCTCGAGACTCGACCTCCCCCCCAATTTTCAAGCCTTGGACCAGCATCCAAAATGTTCAAAAGATAGCTATCAATGCGACGCCTGTGTGGCCCAATTCAAAGCAGCCCTCGAGCAAGAGGCATCAGAGTCCGATCAGGAAGATCAGATCCCACTAAGCAAAGCTCGAAGTAGCCGTGATGGACCTTCGCAAATCAACACAATAGCGTTCTCCTAGATCTGAGAGGCTTCAATCTCAAAACCATTTGGCATGGACTTATTACACTTTTACCTTTGAGGCTCGGCTGAAATTTGAAACCCTAAGGGCTACTGTGCAAAAGTTGGAGCAAGCAAAAAAAATACATACAAAAAAAATATATATATATATATACAAAAAAAAGAAAAAAAGAAAAAGAAAAAGAAGATCGCAAGGTCGAAAACCATCGAGGCGCCTTGGCAAAAGTTAGAGCCCTAAAGAAAAAAAAAATGAAAAAATGAAAAAGAATTGAAAAGAAAAGAAAAAAAGCTCATAAGGTCGAAAACACACCTTGTGCACCTTGGCAAAAGTTAGAGCATAAAAAAGGAGAGGTTAAATACCCGAGTGTACCTTAACCCCGAACTACGTAAGGCTTGATTCCCATCTTTGGGATACGTAGGCAACTTCATTCTGAAGTCCAGCCGTAAAACAATTCAAATTCAATTGTGTCCATGAAATGGTTTTGATCATCTTTGCCTTCTCTGTATCTAAGAGTCTGGTTGTGTTCGTCGCTCTGAGGACTGACTACAAGTACACTGCGATGCTATCCAAACAAGGGGCAACTTTCCGTTGCCATGCAGTGTTCTTCAGACAAGGGGCAATTTTCCATCGCTTATGGATCCGGTGTTGCGCATCTCAAGAGTAGGTTCCGTGCTTGTTGAGCATTGGCCGTTTGCAAAAAAATAGTTTTTGAGAATTTTTACTGAGGTTGACTAATTCTCTCGAAAATTATTCCATCTTTTCAAAAAACTGGACCATTTTCTTGGACCCAAAAAAGGAAAATTTTCAGTGCTCATAGCCTGACTTGCATGATTTTAAATCAAAAAGTTGAATAAGCATGTTAATCTAACTTTCATGTTGGTCAAACTTGTTTTAAAACCAAAAACAAAAATGGTCGAAATGATGAACTAGGGGCACAGTTGAGTCAGCTTCTGTCTTTTCCCCATTTTCAACATACTTGCCAAGAAAGGCACTCTACGCCGAAGAGCTGGCACAAGTCAACAACAAAGGGTGAAAGCTCTCTCACCCTCAAGCAAAGGTATTAAGTCAAGTCGGAAGCAATTGGAATGGATCAAGATGTTCCACTTCCTCATCTCGACAGATCTAACCACGTCAAAACTCCCAATGAGGCATCATCAACCGATGTTAATCTGCGGATTTGCTACACCGGTTGTGGCACAACCCTCTTTGGGAAAGTTCCTTTGTTGTAAGCGTAAGAAGAAGAATCTAGCAGAATGCTAGGGGCAAGAACCGTAATTTCTGTTTATCCATCAACCGCCTCGGGAAGGGATAAAAATTGAGAGATTGAAGAATAGAGATGTGCGTTGAGAGAAAAAGTGAGAAAAGGGCTTTTTCGGAAAAGCGAGCTGAGGGCGAGTGATGTGAGAATCACAAATGAGAAAGGGTGGGAAATAATACCCGTGAAACAGGCTCCTGTGCATTTGAGTCTTCGTTGTATTTTGTTTGTCTCGAGTCTTGTTTTGAGTCGTTTCAAGTGTCAATAGATGTGTTTAGGTTGTTTACCTTTATTTTCCGTTGTTGGGTGCGTCTTTCTTTGTGTTCGTCGTAGGCTCAATACAGTTAAGAATTCATTTCTTAATTTCAAAAAGAAACCAAATCATCTTGTGCTCGAGTCGTGCCATTCTCCGAGTTGTGCAAAACAAGATTTGTTCTTTCATAAAACTGCAGAGTCCGCCCCCGATAAGTGTGAACAGTAGAACAAGGACCTATCTGAAGCTATATAGGTTCCAGACTGCAAAGCAAAAGAAAAGAGGGAAAATCGAAGCATCTGAGTGTGTTTCACCTTCAGCAAATTCCGTGATTGTACTCCGGATGTACCCCTTCAAGCTTGTCAATGCTACCGAAGTATGAGTGCGCCTCTATCTCAAGTGTAAGCCTGCTTCAAGTCGGAACGGCAATTAAAGCAGCAGCAGATGTTATCTCTTGCCGATATGAACAGGGTGTACCCTTTTTTTTGAGTGTGTCGCAAAGCCCTCTGAGAGGTAAATCGGAGACACTAGAGTACACATTTGATGCTCCTCTATTGCATAGAATATGAACTTTCATATACACTGTTGATTGCATGCGTGCCGCACATCGTTATGATTCATGCATAAAATATGCTTGCCTTCAAGATCGCACGGAAAATGCCCCCATACTTGCATAGAAGATGCATTTCATCGCACTTTCTTGTGCATTTTATCTCACTCGCGCTGTTTAGCGTATCGCGCTGTTTAGTGCATTTCAAATCACTCGCGCTGTTTAGCGTATCGCACTGTCTAGTGCATTTCAAAACACTCATTTGTTTAGCGTGTCGCACTATTTTGTGCATTTCAAAACACTTTCATTTGTTTAGCGTATCGCCTTTGTCTAGTGCATTTCAAAACACTCATTTGTTTAGCGTGTCGCCTTATCTTGTGCATTTCAAATCATTCACATTTGTTTAGCGTATTGCCTTTGTTTAGTGCATTTCAAATCGATTCGCGCTATTTTGCGCGCCGCCTTTATCTTGTGCATCACATCTCGTTCGCGCTATTTTGCGCATCTCATTGCATTTGCATACCTTTCGATCGCACTATTTTGCGCATCGCACTATCTTGTGCATTCCACTACACTCACGTTGTCTAACGATCGCTACCGCTTAGCGCATCGCACTATCTTGTACATTTGCCTTTGTCTTGTGCACTCGCGTTATCTAACGCATCGCTACCGCTTAGCGCATCGCACTATTTGTGCATTGTATCATTCGCTATTTTGCGCACTTTACCTGGTTGCATTTTGCATGCATTCATTGTTCGCGTTATTTTGCGCATCGCGCTATCTTGCGCACCTTATCTGTATCGCACTGTCTTGTGCATTCACCCTGCTCATGCTATTTTGTGCACCTTTAGCATCGCACTATTTTGTGCATCTGTTTAGCACTGTTTTGTGCATTCACTCTGCATCGCACTGTTTTGTGCACCTTACCTGCATTTTGCATCCATTTTATCGCGCTATTTTGTGCGCTACACTTCACTTCGCTATTTTTGCGCCTCGCCTTTATTTTGTGCACTTAAAGTCCAACTTTCAAACCGGCTTCGTGTAGCGTTGAAGTCCAATTATTAAAATCTTCCTGCATGTCATTTGCATCACCTTTTGAACTCGTTGGTTTGATTCCTTGCAAAGGGATACGTGGGCGACTGCGGGCACAACCATTTTGCATCTATGTTTTGTTTGTTTGTCCAAGTCTTGATCCTGTCAAAAATGGGTCGTCACGGGCTTTGACATTCACTCCGTCATTGTTATGACTTTTGAGTTCTGTCAAGAGGGCAGCTGTAGACACCCATTTTGACCGCCCTCAAGACTTGGGCATTCTTGATGGTTTGCTCGGTGTTGAGAGATGTGCAGGGCAAGGATTCAAATCCTTCGCAGGAGAGAGGCAAACCCTTCAAAACACTTTGTCTAGGGGTTTGGAGTTGAAGAAAAGAAAGGAGAGAGAAAGCGGTTTGGGACAAGTTCGGCATAGATCCGGGTAGAAGGAATCGAGCAGCCCTCGCTAAATCGGGCTTATTCAATTCAATACTTGGAGTTAAGCTATGAGGCCACCATCATTGGACGAAGACTTCGGGGCTTCACTTTGCACTCAAGAATCTCCTAGAGCCAAGTCCGGTGGAGGAGATATGATTGGTTGAAGCGAGGATCATTCGGTTGGATCAAGTCTCGCGACTTCACGGAAAAGGGCAAAACTTTTTGAACAGGAGGAATTTTGATGCAAGGTTTGCGCCATTGGAAAGCTAACTTCTGGGGCTTCGATTTGCATACCACCGGCCATGATTTGACCAAGGAATCATCCATCGGCACTCTATTTAGCCGACCGGCCGAAAAGAGTGCCGTCCGGCACCTTATTTTGGACAATGCTCGAATCTTCTAGCCGACTGAACTCTTTGAACCCCCAAACTGCTGCATACCAGGTGTGCCAGCTGGGATGCAGAATCAGATCCACGTGCATCCATGTGCCTATTTTGCACTCTTTTGGCCTTTATTTTGCACCCTTTGCTCATGGCTTCTTGAGGAAGCCTTGACCCTTGTCTTGGCTTCCTCAAAGCCTTACCGGTATCCAAGCTTCCCTTACAAGCCTTGCACCCTTTGACCCTTTGAAACTTAGCCTCTAAGTCTTGTTTTGCTTGCCTATATAAGCATGCCCCTCTCCATTGCTCAAGGGTTGGCGATTCTAAACAAAAAACCGGAGAATAGATATATATATCTAACATATATATCTACAACCCTATATCTATCTCATTCAACCTCCAAACTCCATAGTTCTTGGGCCATTCCTTCACCAACCCATAGCACAACACCACCACTTCCATTTCCAACGACACAGGGCTGTTCTTGAGCTTAGGAGCACCGAAACTTGGTCCAAGAGATCTTTGGTTTCTTTGGTCTTCAAGGGTAAGTCTTCATCTTCCCTTTCTAGCTTTTTCTTGCTTCACATCTAAGCCCTAGTTGCAAGCACTTTTGGGCTCCGACCCAAACTTCAAATAGTCTTATTTTGGGGTCCTCTTCATGTTTTATTGAGGACCCCTTGCCGTTTGGTGGCTGCATCTAGCACCTATCTCAATATCCTCTTGTATGCCATGTTTCTTGCATAGAATATTTGGCTTGTGTATGATCTGTTTCAGAGCATGATGTAAGCTAAGAATAGGGTTATTTTGAGCCCTTCTTCAACATTGTTGAAGGGCTCAACATTGTTTTCATACTCCATGTGCCACTTGCTTTGAAATCCATGTGATTTACCGTAATCTTGCATGCTTTCTTAGCCTATCTTGCTTCTGTTTTTGTGGCTGGTCATACACTGAAAATGTGCTTATTTTGTCATGTATAAGATCTGTTTTTGGTTTTTTAGGTCATCCATGACATGCCTTGTATAGCCACTTTGCATTTTGGCTTGCTAGCCTTAAGTGCATGAGTATATAGCATGTGTTGCTTGCATCATTTTAGTGGTTTGGAACCATCTAGCATGCTATTTCAGTCCCTTTTTTGTGCTTGTATGCTTACCTTAGTTGTCTCTTTAGTGCTCTAAAAGTATGTGTTGTGTACTCCATGTTTTGGCCTTAATGCATACCTTTGAATTTGAACCATCTAGATGCCATCTAGGGGGTCCTTTGGGCTTAGTTTTATGTGTTAAAACTCTGATTTTAATTGTTTAAGTATTGCCATGTGTGGTTGTACTAAGTGTGGTTCAAAGCCTCATTGGCTTGCCTTAATGCTTGGACCATTTGTATGCATGCTTAGCCTACTTTGTTGCTTGATTTGGCATCATTTTGTAGCATGATTTGAGCTTTCTAAGCATGCCATGTATCCATGTTTACCCTCTTTTAAGTGTGCTTAAAAGTTGCTCTTTGATGCATAAGTGTTGGACCTTGTATGCATGCATGTTTGTGTGTACACTAGCCCTCATTCCCATGACACTATGGCCTTTGTTTTAGGCCTATTTAGTTTGCCTAATCCATGTTTAAGTCCATCCTTCATTTGGTTTGCATGCTCGCCTTGCATGTTTACTTGTATGTTTTGCATGAGTGCATTACATTGTTCACATTGCATGCTAGATGACATGTTTAGGGCTTCATTGTATTGACATGCATGCTAGGCCTCTTGAAGTGAGTGTGATAGAGGCTTAGCACCCTTATGTGCTTGTTTGCATTACATACATTTGAAATCAAATTTGCACACTTGGTTCTTGGGCCATCACGCATCGAAATCTTGCGATTGGTGGTCAGAACCAAGGACTACTCTCCTTGAGTCACAAATATGATAAGAAGTATGGTTGGTGCAAACATTTGTCCCAAAATTCCATATCATGCACTGCTGCTGTTTGTTGCTGTCAAAACTGTCTCCTGCAGGAATTTAGTGCCGACCGGCAATCTTTTTGTGCCGATTAGCTTTCATTGCAGTCGGTGGGCAAACCCGGTGGCCAAACCCTTGAATGGTGATCCTCGGGGTATGTGGAAGGTGTCCGGGACTTTAGCAATTTTCTCAGGAGGCGGAGACGGTGAAAGCAAGCGGCGATGGCATGGCGGGTTCCCTGCAAGCCGCATCGAGCATGCATCATTCGCATCCCAAAGTGGACGTGTACCCTTTTATTTCACATTTATTTATTGATGGTGGAATTTGTAATATTCATTCTTTATTTCTTGTATTATTCTTTTGGTCCCTCGAGTGAGGCGCAATTGTAATAAGTGTGTGTGAGTGGGTGTATGTCTTCCAATCCCCATTTCTTTCTCCCTTTTATTTACCCGCTTATATTGGTAGATTAGGGCACATTTAAATTAGCATACCTTATGCAATGCATGCGTGCACACATGCATTTGTTTACATGCACCGGGCTCGGTACATCATACAAATTGCATTGTATTTTCAATTCCAAATTGAATATATGCTATCTGATCGCATTTCACATGCCATGTTTAGGGTTAGCCGAGCCTACTCTAGATTACATCTCTGCGTGTGATGCATTAGCCACTTAACATGAACTAGGTCATACATGTTTGCTAACTAGTTTACTGTTTTGGCACGGAGTACGATGTAAGTTTTTATGGCTTTAGCATATCGCACGCGTGTGAATGTTTACCATGACAATATGTTTGCCATGCGGCTAAGTGCTTACATGATAAACTGTTTGAATGCCTGTGGGTGGAGGTTGGATTGCTTGAGTTGGGACAACTCATTGAAATCCGTATTTTAGCCTACTTGCGAGTAGCAAAATCTAACACATTTTTCGAGACAAAACGGATATGCAATGTTTATTTCCAAGTTAGGCGACCTAGTCTATACTTTTGTGCTGTGCGCATCACATAGTAATTCTAGGTTAATAACCGGAATAAGAACGCATAATGTTTTCAAAAACGGATATCACGGTTAGTAGAGGCCGGTCTTGAATAGGCGAAAGAATGCTCATAGTGACCTTCCCGTCGTACCCAAGCTCCCGAGCCAAGACCACTTTGGTGATGACGGACGTGTGGCCTTCGGCACCGAGTCAGGGTTTCCTAAATTTCCCAATTAAAAATATTTAGGTGGCGACTCTGTAATCTGGCAAAGCAGTCCATGTTTGGCACTACTTTTCAAAAAAAATCTGTTTTCTCAAACGATTTGCCGGATTCGGACTCCTTGGTTCAGATTTAGAACCGACACACAAAAGGGAGTCCGAACTGTAGCCGAGGTCCCTCGCGGACGTGCTACAGGTATCAATTGAGAGTTTCGCCTTGTCCATTGCAGAAAGGACAGCTTGTCTATGAACTCTTGAGGCCATAAGCAGTCCCCAAATGGAGATGTTTGCTTGGGTTTTCTTAAGCTATTTCAGTACAGCCTCCTCCTCAAGCAGTTTTTCCTTCTGCCTCTCCGCTTCTTTGTCCTTTCCGGACGCCTCTGGTTGATCTAAGTGTAGGGGCTTAAAGTACCGCCCACTCCTCGTCATATGATCTATCTCTTCAACATACTAGGTGTCATCCAGTTGGTTCCGCCCCCAATCTTCGTCAGTGTGGGCAAGACGTAAGTTGTCGTCTTCCCACCACATTCGTCGACAAGCGATGAGCAGACTATCGGTTTCGTTACAACTATTCACGTGCTCACGACGCTCGTTCGTCCCATGAAACTTTGGCCTTTCTAGCCCTCTCCAGATCTTTGATCTTTTTCTGCTCAAACTACTTCAGTGCAGCCTGTTGTTCAGTACCTTTTGTATTCAAACTGCCCGGATCCTGAGCAAAATTCTTAACACCGATGCTCTCCGGTGATGCCTCCTGATCCTCGGCCATTAGGCCTGGCGATATCGACTTACGATTGCCTAATTCGGTGAAGTTCTTCAACAACATCCGGCTGGTCATTGAGCCATCCAGTATTCTCTGCTGACCCATCCAAGTCGAACCAGTTGATGTCCACATTTCTTGAGTCCTGCTCTCAAAGAACAGCAGATTTGCAATGCCCTCTTCCAGCTCTGTTAGGTCATCTAACCCCTGACTAGGTCCATCTTCCTGAACCATATTGATCACTGCCCCAACTGGCAACTCTACCCTAGGCTTAACCTGGTCTGTTGATGTGATATAACCACTCGGGTTGTATGCAAAGCTCCCGGACCCCTCGGGCTCTGAATCATCATTCTCATCTGCCCCTAAAGTCATCCCAGTTCTATCTTCGATAGTCACCACCACCAGTTCAGGTTGGGTTTGGAAGGTGCTTAGTATGCACAAATCCATGCTGTTCGGGATGAACACCTCTGACTTGGGCAGGTTGGAAGGTGTGATATATATACTAGGGTCATATGACACAACCCCAGTTTGGATCAGGTTGATGCGTTTAGGTGGTGGAGCTTGGTTATGTGGTGGGAGAGGGTTGGTTGTGACATTTGGTTTTTCTGGAGGTGCGATCACCTTATTATCAACGAGATCCTGGATCTCGTGACGCAGTCTATAGCACTGGTTGGTGTCGTGACTATGCTGTTGGTAAAAGGCACAGTATTTAGCTGGGTTATGGGAACAAGGAAGTTTGTCTGGCAATGGCCGTGGCTCCAGGGGCTTCAAATGCCCTTTCCTGATTAAAACCCCCAGAGCTTTGGACAAGGGCATGTATAGTGGAGTAAAGGTTCTTTGGCCTCGGGGTGAATATCTGGCTATTTGTGAGCTACTTCTGGATGCACCAGTGAATAGTGTGGCTGTAAGTGTTTTTGGAAGGGTGGTGGTAACCATGCCCACATCTGAAGTTCTGGCAACTGCAGCATTACTCGTGCCTGCATTCGTACTGCGAGAAAATGCCCTCTTGGGCTGCTCTCTCTCGTGGTCAATCAGACCCTGTTTCATGGCGTCCTCGATCTGTACCCCAATCTCGTGTAAATCTGCAAAGGTGGGAAGGGGTAAGGCGATCATCTTTTGCATCAGCTTAGGTTGGAGGTTGCGCACAACCATCCATATCTGATCTTTATTGACCGGCTTGGTGGTCATCATAGAAGCTTTGGCCCTCCAACGGGTTACAAAGTCGGAGAAGCCCTATTTTTGCTCCTGTCTAGTTGTCTCAAGATCACGAGTTGTGATCTCGATCTGTGTGTTGTAGGAGTATTGAGCTACAAAGGCCTCAGCCATCTCCTCCCAACTTCTCTTGACAAAATCTTCTAATTTCGCGTACCAGATGGCGACAACACCCGACAGGGTCCAACCGAAGAGTGATAGTTTCTGAAGTCTCGTCAAGCCCATCGGGTGTAAGATATCCGAGAACAGCCTCAGATGAACCATGAGGTCCCCAGAACCATCAAAACGGTCTATATGTGGCATTTTAAACCAGTCTAGCAAAGTCACCGCAGAATCAGTGTATCCATCCTCTATGTCGAGAATGGAATTCACACCTTGAGCCCTCTTGAATAGCTTTTCAAGCTTACTGACCTTCAGAGCGGTCGGGTCCATCTTAGATTCAAACGGTGTATCTGTTGAGAAGGCCGATGTCTTTGAAATCTGCGGTAGAACTGGTGGCGAGGCTTGCCATGTTGAGGTGTCCGTATCTTTCTGGACGTTTGTAGTATCCCCGAGTGTTGGAATTCTAGGTGGGGGTGGGGGTGGAGGTGGGGGTGGGGGTAGGGGTGGATGCGAAGCAGATGCACCGGCTTGTTGTGGTTGTGGTTGTGGTTGTGGTTGTGGTTGTGGTTGTTGTTGTTGCTGAAGTCTGGCAATCAACTCGCTTCTTTGAGCTACGACCTCGGCTTGATGTCTGACAAACTCTGCTGGCGGCGACATCATTCATGGCTTGCATAGTCTCTTGGAGCTGACGCATCATCTCCTCCATTTCAACTGTAAAGTGTGGATCTGACTGAACTGGTGTATGTTCCCTCTCTGTGGAAGAAACAAAACTTTGATCTCTACTATGCACAAGTGGGGTAGATAATGACCTCTGAACTAACTATTGTACTGATGATCTGTGCTTGGATGACCTCTGTCTCGTAACCGAGGGTAATGAAAAGAACACTGGTTATCCGTCTATCAGATCCTCGGATCGATAAAGTCTTCGACCTCTAACCCAAAGTACTTGGGGAGTATCTGCCTGGTCGGAAGCAATTGTGCTAAACTACCTTGCAAAAAGATAAATAAAGCATAATAAGGAAACAAACAACCAGAAAAACGGACAGCATAACGGCTTAAATAAAGACAACACACAGTTGGCATTTGTAAGCTGAATACACTGTTCTCAAACACTGATCACTGTTCCCAAATCACTGCCTCAGATCTGATACCCTCAGGTAAAACTAATTCCCCAAATACTGATGCCCGCAAGCCTGATACCTAGACTTGCAAACTGATACATGCATTCCTATAGAGGCACACTCTAAAAGCACATAGCAAGCAAGTGAGAGCCAAAACACCCCTATGGAGGGGTAGGGTTTCCCTGTCCTATTTCATCAGGAGCAAGGGTTTCACTACGCACACAGCAATTTCAAACAACCTACAATCGGGTAAGCAACCTGTCCTAGCTTGGAATGGTCACTATGGATTCCGATATGCACTAGGTCAAATGGTCAAAAAAAGTGCCCCGATAAAAACCGAGGTTTGTGTTCCCATCGTAGCAGAGCCCACAACCGGTCAGCCTTATGGCACGCTTCTCAAAGTAAGCCTCCGGCAAACCGTTCAGGAATAGCATACGGCAAACACGGTGTCCTAGGCGCACCAATGCAAATGCAATGCAAAGAAACACATAAGTGTAGACAAAACAACATATCATGAGTTCGAGTTAAGTTCTCTAAGTCCCTAGCAAAGTCGCTAGAAACTGTAGACCGCCCAGAACTCCGCTCCGCGTGCGAGGGCACGAATCGTCGTTCTTAGCTACTATAGTTCGGACTCATGTCACGGTTCTGAATCTAATCTCACAAAGTGCAATGTGAGACTGATAAATCACCAAAGAGTCCAAATCCGACAAATCGTTTTGGAAAATCGATTTTAAAGCGTCAAACATGGACTACTTTGCCAGATTTCAGAGTCGCCACCTAAATATTTGTTTTTGGAAAATTTAGGAAACCCTGACTCGTGCCTAAGGCCACGTGTCCATCATCACCAAAGTTACCTCGGCTCGAGAACTTGGGTACGAGAAGGGAAGGTCATGCAATGAGCACCCCCGCTCACCCGATCAAAGATCGGCCTTTACTAACATGATATATTGTTTTTGAAAACACGTGTTCTTATTCCGGTTATTAATCTAGAATTACTATGTGATGCACACAGCATATAAGTATAGACTAAATCGCTCAAGTTGGAACAAAACATCTCATGTTTGTTTGTTTGAAAATGGTTTGAAGGTGCTACTCGCAAGTAGGCTAAGACGTGGATTTTGCCACCCTCAAGTGGGCTTAGAAAACATGATTTGCCAAATGGTTTGAAGGTGTTACTCGCAAGTAGGCTAAGACGTGGATTTTGCCACCCTCAAGTGGGCTTAGAAAACATGATTTGCCGCTCTCAAGTGGGCTTAAAACTCGCATTTTGATGAATTGTTCCAATTCAAGCAATAAAGCCTTCATCCACAGGCATTCATGCAGTTAAACACTTAAGCAGTTAGCCTCATGGCAAGCATGCTATCATGGAAACACTTACACACATGCAAGATACTAAAGCATAAACACTTATAGTGTACTCCGAGCCAAAACAAAAGCTAGTTAGTAATCATGCATGATCCTAGCTATGTCAACAATGCCTAATGCAACACATGTAAAATGTAACTAAAATAGGCTCGGCTATCTAAGATGGCATATGAACGCAACACTTGATAACATGCTGTGAAACACGCATTTAAGTAAGTATTGAAATACAATACAGTCTGTATGATGCATCGAGCCTAGTGCATGCAAGACAAATGAATGGATGCACGCATGCAAGCATAAGGATGCTAATTGAAATATGCCCTAAAACTAACCATCGAAAGCGGTTAAGTAAAAGGGAGAAAGAAATGGGGGTTGGAAGACATGCATCACACACACGCACACCTATTACAATAGTTGTTCCCTCTCGACGGAGGGTCCGAATAATAACCTAACTAGCTAATCTAAGCTAATTAAACTAATTATTACATCACGAGACTAATTACCCTACAAGCTAACTAATTAGTTATTACAACAAGAATTGAATAGTTAAGCGCATTAACTAATTAAGTACAAAACCAAAGCATTAGCTAGTTAAGTAAAGAAGCTAAGTAAAGCAGTAAAAGAAGAGGTCCTTAGGGCGAGAAGTGCATGCATTCTCGGTCGCCTCGTTCAGAAATCCATCGCGATGCCCCAACTTGCCTCTATTTGCATTTATTCTTAGAGCACTGCACAAAGCTCCAGATAGCTTCTACTCCATTATGGAGACCTCCAAGAGCATTGCCGACCACTTATTAGTGGTGTAGACCACCTGCCGACCACTTACCTTTGCTGCAGACCAAAAAAAGTGGTTGGCCAGCCACTTTTACTAGTCTGCCGACCAAAAAATTCTGCACACTTCTAGTTTGTTGCAACAGAGAACAAGAAGGGGCACGGCAATGTATTTGCAAGATATGTGTACACAACCACCCTCCCTATCATTTCATGATCTCAAAGGAGTACGGTTCTCGACTCTCAGGCCACCAATCAAACATCGTAATGCACGATGGCCGAGAAGCCAAGATTGCACGAATCATTGTAAACTCTATCATGCATGATCAAGAGCGTCGACGATCGAGAAATGAGGCACGTTTCATCACTTCAAGTATGAAACGTCCCTCATTTCTCGTGTTTGGATTAACACCCAATCCAAACACAATGCAATGCAACATGATCAACCTATCAAAGCTAATGGCATGCAAACACAATGCAATGCAACATGATCAACTTATCAAAGCTAATGGCATGCAAACAATGCTAATGTAACATAATCAACCTGGCAATGCTAATGGCATGCAAACACAATGCAATGCAACATAAGCATGCAAACAACAATGCAATGTAACAACATGCAAACAACATGCGAACACAATGCAATGCAACAACATGCAAACAACATGCTATATGGACTTAAACCGAATATGGACAGACCTTAGTCATGCCCAAAACAGTGGCCATAATGCTATGAAAAGATGGTATAAAAGGCAAGATGATGCATGCACATGCATTGGCTCACCAATCGAGCATAAGAGCACAACTCTCAAACATGAGCAAGGAGTGACAAATATGGAAGTGTGACAACACTACAAGTTCTGAAATCATGCATGAAATGATGCCAAATCATCCAAACAACATAAGTATAGCATGCTAGGAGGCCTAAGGCACAAGGCCACCAAAGGAGACTACACAAGGGACATGCAACACATGGCATAAATGAAGGAACCAATCATGGACAGAGTCCAAATAGGTCAAAACAAGGACCAAAACATGTTGAGATGGGAATTCACAAGTCTAGACAAGCATGCATACGCATTGGTCCCCAAACAAGGCAATAATGCATGACTATTAGAGGCACTCAAAGGGTGAAAGGAGTGAGAATATGGCAATGCTATATGCTCTAAAATGTCATGTTAAATGATGCCAAACCATGCACATGTCACAAATGAAGCATGATATGGTGCTCAAAACTCAAAGCTAGTAAGGCCAATTGCACTACAACTATGCAATACATGAACCATATGGCCAAGGCAATCCAAAATAGTCCTAGAGCATGTCAAAATGATGCTAAAAAATGTATGGAGTATAGCCAAAACAAGCTAACATGAAGGCATGAAGCATGCAGTATGCAAGGCCAATGAGGAGGATTACACTACACCTACCAAAACCAAGCATGAGATGGCTTCACTAACAAAATTCAAAGTTATGGCATGTCAAAATAATACCAAAAATGGGCTAATACCAAGTCAACACATGCTAGAATAACAAGCTCACTCATTAGGCATGCAAAGCTAGCAAAGAGGATTTACACTACAAGTGTAAGAAGCAAATGAGGGAAGCTCTAACCAACTAAAAATAGAGTTGTATCATGGAAAAACATCACCAAAAACACACTGAAATGGTATCTCAAAAGCCTTGGCAAAATGGCATACACAATGGCTCATATTTAAGGCATAAAGCACCAACCCTCCAAAGCATTAAAAGAGTGAAAGATGTGAGGGCATGACCACACTACATGCACTGAAATTACATTCCAATGATGCCAAATCATGCAAGTGACCCAAGCAATGCATACTAGTGACTCGGAAACTCAAAGTTAGTGAGCTAGAATGCACTATGGCTATACAAAGCATGGCATGCATGACCAAAACAACATAAATCAGACCTAGAGCATGCTAAAACATGGCCAAAAGCTTGCTAAAGTTGAGCCAAAATCACACTAGAATGATGGTCTAAAGCATGATGCATGTTAGGCTAGCATGCAAGATTGCACTACAAGTGTGTAAAGCGTGCAAGAGGCTATCAAACCAACCCTAGACAGAGGTATACCATACTAAAATAAGGCCAAAAATAGCCTGAGATGGAGCCAACATATGCTAGATAAACATGTTCAAACATAAGGCCAAAAAGGCAAGCAACCAAGATACAAGGAGAGGGGATGACCCCCTCCTATTTGGGACCTCAAAACACTCTTTTCACCACTAAAATTCCTCTGAGTTTCAGTAGTGAGAAGGTCAAAAGGAGGTGGTCCCAATAGCTTAAAAGAATAGCACAAAAACAAAGCCAAACAAGGCACAAGAGGGGGTAGACCACCTCCAACACCAAAGAAGCCTTAAACAAACATGTTAAGAACTAAAAATCAAAACTTTTTGCAATAGAAAGTCAAGCCAAAATAAGCATGCAAATAGGCCCAAAAGCTTAATCAAAATAAAGCTTTAAAGGGCTAGTTGACTCACCCTTGAAGAACAACTTCAAAGCTGTAACTCCAGCAGCTTTTCTGAGCTCAAACCAATCCAAAAACACCAAAATCAGCTTCTAGGTGCCTCAGCTCCAAGAGTATGGTGTTTCACTATGTGTTTGTGTGAAAAAGTGTGAAGAAACTACACTTTTGAGCACAAATATGAAGCAAAGGAGCAATATAGAGATAGAAGTGTATATATATTTTCCTAAGCAATTTTGTGAACCTGGAGAAGGGAGAGAGGGCCTCCCTTTTATAGAAAATCAAGAATCAAGCTTCTTGAACAAGCTAAGAGCTTGAATCAATCCATCCATACATGTGTATGGAGGATGAGTTTTGTGCCCAACAGCTGGCACAGCTGTCATCCACAACACCTGCAGAATATGCAGGAAAGCTGTCGACCAGTTGAAATGGTCGTGACTACTACACTGCCGACCAACCAGGTGAAAGTGGTCTGCAAAAGGCAAAGTGGTGGCAAAAGGGGAGTAGTGCACAAGGAAAGCAAGGCGGTGGCATGGTGGCCTACCACTTGTGGTGGTCCAAAGACCACCAAGACCCGGTTACTACTAGAAAAGCTGGTGCAAGGAAGAAAAGTGGTTTTCAGGGAGAGAAACTAGTCTACCACCCCTATTCCACCCTCCAAGCAAGGAAAACAAGGTTTGTGCCAAAAACAAACCAAAAAGGGAAGCAAGACAAGAGTCCGCGCGACAAGGCACGCAGCCAGGAGCCTAGAAAACTAGTCTACAGACACCAAAAGTGGTCTATGGAAGGGAAAAGTGGTCTACGGCCACAAAAAATGGTCTACAAGACCTCTGAGTCCCTCTAGACCAAGGCAACAGGACATGGTCCAAAAACCAAGCCAAGAATAGAACGTTAAGCGATCCTAAGACAAGGCATGCGGCCGAAGACTCCAGAAATCGGAAACTAGTCTACAAGAGGGAAAAGTGGTCTACAGACCCTTCTCTCCCTCCAGGCAAGGTCAACAAGGCTTGGTCTACAAACCAATCCAAAACACAAAGAGTTTAGAGGCTTGGAGGCAAGGCACTCAGCTGAACACTTCGGAAACTCAAAACAAGCACAAACATGCGCAATCATCGAGTGCTCAATCAATGACGTCTGAGTCTTAAGGTCGGTCAAAAATGGGGTGTCTACAGACCATTGCTTGAGCGCAAGAATGACTGCTCGAGCGCATGACCGCTCGAGCGTAGAATACACACTCCTAGTAGTTTTGTAGGCCTGCAAAAGTACTGAGAGTTCACAAAGGCCGCTCGAGCACCTCGAGCGCAAGAATTGACGCTCGAGCGTAAGAGCAAAATTCTAGGTAACAAGGTTTTTGAAAAATAACGTACCAACCTGTTCTAAACACAACCAACACATTCCGATAGTCGAACTCAAGGAGGAAAAAGAGGAATAAAACAAGAACAACCATGTAAAATCAAGAAACCCGAATCCAGAATATCAAATGGGTCGGGTCTAAACCAGAATTGCAATAGATAAAGATATAGAGGGGAGTTGGTCCAGAAAGTTTTTTTTTTTTTTTTTTCAAAGATAGAATGTTAGTAAAAGTTAGGTTACAAATTAAAGGGACTACCGCTGATCTATCAGCTCAAACCCCAAACCTTTCACTCGCCGCACCATAAGGCGTGACTACATACCACTTGGTCATTAATAAACAAGATCTTCATATATCTTTTCCTTATGTAATTTCCAAATCTTGTAAAGTCAAATCACATGGTTAGAAATAAAATCATGGGCTTAGGTAGATACCCCCAATCTATGACAGGATATTTTGGAAGAAAGTTGAGTTAAAATAGTTCAATAAAAGATAAAATAAATTAGAATAATTAATAAGGTAAATTGTCATATCTAATCACTATTTTTTCTTTTACAATTATCAAATCAATTACAAAAAAAAAAAAAAAAAAAGCCAATTAACTTCCCAAACACAATTTTTTTTAGCCAAACTAAAATAACTAAATAGTAAAATAACTAATTAAAACAGTCAATTTCCCAAATAAGGTCTACATGGCTAGAAGTAGAAGTAAAACATTTTCCTTGCCTTATATTCTATCCCATGATGATGGCAACGTTTGGTGATAAGGTGGTTTGGTGAGAAAGATTGGATAAACAAAACTTTCATTTTTTTTTTTATTTGATAAATTGGAGAGGGTTCAACTTATTTCAAGTTTAAATTTGAATTTAAAATTTTTTGAAAATTTGTGGAGTTTATCTTGAATTTTGTTTTGATGATTTAAGTCGTTTATTTTGTAAGTCTCTTTGTGTATATTATATTTAAAAAATAAATAAATCAAATCATAATCTTTGCATTTTATCATGTTTGTTTAAAAAAAATTGATTTATTTTAAAAAATATACTTATTGTTTATTTTTTTAAGAGGAAAATGTACGATTATTGAATCGGGTCTAATTTTTTCCATGAATAATATAAATTGGGAGATCAATAAAATAAAAAAAAATTCAAATCATTGAAATAGAACAGATAGTTATTTCTATGGCACGAGCCCCAATTAAAAATTATGAAGATTGTTTTTTTTAACCACGTGATAGCATATTAATAGATTAGTAAAGTCTGATAATTACAACAACCCATCACATTCCACTTGATGTACTTACAAAGTACATTCCCATAATTAAGCTAGGGAGAACGTAATTATAGAAAAAGAGTAGTTATTTTCACAATCTAATTTTGCAAATAAAAAGAAATGAAAAGGAAAAAGATGAGGGTGTTTATTTGGGTTTTTTTGAATCAATTTATAATTAAATTTATTTCAAACAGTTTCTAATTTTAAGAATTTATTTTAACTCAAAAAAATTGATTCTGAGAAACTGTTCACTCTTACTTCTGATTATCAGCTTCTACTGTGGACATATTAATTTATGGTTATACTCTTAGATTTTTTTTTATTTTTTACTTTTTAAAAAATAGAAAAAGACCCAAATGAACTATAGATTATTATTTTTTTTTTTTATAAAAAATATAGATAAGTAGTGAATAATAAAAAATAAAAATTAATTGAAAAAATTGCTTCACAACTTATTTAACAAACACTACTCAACAACTTAAATCTATAATCCAATAGCTACATCAAACAGATTAACAGCTTCTGATTAAAGTCATAATCTATAATCTATTAAATTATAATTTATAATCTGTTTTAGCAATTACACCAAACGGGGCCAATATCCTCCACTCGTTTTATTAATTTTAAATAATAAAGGAAATAAAATAATAATTGTTAGCCTAATTATGAATTTAGTGCTAAATCAACTTATGAGCACTTTTTGGGTTTGTTTTGGGAATTTTTTAATTTTAATTCACTTTTTAACTTTTTATAAATTAACTTATAAAAAAGTAGAGGGAATAATTGACTTTTTTATAGTTATTTTTTAAAAAAAATTTTGACTATTTTACCCTATTATCAAAACAATTCTTAGAGCAACTCCAACTATATTTTGCATTTTTTACCAACTAAAATATAAAAAAGGATAATTTTTTTGTTTTATCTAATTCTTTTTTTATTTATGTACTACGATACTACTATTTATATTACCTATTTATACATAAACTGTTTAAAGAGCTTTTAAAGACTCTTCAAATATAGCTATCCTTGAAATTTTTTGTTAAAATAATTATTATAATAGCTAACTCATTAAAATGACTAAAATATAATAATATTAGCTACCAAGCCTCATTTACTTGGTGATGATCTTAGTAAAGGTACAATTATGTTTTGGTAGAGATTCTAGTAACATTTTGATGTTAGTAAGACGATAATTTCAGAAATGGGAAAATATTTTTCCATTAAATGAGCTCATTTCTATTGACCACATGAAATAAAATAAAATAAAGCTCTTTACACTTGCGAAAAGAAAATGGGTATGTTTAAAAAGGTTCTGCATTTTTAATTCGTATATTTAAAAAGTATAAAATTTGTAAAAAAAAAAAAATTTAAAATTATTAAATACAACAAAATATGAAAATGTAATAAATTTTTATAATTTATTTTGTCTTTTTTGTACTTGGTGAATTTTTTATAGTTTTTTTTTCCACAAACATTATACTTTTTAAGTGTATCTATATTAGTGAATCTAAAAAACACAAAATTTGCGTAAAATATTAACAAAATTCACCAAAAAAAAAAAGAGAAAATAAAAAACTCAATTTAAAATAAAAATAAAAATAAAAATAAAAATAAAAAAAGAAGAAAAACAATGTTAACCAAGTAATCTGTCTGTCTTTCTTGTTTGAAATAAAATACTATGAACCATTCAAACCCTTTCATCAAATTTTTATCAAAATTCTTTTAAAATTTTTCTTCATATTTCAAATTTCTATCTTTTTAAATTGTGATGAAGGATATGATAAGTTCTCAATTTGATTAAAAACAAAAAATGAATGTCTCTTGATTTGATGAAAGTATTGAAAATGATTTTTGAACACTTTTTTTTTTATCAAATTGAAATTTAATAAAAAAAATAAAAGGACGATTAAGAACATCTCCAACCTTCACCAATTTATTTATTTATTTGATTCTAAATTTAAGTAAAAAACTTAATTTGATATGTAATATTTCAAAATATTCATTAATTTTTTTAAATTATGTTTTATCACAAATTTATCTTTTATCAAATTTGATTTTTTAAAAAAAAAAAACCATTTCTAATGCTTCATCTTTTTAAATTTTCATCAAATTTATTTTAAAATAATGATTTTTTGGATAAATTACAAATACACCCTTTCAGAT
Organism: Camellia lanceoleosa; assembly: GCA_025200525.1. Lineage (NCBI taxonomy): Eukaryota > Viridiplantae > Streptophyta > Magnoliopsida > Ericales > Theaceae > Camellia > Camellia lanceoleosa. The sequence goes on from CM045758.1 coordinate 108,871,959, forward strand.
TTGCTTAAAAATATGTATTGCCCCTTTTGGTGTAGAAAATTACAAATACTCCCTTATCAAAATTATTTATTTAACAGAATTAACTGAAAAAATGAAATTTCTAACTGTTCTCCTATACAATGATAAAATTACTTGAATTATTAATTGAAATAAATTTCTAACATCATTAAAAAACAGTTAATTAACTTGATGATTTATTAATAAAATGGGTCATTCAAATGTAATCTCCAGAACCACAAGGAGTAAATCATATTTTAAGCAAATTTGAGGAGAAATATTTATAATTTAACTAAAAAAATTAACTCTCTTTTAATTCGATAAACATTTCATAAAAGAATATAATTTTTTAGGGCACTTGGTTCATAAATCCAAATTTTAATTTTCTTTATTCAACGGTCCACACTCTCAAATGTTATGTCCATAACACCTATATATATATATACTTATCATACACCTCACTTCTCACCTCAACACTCTCTCTCTCTCTCTCCATAGATTTTCTCTTTCTGTCTTATCCTTTTCTCTTTCTTCATATTCTCTTTTCTCTACAGATTGACGATGATCTCGCCGCCAAAACCCTAACCTCCTATAGACACTCTATTTTAATCGATCATTAGACTTAGGCGTTTGAAATGCTTTCTGATGATGAAAGGCATAATAATTTCAACCTTGGAGATGCTTAAAATAGTTAAAGCTACTGTATTGCTATTTTTGTGCAAAAAATTGTCTTTTGCCAAAATTTTCACCTATTGGTTCATATTGAGGATCTGTTTTCACCTATAAAAAGTTGAAATTTAGAATTTTCTATTTCACATAAATTTGTAGCCCTTTGAATTAGCTTTCCAATATCTCTTGATTAGTCTTAATTCTATGTCAAATGAAAAAGATATGCCCAAAATACAAAAAGTTATCAAGGATGTGCACATGTACATGCCTTGTGTGTACGCACATCCTTGCAAAGGCAACCGCATGTACATTTTCCTTTCATGAGTCCGCACATGCTTTATGCATGCGCACATCCGTCCAATATACCTAGATTATTGAATTGAGTAGAGGACACCGTAAGTTAGCCATAGTGGAACCCAAGGGTGACTTTGTATAACAATTCTGATATAGATCCGACCTATTTATTGTTTTCGATTTGGAGTCCTTTCTTTATCTTGTTGTTTATATCCTTGTTCATCTTATTCCTCTTTAGATTGGGTTATTTGAGTATTGTGGTTGCGTTTGAAATAGGTAGGGAGTTCATTTTTCAAAGGATTCTTTGTCCAAATTTTGGTCAGTTCCCTCAAGTGGTGCTTTTTACGCTCGAGCGGTCTTTGAGAACTCTTAGTACTTTTGCAGACCTGCAAAAGTATTGGGAGGGTGTTTTTCTTGCTCGAGTAGTGTTTCTTGTGCTCGAGCGGTCTTGACTCGAGCGGTGCTTCTTACGCTCAAGTTGTCTTTGGAAACTCTCGGATTTTCAAGCCTACAAAAGTACTGTGAGTGTGTTTTTCTCACTCGAGCAATACTTCTTGCGCTCGAGCGGTCTTGGCTCAAACGATCCTTCTTGAGCTCGAGCGGTTAGCCTTTGTCTGCAAAACTTCTGAGAGTATATCATTGTGCACTCGAGTGGTACTTTGTTCGCTCGAGCAGTCTCACTTATTGTGTCTAGTCGCTCGAGCGGTGTTTTGGTCGCTCGAGCGGTTTGTACATATATCAGTTCCAAAATATCACTTTTTGAGTAATTTTTTATCTCTCTCCCTACATTCCAAAAACACTGATTTTATTCCTCTCTCTCTAGAAACTATCTTTAACCTCAAATACACAATCATCCACTGATCTCTCTACCATTGCCCTTTGGGAAAAAGAGTAGAGCACACTGAGAGCTTCCATTTGATCGGAACAAAATTTGTTTTCAGCTTCGTCAAGTTTCAACCCTTGTTCTTCTTGGTCTTTGTCTTTGAAGTAGGGATTTCTCCACACTTTATATGGTTTTTAACTTGGATATTTGTCTTTCTAAAGAAATCATGGAATTTGGGGATTTTTGAACAAATATAGGGTTTGGTTTAAAAATCAAAAGTGGGGTTTTCAAATGGTTTTCTCTGAAATGATTGTGGGAGTGTATTTGTGGTTGAGTTGTGATTTTTAAAGGAACGGGGATTTTTTCCCTAAATTACGAATATTTGATTTTGTAAAAGAGGAAATGGAAATGATGTTGGATTTTATGAAATTGGAATAATGAGGATAATAATGGTGGAGTTGGATATGTATTATCACTCCTATATTGAAATTTTTGAAAGTTTATCTTTATTGGAAATTATCTATCTGTTTAGAGATATCTATTTTAGACTATCGGTGGAGAATAGTTATGATTGTCGTAGAAATTACATGAGAATTAGGAGAATTAAAACTCATTTGCATTGAGCATTGATACATATTTAACACATTGAAAATGTATATTGTTTAAGAAAAATGGATGAATATCTTGGTGAATCTGGGTAGGGGTGTGATTGTGGTATTATTGTTGGCCTATGTGTTCTTGGTGAAAGTCCAAGAACCCGCGGGGTTAGGTGCCAAGCCTTCTGATTAGTATAGGTAAAAATAGTAATTGGTAGTGTTTGTATAGCCTACCTACAAACACGTACCTAAAGATTCCCAGTGTTGTATCCACTGCCATGTTTTTTATTGTAAAGGAAATGATTTCATGAATTGTAATATAAACTTGGCATTGTATGGTTTTTGGAAAGAGATATAAAATGTTTTGGCACGAGCATTACATATGCATTCACCTTATGGTTTTCTTAAGATTCATACACTGTGTTAGAGTATCTCTACTAGGCTTTGGCACACCCTATGTTGAAAGCTATTTTTAGATGCTGATGATATGCCTCCGCCAAGACAGTATCTTAGGAGGACTTAAAGCCAAAAGCTTCTCTTTTGTTGTTGTTGTATTTATTTTGTACAAGCCTAGGGCTTTATTTGTATTGAGTTTAAACTCTTTTTTGTTATAACCAAGCATTGTCTTGAAAAGTTGTAGCCATTAGGGCATTTATATACCTATTTGACTTTTATTTCGTATCTTTTGCTTATGACACATGCTATAGATTCAGGGTTAGAACTTATGAATGTATTATTGCATGTGTTACCCTTTGTAAAATGGAATCATATGAAAGAAAGGATATTATGTTCGGAAATATAGTGTTATTTAATAATTGTCATCGGATGGCACTACTAAAAAAAACACTTTTTTACACTGTCACATGCTGTCGCAAATAATAAAAATATAGTCGCAAAAGACTTTTTGCAACGGCCTACACGATCGTAGATGGGGGGATGCAAATGTAAGGGTGGCAAATACTTTTTGCGACGGCAAAGCAACGGTCGCAAATTATTTGCGACCGCCTAAACTACTTTTTGCGACAGCTATTTTGTCGTCTCAAAAAAAATAAAAAAATAAAAAAACACTTTTAGCGACCATTGTTTTACTGTCGCAAATAATTATTTATTAAAAAAAAATCATATATGGGTTTGCTACAACAAAAAAATCAATTACAAGCACCAAACAGTTTTTTGTAAATGAAAGATAACAAAATTAACAAATTAATTAAATTTATAATAGACATTATCCATTAACCATCCTTAAATAAAATGTACTAAAAAATTCAATTTTTCAAAAAACAAAAAATGAAAAGAAAAAAAAAAGAAAAGAAAAAAAGAGCAACATAATCTTTGTGTAACGCCCCGAAATAATTCAACATGAACTACCCACATAAATGAACATTCACTAAACAATAACAATGATCCTTCCATCTTCACATATTTAATAAATGAGTTTAATACAAAAGTTCCACATGCGGTATACATTCAACAAAATAAAAGAACACATGAATATATAGCATATGATGCATATAGTCTCAAAACAATAAAATGCCCTTAAGGGCTTACATCTTCCAAGGCAATAGCCTCGTTACACAAAATGGTCTCTCGGACCTATACACATTTAGCCATTGGCTTTACAAAATTCACAACAAAAATAAAAGAGCTATTCACTCTTCACAAACTATCCACGCCCTCAGTTCGGCGGGACCACGACATCTTTACCTGCACCAAAGTCCAATAGGGGTGAGCATAAAGCCCAGTAAAGAATTCTCACAAAGTATATACAGTTATGCAATTCTCAACGTAAATGCAAATGCCAATGCCATACCGTGCCCTTTTTAAAGAAAATTTCATTTCATGCTCTTCTCAAAGATTTCCATTTTTTCAATAGAAGCTTGCAACCTTAACACATTTTAAAACTTCCAATTTTAATCCACAGGGGCGGTGAATACGACATTGGTAATCCCTAGGCTGGTGTCTGCAAGTAGACTCTACAAGTACTACCCAATTGTCATTTTCATCGGTATTAATCGGAAGGCTCGACACCTATCCGCGCGGTTTTCTGGTCTTTCACCATGGACACTTAGGCCAACTTATCAAGATTAACTGCACCCCCTATCTGGACTTACCACTTATTTACCCCATGCCACATTTCCATAGTTCTTATCACAACATTATTTTCTTTCATAAAACAAATATCTTCAATCGAAATTTACAATGCAAAATAATAATTGAATGAATATGCAATGCAATGATTTTCCATATCTTATAACATTTCTCCATTTTCAAAGTCTCTACAATAATGTCAACAATCACATTTCCCATTACCTCTTTTCAATACTCTTCCCCAAGATAACCATATGTTATCTACACTTAGCCACAATTTCACTTTTCACAATTCTTAGCAATATAGTCTCATCAAGACTACATGTAATGTTTTCAAACATTAATTCCCAATGTTTATAATTCTCACAATCCATAGTGCACAACAATTATCATCTTCTATTTAAATATTTCCATGCATTGAACAATAGTTTAAAAGTAAGTCCACCACTCTTTTATATCAAGAAAATTATCATTTCTTTATATCACATTGTGAAATCCACACTCATTGACTTATTTAACATAAGAAAAGAAAATTTTCATAGTTTTTCTCATATTTTCTAAAAACCCCCAATTTCTAGGGTTCTTTCTCAAAACCCAAAACACCTCCCATTTTCATATGAAAGCTCATCAAAATCATCTTTCTTAAATCATAAATAAAGGGCTTCAAGGATCAACTTAGAACAATTAAAGTTTAAACCCTTATTTTGAGAAATCTCATCATTTTTTAGCCAAGAACCAAATTCTCGTAATAGATTCAAGAGAAGCAATAAAATCAACATCTATCTTGCAAAACATATATATATAACTCAAGAATGTCCCTACCTCAAACTTTGATGAAGAGAAGGGAGGAAACCCTAGATTCAAGATGGAGTATTCTTCAATTTCTCCTACACCAAGAGAAGTCCAAGCTTGATCTTCAAGATTAAGGAGAGATGATGATGTTCTAGATCAAAGGATTTGCAAGGAATCAAAGTGTTTAAGTGTTTTGGTTAGGGTTTCTAGAGAGAAGGAGGAGAGAAATGAAGTTTAAAGTGAGAGAAAAAGCCTCAAAATGTGATACAACTTCAGCCAAAAGGGTAAAAAAAAATAGAGATTCAGATCGCTGTCTGCACGTCTTGGCGCCCTTCCTGCATATCGAACGCCTCCTGCACATGCCTTCATCCCGTGCGTCAGGATCCTCTCCCACACTTCTCTCTGCTCGTGCATTTTAGATAGAAAGCAGCTCAAGTCTCCCCTAAATTCCGCACGTGCGGCCTCACCCTCCCCCACGTGCAGCCCTCTCCTGCACGTGTGGCCCTAGGCCCTGGCACGTACGGCTAGTCAACTAGTTCAAAAAAATTTCTGGTTCGACTCCCGAACACTCCGGACCTGACCCCACGCTCTTCGGAACTAGTGAAAATCGACACCAACAAAATGAAAACAAGGACTCTATTTAGAGAACTATTTCCAGCCATTTCAAACCCAACGAAAATAAAAGGAGAACAAGGCGACGAGGGAAAGAAAAGTGAAGAAAAGAGAATAAAAGACCTGGTCGTCACACTTTGGCTCCCAACATCAACCGCTCAATCATATCAACTATTCCCTCAACAAAATTTGCAAAAACATATATCAAACTTGACTTGAAAATTTAATGCACTTAAATCTGTTAGTTTAGCTTGAAATAATCAAAATAAAACTATGTCAGTGACCTCTCTCTACGGCAAATCAGTGATTTGCAACAAGAGTTTTAATTACCTTGAAGGCAACTTTAGGTTTAACTATGGGATCACTTAATCCGGCAATTTTGATCTTAGATATACACTCCCTTAGAGAACCATAAGCTTCATTGGTACTCAAGTTGCATTTCATTTGTCTTGTTTCAACTAGTGAATCTCCCAAAGTTTTTAGTGCATTAGCTTGCTAAGAATCAAGACAATCTCGAGGATCCCGATCCAAAAAACAAATCATAAAATACCTATTTGCAATCAAAACTAACGTGTGCCATTTTTTTTAAGAAGTAAGGCATACCTTAATGAAAAGTGGTGCCAATGGAGGGTCACGATGCAGCTAAAGATCCTTAATCTCAGCTAACTGAGAAATCCTATCTAAGTGTTCCTGGTTTGCATTCCCATCAAATGCTTCATTAGCTAACTCAACTGCATAGAAACTCAACGATTTAGCGTTCAAACAGAAAGAATAAAAAAAGAAAGAGTTTGGGAGAAGACAAAGAACTATATCAAACTGAATTGCACAAGGAAAAGTGAACTATGCTAACCCTGTTTTGACCTTGCAAGAGCTTCAGCTACTGACCTCGTGTCTCCTAAGTTTAAATTGGACCCTAAAGTCATGGTGTTCGGAATTATATAACATCTACCCATATGCATAATCATGCACCTATATTCCAAATAGCAGAAAAATCAAGAGAAAACTACGATAACCTTCTATATTGTGAATACATATGGTCCTAAATTTCAAGAAGTAAAAATATAAAAGAAAAACTAAGACAACTGTCAATCAAATTTTTTTACTTTTATTTTTATTTTTTTTGCATAGTTTGAGATCATGAAGCATTTGTTAAGTAACATTCTGAAAAGCACTGTAACAAAGGCAAATAAATAAGAAAAAGGAAAACAAGTAGAAAGTTTGAATTACAAACATACCAACAGGGCCTGATGAATCAACAATAATAGCATCATATTTTCCTTCAGGTACATTCCATAAAAATTCAACAATTGCCACAATAATGAAAAGAAAATCAACAGGAAATTCTAGCTATATAATCAGTTGTACAATTAGGGGCGTTAATTACGTAAAATTATTAACAACCTAGATTAATGGATCCATATAAAATGGGTAATAAGATTTCAGATGCACATATTCACTAAACTGCATGTAAAAAATAATTAGAACATCTTTTCCACATACCATCAGCAATATATAGTTGCACACGAGGATCCTCAAAGCCAATAGCTAACTCTGGAAAAAAAACTATTTACCAACCTATAAGCAAGAAGTTGCAGCAACATACTTGTTACATAACAAAGAACATAAATAATATCTAATCACATGAATGGGTACATCATTCACCACATACATCTATAACCATCTTATCGATCTCACAAATATCAACGAGCTCCACGGTATTGTGGCAAGAGATTTCCCTAAGAATTCCACCATCACCACCACCTACAACCAAAACTTGCATCAAGTAATTCAATTAAATTTGGCACAAATACCTAGGGACAAACAGAATAATTATAGATTGCATAAACATGAAGAGTAGAAGATAGCTTGCTCTACCAACAATGTTTTCCTCAATCATTGGCAACTTAAATTACAAGTTCTCTTTCTACTTGTAAATATGATGAATTGAGGCTGAGAGTACATAGAAATATTATTTGTTCAGAATTTAACAATGAGACAAAAACAAGGTGAATCTAATATTCAATTCTAGAATTAAAAATGTCATACAATGCCTTCAATCTAATAGAAAGGGTAAATTTTGCACATAGCACTCAAATACTATTTTATCTGAAATTCCCTAGGAATAGTGTGCAATATAGTGATAATAAAAGGAAAACCATTTTTAAGTTTTTTGTTGTTCTTATTTTGCTACTTGTTATATTAAGAAGATTAAAAAATGAAAGGGTAGTCAAACAATGAGGAATATGGGCCTCTATAGACCCTGTTCCTCAACAACAATCCCTAAGGAAGAAGTCTCATTACACTTCCAAAGTACTCCTCAAACCTCTTGGTAGATTGATAATTAAAGAGAGAATATATTTTTTTTCACCATAACAATGGGTGTAGTTGGACATTTAACTCAAAATGTATCTTTAGATACATATGCTAATTAAAGTCCAACTAAAATAAAAGAAAAAAAAAGAAAAAAAGAAGCAACTATGGATTCAAAAGGTTCCTCACACTAATTTGCATTATAATTTCAATAATCTAAGTACGGCTATATGTCATTTGAAATTAAATTTGAAAAAAAATAGAAACAATAAACTCATCATGAACTATGGAACCCATGATTTATGAAAATTACAGTTTTGGGGGATTGAATTGAACAAAGGAGAAGATGAGTTATCATCTCCTGATAGACACATTCATCTTTCTCAATCAACGGAACAATGCCATCAAGCACAAGAACTTTCTCATATGTTGAGGACTGCAAATAAAAGAACCAGTATCAGCAGGAAATTCATAAATAAGACAATAAATGGCAGAAAAACAAAAAGTAGTCATCACTACAAAGACAGTCTACTACTAGGAGATGAAAATGCTAAACCTCAAAAACTAGGATTTCTTGGTACTCTGATTTATCCTTGTACAAAATCTTCTCTACTTTCATTGAGTGTGCTTCTCCTACAAGTGAAAACTCAAACTGACTTAACCATGGCCGTCGAATAATAAATTCGAAAAAACATTGACAATAAAAAGGGACAATTTAAAAAAAAAAAAAAAATTCTTCATTTAGCAGGAACACCAAAACACTCCACTCAAGCCCTTTAATATAAGCATAGGTAATTATGAACAATCAAAATTTCAATTACAATTTATCATATTGCAAGCATGCCTTACATTACATCTAATAAAAAAGTACATTCCAGCATGACTCTGTGCCCTTAAGGATATATTGATGAATGAATTATAAGTTTTCTGGCCTCTAATATGTTCCAAAGCTAAAATGATTTATATAGGTGAGATAAAAAAAAATGCAACAAAAATAACATATACCTAATAAAAAATGCAACAAAAAAAACAAAAATCCAAAAAGATTTAGGCAGACTCATAAAAAAATAATCTAACTTGCTTTTAGGCAGACACATATACATGCATATTTTTTGTTTTGTTTTTTCTTTATAAATCTAGATTTTAATCTTTGAGTTTCGCTTGGTTACAATACTATAGCTCAAAGTCTCTTGTTCATTCTCAACCTCCTCTTTTTGCCTCTGCTATACCTAGCAAATAATTTGGTCCCTTGCTATTCCTTCCGAGATTGAGATGTCTATACAACAAGCCTATGGATTATTCCATTGAATTTTCTTGTTCATTTTTTACATGTATATTTGTAGACGTCCCCGAACGCATCCCGGGGGAAAGGGGTGCGAATCCCCCCCGGTTCTGGTTCAATATTGGGTCACTACAGTTCGAAGGACTCAAATGTCACGGTTCTCAATCTTGAACCGAAAAGTCCAAATCCGGCAAATCGTTTTGAAAACAGATTTTTGAAAGAAGTGCCAAACATGGACTGCTTCGCCAGATACAGAGTCGCCACCTAAATATTTTTTAAAATGGGAAATTTAGGAAACCCTGACTCGGTGCCAAAGGCCACGTGTCCGTCATCACCAAAGTTGCCTCGGCTCTGGAACTTGGGTACGATTGGGGAAGGTCACTTCGTGAGCACCCCCGCTCGCCCGGTCAAAGACCGGCCTCTACTAACCATGATATCTTATTTTGAAAACATTGTGCGTTCTTATTCCGGTTATTAGCCTAGGTTACTATGTGATGCGCACAGCATACAAGTATAGACTGAATCGCCTGAATTGGAACAAAACATTTCATGTTTGTTTGTTTGAAAATGGTTTGATGGTGCTACCCGCAAGTAGGCTAAGACGCGGATTTGCCACCCTCAGGTGGGCTTAGAAAACATGATTTTGCCACTATCTAGTGGGCTTAAAACAAACATTTGATGAATTGTCCCAATCCAAGTAACTCAACCTCCACCCACAGGCATTCAAGGCAGTTATATCACATAAGCATTTAGCCTCATGGTAAGCATGCTTTTCGTGGCAGTCACTCACACGCATGCAAGGATGCTAAAGCATAAAACTCACCGAGTACTCCAAGCTAAAAACAGAAGCTGATTAGGAATCATGCATGATCCTACATACTGAAATGTCTAATGCAACACATGCAGAGATGCAAACTATAGCAGGCTCGGCTATTCTAAACATGGCATATGAAATGCTACAACTAATACGTATTCAATTTGGAATTGAAATACAAATGCAGTTTGTATGATCTTGCTAAAGGCAGATGCGTTAAAACAGATGAATGATGCAAACATGCTGTCATACTGTTATGCTAATTGAAATATGCCCTATATCTAACCATCATAAGCGGGTAAATAAAAGGGAGAAAGAAATGGGGGTTGGAAGACATACATCACACTCACCCACCCTTATTACAATTATGCCCTCGCGCAGAGGGTCCGAATAAATATACAGTCCGAATAAAAGAATAAATACAGATTTCTAATTAATTAACAAATTAATTACAAAAAAGTAAAACTGGTATGCAAGCCAGGGACTGCCTTGCTACTGATGAGTGATGTATGCTGGGCTGCCTTAGTGCGGAAATCCACTGGGATGCCCCAATTAGCCTCTGTTTGCAATATTTCTCGAAATACGTGCCAAACTCCGAAGACTCGCTGATTCTTGATTTTGCTGCAACAGAGAGCAGGAAAAGGGCATAGCAATGTATTTCACAAATATATGCATGCCTCGATCCTCGTGCCACCAATCACGCATATCGATGCATGATGGCCGAGGAGCCGAATTGCACAACTCAATATAGGATGAATGCACATGAATGCTACAACAAAACCTAACTCCATCATAGGTAATCCGGAGTGTCGGTGACTTGGGAATTGAGACCCGTTCCGTCACCCGGAGTACGAAATGTGCCTCGTTTCCCGTGCCCGGGCTAACTCCTATCCCGAACACGATGCAATATGCACGACATGCATGAATGCAACTAAAATATGATCTAGCATGCACAATGCTATGAAAATGAGATGCCTCGAAATGCGTGCACACGGGCACGCAAACCGAGGCAATGATACTAAAGCATGAACTGACATGAAATATGATATACGATAAGACTAAAGTGAGATGCCTCGAAATGCGTTACGCGCACGACACCGAACCAGCGGTGACATATAGACATGAAATGGCATACAGGATGCAAATTGGACTTACACTAACACGAGTGGACCTCAGCCACACTCATATGAGAGGCCGTCGGATAAAAAAGGAAGTACCTCGAAATGCGTGCACACGGGCACGCAAACCGAGGCAATGACATAAAGACACGAAATGGCATGAAATATGATATGCAATGAGACTAAAATGAGATGTCTCGAAATGCGTGCCCACGGGCACGCAAACCGAGAAAATGGCATACGGAATGCAACAAGACTGAAATGAGGTATGCGATGCAATATGGACTTATACTAACATGAGTGAGCCTCAGCCACACTCACATAAGAGGCCATCGGATAAAAATGAAGTGCCTCGAAATGCGTGCACACGGGCACGCAAACCGAGGCAAAGGCATATGGAACGAAATGGCACTCCAAATACAGATTGGACTTATACTAATGTGAGAGAGCCTCAGCTACACTCACATAAGAAGCCGGTGAATGAAAATGAAGTGCCTCGAAATGCGTGCACACGGGCACGCAAACCGAGGCAGAGGCATATGGAACGAAATGGCACTCCAAATACAGATTGGACTTATACTAATGTGAGAGAGCCTCAGCCACACTCACATAAGAAGCCGGTGAATGAAAATGAAGTGCCTCGAAATGCGTGCCCGTGGGCACGCAAACCGAGGCAATGGCCCTAAGGCATGAAATGACATGCAAATGCGACGTGGCATATGGCATATGGAAAATGCAAATTTCAGCAGCCAAAATGATGCAAAAACAGCCCCCGAATTATAGCAAAATTACACCCGATGCCCGAAATGCAATGTTATGCACCCGAAATGGCCTACAGCTATGCCAAACATGCACAATGTGGACATGAAGTGTAAAGAAGGATTCTAGGCAGCCCCTAAACTAGCATCTTTTCAGTGAAAAGAAAAGCCAAACAACAATCACAAGTATGGAAAAAATAGCATGCAAAAATGGGGGAAAAGAGGGGAACAATGAAACAAGTGATATGTACAATGCTCAAACTGAAAATTACAGTTCTACAACATTAAAGAGGGACCAAAAATATGCACATTTACAGTAGATGACATCCTCCAATTCAGTATGTAGATATGCTCAAAATAGCATGCAAAATATGAGCCAACAAAGGCTATAACATGAGGTATCAAAAGGATGCACCAAACAGCCTAAGACCCTTAACAAAAAAACAAGAATGGGTCATTTTAAGACTCTTTCCAAGCCTGATGAAGGCTCAAAAACAGAATCATGATGAGCTAGCAAGGCATGCAAAAATAAGGGGGTATAAGAGGGTATAACATGAAGTACCAAAATTATTCACCAAATAGCATAAGACCCTTAACAAAACATGACAAGAAGGCAAAAATAAGGCTTTTTTCAGGCCTGATGAAGGCTGAAATCAGAAGCCAAATAAGCTTAAAGAGGCATGCAAAATGGGGCCAAAGAGAGGTATAAAGAGAGGCCATGCATGGAGGCCCCAAACAAGATTTATCCCTTCTACAATGTTGTAGAGGGACCTAAAATAAGCTCAATCTCAGTTAATGGCATGCTAAAAAGCAGACTTCAAATAGGCTAAAGAAACCATGCAATTTTACGGTAAATTGGAAGAATTACAAAACAAGTGCATGATAGAACCACCAAAAATGGTTGAGCCCTTCTTCAATGTTGAATAGGGTCTCAAAATAAGCACATTTACAGTTTATATCAGGCCCGAACAGAAATCACACATAGGCCAAATATTCAATGCAAAATAATGGCATATAAGAGGATATTGAAGGAAGTGTAAGATAGAGTGCTCAAACAGGGTTGGGCCCTTAAACAAACATCAAGAATAGCTCAAAATAGGACCACTTTCAGTATTGGTCGGAGCTCAAAACAGTGAGAAAGTAGGGTTAAGAAAAGAGGCAAGAAAATGGTGTAAAAGAGAGGGATTGAGACTTACCCTTGAAGACCTTTCTTTCCTTGCTTCTTGACTTGAGAAATGTTGCTTCTAAGCCTCTAAGAACCTCTTCTTGTTGCTGGAAATGGAGTAGTGATGGTAGTGCTTGATGATGATGAACAAAAGGCACCAAAACTTGAAGTTTTTGGAGGTTTTTGGAGAGATAGAGATAGATATGCTTGTATACCCTTGAGAGATATTTTCCAACCCTTAAACAAGAGCTGGGAGGCCAGCTATATAGGCAATAAAATCGGAGAAAAGGTGGGCAAAAAGTGCTTTAAGTGCAAGTGGCCGGCCAGCTAGTTTTTCTGGCCGGCCAGCTAGTTTCCAAAAGCTGTCGGGAAGAACACTGGGCGGTGGGTGCTAGGGAAGTCCAAATGTGGCCATTCAAGTGTCCGAATTAAAGCCCCAGAAGTTATCTTTCCAATGGCGCAAACCTTGCATCAAAATTCCTCCTGTGGAAAAAGTTATGCCCGTTTCCGTAAAGCCGCGCAGATTCAGTCCAACCGAAGTGATGCCCTACTTCAATCAACCATATCTCCTCCATCCGGAATTGAACTTAGGAGATTCTGGAGTGAAAAATGAAGCCTCGGGAGTAAGCTTTCCAACGATGGTGGCCTCATACTTTAATTCCTCTCGTGCAAAGAGTTACGCCCGTTTCGGTGAAGTCGCGCAGACTTTTCTCCTTCCCGGATCCACTAAACCACCTTTGACCAAGCAGAAAGCTGGTTGCTGAGACAATTGCTAGGATCCCACCCTCCAGTAATCTTCCTGGTGATAAAACAGAGGTACCTGCCAAAAATGAACAAAAATCGATGCAAAACGAATGCTCGGGGGCCAAAACACGCAGTTCGGGGTCCCAAAAACCGGCCGTTAAGTACCGAAAGTGGCATTTGGCTGCGAAGTGGGTATCTAAGACCCCAGTGTCCCTCGAAAGGGAGTAAATGAGATGCATGCCAAAAACCGGAGAAATCAGAGATGGTTGGGCGGTCCCGAGCCGAGGCACACGGCCTGACGGCTCCGAAAATCGGGAACCGGGCTCTGAAATGGGCAAAATGGCCTACGGCCACGAAATGTAGCCCACGGCCACTGAGAGATAGTCTACGGGACCTCTCCCTCCCCTCAGGAAAGAAAACAGAGAAAACCGAGTCTGGTTCGCAAACCGAGGCAAGGCACAGAAGAGAGTTCGGAAGTCCGGAGGCAGGGCGCACGGCCGCGACTCTGAGGCTTCTGAACGAGCACAATATGCAACATCACCGAGCGCTCAATCGGTGACGTCTGAGTCTTAAGGTTGGTCAAAAATGGGGTGTCTACAATATTATTTAGAGACAGACAAATAAGCATATCTTTTTTCTCCTTCTTCAATTTTATTTATTTATTTATTTATTCATTTATGAATTCTCTACTCCTATTTATTACATTTTTGGACCTTCTTGGCTGAATGAGTGACTCTGTATAATAGAAAAATCTAGATTATATGTGGGAAGAATTGAAAATAGATAGAAACTTTTCAGATGAGAAAAGAAAGAATTGCAAATAATTGAAAACCTAGATTTCCTAAGTCAGATAGAGAGAGAAGTAGAGGTGATAGATTATATTAAACCTAAGAAATTACGAGTGACTATGCAATTAACTTATTCGATTCAATTCATTTAGTGATATCATTAAATAGAACATAGAGTGATGATTACCAAACGAAGCAAAGGAGCTTCGGGATCCACAATGGGAGTTAAGGCTATGTCAGAGCTGAATAGATACGACTTAACTTGAAATCGGAGAGCAATGTCAGAAATTAGAGAGTTTCAAATTGCTAGAATGAGCAGAAATTTCAACGGATTTGAAGGCGACGAAGGCCAATTCGGCAGTGGAATAAGCAGCCATGGAAGCTTCGACGATTAAAGCGAGAAAGAGAGAGAGAGAGAGAGAGAGAGAGAGAGAGAGAGAGAGAGAGATGATGATGAAGAAAAAGATCGCTACAAAGACAAAGAAACGATATTTATGAAGAAGAGAAACAGAGCAATGTTGTGGTTGATTAATTTGCTTTAGAAGCTCTGAAGAGTGTGAGAATGGTGATGCATACGAAGAGCTTCAACTGTGGACAGTGAGATTCAAGCAAGAGAGGGTGGAGAGTCAAAAGAGAGAGTTGAGTGAGAGAGATTTTAAGAGAGAGAGAGAGAGAGAGAGAGAGAAAGAGAGAGAGATAAGAGTTCATACACCACCGTTTGAGACAGATTTGGGAAATAAGAGTGAAAATAGGAGATATGTCAAGTTTTTAACAACACGACTGGGTGATTTTTTTTTTTTTTTTTATGTAAAAAGTGATTTTTTGCGACTACTAAACAATCAATTGCAAAAAAATAAACGCAAAAAGTCATATTTCTAGTAATGTGAATAACGGTCATTATTTCGGGCCATTACAACTTAGTATGAAAGCTACCGGGTTTGAATACTTTGGGATTGTGGGATGTGGTTTTTACCATAATGGGTTATCTTGCTAGTTGTATTAGAAGTAAACTTGGTATGCTATGTGATAACATGCTTATGTGACTAAGTGGATATGGAATTTAATTCTAAGATATTGATTGGGTCTACGAGTTTCTAGAAGTCCTTTTCGAAAAGCACTTGATCAATGCTATTTCTAATTGGAACTCTAGCAACATCCCAGAACGATCATTATCTGGAAAGGGAAATTGTATGTGTTTATGTGACTACGTGCTTATGTAGAGTGAATTAAATGTTGTCCAGCACGTTTGGATGCAAGTGAGTTAGCTTCGGCACATTTGTAAATGTGCTAATCTCTTGTGTTACCTTTATTAAGATGTTAAGACGTGGACATGGTAGTGGTAAGCGTAGCAGGCCTAAATGGTAGGAGGTGTCGTTACCAGATGATATTTCAGCACAGGAGGAGTGGGTTAGTCAGGCCAATGTGGCCGAACCAGTTGGTCAATAGGCCATGGGCGCTTTGGCCCGTGAAATGGCCGAAGCTTTGCGGGAATCCATAGACATTCTCAGAGTTGAGAATCAAGTCCAGGCCCTTGTTGCTAAGATAGGGTCGTCGTTTCTGAAGAGAGAGTTCTTCTGGTCTAATCTGGATGAGTATTTGGAGGATCCAAAGGAGCCACTGAATGAGGATGAGTAGTTAGAATAGATGGTAAAGACGTTCGAGATGCCAAGCATCGAGGATGATAAACTGAAAGTGACCTTGGTATCCTTCCAACTGAAGGAAGATGCAAATCAGTGGTGGAAGTATGTGCGTGGGCACATTGGGGCAACTTGGGAGGCTTTTTTCAATGCCTTCCAAGACAAGTTTTTGCCTCCCACTGCTCGAGAGAGGTTGAGAGAGTAATTTCTGAAACTCAAGCAACTTAATACATTGGTAACCGAGTTTGAGGCTTCATTTACAAGTTTGTTAAGGTTTACACCAGAATTTGTGGTGATGGTTTGCATTGAGTTCGAGAAGAGATTAAGGACCAGGCTTCTTTTCAAAGTGGCTAGGTCCATGATTAGAGACTACGGACGCCTTCTAGAGGTGGCTCTCATCTCGAGACCAAGGTTCAGTTGGAGGAGGAAAGGATGAAGGGCTCCAGGAAAAAGAGTCAGGAGGTTCAAGGGGAGACTTGGGACAATAAGAGACAGAGGGGTTCTATCCCACAATTGTCATAGGGAGTACAATCTAGGTTTACTTTTCCTATACCGAGTTCTGGGTCAGGGAGAGGTGGTCAGGGTGGGATCACTTGTTTCAAGTGTGGTCAGCTGGGCCACAAGTCCTTAGTTTACCTGCAAAAAAAGGAGGAAGGTAATAGTCTGCATTGCCTACAGCTCGTTTTCAGAGCCAAAGTCAAGGGAAAATGGCAGCTGCCTACCTATCATCAGTGTGGGTAGCCAGGACACGTGAGGAGGTTTTGACCTCAGTTAGATAGCGCATCTGATGCGTCTAGTTTAAGATAGATGCAGAATCATTAGCCTACACCGTTAGCACAGGCCTTGAGGGCTAATCAAAGAGCCTCTTCGGCTCAATCAGTGTATCAAACTCATGCTCTGAGCGGTGAGCAGGTAAAGCAGAGACCTATAGGGCGTGTGTATGTTGTTACCATGCTAGATTTGTTGCCAGCACCTTCGGTAGTGAGAGGTAACTTCTAATTGTGTAACTCTATTGCTAATGTGTTGATTGATATCGGTGCATTCCATTCTTTCATATCATCTGTATTCGCATTGGCATTGGTTAGAAGTAACTCGATTAGTGTCTCTACTCAAGGTAGAGTCACCTGTTGGTGGTGAGGATGTGTTGGACCAAGGGTGTTGAGGTTATGAGATAAAGGTTGCCGGTCCCCGACTTCCTTTTGCTTTTGTGTTAATTGATATGTTGAGTTTTGACGTCATTTTGGACATGGATTGGTTGTCATCCTATCAGGCCATTATAGACTGTTACCATCAGAGAGTTACGGTGTGCACCTCGAGTGGTGATTGTTTTTATTTCTTCGGAGACCGAGTTGATAGAGCCTTGTTGCCAGTGTATGATCCGCGCGGTCGGGGCGAGCTTAGTCTCCTTCTTGCTACATTCTTAGGTGTCGAGAGTGATATGGTTCGAGTAAAGTTACCGAGGGTAGTTTGTGAATACCCGGATGTCTTTCTCGAGGATCTCACTAGCTCACCACCTCACCGTAAGATTGGGTTTTTTATCGATTTAGTGCCTGGCACGACATTGATTTTCATGACACCATATAGATTTGTACCCACCAAGTTGAGTGAGTTGAAGATTCAACTCCAAGAATTATTAGATAAGGGATTTATTTGCCCTAGTACTTTGCCTTGGAGAGCACTGGCTCTCTTTGCCAAGAAGAAGGATGGCACATTGCGACTTTGCATTAATCACCGGAAGTTAAGCCGGGCAATTGTTAAGAACAAGTACCCACTACCTTGTATAGATGACTTGTTTGACCAGTTGAAGAGGTCTTGTTACTTTTCTAAGATAGACTTGAGATCGGGTTATCACCAGTTGAGAGTGAAAGAGGAAGATATCCAGAAAATGGTATTCTCTACGTGGTATGGCCATTACGAGTTCCTAGTGATGCCTTTTGGGCTAACCAACGCACCGTCTTTGTTTATGGATTTGATGAACCGAATCTTCCGTGAGTTCTTAGACCGTTTTGTGGTTGTCTTTGTTAATGACATCTTGATTTACTCACCCTCTGAGGAAGAACACGAAGAACACTTGCGGATTGTTCTTAAGTTGCTTAAAGCCCAAAAATTGTATGCTAAGTTCGAGATATATGAGTTCTAGTTGAACGAGGTGAAATTCTTAAGTCATGTGGTTCCGGGAAAGGGGTGACTATAGGCTTTTCTAAGATAAAGGCAATGCAAGATTGGGAACAATCTAAAAATGCCTTTCAAATCCGGAGTTTCTTGGGGCTAGCTGGGTATTACCAACATTTTGTGAAGGATTTCTCTAGATTAGCCTAGACTGACGAGGAAGGGAATTAAGTTTGTGTGGAGTGAGACTTGTGAGAAATCATTTCAAAAGCTTAAGGTTAGACTTACCACTGTTTCAGTGTTGATTATTCCGGAGAGGGGTTTGGGCTATTTTATGTATTGTGATGCGTCTCGAGAAGGTTTAGATTGTGTCTTGATGCATAGGGGAAAGGTAGTAGCTTATGGCTCACGGCAGTTGAAAACACACGAGAGAAACTATCATACTCATGACCTAGAGCTAGCAGCTATGATCTTTGCCTTGAAAATTTGGAGACATTATCTGTATGGTGAAAGGT
The DNA here is from genome assembly GCA_025200525.1 of Camellia lanceoleosa. NCBI lineage: Eukaryota > Viridiplantae > Streptophyta > Magnoliopsida > Ericales > Theaceae > Camellia > Camellia lanceoleosa. The sequence goes on from CM045758.1 coordinate 108,891,070, forward strand.
TTGTTGTATTCTCCAATCACAAGAGTTTGAAGTATCTGTTTTCATAGAAGGATTTCAATCTAAGATAGAGAAGGTGGATGGAGTTTATAGAAGATTACGACTTTGAGTTTCAGTATCACTCGGGAAAAGCCAATGTAGTGGTCAATGCCTTGAGTAAGAAATCCATTAGCAGTGTAACTTGTATTGCCATCCGGGAATGGGAGATGTTGGGTGCTATTAGGGAGTTCAACTTGCATTTTGGCAAGTCCATTGAGTTTGTAGCCTTGTTTACTAAGATTGCACAACTTATGCTTGTGAGCCCAGTTCTAGAAGCACAACGGGACGATCACGAAGTAGAGTCTATCCGGGAGAAGATATCTAGTGGGAAGGTAGAGAAAGGCTTGAATGTGTATTCTGACTCGAGTGTTAGATATCTTGACCGTCTTTTCGTGCTAGAGTCTTGTAGAGAGGAGGTACTCCAAGAGTTCCACCAGTTGCGCCTTGCGGTACATCTGGGAGGCACAAAGATATATCACAACCTTAGTCACCAGTTTTGGTGTAGAGGAATAAAGAGAGACATAGCCTTGTTTGTATCGAGGTACCTTACTTGCCAGCAAGTGAAGGCCGAGCATCAGAGGCCAGCGGGTTTGTTACAACCCTTGCCTATAGCCGAGTGGAAGTGGGAATATATCACAATGGATTTTGTCGTGGATCTTTCAAGGACTTAACGGTGTAATGATGTCGTGTGGGTGATAGTTGATCGATTAACTAAGTCAGCACATTTTGTACCTATGCGCACAAGTGACTCGGTTTATGTTAGGGACATAATTCAACTTCACAGGGTCCCATGACTATCGTTTCGGATAGAGATCCGCGTTTCACAGCTTGGTTGTGGTGGAGCCTACAGAATGCCTTGGGCACTAGGTTGACATTTAGCACCGCCTATCATCCTCAGACTAACGGGCAGTCAGAGCGTACCATTCAGATTATAGAGGATATGCTTCGAGGTTGTGTTCTTGACTTTAAGAGGTTGTGGGAGAGACACTTATCTTTAGTGAAGTTTGCCTATAACAACAGCTTTTAGGCAAGTATTGGTATGGCACCGTTTGAGGCCTTGCATGGTTGACCGTGTAGATCTCCAATATGTTAGGCCGAGATGGGTGATACACCTATGTTAGGTCTTAAGTTAGTCCGAGAAACAAGGGAGAAGGTCGCACTTATCCGTAAGAGATTGGTTTCGACTCAAAGTCATCAGAAGAGTTATGTTGACCATAGAAGGAGTCCTTTATCATTTGAGGTGGGAGATCACGTCTTCTTGAAGATATCACCGAGACGGAGCTTAATGAGGTTTGGGAAGAGGGAGAAGTTGCCTCCTAGATTTATTAAGCCTTTTGAGATCCTAGAACGAATTAGAGAGGTAGCTTATCATTTGGCCTTGTCGCCACAGCTTTTTGGGGTTCATGACGTGTTTCATATCTGTATGCTTCAGAAGTATGAGCCGGATTCGTCACATATGTTAGATTGGACCGAGTTAAAGGTAGATGAGGATACCTCATATGAGGAGAGACCGGCTAGAGTCTTAGATACACGAGACCAAGTCTTGCGTAACAAGACAATTCTTTTTGTAAAAGTGTTGTGGTGACACCACGAGGTTGAGGAGGCGACTTGGGAGCCCGAGGAAGAAGTTCATGTTTAACACCTTGTTTATTGTTGTTATGAGAATGAATGGCCGGTGGATAGGTCATGGTTATGAAGATGAATGGATCATTGTTATGTTGATTTAAATACAGTGGTTATTGTGTTGATTTTAAAATTTTGGGGACGAAATTCCATAATGCTGTGTTTGGTTAGGGGATTTGAGGAGGGATTTGGAAAGGGAAATGGAAATGGTAGGTGAAATGTAAATAAAACATACTTATATTTCACCTAGTTTCATACACCTTTTCCCTTTCCCTTTCCAAATCCCTCCCCAATCCTCCAACCAAACACAATGTAAGGGGAAAGGTTATAACGATTTTGATTTAGACCTGACCCGTTTATTGTTTTGGATCTGGATTCCTTGCTTTACCTAGTTGTTTATAGCCTTGTTCATCTTATTCCTCATTAGATTGGATTATATGAGTATTGTGGTTGCATTTGAAACAAATTAGGAGTTGATTTTCAAAGAAGTCTTTGCGTAGGTTTTAGTCAGTTCGCTCAAGCGGTGCTTCTTACGCTCAAGCTATTGAGAACTCTCAGTACTTTTGTAGGCTTGCAAAAGTACTGAAAATGTGTTTTTCTCGCTCGAGCAATGTTTCTTGCGCTCAAGCGGTCTTGGCTTAAGCGGTGTTTCTTTCACTCAAGCAGTCTTTGGGAACTCTTAGTACTTTTACAGGTCTATAAAAGTACTGCGAGTGTGTTTTTCTCGCTCAAGTAGTACTTCTTGCGCTTAAGTGGTCTTAGCTCGAGCGATCTTTCTTGAGCTCTTGTGGTTAGCCTTTGTTTGAAAAACTTATAAGTAGGGGTGTCCGCGGTTCAGATTGGGATGGTTTGCGGTTCAGTTTGGACCGGCCCACATCTATGCGGTTTGGGGAAAAGTCAACTCGCAACCGCCCGTAGTGCGGTTTGCGGTTTGTACAGATAGGGTTCGCGGATGTGTGGGCGGTTGCGGATGGTTTGCGGATTCAACTTTTTTTTCAAAAATTTATTTTTGAGTCTTTTTTTTTCCCATTTTATCAATATTTATTTTGGGCCCTTTTCCCCCCATTTTCTAAAATGTTCCAACATTAATAATTAATGAATTAAAATTTATAAAATAAAAAACACAACAAAATCAATTCCTAACCCAAACAAATCATTCAAAATCCTATATTCATCATTATCTTGCATTCATCCTACGTTCATTATTCCTAACTCAAATAAAAAAATCCTACATTCAAAATCCTGCATTCATTATTCCTAACCCAAATATAAATAAAAATAAAAAACAATTCTATATTAACTTACATTCATTCAAAATGCAATATATATATAAAAAAAAAAAGTAATTTCATTAAGTTACTTTCATCCAAAATGCAATGAAAAAAAAATTGTTGTCAAACTTCATTCAATGCAAACCCATGAAATAAAATAAAAACATTTGCAAGATATCAAACTTCATCATGAATCACATCCAATCCAACTTTCAAAAATTCTAGTTCCATGCATTTGGTTAATGAACCCTGCACAAAAACAAACTAAAAAATATAAACTTTAATCTTCAACTTTCATAATTCCTTTGACAAAAAAAGTGTAAAAGAATAAAGTAATGAAAAGATAAACAAATGTCTATATATTACATCTCAATATAGTAAGAAAACGTGTTGAGTATATGAAAAAATTACCAATGAGCAAATGGATATTAGAGTTCAATTATAGCATCAACATTATATGTTGAACTTGAAGACGAGCTTGACTCCAAAGTACCTGATTAGGAGTCAACAAGAGAAGATTAATAAAACTTACATTAGAAAATGAACAATACAAATAAAACTGAAGATAAATAAATTCTCATATTACCCGAGTCATATTGCTCAAATTCCTCCACCTCATCCGTCGCCTTTCGAAGGGAAATTGGAAGGTTGCTTCGAAGCTAATTTTGCGTACATACAAGAGCTTCAACCATAGAAGGCGAGAGTGAATTATGAAATGGGTCAAGAATACACCCTCCCCCATACTAAAAGCCGACTCTGACGCAACGGTAGAAATAGGCATGGCCAACACATCCCTTGCAAGTTGCGATAACACTCTATATTTGGTTGCATTCACCTTTCAATAATCCAAAATCTCAAATGTTTGATTCTTTGCAAAATGTTCAACCTCGGATAAATATTGTTCCAATTCTGACTTAGATCCACTAGAAATAGGAATTAAATTAGGAGTCAACCAAAGAATAGGGATCATCATCATCATCATTTTCCACCATATTCACAACTTCACTCATACTTGGAAGTTTCTCATTTGAAAGATAAAGTGTGACATAATGGCTATACGAACGACTCAAACAACTCTTAACCTTGTCTACCATATCTTTCATCTTCTTATTATCTCCAAGAAATATTTGAAAAGCAAAACTCTAAATATGTCATTTTTTTTGGTAGGATTAAGAACAACCACAACATACAATAACAAATTGATCATACTTCCATCCCCCCAATACTTGCTAAACTATTGTTTCATAGTCTTTGCCATTGTGCTCAAAGTATCACCCTCCTCTAAAATTAATTGGTTAATTTTACTTTCAATAACAAACATTTCTTTGTAAAAAGCATTAGAAGTAACAAAGAGAGACCCTGAAAATTTCTTCGTTGCAAGATAAAACAATTTTAGAAACCTCAAAAAAATTATACATTTTTTCCAATCCAATTCATTCGGACTTCTCCTTATGCCACCATCAACATCCTTGAAATAAGGTTCAAAGTTGGAATCCATAAACTTCAAGCAGTTAAAAGCCTTCTCATACTTTTTGGCGGCCTTTGACATCAAATAGATAGAGTTCCACCTAGTTAGTACATCTAGGCATACAAGAGCTTTTGAATCAAGTTTGAGTGTGGCCGCACACTTCTTAAAAACATCATGCCTATGAAGAGAAGACCTCACATATCTCACCGCAAGTCTAATGGTGGCAATAGAATCATCCATTTCTTTCAACCCATCACTCATAACGAGATGAAGAATATGTGCACAACAACGCATATGAATAAACTCATATTGCAAAATAGTCCCCTTCCAATCTTTGGTTATCATTTTCAAATATTGAATGGTAAGATTATTAGAACTAGCATTATCAACTGTTAAGGTGAATATGCTATCAATGTTCCACTTAATCAAACACGACTCAATTTATGATCCTCAACTTGTCAAAAATTTATGATTCTTTTTTGAAGTTTCCAGTTATCATCAATGAAATGAGCAGTCAAACATATGTAACACAAATTCTGAATAAATGTCCAAGTGTATGTAGTAAAGAAAATTCTATGACCCTTCATGGCCTTCTTTAACTTATCCCTTTCATTCTTGAATATGTTAAGCAATTCTTTAGATATGGTTTGACGAGAGGGAATTGGTGTGAATTTGGGTTGCATAACATTACAAAATCTTCTAGACCCAACACCTTCTACAAATCTAAATGACGACTCATCAACGACCACTATCTCCGCAAGAGACCTTTTACAAGCATCACAATTAAAAGTTGTTGCTACAAGCTCAACACCCTCTTCATTTTGGTTCGGTTTAAGATTTAATGTTTGTTGACCATCTGTATCCCTATTTGGATATTCTTTACAATTGGGTGTATGACTTCTCAAATTGCTAGTCCGATGAAGTCTAGAGTCAGCCAAATACTCTTTCTTGTAATATTTGCATACGGCTCTACGCTTCTCATCGGTCCCTACAACTTTATCAAAATGATCCCAAACTGTAGATGGTGCTCTCTCATCTCCACCCTCACTCTTTCTCTTTGGGGGTCTAGGAGGCTTAGGTTTAGGTTTGGGTTCAGCTAAAGGGGGATTCATTTGAAAATTAAAGGATTTTGGAGGTAGAAGATTGATTGCGGGAGATTGAACAATATCCTCTATTTCAACTGGATTACAAAAATTACAAATTCGATTTCAATAACATAACAGATTACAGATTCAACACAATTACAATGTAACAGTGCTCCTGAATGAAGTATGTAAATTATAATCAATACAAGAATCTTATTTTGAGCTACCAAATATGTAAGAAGATCAACACGACTCCAACTTTAATTGCATTACCACAAAAATATCACAAAATTAAGAAAAATGGAAAACAAATAAAGGAGCTTTGTTTAACTAACACAATATAGCATATCACAGCTTGGTTGCCAAGAAAATACCAAAACTTTTCTTTTCATTCATTTTCTCAGCATTCGAACAATAAACAACATTGATTCATACATAAAAAGAGACAGAGACAGAGAGAGGCTTACCTGAGAGTTGTTGGAGACAGAAACAGATCAGCGCTCACTTCAATCGGCGCTGGTTTTGGTCGATCGTAGAGAGAGAGAGAGATAGAAAAACAAGAATGAAAGAAAAGATGAGATGAGAACTGCGCACAAAAAAGATTAGGATTAGGGTTTGGTTTGTTTGGGCAAAACAAAAATATCTAAGATAAAGACAAAGAGAGAGATAGAGAGAGGCTTACCTAAGAGTTGTCGGAGATAGAGACAGAGACAAATTGGCACTCACTTCAATCGGCGCTGGTTTTGGTTGATCGGGGAGAGAGAGAGAGAGAGAGAGAGAGAGAGAGAGATGGAAGAATAAGAACGAGAGAGAAGATGAGATATGAGCTACGTACAAAATAGATTAGGATTAGGGTTTGGTTTGTTTGGGCAAAACAAAAATATCTAAGATAGAGATAGAGAGACAGAAACAGAGGCAAAGAGAAGCTTACCTGAGAGTTACCGGAGACGGAAATAGAGATAGAGACAGATCCGCGCTTACTTCGATCGGCGTTGGTTCTGGTCAATCGAGGGAAAAAGAGAGAGAGAGAGAGAGAGATATGGAAAAATGAGAGCTGAGTTGTGCACAGATTAGGATTAGGGTTTTGTTTGTTTGGGCAAAACAAAAATAAATATGATAGATCTAGATGATGAACGATCCATTTTTAAAAATATATATATATATTTGGCTAAGTGCGGGCAGGTTGTGGCGGGTGTGGTTCAAACCCGTAACCCGAAATCTTATGTATTCAAAACCTCACCCTATCCTATTCAATTTGCTAAACCGCCCAAGCATGTGTGATTCGGGTAGGGTAGGACGGGTTGTGCGGATTGGTAACCCTATACCCAGCCCTACTTCTAAGAGTATGTCAATGTGCACTTGAGCATTACTTTGTTCACTCGAGCGGTCTCACTTATTGTGTCTGGTCGCTCGAGCGGTGTTTTGGTCGCTTGAGCAGTCTGCACATATATCAGTTTCGAAAAGTCACTTTTTGAGTCATTTTCTCATCTCTCTCTCTATATTCTAAAAACGCAGATTTTCTTCTTCTCTCTCTAGAAAGCATCTTTAAACCTCAAATACACTATCATCCATTGATCTCTTAACCATTACCCTTTGGGAAAAAAAATAGAGCACACAGAGAGCTTCCATTTGATAGAAACAAAATTCATTTTCGGCTTCGTCGAGTTTCAACCCTTGTTCTTCTTGGTCCTTGTCTTTGAGATAGGGAGTTCTCCACACTTTGTATGGTTTTTAACTTGGTTATTTGTCTTTCTAAAGAAATCATGGAATTTGGGGATTTTTGAACAAATCTAGGGTTTTGGTTTAAAAATCAAAATGGGGGTTTTCAAATGGTTTTCTTGAAAATGATTGTGGGAGTGTATTTGTGGTTAAGTTGTGATAAAATGGTGGATGTCATCCTTGGATTTGATTTATAAAGGAATGGGGATTTTTGCCCTAAATTGCGAATATTTGATTTTGTAAAAGAGGAAATGGAAATGATGTTGGGTTTTATAAAATTGGAATAATAAGGATGATAATGGTAGAGTTGGATATGTATTATCACTCATATCTTGAAATTTTAGAATGTTTATTTTTAGGGTAAACTACCAATAGATTCTAATAATTAGATTTAATTCCCATCAAGTCCTATTGAAAATAAGTCTTGGTAAAATTGTCACTAAAAATAATTTTTTTGTGACAATTTTTTACATACGTCGCTAAGAATTGACAATTAGTGACTTTTTTTGTCATGATTTTTATAAATTGTCGCTACAAATTACAATTAGTGGCGTTTTGTTATGAAATTTTTTTCTCATAGGACCTATTAGACAATAAGTCCGCTTATTAGGACCTATACGTAAATACCCCTTATTTTTATTGGAAATTATCTATCTGTTTAGAGATATCTGTTGTCAGTAAAGAATATCTATGATTGTTGTAGAAATTACATAAGAATTATGAGAATTGAAACTAATTTTTCATCCATTTGCAATGAGCATTGATGCGTATTTAACACATTGAAAACGTATATTGTTTGAGAAAAATGGATGAATATCTTGGTAAATCTAGGTATAGGGTGTGGTTGTGGTATTATTGTTGACTTGTGTGTCCTTGGTGAAAGTCCAAAAACCCGCGGGGTTAGGTGCCGAGCCTTCTAGTTAGTACCAGTAAAGATGGCAATTGGTAGTGTTTGTATAATCTACTTGCAAACACGTACCTAGAGATTCCCAGTGTTGTATCCACTGCCCTATTTTCTATTGTAAAGGAAATGATTTCATGAATTGTGATATAAACCTCGCATTGCATAGTATAGCGATCCGTGCTTAGACTCGACCGATTTATTTCCTTTGAATCCAAGAAATATATCTGTAGCAGTCGTCTTTCTCTCTTCTCTTGTTGGATTTTGACTTGAGTGTCAACACTATCCTTGGTGGTGTCGACATTGCCTTATTTCTTATGTTTTGTTCAGCTCCTAGGGTCGACAGCAGCCCTGGCGGCGTCGACACCACCTTGTTGTTGTGCCCTTAGGATGGCTACTGAAATTTAGGGTCGACACCAGATTGAGATGTGTTGACACTTACTCCGTTATTGACCTCTGGGGTTGACATTAGGCTTGATGGGATTGACCCTTCTATCACTGCTTTGTCCTGGGTTACATATTGAAATATAGGGTCCACACCTTGAGTTCTTAGGGTCAACACCACTATCTCCTAGGGTCAACCCTCGTCTATTGCAAAACATTAGTGTCTTAGCTTTCTTTCTGAGGGTCGACACCATTGTCGCGAGGGTCAACCCCTGTGACTCTTTTTCTAGATTTTGTTCGGCTTGGGCCGTACTTTTTGGAAATTTTGACTTGTTCTTTTCACTTGACTTTGGAACTATTATTCTATTAATACCTAGCCACTATAAATAGACCCAAAGACACTTCTCTCTTATTAGTTGTTTCACTTTTTCCTCTCTCACCCATAACTCTCTCTTTTTCTCTGAAACTCACTTCTTCTCACTTAGATCTTCAGATCTACTCACCTAGAGGTATCTTCTTATCTTGGTCCTTTGAAATAGGTTGTAGATCAGGTCAAGAGCTTCCTTTTGATTCGATTGGTTCGTAACTTCGTTGACATTGGGTTTTTCCAAGTTCTTCACTTCTACCCTTCTAAGCTTGAGGTAGAGATTCTCTGCACTTCCTTATGAGTTTTAACTTAGCTATTTGTTTTTATAAAATCACTTGTGAAAGAAATGGATTTTTGAACAATCTTGGGTTTTGGTTCGAAATCAAAAGGAAGGGTTTTTCAAATGATCTATTAAGAATGGTTGTGATTAGATGTATATAAATGAGATATGATGAAATGATAGGTTTTTATCTAGAAAAACGGTTTATAAAGGAAAGGAGGTTTTTGTCATAGAAATCTCAAATGTTGATTTTGTATTGATAAATGAAAATGATGATTAAAATTGTCAAATTGGGTTGATGTTGATGAGGATGGTAGAGTTGGGTATGTATTACCACTCATATCTTGGAATTTGGAAAGTTTATCTTTATGAAATTTTTTTATTGTTTAGAGATATATCTGTTTTGGGCTATTGGTAGAGGATAGCTATGATTATTGTAGAAATTGCATGAGAACTAAGTAAATTGGAACTATTTTCTCATCCATTTGCATTGGGCATTGTTGCATCTTATCACGTTGAAAATGCATATTGTTTTGAGAAAAATGGTGAATACTTGGTGAATTTCGGTAGGAGGTGGGGTTACAATGTTAAGTTGGCATGTGTGTCATTGGTGAAAGACCAGAAACCTGCACGAATAGGTGTCGAGCCTTCCGGTTAATCCCGGTAAAAATGACAAATTGATAGTACTTGTATAGTTTACTTGCAGACACGTACCTAGAGATTCATAGAGTGTATTCAAAGTCTGGTTTTCTATTAAAAGGAAAATGTTTCATAAATGGTGATATAAACTTGACATTGCATGATTTTGAAAGAGATATAAAAAAAAATGTTTTTTCACGAGCATTGCATTTGCATTTCACCCTTATATCTTTGTTAAGATTCAAATGCTTTGTTGGATTATTTCTACTGGGCTTTGGCTCACCCTATGTAGGAAAACTATTTTCAGGTGCTGATGATATGCCTCCACCAAGGCAATAAGCTTGGGAGGACTTGGAAACAGAGCTTCATTTTGTTTATTTTTGTTGTATTTATTTGTACAAGCATAAGGCTTTAACTGTATTAGATTTTCCATCCATTTTGTTGTAACCAAGCACTTTCTTTGGAAACTGTAAGCCTTAGGGCATTTCTTTTGCTTGAAGTTCATTCTATCATGTAACATATGCTATAGATTCAGGGATAGGCTTTTGAATATATATTCTCATATATTACTCTTTTGTAAACTTAATTGGAACTTAATAGAATATGGATTAGCTTCTTATTGTTGGCATTTATTAATATTGGAGTTAAGTTATTTTATTTATTTTGGGGCGTTACACATGGTTTTTGAAAAAAGATATAAAATGTTTTGGCACGAGCATTTTATATGCATTCTCCTTATGGCTTTGTTAAAATTCATACACTGTGTTACAATATCTGTACTAAGATTTAGCTCACCTTGTGTAGAAAACCATTTTCAGGTGCTAGTGATATGCTTTTGCCAAGGGAGTAGCTTGGGAGGACTTGGAGCCAAGAGCTTCTCTTTTGTTATTTTTGTATTTATTTTGTACAAGCTATGGCTTTATTTGTATTGAGTTTAAACTCTTTTTTGTTATAACCAATCATCGTCTTGGAAAGTTGTAACCATTAGGGCATTTATATAGCTGTTTGAGTCTTATTTCATATCTTTTGCTTATGACACGTGCTTATATATTCAAGATTAGGACTTATAAATGTATTACTACATGTGTTACCCTTTGTAAAATGGAATCATATGAATGAAAGGATATTATGTTCGGAAATGTAGTGTTATTTAATTATTGTCATGGGATGAATAATGGTTATTATTTCAGGGCGTTACACTTTGCTTAGCCTCCAAGGCTCCCTTAAGCCTATAAATACGTCCTTCTTCCTCTTCCATTTTCAAGGGATTGAACACTTAGAGTGATTTTGAGGGAGTATGAGAGTGAAACTTGACCACCCAACCCTAATTCCAAAAATACAAACCTTAAACAGCAGCTTTGACATTCAGAAGTGCACCTAGGGTTTGAAACAAAGTGAATCTAAGTGAAGCCAAACTTAAGGGAAGCTTTCAAGCAAACAAAACTTGGCTTTTCTTCACGTTCTTCAGTTTAATACTCAAACCGGTGGGTAAGTCATCCTTTTTTGTGTTTTAAATTACAATTTAGTCATGTTTTCATTGTTTGATACTGATTAGGATGTTAGTTCATCATAATCATCATATATGATAGTTATGTTTTTTATTTATTTTGCATGTTTTAGTTGAATATATGTTAGGAACATGTTCTGGTTAGTTTAATCATCATGTAAACATGCATATAGCCCGGTTTAATCATTGTACAATATTCAACATATTTAATTCTTTATTTGTTATTTGCTCTTTTATGCATGAAATCATGTTAAAACCCTTAAATCGAACTTAGGTTCATCTTGTGTGTGTTTAGATGCATGTTTAGGATCACATCTAATGTTTAATTGATATCTTCAAGTAAGACGCTTGGCATTTAGGTAAGTTTCCTTTCTCTTTATAGCATGTGCTTGCTTCTTGCATTGTTTTTCAATAATCCAAGTATATATGCTTTTCTATACAAAATTGTTTATTTTGAATGTTTTTTTATGAATGTTATTTATTTTAGGTTGGGTTTATAGCCATGGATTGATAAAATCCACTCTTTTATTAAAAATCATTATTTTTGGAAAATATGGCTTTATTCCTTTAATCTAAAATAAATTATACTCATTTTATTCAAATCACTTTATTTTAGATTAGTTAAGGGTTTTAGGCTTACAATGAATTTGTATGAATAATTAACCTTAAAATCATAAAATAGAAAGTTAGTAGAGACTAATTTTTGGATTGGGTAAAATGAGGTGCTGTCATTTAATGACTTTTCTCTTTTGTACCTAAGCTCTCAAACCTAGAATTTTTTAATGACATATCAGTCTTTAACTAAGTTTTCATTATTAAAAGTTTCTTAATTCTCCTTTAAAATTTAAGTGGCAACTCTTTATTGGTTAAAGTGAGTTGGTGTGGGAAACGGACCTTAAACTCAAAAAAGACACAGCACCCACACCTCTACCGTGCCTTCTTCTCTTTCTCCGTCTCCTTTTCTTTATCATCTTCAAATTTGGTATATTTCTTCATCATTTGGTATATTTTTTTATGGATTTGGCATCACTATCCGTTGGAAGCCGTCGGTTTTGTTCTATTGTTTTTCGCCTGCAACTGATCCCATTGCTGACCTTACTGTCATCTTCTCTTCTTGTCGATCTATGCTGTCTCTATCAGTTCCGATCTGATTTTTATATATATATATATATTAGTCACAATTTATATATCTTGGATTTTTTCATGGACCCCTGGTTGTTGATATGTTGCAAGGAGAGATAAAGTTGTTGAAAGTAAAGTTTGATAACAGTGTTCCACTTAGCATGTCTCATTCCTCCACACACACACACACACACACACACACACACACATATATATATATATATATATCTTGGTTGGTTTATTATGTATATATTGGTTTCATTCCATATGAGCTGCAGATTTCACTTCTTGGATGATATCATTGATAAGAATCATTGATGAAAATGTTTCATCAAACTGATAAAAATGTTTCAAAATATTATCATTTCTTCTTCAAACTTTTGAAACATGCTTGGTTTTATATTTGTGTGTGCATATATGATGTATTCAACATAAAAAAATTGAATAGATCTAGAGGATAAGAGATTTTGAGATTAAACAGATAGAGGATTTTAGGATTTGTACAGATAGATTTGAACAAGTAAGAAAAAAAAATTAAATAGATAATAAAATTTAGACAAATAGATTTAAACAGATAAGAGAAACTTTTGAATAGAAAATAAAATTTGGACAAGTATTTCAATAGATAGGGAAAAAAATTAAATAGATTAGAGAAAAAATATGAATAGATAAAAATTTAAACAAATAGTCAAAAAAATTAAACAGATAAAAAAATTCAACAGATAGATTAAAGGGTAAAATTAGAAACAAAATATCTATTAAAATATTAAATGGATTTCTCACCACAATATTTTACAAATAGTGGACTTTTCACCAAGAAAAAAAATACCCATAGGACCTAATACCTTCCATAGATTAGACTTTTCAATAATTTTCTCAAATTTTTAATATTTTTTTAAAAAAATTATATTTAATAATAATAATAAAATGGAGCTTTTTTAATAAATCCTCTTTCTAAGAGTTTTATTCCATCTAACCCATATTTTTTTAACTATTCTACTAGGTCCTATTTGAGGTAAAAAGATCAAAACACCCTCTATCATCTCTCCTGTCCCTATTATATTTTGAAATCAAAACCGATCATATTCTATCGTTGTTCCATATTTCACTTCCCAAATCATTTCTTCCCAAAACTGTCATTGTTACAGCAAAAACTCCCAAACCCTAACCCTAGGTTTCATATCTCTTCACCACCATCGCCCACAGTTGCCGGTGGTTGGTAATCCATTTTGATCTACCACTGCGAACGTTTATATTGATTCAATATTACCAATTGTGGGTCGTTCATAGACAACCACAATGAGAAGAAAATGTAAGCACCCATCCTTCCACCCTCTGGCTTTTTTCAATTGAATCTAAATAACTGATGTAAGCATTTACATTACCTAGTTATTATTGCTGTTTTTTGTTTGTCATATGCTATTATCTTGTAATTAACTCCATATTTCCCCTCATTCTGTGAGTATCGGTGTTGTTGATTTTTGATGGTGATCAAATAATTTGAACCCTCAATTTCTGATGTTTTCTCTCCATCTTTTTGTTCAATATGAATTCCTACACAAATAATGTAAATATTTAATGACTGACGTCAATATTCACGTTATGTACCTAACTGATGTAAACATTTACATGATCTGTTATTATTGTTGGTTTTTTATTGTCATATGCTATTGTTTTGTAATAAGCTCCATATTTACCCCCTTCTGTCAATATTGGACTTGTTGATCTTATTGATTGTTAATGGTGATCAAATAATTAGAACTCCCTAATTTCTTATTATTTTTCCTTATCTTTTAGTTCAATGTGAATTGTTTTACATCATCTGGTTATATTTGTTATTGAGCAACCCTTGATGTAAATATTCACATCAAGTACCTAACTGATGTAAACATTTACATGATCTTGCTATTGTTATTAGTTTTTTTTGTTGTCATTTGCTATTGTTTTGTAATAAGCTTCCTATTTTTCCTATTTTGTCAATGTTGGATTTGTTGGTCTTGTTAATAGTTGATAATGATCAAATAATCATAACCTCCTAATTTCTGATTGTTTTCCTCACTCTTTTGATTTAATGTAAATTTTTACACAGACGATGTAAATATTTACATCATTTAGTTATCATTGTTGTTGAGCAACAACCTATGTGAACATTCACATCATGTATCTAACTTTGTCCATTGTTGTTTTATCATGTGTGATAATGTGTTTATGTGAACAATCATATTACCCACTATCTTTTTGGTTCAATGTGCATTTGAAAAGAAATAATTATAACCCTCAATTATTGCCCCCCCTAATTTAGTTCAATGTGCATCAAATTATAATTTGTTGCTCTGAGCATTCACATTGGACATATATTATGTGAATGTTCGCACTATGTACTTAAATTCTTATTTATCCATGATTTGTAATGTCCCCACGTGAATACTTACATCAACTATTCACATTCACATTTACCATAATCATTTCACTATTCACATGACATATAGTTCGTACTTGTTATCATTTACTATTTGTGACCATTAATAGTAAATTTGTTTCCAATTGAGATGCTGCTTATAGATTTCATGGCAAAAGAAAAAGAAAATAGTTCCACGTCAAAGACACACTTGAACAAATAGCCAGTCCTCCAAAAGGTGAACATGAAAAAGGTCAGTTACCGATCTAACATTATTGGGTTAGTAAAACTAATGACGAGCACCAAGTTCTCAAATCCTCAACTGGATTGTTTGAAGGAAATGTCATTTTGGCAAATGTTTGATGTGTTGTGGACCAGTAAAGTTGACCTTGACAAATGCATGAAGTTTAATGATGTTGTCGTATATGTGCTAGGGATGTACAAGGCATCCAAAGAAACATTTTACAGTAGCGAGAAAAAGATGAATATGAATCTCACATTCTTTGCGATTTTGTAAACATTAGAATACATTGGACAAAAAAACCATAATTAATTATTTTGATTGTGCTTAATAAGATACGATGGTATATTGTTGGGCAATCTTCACTGTATTTAAAAGATTTAATTCTATTGTGTACAAAACAACAACTAGAATTTAAAGAAATAAAGAAAAGAAGAGAATTTGTTTGATTACAAAAATCAAACTCGAAATAATAAATAAATAAATAAATAACAGATTTTATTTTGTTACAAAAACAAAATTAAAATCTGATTTAAACAAATAAAAATAACACAGAAAATAAATTAAATAACTTACTTGATTTAATTTGTTCGAATTATAAACTGATCAAGTCCAGTGTTTGACACTGTGTTCTTAAGACAGATTCGTCCTCTCCACGGTGCTTTCAGAATTTGGACGTCTATCTCCCAAGATGAAATGATCTTCTACAAACAATAGCAGCACTACAAATTGTTTGCCTTACGAACACATTAAGTGTTTACACTCTTTCTTTCAGAAATAAAATGCAGCAAAATGCTAAGAGATTTATAGAGTGGATGGAGTACGAAAATTGGAGTGAAAATCCAAATGGGAGGCTAGTTTATTTATAGATGTAAAGGTGGCTCTTAGTTTTGAATTGAACAGGTATGAAACCTGTTGGATTTAAATTCAAACAGATTTGAATCTGTTGGGTTAACCATTCAAACAGATAAAAAACAGGAAGGGCCCTGTTTGAATGAACACTAAATCAAAACCAGTTTAATTCTGTTTGAAAACGGGAAGGGCCCTGTTTGGATGAACAGTAAATCCAAATCAGTTTATTTGAATTAAATTCAAATGTTTTTGGCCCAAAAAGATTAGTATTGGGCAGAACAAGCCCAACCTCACACTGCTACGGACGGCCAATGTGTGTGATGGTTTTTGGATCCAATGGGTCTAGCCCATTTTGCCCATAACCTCTCCCTCTAAAACACTTGGGTACCCCTTGGGGCACACCCCAAGTACCAAACCCATGCCTTATAAACCCTTTCAAAACCTCCCACCAAATCAATGTGGGATAAGCCTTATTCAAACTTTTAAGGAATTTCCACCAAAACACCATTTCCATGGAGCATACTTTGGCTTCAATTTCCCATTCACTCGGTAATGGTTTTGAGCAACCAAATATACCACGTGAATCACAACACGGCATAGAACGCGTTACCACTTTGACCCGTGTAAATCGATGCACGGGGCCCACCTAAAAATTAGACCAAACTTAGGAAAAAATTCTGATTTTACCCAGAATTTTATAACCATTTCCAACAATATTATCATAATATTTACTACTACAAAGTCAATGATAATAATTATATTGGTTTATATTGTTTTATAATTATGTACACATAACTATTGGCTTAATGTGACTAAATTAATTTATTTGACGTTTTATTCGTGATATTAATATTCACATCAATAATCTATATTTCAGAATTCATGTGAACATTCACATTTGTATGTTTCAGTGTGAACATTTATATTCAAAATGAAAGTTGAGACTTGTGGTTGTGTGATTTGATACAATGTTAACGTGAGCTTTAACATTACCTTTATCACAATAGTAATGAACACATTGAAAACATATTCACCATTAAATATTATATGTGTGTGTAAATAATATTAATACCAATTGACAATACAATGACAAAATTTCATTTCAAATTAATGTAAATATAATGACAGTCAACATTTTGATGTATGAAAACTACCAAAACATAATGACAGTCAATATAAAATTATTTTTTGTTTTTTTTTTGTATAATAAATATCAATATTAAACATAAGGGTATAAGAATCTAAAAAAATAATGTAAATAAAAAAAAGACAAAAATATAAATATATGAAACTAAATAAATTATAGATTTCCTTTATAAATTTCTTAGGTTAAAACAACCTAAATGAGATTTATCAATATAAATCTCATTAAAAAAAGAAAAAGAAAAAAAAGGAAGGGTTGGAAAAGGATCGGAAATGTTTCTCACATATTTGTTTTGCTTGTGCAGTCGCTCACTCTACAATTGGTCTACTTTCCTTCTCAACGACTCTGAAGATTTCGAACCAGGTTGTCCTTCCATTCTTTAGCGCTCTCTCTCTCTCTCTCTCTCTCTCTCCGCTTACAGGAAATGGCGGATGCTTACTGGAGATACGGCGAAAGTAGGCAACAGTCCAATCTTCCTCCTCTCATCGGAAAACGCCCTCGCTCCGACTACGGTTCCATCTCTCTCTCTCTCTCTCTCTCTCTCTCTCTCTCTCTCTCTGTGTGTGTGTATATATATATATATATACCTGTGTATTTGCGTGTCTGCTCATTATGTTTGATTTTTTTTGTTGTGGTGATTGAAGATGTTTTTAGAGCTGTTATTAGGGTTTTGGAGTAATTCTCGGTTTATTTTCCGAGAAAAATGTGGATAAGTCAGAATTTTCGGATCTTTGATTTTCCCTTGTTTGGGTTATGAAATAAAACTATGATTTGAAACAACTGTGGACTTAGCGGGGGTGAGCTTTCAATTTCTTTGCATCCAAATCACCATAAAGTTTAAAATTTTGATGTTCTTGTTTTCTCCCCTTTGGTAGCAAGGAAATGTGGAGTGTGGTGGGATATTTCTATTCAGCTGGCGTGTTATTGGATTGATGCCTATTTTCATCTCTCTCTCTCTCTCTCTATATATATATATAT
Source organism: Camellia lanceoleosa (assembly GCA_025200525.1). Lineage (NCBI taxonomy): Eukaryota > Viridiplantae > Streptophyta > Magnoliopsida > Ericales > Theaceae > Camellia > Camellia lanceoleosa. Next base: position 108,909,085 of record CM045758.1, read on the forward strand.
ATATATTTGTGTGTTTGTAATCTGGTTTTGGATTAATATATTTGCTCAATGATTTTTAATTCATTTTGTCCTTTTTTCTATTTTTTTTTTTATTTTCTTGTGTATCAAATGCTAGTTCACCTATGAATTGCACACTATGTACACACACACATACATATATGCATATGTTCTAGATTATGTGTTTGATGAGTTGAATAATATGTTTTTTATTTTTTAGTTTTTTTAAGCAAGCAACAAAAGCATTTCTATGTTGTTGGCATGCTAATGTGTGCCCCTGCAATCAAACTCAAGTTTTGGCTTGGTCTTGATACATTTTGACAACCTTACTAATGGAAATAAGGGCAAGATGCTGTAGCAATCTATCTCACTAATAATAATAACCAAGGGCCTTTTATATGCCAAGACATTGTAAAGCTACAACTTAGAGTAGGCCTAGCCTTCTATGAAATCTAATTTCTTGCACTTTGCATGCCTTCACTTTGACTTAAGTTTCGCCTTGGTTCTAGTTTCAATTGTGACAGTCAAAAGTTTATATAGTTTTGGTCAAGTTTTAGTGCCAACCCTGTATCAAATATAGCTCACATCAACTTTGATGAGGTGTAGGCATATGAGTGGATAACACTTTCACACCTAAGTTTCCCTTTGATGCTTGAGATTTCCTCTTATAAATGAACTAGTTAGTTATATGATTAATTTCTGGACATATTCCAAATGGAAGTTGATGGAGAGATAGATGGCATTGAAATTTGACCAGAACTACAGTTTTTTTTTTTTTTTTTTTTTTGGGGGGGGGGGGGGGGGGTTTAACCCATAAATTCTAAAATCAGAACTTATAGACTAACTAGTCCCACAGTTATTTTAATGAACACACAAGTCCTTATTTATGTAAATTGACACATTTACCACTGTTTGTATGATGTGGTCAATTTGAAGATTCCCTTCTTAATTTTACTTGTTTGTCACATTTCAAAAAAATCCACTAAAGGTTTTTTTAGTCACATTGCTGGTTTGGACAAATCACATTCCACATTAAATTCACCCAAAATGTAATGCCCATTATTGAATTAACCCTTATGCCCATAGTTGTCAAAACGAGATTCAAATTGTGAATTGAAATGGCCTCGTATCGAATCGTTAATCGAATCGAATCGTAAATCGTAAAGATTCGGTCATTTTTCTAAATTACTTAGAAAAATATGTCTACACACTTGAATGTTAAATATATCTTACGAATATGAAATATTTAAAATTATATCAATGAAAATGTTGTTTTGAATGATGATCAATGAAGCATGGACACTCCAAAATCAGTGTCGTGGCAGTGTTCGACACTGGGACATGCCCGGGACACGTACAGGACATGCCAAATGGCATGTCCCTTTAATTTAATGATTTTTTTTTGTGGGGGACATGGCAGGGCTAATTTTTTTTTTTGTTTTTTTGTTTTTTTGTTTTTTTTGCCTCTTATTTAGTGCTTTTGTGAAGAATATTGTTGGATGTTGAATGTTTTCCCCTTCTTATCTTAGTTCTTATTATTGTTTATTGTGACTCTTTTTTGTTAATGGATGATCTAGTAATTTATTTAAATGTAGTGGTTATATTTATTAAATTAATATTACCATGTTAGTGTTAATTTTGATTTAGGTTGAATGTAATATGAATCTACATAACACATAAAAAATATATAAAAATAAATAAAATAAAATTCGCCGTGTCTCCTGCCGTGTCCGTGTCCTCATTTTTTGAAAATTGTCGTGTTCGTGTTCGTGTCCGTGTCCGTGTTCGTGTCTATGTCTATGTCCGTGTCCGTGTCCGTGTCCGTGTCCGTACTTCATAGATGATTACGTAGTTTAATAGGTAATAATTTAACAAAGGTTCCTATATGAGATCACTATCTTACTTTTTCTCCTTTTTAGATATTTTATCAACCATTCTTAATAAAAGACAGTAAACAATGACAGACTCTCAATTTTCAAAGTAACAATAATTTGACAACGATATTGATATTTGGACAATAAGTATACATACTTTTCCAAGTAATAATGACCAAATAATAAGAAATAATTATTTAGGATCTTTTATTTTAAAGCATAAAACACTTTAAAAGGTATAACTGGCTTCACCCATTTAATATTAAATTATATTTAATTTAATAAAATAGTAATAAATAATTCATGGCGTAAGTTTTTTTATTTTTTTATTTTTTTTTTTATTTTTATTTTTTATCTTAAACATCTTTAGAAGATATATTATGGTTTTTTTAAAAGAAAAAAATGAGAAGAAAGGTTAAAGCCATGTTTAATGATCACTAAAATAACAACAAATCATGTATATATTGATTATTTTGGCATTAAACACTATTAGAAGTTGTGTTATGTCATTTTTACTAAAAGGAGAAAAAAAAGGATTGAAAATATGTCAGATACGATAATTTCAAGAATTGCATGAATCGTAAAAAGTGAATTGAATCGTGAATTGATTGTGAATCGTGCGATTCACTAGAGATTCACTTCCAAAATAGATTCACCCATAGATTCGTATCGATTTTGCAAAAATTGCAAATCAAATTGTAAATTGAATTGCAAATCGTAAGATTCTTATGTCACATTTCAAAAATCACATTTCACATTCAATCCACCCAATTTGAAGATTCCCTCCTTAATTTTAGTTGTTTATGTCACATTTCAAAAAAGTATACTAAATGATTTTGTAGTCACATTGCTAGTTTGGACAAACCACATTCCACATTTCAAAAACCACATTCCACATTCAATCTACTTAAAAATGTAGCATGCCCATTATGGAGAAAAATTATTAAGTACTCTCAGAGTACCATGTGTCCATACTCCTTCACCAATCATCCTTCACCATGCTTCCTCATGTTCCCCAATCACTCAACACAGTTATAACACCACTCCTTCTCCACCAATCATAATATTATGGAGCACCACGTGGCCGTGCTCTGGGGGTACCCAATAATCACTCCATTATGGAAATCAACCCTTATGCCACATTTCAAAAAATAAAAAAATAAATAAAAAATGAGCCCAACAATTAGTATGGGAAAAAACTTCTTAACGTGATACAATAATATATTAAACATGATCTCATAGAAAATACCGGTCTATAAAAAACAAAAGAGACTTCATGGTATACAGTTATGAAGTGGGAGAATGATAGAACTGAGAAAAACTTTAAGAGCTATATATTGGCTAATAAGAAGGTCAAAAAAATAGTGAGGGAGACTAAGTTGAAAGCCTATGATGACCACCTATACACTAGACTAGATAGTAAGGAGAGAGAGAAGAGGACATACAAACTTGCTAAGATAAGAGCGAGGAGAACAAGAGATTTTAATTAGGTTAAGTGTATCAAGAGTGAGGACTCCAAGGTGTTGTAAATGATGAAGAGATTAAGGAGAGGTGGAAGAACTATTTTGAAAAGTTGTTGAATGAGGAACATGGAGGTAGGTCAAAAGGGGAGCAAGTAAGTAATAATAAGGAAAACCGGAACTACAGGTTCTATCGTAGGATTAAGAACTTTGAAGTGGAGATTGTACTTAAAAAGATGAAATTGAATAAGACTTTAGGATCCAATGATATCCCTATTGAAGATTGGAAATGTTTGCGTAAGAAGGGAGTTGTTTGATTGACTAGGTTATTTAGCAAGATGTTGTTAACTAGAAAAATGCTAGAGGAGTAGATGAAGAGTATTTTAGTGTAAATCTATAAGAATAAAGGAGATGTCCAAAACTGCAACAACTATAGAGGAATCAAGGTAATGTGTCATATAATAAAAGTGTAGGAGAGAGTGATGGAACGTCTATTGCGAGATATAAAAGAGGTTTCAGAGAATCAACTTGGGTTTATGCGCAGAAGTCTTTGATCTTCTTCTTTCTAAGTTTCTTCGTATTTACGTCGCGAGTTCTCGTAAGAATGCTTTTTCCGGTGCGCACAACTACTATAATCTAATATTTTGAGGAAAGTAATAGAAAAGTATAGAGAAAAGAAAAGCGACATTCATATGGTTTTTATCGATCTTGAGAAAACATGAGTGTTTCGGGATATAATCTGGTGATTTTTTTTTTTGGATAAATTATAATCCGGTGGGTGTTATAAAAGAAAGAGGTGACAAAATGTTACATTGATGTAATTAGAGATATGTATGAAGGTGTGGTGATCACTATTAGATCGCTGGTTTGAGAGACAAGTGAATTTTCAATTACTGTAGGATTACACTAAGGATTAATTTTAAGTCCTTATCTTTTTGCTTTAGTTATGGATGAATTGACGAGAAATATTAAGAATGGTGCCATGGTGTATGCTTTTTGCAGATAATATCGTGTTAGTGGATGAGATTAGAGGAGTTAATACTAAAGTTGGAGACTTGAAGAAAAGCACTTGAATCTAAATGATTTAGGATAAGTAAACTAAGACAGAGTACATTGAGTGTAATTTTAGTCAGTGTTGTGAAAAGTGTGCCTAGATGCAAGGCGTAGCCAAGCTCATGAAGTGTGCCTAAAGGGGGCTCAAGGCGAGGTGTGTTAGTTGAGTCGCGTGCCTTGGACGCAACTTGGACAGAGGCCGAAAGGCGTAAGGCTCGCGCCTAGGCAGGCTTCTTTTCTTTTTTTTTTTCCCTGATGTTGATCTAACAGCTGTGTTCTATCTTCGAAAGGCTCCAACCACATAGGATTACAACTTATACAATACAACTCAACCCAAATTAGTATACGACTCAAATCCCTAATCTATTGAAGATATTTGTGTCGTCTTTTCCTCTGGACTCCTCTCTCGACTTCGACTTCGACTTCGATTTAGGTTAGTGCTGCTTTTTCTTCTTCTTCTTCTTCTTCTTCTGCTTTGCTGTTTGCTACTGGGCTTGGGTGATTCGAATCAATTCGATTCGATTTTTTTTTCTTCTTCTTCGCTGGGTGAATTTTTTCCCCTTCTCTTCCTCTTTTGCTTCCCTGATTGCTCTTTTTTTTTTTTTTTTTTTTTTTTCTTCTTCGCTGGTTTTTGTTTCATTGACTTGCTCTGTTTTTTTTTTTTTATTTGCTCCTTCAAACTTTGATTATCTCTCTCTCTCTCTCTCTTGTGCTCCTCCTCTTCTGCTTCGCTGGTTTTGTTTTTTTTTCTTTCTTTTCTTCTTCGCTGGTTTTTGCTTCGTTGACTTGCTTTGTTTTTTTTTTTTTGCTTCTTTGACTTCGACTCTCTCTCTCTTCTTCTTCTTCTTCTTCTTCTTCTTCTCTCCTCTTCTTCTTCTGCCTTTTTTTTTTGTTTTTTTGCTTCTTCGACTTCTACTCTGTCTCTCTCTTCTTCTTCTTCTTCTTCTTCTTTGTTCTTTGTAGAATATAGCAGTGTTGCTCTCTGTACTTCTTCTTATTATGGTAGTGAAAATTGTAGTAATCACAGTTTGAGTCTCTGTTAGAATTTTTTTTTTTATAAATAATTAATTCATCACATCAAACACATTACATTATACTGAAATTGTATTTCATTTATTTGTTGTGTTGTGTGGTAGAAAATGACATCTGAAAGTAATAAAAAAGACCCTGCGTGGCAACATGCACATTTGGTAAAGCCCGATAACTCATATAAGTTAGAATGTAATTTTTGTGGCAAAATATCAAATGGAGGTGTTTATCGGGTGAAACACCACCTTGTGGGAGGTTATAGGAATGTCACCGGCTGCTCGAAGTGTCCACGTCATGTAAAAGAAGAGATTAGAGAGTTCATGTTCAAAAAGAAGAAATGAATATGTTGCTTGATTTTGATGACATGAACATGGAAGATGAAGATGAAGATGAAGATGAAGATGAAGATGATGATGATGACGTTGAGATCAATCCACGCCGTAAGTTGATAAGTAGTAGCAGCCATGATTCATCCAAATTTAACCCAAAAAGGCCAAAGAGAAAAGAGCCTATGGATGTTTACTTCACACCAAATCCTGATTCAGTGGTGAAAAATCGAAAAGACCAAGCAAAAGGGAAGCAAACAAAAATTAATGAGAATGATCCTTACAAAAAAGAAATGAGAGCTCGGGCAGTGCAAAGATTTGCAAGGTGGATGTATGATGCTGGTACCCCTTTTAATGCAGTAAATTATGAGAGTTTTGGACCAATGATTGAAGCCATTGGGCAGTATGGTCTTGGTATGAAGCCACCAACTTACCATGAAGTGTGGGTTACCTAACTCAAAAAAGAGGTGAAACATACTGAAGATTTGATGAAGAATCATAAAGAGGACTGCAAAATATGGGTGTTCCGTAATGGTTGATGGCTGGATTGATAAGAGAGGAAGGACATTGATTAACTTTTTAGTGAATTATCCAAGAAGAACCATGTTTGTTGTGTCAGTTGATGCTTCTAGCTATTCAAAGGATGGGTAGAAGCTATTTGAATTATTAGACAAGTTTGTAGAGAAAGTTGGAAAAGAGAATGTGGTGCAAGTTATCACTGATAGTACTGTAGCTAATGTGTTGGCGGGGAAAGAATCTTTCCTCCTTCCTTCAAAATTGTTTACTCAGTTTGTTTTGTAGGTAAAATTTAAAAACTTGAAAATAATATTTCTCTGTTACATTTAGGGAGGTTTTTGGAAGCCAAGTATGAACACTTGTATTGGACACCATGTGCTGCTCATTGCTTGGACTTAATGTTAGGAGACATTTTCAAGATACCCTGACTGAAAAAGACATTTGAAAGGGGTATTGCAGTGTATGGCTACATTTATAACCACCCTACTTTGCTAAACATGATGAGGCGTTATACAAATCTCAAGAATTTGATTTAGCCTGCAAAAACTAGATTTGCAACCGTCTTTCTGACTTTGTCTAGGATGTATCAACAAAAAAAACAATATGAGAAAGATGGTTACCTTTGAAGACTGGACTTCGAGCCACAAGGTAAAAGAATGACACAAACTTTGTTGATACCTTCATTTTGGAATAATGTTGTGTTTGCCCTTAAGGTCTCGGATCCTTTCGTCAAAATGCTTAAATTGGTTGATACTGTGAAGAAACCTCCCATGGGATATATTTATGAGGCAATGGATAGGGCAAAAGAATGCATTGCAAGTTTCGTTTGATCATAAAGAAGAGAAATATAATGAAATCTTTGAAATCATTGACAAAAGGTGGGATGTCCAATTGCATCGGCCTTTACATGCAGCTGCGCACTTTCTTAACCCATAATTCTTTTATCCAAAAGCATTAGAGGTGCAAAAAGATCATTAAGTAATGAATGAGTTTTATGAATGCATGCAAAGGTTGGTCCCAGATGTCGCTGTTCAAGATTTGATTACTAATGAGATGAGTATTTATACAAAGGCTGAGAGCCTTTTGACAAGCCTGTTGCGATTAGGTAAAGACATACAAGGGCACCATGTAATATATTATGGACTCATAGAGTCTATTTTTAGTAATACTTTTAGTCGAACCTTAGTTGCACGAAGCGGGAGCGGGGGCGGGAGCGGGGAAGCGTGAGCCGATAGAAGTTTCTTAGGTTGGGAGCGCCTCGGGAAGCGGTAATATATATATATATATATTTTAATATACATTAGAAGTTTTTTATAAATACTTTTATTTTAATACATATTAATTATTTTATTATTTATTTATTTTTTTAAATAATGTGCTTTTGATAAATTTTCATTTTATTTTATTTTATATAGATTTTTTTTTTTATTAATATGTATAAGTAAGTATATATTATGTTATATATACTTACAAAATAATATGATTTTATTAATATTATTAATATTAATATGAAATATTAATATGATTTTATATATATTATCTTATATATAATTTTATTAATATTAATATGATTTTATATATATTATCTTATATATACTTATATATATATATATAATATAAGAGATTAGAAGAAAGCTGGCTCTGTTCAGCAAAGAGAGAGAGACAGAACGAGAGGGAGGGACAGGCGAGACAGATGCGAGCGAGAGGGAGAGAGAGAGAGAAGACGATTGAGCGAGAGGGAGAGAGAGAGAAGACGATCGATGACTGGAGTTCGACGACGAAGACTGGATGTTCATTCTTCTCAACTGGATGTTCAACGACGAAGACGATCGAAGGTTTGTCTTCTCACTGTCTTCCTTCACACTCTCTCTCTTCTGTCTCTCTCTCCTAGGGTTTTTGTTCTTTTTCACCAAACGAACTCTCTCTCTTCTGTCTCTCTCTCCTAGGGTTTTTGTTCTTCTTCACCAAACGAACCCATCTTGGCCAGGATCGCGTTTCTCTCTCTACGGAAACGCGATTCCTACACGTTTCTTTCTAAGAAACGCGGAATCGCGTTTCTTACGAAGATTCGTCACCTGTTGGGACGATTCCTGCAACTAAGAGTCGAACTCAATACTTGGTAACAATTATTTGTAACTAGTGATTATTGCAGTTGATTGGTGGTCGTCATATGGTTCTAAAATCCCAAATTTGCAAACTTTTGCCATAAAAGTCCTTAGCCTAACATGTAGTTCATTGGGTTGTGAACGAAATTGGAGTGTATTTGAACATGTGAGTATTTCACATTCTAACTAATTTTTGGTGAATTCAAATATTTTTTATTCTCATTATATAGAATTTAATATCTTTCTAATACTTGCAGCTTCATAGCAAGAAAAGAAATAGATTGGCACGTCTCAATGATTTGGTGTTTGTCAAATATAATAGAACATTGAGATCTAGATATGACATGCGCAACACTCTTGATCCCATATCTTTGCGAAATATTGATGAAAGTAATGAGTGGTTGCTTGGGAGGATGGATGGAGAATCAGATGAAGATAATGAACCAGTGTTTGATGATGATGATGATGATGATGATGGCTTGATGTGGGCCACTATTGCTAGAGCTTCTGGAGTAGAAAGTAGTCATGCAAGTAGAGCAACAAGTTCACGCTCAAAGGCACCGAGGATATCTAAGTCATCAAGATTAACTCCACTTCAATTAATAGACGAGGAGGAGGCGGGCTCAGATGACGACGAGGAGGAGACGAGGAAGATGTTGAGCGATATAAATCAACTGATGGAGAAGAAGATGATGGTTTGCTTGTCATCGATGTTGAGGATGACGATTGACTGACCTAACCTAACATTTCTTATGATATTGATGTGTTGAAATGTTAAGACTTATATTAGTATTTCTTGGATATTTATGTTTTAGATGTTTAGTGTTTAGTGTTTTTTTTTTTTTGTTGAATGTGGATTATTTTATCTTTGAAAATTGAAATGCTATGTAATATGCACTTTCATGGCTTTGATAATTATTCTATTATTTGCCTTGATTACTTTTTATCTTAAAAAAAATTGTCTTAGTACTATGAATGATTAGTCTATGTTAATTTATCTATTTTTTACTAAGATTGTGTGCCTTGCTTCAATATAGCCTGCGCCTCGCCTTGCACGTTGCGCCTAGGCCCCAAGAGACCTCTAGCGCCTTTGTGCACCTTGGGCCTTTAAAAACATTGATTTTAGTAACACTAACAATGGAAGTAGAGAAGTGAAGATTGAGGACCAAGCATTACCTAAGAGTGAACATTTTTGTTACTTAAGATCGATTATCACAACGGCTAGAGAGATTGGAGTGGATGTGGTCTATGAAATTAAGGCGGGATGGCTTAAGTGGAGGAGTGCATCTGGGGTATTGTGCGATAAACGAGTATCCACTAAACTAAAAGGAAAGTTCTATAGAACGACTATTAGATCAGCAATGTTGTATGGAACGGATTGTTGGGCAACTAAGAAACAATATGTAGATAAGATGAGTGTTGTTGAGATGAGGATGTTAAGGTGGATGTATGGCAAGATTAGAAAAGACAGAATTAGAAATAAGTATATTCGAGAATGGATAGGAGTAGTACCGATAGAAGATAAGTTGAGGGAGAATAGATTGAGATGGTTTGGTCACGGAGACCAACAGAGGCAGTAGTGAAGAGATGCGATACATTGACCGTAGATGGAAGTGTTAGGGGAAGGGACCTAGATTGACATGTGCTAGTGTAGTAAATAGAGATATGAATCTTCTTAATTTGACTAACGATATGGCCTTTGATAGAGTTGAATAGAGAAGAAGGATTCATGTAGCCAACCTCATTTTATGGGACTTAAAGGCTTGGCATGGTTTGGTTTTGGTTTTACTATATGTGTTGTTTCATTCTTTCTACTGTGTGTAATTTTATTGTTTTTTTTACCCTTTTCTTATTTAAGATCAATAATGTGAGAAACTTGTAGCTTAAATTTGCATTTGATGGGGGTGAATCTTTTGGTTACTGAAACACCATAAGTGTTTGTTTCTCTCTTCATTTTTTCAGTTACCTTAGCAAGAAAATGGACAATGTGATGAGACATGGGATGGTTTGTTTTCTAGTTGATCTGTCGTCAAATTAATGCAGTGAGACATCAAATTAGCAAGAAATGGATTGTCTGATCATGAGACATGGATTTTTTTTGACTGGTTTAGATTTTCTTTGCTATGTGTGATTAGATTTTTTTTGACTTCTTTGCTATTTGTGATTACTCTCTTTGTTGTTGATTGGTTTACTTATCCATTGATTGTTTTACGGGCAGTTTTGATGGCAGTTATGATGTGAAAAATACTGAAGTCAGTATTGTGTCTCTTAACTAATAATTGCACTTCTCCATTGAGCGACGAAACTATTCCACGGAATGCCAAAACCATCATTTATGAATGGAACTCACCCAAATCATGTACACCTATTGCTTTATGCTTTTTGCTTGGTGGGATGGTAAGAGTTTGACATGTGAGTTTGAGCTCTGAGTACAGCCACTTGGTGCAAATTAAGATGGAAGACATTTCTAGATCTGGTTGTGGGTATTGTCAATTTCCACTCTTAATGGCTTCTTGAGGTTTGAGCATCTTGATGATGAACTGATATAATTCATATTTTCTTTGATCAGCTACCCACTCTTTGAAGAAGGCCTTTGATTAATACTCAATATATTATTTGCTTATACCTTTTTTGGGAGATGTCATGCAGTCATGCAGACAATTATTTTTTACTTTCTTGGCTTAACTTGTTAGGTTAGGTTTCATGAATAAGCTTGTCTATCTCTATCCATCTAGCACATGATAAGTGTATAGCACATGATAAGTGTATAAGGATTCTTGTGATTATAATTTATACTCTATCCAATTCCAGGGTTAGAACCTAATTGTTCAAGGGAGCCAAAGATGCCTCCTCTAAATTTCCCTTCACCAAAATCACCGAAGGCAAGATGAGTTTTTATAGTCATTATTTATTTAAAACTTTTATATTATGGTAACTTGTCAACCTAGTTCGGTGAATCAGTTCTATAATATTCGCTTGATTTTCTTGTTTGTAGCATTTGGAGATATGACCGTCACTGAAAATTTATTCGGTTATGATTAAAAATGGTACGAGATGGCTGCCATTTTCATTAGCAGCCCTTTTGAGGGAATTGGCTTGGGATTTCTTCCTTATCTTCTACTACATGAGTGATTTAATAATAAACGCATAACAACAGTCAATCAGAATAGGCTGGACATAGGTGATATAGTTTATAATGGAGTATACTCGCAACCATTCGTGGACCTTTGGCAATTTCAGCAATGTGATTAGAAGTGATATGTTAATTCCTGACCATAGTACTTGGCTGTGTGGGTGATCAGTGATATATATTACTGTGGTCATAAATTATGAAATTTCATACCTTAGCAAGCGAGCTGTTGCGACCTTCGTTTTGCAAGCATCGCCAGTCTCCATGCTCAAGGCAACAGGGAGACAAGCTTGGAAGTCCTTTGCTGGCTTGGTAGAGTAGAGTTAGCTTTCACTTTAGCACATTGCTACCTGAATGTGCTTACTCTACTAGGTTTGAATTTCTTGAGTTTGATAGTGATTAGAAGTGATATGGTAATTCCTGTCTATAGTAAACTTTGTGTGGGCGATCAGTGAGTTCTATTAGTGTGGTCATATATTCTGAAAGACTTTCTGTTTATATTAGTCCAATTAGGGAATGCATAAGATGATGCTTAGTATTTGGTTGTAAACCGTCTTTGTAGTAGGATTTAGATTTACTTTACTGTTCTACATTTGTGTTTCATCGCTCTTAAATCTTTCTTTCTGAAATTGTGCTGCTTAACATTGTAGATGTTCCTAGTGGTCATGAGTTGCCTGGCTATTTTACTCGTGATGATGAAAGAGCAGCACATCGTGTAATGAGAGATACCGACTCTATTGGGGCATCCTATGATCGTTACTTGCGTAGTGCGGTAAATATTATGCATTTGTGTTTTGAGTTGGGTACCAATATTTTTACTTTTTAGATAGTTTGGGTAGATCTAATACTATGGTGTGGTATACCAGCAAATTTCATCATATGGTGGGGGAGATTCTGCTAGACCACTGAGTGGTGGATTAAGTGGTCGACCTGCTGATGATCCACGCATTATTGGTATTGGAGGCTCAGACCCAGCGGTGATAGCAAAAAACCGTTCTTTGGGATTGGGGGATGGTAGGCCTGAACTTCCCCTTCCTCCTGATGCTACCAATACACTATTTGTGGAGGGTTTGCCTGCAAACTGTACACGGAGGGAAGTTTCTCGTATCCTTTACAATGTTCTAGCTTTTCTTCTTTTATTGCTTTACATTTGTAGCTTGTGGTTTTGTTCCTTAAACTTGGGTTGTAGATATCTTTCGCCCTTTTGTAGGCTACAAAGAAGTGAGATTAGTGACTAAGGAATCAAGACATGTAAGTTTTCCTCTCCTTTTAATTTTTTTAATTTTTTTTTTTCAAAAAAAAAATTTAGTTGCGGATTAAATATAAGGACCTCTCCTTTGGTATCCAAGAATTTGTAGGACCTCCCTTATAGTTTTGTAGAAAATTACAATACCCTCCTCCCTTACTTTTATTGATAAATACATAGACGTAAAAGACATAAAACTTCCCCTTGTTATCTAGCTGTTAGAAGTAGTAACTTCTTACATACAATTTTGATAATTAAATATGAAAAGTGCCTTGTTTTCTTGTGACCAAACAACCCCCACCCAATACTATTCTCACAACCAAGCAATTCACCCCAATATTATCTTCACAACCTAACACCCCTCATCTTTTTCTCTTCTTCACAAGTTTCACCACCAACACCTCCTCTCTTTCTCTTTCCTCAAATGCAACAACACCACCACCTCCTCCCGCCTTACTACTACCTCCTCTCTTTCCCTCTCTTTCATCAATTGGATCTCATTCTTATACACATATATATGCATATATGTCAATTTTTCTTGGCAAATACACATGCATACATGGTTGTAAAATTGTGAATTTTTTATTAAATAATGAACTGTAAACCGTATCGAATCTTAATCATAAGATTTACTTTTTTTTAGAATAATAACATATAATTTTATATATGTATATACATATAAACGTATACACTGTTTAAAATAAATTAAGGATAAATTACACTTTTAACCCGTGTAATTCAAAATTTCATTTTTGTGCCTATTGTTTCAATTTGAACAATTTTGTTCCTGTGCTTTCCGTCTAGTTTCGTCTTTCGTTGGATGTTAAAATTAACTATTTTGTTACACGTGTTAGTCTTTTGTGGTGTACAAGTGGAAAAAAATTGACAGTTATTTGAACAGAATGACCAAATTGAAACTAGACAAACATCTTCAATTAAAATAATAGGGACAAATGTGAAATTGGCTCAAACTATGGGGATGAAAAGTGTAATTTACCCATAAAATAAATATCAATATAATTATATTCTATATATGTACATACATTTAAAACCACATATACAATATAATTAATATATCTTTCTTTTTTCTTCTTTTCTTTTTTGTTTGTTTGTTTGTTTGTGCTGAAAACAATACCATTTCATGCATTATGCAAATAAAACTGAATCATAGCGAATCATAGTGAATTGTAAGATTCACTCAGGGTTGGTTTGGGAATAGGCTATTTTAGTAATTTTTTTTACTTTTTGGCTAAAATGTGTGGTGAAAAAAATTGGTATGCTTAGGATATTATTTTGGTTTTTTCCGAAAAAACGTGCAAAAAGTAGAGAGAGAAGAGAATCTTTGACTTTTTGTATGATTCTTTGGCTTTTTACTTTGTCTAGTAACTTTTCGACTTTTTTGCATTTTTAGGATGTTCCCAAACCAAGCCTCAATTTAAGATTCAACAACACAAATAGATTCGTTTTGGTTGAAACTTGCATTGAATCGTATGAATCGAATTGTGAATTGCAAGATTTTAACAACTATGCAGACATATATAAGAGAACCAGAAATCACCCACAGCTGCTTGGTATATATATACATTCATATGTTAAAACCAAGGGAAATCTATCATCAAACTAACCAAACCAAATTTGCATGCAAGTAGTTACATATACCAAGGGAAACTAAAAAGAAAGCCCCACCTGGTCTGGAAACCTGGGTACGCCATCTGAAATTCTGAATATATACATTGTACATATATATATTTATCACCCCTTTGTACACATGTATATACATGTCTTTATATACAAGGCATCTCTGGTTCCTTTCCCATCTATTTGAGGACTCACGGGTCATATTGATAACTATGAGAAGAAAGAAGTAGAACTTGAATATACCCTGTTTTGATTTGGTGGTAGAGAAGTCCCAAATGTAAGTCATCAAATTTAATATATTTAAATAAAGTCACTCCAAACAAGAAATACATGCTGAATTTTTGAATTAATTTTATTTATATATACATAATATACATATATATATATATATATATAAGTGCTCCCCTGCTCCCGCTCCTACCTCTGCCCCCACTTCGTGCAATTGTGGTCCCAACAAAATAAAAGAAAGACCTAATATTTCAATTGAATGGGAATTTTTTTAGGTTTTTGGAAAGAAAGTGTAGTACTGTACTACAAATTGGTCTTACACGACTTCTTTCTAATTCTTTTGCTTCCACTTCTGCAAATTGAAGTCTCATTCGTGGAGCTGGAGTTGAGCTGTTACTTTGAGGGTGGGCCAATGGTGATGAGTTGGTGGATGAAGAAGAGGTTGGTTGTGTGGTGGTGTCAACAGGTGGGTTGTAGTCTTGTAGAAGGGCAGGGATGGTGATGTGATGTGTAGAGAAGAAATGGGCAAGAAGAAAGGGATTTTTGTCACAAAAAAAATAAAAAAAGTAAAAATAATTTGGTGTGTTTGTTATAAGAACAGAACATTATATAATTAAATTTGTATTGTTTTGGTCATGGAACGTTGATTTTATAGAGGGTCAAAAGGGCTATTGCATATTTACTGTTAATTTTCGTCATCTGACATCTTTGACAATGGAGGATAGTGTAATTTCAGAAATCACAGGGGAGGTCCTTCTAATTGTCAGAAATCTTAGGGGGAAGTCTGTGTAATTAACCCTTTATTTATTTATTTACAACTTTTCCCTTGCTCTGTAGTTTGCTGATCATTAGTTAGTAGTAGTAGTTTCCTGACTATAATTCTTGCAGCCTGGGGGTGATCCACTGGTACTTTGTTTTGTTGATTTTGTGAGTCCAGCCCATGCTGCCACTGCTATGGACGCGTTGCAAGGTGAGCTTGACTTGCAAATTCCTTTTTACTACAAGTTGTAGTGTCACTTCCACTTTTTGATTTCTTGAACTTATTATTAGTTTCTGTTGCTTCTTCATCTATGTTTGCGTTTTATGGTTTGCTTCTTGCATTGGATGATAGTTTCTTACTTATGGTGAGATCTCATATGTAGCAATTCGCTTCTTCAGTTCAATTTTTATTAAGAATATGGAACATTCCCAAGGGTCCTTTGCATTTTTTCATGTTGCTGTTCCGTGTTCAGGTTCCATGTTGTCTGAGTTTTCGTTTGATCATCTAAATGGAAAATGACTAGCTTTCACTGAATTGTGGTCATGTTGTGTAGAGATGTAGTTCTCATACTGCCAGCATGTCTTCAACAAGTTGTCTTGTCTAGGTAAAGATGTTCATCATGTAGTCTGGTAAACAACTCCTTAGTTCTTGCTAACACTTGAAGATTTAGATGTTGCTCTCTGAAGTTCGTTTCCCATATTATCTGCCTCTTCCATCTCTTAATTCTCATAGTTGGCATCTTCTTTCCCTCAAAAGTTATTCTATTTAGTTTGCTCCAAATCAGTCACAAAATCACCAAAGGAACCAACAGCCTAGCCTTTCTTTTCTTTTTACCCACTGAAACTTCCCCCAAGACCACAGATGCTCCGTAACTTTCTTTTGGATCCCCCACACAACTTCAAACAACATTAAGGGCCAAAATCCACAGCCCCGGCACCACCTGGCAATGATCAGTAAATGATGCACAGTCTCCTTATCCTGATTGCACATACAGCACCAATTAATGTGCAATTAGCTATCAACATGAGGAAAAAAAGGGTGATGTTGCGTCCCACAAATAGGTGGTTACTTAGGATCGCACTTCTTAAAGAAATAATGGTCGAGTTAAATAGGAGTTAGTAATCTGAATAAGTTGACAGACACTGGAACTTTGTTGGGTTAAAAAGACATGCCTTTTTTGAGACTTAATTGAATACTTCCAATTGAAAAAAAAAAGTTTTATATTTTCTTCCCTGAGTTGTGGTTCCTTTTTGTAAGAAGTGCAAGAGTCTTTTGCTTCAGCCTTTAGGTCAATTGTTTGATTTGAATCCTAGCCTGCTCCATCAGTCTGATTACCATACAATTGTGTTATGAAGTTATGATAACTTTTGGTATGTTCACGCCAATGCTTAGTATTGTTACAAAATTGAGGGCATGCAAATTTTTTATTGTTTGGGACTAATGGGCCTTTGTATATGTATATGTACGTATTTTGATAATTGTTGTTATTAAACCTTGTGACCTGGATACATATCCTGTATCCGGGTCACAAGGTTTAATAACAACAATTTTATAGCAATTATACAACATATGCATATAATGATAGTAGTCTCGAGGTAATGGGTTCAAGTCTTGAGACAATCATTTTGTGCACTATGTCAAATATTAGGTCTGTACGGAATCTTTTATCTCCTAAATATACATTAATGTGTACTGATTGAGCGTTGTTTTTCATGTGTCATGATAGTGTTAATTGTTAAATCTATACCATATATAAAGTGAACAAGTCACTTGGTGTCCAAACATTCTTCTTATGCCACGTGTTGTTTATTTCTCTGTAAAAACTGAAAATGGTAGAAAGTAAAGTGAAAGAAAGGAAAATTTGTTTTCTTGCATGCATTTGAATAGATGAAACATTTTGTAAGAAAATGATGGGAAAAAAATATAATCACTACATAGGAGTTGTGGAGAGAAACATGGGCAAAAAGAAAAACAATAAACCTTGTCAAGATTTATGGGAGAAATAATTTTCCTTGTATATTTTGCAAGAAATTGTTAGCCTAATTAATAAGCTAATTTGAGTTGTTTAGGAAACTTTAGTTTCCATTACTTTCTAAGACTTTCCATCTAAACAAACACATAAAAAATTATATATATATATTTTTCTCTTTCACTTTCCTTTATTATCTATCAAAACCAAACTAACCTTAAGAGAAAATAAAAAATAAAATAGACGTAGTAAAGGGACTTGAACCTAAGACTATTGGTTTGATAAACAACACTTCTACCACTTGAGCAATAGACCATACATGTTTTTAATTCAAAATCAAAATTTATATTTTACAGATTTAATAGCACACCCGCTAGTATATATATATATAAGAAGTGTCTAATGGAAAGTATTAGACACATATCCCACACCTTTGTCCAAGTGTCAAGTGTCTGACAGGAGGATTTGATTTATTTTGAAGAGTCCGTCCGTGTACATAGATAAAAAAGAATTGTGCATGAATCAATGAATAGCTATATCGAATTGTTGATCGAAAAATCGCAAAATTCTGTGTTGTCCCTGTTTAACGGGTCAACCCGCAACTCGGTCAGCCCCAAAGCTTCAGTTTTGGTTTTTGTCTTTTTCTTTTTGGCTGAAATAGGTATCGATTAGGTCTTTACAGACCTTCTGTGTTACATTTAACCAGCCTTTTTTCTTCTGTCATTAGTTGATCCCAAAAGTGAAACCCTAGAAACAACAAAGGTTTGTTTTTACTCATTACTTTCGGCAGCAGCTTTCAAGAACATCACACGCTCTTTTTTTATCACTGTCGGCAGCAGTATTGAAGGAGTTCACACATTATTTTATTTAGCGTGAGGTCACAAAGTGATCTTTTTGAAGGGCACTATTGGGAAAAAAGCTTTTCACTATCTACAGCTTTGGCATTTGGGGCTGTGGGTACTTCACCTACTTTAAGGTGAGGAATGTTATTACTTTAAGAACTTTTTTATTATTGAGTTGCTCATTGATAAGAAAATTTTAAGAGGGAAAAGGAAATGGGGTGATGTTAAGTGGGACTACTGTACTCAGAGTCAAATAAATTAATAGGATGCATTTGAGGTGATAATGTGATCATCATTCAAAACAAGATTTTAATTGATTTATAATATATATATATATATATAGGGGTTGTTTGGGATGATCTAAAAAAGTGCATTTTTTGATTTTTTATGAAATATGAGTTGGATTTGGGTTGGGTTTGAAATGATGTATTGGAGAGGTGATGCAACTTAAATAGGATAGTGACTTTTTGACTTTTTGTCTTTTTTGAAACTTGCGAAACCAGCCCTTAATAGCTAAATGTATAGATATATATATTAAGTATTTTAAAAAAAATGTGACTGAATCTTTCCAAACCACAATTCAAAGAAACACAATTTCAATTCACGATTTTACAACTATGATGCGTTGTAAATGCTCCATGGATTAAACCACACACTGAGGTGGCGTGTTCTATCACAAACTGTGAAAAATAATTCTGTGGCTTCTTCATGGCAGAAAAAAATAAGGGAAGGTGTAGCTAAACATGTGATGGAGATATTGAGAGCAATGTTCTCAGAACAAAAACGGCATGGTGTGTCTGACAAACCTCCTTCAATAGCTAGGCCTATAACTTGGATACTAGCAGTGCGTGCATGAATGGGAAATCATTGTCCAACTGTTCATGTTGGATTTTTCACTTCAACTCAAAAGATTAGAGCCACCAAAATTCATGATGACTAATTTGTGAGTTTTTGTTTGGGTTATTTATATGGGAAAAGATTAAAGCTCACCGACTTTCAACTTGTGAAAATCCACTGTTCCTTATTTTTATAGCACTGGGTGAACAAATTTGTCCCTATAAAATTTAGCTGTTTTTTTACTTTAGTTGGCTTGTTAGATTTGGTGAAAAAAATGATTCATTTCTTTTGAATGTAGTTCATACCGGAACGTGTCATATCCTATGTTACATGGACTCGGGTACACGTGTGGGTGTAGGTGTGTATTTAGAAGTTATACTATACCCATCAAATTTAAAATTTAAGGGAGCAAACAAGACAAAAATGATCACATTTTATATTTTTAATCTGTTACTTGGGATAAAATGATGTTATATCATTATATGTATGTCAAGAAGGCATTTTACTAATTTTATAGCAATTATGCAACATATGCATTTAATGATAGTGTTAATTGTTAAATCTATACTAACAAGTCACTTGGTGTCCAAACATTCTTCTTTTGCCACGTGTCATATATTTTTCTAAGGCTCCGTTTGTTTAGAAAGAAACGGATGATAAAAAATGAAAATGGTAGAAAGTAAAGTGAAAGAAAGGAAAGAGAAATGAAAATTTATTTTCTTGCATGCATTTGAATAAATGAAAAATTTTGTAAGAAAATGATGGGAAAAAAAATATAATCACTACATAACAGGGAGTTGTGGAGAGAAACATAGGCAAAAAGGAAAACAAAATAAATCTTGTCAAGATTTGTGAAAAAAAATAAATTTCCCTGTATATTTTTGCAAGAAATTGTTTAACTAACAAGCTAATTTGAGTTGTGCAAGAAACTTTAGTGGTTGTTTGGGATGTACTATATAAGTGTACTTTTTGATTTTTTGGCTAAAAAAGTAGAGAAAAAAAAAATGTATGTTTGGAATAACTTTTTGACTTTTTACGAAAAGATGTGTAATAAAATATTGTAGTAAAATCAAAATGACTATTTCACCCTTTTGACTTTTTAACTTTTTGACTTTTTGGGTAGTTGAATTCAGAGGGCAAAATTATAATTTTGCCCTAGTGGTTTCCCCCACAGGCTACCCTTGAATAGTATAGGATTTTTAACTTTTTTAATAACTTTTTGACTTTTTGTCTTTATTAGGTTATCCCAAACAACCCCTTAGTTTCCATTTCTATCTAGGAGTCTCTATCTAAACCAACACATAAAAAATTAATTTTTTTCTTTTTTTCTTTTTCTTTTTCTTTCGCTTTCTTGTATTATCTATCTAACCAAACTGAGCCTAAGAGAAAATGAAAAATGAAATATTGAGGTAGTGAAAGAGACTTGAATCTATTGGTCTGATAAACAACACTTTTACCACTTCAGCAATAGACCATACATGTTTTTAATTCAAAATCAAAATTTACATTTTACAGATTTAACAGTGCACTCATCGGGTGGGCACACACCCACTAGTATAAATATATAAGTGTCTGATGGAAAATATTGGACACATATTCTACACCCTTGTCCAAGTGTTAAGTGTCTGACACAAGGATTTGATTTATTTTGAAAAATTCATATAACAGTTTTTTATTCACTCCCCGTGTTCGTATAGATTGTTATGCTTACCGTATCGAATCATACAATATAAACAACAGAGCAACAATATGTGACTGTATTTATCTTGAGAGGGTCTCGTGTTTTTACCCATACCGTGGAGCCTAACATGAAAATAAATGGCCTGCAATTGTGACCTTGGTGTACTGGGAAATGATTATGAACATTTCGTGCTAGTGAGGTTTTGTGTTTAACTTGTAGTGATAATTACACGTCTAATATCACCTTTTTGCTGTTCCCTAATTCAAGGTTCAAAAGTGTGGTTTGATGCGCAACGTAAAATAGTCAAACTCAATTTTGCAGGTTATAAATTCGATGAGCATGACCGTGACTCGGTCAATTTAAGGCTGCAGTTCGCTCGCTACCCTGGTGTGAGGTCAGGTGGCGGGCACCGTGGCAAGCGTTGAATAATACGGTTTTACAGGTGACAAATACTATCCCCCATGCGTTTGATCCCTTGCTAGTAATCGCCACTAGGTTCTATTGATGGAAGTATATGGAACAATGAATCGCACTGAATTGTGGAACGACACTTTTATGTAGGGCCCACTCGATCCTGGAGTTTTGTGATTACGAGATATTAATCAACAGCCTTGCGATTTTGATAATTTGCATCTCTCGGAATTGGCGCTTTTGTAGGACAAGCTTGAAAACAGCCTTACGGTTTTGAGAATTTGCATCTCGCTGAGTTGGCACTTTTGTTAGAACAATCTTGAACCAAGTGGGATTTTAATAATTAGTGTCGGTTGTTCGAGTAATGAAGTGTGCTAGTTTTTTTAAATTTCTGTCGGGTACAATTTCAGTAGAATTCGGTACTGTTATATTTTATATTTAGATTGACACACAAAAGATTGCTTCTGCTTTTGTTTGCCTTCGGACTAGGATTTCATGTTTGGAGATATTTAATTAGTAATGAAACAATAGCGACTGCAAGATGGGATCCTTAGTATTCTACTTATTTTTTGCTTGTCCTATTTTGAAAGATTTTCTTTAGTTGCACAACTTACTTTACCCTTTCTTTACTTTTTACTTTCTATGCACAAAAGTAGTAGGTTATTGGTACTCTGGTTCCTCTCATTTGATGTCCTGATATTCTGATTTTTTATTTATTTTTACTAGAACCTTCCTAGAGCTACAAAACCTTTATTTATTTATTTTAAGAGAGGGCTGCCAAATTTGATTTCCCACCTTTCACATAGCGGTCAAGTAAGTTATTTCTTTTCTTAAGTGTTTATTTGTTGAGGGCTTTGGTTGCATTGTTGAGGATAGGTTCAAGTAGAAATTTTGGTTTGCAAAATTCCAACATTAGCTATTGCATCTGTAGTTTTGGGAAAAGAGGAACCAATTAATTTTTGTCACCAACATATCAATACGAAGGTTTAAAGTTTTGCAAGCTTTATTACTACATTGGATCTAGTCATCATTCTCAACTTTGCTGCTTCTTTGTAGTCATTTAACACTCATTGGTATATTTATATTGTGTGCAACCTTTTGTAAATTTATTGTGTTTTTTGAAGTAGGTCAAATTTGCTCATGATTGGCTGTTTCGTTAGTGTGCTGTGCAGAATGATTGACGCCTTAATTATCGGTTTTGGCATTTTAAAGTAGGAATTGAGTGAGTTTCTGAATATGTTCAGGATTATTAGGTTCAATCTTGAACTTGTTACCTCTGTCATGAAGTTGATGTTGAATCCACATGTTAAGCTAGGCGCTTTGTCTACTATTGATAATTTATCTTAATGATCTCATTTTAAGGTGATTGAAGCAATCATTTTTTTCTCAAAGAAGTTGGATAGAAGTTTTTAAGTTGATGTCGTCTGGTATGTATGTTTACATTGTGCAAAATACGATGTTTTGATCTACAACTGGCATGTTCCATGGGGTTACAGTTGTAATGACTAGTGATTTTATTTTTCTGGAAAGTTAGTAATGATTTTATACCTTTTCAAGTTGTATCTGATTTGAATAGCTGTCCAAATTGTTTTGTTTTATAAATTATAAATAAAAGCGCAGAGTGTATGGATGATGTAGCTTTGATTGACCTTATATTTGACTAGTGGGAATAAAATCCAATAGTGGATTTTGTGCAATGCGATATAATTCAATGATAAAATTACCTAAACTAATGTGATGTCCCATTTGTTATACCAATGCGTAAGAATCTGTGCATGCCTTGTGATGATTAAAGAAGTCAGTGTGAACTGCCATTATTTTGTTTTAGTTAGAGAAGTACTGAAGCACCATATTTTCTGTTTTTTGATTGAGCTACCTAGGGTCTCTAGCATCAATTCTATCCATATTTTGATTTTCTTAGTATTGAAGTTGTTCTTGAAATACTCGTCCTGCGCTGGCTTGTTTGGATTCCTAGGATCCAAAATATTTCTGTGTTTTTGGCCTCTGTGTGTCTATTTACAACTGTACTGGGTTTCAGGAGAGTTAACCTAGGAAGCATGGTTGATGGGTTCGATTCTGTTTAAAGTACTGTTGATGGTGAGGACTTGTTAGCCTCAATTCTTACTGTATTTTTGTCTATAAGTCTAACATGGAAGTGTCTGGTTCTCTCCTCGTTGAGGTGCTAAGTGGTTTGTCATCTTCTCCTTTATGCTGCTATGGGGCTCCTAATAAGCTGTTCAAGATTGATTTAATTTTTTTTATGAGTTTTATGATTTGTTAAAGCTCGACTTATTTATTTTTTTGATACGATGTCAAATGAGTTTTTATAGTGTATAAATTTATGGAGTTAATAAGTCATTCAAATTTATTTTGATTTTTTTTATGAGTTTTAAAATATGTTTAATTTAAATAATAATAAATTGGTCTCATATGACTTTTTATTAAATTGAACTCGAGTAGTATAATTCAGTTTGTTTTACAATCTTTGGGAAGAACCCCAATTACAATAAATTAGTATCTAAGTTGTAATTTGTCTATCTCTATCATAGCTACTGAGGAATTCGAAACTTTGAATACAGGGAAATGTATTTTTTGGGGACAAGGTTCTCTAAAATAAGTTTCAAAAATGGGATGAATGAGTTGTTTGAGATGTTCTTACATCCACTTGAGGAATGAGTGAGTTGTTTGAGATGTTCTTACATCCACTTGAGGAACCAATTGCAATTAAAATAAGTTGTATTTTATTGCAACTAACCAATTGAAAGTTTGAATACTGGCGACTAACATGTCGATTGTTGGGCTCTCATGTTTGGAGTGTTTATTTGGTGGTGATGAGTAATAATTCACCCCATTTTATCACAAAAAAACACTGATCCCAATAAATATCAAGTGAGGGCCTAATAACTGGTATATCATGTCATTTTTGCTGATTTAGAATCCATTTTCACAAATAAACGTGCCACGTTTGTAAAGGCTTCGTTCATGTTGATTGTTTTTTTTGACTTTCTCCTGCTCAACATTATCATTCCCAACTACGCATTAAATCCACAACCCCACATAGAAACTAATCATGTCCTGCACTACCGCCATAGCCACCACCGCCATCTTGATGTTGTCGGTGTCACCTGAGTAAAAAAATCGAGTAGTGTTAGAGATTTCATAAGTTTTATTAAAATTTTTACTAAATGTTTCATCGGAGACTTATATCATGTGAGTTTCATACCTATGTGAGATATTTAGTAAAAATTTTAAATTTTTTTTTGAAATCTCTAACATTTTAAAAAAGATTTTCCTTTGAAAACTGAGTTGTTGGAGGCAAAGGCTTTCCCTCAAAATTGAAAATTGAAAATTTTTTTGGGGACCAACGACGGTCTCTCTTGCAGGGCAACAATGGAGGACTTTGTTTTTTGGGGTTTTGTTGGGTTCGGTTACATCTTACAATTTGGTTTTGGGTTTGTGTTGGTGAGTTGCAGGCTTAAATCTGCTGCTCTAGAAGCAACATCCACAATCTCAATTGGTATTTTTATGGATAATCACAATAGCAGCGAACAACATTGGTTTGAGATCGTCTGTTACTTTTAGCACTCAAAAGAACACCGGCTCCTTGTCTCTCTAGATTTTTTTTTTTTTTAAGTGGTGTTACATGCACCAGTTAGCGTAATAATTAGTTATAATATTATTATTGATCCCTCATTATATAAATTATAAATATCAAAAATCTTTTAAATTATATTACATCATCAATTTGTACAGTAATTAGTACACTAATTAGTACATATAGTATTATTTAAATTTTTTTCTTCTTTTTCAAACGTATGGATGACCCGCTAGTCGAAACATTCCAAAATCAATTTCTATTTACCAAAATTCAACATCGGTCACTCCACTGATTACCTCACGGTCGACGATTGTCCGTCCATCTTCATAACACAAT
Organism: Camellia lanceoleosa; assembly: GCA_025200525.1. Taxonomy (NCBI): domain Eukaryota; kingdom Viridiplantae; phylum Streptophyta; class Magnoliopsida; order Ericales; family Theaceae; genus Camellia; species Camellia lanceoleosa. The sequence goes on from CM045758.1 coordinate 108,934,121, forward strand.
TTTTAGGTAATAGAAACTAGGAATTTACTTGTAACTTGACAGAAATCAAATTGAATAGGTTGAACTTGAGGGTTTTGCTCAAGGATTGGGGATCAAGATCGCATATTAGAAAGAAAACGTATAGAGAGACAATACAAGTAAGAAGTGGTGATGAAGGAGGAGTTGTTGATGTGAATTAGCATGTCTAGGTGTCATATTTTAATTGGAATGGAATATATGTTGATGTGATATCTATCTATCTATATCTATACTATATATTAAGTAAAATGGGGTTTTTAACTCCAAGTCTTCTGGGAGTTCCAATCTCCCAATCTAAATTTCTTGATTTTTTGATTTAAAAAAAAAAAAAAAAACCTTAACATTTATTAACTTCTTCCAACCCTCAAGTTTTACCCTCATAGTAACACTTTAATGCGTTAAGAACAAGCATAAAAAAAAAATTTTGAAATCCAACACATATGAATTCTTTGAAAAGTCTCAATACATATGATTATTATTTCTCATAATAATACTTTAATGCATTAAGAACCAGCATAAAAAAAATTTCTTGAAAAGTCCAACACATATGATTATTATCAAAATATTAACTTTAATATAATATAATAAAAAAAGACATTTAATTCTTTGAAAAGTCTAACACATAAAATTATTATCAAAATATTAAATTTTAATATAATATAAAAAAGGAAAAAAAGAAGGCATTTAAAAAAAAAGGAGAAGACATATAAAAATCACAATTCATATATATAAATAATTGTAAACACAATTCGTGTATAGCACGGGTGATATGCTAGTCTATACTATATATTAAGCAACAGAGAGTTTTTAACCCCAAGTCTTGTGGGAGCTTCAATCTTCCAATCTAAATTTCCTGATTTTTTGATTTTTAAAAAAAAAAAAAAAACTTCATTTATTAACTTCTCCCAACTCCCAAGTCTTACCCTCATAATAACATTTTAATGTATTAAGAACAAGTATAAAAAAAAATCTTTGAAATCCAACACATGAATTCTTTAAAAAGTCCCAACACATATGATTATTATCCCTCATAATAACACTTTAATGCATTAAGAAGAAGTATAAAAAAAAATTCTTGAAAAGTCCAACACATTTGATTATTATCAAAATATTAAACTTTAATATAATATAAAAAAGGAAAAAAAGAAGACATTTAAAAAAAAAAAAAAACATTTAAAAATCACAATTCACATATATAGATAATCTATACTATATATTAAGTAAAAAGGGATTTTTAACTCCAAGCCTTGTGGGAGCTCCAATCTCTCAATCTAAATTTCCTAATTTAAAAAAAAAGAAAAAAAACCTTAGCACTTATTAACTTCTCCCAACCCCCAAAGCCTTACCCTCATAATAACACTTTAATGCATTAAGAATAAGTATAAAAAAAATTCTTTGAAATCCAACACATGAATTCCTTGAAAAGTCCCAACATATATGATTATTATCCCTCATAATAACACTTTAATTCATTAAGAACAAGCATAAAAAATATTTCTTGAAAAGTCCAACACATATGATTATTATCAAAATATTAAAATTTAATATAATATAATAAAAAAAAGAAGACATTTAATTCCCTGAAAGTCCAACACATATGATTATTATCAAAATATTAAACTTTAATATAATATAAAAAAGGAAAAAAAGAAGACATTTAAAAAAAAAAAAGACATTTAAAAATCGCAATTCACATATATAGATAATTGTAAATATATTAAGAAAAAGGGGGTTTCTAAACCCCAAGCCTTGTGGGAACTTCAATCTCTCAATCTTAATTTTCTAAAATTTTTGATTTAAAAAAAAAATCTCAGTATTTATTGATTTGATCAAAATCCCCTTATCAGTATTTATTAACTTTTTTCAATCCACATGCCTGTATTTATTAATTTGGTCAAAATCTCTGATTACCATTTAAAAGCCACTAATACAAATAATTATAGATACAGCCCATGCATAGTTACTGCAGTAGTTTTTTTAATTTCTCCTGTACATTATGGTTAGTGATAAAATTGTTAAATTATTTTTATAAAAAATCTTAAAAAACATAATTTATATATTAAAAAAAATTAAAACAAATATAAATATCTATAATTATCCCGTGCATAGCATGGGTGATAGGCTAGTCTATCTATCTATACTATATATTAAGCAAAAGGGGGTTTTTAACCCTAAGGCCTGTGGGAGCTCCAATCTCCTAATCCTAATTTTCTAATTTTTTGATTTAAAAAAAAAAACAAAAACCTCAGCATTTATTGACTTCTCTCAACCCAACCTCAGCATTTATTGACTTTTTCCAACCCACAATCCCTTTTGACTTCTCTCATAATTATTGCAACATCCTTTTCAATTTCTCCCATAAACTATGGTTACACACAAAAATAAAAAATAAAAAATATAAGAATTTAGCTTTAGATCTCAAAAAGATATAACATCTAAATTTGAATTGTGATTTAATAATATAATTATGTATTTTTTTTTATGTATATCTATCAAAATTTTAAATTACTTAATGGGACAAATTAATCAATTTTCTAAAATTATTGATTTTTAATTTACAAAATAGATTAAAAAAACTATTGACTGATTTATTTAATAACAAAAATATTTCATAATCTCTCCCTCCTAATCTCTCTCACAAATTTTCAAAAAAAAATATTAAAACTTGCATTCATTTTCTATTCCCCAAAAAATCAGATAATATTTTCTATTAAAGTTGTAGATATCTACCTATATTTTATATATTATATTATAACATAACAAAAAAAATTAAAAAACTAAAAAAAAAAATTTAAAGTTTATCTAAATAAACTTTAAATCAATAAAATCACATATCTAACTCACATTATAACTTACCTAAATAATAATAATTAAAAACAAATGGAAACCACAGATAAATTAAATTAAAAAAAAAAAAGATACTTACAACTCCATCTTAAATAAATTGAAAAAAAAATACCAGAATAGAAACCACACACAAATAAAAATAAAAATAAAAAGATATATCTATCTATCTATCTATATCTATACTATATATTAAGCAAAAGTGGGTTTTTAAATTTAGATTAGGATATTGGAACTCCCACAAAACTTATGGGTTAGAGATAGATATAAATAAATAGATAGATATAGATATAGATATAGATATAGATATAGATATTTATATTTGTTTTAAATTTTTTTTGGTATACAAATTATTTGTTTTGGAAAAGATGCTCCAGTAATTATGAGAGAAGTTAAAAAATCTTGTGGGTTGAGAGAAGTTAATAAATGCTGAGGTTAATTTTTTTTTTTTTTAAAAAACAAAAAATTAGAAAATTAGGATTGACATATTAGAGCTTCCACACAACATAATATTCTCTTTTTTTCCCTCTTAGATATTGTAACATGATATCAGACTTATAGGTTAAGATATTGGTGTTCTTCACCTTACTAGAGGGCGACAACCTTGCCTTAGCCGCCCGTTGAATCTCAACTCATTTCACTGTCATATTTTTCTTACGATGATAAAACACTCCAATCACTGCCTACCCACAACTCCATCTTAAATAAATTGAAAAAAAAAAATACCCGAATAGAAACCACACAAAAATAAAAATAAAAATAAAAAGATATATCTATCTATCTATCTATCTAAATCTATACAATATATTAAGCAAAAGTGGGTTTTTAACCCCCAAGGCCTATGGCAGCTTTAATATCCTAATCTGAATTTTTTAAATTTTTTATTAAAAAAAAAAAAAACTCAGCATTTATTGATTTGGTCAAAATCTCCTAATTAGCATTTATTAACTTTTTTCAATCCACATATCTTTCCATCAGCATTTAAAATCCCATTATACAAATAATTATAAATATAATTCGTGTATAGTTATTGCAGTACCCTTTTCAACTTCCCCCATATACTATGGTTAGTGATAAGAAAAAAATCTTAAAAAACATAATTTATATATTAAAAAAAATTTAAAACAAATATAAATATCTATAATTATCACGTGCATAGGACGGGTGATAGGCTAGTATCTGTACTCTATATTAAGTAAAATGGGGGTTTTAACCCTAAGCCTTGTGGGAGTTCCAATCTTCCAATATAAATTTCTTAATTTTTTGATTTAAAAAAAAAATCTTAACATTTATTAACTTTTCCCAACTCCAAAATCTTACTATCATAATAACACTTTAATGCATTAAGAATAAGCATAAAAAAATTCTTTGAAATCCAATACATATGAATTGCTTGAAAAGTCCCAACACATATAATTATTATCCCTCATAATAACACTTTAATACATTAAGAACAAATATAAAAAAAATTTCTTGAAAAGTCTAACACATATGATTATTATCAAAATATTAAACTTTAATATAATATAATAATAATAAAAAAAGACATTTAATTCCTTGAAAAGTCTAACACATATGATTATTATCCCAAACCTTGTGGGAGCTCCAATATCCCAATCTAAATTTTTTACAAAGTCCAACACATATGAATTTCTTGAAAAGTCTAACACATCTATCTATCTATCTATATCTATATCTATATATCTATCTATCTATACTATATATTAAGCAAAATGGGATTTTTAACCCCCAAGGCCTGTGGGAGCTCTAATATACCAATCCTAATTTTCTAATTTTTTTTTTAAAAAAAAAAAATTAACCTTAGCATTTATTAACTTGTCTCAACCCACAAGACTTTTTGACTTCTCTCATAATTATTGTAGTACCTTTTCCAAAATAAATAATTTGTATATTAAAAAAAAATTAAAACAAATATAAATATCTATATCTATATCTATATCTATTTATTTATTTATATCTATCTGTAATCCACAAGTTTTGTGGGATTTGTGTGGGACTAAAGGGTGTAGTTAAATCTTTTATTGCTCACCTAGTTGAAATGTTGATATATTATTCATTTGTGCATTTATTTCCTGTTTAGAAATAATTGCTTTGGGCTACCGGTGGAGGGTAGTTTTGATTGTTGTAGACAATGCATGATGATTAGGCAAACTAATCAATTGGATGTGTCATAGAGTATGACAGTTGATAGAATACATTAACTTTATGTATTGATGGATTATGCATATCACCAATGTGTTTATATGCATTATGTGTAGACGGTTCATAGAACACATTAATTTTATGTATTGATTGATTGTGTATATGATTCTGTGTTTATATGCATTGCTTGTGTATAGGAGGAGATGGGGGATGTACTCCACGATTTAGGGGAAGATGGGGGATGTACCTCTAAACCGGTTAATGGTTATGGGAAGATGGGGGATGGACCCAGGGTTGCAGCTCATATGCTCTCCTATTGTAGTGATGATACAGCTCATATGCTTATCTGTTGAAGTGTTGATAGAGCTCATATGCTTATCTATTGGAATGTTGATATAGCTCATATGCTTATCTGTTGTAGTAGTGATATAACTCATATGCTTATCTATTGAAAAGTTTATTTGATTTGATATAGCACTAAAATGTATATCATCATCGTTTGTGAAGTATGGAAGTGGTTTATATGCTATTGATACAACACCAAAATGTGTATCCATCTTGAATTTTTGAAAGTGTTCTAGTGATGAATTATAATCTCATCAAAGGTTTTGGCCAGAGTACTGAGCCTTATTTTCAAACTCAATGTTGAATAAGAAATGGAAAGTGAATTGTAACATAGACTTGATTGTCATGGAATTGTAATAAGATGTAAATGAATGTATAAGCGTTGACCATCTATTAACTGCTAATCTTTTAGTCATTGTTCATAGTTGGTTTAGTGCATTTCTACTGGGCTGTGGCTCACCCTATATAGGACACCATTTTCAGATACATGAAGCATGCCACCTCCAAGGACATCGCTTGGGAGGGTAGAGGCAAGCAGACGTTTGTGGTTTTGGTTATCTTTTGTTGTATTATATGTAATTTCAAGCCAATGGCTTAATGTGTATTTGAGTTAGTACTCTCCTCTTTGTAACCAAGTATTAGCTTGGAAAGCTGTAAGCCCATAGAGCATTTGATTCTGTTGTTAACATGTAATGTTTCTTGTAAAGAATTACTCTGTGGAATAGAATGATGTTTGTCTCTTATATTAATGTATGTCTAAATTGATGGATTTAATGTTATTATTTTGAGGGTGTTACACTGTTCAAGATAAACGGGCAGAGTTTATTTTGCGATGTCAACTATCATATTTGAAGGATATGAGATCAAAGGTAGGAAATTATAAAATTTATTATAAATAACTTATTCTTACTTTTTCAAACACAAAGTTATAATTCCAAAATTTTATAGGATAATGGCGTTAGAATGATTAAAGATTATATTGCGTCATGCCAAGACCGTGCCTATGCATTTATCATACCTGTACCAACAATGCCACGTCAACTAGATTGTGCATCGTGCGTGACCTTTGTTTTAAATATAGATTGGTATGAAGAATGTCTATACCTTTTAGAAAGTTAAAAAAAAAAAAAAATGTAAGTATAACATTTTCACTTTATAACATTTTATAAATACATAATATATGTATTGTTCATTAATTATAATACTAACTATCATGTTGACAATGCAGGAATACTGATGGAAGGCCCACAACAATTTAGATTTTAGTTATTTTTTGTTTTACTTATTAAGTGAATTTCGAACAAATGTAATAGATTCTTATTTTTATTACTTTAATTATGAAATGTCAATATTTTCTTTTAAAATTACATATATTTTATCCTAACAATTTAAAAATATGTTTGACATAACTATGAATAGTTTTTTTTTTTTTTTTAAATTTAATCCCGTGCATAGCACGGGTGATATGCTAGTACTATATATTAAGCAAAAGAGGGTTTTTAACCCCAAGCCTAGTGGGATCTCTAATCTCCTAATCTAAATTTTCTGATTTTTTGATTTAAAAAAAAAAACTTAGCATTTATTAACTTCTCTCAACCTCCAAATCTTACCCTCATAATAACACTTTAATATATTAAGAACAAACATAAATTTTTTTTTTTGAATCCAACATATTTGAATTCCTTGAAAAATCCCAACACATATGATTATTATTCCTCATAATAACACTTTAATGCATTAAGAATAAGCATAATTTTTTTTTTTTGAAAAGTTCAACACATATGATTATTATCAAAATATTAAACTTTAATATAATATAATAAAAAAAAAAAGACATTTAATTTCTTGAAAAGTCTAACATATATGATTATTATCAAAATATTACACTTTAATATAATATAAAAAAGGGAAAAAAAGAAGGCATTTAAAAAAAGAAAAGAAAAAGAAGACATTTAAAAATTACGATTCACATATATAGATAATTGTAAACACAATCCGTGCATAACACGGGTGATATGTTAGTCTATACTATATATTAAGCAAAAGGGGGTTTTTAACCCCCAAGGCCTGTAGGAGCTTTAATATCCCAATCTGAATTTTCTAAATTTTTTATTTTAAAAAAAAAAACTCAGCATTTATTGATTTGGTCAAAATCCCCTGATCAGTATTTATTAACTTTTTTCAATCCACATGTCTTTCCACATGCCTGCATTTATTGATTTGGTTAAAATCCCCTGATCAGCATTTAAAATCCCCTCATACAAATAATTATAGATACAATCCGTGTATAGTTATTGCAGTACCCTTTTCAACTTCTCTCATACACTATGGTTAGTGATAAGATTGTTAAATTATTTTTATAAAAAATCTTTAAAAACATAATTTATATATTAAAAAAATCTAAAACAAATATAAATATTTGTAATTATCCCGTGCAGAGCACGGGTGATAGGCTAGTTATATATTAAGCAAAAGGGGGTTTTTAATCCCCAAGGCCTGTGGAAGTTTCAATATCCCAATCTGAATTTTCTAAATTTTTTATTTAAAAAAAAAAAACTCAGCATTTATTGATTTGGTCAAAATCTCTTGATTAGTATTTATTAACTTTTTTTAATCCACATGTCTTTTCACATGCTGCATTTATTGATTTGGTGAAAATTTCCTGATCAGCATTTAAAATTCCCTCATACAAATAATTATAGATACAATCTGTGTATAGTTATTGCAGTATCCTTTTCAACTTCTCCCATACACTATGGTTAGTGGTAAGATTGTTAAATTATTTTTATAAAAAATTTTAAAAAATATAATTTATATATTAAAAAAATCTAAAACAAATATAAATATCTATAATTATTCCGTGCATAGCACGGATGATAGGCTAGTACTTACTATATATTAAGCAAAAAAGGGTTTTTAACCCCCAAGGCCTATGAGAGCTTCAATATCCCAATTTGAATTTTCTAAATTTTTTATTTTTTATTTAAAAAAAAATCTCAGCATTTATTGATTTGGTCAAAATCCCCCTAATCAGCATTTATTAAAATTTTTCAATCCACATGTCTTTCCACATGCCTACATTTATTGATTTGGTCAAAATTCCCTGATCAGTATTTAAAATCCCCTCATACAAATAATTATAGATACAATCCGTGTATAGTTACTGTAGTACCCTTTTCAACTTCTTCCATACACTATGGTTAGTGATAAGATTGTTAAATTATTTTTATAAAAAATCTTAAAAAACATAATTTATATATTAAAAAAAATCTAAAACAAATATAAATATTTATAATTATCCCGTGCATAGCACGGGTGATAGGCTAGTTATATATTAAGCAAAAGGGAATTTTTAACCCCAAGTCTTGTGGGAGCTCCAATCTCAAAATCTAAATTTCCTGATTTTTTGATTTAAAAAAAAAAAATCTTAGCATTTATTAACTTCTCCCAACTCCCAACTCCCAAGTCTTACTCATAATAACACTTCAATGTATTAAGAACAAGCATAAAAAAAATTCTTTGAAATCCAACACATATGAATTCCCTGAAAAGTCTCAACACATATGATTATTATCCCGCATAATAACACTTTAATGTATTAAGAACAAGTATAAAAAAAATTTCTTAAAAAGTCTAACACATATGATTATTATTAAAATATTAAATTTTAATATAATATAATAATAAAAAAAAAAGACATTTAATTCCTTGAAAAGTCCAACACATATGATTATTATCAAAGTAATAAACTTTAATATAACATAAAAAAGGAAAAAAAGAAGATATTTTAAAAAAAAATTTAAAAATCACAATTCACATATATAGATAATTGTAAACACAATCTGTGCATAGCACGTGTGATATGCTAGTTTATATTATGGCCTCGTTTGGGAAGTGACTATTTTAGTAGGCTATTTGGCTTTTTGACTGTTTTAGTAGGCTATTTTAGTTTTGTGTTTGGGAAGATGAGATGAATTTTTAGTTGAGTTGTTGTATTGGAAAGTATGATGAAATGATGTTTAAATTTAAAATGGCAAATTTGTCCCTAAAAAACATATATTTTTCAAATTGATATCAAGGGTAAAATCGTAATTTACTTATTAATGGAACAAGTTACATGGACAGCGATGTAGGTCATGTGCCTACAATGCCTGTATCAAATTTATTTATTTATTTATTTATTTATTTATTTTGAAAAAGCTTCCAACAGTGTTGCTTTTGGGCTTTTTTCTCAAAATAGACTATAATAGCCTCATTTCCAGCTTCCCAAACAGCGCCTATATATTAAGCAAAAAGGGGGTTTTTAGCCCCAAGCTTTATGGGAGCTCCAATCTCTCAATCTAAATTTTTTGATTTTTTTATTTTAAAAAAAATAAAATTTTAGCATTTATTAACTTCTCCCAACTCCCAAATCTTACCTTAATAATAACACTTTAATGCATTAAGAACAAGTATAAAAAAATTTTTGAAATCCAACACATATGAATTCCTTGAAAAGTCCGAACACATATGATTATTATTCTTTATAATAACACTTTAATGCATTAAGAACAAGTATAAAAAAAAATTCTTGAAAAATCCAACACATATGATTATTATCAAAATATTAAACTTTAATATAATATAATATAATAAATAAAAACATTTAATTTCTTGAAAAGTCCAACACATATGATTATTATTAAAATATTAAACTTTAATATAATATAAAAAAGGAAAAAAATATTTAAAAATCACAATTCACATATATAGATAATTGTAAACACAATCCGTGCATAGCACGGGTAATATGCTAGTCTATACTATATATTAAGCAAAATGGAGTTTTTAACTCGTAGGTTTTGTGAGAGCTCCAATATCCTAATCCTAATTTTCTAATTTTTTGATTTAACAAAAAAAAAAAAAAAACCTCAGCATTTATTGTTTCTCCCAACCCAACCTCAACATTTATTAATTTATCTCAACCCATAATCCATTTTGACTTCTCTCATAATTACTGCAACACCCTTTTCAATTTTTCTCATACACTATGGTTACACACAAAAATAAAGAAGATAAGAATTTGGCTATAGATCTCAAAAAAAATAAAAATAAATAAATAACATTTAAATTTGAATTATGATTTAGTAATATAATTATGTACTTTTTTTTTATATATATCTATTAAAATTTGGACAAATTAATCAATTTTCTAAAATTATTAATTTTTTAATTTACAAAATAGATTAAAAAAAATATTAACTGATTTATTTATTTAATAACAAAAATATTTCATAATCTCTCCCTCCTAATCTCTCTCACCAATTTCAAAAAAAAAATTTAAAACTTGCATTCGTTTTCTCTTCTCAAAAAAATCTTAATTTTCTAATTTTTTAATTTAACAAAAAAAAAAAACCTCAGCATTTATTATTTCTCCCAACCCAACCTCAAAATTTATTAACTTCTCTCAACCCTCAATCCCTCAATCCCTTTTGACTTCTCTCATAATTACTGCAGCACCATTTTCAATTTCTCTCATATACTACGGTTACACACAAAAATAAAGAAGATAATAATTTGACTATAAATCTCAAAAAAATATAACATCTAAATTTGAATTATGATTTAGTAATATAATTATGTACTTTATATATATATCAAAATTTTAAATCACTTAATGTGATAAATTAATCAATTTTTTAAAATTATTAATTTTTTAATTTACAAGATAGATTAAAAAAAATATTAACTGATTTATTTATTTAATAACAAAAATATTTCATAATCTCTACCTCCTAATCTCTCTCACCAATTTCAAAAAAAAAAATTAAAATTTGCATTCGTTTTCTCTTTTCCAAAAAATCAGATAATACTTTTTATTAACATTATAGATATTTATCTATATCTTATATTTTATCTTATTTAAAATTTATAAATGCTGAGTTTTTTTTTTTTTTTTAAATAAAAAATTTAGAAAATTCAGATTTGGATATTGAAACTCGCACAGGCCTTGGGGGTTAAAAATCCCCTTTTGCTTAATATATAGTATAGATATAGCCCGTGTATAGTTACTGCAGTAGCATTTTTAATTTCTCCTATACACTTTGGTTAGTGATAAGATTATTAAATTATTTTTATAAAAATTTTTAAAAAACATAATTTATATATTAAAAAAAATTTAAAACAAATATAAATATCTATAATTATCTCGTGCATAACACAGGTGATAGGCTAGTCTATATACTATATATTAAGCAAAAGGGGGTTTTTAACCCCAAGGCCTATGGGAGCTCCAATCTTCTAATCCTAATTTTCTAATTTTTTGATTTAAAAAAAAAAAAAAAAACTCAGCATTTATTGACTTCTCCCAACTCACAATCCCTTTTGACTTCTCTTATAACTAGCCTATCACCCATGCTATGCACGGGATAATTATAGATATTTATATTTATTTTAGATTTTTTTTAATATATAAATTATGTTTTTTAAATTTTTTTTCTTATTACTAACCATAATGTATAGGGGAAATTGAAAAGGGTACTGCAGTAACTGTACACAAATTGTAACTATAATTATTTGTATAAGGGGATTTTAAATGCTAATCAGGGGATTTTGACCAAATTAATATTTGCAGGCATGTGCAAAGATATGTGGATTGAAAAAAGTTAATAAATACTAATCAGGGGATTTTGACCAAATCAATAAATGCTGAGTTTTTTTTTTTAAATAAAAACTTTTAAAAATCCAGATTAGGATATTGAAGCTTCCATAGGCCTTGGGGGTTAAAAACTCCCTTTTGTATTTTTTTTTATGTATAATTATGTATTTTTTTTATGTATATCTATCAAAATTTAAATTACTTTATGGGACAAATTAATCAATAGTCTTTTTTAATCTATTTTGTAAATTAAAAATCAATAATTTTGAAAAATTGATTAATTTGTCCCATTAAGTAATTTAAAATTTTGATAGATATACATAAAAAAAAAAATACATAATTATATTATTAAATCACAATTCAAACTTAGATGTTATATCTTTTTGAAATCTATAGCTAAATTCTTATCTTTTTTAAATTTTTTTTTTTGTGTAACCATAGTGTATGGAAAAAATTGAAAAGAGTGTTGCAATAATTATGAGAGAAGTCAAAAGGGATTGTGGGTTGGGAAAAGTCAATAAATGCTGAGGTTGGGTTGGAAGAAGTCAATAAATGCTGAGATTTTTTTTTTTAAATCAAAAAATTAGAAAATTAGGATTAGGAGATTGGAGCTCCTATCTGATTTTTTGGGGAAGAGAAAATGAATGCAAGTTTTAATTTTTTTTTTTTGAAAATTTGTGAGAGAGATTAGGAGAGAGAGATTATGAAATATTTTTGTTATTAAATAAATAAATCAGTAAATAGTTTTTTTTAATCTATTTTGTAAATTAAAAATCAATAATTTTAGAAAATTGATTAATTTGTCCCATTAAGTGATTTAAAATTTTGATAGATATATATATAAAAAAATACATAATTATATTAGTAAACCATAATTCAAATTTAGATGTTATATCTTTTTGAGATCTATAGCTAAATTCTTATCTTTTTTATTTTTTATTTATGTGTGTAACCATAGTTTATGGGAGAAATTGAAAAGGATGTTGCAATAATTATGAGAGAAGTCAAAAGGGATTGTGGGTTGAGAAAAATCAATAAATGCTGAGGTTTGGTTGGGAGAAGTCAATAAATGCTGAGGTTTTTTTTTTTTTTTTTAAATCAAAAAATTAGAAAATTAGGATTAGGAGATTGGAGCTTCCACAGGCCTTGGGGTTAAAAACCCCCTTTTGCTTAATATATAGTATAGATATAGATTATTGCAACACCCTTTTCAATTTCTCCCATACACTATGGTTACACACAAAAATTAAAAAAAAGATAAGAATTTAGCTATAAATCTCAAAAAGATATAACATCTAAATTTGAATTATGATTTAATAATATAATTATGTATTTTTTTTATGTATATCTATCAAAATTTTAAATCACTTAGTAGGATAAATTAATCAATTTTTCAAAATTATTGATTTTTAATTTACAAAATGGATTAAACAAAACTATTGACTGATTTATTTATTTAGTAACAAAAATATTTCATAATCTCTCCCTCCTAATCTCTCTCACAAATTTTCTCTTCCCAAAAAATCAGATAATATTTTATATTAAAGTTGTAGATATCTACCTATATTTTATATATTATATTTTTTAACCCCAAGGCCTATGGGAGCTCCAATCTCCTAATCCTAATTTTCTAATTTTTTGATTTAAAAAAAAAAACTCAGCATTTATTAACTTCTCCCAACCCAACCTCAGCATTTATTGACTTCTCCCAACTCACAATCCCTTTTGACTTCTCTCATAATTATTGCAACATCCTTTTCAATTTCTCCCATACACTATGGTTACACACAAAAATTTAAAAAAAAAGATAAGAATTTAGCTATAGATCTCAAAAAGATATAACATCTAAATTTGAATCATGATTTAATAATATAATTATGTATTTTTTTTTATGTATATCTATCAAAATTTTAAATCACATAGTGGGACAAATTAATCAATTTTTCAAAATTATTGATTTTTAATTTACAAAATAGATTAAACAAAACTATTGATTGATTTATTTATTTAATAACAAAAATATTTCATAATCTCTCCCTCTTAATCTCTCTCAAAAATTTTCTCTTCCCAAAAAATTCAATAATATTTTCTATTAAAGTTGTAGATATTTACCTATATTTTATATATTATATTATAATATAACAAAAAAAATAAATCCCAAATTAATAACTTATAACTAAAAAACTAAAAAAAAAAAATCTTTAAAGTTCATCTAAATAAACTTTAAATCAATAAAACTCACATGTCTATCACATATTTAACTCACAGCATAACTTACCTAAATAATAATAATTAAAAACAAATGGAAACCACAGATAAATTAAATTTTAAAAAAAAGATACCCACAACTTCATCTTAAATAAATTAAAGAAAAAAAAATACCCGAATAGAAACCATACAAAAATAAAAATAAAAATAAAAAGATATATCTATCTATCTATCTATATTTATACTATATATTAAGCAAAAAGAGATTTTTAACCCCCAAGGCCTATGGGAGCTTCAATATCCCAATCTGAATTTTTAAATTTTTTTATTTAAAAAAAAAACTCAGCATTTATTAATTTAGTCAAAATTCCCTGATCAGCATTTATTAACTTTTTTCAATCCACATATCTTTCCACATGCTTGCAATTATTGATTTGGTCAAAATTCTTGATCAACATTTAAAATCTCCTCATACAAATAATTATAGATACAATTCGTGTATAGTTATTGCAGTACCCTTTTCAACTTCCCCCATACACTATAGTTAGTGATAAGAAAAAAAATCTTAAAAAACAAAATTTATATATTAAAAAAAATCTAAAACAAATATAAATATCTATAATTATCCCGTGCATAGCACGGGTGATAGGCTAGTACTATATTAAGCAAAAGGGAGTTTTTAACCCTAAGTCTTGTGCGAGTTCCAATTTCCCAATCTAAATTTCCTAATTTTTTAATTTAAAAAAAAAATCTTAGTATTTATTAACTTCTCCTAATTCCCAAGTCTTACCATCATAATAACACTTTAATGCATTAAGAACAAGCATAAAAAAATTCTTTGAAATCCAACACATATGAATTTCTTAAAAAGTCCCAACACATATGATTATTATCCCTCATAATAACACTTTAATGCATTAAGACCAAATATAAAAAAATTTCTTGAAAAGTCCAACACATATGCATTATTATCAAAATATTAAACTTTAATATAATATAATAAAAAAAAAGACATTTAATTCCTTGAAAAGTTCAACACATATGATTATTATCAAAATATTAAACTTTAATATAATATAAAAAAGGAAAAAAAGAAGACATTTAAAAAAAAAATATTTAAAAATCACAATTCACATATATATAATTGTAAACACAATTCGTGTATAGCACGAGTGATATGCTAGTACTATATATTAAGCAAAATGAGTTTTTAACCCCAAGGCCTGTGGGAACTTCAATATCCCAATCTGAATTTTCTAAATTTTTTATTAAAAAAAAAACTCAACATTTATTAATTTGGTCAAAATCTTCTGATCAGCATTTTTTAACTTTTTTTAATCCACATGTCTTTCCACATGCCTGCATTTATTGATTTGGTCAAATTTTTTTTGTCAGTATTTAAAATCCCCTCATACAAATAATTATAGATACAACACGTGTATAGTTACTGCAGTATCATTTTCAACTTCTCTCATACACTATAGTTAGTGATAAGATTGTTAAATTATTTTTATAAAAAATTTTAAAAAATATAATTTATATATTAAAAAAATCTAAAATAAATATAAATATTTATAATTATCCCGTGTATAACATGGTTGATAGGCTAGTCCTTATTACACAAAATACTCTCTATTTCAAGAATACAAAATAATTTGGGCAAATTACACAAATATTCCCCTGGGGCTTGTGTCACTTTGGTCCCTGACTTTTCAATTGTGACACATTTGATTCTGAATTTTGAATCTTGTTCCAAATAAACACAATTGAATATATAATTAGATTTTTCAACAGTAAAATTGTCAATTTGATAAAATATAAACTAATTTGACAAAAATAAATATCAAACAAATATTTTTAAATTTTTAAAAATTATTTCTACTTATTAAAAATAAAATTATGTAAAATTGATAAATCTTTTAGACATTTATTTTTTTTTACCAAATTAATTTTTATTATGTGTTTGGATGATGATCATGTAAAATTAATTTTAAAAAATTAATCATGTAATTTTTATTAATTTTACATAATTTTATTATTGGTGGATAAAAATAATTTTAAAAAAATTAAAAATATTTTTTTGACATTTATTTTTATCAAATTAGTTTATATTTTATTAAATTGACGATTTTACCCTTAAAAATCTAAATTTTCTTTATTTAAAATAAGATTAAAAATTTAAAATTAAATGTGTCACAATTAAAAAGTTAAAGATTAAAATGACATAAATCCAAAACTATAGAAACTATTAATGTAATTAACCCAAATAATTTTCTCGTGTTTGTAGCTTTTGCCATCTTAACTTGTCTCTGAACTCATTTAAGACTGAAAAAACAAACATGAATGTATTAAAACCAACCAAAAAAGTAGGTAAGGCGATAGGGTCTTCCAGGCTATATTAATTGTTACCAACCATTTTTATTTTTTCGCGCCTGTTTTTAGGGTCTGCCAGGCTACATTAATTGCAACCAACCATTCCGAAGCACCAAAAAAAAAAAAAAAAATTGCAACCAACCATTCTCTTTTTTAGAAAATTTACCCATAAGTCCTAATTTTTGAAACGTTGAACTATTTAGTCTTAAAAATTTTCTTATGTTCTATTTAGCCCCATTTTTACATCAACATGATGTAAATGATGTAAATGATTTGATGTTTCATTCTATAATTTCAAAATTTATTGAAATCTGATGAACATTAGATATTTTTCATCATATATTTTCAAACATTATTGAAATTTGATGAATATTAGATGTTTGAAATCTAATGTTTGTAACATGACTCTGATGTTATTAATATTGTATCTGATGTTATTAACATTGTAATGGGACCTTTCAGTCTATAAGAAAATTTTTAAGACTAAACAGTGCATAAGTTATTAATTTGAGATTTATTGGTGCATCCCCATTTTTTTTCTTTTTAGGGTCTTAGCCTCCGTTTGAAAAGTGAATTGATTTTTTGATTTTTTTAATTATTTTAATTTGAAGTTAAAAAGTCTAGTTTGAAAAAGACTTTTTACTTTTTTAACTTTTTGATTTTTTGGTGAGGTGTCTTCCTGTTCATTTACCAAAGTGCCCTTGTTGTTGTTGGTTTTTTTTTTTTTTTTTTTTTTCTTATTTTCGATTTGGATTTGGCTTTTTTTGCTAATTTTTTTTTTTGATTTTGGGTTTGAATTTGGCGTATTTTGCTTTTTTTTATTTTTATTTTGGGTTTTATTTTGGCGTATTTTGGTAAAATATTTATTTATTTATTTATTTATTTTGGGTTTGAATCTGCGTATTTTGCTTTATTTATTTATTTATTTTTTTAAATTTATTTTTTTATAGATTAATTAGTTCTTGTTTTTTAATTTACGTTTTTTGCCTTATTTATTTTTATTGGTATACAATAACATTTTTTTTTATTTATGTGTTTCATTTATTTGTAAATTACGTGGTGAATGGTAATTATTGTTTTTATGTTTTTTTTTATATATATTTTTGATGTGTTTTATTTATTTGTAAATTACATGGCAAATGGTAATTTCTATTTTTTTTCTTTTTGGATGAGGTTTATTTTTGTCGTTCTTTTTTTTTTTTTGAATTTACGTTTTTGTAATTTTTTAAATATTTTTAAATATTTTTGAATGAGGTGTATTTTTTAAAAATAATTTATGTATTTTAAGTTTTTTTTTTTTTTTTTCATTTTCTGTGAAATGATAAAAAGTGAGGTTTTTTTACGTTTTTGTCATTTTTTTTAATTGTAATTTTTTTTATTTGTATACATTAATTTTTTTTTTCCATTTTATGTAAAATGATAAAAAAAAAGTGAGGTTTTATATTATTGTCTTGTGTATTTTAAGTAATTTAATTTTAAATATTTAATTTAATTTTTATTTTTATTTGCATTTTAATTTTTATTTTACTTTTAATTTTATTTTAAATATTTAAATAATGTAAATAATCTAAAAAATTTAATAAGTAAAAAATTAAAATAAATATTCAAAAAATTTAAATCGTAAAAATTTAAATAATTTAAATATTCAAAAACTTATTTTAACAAAAAAAATTTAAATAATTTAAATATTCAATTAATTTAAATTATTAAAAATATTAATATTTTAAATTTAAAAACAACTCTACACTCAAATCGTAACCAAACATATAAAATAAAACGCAAGTAATAATTTATTTTTAAAACTCATAACCAAACCAAATTTAAATATTTTTATTTATTTATTTATTTATTTATTTATTTTTTTTTGTGAAAGGACGCATGCCCCTCTTTCATGGGGTAGTTTCGTAAATTTTGCTTCTCTAGTGTTGTTGCCCCTTTCTTGTGCATCTTTTGTTCTTTTTTGGCTAAATAAGCTATTTTTGTCCTTATGTGCTAATTTTGCACCCAGCTTGATCTTAATTCCGTTTGGGGACTGATTAAATTAGTCAATTAGTCAAAAAGTTACTAAGTTACTAAATTAGCCTGTTCCCAAACGAGGCCTAAATTAGTCAAAAAGCCAACCACTCATACCAAAAAGTCAAAGATTCTCTTTTCTCTCTACTTTTTGCACATCTTTTCGTAATTAGCCAAAAAATCATCTCAAACATACAAGTTTTTTTTACTTACCTTTTTAGCCAAATAGCCAAAAAGTTACTAAATTAGCCTGTTCCCAAACGAGGCCTGAATACACATGTTAGTGGTTGACGGTTGAGTGTTCTCCCGAAATTAAAAAAAGGGAAATGCACGGGAGCTCGAGGGGCTTCCCCCGAAACTCCCCCGAATTGCCATTTTTGGCAAAAAAAAAAAAATGCAAGGCAAGTTAAAAAAAAAAAAAAAAAAACAGTTTACTGAAAATGGAAATTAGGGGGATTAGGGGGAGGTGATTTCGAGCTACCAATCAAAATTGTTAAAAAAAATACTTCTGTGTACTTAAAAATAAAAATTTAGAGAAGTATTAAAATTTTAATTAAGTTTGATTCAGATATTTCAAATTTTAAAAATATTTTTTTGAAGTTAGGAAAAAGTTTGAATTCCTAATAAAATTTCTACTATTTTATCTCTAATCATATAGAATGATATGTGTCAACTTTTAATTCACCGTATACTTCATTACGTGGGTTCTACTTTTTTATTTTTATTTTAGGATTTACGGTCCATTTATCCCTAAACAAATTAGTTTATAAACAACAAATTTAAGGATAATGTTTAACAAAACAAACGATGATGTTTTAAAAGTGTTGTGGATATTCTTGTAAAAGTTTATGTCATGTTTGTTTGGTTCTATATGATGGAAGAAATTAAGAGATTGAGTGAATAGATTATTAGTGTGGTGGTATTAGATTGGAGATATAGAATAAAGAGATTTGTTTGTACACTACCAGATGTGTAATACTATATATAGTATTAATTTATAAAATTAATATTTTTAAAATTTTAGTATCTTTTTAAATATTATAATTATTTTTTTTTGTTTTAAAAAATATAAATTTTACTTAAAATTTATTTTAAAATTTATTAATCCCTTCACTTAATTTTTAATCTCAACCCGCCACAAGATTGGTAATCCTACCAATGGAATTAATTTCCTCACTGATGTGATGTCTCAACTTAAGCACTTTTTAAATAAGTTGCACCAATTATTAATCTTTCTTTTCCATATATCCAAACAAATATGGCCTTAGAAGTGTGACAGTTAGGAGAGTATTGATTAGATTCAACCAATGTTTTAAAAATTGGGCAGGGAAGCGAACCCAAAAAAAAAAGAGGTCGGGTGTACATATTATCGATTCGACAGTTAGATTAAATCGAAATCGTAACATAATAAATATATTAAAATTATATTTAAATAAAAATATAAATATTAAAATTATAAATTAAAAATATTAAAAATATTAAATTATCTTAAATATTTGTCCTAATATTTTTTTTACTGAAAAATATAATAATATTTTTTAAAATATTATTAATTTTAATTTTGAAAAAGGAAATCAAATATTTAATATTCCCTCCATATGATTTTAATTCAAATAATTTGATTGACAAAAGAATAAAATTTTTGGAGGAATATCAAAATTTCAATATTCTCTCCAATACATTTCATTGAATCTCACATGGATTTCTTGAGTTTTTTTGAAAGAATTTTTTTCTTATAAATAGGTGGAGACTTTCACAATAATTTTAAACTCTTAATGGGATTCTTCACAAGAGGAGACCCTTGAAAGAAAATTTTCAATTAAAATTTTCTTATATTCTTATGTATTATATATATATATATATAAAATAAGAAAGAAAGAAAGGAAAAAAAAAAAAAAGTTAGCAAAAATCAACAATGGTTTAGACTCACCAGTGGTCCGGTCCGATTTTCAAAACCTTAGACTTAACAGTGGTTTGGAAGTACATTGAGGAAAAAAGAGAGTTATAAAAGGAAAATGTTAGAGGCTCAAATTTTCTACTAAATAATTAGTCAAATATTTTACATGAATGCGAGATTCATAAAGTGTAGATCCCACATCTATTTGAGATATTTGGTCATTTATTTGGTAGAAAATTTAAGATTATTATTTTTTTTTCAGGTTGATTTGAGAGGTCAATAGGGCTCGGATTTCATTTTGATAATTTGAATTGTTCATTTTGTAAGGTTTTTAATATATATTATCCATAAAAAAAATTAGTTCAATCTAATATTCATAACTTTTTTATTTTATTACATTTGTCAAATATATATATATATATATATATATTTTCAAAATAGACCATTCATTTTTTAAGAGACAAATGCAATAAAATGAAAAGAATATAATTATCGGATTGACTTAAATTTTTTCATTGATGATATACATAAGTTACAAAATGAATGGTTCATATCATCAAAATTAGACCCGTAGTAAGCCTTTTGGGCCTTTCAAATTTTTTTCATATTGACATCTCAATATAAGAGAAGTCCAACCCTTACAAAAATGATTTGGGTTGTCTAATTGAACCGAACGGTGTTGTTCGGGTCCGTGAGTCCCATCAAAAGTCTTTTTTTAATTATCTGAACTGTTTATTTTTAAGGCCATTGCATAAATTATTTATACAAAAAATTAGATTGATAAGATATTTGTAACTATAAAATTTTATCATATTTGTTTCTGAAAAAGTATACAGTCTATTTTTGAAATTATTTTTGTTGTTTATTTCTTTGAAAACAAATATGATATTATGTAGTTTCATATATTGGATCGACTTGATTTTTGTGAGTGAATGATTTACAGAAAGTAATATAAAAAATGAACAATTCAAATGATTAAAATAAAATCCTTATTAGTGATCTCTATGGTCCGAACATGAGAATTAAGTCGTTAATATCCATTTAGGCCTTTTTTGACAACTAAATTAAAAGTCAGCTTATTGATTTTTTGGCTTTGGAAAACTTACGTGTAAATCCTAATAAGTAGACTTATTATTAAATAGGTCCTATAGTAATTGATGACATTTTTTTATTAAACATTATTAAAAAAATAACATTAATTGTTTATTTGTAGCGATAGTTTGAAAATTTTATTACAAAAGTTACTAATTATAAGTTTTAGCGACAATTTAAAAAATTGTTACAAAAAAAAAATTGTTACTAATTTTCAACTTTAGCGACAATTTGAAAATTTTGTCAAGGAAAAAAGATTACTAATTGTAAGTTTAACCACAATTTATAAAATTTATGACAAAATTACCCATTGTCAATTTTTAGCAACGTATGCAAAAAGTCGTCACAAAAAATTATTTTTAGCAAATTTTTTATTAAGACTAACTTTCAATAGGACTAAGTTCAATTATTTGAATCTATTGGTAGTTTACCCTTTGCTTTTTTGAATCACATCACCTCTCTAATTTTTTTCATGTTTGTTCAAATAAAGACCAAAAAATAAAAAATAAAAAATAAAAAAAATTAATTTTTAACATATTTCTCAAAATAAGTCTTAATTTGCATGGTCATACAACTAATTAATTTATCTCGAATGGATTTGTGTGGTTGAGATTAAATTGATAAAATGTGCATTTATGAGTCAAATGAATTTTAATTATTAATTTTTTTTTCTAAATAAATTTTAAATTAATAAGGATGAATTTGTAATATTGTTGATTTTAATCCTCGTACCACCGAATCCAAGTTTATCTTTTTTTATTATTATTTTTTATAACAGAATCTCTAGTAATTCGTATTCGCCCAGGATTCTCTCTCCTCCCTCTTTCCAATCCAATCCAATCCAAATTCATGTATAAATCCCTAGCATTATAGACTCTATCTCTGCCCACATTCATTCATTCAATCACATTATACATTCTATCTATCTATGAAAACTACATACACTCGTAAGAGAGTCTAGAATTACAGTGTATTTAGATTTAGACTTTGTTTCATCATCATTCATGGCGGAGATAGATGAAGATGTGGCGGTTTCCGACACCTGTTCGATCAAACAAGTAGACGTGACGGTGCCCAAAACCGACGATCCGACGCTGCCGGTGCTGACATTTAGAATGTGGGTTTTGGGAATGGGTTCTTGTATTCTTTTATCATTCATCAACCAGTTCTTCTGGTACCGCAAGGAGCCATTGTCTGTCACCTCAATTTCTGCTCAGATTGCTGTGGTGCCTCTGGGCCACTTGATGGCCCGGATCATCACGGATCGGGTCTTCTTTCAGGGTACCCGTTGGGAGTTTACTCTGAATCCAGGACCATTCAATGTGAAAGAACATGTATTGATCACAATCTTTGCTAATTCTGGTGCTGCTAGTGTTTATGCCACTCATATATTGAGTGCTGTCAAGCTTTTTTACAAGAAAAAACTCACCTTTTTTCCTGCCTTAATTGTCATGGTTACCACCCAGGTACTTCTATCTCACGCCGCGCAAACTTCATATTTTTAAACTGTGTTTGCATCTTGGATTTCTTTATTGATTTGCAAAAAGAAATAAAAAGAGAAAGAAATTGTTTAATGTTGTGTATAGCTTGTCGACAATAGTCAATTTCTCTGCATGATATTTATATTTCATTTAGTTGTATTTAAATTGTAGGTTTTGGGGTTTGGCTGGGCGGGGCTTTTCCGCAAATATCTAGTTGAACCCGGAGAGATGTGGTGGCCGAGTAATCTGGTTCAAGTCTCATTATTCAGGTACTGATGTAAATCCAATTGTTATACGTGCAAAGAAAATTGCACACCACTTTGTTTGATTTAGATTTTCAGAAACTATTTTTAAACAGATTTTCCTTTGTTTTTATTGAACTTTTTATTTATATTTTAGTTAATTTTTTTTTTTTAAAGATATGTATGCATCTAAAAAGTAAACAAGTTTTAACAGAATTCGAAAAAAAATCACTAACAACAAATGAAAATTCGAATAAAAATGCACATAGATTTTTGTTTATTTTTAATATTTTAGCCAATTTGTTTTACTAAAACAAACGAAAATTCGAATAAAAATGCACACAAATTTTTGTTTGAATTTCCATTTATTTTTAATGTTTTAGCCAATTTGTTTTACTTTTTAGATATGTTTGGGTGAATCCCAAAAAACAAAAATAAAAAAATTAATAAAAATAAATGAAAACTCATCTAAAAACCGTTTTTGAAAAATCAAACCAAACCGGTATTATTTAGTATTTTTATTTGAATTTTCTTTAGAAATATTTTACTTAAATATGAAAAAATTCATTAAAGACTAAGAACTGAAAAACAGTATTTTGAGTTTGAATACCAAACAAGATAATGTGTTGGGTACAGTTTTCTGATTTTTACCGTCTGAGTTTCATTGCTTTTGTGAACTTCTTATGATCCAAGTTTGAAATTTTATGTATTAACTATTGCAGGGCTTTACATGAGAAGGAGCATAGACCCAAAGGCGGCACAACGAGGACACAGTTCTTCCTCATAACCTTCATCTGTGGCTTCGCTTACTACATCTTTCCGGGCTTTCTTTTCCAAATGTTGACATCCATCTCTTGGGTCTGCTGGCTTGCTCCCAAGTCCGTCCTAGTGCAGCAACTAGGTTCGGGCTTACAAGGCCTTGGAATCGGTAGCTTGGGATTTGACTGGTCTACGATTGCTTCATATCTTGGGAGTCCATTGGCTAGCCCATGGTTTGCCACGGCCAATGTTGCCGTTGGATTCTTCTTTGTAATGTACGTGTTGACGCCTGTCAGTTACTGGCTCAACGTCTACCAAGCCAAGAACTTCCCCATATATTCCAGTGATCTCTTCATGTCAAATGGTTCACTCTATGATATATCAAAGATCGTTGATTCCAAATTCCATCTCGATGAGAATGCTTATGGGAAATATGGGCCTTTACATATGAGCACTTTCTTTGCCATGACATACGGTCTTGGATTCGCCACTCTTTCTGCAACTATAGTGCACATCCTACTCTTCCATGGAAGGTAAACAATGCAACATTCACATTTTGAATCTAGTCCTTGTCGAAAAAAAAAAGAAAAGAAGAAAACTTAAGAATATATCATACATGCCTATTATTTAGATTGTTGTTTTAGTTTCTGATTCAAAGAACTATTGTTGTAGTTTAAAATTTTGTTGTTTAGGTAATGGCTATCCTATAAATACTACATAGGTGATGAAGGATCCCTTATTGTCTACTTAATAAGTACAAATGTGAACACGAGACAAATGATACAAACAAACATGACATTTTTTTTCCAAAAAAAAGATAAAAGACGACGTGGACATGACAACAAATAAATGACTTTTTGTATGTATACATACGAATAATTGCTCTCTGTTCATGTTTTACATTCTGAATGTATTCATATTTTATTATGAAGAAATCATTTTCACATTCCATATATTGGGAAACAAGTGTGACCAAAAGTCTTAATAATTTTATTTTTTTTAGAAAGTGGAAACTTTGTGCAATAATTTTTAAATTTAAATTTATTTTTAATTTTAAAAAAGCTTTACTCATAAACAAATTAGAATTTATAGATTTTAGAATTGTTCAAATTAAAAAATCTAATGTATAAGTGATGTTAGTATATATAAAACATATGCTATAATTGGATTCTAATTTATTTGATTCAAACTTGCAATAGTTCTAAAACATTTAAAAAAAAAAATTCTGTTCATTAACCCGCCTCGACACATGCAGTGATCTATGGAAGTATAGCAAAGGGGCTTTTGGAGGAAGTAAGAAAATGGATATACACAGTAGGCTTATGAAGGTATACAAACAGGTGCCTACGTGGTGGTTTCTAGTCATTCTAGTAGTAAACATCGCCACAATTATCTTTGCTTGCACCTATTACAACGCCACGCTTCAATTGCCTTGGTGGGGTGTCTTGCTCGCTTGTGGCGTTGCCATTTTTTTCACCCTCCCAATCGGTATCATCTCCGCGACAACAAACCAGGTAAAATTCAAAGCTAATTTCTTCTTCTTTCTCCTCTTTTTTAACATAAATGCGAGTTAACGCAAAGAGTACTAATTTTTTGTTCATTCTCTTTGTGAAACAGCAACCGGGCTTAAACATTATCACAGAGTATATTATTGGGTATTTGTACCCAGAGCGCCCTGTCGCTAATATGTGCTTTAAGGTGTACGGATACATTAGCATGAGTCAAGCTTTAACATTTCTTGCAGACTTCAAGCTTGGTCACTACATGAAGATTCCGCCTAGATCAATGTTCATGGCACAGGTCAGTTTTATCTGTGAATCGAAAACATGTAATTACTCTTCTTCAAGTAAATGAAGAAGAACATACTACTGAAAGCTAAGGCTTAGTTTGGTTATGATGGAAGTGGAGGTAGAAAGTGAAAAAGGTTTATTTATTTTTTTTAGCATGAAAGTGGTGGAAATTATAAGGAAATTAATTTTCTTACAATCCATATTAACATTGTGAAAACTTAGGAAAAAAATAAGAATTTAAATTTGTCCAGGATTATCTATATTAAAATTTGAAATTTCTCTTTTTTTTTCTTGCAAAGTATTTATCCTAGTTAAACGCCCATTTTTTCTTTCTAATCAAATGGAATCTAAAAACTGATAATTTTTTCAGGTGGTGGGGACACTAGTATCGGTAATTGTATACCAAACAACTGCATGGTGGCTGATGGGAACCATCCCAAACCTTTGCGATACCTCCAAGTTGCCGGCTAACAGCCAGTGGACGTGCCCAATGGACAATGTTTTCTACGACGCCTCTGTCCTTTGGGGTTTAGTTGGGCCTCGCAGAATCTTTGGGAACCTTGGTACCTACTCAAAAGTAAACTTGTTCTTTATCGGTGGTGCTATTGCTCCTCTACTTGTCTGGTTGGTTCATAAAGCGTTCCCAAAAAAGCGTTGGATTCGTATGATCCACATACCGGTCTTGATTGGTGCCACAGCAATGATGCCCCCAGCTAGTGCTGTCAATTTCACGAGTTGGATTTTTGTTGGATTCATTTCTGGGTATGTTCTTTACAGGCACTACCCCAAGTGGTGGGAGAGATACAATTATGTTCTTTCTGGCGGTCTTGATGCTGGAACTGCATTCATGTCAGTGTTGATATTCATGGCCTTGCAGTTGACGAAAATCGAGCTTGATTGGTGGGGTAGTATTCCAGACAGGTGTCCGTTGGCTTCTTGTCCGACTGCAAAAGGAATTGCAGTTGATGATTGCCCGGTTTTCATGTAAGAGCCATCAATTCAGACCTCCTTGTTTCAGGTTATTTAGAAAATTGTCCTGGTAAATATATATATATTTTTTTTTGGGATTTGACTCTGATAGACTAGTGTTTATTTAGATCCTGGATGCTTGATACAGAATTGGTTGTATTTACAGATCATCACATTTCTTGTTTCTTGACATTTTGATGCAATTAAGAACATTTTCATTGAAATCCAGAACTCAAAATTAGTGTGTTTTTGTCGCTCTCTCAGACAGGTAGTACTAGAAAACAGGTTTTCTTGAATTGCAAATTGTATGTACGATTTTGTGGAGGCATCCTGAGGAGAAAATTGTCTTCCTAATTTTTTTTTGTGGGATTTGGCTCTGATAGACTAGTGTTTATTTAGATCCTGGATGCTTGATACAGAATTGCTTGTATTTACAGATCATCACATTTCTTGTTTCTTGACATTTTGATGCAATTAAGAACATTTTCATTGAAATCCAGAACTCAAAAATTTTAGTGTGTTTTTGTCGCTCTCTCAGACAGGTACTACTAGAAAACAGGTTTTCTTGAATTGCCAATTGTATGTATGATTTTATGGAGGCATCCTGATGAGAATTTCTAATGAAAATGTAGGAATGGCACTTTTCAAATTAGAAGTCCTTTTAAATTAGTCATGTATGTTTGATGATGAGTTAAACATGGGCTTCCCAAGGAAGCCAACCCTCCTAAAAGTTCGTTTCAGGAAGGAGGCAAGATTCTAAATCGCGGTATCGTGTAATGTAACGGTATCGATCGCGGAGTATCGGTATCGGTAGTATTGATCAGTACGTATCAGAAATCGGGTGTCGCAGCGGTGAAATTTTAAAATTCGTTTTACAAGTTTTTTAGCTTTTTGTTTCCCGTACCGGTCCGAACCGGTGAGTATCAGCCCGTCGCAGGTTGTGTAACGGTTACAGGCCGATACATACCGGGACTCGGCCGATACTCCTGCGATTTTCAATCTCAGTGGTATACCGGCCTGTATCCGTTGCGGCACCCCATTTTTCGGATACGTATCGACTGATACGTAGCGTATCGGCCAGTATTTATAACCATGGAAGGAGGTGAAGATGGCTTTTGGATGGCTTCTGGAATCGGCTTCTCGTGAAGCCAGATAATTTTAGCAGTAAAATTACATTAACAATGACATCGGTGTTTCGGAACAAAAAAATGTCATGGGTGTTTCTATTTACACTATAAAAATATCTCGTTATGCTTCTCAATTTTTTTTTTCTTTTTTTCATTTTCTTTTATTACAATGTTCTAAAACTACAAAAAATTACTTGAATTCTAAAAAACAATCAAACCTTAATTTGTCCTTTCACCCACTCCTTTCCCCATCATCTCCATTGGACAACCACTACTACCCCTCCTCACAGCCACCCCTGCCATTACTTCATCAAGACCATGAATACGAGCAATACCATCGCCTACTTGAAGTACGGTACCGGTATTTACAATCGTTACTTCTCTATTATATTGCTCAATATGTTCACGGATAATATTACTAAGTTCGCTCGAATGGTTACCACGAGTATTTTTTAATTCTTTTTTGAAAAAAATAAAAATAAATAATGCCTACAGTAGAAGGACTAATCGGTTATTTCTTTCATCGCCCCAAACATACCAATATTGTTACTGATGATACGTAAATGTAATTCGTTGTTCAAAAAACTATTCAAAGTTCCTCAAGCTCCTTGTAAGGCTTGTTGGAAAACCCGTTGTCGGACTTGATTAACCGCCCTTTGTCCTCCCCTTCTTCTGTTTTGCTCTCTCTCTCTCTCAACCTAATCTCTTTTTCCTTGAAACCTAATTTCTCTCACAAGGTTGGGGGAAGGTTGGGAGGGTTGAGGGTTACGAGGGTGAGACAACTACCAGGGTAGTGGTTGTGGGGGTGAAGGAGGCTGCATGGGTGTTGTCGGGGGTGAGGGCAGCTGCAGAGTGGTGGTTGTAGGGGTAGAGAAGGGTTGGGCGGTGGTCGTTGTGGTGGTTAGAGGCGATGGTTACGGTGGATGGGCGTGTAGTTAGGATTTGAAAGGTGTAACGAAAAGTTAGGAGGTTATGGTTGGTTGGAATTATAGGAAGTGTAAATAGAAAACAAAATTTTTGAATTTTAAAAGAAATGTTTATAAATATATTTTTCACATCTCTAATCATGGGGATTGTCTATAGTTCCTATTTAATAGTGATTTTGGTTCCTAATCAAAATCTCTATTCAACCAGACTATAGACAATAGGGATTCCAGCCCCCTCTTTCTTTTACTGGTTGAGTTGGGAAAGTGAGAAGAAATTCAATATACAAAAAAATGGTGAATGAGCTAGATGAAGATGATTTATCTGCTACCATGGGTTGTTTACTAGCAATGCCTCATTTAGCAATTGGGTTTATAAAACACTGAAGGGAGTAACGCAAATTTTGAAAATATTAAACGAGCACCCAAGGTTCTAAATCGCGGTATCGGGTAACGTAATGGTATCGATCGTGGAGTATCGGTATCGGTAGTATTGATTGGTATGTATTGGGAATCGGGTATCGATCGGTACGTATCGGGAATCGGGTTTGAACCGGTGAGTATCGGTCCGTTACGGCTTGTGTAACGGCTTGTGTAACAGTTACAGACTGATACGTACCGGGACTAAGCCGATATTCTTGTGATTTTCAATCTCAGCGGTATACCGGTCTGTATCCGTCACGATACCCTATTTTTCCGCTACGTATCGGCCGGTTTTTAGAACTATGCTAGCACCTCACCTTAAGCTAGAAGGGACTAACATAGTATTCATAAAAATGACAGTTAGGCCCTGTGTGGATGGATGAATTTCAAATGAAGGAATTTGAGGATGAATTGTCATAAAAATATATGAGATTAATTTGATGATAGAAGACAAGGGAATGACTAGAATCCTTCCAGAAAGAACTCCTAGTGTTAAGGATTTCAGAGAACTACATTATATTGTTATTTAAACTCTGTCATGACTTAAACTCTCAAATTCAATCTTGAAAAAACTATCTAAACTATCAAATCTAAATTTGAACTATTCTCTATGAATGAATTGTGCCAAATCATTTCATCTTGAACTCAATAAAAAATAGCCTACTTTTCCAATGATTCTTGTTTGGCATACAGACATCTCTTGAAAAATTATGTAGAATTCTCATCTTCTACATAATGGGTTTATATTAATGGTCTAAAACCACACTCCCTTGGCTGCCTAGCTACTCTGTCAAAATGCAGACCAACCACATTTCAATATAGTCAATGATAGTCTACAGAGAATTCCTGTAAGCCTCGTTTGTTTTTAGAAGTAGAATGGAGTGGATTTTAGTGAAGGGATTGATAGTTAGGGAATTAAGTAAAATTGTATTTGTTTTGATGATAGTTGTTAGTGTAGGGATTGTTAAATTATTTTTATATAAAATAAATATAAAATAATAAAACAAATAAAAAAAATACAAAAACATTAAACATTAATGTTTTAAAAAAAATGCCTAACATGTAAAAAATTTTAAAAAAATAAAAATAAAACAAAAATTTTTCAGAAAAAAATAAAAAAAATAAAATAATGATTTTTACTTAACAAAAAATACAAAAATTTAAACATTAATGTTCAAAAAAAAAAAAATGTCCGAAATGTAAAAAATAAAATAAAAAAAAAAAAATTTCTAGTCCGCCGGACTATTTTTCTAATACGAAGTCTTGGAGGCCCATCCGAATCCCATCTGCAAGGCCTATCTTAAGCCCTTCGGCTTATTAGTCCTTTCCTCAACTCTGTAAACAAACAGCATATTAAATGGGATCCACAACTATCCTAATCTCAATCCTCCTCTCATCATACCCCAAAACAAACGGGCCTGATAGTTTAATCATGATTTACCTAAACAATGAAGTTACAGTCATCAGAAAACCACACATCAAAAAAGTAGTAAACCTATAATTTGAGTTTTGTCCCAAACACATGGATTCAGGTGGTTAATGATGATCAGTTGGGAAAAAGGCTTTGTGGAGTTGAGTTTTGCCCACTGGAAAATCTACATGCCCAGAAAAAAATGCCAAGATGGTGTGGGCCCCATTCAAAACAAATCTAGTCCACACATGTCGTGTGTGTCACATCCAGAACAAATCTAATTCACACATTTCATTTCTGAAGCACTTTTTCTGAGTGCATAGCATTGCTGTTTATCATCACATTCAACATTTGAGCTAGATATCACCTAATAGAGGCATGAACCTTTATAACAAACAAACTAGTTTAAACTAAATCATTAAAAGCTATAGATATTGTAATAAATTTGTTTTGTTCATGAAGAAATAAACTAGTTGAAGAACTACTCTAGTAACTATAATTGCAGCAGACCCTTCTGTTGAAGCACTTGGTCCATGGCTGTCCAAGCTTCCAAAACCTTCTTCCTTGATGTGTATTGTTTTCCAGATGGGGCATAGAAGAGCTGCACAACAGTGAAAATATTAGAAATTACATGTTTTCATCTGGTGGACTCTAGGAGTGTGTTTGGAGAGACAAAAAAATCAAAAGAAAAAAGAGAAATAAATGAATTATATTTTTTTTTCTTTTTTTCTTTTTCCTTACAAATCGCTCCAATAATTCAACATCCTAACACAGCCTAACGATTTGCATCTATTGTAGATACTTATTAGTTAGTCTATTTATGTTTAGTACTCTCTCGTAGTTTGGAACTGTAGAACTTTACTTTTTTATCGTTTAAATATAATTAGAAAGCTCTCATATGATTTTAGACTACAACAATGATTGAGAATTCTTTCTTTGAGACCTCACAACCTTGTTTGGATCTCAACAATTGATAGTGTGGACTCCATGCATACATGAGTGGATCTCACACATACGTCAATGGTTGAGATCCAAAGAGGATTGTGGGGGTTTCAAAAAAAGGGGGTCTCAAGCATTTTTCTTTGGACTAAAATGTTACGGTTAGTTTTTTTCATCCAAACTAATGGAAGGTGTATTACACTTACCATATTTTAGAGTGGCTTTTGTTTTTTGAAAAATTAGAATGAAAATTATAATACAATAAAAGGACAATTTACCCCCATTTTCTCCAAACCTTAAAGTGGATTAATATGTTAATTAAAATAAAACAAAAAACTTAAATTATAATTAAGAATTGATCTAAAATATAAAATATAATTAAGAATTGATTTAAAATATAAAATAAACAATAATTAAGAATTGATCTAAAATAATTAAAATTAAAATTAGATTAACATGTTAGAAATTATAATAAAAATTTAGAATTAATTGTGATCTAAAATATAATTAAATTAAAACTAGATTAAATAGTATTAGTTAAATATTTAGGATTAATTGTGATCTAAAATATAATTAAATTAGAATTAGAATAAAAATTAAGAATTACAAAAAATAATTAAGAATTTAAAATTAATTGTGATTTAATTAAATTAATACTAGACATTATATGTATGAGAAATGAGAGAGAAAAAATAACAAAAAATATAGGATTTGAGGATATTATAGTCACTTCACATTTATAGTTAACGGTGTTAATGGTTTTTAGTCCAAAACCACATGGGGGCCATATGACTATTATTAAAGAGGAAAATTTAGCCAAAATCCCTCTATTAGACTATTGTTTGGTGAAAATGGCAACCTAATTTATTTTGTTTCATAAACAACCTAAGGAGGAGGTGCATAATTGAACAAGGATAGAGTAAAATTTCTTTTTTTTTTGGGGACAATATTGCCCATGCATATATATATATATATATATATTAGATAACTCTTTTGACAAGGAACATTTTTATTTTATTTTATGCAAGTTTAAAAAATGTAGTATATGTCTATTTTTGGTTAGTTTATCTAGTATGTACTCTATTTTTTGTAATAATAAAATGTTATTGTGAACCAGAATAACATGTTACCGTTAAACAAAGTAACAAGTTTCTATTTACATCAATTTCGACCGCATTTTTTTTTTTTTTAAATTTCATAGTCAATATGAATTTTATTTAATAGATGTTGATGAGAAGATTATAATAATACCAATTTTATTAAAAATCGACATCTAAATAAAAAGTTATATTACTTTAAAGTTTAAAATATTAAATTACTCACTAAGTATATTTTGGTAATAGTGATATGTGTTAAACTTTTTAAATTTTTTTTTTATACTTGTCTTTAATGCATTAAAATTTTATTATGAAATTTTTTTGACCAAATCTCTTTTTAAAGACATTGGAGTAAGGTGTTATGAAACCACACCACATGGAAATAAAATAAATTTTGCCCTTATGTTTAACAATATACCATAAACTAATTACATGTAATATTATATCAAATCAAACTTTAAGTAAATACGTAGTGTAAATTTATTTGTACCTAAATTGATAGCCCAATAGATGGGTGCCACGTGCGTGTTGTAACCACAAGTGTGTGATTTTAGCAAAATCTTGATGGCAAATTTTGGGAAAGAGGATCCAATCATGAGCTTTTATTTTGATTCGACCAAATCTCAATGGTTTAGGGGCAAGACCACATGCCTCATTCTCTTTTCTTTAATGGATATATATATATATATATTAATATTAATATTTGCATCGATATATTAAATATGGGTATTGGTAAGGTTCAAATAGTTCAACAGTTTAACATAAGGACAGATGATTTTGATCCAATCCCCTACTAGGAACAATCCAACGGTTCCAGTTCAAATGTTTCAAATGACTCCTACAAAGGAGGTGTGTGTTGACCAAGCATAAAATAGGTGACAGCCATCTAAGACTCTCACCCACTATCCAACAACTTATATTTTTAGGAAGATTTAGTAAGTTCTATCTTTGAGGAACAAATTAATCACTTACATGGTAAGAAAAGGCTGTTGGGATAGGTGTCAGCTAAGGAAGCTGTCCAGCACCCTATTTTCAAGATTTTATGGATATTTTCAAGAAGCTCTTGATGATTTCTGGGGTAGTTTGTGATTTTTTGGAGGTTTCAGCATCTATAAATATAAGAAATGAAGATGGAGTAAACCCCAATCAATCCAATATTTAACACAACTTAGTACATAGCCCAGTGCTATTTATCCTTAGTTTAGCCCTAGTTCAACTTAGGAGTAGACTTGAAATGCATTTTTACTATAAATTTAGCCTTAGTTTCCTAGTTTTATGACACCTGTGTCAAATTAATTGTTTTTGGTCGTCATAGGTATTGTTTTGAGATTTAAATTGTGTTTACATCCATTTTGTAACTCAATTTTATGTTTTCAAATTTTTTTTTATTTTATTTTATATTTTTATATGTTCAATCTAATGAATTTATGAAAGTATATTTTTTGGTGTTCATTTCCCTGTATTTATCACTTTTTTTATATTAAAAACTCCATGGACATTTTAAGTCCTCTTAATTGAGGCACAACAAGAACCATGAGGTCTTTTATCCTTTTGAGTCTCACACAACCTCCTGTTTTCAAAAGTCAGATTTTTCTAAGTACATTTTCGTCAAGTTAGGCACTGTTGGCTTAGCACACCCGTAAATCACCAAAAACCTCCTAGTTTTAGGTATTTTTTTTGCACAAACATCTTTTGGCACGCCTGGTGGGACAGATAGGAGTTACTAAGGGAAAATGTCAGAAAGAGATAGAAGAGGAAAAGGTTTTACAGGAGGTCATAACTCTACCAAGGCATCTCTAGTTGGTTCTGCCTCAATTGCTCATCAGGCTTCTACAGCAGCAAATGCTTCTTTCATAGCATTACAGGCTTTTTCTCAAAAGTTACCATGGGATGTCCTGGACCGGGAAGAGGGGTCTGAGTGTGCACAATAGTTTGAGCTCTTAGTCTAATTTCACGAGTGCAATGTGAAATAGAATGAGAGTTCAGAGCTGGAAAATCTATAAAAAATTCATTAATCACAAGAAATGCCAAAAATGGACTGCATCACCAGACTCCAAATCGCCACCTAATCTTTTTGGAAAAATAATGAAACCCATGACTCGTACCCAAAGGCCATGATCTGTCGTAACCAAAGTGTCTTTGCTCGGGAACTTAGATATGAGGAGGGAAGGTCATGAATTGAGCACCCTTACTCAACTGATCAAAGATCGACTTTTACTACTTCATGATATGAGAATTATTAGCACGACATGATCATATAACCTAATTGTTATTGTTATGTTTACTATGTAGAGCAAACAAGTATAGACCAAATCACCTATCTTGGAATGTTCTAATCTCTTGCTATATTTATAGAAAAAATGGTTAGAAAGGCAGAAATCTCATGAAAAATTGAGATCTCTGCCTTGCGAAGAGATTGGAACCATTCCAACTTAGGCAATGAGACCTTCATACGATGAGCAATCAAAGAGATATAGCAAATAAGCACATAGACTCATGGTAGCATACTATACATAATAAGTAGCCATTATAGGCAGGATGCAAAGGTGAAAAAGGCTCATCTAGTACTCCTCTGTACCATGCCAATAGCCTAAAAGGTTAGAAAGTAATGCATGATCCTAGATGCCAAACTAAATTATATGCAAAGAAAGAGGATGGAAATGCTCACCAAGTACTCCAGCCAAGCGAAAATGAAAAATAGGCTAAAATAAGAAATGCATGATCCTAAATGCGACATCTAATGCAAAATCTGCACGCAATGAATCCTATGGATATCAACAAAGCATATAACACATATTAAAAAAAAAAAAAATTTGATGGTCCAAGCTCAAATGCATGTCCCTACACTAATCACAAGATCATGATGACAGTAAGGTCTAATTTACGAGATTAGAAAGAGAGTAAGGGTAAGGAGAAGGGGGAGACTCATCCCAATATATGTAACAATAAAATGAAAGGTAATAAAATGACAAGACATGAATAATGAAAACTCCGATGAAGATAGGGAGGTTCTTTTCCTTTTATGCATGAAAATGAGTATAAACTACTCAAATCCATGAGAAACAGTGATGAGAGGGGAGATCCGACCTATCCTCCTAGAGGAAGCCATATCCGAGCTTCTATATCATTAAAGCTAGCCAGAAAGGTAGAAAAGGAAAAAAAACTCTAATGAGAGGAGGGAGATTCTCAACCTCCTACTCATGAAAAGGAGCACAAACTGTTCAAATCTATGTAAAATAGGTTCGGGAAGAGAGAAACTTCCTCTTTTCATAGAGGAAACTGTGCCTAGGTTCCTATACCATAAAATCAAAGGAAAAGTAATTTGGGTTTGGCCAAAGCCATTATACAGGCCTCTATTAACTACGGAAAGAGGGAAGAGGAAGTGAGAGATTAAACTAAACTAGAAGCAATTCCAACCAATCAATCCCAATAAATTTCCAAAGCAAAAAGGTAGAGATGGGCTTAAAATTAAAGTGAATGTAGGGATTATCTCTTGAATATTAGAGATAGAGCCCAAGATGATCATAAACTCTAACCCAAGCTCCCTCTGATCAATAGAGGTCTTCTAGGCTCCAAATCATCCAAGCAAAGGTAGGTAGAAAGCAGTCCAAAATTTTCTCTCTTTGTATATTTGATTAAAAATGTTAGAGAGAATGTTAGGGAGTATCTAGAGAGTTTGAAAATTGGGACCTTTTTCCCTCAAGAGGGGTGGTTATTTTACAGGCATTTAGGGCATGGAATATGCCTTTAGATCCTATGGATCTTGATGGCATCTTCCAAGATCCTTTGGACACTTCAAAAGAAAGCTTCTTGGTTGACGTCACAATAGGATGTGTCGGATAATACTTGTTTGACTGGTGAAGAGTTGTCTGGTGGATTTCCTCAGAAATTTGCTCAGCGGAGTTGGAGAAGACTTAGAGATGCATCCATAAATCAAAGTCGTTCGGCGTGTTGCCTGAAAAATGTTCGGTGGATTGGAAAAAGATTTGGATAGGCGTCCACAGTTCAAAATGGTTCGGCGTTTTGCAAATAAGATTGTTGGTCGAGCTGATATTATCTGGCTGGTTTTCTTAAAAGGTTTCCCCTGTTTTTCCATTCATTCTGGCTTTCTAAGCTAACTCTTTCTGAAAGCGAACAAAATATTTTTGGAAAACGTATTCCCTAGAATCCCCAAAATGAATGAAAATGTGCCATTTGCCTTAAAACATTTCGAAAATAAGTTTTAGGGTCTAGAAGACATTTTGGCCAAAACGAGTGTAAGACGAGCCTGGCTTTCTTTCTATCCCTTACTCATTTCTTGGAGTGACCTTTTGTATCTTCATCAGGAGCTTTGGGTAGAGTGCCCAAGTTTTAAGGCTGATAAAAAATGGAGTGTCTACATTTGCACAGTGTTATAGAGGAGATCAAGAACTGCCTTGTTGAAGGGAATTGTGAAGTTTCCCAAGAGATTTCACGTTTTCTCCATGAGGTAAAGGAGTCTCAATTAGAGCTCACAAGGGCCATTAACAAGATGGTAGACATGTTTGAAGATATGATGTAACCGTTTGCTCAGTCCGCTACCCCACAATTTGGAACAATTAGGTAGCAACCAAAAAGCAGTGCTCTGAGAAGACGAACTGTTGCTCACCCACCACCTCCTAGGAATGGTCAGGGTTCCTCATCTAATACTCCCGTTCCAAGAAGACGAGTGACAGACACTGGAGGGCATCATGTTTAGAGGGTCCCAGAGAGAAGAGCAGCTCCTCTTGTCCAACCATCATGGGTCCAGAGGAATCTGGTAGAATAGTTCATTGCAATAGCATGGAATTCTTTTAGCCCGCTGTATAATACTCATGTAGTAAGTCTTGGGAGGCAGAACGCTTTTGTCCAATTGAGTAGTGCCTTCCTATCCATATCCACCAGTGCCTCTTATCTAGCAATAGAATCCTCTTCTGAATAAAGAGCAAGTTCTGGAGTTAATTTAGGAATATAGCCCAGCCTTCAGGCATATAGGGAGGCCTATGTATAGAAAACCCTATCTAGAGGTTTTAGATTGAGTTATTGAGTTCCCAAGAGGATACAAGGTACCTAAGTTACTCTATTCTTAAGCGAAGACACACATTCCATATTGGAGCACATTTTTAGGTTCACCATCCAATGTGGGGAGGTAGGAGGAAATGATTTCCTCAAGTGAAGATTGTTTGCCAGCTCCTTGACTGGCACTGCTTTTACTTGGTATATCAACATGCCTCCTAACTTTATCCAATCTTGGTAACAAATGGAGGAGGTTTTCCACCATCAGTTTTACCGTTCATAACCAGAAGTCACAATGGCTGATTTATCTAGAATGGGCCAAATTCCAGTTGAGTCAATTGAAGCCTACATTTCCAGATTCAAAGCAGCTAATTTCAAGTATAAAGTAGTTTTACCCTAGACAGAGTATATCAGACTTGCTCAAAATGGTTTGGAAATTGACTTAAGGAAAAAGTTTGAAGGTATGGAGTTCAGAGGCTTGTTTGAATTAGCAACAAGGGTGACATTGTATGAGTTGATCCTTAAAGAGGAACGTGACAAAAAGGCAGCGTCCAAGGGCACTTACTATAGAGATCCAAACTACCTTGTAGCAAGTGAAGAAGCAAATTACAACCCAGAAGTAGTTGTGGCAGAGATATTATGTGTGTATGGCTTTTGTGAAAATAGAGCCAACTAAATCTTATGGAATGCCAAATTGTCCTACAAGGTCATATACCTTTGACATCACTAAAACAAAAGAGATCTTTGACCACCTCATGTTTGACAAGATGTTCAAATTCTCCTTTGGTTACAATATTTCTTCTGCAGTAAAGATCAGGGGAAAAGATTACTGTAAGCACCATAATTCCTGGAATCATTCTACTCAAAATTATATTACTTTTAGAAATGACATTCAGGACAGAATTGATTGAGGGAAGTTCAAATTTTCTGACAAAGCGAAAGGCAACATGGGAGTAGACAGTATTCCTTTCCCAACCAACTTAAGCACCAATGTGGTTTCCCTGAGCTTCAGAAGAGCCTCATCATCAACTCTTAAGAGGAACCTAAGTTTGGGAGCACCTTCAAAACTGCATCAAAGGATGTATCTAGAAGGCTTCTATGATGAGTCTTATAGAACAAGGAGGCCTATTACAGAAAGACTTACCTTCCCCAAACAACCAACATAAGTCATGAAGGAGGTCCATCTGCCAGGAATATGTGAGCATTGTCGTTAAAGTTTTGAGAAGGGCAAATCCATTGTGAAGAGTGTCATTGTCAAGTATGAGCCTAAGCCACAATCAGACAATGAAGATAGAATGTCCGTATTTCAACAACTTCGGTCTACCTTGACTGAGGTCTAAGAAGAAGTAGATAATGTAAAGGTCATAGCTCCTAGTAATAGAATGCCTAGAATAATGAAATCTCATGTTTTTGTTCCTGGCGGATGGGTCCACGTGAAGTATCCTAAGTTTTCTCATCAACTTCCTACACTGTCCAAATCTCAAAAAAGGCGACTTCAACATAGAAGGCAGGTAAAAAGGAGAGCCAAAAAAGAAATGGGGAAACTCTTGAACCCAATCCCAACACTCTCCTTCTAGCAAAAAAGAAGATTGAACAAGAGTATAAGCCCAAGGAGTAGGAGATTTCTCAAGACAAGTTAGTACCTCCTAAACAGATTACCATTTTGAAATGCCAATCTAAGAAGAACAGACAGATAAGCGGGGCATGGAAAAAAAGATTGTTGAAAAATCAGTTATGTCTTCAAGTTCTTTACTGCATATTTTTTTCTCTGTCTTTTTTCTACTTGTTATATGGTATTTGTTCTACCCCAAGCATTCATGGCTAAGGAGGGACAATCCTTTTTTATTCCTGGAGACATTGAGGAGAAATGAGAGACCCTTAAGATTATGCCAACTAATGAGAAGGCGTCAGAAGTCACCACTTCCATCATAATCCTGAAGGATGAGATAGATCCTAAGGAACTTTCTTTAGCAATTTTGATCTTTGAAAGACCTCT
Source organism: Camellia lanceoleosa (assembly GCA_025200525.1). NCBI lineage: Eukaryota > Viridiplantae > Streptophyta > Magnoliopsida > Ericales > Theaceae > Camellia > Camellia lanceoleosa. Next base: position 108,973,881 of record CM045758.1, read on the forward strand.
TGTGGGAGCTGTGAACCATATTAGATCACTTTACATTACGGACCACCTTGATGGTGTGCCTGTAAATAGGTTGTTAGTTACGCAAGGTTGGAAATACTGAGAAAGATTTGCTACCTTCTAATGCCAATATAATAAATTTTGTAAGAAGAGTTATTTCTTCCCAAGGGATTCATGTTATGAATTTAATCGTTGGATCAAAGACCATGACTACTCCGTTCTTTGTTATTAATTCCAGCTCATCCTATAATGTGTTGTTAGGAAGAGATTGGATTCATGCATGTTTGGCAGTACCTTCTATTTTGCACCAATGTTTGGTTTTTTGGAACGACGAAGACACAGAAGTGGTGTGGGTAGACAAGAAACCTTTTGTAGTTTTTGCCAATCTTGCAGATGCTAGGCTATACAATGATGATGTTGGCCCCATGAAAGTTATAGGAAGAGACAAATTCAGCTGTTCAAAGGTTGTATCCTTCTCCAACAAGACTTCGCCTGAAGAATTGAAGAAAGTTTTCAAAGAGCTAGTCTGCCCCTTCATTTCAAAAGTAAATAGGCCGATAATTCCTTACATCAATAGCCTCAAGGATGCCCATGTGGCCAACTAGCATTGAGAAGGGCATGTCTCTTCGAGCTATGATGGCCAGGCTGACAGCCCATTTGGCTGAATAGAAGATCTTTGGGTTATTTGAAGACAAAGCTTCAGTTAACACAACCAAAATGGTATTTGAATAAGATATGTCACCAGAAGATGAGATATAGCTAGAAGAGTTGGAGTTAGCGCCAAGTTTAGGATCCCCTGTAAGAAGTAAATTTGGGAATAGAAGAAGTGCCAAGGCTAGTGTATGGTCAACCAGTTCTTACCAGAAAAAGTAGAGATGGAATTAATTCAATTCCTACAAGAGTTCAAAGAGTGCTTCGCATGGGAGTATGAAGAAATGCATGGCCTTTCCAGGAGGCTTGTGGGACATCAAATACCTATCAAAGAAGGTTTCACTTCGTGTAAATAGCCTCCTAGAAGGATGTCAGGTGAGGTCATACAGATGATAAAGAAGGAGCTTGAGCGCCTTCTAAAAGTAGGTTTTATTAGAACCACAAGGTATATGGAATGGTTTCCTAATATAGTTCCTGTCATCAAGAAAAATAGAAAGATCAGAGTGTACATCAACTTCAGAAACCCAAACTTAGCTACTCTTAACGACGAATATCCAATGCCAGTTACAGACCTTCTAGTAAATGGGGCAGCAAAGCATAGGGTACTCTTATTTATGGACGGACATTCTGGTTACCATTGGATTTTCATTTCTACAGAGGACATTCCCAAACCTGCCTTTACATGTCTAGGAGCTTTAGGGACTCATGAATGGATAGTTATGCCCTTTGGCTTAAAGAATGTCAGGGCAACCTATCAGAGGGTCATGAATGTTATCTTCTATGACATGATTGGCTGCTTCATGGAGATTTATATTGATGATGTAGTGGTGAAGTCAAATAGTTATGAACAACACTTGAAAGACCTCAGGAGATCATTTGAGAGAATGAATAAGTACCAGCTGAGGATGAACCTCCTGAAATGTGCCTTTGGGGTTTCAGCAGGAAATTTCCATGGTTTCCTAGTTCATTAAAGGGGGATTGAGATAGATAAGAACAAAACCAGAGCAATACAAGAAACAAAGCCTCCTACCTGTAAGAATGATCTTCAGAGGTTAATGGGACAATTAAACTTCTAGAGAAGGTTTATCTCCAACATGGCTGGCAAAGTTCAAGTTTTTTCATAACTCTTAAAGCTGAAGTCAGAATAATAGTTCAAGTGGGAACTGCATCATCAAAGGCTTTTGAAGTAATAAAGAGGTACTTGTCTAGTCCTCCTGTGTTAACACCGCCCATAAAGCAAAAAGTTCTAAAGCTTTACATATCTACATCAGAGAAGTCAATTGGAAGCCTTCTAGCTCAAGACAATGAACAAGGGAAGGAGTAGGCAGTGTATTACCTTAGTAGATTACTAACTCCTATAGAGAGTAGATATTCTCAACTGGAGAAGCTTTGTTAGTTTTATATTTTTCTACAATAAAACTTGGGCACTATAGGTTGTTTGTGTTGGTTTATTTGGTTTGTAAGACCGATTTAATTAAATATTTTCTTTCTCGGCCTATCCTTAGAGGCCAAATTGGCAAATGATCACTTGTTTTGATGGAGTTCTCATTCCAATATGTACCTCAGAAGGTAGTGAAGGGCTAGGCCTTAGCTGACTTCTTGGCAGATTATCCTTGTTTGGAAATTGACAATTAAGCTTCACAAAGCTTGAATGTGTGCATAACCTTCTACACCCCATGGACCTTGTTTTTTGATGGGTAAAGAATAGAACTTATGTCTGGATGTGGGGTAGTTCTTATTTCTCCACAAGGTTTGAGTCAACTCTCTTTCTAATTTTATTTTGAGTGTTCAAACAATCAAGCGGAGTATATGGCTATCATCATTGGCCTTAAGATTCTAAGGGAGATTGGAGCACAAATAGTAGAGATCATAAGAGATTCTCAACTAGTGGTCAAGCACTTAGGAGGAGTTTATAAGTGTCATAGCAAGGAGATTGCCCCTTACTATGTGGCTGCACAACAACTTATAGAAAATTTTGAAGATGTGGCCATCGGGCATGTTCCCAGAAGGTTCAACCATGAGGCTAATGAGTTAGCTCAAACTGTTACAAGAGTCAAGATTCTCATGGAAGTATACTAGAAGACCATTATAGTCTAGAGAAGGTTACTTCTTTCTATTCATAGAAGGTATCTCGTCATTTAAACCTTTTTAGTAAAAATAAAGAAAGAGGATTGGAGAACTCTTATCATAGATTTCCACAAACACCCACAGATTCTCACAGATAGAAGGACCAGAAGAAGGGTTGCTCAATACATTCTGATTGAAGAAGAATTGTTCAAAAAGAGTCCTAATGATGACTTACTCTTGAAATGCATAAGTAAGGAGAATGCTATATGCGTTATGGTAGAAGTTTATGAAGGCATCTGTGAAGCCCATTAGGCTAGAAGAAAGATGAAATGGTTGATCAAGAGGTACAACTACTATTGGCCAACTATTCTAATTGACTATATAAGATATGCCTAAGGTTGTCAGGTTTGTCAAATTCGTGGGCCAATTCAGCACGTTGCTGCCACTAAAATGAAGGTCGTAGTCAAACCTTGGCCTTTTAGAGGGTGGTCAATGGATTTAATTGGCAAGATATCTCCTTATTCTTCGAAGGGCCATTGCTATATTGTGGTTGCGACAGAATACTTTACAAAGTGGACTGAAGCGATCCCAATGATGGTTGTGGATCAACAAACCATCATTAAGATGATCAAGGAAAATATTATCTATAAATTTGGCCTTCCACAACATATAGTGGCTGATAAGGGGACTGTTTTCTTTAGAGAACAAGTACAGGCTTTTGCTAGTGAATTTGGGTTTCAATTGACTCATTCTACACATTATTATGCCCAAGGGAATGGCCAAACAGAGTCTACCAACAAAATTTTGAAGGGTATAATTGAAATGATGATTGAAGATAAGCCAAGACTTTGGCATGAAATTATGTCAGATGCTTTGTGGGCTTATAGGACTTCTAAGAGGACTACAACAGGAGTTAACTCCTTTCATGCTCATCTATGGACAAGATGTAGTCCTTTCAGTGGAGGTAACAGTCAAGTCTTTGAGAATTGCTTTTCAAATCATTTATCTCCTACTGAGTGTAGTTGAGCAATGTTCATAAATTTAGAAGAGTTAGATGAAGTTAGGTTTTCAGCTTTGGACCATCTTCTAGTTCAAAAGCAGAAAGTTTCAAGGGCTTACAACAGAAAGGTTCGTGAGAAAATATTTGTAGAAGGAGATATGGTTTGAAAGACAATGCTTCCTTTTGGTTCAATGGATCCAACTTATGGGAAGTGGTCTCCTTTTTGGGAAGGTCCCTTCCAAGTGTGATTTTCTTAAAGGAGGAGTTTATAAGTTACACGATTTGGATGGAGAGGTTCATAAACACCAAATTAATGAAAAATTTCTTAAACGTTATTATCCAACTAGTTGGGAAATGATGGAACTTTCTACCAAACATAGCTAAAACCTCCATTTTATTTATTCAAAATAAGGGAGTTGGGATGTATGTTCCAAAATCCAAAAACATAGAAGTTGCAGAAGTAGACTGTTAAAAAAGGAGACAAAAAGGAACTACAAAAGGTCTTCTATTGTAGATTTTAGAGCTACCCATGATCTCCTGACACTAGAAAGTTCTTTCTCACATTTATTCTTTTTTGCCTCTAAAACTAGGAATTCAGTGTTGACCTCTTCTATCTCATTCTTGATGGGAACAAAAGAATCGTATAAGTGGTTGAGCTTTTCATGAACCTTTTGGGTTTTAGTTTTGGCAGTAGCAAGTTGGGTCTTGATTGCTTTAATTTGCTGGGTGATTTTTCCTTCCTCATTGATGCAAGCACTCTCATCTACCTTGAGAGTCTAGTAAATGTTGAACACATTGTCACGCTGCTATTCCAAAGACCGAGCTTTCTCAACTTTTTCAGTAATAGAGGTCATCCCCTTAGTAGCATTATTATGGGCGAGGCTGATTGAAGCCAGATCAGTCTGAAACCGCTCCAAAACTTGGCAGTGCACTTCTTCAAGTGATGAGGCCTTGGCCAAAATCCCTAGAGCTTTGGTTAATTCAAGAAGGTGATCAAGATAGATCACATCAGAGATATTCAGAGGCAAGAGTTTTTTCAGTTGGTACTTGGCTTTTGCAGCACCTTAGGGGTCTTAGTTGGAGGAGGCTTGGATTGAAGACATGGTCACACTTCCAGAAGTTTTAGAGATGCTTAGAGTTGTTCTTCTAGTCAAAGATTAGAAAAAGGAATCCAAGTTGACCCTTATGCTTGGTTTAGCAACAGCTTCCTGAGCAAGAGGTTCTTTTGTAGCCCTAGAAGGATCAGTCTCAGAATCATCAACAAAGGTCATGGATTTCTCCTAAGAAGGAAGTTGGAAGGAAAATATTTAGAAATAAGTTTTAGGATGGATCAAGACTCAAAAGATAAGTAGTAAAGAGCCTTGGAGCACTTACTGGAATTATTTTGCTTGAAGCTTGTTTGGTGGAAGTAATAGAGGTAGGTAAAGCATGGGAGATTTTCTTTTTCTTGGATTTCTTTTAAGGGAGGGAAGGTATCTCTCCAACAACATAGGTAGAACGGGTGTGTTTTTTTGCGCAATACAGAACTCTAGAAAATAAGAAGTTAGAAAATGTTTTCAGGAAATCGAAAGTGCATGAATTAGGAAAGATATCAATGTGGTGCTTTTCTTTTTCTTAGATGGGGCAGGAGGAAGATCAAGCATAGCATCGGAGTCACCTTCGCTTTCCCTAGATCCAGGTGACCTGTCTTTAGGAGTTTTAGTGCTTGTTGAAGTAGCCTCTGAAGAAAAAAAGAAAGATTGTTAGCCCAAACATAGGAAATATGAGAACATGTTAAAGTTTTTTAACTTAGGCCTTTTGGCCTTGGCCTGACATCCAGATTACGTTGATTACCCCACCATCCAAAATTTCTTTTGTTTTTCACAGATTGGAGTCGAGGCTAGTAATGGTAACTCTTTGTGCCTCAAGAGTATCAGTAAAAGCAAAGGAGGTTAGGAGACCTCCTATAAGGCTTGTAAAAACTTTCTATAGGGGGAGCATTTAGGCCATGTTTTAAAAAGGCCTTGAAGAAGACAATATTGGCTTTGTTAGTTGGTTTTCCTCAATTTGTTTAAGGCGGGCCTCCCTTGCACATGACATTCCCTCTTTATCACGAGGGTTCCGTTTATACTAAAAGAAATTTTCAAAATGAAAAATGGAAGCATAAATCCTAAAAGAGGAAAAAGCTTTACCTTTTTTGACTTTGGAAGGTGTAGGAGGATAAGGAATGGCTTTCTGTTTATTCTTTTCACTTTTAGGAGAGATTCTGGCTAGTACATCTTGTTGTGACAGAAAAGTTCTTGCCACCAAAAGTGAAATTCAATGGCGGCGTCAGCGACTTCATCGAAAGGCATGAGAGTGAAATTTTGCTTCAAAATGGAGATGGTTTGAACTACCTTTTCAATCTCATGCATGTCTAGGACAAGTCTTCTAATGAAAGAGTCATTCTCTGACTAGTAAGGAGGAAATTAGAGTAGCTTGGTTAGACCAACTTACCTAGAAAGTTAAGCAGAGTTGTAATACTCAACCTTACACTTGTTATTATTAGGGGAGTAGAACATTCCATAGGGCAGATTCCTAGAGATAAGGAAGTTGGCCCATATATCTTTTTGTTCAGAATTTGAAGAAACGGTTTGGCCAGGAGGTGTTTGTATCCAATCAAGAGCTTTAGATAGCTTAAAGGGGAGCCATTGCTCAGGCTTTTTGGCAATGGTCTCTTGATAGAAAAAGGTGAAACATTTGAAGAAGGATAAGTTCTAAGGCATAATATTTACATAAGAATCTCCAACACAGGAGGAAACATCCTTTTTAGAGGGTTTATCTAGACGGAAACTCAGAAAAGCAAGTCCAAAGCCATAGTTGTAGAAGCTAGAGTGGTCCAACAGTTGCTGAAAACTTTGAGTCCACCAATTCCTTCATACTCCTATACAAGTGAGCTGGAATTATTGGGGCCAGGGCTAATTTCCTCCTTGCTAAAAGTGCCTTGGCCAGATCCGTGAAATCTTTTGTTACTTTATGAGACATAACACAAAAAGATGAGTTTGTTTAGCCAATAGATTAGAAAGGAAATGTGTTCCTCTTCAGTAACCTCATCGTCGGTCTTTTTTTGATCATTCAAGAAGAAGCTATATGAAATATCTTTTAGGTTTGGGTAATTAAAAGCAATACTCTTACAGGAGATTAAGACATTAGTCTCCTCGTCGTAAGGGCAAATCCTAGCCAGAAACCCTTAGTCTTAAAGAGTTAGGGCCATCATCCCAAACTGACAATGAAATGAGTAGGTGGAAACGAACTAGAATTGATTGGCCGTAAGCGAAAGCCCTTTGTCTAGTTTCCAAATGCAGCAGCTGAGCATAACTAAGTCATAGATGTTGATTTATTTCCATAAATCCCCTTTGTTGCATTGTAGAAGGCCAAAGCCTTATTAGAACATTGGTTTGGTATTTATCTTATTTTGGAACAGCTTCGTAGGCGAAAGGGAGGCTAGCTTCCAAAGAAGGATAGTAGGCCTCTAAAAACGGTGGGTAAGGAGCTTGCAATGAAGGCCCAAGGCTATATTGTTGCTAGGATGTCGAAGGAAGAGGGAAGGAATGGAAATGAGAAAGCTATTAAAGGATGGGGGTTTTATTCATGAGTAAACTATCAATAGGTCCTAATAGTTGGACTTAATTCCCATCAAGTCCTATTGAAAATAAGTCTTGCTAAAATTGTCACTAAAAATAATTTTTTTGTGACAATTTTTTATATATGTCGCTAAAAATTGACAATTAGTGACTTTTTTTGGTCATGATTTTTATAAATTGTCGCTAAAACTTACAATTAGTGACTTTTGTTATGACAAATTTTTTTCCACAGGACCTATTAGACAATAAGTCTACTTATTAGGACCTACACGTAAGTACCCCTTTATTCATTGATCAGTTTTGCATTGGTGTTGCCTACCTTATCTAGATCCTTCAAAGTGGATGAAAATCTCCTAGTTGCCATTGTTGAACAAGCTTGGGAGCTTGGGAGCTATAGAGGACGAAAGGTAGGAGTGGAGAAGATGACAACGTGACGATGGAAGGAAAATGATTAAGTGTTGGGATTTATAAGGTTAGGGTAGATTCAGGAGATTTGGGGATTTGGTTTGAATTTTAAATTATTTTTCAAATTTACTGCCAAAAATGTTGGAAGAGTCCTGAATTAATTAGGATAAGTAGAAAGAGGATTTTAGTGGTAGAAGGAGTTATGGTGGTGTGAGTCCTAACAAACATCAAGCCTCATCCTTTGTTCAAGAATAAGTCTTGAGGAAGGCAATGTTTGTACCTAAATTGTTTGTACCTAAATTGATAGCCCAATAGATGGGTGCCATGTGTGCGTGTTGTGACCAAAAGTGTGTGATTTTTTAGCAAAATCTTGGTGGCAGATTTTGGGAAGGAGGCTACAATCATGAGCTTTGATTCTGATTTGACCAACTCTCAAGGGTTTAGGGACGAGACCACATGCTTCATTCTTTTTCCTTTAATAGATATATGCATATATATATATATATTAATATTGATATATCAAATATGGATATTGGTAAGGTTCAAATAGTTCAACAATTCAACATGAGGACACGTGGCTTTGATCCAATGAGTGCCACATCCACTACTAGGAGCAACCCAATGGCACTACTAGAAAATTGGTTTTTTGCGACTAATGTTTTTGAGATTGATTATTTGACCGTCGCAAAAACTAATATTTGCAATAGCACCCTCATTTTATTATACCTATGCCCTAACAGAGACTGATTTCCCCTGGACTCTCATTTCCCCCAAATTTGATTTCGCTCGATTGTGTGTGAGTAAGAGAATCTGATTTTCCTCTCTCGATTTCCCTCTATAGATCACCATGGTCGTTTAAAGAAGTGACCTCCAATGGTATGAACTCTCTCTCTTTCTCTCTCGTCTCAGTGAGTCTCTTCGAATCATTCATGCGTATTTCAACTTCTTCGTCTCTCTACTTCGATCACTTATTTCTTATGATCTGAACTCATTGTAGTCGCAACTGTAGATCACCTTTCAACAAAGCTTTGGTTTGAATCAATCCTTCCTCATCTGCTATAGGTACAAGCTGAACCATTCAATTCTTAATTGTGTATTTTCTGTGCTGCGAAAATGATGAACTTGCTCTGAACTTGCTTGATTTTAGTTCTGAATTCGAATTATTATTATTATTTTCTTTCATGTTAGATTGGAGCATGTGTAACATCAACTAATCTGGATTTGAAAGTTAGAGCAAGGAGATATAAATAATTGTGTATTTTTTACGAAGCTTTTATAGATTCGGACCTTATAGCGTTCAATAAATAATTGTATATTTTCTGTCATTAATTGTGTATTTGATTTCAGTTCTATTCTGCAAAAATGATGAATGTGTATTTTCTATATCCAATTTTCTGTCATCTCTTATGTAATTTGCTTGAAAATAGATTCGTACCTTATAGCGTTCGATAAATAACAAAATTGAATAGATTATATAGATGTTCAATCCAATCCTTTATTGTTTATATAGCTGTTATATTCAGTGAGTCAATATTTTTTTTCTGTTCGATGAGATGCTCATGATTGAATATATTAGTGTTTTTGATCTTTTCATTTGCATTGTTCTGTGGCACTTGGAGGCCATTGTTCATCTATGAATGTTTTACTTGGAAACCTGCAACAAGAATGGTTTCAAGAAATACATATGCAAACTACTGATGTATTGTTCTGTGGCACTTGGAGGCCATTGTTTATAAGTATATATGATATGATTTTACTTTCAACTGTTAATGCTTTTCTTATTGGTGAAATCCATATGATGGAGTAGATGTGTATCGTTTGGTTATCATCCTTCTGAACAGTGGCTGCTCAAAATCGTTCTCTCTTTTTATTTTTTTCGACTTTGCTATTTAGTAGTTGTTGTACTCAATCTGTTGGAAACATTTTAATGTTCATATTACTCTAGAGGGTATAAAACATTCTTTAATTCGACAAGAGGACGGCATCATATTTAGCCTCCTGGAGAGAGCTCAATATTGTTTCAATGTTGACACATATGACCCTAATGCTTTCTTCATGGATGGGCTCCACGGCTTGGTTGATTTTATGGTCAAAGAAACTGAAAAGCTTCATGCTCGGGTATGTTATGCCTTAATTTATGAAAGGAGGAAAATAGAATGATTTTATTGCTAGTTTCTGATTTATTTTTTAATGCATATAAGGTTAGAATATACAAGAGTCCCGATGAGCATCCTTTCTTCCCAAATGACTTACCAAATCCAATGCTGCCACCTCTGCAGTACCCTCAGGTAAGACAACAGATACAATGGTTTTAGTTAATTTACTCTGAGCCAGAATTATCATTGACATAGCTTGTAACGTAATGCATAACATGCAAATTTATGAAGTTTGGATTGGAAGATGGCAAACTTGGAGGGTGCTTGTTTATGACTTCTTGAGCTTAATTTAATTTGATGAAGTCAACCACATAGATTTGCTACATGCATGAAACTTTATCAAATCCAAGTGTAGAATGTAATCTTGATGTTAATTTAGTAAAATCTTGGTATCAACTATTACAATTGTTAAACTCTCTCTTTTTCACTATGCACTTGTTTGTGTTTGCAAATTTTTATGCCAGCCATCATTGACATAGCCCCTTGTTTTATATATTCAAATAGGTTCTTCATCCCATTGCTGATGCAATCAATATCAACAATAAAATATGAGATATGTATTTTAGGGATCTTCTGACAAGACTAGTCAGGGAAGGAGATGATGGTAACTGCGGTTCAGCTGCAGTCTGTGACACAATTTGCTTGCAGGTATACATTTTTAACATATAATTAATCTCGATTAGTTTGAACTGTGAATTATTGGAACAGGAGATGATTTTACTGCAGTAATGTACTGTGAGCTGCATTTTAATGCTTTTGAGTGTGTGCTTGCTTTAACACACCTATTTGTAGATGATAATTTGTTTTTAATTTGATTTTGTCCATGAAGCTCATCATGTTTAATTTTCTACAAATGGTAAAGCAAGCAACCTAAACTGAATATCCTAAGTTGAATTATAGACAAGACATTTTCCCCATTGTAAAACAGTGAATGATCCATTTGCCGAGTATTAGTGACTGCCTACTGTGTTCACTAGTTACATTAATGATCCAACATTCTTTCTCATGATAGAAGTAAAGTAATTGATGGATTTGTTGCTTTTGCAGATATATGCTGATTAATTATATATATATTAGCATAACCTTTTTTGATATGTTTTTTATATATCCCAAAGCATGGCATTTAACGTAGTGTTGGGGATTAACCAATCATTCTAACTTGCAACTATTCCTTCTATGTATTGCTATACTTTGTTTGCAGGCTCTCTCAAAGAGAATTCATTATGGTTAGTGTCTTTCTTACGTTCTTATTTGCAAGAAGAATTATTTCTTGTTTACAGGTTGCTTCTTATCTATATTCTAGTACAGGAAGCTTAAATGTTATTTGCAAGAAGAATTATTTCTTGTTTGCAGGATATAACATTTTCAAGTGGTTTGCTTTGCATAACATTTAAGCTTTGAACTTACCCAAAAAAAACATTTAAGCTTGAAAGTCTAAACTGTTTGACTGTTTAAAATGAACCAAATAGGTATTTATTACTCAAGCAAAGAAAATTTGAATGATGTCTAATATATTGATGTATATTTTTGCAGGTAGTATTGAGAGAGTAGTTGATATGATTGGATGGGTGATATCGAGAGCTAAATTGAGAAATTTTTTTTTTTGAGTACTTGAATCTATTAGTATTTTGTATAAATACTTTTAAGGATGGTTTGATGGATATTTGTTTTGCATGTATAGAAGTTTATATTTTGTATGCACATTTTTTTTTTGTGAAGAAAGATAATTTTGATGAGGGAAGTGATGGAAAATAATACATGTGTAATAGAATTTTTGCAAATATCACTTTACATTTATTGTATATAATATTTGAATATATATATATATATATGAGAATATAGATTGTTAAAACATTGTAGGTTTTTTTTTATATAATTTTTTTGTGACGGTAACAAGATGGTTGCTAATACATTGTAGGCATTTTTTAAATTTTTTTGTGACGGCAAAACATTGGTCACCATAAGTAGATTAGGCGGTCGCAAATAGTTTGCGACTGCTGTTTTGCGGTTGCAAAAAGTATTTGCCACTCCCACATTCGCGACCCTTATTTGCTGTCGCATAGGCCGTCGCAAAAGGTCTTTTGCGACTGTTTTTTTATTATTTGCGACAACTTGTAACGGTTACAGAAAATACTTTTTTAGTAGTGTGGTCCCATTTCAGATGTTTCAAACGGCTCCTACAAAGGAGACGTGTGTTGACCAAGCATAAGACCAGTGGCAGCCATCCAAGACCCCTACCACTCTCCAACGACTCATGTTTTCAGGAGGATTTGGTCAGCCCTATCTTTGGAAGGAGAAGGCTATTGAGATAGGTGTCAACTCAAGAGGCTGTCCAACATCCCACTTTCAGGGTTTCAATGAGAATTTCAGGAAGTTGTTGATTTCCAAGAGGCATTTCGTGATTTTCAAGAGGCTTCAGCATCTATAAATATAAGAAATGAAGATGGAGCAAACTCCAATCAATCTAACATTCAACACAATTTAATACATAGCCCAGTGCTATTTATCCTTAGTTTAGCCCTAATTCAACTTAGGAGTAGACTTGAAAGGAATCTTTACCGTAGATTTAGGATAATGCTAGGGATACCAAATTTTCTACCAAATAAATGACCAAATGTCTCACATGGGTGTGGGGTCCGCAATTTTGTGGATCACACATCCATGTGAGACATTTGGTTATTTATTTGATAGAAAATTTGGGGCCTATAGTATTTTCCATAAATTTATTCTAGTTTCGTAGTTTTCATGGCGCACCCATGTCAAATTAATTATTTTTGGCCTTCATAGGTATTGTTTTGGGACTTAGATTGTGTTTACATCTATTTTGTAACTCAATTTCATATTTTCAAACTTGTTTATATATTTTTATATGTTCAATCTAATGAATTTATGAAAGTATATTTTATGGTATTCATTTCCCTCTATTTATCACTCTTTTTGACATTAAAAACTTCATAGAGATTTTAATCCTCTTAATTAAGGAAAAACAAGAATTAGGAGGTCTTTTATTCCTTTGAGTCTCATACAACCATTTATTTTCAAAAATTAGATTTTTCCAAGTATATTTTCATCAACTTAGGCATTGTAGCATTGGCATGCTTGCAAATCACCCAAAACCTCCTGATTTTAGCTAGAACTTGTGTTTTAGTCAAAAAGTATATTTTTGTAGTTTTTGCACAAATAAAATTATGGTATAGTAACAAGATTTATATATAGAATATGATCACACACACACACACACACACACACACACACACACACACACACACACATATTAGAAGAATTTGAAAACATATTGGTCATGCATTAGATATGTTGTTGTTGTTGTTGTTGTTGTTTTTTTTTATTTTTTTTATTTTTTTATTTTTTTTTATAAATATTCAATTGAAGATAAAGTAATAAAAAAAAGTATTGTTAACAATAACAAAACAAAGGGTGCATATTTAGGCCCTCCTCAAACTAACACTAATCAAATATGCCACAAGGGCATAATGGAGCTTGGTGGATCATCCAAATAGACTAAGTGTTCCTTCTGCTGCACACCAACGTTGGCCAAAGCATTCGCACTCTTGTTTGCTTCTCTTGGAATGTGTTAGATTGAGTAGTTGCATCTCTTTAGCATGAAGTCTGCATTTATTATCAGAGCTCTGTATGAGCAATTTCTTTTAGCTCTTTCTTTGGACTAACTCGATAGATGTCACAGAGTTAGTTTCAATTTAAATGTTGGTCCGTCTGTATGATTGATTTCTTTTAGCTCTTTCTTTGACTAACTCGATAGATGTCACAGAGTTAGTTTCAATTTAAATGTTGGTCAGTCCTTCCTCCATGATGATAGTGAGTCCTTTGTACAGTCCCCATAATTCAGCTTCTAAACTAGTGCAATTGCCAAGATAACCATGATAGCCCCACACCCATGTGCCCATTTCATCTCTAAGTAGTCCTCCATATCCAAATTGTCCTTGATCACCTTTAGAGCATTCATCTGTGTTCAATTTGAGCTTACCTGCAATAGGAAAAGACCAAAGAGTTAGTTCAGGATTTGCATAGTATGGATTTAGAGGCTTTTGGAAGGCTTCCTATGTCTCCATAGCTTGTTTTAGGATTATGTTGGAGCTGATGTGGGGAGGTTGAGTCTGGTTCTCAAATATCTCCTTGTTCCTGTCTTTTCAGATTGTCTAGAGGGTTGTTATAAATATGATGAACCACTGTGTTCCCAACACTAGTTTCTTGCTTCTCATGTTAGACTTCACCCATTCTTGGAGAGACTTGCTATTTTCTTTTTGCCACTACTTGTGGTTTTTAATATTGATCCAAATTGATTTGGCTTTGGTGCATCATCTCAAAAGGTGGTCCATGTCTTCTCTTGCAGTTTGACATCTGGGACATATATCAGAGTCTGTAAGGTTTCTTCTTAGTCTCATATGGTTAGTTAGGAGCCTGCCATGCATAACCAGTCAAAGGAAACTCCTCAATTTCTGAGGTATTTTAAGATCTTATGGAACAAGATTTGATTCCACTAGTGATTTAGTACAAAGGAAGATTGAACAAAAAGATGGGAACTTGTTAATAGGAAAAGGTGGAGAAGCAAAGTAACCTTACAAATGTCCAAAGACTAAAGAAAGATATATTTTTGGAGAGCAAAGCAAAATCAATAGTGGCATCCCAAGAGAGAGGAAATGCCAAACTTTTTTCCCACATGTTAAATTAGAGAAAATTTGAAAGTACTTGTGTCATGTGTTGTTAAAATTTTTAATAAATGTCAAAAGCTTTGTGGTTTAGTTGACACAGGCACTTAATGCACAATAATATCAAAGATTCAAAATAAGACTTAAAAAAAGGCTCATGTGCATTTAGAAAGTGTGACCCATTAGCCCATCTGAAAAGCCTATTTACGTAAATATAATTTACATAAATATTAGTAACTGAGTGGGGCCCAACAAAAAAAAAAAAACGAATCTAGCTTGAAAAATTATTAAGGAAAACTTTTAGCTCAATAAACAAAACTTTTAGGCCACTAACCCGAATCCACCCTTAGGTGTGTGTGGATAAGCAAAGTAATTAAGGAAGAAAATCTTTTAGCTTATAATGATAAATATCATTGAAGTTGATAATAATTTTTATTTTTTATTTTTCTATTGCATTAAATACCCTTAGGTCTTTATTTGTTGGATTTTTTTTGAGATTGAGTACTAGAGGATACGATAAGAGGCAAAAAACAGTACCAACAGTGATTTAGACCCCCTCAAGCTTCAACCCCCACCACCCCCACATACACGTGGCGGGTGGTGATTGGAGGAGAAGAAAAAAAAGAAAAAGAAAAAGAAAAAGTGACCAATCAAAAAAGAAAGGGGGTCAAAGGGGGTGGGGGGAAAGGGGGTCCCAATCTTTATTCTAAACAGTACACTGTGATTCAATGAATGTGGTTAGATGTATTGAATAATTAACCCCCTCGACCTCCTCTGAGCTGGATCATCACGTGATCGGTCATGTGATATACATATCCCACGCACCTTCCTCTTTCAGAATTCAAAATCGACCGAGCGAAATACAGCTCCACTCCTCCCCTTCACTCGGACGAACTCCCAAGGCCGACTCCCTCAACTCCGATGCCCGACGCCCGACTGTCGACTCTCTCTCTCTCTCTCTCTCTCTCTCTCTTTCCATCTCATTCGACGGACGACTCCTCCCCTCCCCCCCTTCACGTCGACGAGGTAATCTGGTGTGTATATATATATATATCTATCAATATGAAATTAGGGCAAAATTCCTGCTGAAATTATATCTATCAATCTGAAATTATATCTATTAATCTGGTAATCTTGCTGAAATTTAGGCAAAATTCCTCAATCTGAAAATATGTATCTTGAATGATGAAAATATTGGTTCAAGAGTTGAAACGTTGTATCTTGAAAATATGTATCTTGAATGATGAAAATTGCTCAGAGCTGAAAATATTCCTCAATTTAAAAGTTGTGATTTGAAATCCTTCACACTAAAGATTAGAGTTGTACAAAGATCTAATAAAATATTTAAACTTCACTCTCTCTTTTCCTTTAATTTCTCAATCTATTTATAATAGACAACCCTCTTATATTATTGTAATGTTTAACCTCAAATCCCTTCATTTAAAACCTGTATGTCCAAATGGAATCTAAAGGTCTAAATGTGAATTTGTTTGAAAATTGATGTTTGATGGCGGCATTTGTATTGATGTTTGATGGTGGCAGTGCAATTTTTTGTTTTTAGTTTGTGGATAATAGGGGTGTTGGCAACAGAGGCAGGTTTATGGATTATGCAAAAGTGAATTACTTGATGTTTGGAGTGATAGGTGCAAACACAATATCTTGTTAATTTAACATGACACTAGTTTATGGAGGTAAATGGTTTATTAATCATTATATCCCCTACTCTTCAATTTTTGGTTGACATTGGCAATGAATCTTTTTTAGTTATATATACATCTAACTATGGCTGTTTAGTTAGATAGGTAATTGAGAAATCTAAAATAGCTCCTCAATCTGAAATCTGAAGTACATAAGTAAAATTTGAAATAGCCAATTGACTGTGTCCAATCTAAAATCTGAAATTGAGCATGAACTTGAGGTAATCTATATGTTGTTGAATCAAATTTCTAAAATTGAAATTTGTTGAATCAAATTTCTAAAAAGCCAATTGACAGTGTCCAATTTCAGACTACTGACTAGTGCATATTCACTGTCCAATTTCAGACTATTGAGAAGTTGGAGTTATAAGTTCAGTGAATTGACAGTGTTTGAGTATGGGATTACATTTTGATAAAAAAAGTTGGAATTCAGAATATAAGGGCTTTTCCCATGATGTAATATGAACCTTTATTGTTTTATTGTTCATTCAAAATATAAGATAGATATGATTTTTATTTTATTTTATTTTATTTTATATTTTAGATAGGATTTTGTTATAGAGTGAGATCTGTTCTAGTTAGAATATCTTCCAATGGTCAACTATCTCTAGTGAGGTAAGCTAACTTAAGCAGATAACATTAAGATTGAGAGGGGTACAAAAGACTCTACTAGCCATCATATTTAATTTTTAGCTCATTCTAACCTCTATGGTCTTTCATGGCTTTCATTTTTGTTACCTAATTGGTATGATGCAATCCTTTTCTCCTTTCAAGTGATCTTTTTTTTTTCCATGTACATTATACTTAATTGTTGCTTCCTACATGCAGGAAATAATTAGAAAATACACCAAAATATCAGGTAGTGGAAACAAACATGCAGCTCTTGCCAGTGCACTGGGCTCTTTGACATGGGAAAAGCCCTTATATTTTGGATGGTGTGTGCCTATGAATTCACAATGTGGAGATCAAGAAATTCCAAGACAAGTAGAAAGAGAACTACTAAGATCTATGACGGAACAAGTTCGAGCTATGACCGAACAACAAAGATCTATGACGGAACAATGTTTTGAACTATGTTTTGTAGATTGAACTATGTAATGAACCATGAATTGAACAATGTTTTGAACTATGTAATGCTAGTTAGAAGTAGAAGTAGAAGTAGATTGAACTATGTTTTGTTGTGGAATGGAATATGTATTAGTAAGAAACAATTGAATTGTTGAATTTTTGAGTGGTATGGAAATGAATTGTTTAATTGTTATTGTTGAATTGTTGAATGAAGATGTTGAATTGTTATGGTTTAATTGAAGCACAGGTTTGAGCACAGATGTTGAATAAAGAGGTGAATCGTTGATGAGTTATTGTTGAATTGTTGAATGAACCATGAACCATCACAGTTTGTGAACTGAACCATGACATATTTTTGCTGAGACAGGTTTTTTAACAGATTGAAGCAAAGATTTGAGCATGAAACATGAATTGAACCATGAACCAACATGAACTGTTGATGAGTTATTGTTGAATTGTTGAATGAACCATGAACCATCACAGGTAGTGAACTGAACCATGACAGATTTTTGCTGAGACAGGTTTTTTAACAGATTGAAGCACAGATTTAAGCATAAACCATGATAGATTTTGGCAATTTGAACCATGAACTGATAGGCACAGATTTTGGCTGAATATTGTCAAAATAGAAAACTAAAAAACAGATTTGAGTTGTTTTTCAAAGACAGATTAGCAAACTGAAAAAATCAGATTTTGGCTCAAATACTGTCAAAATAGAAAACTAAAAAACAGATTTTCAGATTTTCAAAGACAGATTCTGAAATTGAAGTTTGGCAGTTTGAACCATGAACTGAAAAAATCAGATTTTGGCTCAAATACTGTCAAAATAGCAAACTAAAAAACATATTTTTTTTTACAGATTTCTTAAACCATGAACTGTCAACAGATTTTTTTGCATGAACTCTCAAAAAATATGCTAAAACACTGTCAATATGCTAAAACACTGTCAAAATAGGAAAATGAAACAGATTTTTTCCTAAAGATTTTTTTAAACCATCACCTGTGAACTCAAAGATAGATTGTCAAAATAAACCATGAACTCAAAGACCAATCTTGCATAACCAATAAAGTGGGACTTAATAATAACCAATCTTGCAAATTCATACACAACATGTGTTACACATCTAACATGGGACTTAACATAATAAGTTTCAATCTCAAAAAAAATGTTCAATAACATGGGACTTAACAAAATGTCAATGTTCAATAAACTAGTCAAACATTTCTCCAATGTCCATCATTCATTCACGCTGTGCAATGTCCATCATTTATTCCTGGTGTGCATGCATTAGAACCCGATGGGGTTAGAGATCCAAACCCAAACATTTAAGTTGGAACACTCATCAAACTTCTCGGTGTGCCGCTTACAATGTCCAATGGGATAACAGATATGCCTCCAATAGCATTTACGACCTGTCACAATTGAAGTAAAAAAGTACATGTTACAAAATATTTGTAAATGAAAACAAAAAATTGTTGTAAAGTCGTCTTATGAACATATACCGGTGCATACACACCATTTTGCATGCCAACCATATAAGGATAATAGGATGTATAAGCTTGAGCTTGAGCTTGAGCTTGAGCTTGCACTTGACCTTGACCTTTAGCTTCAAATTGAAGCACCTTAGCAAGCTATATTGGTTCAAGAGTTTGTAAAAATGTATTGCAAAATAGTTTGTTAAAAAAATAAAAAAACAAGTTCAATTCAATATACAAGTTCAATTCAATATACAATTTACCTTTACTTTTGTTTGTTTTTTTGCCGTTACCTTGAACCGATTCACTATTTGATCCACTTTGGCAA
The DNA here is from genome assembly GCA_025200525.1 of Camellia lanceoleosa. Lineage (NCBI taxonomy): Eukaryota > Viridiplantae > Streptophyta > Magnoliopsida > Ericales > Theaceae > Camellia > Camellia lanceoleosa. The sequence goes on from CM045758.1 coordinate 108,993,013, forward strand.
CCTTTCGTTTTGTAACTGGACGGCCTCTTTGCCGAACAACCAAAGGACTAACCACCTTCCTCGTACTAGCACCCGATGTACAACCGGTGGCAATTGGACTTTTTGTAGAAGATGGTATCCTATTAGTAGAAGGTGGTAAATTACTCCCATCACCCGATTCATCGTGCATGACTCTATCCTTCATTTCATCCAAGCCAAGGTCTATAATTTTAATTTTCCCTTCCGAATTACCAGCAAGTTGTACAATGGCGATCAATTTCTTGTTCATCCTGTCATAGAAACTTGTATTGAAATCATCCCCAAAGCCGGTGTACGTGGTTTTGATGCATGTGTACTCTCAAACCAAATCTTTCCTTCAACGTGGCAAAATGTACTTACTTGGCACCTCATTTATGCACCTTCTCACAAGCACCGCGAGTGAGTGAGCACACATAATGCCTCTAAACTGAAACAACCGATACATACATTGTACTTCACATTCAATTGAATTAAAATACACAACAAAGTCCACATGTTTCATCTTGTCACAAACTGCCATCGCTTCTTGGACATTATATGTACAAATTGCTCCTTCCTTTTTGACAATCAAGGCCTGACAGTACACTAATCTCTTCAACTCTCCTTGAACTTCTTTGAATTTTGCATTAGTGTAGGCTTGCTGAAATTGCTTCTCAAAGCCATATATAGTTAAACAATCAAACAATTTGTGTCGAGACTTGAAGTCTGATTTCTTCTTTTTCTCTACCTTACTTCTCAACGCATTGTCATATTGTTCAACAAATTGTTTTAATGTAGTCTTCGGGTTGACATATCCATCAAAAAATGCATTCATGCTTTCATTTTGTTGTGTTGTTGACATGCCAGCCCAAAAAGTGTCTTTAACATATACAGGAACCCATCGATGCCGCTCATGATATAGTACCCTCAGCAACTCATTATCATAAAGATTGAATTTAGTAAGCATATCTTCCCATTTTTTCTCAAATTCATCTCTTGTCAAACAATCATAAATTGCATTTTGCATAGCCAACTTTATGGGTTCATACTGAGCATATCCTTTCAACTTCTCCGGTATTTTCTTCATTACATGCCATAAGCACCATCGATGTCGGGCCTGTGGAAAGGCAATTTCTATAGCATTTTGCATAGCTCTGCACTGATCAGTTATGATAGCTTTTGGAGGATTATTTGACATGCAACTTAACCACGACTTGAATAGCCAAACAAATGTGTCGGTGTCTTCACTAAATAACAATCCATAACCAAGCAAAATAGACTGTCCATGGTGCTTGACTCCTACAAATGGAGCAAATGGCATGTCATATTTGTTCGTCAGATAAGTTGTGTCAAATGAAACAACATCTCCAAATGATTCATACATAGCCCGACTCCTTGCATCAGCCCAAAACAAGTTTCTAATGCAAAACTCCTCATCAACATCAATCACATAAAAGAATTTCTCACTATGTGGTTGCATCCTCATAAAATAACTTTGAAGTGATTTGGCATCACCTTCACCAAGCCTTAATCTTCTAGCTCTATTAATGTAATTCCTTGCATCTCGCTCATCAAATGTCAATGACTCGTATCCCCCCGCTTCAACAACCATTGAATGATAGTTCCTAGACACCCCAATCCCTGCTTGATCATTGATTTCTAATCTTCTCTTCACAAGAGTACGAATTTTCTTATTCATTGCAAAATGACGAGAGTTGGTAGGAATCAAATCATGATTATGCTCAAGGATAACCATGGTTAACATATATGTCCCATTCTTTTGTAGAGTACCTCGTACCCTTGCTTTGCAACCAATTTTTGTGGACAAAGATGGCTTCAAAGGGTTCACTTCTGATTTCTTTTTTCTCTCCCCCGCTCGAGAACATTCAATTGCAAAGTTTTTTAATTCGCCATCATCTCCAAAATGTTGTGCTCTATGAGCTATAGAAAAGCCAACATGCTTAGCATATGTGGCATAAAATGTGTACACTTCTTCCCTTGAGCTAAAACACATACCCTTGTTAGGTTCTTCAACTTGTTCACCCTCATTTACTGAAGGATTGTCACCACCATTTGAATCAACCTCCATTCTATGAGAATCAAAAATAAAATTCAATTTAGAATAATTATGAAACTGTTATGTTGAACTTTACATTGTGATAATTTCAATTTATGGTATAACTAAATTATAGCAACTTCAATTTCAACCTCAACCTCACATACTCATGGTATATGTGATTTTGAAACTGTTAACTTCAATTTCAAAATTTGAAACTGTTATGTTCAACTTCAACCTCACATAGTCATGGTATATCACAGAACACATATTAAACACTGTTAAAAAAAAAACAAAAAACCATACAAATGATTATACTGTTATCACATATTATCACAGAGATTGATCAATGTCAACTTCAACATATTATCACAGAACACACATATCACAGAGATTGATCAATGTCAACTTCAAAAACCATACAGAACACATATCAACTTCAACCTCACTGTTATGTTAAAATGTTAATAATATAGACATTTCAACATCTTTTTAACAATCCACATCCAGTCATCTTATTCAACTGCTTGGCTTAGTCAGTTAAGTTTGTCAACTTCTCAAAAACTAAATAACAAAACACATAAGATTTTGGTGACCTCTTTGGTATCCTTTCTAAAAACTGTTTCCTATGTTCAGAATTTAAAATGAGAAAACAAACAGAAAATTGTTTGGAAATCAATTTTCAAGAAATCAAAATCAATTTTCAAGAAATCATTTTTCAAGACCTCTTTTGTACAAAGCCTTGATTCAATAAATCATTTGTACAGTTTTCAAAAGCTCACACTTAGTACAGAACATTGAAGAACCCCCTGTATATAGATCATTTGTATAGAACATTCAATAAATCAATTGTACAGACATTTCAGATTGATCAATGTATGTAGATAGAGAGAGGGGAGAATGAGGGGTTTTCAAATAACATTACTTGACAAAATGTGAAGAACCCCCTTCAAAAGAATGTGATCGAAGATCCATAGAGCGAGATATAGAGAGTTATGGCCGGAGAGCTATGGCCGTCGACAGAGGAGAGCTATGATGGACGTACGATGGAAGAGGGAAGAGGGAAGACGAACAGGGTCGTTGACGTTGTGGTAGCTTCCTGCTTTTTTTTTTTTTTTGTCTTTGTTTTCAACCTCTGTATTTTTTTTTTTTTGGTCTTACAGGTGCGTGTATCACACCTTCCTCATTGTGCAAATGTTTTTCACAAGACTTCAACAGCTGCCACCTCAGAGGGGGTCATGGGGGTTGGTTTTGAAGGGGGTCTGTATCGGAACTGTTACGTAAATATAATTTACATAAATATTAGTAATTGAGTGGGGCCCAACAAAAAAAAAAAAAACAAATCTGGCTTGAAAAATTATTAAGGAAAACTTTTAGCTCAATAAACAAAACTTTTAGGCCACTAACCCGAATCCACCCTTAGGTGTGTGTGGATAAGCAAAGTAATTAAGGACGAAAATCTTTTAGCTTATAATGATAAATATCATTTAAGTTGATAATAATTTTTATTTTTTATTTTTCTATTGCATTAAATACCCTTAGGTCTTTATTTGTTGGATTTTTTTTGAGATTGAGTACTAGAGGATACGATAAGAGGCAATAAACAGTACACTGTGATTCAATGAATGTGGTTATATGTATTGAATAATTAATTATGCTTTGTTTGGTTAGAGTGAAACGGAAAAAGAAAAAAGGAAAATTACACTTTAGTGGAGATTTCAACAAATATTTACAAATTAGTGATAAAAATTATAAATATTAAAAAGTAAAATTATAAACTTTTTCATGATTTTATAAATAATTTATAAAAAGCTCTCTGACATGTAATTTCTCCAAAAGAAAAAAAAATGATATTGAGAAATGATACATTTTTATTGTTGAATGAGAAGGGAGGTTAAAATTCAGACGAGAGACATTAACTAATCCCATGCAGATGAGATTAGTTATCCCTCAATTGAGAAATAAGAGTTAATCACAAGATTAGTGTTTTTATAGCAACCCTGGTTTAAATCTTACTCGTTGATGTTTTGGATCCAGGTTTCATTGCTTTTTGGTTGTTCATGTCATGCTTCCGCTCATTGTTTATTGAGTTTGGTTATCGGAGTGTCTTGGTTGCGTTGGGAACATGTTGGTGACTTGTTTCTCAAGCTGTTGTTGCCCATAAATTTTCTTTTACGCTTGAGTGGTACTTCCTGTGCTCGAGTGGTCATTGTGAACTTCCGGCACTTTTGCAGGTTTGCAGGGATACTAGGAGTTGTCATTCTTCGCTCAAGCGGCCATTCTTGCCCTCGAACGGTGTTCGCTCGAGTGGTACTTCTTGTGCTCGAGTTGTGGTCACTTGTCTGTAAAATTTCTAAGAGTTTGTCTTCTATGCTCAAGCGGTCACACTTTTTGTGTCTGGACGCTCGAGCATCACTTCTTGCGCTCGAGCGGACTGGGCGTTTATATAAGGCCATAGTGCGCTTAAAAAGTCACTTTTTTCTTTTCTCTCTTTTCTCTCTCTTCCTTTTAGAAGCTTGGGTTTCATCTAGTTACACATTTTCTACCCCTAGTCCTTTAGATCAAAACGTAGAGGGTCGCGAGGGCTTTGATTTAATCTAAGCGGATCGTGTTTTCATCACCGGTGGATTTTTGGCTTTTCTCCTCTTCGCTTCAAGAGGTAGGGATTCTTGAGCTTCTTTTCAATACCTCTCTATAGATATTGTGCTTGTCAATTTATGACCACACTGCCAACTTAGTATTCAGTTGGACTCTCCCTGTGGTAGCCTTTATTGAGTGTGGACTTCAACTCCCACTTAACACCCTTTTTCGTGAAATACTTCATTATTACAAGTTGAACCCAATGCAACTTTCCATCAATTCCTATCGAACCATCAATGGTATCATAGCCTTAGCCAAACAAGAAAACGCTAGGATCACATTAGCCGACATCCAATATTGCTACACTATGTGTGGCCTCAAAAAAGACACCGGCTACGTTTACTACCTCAAGCTGAGGTCCACTGAATACAAAATCGTTGCCGACCTCCCTGACTCCAACAAGGGAGCTGGGAATGATTATTTCATTACTTCGGGGAACTGGGAGTTCGCCCCAGATGAAGACCTCCATCTCTTTCCTCTTCCTCGATCAGTCTTTGTAGAGGGTAATGGTAAGAGCCCTGCATTCATACCTACTTGTTTTTTTAAAGTCTTTCATACTTTATCAATTTTTTAATGTCTGCTTTTCTTGCAGCTGTTCCTAAGCCACCAAAAAACTTTCGCCAATCCTTCATTCCCAGCCAGGATTTGAAGAAACTTTTGGACTTGCCAGTCCATAAACGGAAGACGCTTCTGCTTCTCAATTTTATTCCAACATACAAGTCAACTCTGCTTGATGTCTCTAGGAGGAAGAAGAAAAGTCTTTCTCCACCCTCTGCCACAACTCCACAAACCGCGTCCACATCTCAGACAGACCAATGATCAACCTCTGATCCTGCTGAGCAACTGTCAACCTCGGCTCCATACTTGATTCCAATATCCCAACGCCGCTGTCGTCGTCGAACAGTTTCTTCTGCTGAGATGGGTCGCCCAAAACCAGTTGCCAAAGATCTCCTAGCTAACATTTCAACTGATGTTGATGCCCAACCAGTTTCAACCCAGCCTCGAAAGCAAAAAACAATAAAAAAGGTTCAGCCAAAGGCTAAAGTTACCCAGATTGAGTCTGAGGATACTTTGCCAATCTCCAAGTTGGCTGAGAGTGACAAATTTCAACCCTCTACTGGGAAGAGGTGCTCTGAGGCCCAACCATTCGAATCGCCAAAATAAAAAAAGCCGAGGTCATCTTCTGCAACAACCTCGGGGTCTAAAAAACATGCTGCCCCTTGGGCCCTAAAAATCACTCTGGAGGATAAGCCAGTCTTGGCCACCGATAGTGCCGATGACATCAACATCGGCATAGCGCTCAGTACCGCTTTACTTCTACTCGGCGATCTTGATCGAAATGCCGAGTTGAGCGAATATGAAAATTATGCTCTGATGCTCCAGCGTTTTGTTCAAGTAAGTGTCCTTACCTGGAAATTTTTTCCTTTCCTATACTTTAGAAGATTTTGCAATAACTTTTGTCTTGTGTTTTTTTCAGGCCATCCAGCATCCCCATTCTTTCTCTGTTCAATCTTTTGAGAATCGAGAGAAGCTGGCCGAGAAGAAGAGGGAGATCTCCAGTCTTCAGAAAATTAATAAAAATTTACAGTAAAAGATGAAGACCTTGGAGGATCAGGCTGAGGTCGCTATCAAAGAAAAGGACGTGGCCGAAGAAAATGTGGGTGCTGCTGAGGCGATAAACAAAGTCCTTCAAGCCCAGCTAAAAGAGGCCGAGGACAAGATGGCCGAGGCCCAAAAGGAGCTTCAAGACGCCCTGGCCACCAAAGAGGCCGAAATCAAAGATGCCGACGAGAAGGCGTATGCCCAGGGCATGGCCGATGTCACGGAGGCCTACGAAAAGCAAGTGAAGGAGGCATGCAACAAGGGTTTCACCCTTGGTTGGATGTCCCTTCTAAAAAAGCTTAATGTCCCTGAGGACTCGCCTTTGAGAAACGCCGACGCCATTCCTCTTCCATTCCCTCGAAGTCCAACTCTAGCTCAATCTAATGATGACTTCGAATCTGATGAGGAGACCTTGGTGAGAAGCTAAAAGATGCTGATGGGGCCAAGTCCTCTTCTCAGAGTAAGCAAGTCCTAGACTTGACTCAAGATGAAGAGGGTGATGAGGTTCTCAAAGATGTTGCTCCTGAGAAGACATCAGCCGACGTCCCCTTTACCGACAAGAGCCTTGACGAAACCCTTGCCCAAATTGATGCCGAGCTTGCGGCAGAAAAGGCTGCCGAGGCATCCCCCTCAACAATCGTCTGAACTTCAAACTTAACCAACTGCTACTGCTGAAGAGCCTGAGTTTTATGTTTTGTTTCTTTTCCTTTCTGAAGTAATGTAAAAACTCTTTACATCGTTGATGTTCTCTTAATACAACTTTTTTGCTTTTGAATGCTTGCATGTTTGCCTTGTATGCTTTCATACTTAGAATATTTTGCATATCTTCAATATACACTTTAATCCTTGTGTAACCTTCTCGGGGTGACACACCTCGGTTGTACAAACTGATAATTTATCTCAGCAAGTACCTAACCACCTTTCTCAGCGTAATCTTGGTTTCACCTTGTAAATATAAAATTTCAACAAGTGTTTAACCTTAGTCTTCAATTTTGTAAATTGTCCACGAATTTCAACAAGTGTTAAACAATGATCTCGGTTTAACTTCAACTTGTAAATTATCCACAAATTTCAACAAGTGTTAAACAATGATCTCGGTTTAACTTCAACTTGTAAATTGTCCACAAATTTCAACAAGTGTTAAACAATGGTTTGGGTTTAACTTCAACTTGTAAATTGTCCACAAATTTCAACAAGTGTTAAACAATGATTTCGGTTTAACTTCAACTTGTAAATTGTCCACAAATTTCAACAAGTGTTAAACAATGATTTCGGTTTAACTTCAACTTGTAAATTGTCCACAAATTTCAACAAGTGTTAAACAATGATTTCGGTTTAACTTCAACTTGTAAATTGTCCATAAATTTCAACAAGTGTTAAACATATTCTTCTTCTCTTTGCCCCCTAATGTGAACCTGAGTTCCATTTGGGTTCTCATTATGCATGTATTCTAGAGACAATGTCAAGTATCTTGAAAAGAGAACCAACTGAATCTTTATTTATTTTCTTCGACAAATGGCAAAGGAACAAAGAAATTCTAATGATAGAAAAATTTCAAATTACAAGTGTTCCAAGGCCTTGGCAAGTCTTTGCCCTCATTATCTTCAAGCCGATATGCCCCATTGCCCAACACCGAGATGATTCTGTAGGGTCCTTCCCAATTTGGGCCAAACTTGCCCTCTCTGGGATCCTTCTTGTTGCCGACGAATTTTTTTAAGACGAGGTCACCAATCTGAAATTCCCTTGGGTTAACCTTCTTGTTGTAAGCTCGGGCAACCTATTGCTGGTATGCTGCGAGCTAAATTACGGCTTTCTCCTTCGTTCTTCTAGAAGATCTAGATCTCGGGCTAAGAGTACATCATTAGTCCCGTTCTCTACCCCCTGGGTTCTGATCCCAGGGATGCCGACCTCCAGCGGAATGACTGCTTCTGTGCCATAAGCCATGGCAAAGGGGGATTCCCCTGTTGATCTTCTTGGCGTAGTTCGGTATGCCTAGAGTACATTGGGCAATTCATCTACCCACTTTCCTTTTGTTGCCTACAGCCTCTTCTTTATCCCATCCAGAATTACTTTGTTGGATGCTTCTGCTTGTCCATTGCTTTGTGGAAAGCTTGGGGTTGAAAAGTAGTTTTTGATCTTGAACTTTACACAGAAGCTCTTGATTAGCTTACTGTCAAATTGAGTTCCATTGTTTGCAACAATTGCTCTTGGAATCCCAAACCTGGTGATAATGTTCTTCCAAATGAAGTTCTTCACGTCTACATCTCGGATCCTAGCAAGAGGTTCAGCTTCTATCCATTTAGTGAAGTAATTTGTTGCTACTAGCAAGTACTTCATTTGTCCAGTTGCTTGGGGCAGTTGCCCGACGAGATCCATGCCCCATTGGGCAAATAGCCAAAGACTGGATATAGAGTTCAGGTCTACTGCTGGCTGGTGTATCAGAGGTGCAAACCTTTGGCATTGTTCACACTTCTTTACATAGGCTTCTGCATCTTTCTGCATGTAAGGCCACCAATACCCCTGGTTGATGGCCCTATGAGCGAGTGATCTGCCCCTAGCGTGGCTTCCATAAATTTCTTCATGTATTTCATATAAAAAATCTTTGACTTGTAAAGGGTGTACGCACCTTAAAAGGGGTCCAGTGAAGAACCTTCTGTAGAGATATCCTTCTGTTGTCAGACTGAATCTTGCCGACTTTAATCTGATCTTGTGTGCCTCCTTGCAGTCATCTGGCAGCTGTAGACACCCCATTTTTGACCGTCCTCAAGACTTGGTTGTGCTTGTAGGTACACCCAACAATTGGTTCGATTGCTCGCCTAGCATTCGACTGTCGCGGCAGAACGGCACCGGTTCGAGTTTCCCGGACCTTGTATCCTTTCTGCCTCATTTTTGGACCCTGACTAGGTCCTGTTAAAGTGGCCCTCATAGTGCACTATCGGCCATGGCTTTTCCTCCGCCCGCCACCAAGCCCGCCCCCGGGTAATCGCCATTCTTGATGGCGACACCCTATCTCAGCTGGTTTCCAGGCAGATCTTTTGAGCCAGTTGGATGGAAGCCTTGAAAAGCTTGTTCAAGAAGCTTTGGCTTTGCATTGTTCTATATAAGGAAGAGCCTTCTTCCTTATGCAAGGGTTCTGAGTTTTAAAGAAGAAAAACTCTCTTCCTCTCTATGTTGTGTGTGTTTTAGGCTTTAGAGTTGGATTTCCTTGCCCTTTTGCACTTCAACACCTAGATATACACCTCCATCCTCCATTCTAGCACCTCAGAGGCCATTTGAGCAGGTTGGAAGCTTAGAATTCTGGACCAAAACCTGTTGGTTTACTGCTCTTCTAGGATAAATCTCTATTTCCCCTAAACTTGCACTTTCTTTGTTCATTGGCCATCTTCACTTGAAAGCATTTTTGGACTTTGTCATGAACTAAAAAAGGTCATATTTTGAGCTCCTCTATATGTTTGATCATGGACTCTTTGCTGTTTGAGGCCTCCTCTTACCACTTGTCTCTTTATCCCTCTTTGTAGGCCTTTTTTTGCATGATGTATTAGCCTCATTTGTGAGCACTTCTGGGCTCTGAGCCAAACTAGAAAGTACATTATTTTGAGCCCCTCTTCAACTTTTTTGAAGGGCTCTCCTATGTTTGAGGCCATCTACTATCCCTTGTGCTTTATCTCTTCTTTTAGGGCCATTTTTGCATAATAGATTAGCCCTGCTTGTGATTATTTTTGAGATTTGATATAAACTGGAAAATTTTTTTTTTGACCTCCTATTTAAGATTGATTGAGGTCACTTTACTTTTTGGGGTTATCTTCCCTCATGCATGCTTTATCTCTTCATGTTTAGAGCCATACATGTGAGTATTTGCATTGGCCTTGTTTTGGCCTATTAGCCACTGAAATCCAGTGGATTTTCAGTGGCCTTGTTGTGTTCTTAAAGGCCAAAATTAGAGGGGGGTGACCCCCTCTCTCCTTGTCTTGTTTGGTGGTCTTTTGGGCCTTCCAAAGAGACTACATTTTGCATGCTTCTAGGCCTTGTTCCAGGCCCTTTTCAGTGGGTTTTGGGATCCTCTTGAGCCATTCCCAGAATTGGTTTGGCCTTGTTGAATGTCCATCTTGCATGTGCCTAATAATCCCTTGTGTGGCCCTCCAAAGAAGCCCCTCATTTTGGCATGCATGGCTGCATTTCCATGATTATTTGGGGGTGTTTTCACATGTTTAGTTCACTGATTTTGGCTGGTTTGGTGAGATTTCATATGCTTCATATACATGTCATACAACTCATGCCTACTAGCCAATCTTGCATGTTATGTTAGTCCATCATGCTAGCATCTTTTGGCCATGCTTTGAACTAGAAATGCTCATGTTTTGGGGCTGCCTTGCCTCTGTATTTATGCTTCTTAGTCAAATAATGCATGCTTTGTATAGCTGTAGTGTAATTGACCTTGCAAGCTTTGTGTTCTGGTGATTCACGCAAGCTATCTTTGAGACATTTAGATGATTTGGCATCATTTAATGCTTCATTTCAGAGCATGTACCATTGTTAAATTCCCACTTCATCCATGCTTCAAGTGTCTTGGAATGTCGTGCATCATTGCCTAGTTTAAGGCTTAGCTTGTGTGCTTGCATGCCTAGGTATTTGAGCCTTCGTTCCAGCATGTCTAAGTCTTTGTTTAGGCCTAATTAAGCTCTGTCCATGCTTAGTTCATGTGTTCATGCCATGTATTGCATGCCTCCTTTGTATTGCTCTTTGCTAGCTTTTATGACTTAGGACCTTCGCATGCTTTGCTTGTGCTATTTAAATGATTTGGGATCATTTATCATCTCATTTCAGTGCATATAGTGTTGTTACACTTGCACATTTGTCACTTCTTAGGCACTTTTGAGAGTTGCCCTTTTAGGCCCCTTTGATAAACCTTTCGCATTTTGCATGCTTAAGTGTTTTGTGTGGCTTAATTCATCACTTTGGCTACTAATTTGGACCTAGTTGAGAGTTGTCCATCTTTGGTGTAAGCCCATTTTGCCATGTTGTCGCATGATCGTTACATGTAGTATGTTGTTGCATACTCACTTAGCTTTACATGCCTTGCATGTTCATAGGTTCATATTGCATTTTGTCATAGGTTGTTGCCTCACATTATGCTCATATGCTTGTTGCATGTTCGGTTTGATTGCATGTTTGCATACTTAGGTCATGTTGCATGTTTGCCATGCTTATGTGTTGCATTGCTTGGATTAAGTGTTAATCCGAGCATGAGGAACGAGGGGCGTTTCATACTTCAAGTGATGGAACGCGTCTCAATTCTCGGTCGCCAAAGCTCTTGATGATTCATGATAGAGTTCTAGGCTTTACTTGCTTTATCTATGCATTCATTTTCATATTGATTTGCACAAGTTGGATCTTTGGCCATCATGCATCGGGATACGTGATTGATAGTCGTGGATCCGACTAAGCCTCTCCCTTGATGTTTTGAGGTGATTTGGAGTGCCATGGTGCATACATGTCCTTGGAAAATCATCCATTTTCTCTATTTTGTGCTTCGTTGCAGTTTGGTGTCACACAACACACGGTGGTCGGCGGCTTGCCATTGATGGTCGACGGTGTGCCACCCTTGGCCGGCGATTCTCTCCTCTCGGCGGTGAGCACCGGTGACTCCCCTGCAGTTTTTTGGTAAGGTTTGACAACAAGCACTGGAAGACACTCTGCAAACAGAGCCTCTAAGAAACAGCAGGAAGCGTTTGGTGAGGCAACCAAAGCGGCGTGGTTCTCCCTTTTCTTCAAGCAATGGAATGGCATCATTTACTGCTTTCCCTATTTGTTTATTGTTGTTCATTAATCAGTTAATTAATTTTTTAATTAATTAAGTTGTGTAATAATTAGTTGTAGCTAGTTATTCATTTGGTTCTGTAATAATTAATTAGCTTGTGAGTTAGTTAATTAGGTGGCCTGTATTATTTATTCGGTCCCTCCGAGTGAGGGCAAATTTGTAATAAGTGTGGGTGCGTGTGTGCATGTCTTCCAACCCCACGTCTTTTTCCCTTTTATTTAACTTCTTATAATGGTTAAATTTAGGGCATACTTCAATTAGCATACCTTATGCTATGCATGCGTGCATTCATCCATTTGTATTGCATACCCCGGGCTCGGCGCATCATACTAACTGCATAAGTATTCCAAATCTAACTTGAAATACGTGTTACTTGTCACATTTCATATGCCATCTTAGATTAGCCGAGCCTACTCTAGATTGCATTTTGTATGCAATGCATTAGCCACTTACAATGGACTAGGGTCATGCATGTTTTGCTAACTAGCTTCATTGTTTTGGCACGGAGTACACTGTAAGTATTTTATGCTTTAGCATCTCACACGAGTGTGAATGTTAACATGACAGCATGCTTACCATGTGGCTATATGCTTATTTGATTAACTGCCTGAATGGCTGTGGGTGAAGGTTGGATTACTTGAATTGGAATAATTTATTGAAATCCGTATTTTAGCCTACTTGCGAGTAGCAAATCTCAAACCATTTTCAAACAAATGGATATGCAATGCTTTGTTCCAAATTAGGCGATTTAGTCTATACTTGTTTTGCTGTGCGCATCACATAGTAAATCTAGGCTAATTAATCGGAATAAGAACGCATGTGTTTTCAAAAATGAGATATCACGGTTAGTAGAGACCGATCTTCGGATCGGGCGAGAGGGGATGCTCATAGCTGACCTTCCCCAATCGTACCCAAGTTTCCGTGCCGAGGCAACTTTGGTGATGACGAACACGTGGCCTTTGGCACCGAGTCAGGGTTTTCTAAATTTCCCCATTATAAAATATTTAGGTGGCGACTCTGTATCTGGCAAAGTAGTCCATGTTTGGCACTTCTTTCAAAAAATATGTTTTTCTCAAAACAATTTGCCGGATTTGGACTCTTTGGTTCAAGATTAAGAACCGTGACAATTTGAGTCCGAACTGTAGTGAGACCCAAATGAACAGAATGGGATTTCCCTCCCGGGGCGTTCGGGGACGTCTACAGTTTCTGGCGACTCCGCTGGGGAGTTAGAGAGCTTGACTCGAACTCGTGATATCCTGTTTTTATCTCATTTATGTGTCTCTTTGCATTGCATGTGCATTGGTGCGCCTAGGACACCGTGTTTGCCATCTGCCATTCCTAAACGGTTTGCCGGAGGCTTGACTTTGTCTAAGCATGCCATAAGGCTGACCGGTTGTAGGCTCTGACAGTATGGGAACAGAAACCCTGGTTTTACCGGGGCACCCTTTTTGACCATTCGACCTAGTGTATATCGAGATCCATAGTGACCATTCAAAACTAGGACAGGTTACTTACCCGATGATAGGTTGTTTGAAGCTGCTGCGTGCATAGTGAAACCCTAGCTCCTGACAAAATAGGACAGGGAAACCTTACCCCTCCATAAGGGTGTTTTGGCTCTCAATTATCTGTTATGTGCTTTTAGAGTGTATCTCTACGGGAAACGCACATATCAATTTGTAAAATGTGGGCATCAGGCCTGAGGGTACCAGTATCAGTGTCTTGAGGATCAGTTACATCTGCGGGCATCCGATTTAGTGTTTTGTGGCAGTGATTTGGGGTAACAGTGATCAGTAGTAGAGTACAATTGTTCGGCTACACCTGTGTTTGATCTATTTGGGCTAAAATGCTGCTTGTTTTTTCCTTTCAAGGTTCAGAGAGTTGATACAGAATAGTCAGTGTTCTCCTTTTGCTGAGGCAAGACAGATATCGATCGATCCACCGCTCAAAGATAGCGGACCAATCATGGCCTGACGAATTCGAAGAGATCGTGGTTATGGCAGCCACGTTAGATCAAGGAATCACTCTGCAAAGTGAGACCGACATATATGTACCGCATCCACCAGTGCGCTGCGGTGCCGATGCGATCCCCAGTTGTACCAGGCTCGTGAGCCCACCACATTCGAGTTGATGGGGATGATAGGTGACCTCCAGAGGTTCGTGGCAGATCTCGCTTACGGAATGTCAACTTTGCCTCCAACCGCACCATATGCTGAAAGTTTTGTACCACAGGGACCCGCGCTATTGGGACGGATTGTGATCGAGCTTAGCCAACTGGAGATGGCCTCCAACAATGACGTATCATCACCAACCCAAACCCTTGATCAGGCTGAGGCCAGAGGTAAGAACAAAATGAAGGCAGACACCGATCCCATTGAACGACTACTATGGGCAGTCGAGGCTTTGAAAGCCGGGGGGATGAGTAAACAACAGGCGCTCGCGGTAACAACCAAGATCGTGGATGATGTTTTCCCCACTCCAGCCACAGGCAGTTTAAGCCAGGCAGAAAACCGAGGTAGGCCCCGTCATGCCAGAACAGTTCATCCCACTCTCAACTCCACACCTACAAAAGATCAGAAATCCAAGGCTGCACCTGCCGACCATTTTGCTAGTACGTCTAGCGAAAATCCACAGGCTTCAAAGTATCTGCCTCGGGGGCACAGAGTCTTTCATCCCCTCTACATACCTTTGTCTAGGGCACATCTAATTTTGGCTAAAAAGGGGCATCTTACACCCCTTGAGCCGCGGCCTCTCCCGAATCCTCTTCCAGCTAAACACGATGCTACTTTGCACTGCGCGTACCACCAGCAAACCAGTCACAGCACCGACAGTTGTTTTCACCTTCGTCATGAAGTGCAAGATTTGATTGATGATAAGGTCATTCTCCCGCCTACCTCGGCCAAGTCAGTCACTACAGAGTTCTTGGATTTTGAGGATACTGTGAGTATGTGATCGGGGAGTGATCCACCTATGGGCGACCCGCGGCGTATTTTGGATGTGGCGTCTGGCCCGCATTTTTGAGCATCTGTGATTGCTAGTTTTTGTAAATTCTGGCTTGGATATCGAGTCGGTCTTTTGTTCTGTTTTGAGTCTATCTCATTGTCTTGAGTCAGTCCTTTTTGCTTAAGGGTCTTTTTGTTGTAGCGAGTCAGTCCCTTTTGTATAGGATGTCGGGTGATTCCGGGGTTGTTGCGTCGAATACTGTTTTGTAATTACCCCTTTTGCTTTCTTTTGAGTCTGTCTCTACTGTGGAGCCAGTTGCAACTAGGAAATCTGAATGAAACAGCTGCGGCTATCATATTTCCGTGCTTATTGCTATTTTGGGAAAGTTGTGCCAGAGGATTGGAATGAAACGGCAGCGCATTCCACCTGCACTTTTGTGCTCTGAGATTCTTGCATTGACCTAAGTTTTTCAAAACTTTTTCTAACATTGCGGTGAAAACGAAGAGGAAGGAATTCCTCGGGTTTTGCAAAAATTTGATCAATTGAGAGAAAGAGAGGCGTGCTAAGCCCTTAATAAAAGAAATCATGCTTGTTAGTGTGAGTATTGAGAAGGACCCTGGCTTGATCCAAATTGGTTCTACACTATCTTCAGTGCGAGTGATTTGTCGCTTTCTTAAAAGATTTCAAAAAATGCTTTGCGCAGTCCTGCGAAGACCTGTGTGGAATCGCTCTTGGGATTGTGCAGCTTAGGATCGCTCTCAACCGCGAGACTCGACCCCTCACTTTCAAACCACAAACTTAAATTCGGAATGTTCAACGATCAACCACCATGTAAGGCCTGTATGGCCAGATTTGAAGGAGCCCTCGAACAAGAGGCACCAAAGTCAGATCAAGAAGATCAGATATCAGGGCAAAAATGTCAGATGTGCTCGAAAAGCTGAAGATGGATCCTTCTGCAAATCAATACAACAACCACTCTCCTAGATACGGATGGCTTCAAAACCCTAAAACCATTTGGCATGGACTTGTTACAATTTTACCCTTTGAGAGGCTCGCTGGGCCGAAAACCTAGAAGGGCGACCCAGGCAAAAGTTAGAGCAAGGAAAAGAAGAAAAAGATCAAAAAAAAAAAAAGTGGAAGAAAATAAAAAATGCGAAGAACAAAAAAGAGAAAAAATGCAAAGAAAAGATGAAACGAATTGAAAAGAAAAAGAAAAACAAAGCTCGCAAGGTCGAAAACCCGCATCGGGCGCCTTGGAAAAAGTTAGAGCCTAAACAAAAGGTGAGGGTTAATACACGAGTGTACCTTACCCGAGCTACGTAAGGCTTGATTCCCATGTTTGGGATACGTAGGCAACTTCATCTTGAAGTCCAGCCCCCAATGCTTTCAAAGCGACTGTGTCCATATATTGGTTTTAACCATCTTCGTCTTCTCTGTATTCGAGAGTTTGGTTGTGATCATCACTAAGGAGGACTGTTTACAATATGCCGCGGCGCTATTTAGACAAGGAACGACTTTCCGTTGCCATTCAATGTGCAGCGATGCCATTCAAACAAGGGGCAACTTTCCATTGCCATGCAGCTCTCCTTCAAACAAGGGGCAATTTTCCATTGCTATGGGTCCGAGGTCGTGCATCTCAAGAGTCGGTTCTGTGCTCGTTGAGCAGTGGCCATTTGCAAAAATAGTTTTTGAGAATTTTTACTGAGGCTGACCAATTGTCTCGAAAATTATTCAATTTTTCTAAAAACTAGACCTTTTCTTAGACCCAAAATAGGAAAATTTTCAGTGCTTATAGCCTGACTTGCATGATTTTCAAATCAAAAATCGAATAAAGTATGTTAATCTAACTCTCATTTTGGTCAAAACTGTTTTCGTCGAAAACCAAAACAAAAAAAATGGTCAAAGTGATGAACTAGGGGCACAGTTGAGTCAGGTGTTCCGTCTTTTCCCCATTGTTAACATACCTGCCAGAAAGGGCACAGCTGAAGCTGTCTGTAAAGGGCCGAAAGCTCTCTCTCAACCTCCAAACAACAAGGTGTCAAACCAAGTGCGAAGCACAAATCGGAATGGATCAAAATACTCCATTCCCCATCCGGAACATCGACTAGACGTCACCGGAAGAGATAGCCGCGAGCTAATAGTGTTGGGCGTGAACCCACGACTTTCTATTCATCTATCAATCACCTTGGGGAGGGACAAAAAATGAGAGAATAAAGAATAGAGAGGTGTAAGTCGAGAAAAAAGGGTTTGAAAGAAAAATTGAGCCTGAGGGCCGAGTGATGTGAGAATCACAAATCAGAAAGGATGGGAAACATACCCGGAGGAACTGGCTCCTCGTGATCTGAGGTCTCTCGTCTTTGTAATACGTCTGTGTGTCGTGTCTTTTGTTTTGTTTTGATTACCTCAACTCTTGTTTTGAGACGGTTCCGAGCGTGTCTCGATGTGTTTAGGTTGTTTACCTTTTTGTTTTTCATTGTTGAGTCTTTTTCACTGTGTTTAGTCATGGGCTCAATACCCGGTTAAGAACTCATTCTTGATTTCGAAAATAAAAATCGTTTTGTGCTCAGAGTGCTGCGCTTTTCTTTACATTTGTGCAAAACAAGATTTGTTCTTTCATAGAACTGCAGGGTCCTCCCCCGATAAGTGTGAACGGTAAAACTTGGACCCACCTGAAGCTTTTTGGGTTCCGGATTGCGATGCAAAAGAAAATAAGGAAAGTTCGGAGCATCTGAGTTTGTTTCGACTCCTACAAATTCCATCTTCCCATCCAGTGTTTTCAAAATGAACAGGGCACCGTGTTATGGGCTGTGTAATCAGGAATGAGCTGTGTGTAGAATAAACCAATTACTGCGTTATGAGCCATGCGTTCAGAGTGAGCAGTGTGTTCAGAATAAGTCGTGTGCAGAATAAACCGAATATTATGTTATGGGCTGTGAGTTCAGAATGAGCAGTGTTTAGAATGGGTTGTGTGTTCAGAATTAGTTGTATGATGTATTAAAAGTTACGGGCTGTGAGTTCAGAATAAGCAGTGGCTGGAATAGGCCATGTGTTTAGAATGAGAAATGTTGTGCGAACTATGCATACCAAGTAAATCAAGTACTGTGCCGACTATTTTCGTGCCAAAATAGCATTCAGAAGTGCTCTCTCGGAGTACCAATCCCTGCCAGAGGCGCCTTAGTTGTCAGTATGATCAGGAAGAAAAGCAGCATCTGTGGTTTCTCCAGCAGATGTTGCTCCTTGTCAGTATTTCAGAACCTTTTTGTACTGTGAGTTGAAGGTTAGTGTTCGAAGAACACAGGGGAGATCCCTGTCGGAGTAGAGCGGTTCATCGCCACTCACCCCATGAAGTGCTTTCTAAAGCACCGCTTTATTTATTACATTTCTTACACATCATGCATTGTATTGCATTCGACCTATCAAGTTTCTTTCTCGTTCATGCACAGTATTGTATGTACTGTTCATTCGAGCAAGTTCTGGTTCAGTTTGACCGATACCTTTCCCCTCTTGCATTTGGCATGCATTTGGACCTGCCCTTCTCCTCTCGCATTTGGCGCGTGTTTGGATATCTTTCCTCTCTCGCGTGTACTACGCTGAGAGATTTTTCTCTTTCCTCTCTCGTGTGTACTACACTGAGAGATTTTCTCTTTCCTCTCTCGCATGTACTACGCTGAGAGATTTTCCTTTCCTCTCTTGCATGTGATACGCTGAGAGATGCTTCCTTTCTTCTCTTGCGTGTGCTACGCTAAGCGTTTTCCTTTCCTCTCTTGCGTATGATACGCTGAGAGATACTTAATTTCTTCTCTTGCTTGTGATACGCTGAGAAGTTTACCTTTCCTCTCTTGCGTGTGATACGCTGAGAGATGCTTCCTTTCTTCTCTTGCGTGTGATACGCTGAGAAGTTTTCCTTTCCTCTCTCGCGTGTAATACGCTAAGAGGCTTTCCTTTTCCTCTCTCGCGTGTGCTACGCTGAGAGATTTTGCTCTTTCCCCTCTCGCGTGTGCTACGCTGAGAGATTTTTCTCTTTCTTTTCTTGCGTGTGCTACGCTGAGAAGCTTTTTCTCTTCTCCCTCTCGCGTGTGCTATGCTAAGAGGTTTGTTTTTCCTTTTTTGCGTGTGCTACGCTAAGAGGTTTGTTTTTCCTCTCTCGCGTGTGCTACGCTGAGAGATTTTTCTCTTTCTTCTCTCCCGTGTGCTACGCTGGGATGCATTGTCTTGCATTCCCTTCTCGCATTGTTATGCATCACGCTTAGGTTGAATTGTTTTGCATCCCTTTCGCATTGTTATGCGCCACGCTTAGGTTGCATTGTTTTGCATCCCTTCCGCATTGTTATGCATTGATTCGCTTGCATTGTTATGCATCGTTCCACTTGCATTGTTATGCATCGTTCCACTTGCATTGTTATGCACACCTCTTCATTTGCGTTGTCACGCACTTTCTACTTGCACTGTGATGCACATTTCAATCGCATTGTTATGCGCACTCTTTTTCTGAAACACCGGGATACGTCCTTATGTTTCTTCCTTCTTTCTGAAACACCGGGACACGTCCCTATGTTTCTCATTCCATACGGAACACTGGGATACGTCCCTACGTTTCTCTCTCTTTCTGAAACACCGGGATACGTCCCTACATTTCTTTTATCTTTCTAAAACACCGGGATACATCCCTATGTTTCTTCCTCTCTGGTTAAAAGCATTTGGAATACGTTCCGGTGCTCACACCATTCCGAGACACGGGGATACGTCCTTATGTCTCTTTATCTTTCTGAAACACCGAGATACGTCCCTATGTTTCTTCCGCTCCGGTTGAAGGCATTTGGAATACGTTTTAATGCTCTCGCCATTTCTGAGACACGGGGATATGCCTCCATGCCTCTTCTTCTTTTGGAAACACGGGGTTGTTTCCCTCTGTTTCTCTCATTATCGGACCTCCTCTCACAATTTCAGCGTGATTTGAGTGTCCCGTTCCTTACGCGATTTCAGCATGTTTGGAATTTATCCCAGGTTGCGTTATAGACGCGCTGGGCGGGTTGTCGGACCTCCTCTCACGATTTCAGTGTGATTTGAGTGTCCCGTTCCTTACGCGATTTCAGCGTGTTTGAAATTTATCCCAGGTTGCGTTGTAGACGTGCTGGGCGGGTTGTCGAACCTCCTCTCACGATTTCAGCGTGATTTGAGTGTCTCGTTCCTTAAGCATTTTTAGCGTGTTTGGAATTTATCTCGGGTTACGTCGTATACGTACCTGATTGGTTGTTTTTCTTCCCTTCTTGATTCTGGCATGGTTAGGGTTTGCCACCCTTTTGCATCTTTACTATCATAGCATTCATGCATCGCGCTATCTTGCGCACCCTACCTATTTGCATTTTTGGTATGCATTCATTGTTCGCGCTATTTTGCATATCGCGCTTTTTTGCGCACCCTACCTGATTGCATTTTGGTATGCATTCATTGTTCGTGCTATTTTGCGCATCGCGCTGTTTTGCGCACCCTACCTGATTGCATTTTGCATGCATTCATTGTTCATGCTATCTTGCGCATCGCGCTGTCTTGCGCACCTTGCGTAATTGCATTTTGCATGCATTCATTGTTCACGCTATCTTGCGCATCGCGCTGTCTTGCGCACCCTACCTAATTGCATTTTGCATGCATTCATTGTTCGCACTATCTTGCGCATCGCGCTGTCTTGCGCATCTTACCTAATTGCATTTTGCATGCATTCATTGTTCGCGCTGTCTTGCGCATCCTACCTGATTGCATTTTGCATTTATTCATTGTTCGCGCTATCTTGTGCATCGCGCTGTCTTACGCACCCTACCTGATTGCATTTTGCATGCATTTATTGTTCGTGCTATCTTGCGCATCGCGCTGTCTTGCGCACCTTACTTGATTGCATTTTGCATGCATTCATTGTTCGCGCTATCTTGCGCATCGCGCTGTCTTGCGCACCTTACCTGATTGCATTTTGCATGCATTCATTGTTCGCGCTATCTTGCGCATCGCGCTGTCTTGCGCACCTTACCTGTTTGCATTTTGGTATGCATTCATTGTTTGCGCTATTTTGCGCATCGCGTTGTTTTGCGCACCCTACCTGATTGCATTTTGCATGCATTCATTGTTCGTGCTATCTTGCACATCGCGTTGTCTTGCTCACCTTACCTGATTGCATTTTGCATGCATTCATTGTTCGCGCTATCTTGCACATCGCGCTGTCTTGCTCACCTTACCGGATTGCATTTTGCATGCATTCATTGTTCGCGCTATCTTGCGCATCGCGCTGTCTTGCGCACCCTACCTGATTGCATTTTACATGCATTCATTGTTCACGCTATCTTGCGCATCGCGTTGTCTTGCGCATCTTACCTGTTTGCATTTTGGTATGCATTTATTGTTCGCGCTATTTTGCGCATCGCGCTGTTTTGCGCACCCTACCTGATTGCATTTTGCATGCATTCATTGTTCGCGCTATCTTGCACATCGATTGCATTTTGCATGCATTCATTGTTCGCGCTATCTTGTGCATCGCGCTGTCTTGGGCACCCTACCTAAATGCATTTTGTATGCATTCATTGTTCGCGCTATTTTACGTATCGCACTGTCTTGTGCATCTCATTGCATTTTGCATGCATTTCAATCGCGCTATTTTGCGCACTCTACCTGCACTTGTTTGTGCATTATAATGCACACTTCCTATGCGTTGTCACACACTTTTCAAATGCATTGTTATGCATCTTCTTAATGATATTGTACCTGTTAAGTTCATTTCTTTTTCAGGCACGATATTGTATGTACGGTTCATTTAAAGCCGGTGCAACCAGACGAGCCGCACAGGTATTGCATGCACTCCGCGTGAAACGTGGTAAGAACTGCATAATTTTCTTACATCCTTCCCGTCAGAATATGTAGGACTGTTGTTCACCTGCTTAAAAGCGTGCATGTTTTGTTCTGACATTCTTTGCATGATCATAAGTTACGCTCGGTCTTGATGCATTGTCTTGCATTTTGCCCCAGCCTTCGGGCGTATCTCTGCATGCTTATACTAATTGATTGTCTGAGTCTTCGGCCTTGTCAAAAATGGGTCGTCTCTGGGCTTTGACATTCACTCCCGTCACTTTGTGACTTCTGAGTTCTGTCAAAGAGGGGCAACTGTAGACACCCCATTTTTGACCGTCCTCAAGACTTGGTTGTGCTTGTAGGTACACCCAACAACTGGTTCGATTGCTCGCCCAGCATTCGACTGTCGCGGCGGAACGGCACCGGTTCGAGTTTCCCGGACCTTGTATCCTTTCTGCCTCATTTTTGGACCCTGACTAGGTCCTGTTAGAGTGGCCCTCATAGTGCACTGCCGGCCATGGCATGGCACTGCCGGCCATGGCTTTTCCCCTGCCGGCCACTGATGAAGCCCTGCCGGCCATCAGTGTGGCACTGCCGGCCATTACTGATGGCCGGCACCCCCCCTATCTCAGCTGGTTTCCAGGCAGATCTTTTGAGCCAGCTGGATTTTCATTTGCTCCCCTCCATACACGTGTATGGAGGGATGGAAGCCTTGAAAAGCTTGTTCAAGAAGCTTTGGCTTTGCATTGTTCTATATAAGGAAGAGCCTTCTTCCTTATGCAAGAGTTCTGAGTTTTGAAGAAGAAAAACTCTCTTCCTCTCTATATTGTGTGTGTTTTAGGCTTTAGAGTTGGATTTCCTTGCCCTTTTGCACTACAACACCTAGATATACACCTCCATCCTCCATTCCAGCACCTTGGAGGCCATTTGAGGAGGTTGGAAGCTCAGAATTCTAGACCAAAACCTGCTGGTTTACTACTCTTCTAGGGTAAATCTCTATTTCCCCTAAACTTGTACTTTCTTTGTTCATTGGCCATCCTCACTTGCAAGCATTTTTGGACTTTGTCATGAACTGAAAAAGGTCATATTTTGAGCTCCTCTATATGTTTGATCAAGGACTCTTTGCTGTTTGAGGCCTCCTCCTACCACTTGTCTCTTTATCCCTCTTTGTAGGCTTTTTTTGCATGATGTATTAGCCTCATTTGTGAGCACTTCTGGGCTTCGAGCCAAACTACAAAGTACATTATTTTGAGTGCCTCTTCAACTTTGTTGAGGGCTCTCCTATGTTTGAGGCCATCTACTGTCCCTTGTGCTTTATCTCTCATTTTAGGGCCATTTTTGCATGATAGATTAGCCCTACTTGTGATTATTTTTGAGATTTGATATAAACTAGAAATTTTTTTTTTTTGACCTCCTCTTTAAGATTGATTGAGGTCTCTTTGCTTTTTGGGGTCGTCTTCCCTCATGCATGCTTTATCTCTTCATGTTTAGAGCCATACATATGAGTATTTGCATTGGCCTTGTTGTGTTCTTGAAGGCCAAAATTAGAGGGGGGTGACCCCCTCTCTCCTTGTCTTGTTTGGTGGTCTTTTGGGCCTTCCAAAGAGACTACATTTTGCATGCTTCTAGGCCTTATTCCAGGCCCTTTTCAGTGGGTTTTGGGACCCTCTTGAGCCATTTCCAGAATTGGTTTGGCCTTGTTGAATGTCCATCTTGCATGTGCCTAATAATCCCTTGTGTGGCCCTCCAAAGAAGCCCCTCATTTTGGCATGCATTGGCTGCATTTTCATGATTATTTGGCGGTGTTTTCATATGTTTAGTTCACTGATTTTGGCTGGTTTGGTGAGATTTCATATGCTTTATATACATGTCATACAACTCATGCCTACTAGCCAATCTTGCATGTTATGTTAGTCCATCATGCTAGCATCTTTTGGCCATGCTTTGAACTAGAAATGTTCATGTTTTGGGGCTGCCTTGCCTCTGTATTTATGCTTCTTAGTCAAATAATGCATGCTTTGTATAGCTGTAGTGTAATTGACCTTGCAAGCTTTGTGTTCCGGTGATTCACGCATGCTATCTTTGAGACATTTAGATGATTTGGCATCATTTAATGCTTCATTTCAAAGCATGTACCATTGTTAAATTCCCACTTCATCCATGCTTCAAGTGTCTTGGAATGTCGTGCATCATTGCCTAGTTTAAGGCTTAGCTTGTGTGCTTGCATGCCTAGGTATTTGAGCCTTCGTTCCAGCATGTCTAAGTCTTTGTTTAGGCCTAATTAAGCTCTGTCCATGCTTAGTTCATGTGTTCATGCCATGTATTGCATGCCTTCTTTGTGTTGCTCTTTGCTAGCTTTCATGACTTAGGACCTTCGCATGCTTTGCTTGTGCTATTTAAATGATTTGGCATCATTTATCATCTCATTTCAGTGCATATAGTGTTGTTACACTTGCACATTTGTCACTTCTTAGGCACTTTTGAGAGTTGCCCTTTTAGGCCCCTTTGATGAACCTTTCGCATTTTGCATGCTTAAGTGTTTTGTGTGGCTTAATTCATCGCTTTGGCTACTAATTTGGACCTAGTTGAGAGTTGTCCATCTTTGGTGTAAGCCCATTTTGCCATGTTGTTGCGTGCTCGTTACATGTAGTATGTTGTTGCATACTCGCTTAGCTTTACATGCCTTGCATGTCCATATATTCATATTGCATTTTGTCATAGGTTGTTGCCTCACATTATGCTTATATGCTTGTTGCATGTTTGGTTTGATTTCATGTTTGCATACTTAGGTCATGTTGCATGTTTGCCATGCTTATGTGTTGCATTGCTTGGATTAAGTGTTAATCCGAGCATGAGGAAGGAGGGGCATTTCATACTTCAAGTGATGGAACGCGTCTCAATTCTCGGTCTCCGAAGCTCTTGATGATTCATGATAGAGTTCTAGGCTTTACTTGCTTTATCTGTGCATTCATTTTCATATTGACTTGCACAAGTTGGATCTTTGGCCATCATGCATCGGGATGCATGATTGATAGTCGTGGATCCGACTAGGCCTCTCCCTTGATGTTTTGAGGTGATTTGGAGTGCCATGGTGCGTACATGTCCTTGGGAAATCATCAAGTTTCTCTATTTTGTGCTTCATTGCAGTTTGGTGTCACAAACACACGGTGGCGGCACTGCCATTGATGGCGGCGATGCCACCCTTGGCAGTGCTCTACCCTTGGCGGCGGAGCCCTTTGGTGACTCCTGCGGTGTTTTGGTAAGGTTCGACAACAAGACTAGAAGACACCACCTACAGAGCCTCTAAAGAGCAACCGAAGGCGTTCGGCGAGGCACCAAAGCGTGCATCTCCTCTTCTTCAAACAGTAGAATGGCATCATTCGCTTTCCCTATTTGTTTATTGTCGTTCATTAATCAGTTAATTAATTTGTTAATTAATTAAGTTGTGTAATAATTAGTTGTAGCTAGTTATTTATTTGGTTCTGTAATAATTAATTAGCTTGTGAGTTAGTTAATTAGGTGGCCTGTATTATTTATTCAGTCCCTCCGAGTGAGGGCAAATTTGTAATAAGTGTGGGTGCGTGTGTGCATGTCTTCCAACCCCATGTCTTTCTCCCTTTTATTTAATTGCTTATAATGGTTAGATTTAAGGCATACTTCAATTAGCATACCTTATGCTATGCATGTGTGCATTCATCCATTTGTATTGCATGCACCGGACTCAGCGCATCATACTAACTGCATAAGTATTCCAAATCTAACTTGAAATACGTGTTACTTGTCACATTTCATATGCCATCTTAGATTAGCCGAGCCTACTCTAGATTGCATTTTGTATGTGATGCATTAGCCACTTAACATGGACTAGGGTCATGCATGTTTTGTTAACTAGCTTCATTGTTTTGGCACGGAGTACACTGTAAGTATTTTATGCTTTAGCATCTCACACGAGTGTGAATGTTAACATGACAACATGCTTACCATGTGGCTATATGCTTATTTGATTAACTGCCTGAATACCTGTGGGTGAAGGTTGGATTACTTGAATTGGAATAATTCATTGAAATCCGTATTTTAGCCTACTTGCGAGTAGCAAATCTCAAACCATTTTCAAACAAATGGATATGCAATGCTTTGTTCCAAATTAGGCGATCTAGTCTATACTTGTTTTGCTGTGCGCATCACATAGTAAATCTAGGCTAATTAATCGGAATAAGAACGCATGTGTTTTCAAAAACGAGATATCACGGTTAGTAGAGGCCGATCTTCGGATTGGGCGAGAGAGGGTGCTCATAGCTGACCTTCCCCAATCGTACCCAAGTTCCCAAGCCGAGGCAACTTTGGTGATGACGAACACGTGGCCTTTGGCACCGAGTCAGGGTTTCCTAAATTTCTCCATTATAAAATATTTAGGTGGCGACTCTATATCTGGCAAAGCAATCCATGTTTGGCACTTCTTTTAAAAAATCTGTTTTCTCATAACAATTTGCCGGATTTGGACTCTTATTTGGTTCAAGATTAAGAACCGTGACAATTTGAGTCCGAACTGTCGTGAGACCCAAATGAACATAACGGGATTTCCCTCCCGGGGTGTTCGGGGATGTCTACAGCAGCTTTCCTTCTTTTAGGAACGCAACAATTGTGTCCATCCAACTTGATCCCATGTCTACGCACATTGCTTCACGCTCTGTGGTTACTGGTTCAATGCTCAGGCCCGACAAGTAGTCGATCATTATTGTCCTTGCTTTTCCAGGTTGTACTGCACTAGCTAGGTTGGCCAACGCATCGGCGTGGTTGTTATCATCTCGGTTTACCTGGAGTAGTCGGCGGTTCTGGAATAAGGCCGCCAACCTGATGACCTCCTTTGCGTATGCCGACATTCTTTCATCTCGGGCTGCATATTCTCATGTTGCCTGATTGACTATCAGTTGTGAATCACAAAAAACTATTACCTCATCTGCTTGTACTGCTGCTGCCAGTTTTAGTCCTGCAATGAGTGCTTCGTATTCTGCTTCATTGTTTGAGGCCTTGAACCACAAACAAATCGATTGTTCTAGTACCTGCCCATCTAGGGATATCAATAATACTCCTGCCCCGCTCCTTGTCGGTTTGAACTCCCATCAACAAACAATCGAAAGGAGTTGTCGATGTAAATGCTGCAGGGTCTGAGTTTGTCCTCTTTCCTTTGTTCTTTTGTCTTTGGCTGGGCTTCTCCTTGCTTGTTTGGACATCGTTTATCTTGGCTCAATGGAGCCCGATGTTCGATGGATTCTGGCGTGAACTCGGCCACGAAGTCGGCCAAAACCTGGCCTTTGATTGCTGTTCTGGGCCTGTACTCCAGATCATACTGGCCTAGGGCGACTGCCCATCTGGCTATTCTTCCTGTTAAGTTTCCCTGCTGCAATAGGGACTTCAATGGATGTTCTGTTAGTATCACAATTTTATGGGCCTGGAAGTAATGGTTCAACTTCTTTGAAGCCATTACTAAAGCCAGTGCCAATTTCTTTAAGGGTAGATACCTCGTTTCTGCGTCGGCTAGGGTTTTATTTACATAGTAAACTGCCCTTTGCTCCCATTTTTCTTCTCGAATTAGTACTGCACTTATCGCATCTTCTGAAACTGCCAAGTACAGGAGTAGCTCCTCCCCGGGTTCTGGATTCGAAAGAACTGGAGTTGTGGTCAGGTATTTCTTCAGATCGCCTAATGCTTTCCACTCCTCTGTCCAAAGAAAGTTCGTGGCTTTCTTTACTAAGTTAAAGAAAGGTTTGCACTTGTCTGAGCTTCTGCTTATGAACCTGTTCAGGGCTGCGGCCCTTCCAGTTAGCATCTGCACCTGTTTTGCCGACGTCGGGCTCTTCAACTCTAGGATGGCCTTGATTTGATCTGGGCTAGCCTCAATGCCCCTTCTGGTCACCAGGTATCCTAAAAACTTACCAAATCCAACTCCAAATGCACACTTCGATGCATTGAGTCAGAGCCGATATGTTTTAAGGATTTCAAAGACTGCTTTTAGATCAGCGAGATAACCCTCACACTCCTTGGTCTTAATGACCATGTCATCGATGTAGACTTTTGCTGTTCAGCCAATCAAGTGTTTGAACATTTTGGTTACCAACTTTTGGTAAGTTGCTGCTGCGTTTTTCAACCCAAAAGGCATTACTCTGTAACAGTACATGCCTTTTGGGGTGATGAACGCGGTCTTCTCTTCGTCTGGGAGGTACATGGCTATCTGGTGGTACCCCTTGTAGGTATCTAGGAAGCTCATTCTTCCATGCCCTGAAGTGGCATCTACTAGTTGGTCAATCTTGGATAGAGGAAAGCTGTCTTTGGGACAGGCTTTGTTGAGGCTGGTAAAGTCTACGCAGACCCTCCATTTACCGTTCTTCTTCTTTACCACCACTGTATTGGATAGCCATGTCGGGTAGTGAACTTCTCTAATGGCCCTGGCCTCCAGAAGTTTGTCTACTTCTTCCTCTACTGCTTTGACGTGCATCAACGTCGGTCTTCTGGCTCGTTGAATTACAGGTTTGGCCAACCTGTCAACATTCAGTTTGTGGCAAGTGACCTCGGGGTCAATGCCAGGCATTTCGTAAGGTGTCCAAGCAAACACCTCAATATTTGCTCTCAAAAAAGCTTCCAACTCTTTTTCCTCTTCTTCGGTTAAGCCTGAGCCGAGAAGAAAGAAGCGTTCTTCATCCCTATCTTGGACGAGGATTTTCTTTAGTGCCTCTTCGCTCTTTACGGTTGGCTCCTTGCCGACGTCTTCTAGGACTTTCATGTCCTCATCTTCAATTTCTACCGTTTCCGGCTCTCGTATGCTACAGGTAGATTTCATTGCTGCCATGGAGCAATTCTTCGCCTGTAGCTGATCGCCTCTGACTTTCTCTATCCCATGCTCTGTTGGGAATCGCAATAGTTGATGCAATGTTGAGGGAACTGCCCCCATAGCATGCAACCATGGCCTTCCCAAGATGATGTTGTAAGGGGAGGGTGTGTCGATGATGGTGAATTCTGTCTTGATCTTCCTGGTGCCAGCCTGCACTTCCAAGCTTACTGCTCCCAGTGGCCATGTTGGCATTCCATTGAACCCAACCATTGGGCCATTGGATTGTTCCATATCATCTGGGTGAAGGCCAAGCTCCTTGTAACATCGGACGTACATGATGTCACAAGAGCTGCCTTGGTCAATCAGGATGCATTTCACTTGGCACTCCCCAACCTAGAGGGATACTACCAAGGCATCATTATGCGGATGCTGGACCATCTCTAGATCAGCTTCAGTAAAGGTTATCATTGGTCCCTGGCACTCTTTTGCCCGATGTCTTTTCTCCCTGACTTGGTAGACATGCTGTAGGTGTTTTACTTTCTGGGTCTCTCTTCGAATTTCGTTTTCGTTGACCTTCGAGTGGATTACGTTGACTACCCGAGGTCTTCCTGCCTGCAGCTGCTGTGTTAGGGGAGGGGGGGCTGCTGGTGCCTAGGGCAATCTTGCCCGTTCTTCTCTTGTCCTGGTCTCATCGACAAGGTCTCTCAGATGTCCTTGCCTCACCAGGTCTTCCAAGTGTGTTTTCAGGGCTCTACAACCCTGAATTGTATGCCCATCTTCATTGTGGTAAGCACAATGCCTGCCAATGTTTCTTCCCATGAACTCTCCTGGAGTCCTCTCTGGCGTTCCGAAATAGGGCTGGTTCCGAATTTGATCCAGGACTTTGTAAATTAGGATTCGGAACACAGTTGTCACTTTGCACCGACCCTCGATTCGCCTCTTGTTTGAAGGATCCATTGTTACCTCGGCCTCGCTTTGGCGAGCCGTTTCCTTTCTCGTGCTTTGTCTCCTTATTCCCCGACGTATCTTCCTCGACTCTGGCATACTTCTCGATTCTGGCCATGAGTTCCTCCATTCTTTTTGGCAATGTCTTTGCCAATGACTTCCGTAGTGGACAGTCATCTTTCAGGCCATTCTTGAAAGATACGACTGCCACCTCTTGATTACATTCAGGTATTCGGTTGAACACCTCATAGTATCTTTTGGCATAGGGCCTAAGGCCTTCATCTTTGCTGATCTTCAGAGCCATCATTGCGTCCACTCTTAATGGCGAAGTTTGTTTGTCACGAACCTGGCCACAAACATCTCGGCCAGGCCTTCCCAGGTCTTCACACTTCCCTTTGGTAGTTTATGAAACCAGTCTGATGCAATCTCCCTGAAGGACGAGGGGAACACTTTGCAGAGCAACGGTTCGTTCCCACTATACAATGCCATTGAGTTCAAGTATAATCCAATGTGGAAGTTGGGGTTTGACTTACCATCATATATTTAGAACCTCGGCATAATAAATCTCTTTGGTGCCTCGAATTTGTCTAATTCCACCGAGAATGGTGTTCTCGGCTTAACAGGTGAAGTTACCTCGGCATCGGCGTTCTGTTGCTTCCTCTTGAGGTAATCTCTCAAGTCTTCTTTGCTCTGCCCAGGAGCTCGGCTATCTTTCGACTTCAGTCTTTTCGGTATACTACTCTCGGCCTCGTAGTGAGCCCTTTTCGATCTTTCTCCATGAGTTGTGTCGAAGCATAGTGCCTGCCCTTGAACATGCCGATGTTCTTTGGGGTCGGCCTCCTTGGTGCGTAGTGTCCTTTGTGACTCTTTCTTCCTTAACTCCCCTCTTCCGACCTCCCTTGAAGGCCGGTGAGAGTGTCTTTCGCTCCTGGTGTGCTGGGGAGCTTCTGGGATTGCTTTTTGCCCTCCCTTCTGGGCATTGGCCGCTGGAATCGGCGTGTCCTGCAGCGGGTATGGTGGCTGCATGACGTTATTTTGCATCATAAAATTGACGACTGATTGCAAGTCTGCCAATTTGTTTGCCATCTCTTTCACCTCTTCGTCTCTTCGTAGGCACCTGTCCTTCCATACCTGGAGGTCGCCTTCGTTGTAGTACCCACTTCGATCAGGTTTCTTTGGTACATCGCCAGTCTGGCCGATGTCTTTTACCCCGTGAGTTTGCTCATGAGTTTCTGCGTTAGACTTGTCTCCTTCGACATCAAGGTCAATAGGTCTCCCACTCCCAGCAGGAGTGTCGTCCCCAATCTTTTCCTTCTATCCGTTACTGGCCATCTATTCTACTTTCTTTCCCACAGACGGCGCCAAATTGTGCGTGTCAATTTCCGACCACACTGCCAACTTAGTATTCAGTTGGAGAGCACTGGCAGAATAGATGACACCTGTCTAACCTGCAACAAAAAGAGAAGATTTCGGCGGTGGTTTGTCCACCCGGGGGCACTCTGACGATCAAGTCAGTATATCTCTCACAGATAATCAATAGTGCAAACTCACTATTCAGAATATAAATTGCGTACCTTAGACCCACGGGGGTGCCTCTCTTTTATAGTTAACTCAATCCTAGTCCCGATAGAAGCCTGACTTCTATGGACTCCCATTCAGTGCTTACTTTGGACTCCTCAAGAGATAAGGATAGACTCCCTAAGAACATTATCCTTATCCATCTTGAAGTCTTTCCTCATTCTAGGACTCTTGTCCCTTATCCGCTTATCTCAGATTCTGATATCTTCGGAGATAACCTCGGCCACTCCGAGATCATCTCGGCGTTACGACCAGGACACGTGGCACCTCGGCTTATACATCGGCATCACCTTGCCACGTGTTGGTACTCAAAAATATATCCCCACAGATAGACTTATGGTATTTTTACTACATTTAAAAGCATAGTTTATGGTTGATTTTGTTAAAAAGCATATGAGTTGATTTGAGTTTAAATTGGTGGGTTTATGGGTTATGTTTACATTTGATTTTGGGTGGTGAAAAGTATGTTTAGGATATGGGATTGGAAGGGTTTGGTATTCCATTCGTAAATTGTAGAATGTTGAAGAAAGGCTTTATGTAAAAATACAAATTTGGGGTTATGTTGTGGTCGTTTACCAAATTGGGATTTTGAGGCTAATGATAGCAGATTTTGGTCATTGTGTGTGTGATGGGAATTCAAATGGGAAGCCTTTTTTTAAAAAAAAACAAATTGGGATTTGTTATTGTTTTATATAATGTGAGAGTTTCCAATGAACGGGAACATGGAATTACCTGAGGGGTATAAATTATTTTGGATTATGTGATTGACGTTTAGAGTTTTGCCCTTGGCCATCGGTGGATGATGGTATTGTTTGTTGCTAGAGATAGATTATGAGTACTATTGTAGGATGTGCTATATGATGTAAGATGATGTGTTGTCAGTGGTAAATGAACATTGTAAATAGACAATTCCATTGTTAAGTTATGGACTATGTTGTTAAAGAGGTAACTGCAATGCTTACAAATGTATTTGTATTATGAGACGGTTGTCGAATAGTATGATTTTGATGTTTAGTAATCCAGGTTGTGTTTGATACACTTTAAGAATGTAAGAAAACCCATTGTTGAATGGCAGTGCGTGGAGCACGTTTTGATGGAAATGGGTTAATGTATTTAATTGTTAATAGTCGAGACTGTGTTGATTGGACTAGGTGCATGTATTACACCCATGTATTATTTATGTTGGTTAGTTTGTTATGTTTGGGGGTCCGTTACCCGCCATGTTGAGCTGACAAAGCATGGCGGCTTGACAGAGGTTTCATCATCTCTTCCAGTTTGCGCTTGGTAAAGTGTGAAAATGGGATCTGTTTCCCATCGTATCTTAGCCGGCAAAGCGTGGCACCTTGTGATAGGTTCTTCGTTCCCTTCCGGTTTGCGCCCAGTAAAGTACGACCTGAGGAGCACCTCCTTCCGGGTGAGGCCGATAAAGTGTTATGTGGTATTGGTATTGTTTGATCTGTCATCCGTGCTGTAGGCCGGTGGAGATGAGATTAGTAGTATGTATTACTTCAATTATTTCGTTGTGGATATATATATATATATATATATGTGTGTTGTCAGTTTTCATATTGTGGAGATGCGATTGGTAGCATGTATTGCTTCGGTTATCTTGTTTAAATGTATATCGATGTTAACGGTTTCATACCGGTCACCTTTTTAAATCCTTGGGCCTATGGTCAGGGACGGTTGTAGATATATATGTTAGGATTTAAATGTTTGCGGTGTATTAAGATATAGGATGGGGTTTATGATTTGCATGTGGGATTATATTTTCAGAATGGTGGTTCAAGTGAGATTCTTTTATGTTAACGTGAGAAGTTTTATCAAAGAAAGAATGAGGTTTTTAAATATTTTTGGAAGTAATGATGGGAATGTAAAAGTGAAGAATTGATTTCATACTGAAATGTATCAAGAGGAACGTTTTGAGAAGAACACAGTTATATGAGTATATTTTGGATATTAAATGTCACACTACTTATATGGTATATCTTGATGCATTCACGATTATTTTTATCTATATGTTGTGATTGGTTAGGATCTTTGGGATCCCTACTAGGCTTAGTGCTCATTCCATGTGTTGATAAACTTTTTCAGGTATAAGGCTTGAGGAATCGTGTATGACTTGAAGTCTTTGAATTGTTTGCCACGGGGCCCTTTACTTGTTGGCCGTGTGCC
Organism: Camellia lanceoleosa; assembly: GCA_025200525.1. Taxonomy (NCBI): domain Eukaryota; kingdom Viridiplantae; phylum Streptophyta; class Magnoliopsida; order Ericales; family Theaceae; genus Camellia; species Camellia lanceoleosa. The sequence continues at coordinate 109,026,421 of CM045758.1, forward strand.
ATGTATTGTATGAGGGTAAATCCCTTTTGTTTTATTTATTGTCATTCAATGTAAGCCTGAGGGCATTGTACCATGTCTTATTTATATCATCATTGTTGTCATGAGAGAATATTGTTATTTAATTCTTGTTCATGTTCTCAAATAAATGAATTATTATAATGGAGTTGGTAATGGATTTGGTTAATAAAAGTCGGGGCGTGACAATTTTCAAAACAAACAAACAAACAAACAAAAATGTAAATGCCAACAATAAAATGGATTGAAGTGCAATATATTGGACTGTACTAATGAAGTGGGCTAGTAGTTTAGGGCTAATTAAAACCAACTATAAGACTAGAATTCACAAATGTCAAAGAGGATTTTCTTCAGCCAAATTAAAATAATAGCAAAAGTGAGATATCTTAAAGAACACAAAAGCTATTTAATTAACACACAAGCTATTAAAAATGAAAATGCATACGACATATATACACATGAAAAAACCTAACAACAACGGGATAAAAGTAAATTTACTTTTAGGCATCATTTGTTTGGACTATATCTCTCTTCAACAACCCATCCCTCAAGAAGCCAACTATAGCAAGGAGAGTTGTGGTCATGAAAAATGGAGGTGACATTACCTCCTTTTTTACGCTATTTGATTTTTTGATGAATCAAAATGATTGTTTGCTTTGTATGTCGAGGGACACGCTCATATCCCCTTTGCATGTCTTCCTTTATGGCTATAAAGATTCTTTCATTATTTGGAGTAGCATAGTATATAAAGCGTGATGGTAAAGGTGGCAAAGGTGCTAATGGTGGTGGCAATGTAGACATTTAAGGCTCTTCATTCACAGTAGATTCTCAAATTTGACTAGATCGATAAGCATGGCTAGTTGAAGAATGGATTGAGGGACCTACATTGAACACTTGAATTAAAAAATGATGCCTCGAAAAGAGATTTGAGGTCCTGAATTAGAGTCTTGCATTTGAATGGATCTATAAGGTTGCCTAGTCGAAGAAATGTTTGAGGAACTTGCATCGGATGCTCGAATTGTGTTAGATATGTGGGGAGCCATGGTTGGAACTAGGTATTCAATACTAGAGAAATGTTATAAAAATGATGTTTTCTTTGTGGCAATTTCTTGTGAAGGCTTTATATATAACTATCTAAAAGGTGAATGCTTGAATTGTGTTAGATGTGGAGGGAGCCATAATTGGAACTAAGGATTCATTGCTAGAGAATGTTATGAAAATGATGCTTTCTTTGTAGCCATTCATTGTCAAATTATAAATACTTTCTTTGGATATTAAATTTCATGATATTTTAACAGATGCCAGTCATGTGACAAGTACGTGCAGAAAAAAAAAATTGACAATTATTTAGGCAAATTAGCTTAATCTAAATTTTATTTTAATTTAAACAATATTAACTTAAAACTTTGTGTCCATTTTTAATTTGATCTTTCTGTTCAAATTGGATATTAAATTTCATGATATTTTAACATGTGTCAGTCATGTGACAAGTATGTGCAAGAAAAAAAATTGACAATTATTTAGACAAAAGGGTCAAACTAAAACTGAACTGAAAGTTTATAATTTACATCGCTCAAATTAAAATAATAAGAACTAAACTAATATTTGGATCTAATTATAGGGATGCAAATATAATTTACGCAAAATGCAATTACAACACTAAGATTGGAGATTTTGTGAATCACTTTTAGATTTTGTTAATATCAAGAGGAGGAAGCATTAATTGACATTCAAATATGTGATTGATGATTTCCTATTCTATTAGACAAACTCGAGTGTCATTTGGAAATTTAGGATTTTAGTAAAAAATTATTATAAGTTATCAAAAATTTATTTTTGAGATAATTACCTAAAAGTCCTATCAACATGTTTGGTTGTAGCTTAGGTCCTATCAAAAAATTTTGAACCAATAAGTCCCATTTGTAGATAAAAAGACGTGTTTGTCCTTTAACATAAACAACTGTATATAAAATTCTATTCACGTTATTTACTAGAAAGAAAAAAGAAATTATTTAACAGATCAATTATGGAAGTAGCTGAAGATTCGAATCGTGAATGATCTTGAAGGGTTTAATTGCTTTGGTTCGCTATTATACGTAATTGATTTCTTGATTTTGATTTGAATAGGAAAGGATCTTGAAGGATTTCTTAGTTTGGTTCGCTTTTTGAGTTGAAATCTGTTGGAGTTTGTTATGTGCGATTTCGATTTATAAATTGAAGAATTGATTTGCTAGATATTTGATCTTCGATCTGGTTTAGAGGTATGTATTGTTTCGATTTTGTATATTATGCTTTTTTAGAATTTTCTTTAGTTTTGATTGAATTTATTTAGGCGAATATGTTGAATAATTTTATTTTTACGAATTGAAGACGTGATTTGCTGGATGATTTCTCGGTTTGGTTATTTATTTTATGAATTGAAAATGTGATTTGTGAAGTATTTGTGTTGTTATGAAGTTTTTTGTTCTGGTGTTTATTGTTATGAAGTATTTGTGAAAACTGAGAAAGTTCTTATTATTGTTATGAAGTATTTGTTCTGGTTTTTATTGATGTAATCTTTTTTTCTTGTTTAAATTGAAAGATGAGTGAAGGTTGTACGAGTGCGCCTATTTTTTTGTTGTGCAAGTATAATGGTTACACATTTGCAATTAAGATTGATCAAAATGTTACATATGATCAGTTGGTTGAGAAGCTATGTTTGAAATGGGATAATTTGCAATCTGATAATATTTGTCTATCTTACTCATTGCCTGGACATCCTAATTGTATGTTGGAGAACAATGAGGAGTTAGATTTGTTATTGGCATTAGTTGTGCATTTTTATTCAAATTGTATTGATGTTGTTGTGAGAGTAAAAGACTCAACCATTGACTGTGGTTATCTCAACAAAAGATTGGACTATGGAGAAAGAGAGTCAATGTTGGATCTTAAAATTTGTGATATTGCATTGTCTCATGACAGCAGTAAGTCTGTGAACTTGCCAAACAGAGCATCTACATCCTCCAAAAAGAATTTGAGGTTGGAGGTTGAAGAAGAGGTTGATATGTTATCATCATTTTGTCGACACAAGGAAAAAGTACTGTTGTTTGTTGATTGGACAGTTAGTATTACACATGTAGGACAAAAATTTGAAGGTGGAATTGTTGAATTTCGTAATGCATTGTCGAAGTTTTCTATTGAGTGTGGATTTGAGTTCATATTTGTTAAGAATGATAAAGTTTGTGTTACCGCACAATGCTTGTTTAGGGAGACAAAAGGTTGTATGTGGAATGTTCATGGTAGAGTGGAGAATGCTAATGGGTTCTTTTATATAAGGAAGTTGAACAATGTCCACACGTGTGGTGCTGAAGTACGTACGATGAATCATTCTCGTATGAGTTCTGATTTAGTTGCTGATTTGATTGTTGAAGGTGTTCGTGATAATCCATTGACATGTCCAGTTCATGTTGTTCGGGATTTTAAGTTGGGGTATGGGCTGAGAGTTAGTTATCGTCAAGCTTGGTTGGAGGTAGAGAAAGAAAAATGTGAGATTTTTGGAGATTACTTAATGTTATTTGACCAGTTAAGATAGTATGTGGATGTTGCAAAGAGTTGCAATCTAGGGAGTTACATTGAGTTTGAGTGTGACAATGATACTAAACGGTTTAAGAGATTATTTGTTTCTTTTCATGGTTGCATTAGTGGATTTGATTATTGTCGACCTTTCTTATTCCTTGATGACACATTTTTTAAGGGAAGATTTAGAGGAAATTTACTTGATGCTACAAGAAAAGATGGAAATCAAGGTACATAAGAAATTTGTTTTCTCTGTTCAGAAATTGAGAAAGTTCTCAGTTTAGAAATATGATTGAATGTTTTAAATTTTATATAATATTATTGTTGTATATGCATTTTTTATTTTTTCAGTTATTCATTTTAGTGTTTGATATTTTGAATGTTAAAGTGTTACCATTTTCTAAGAATAATAGAATATTTTCATTTTTTCTGTTTTGTACATGCAGGGTTCTTTCCTGTTTGTTTTGCAGTTGTTGGCTCAAAGAATCAAGATAACTGGCATTACTTTTTGGAGCATTTAAGTAGAATTGTTTCACCATAACAAAATATTACATTTGTGTCAGATCGTAACTTTGGATTAGTTGAAGTGTTGCCAAAGGTTTTCCCAATGGCTTTCCATGCTTATTGTTTATATCATTTGAAGATGAACTTGAGGCATCATTTGCGTGGTATGTTTCATGGATTGAAAGAAAAGCTTATCACTTTGTTTGGGAAATGTGCATATGCTCCAACTGAAGAAACATTTCATCAATGTTTGATTGAGTTAAAGACTGAACGTGGGTCAAGAGTTAAAAAGTTTTTAGATGACATACCATATGATCATTGGAGTGATGCATATTTTCGAGGGCAACGCTTTGGAGAGATATGGTCAAATGTGGCTGAATCTTTCAATTTGTGGATATGAGAGGAACGCCACTTGCCTATCACAAAGTTGATTGATAGTGTAAGAATTAAGTTGATGAGGAAAATTGCTAAGAGGAGGGAACTTGTTAATAAATGGAATGGTTTGATATGCCCTAAAATGGAGTCCAAGTTGCATGATGGTTTTAATACTTCGAGGCTATAGATTGTTAGTTCATCTGGAAATGATGTCTATGAGGTGCATTCACATCCATCTGTTTCAGTTGACATTAGTAGACGAATATGTTCTTGTGGCGGGTGGCAGTTGAAAGGGTTTCCATGTGCACATGCAGTTGGTGCTATACAAAAGAGTGGACATGATTTGAGTTTATTTGTTGATCAATACTTTTATGTTCAAAGTTATCGAGAGTCCTATTCTTTTCCCATATATCTTGTTCCTTCAATTTGGAAATCAGATTGTAATATTGATAGTGGTAGTGAAGTTGTTCTTCTTCCTTTGTCTAAGAAGCAACCAGGAAGGCCAAATAAGAAGAGGATTCATTCGAATGGTGAGAAAGTAAGGCAAATTACTTGTAGTAGATGTGGGAAGGTTGGCAATCATAATAAGAAATCGTCTAAGGAGGCTTTGTGATTTTTTGTAGCTGCTTTGTGATTGTAAAAATTTCGTATTCATAAATTTTTTGAAGTAGCAGTTTGTATTGTTGAGCGCTGAGTAATAATCTTTTATGTTTTGAATAAAGTGACATTGAATTGAAAGTGAAAATATTCTTAGTTTCAAATTTTAATTTTGAAATTGTTTGTGATAATATTGTTTGGTTGGTTTTCGTAAATAAACTTAACTGTTGAATGTTTGTTTTGAAGATTATATAAATACTGTATAAAAGGTGAACATATTCTCAATTTAAGTTTTTAGTTCAAAATAGCTAATTTTGTGATAACAGTGTGAAGCTCTTGTTATGAATTGGAACTAATATAAATTGTGATCAATTGAATGAATGTGAATTAATATTCTAAATAGATGTGGTCAATGCTCTATGTTTTGATTAAAGTAACAGTGGACTGAAAGTGAAAATATTCTTTGTTTCGAATTTTAGTTTTTCAAATTGTCATAATATTGTGAGGCAGCAAATAAATTATTGTGATAATATTGTTGTTTGAAAATTGAGTGATCTGTATAAAACTGAAAAAATTCTCAGTTTTAAAGTTTCTAAGTTTGAAAATAAGTGATTGTGATAATATTGTGAGGCAACAAAACACTACATAAAAACTAAAAATATAAACAAAAACATCAACAAAGCACTGATTGTGATACAGTAAAGTCTTGTGTCCACTATTTTCACATGTAATACTATTTTCATTTTTCCCATATAGTAGTGTGAGGAACAAGATAATAAAAACTGAGAATATGGACAAAAACATCAACGAAGCTCGGGTGCATATATCTTTGAGAGTGTGACAAAATATTCCATTACACATTATAGAAATTGTAATATGTTTGTTAGGCAATATGCTTGGAACTATTAACAAAAACATTAGTTATTGTATCAGAGTGTTACAAAAAAGAGTTCATTGAGTTACACATCAAAAAAGATTTCATTGAATATTGCAATCTTGACTCTACTTGACTCTGATTGATCTTTATGGATCACTAAGGAACTCATGTACCATGTCTGCTCTAAGTCTTGTGGATGTGCCTGGTGGTAATGTGTTTGGAATTGGTTGATGCCTCATGTATTGTCTTATGATGTAGCAAACAATAATTCCACAGTCATTCCTACAGAAATCATTTTTGACACAGTTAGGGAAAAAACAAAATTTTTTGAAAAAGATATTAAAATTTGTTAGTTATAATAAAATAACATACGTCATTGCTTCTTGTTAAGGGCTATCTTTGACTGATTTAATCTTGACATCAGGATTCCATGCTTTTTTTTTTTTTGCTTGACAAGGTGTATCTGTCATGTATTCATGGATGATTTTTTGCTATAAAAAACATCAATATAAAGTATGTAATGATTTACATCTGATTATTGTAATGGTAATCTGAAATTGTTCTTACCAATTGATTTACAACGTTGTAGTGCTTGTCATTTCCTTTTCTTGGTCTCAAAGAGTTGAAATGTTTTCAAGTCCCCAAGTGTTTGTCGATAACAAGTAATGCCCAATGATTGAAATTGTGGATGGGAATATGGATGTATCTACATGGGGGGGATTCTTGCAAAGTATTTTTCAAAATCTTTTTCCTTTGTTCTGAAGTTTTCTTCTTCAACATTGGCTGTTTTTTACAAAAAATATGTGAATATTCACAGTAATGGTACGAACTCAATATTCAAATGTCGATGAAAGACAACAAAACATGATTAACTACGATTTATCACTCAAATTGTTTTGAAATCTGAGTATATTCCCAGCAATGATACCAAAATCAAAATTTGAGAACATTCACAACAATGATAACAAACACAAAAAATCTACTTTGAAACCAAAATTGAACGGAAGATTAAGTATAGAATTGACACATGCACATTTATTCCTTACCCAATATAGACTTGACAGTATGAAAGACTTGCCATTGTGCTCTACTCCATCACCAGAATTCTGTGCTTGTGGTTCTCTTTCAAGAATCTCAGCATATGCATCAATTATCTATCAAATTGAAACACAAAAGTGATGTTAACAAATTAATGAGAAGTTTTTCAATGTTAAAATATTACAAATATTATACGTACATAGCTGGATATGTCTGTCCATTTTGCCAAGTTCTTGATATTATTAATAAACACACAATTGTCATATCTTGCGCCAAACTATATACAAGCACTACAAAACAATAAAAAATGTGTTAATAATTAAGTCAAAATATTTTTAGAAAACAAAGCTATTTCTCAGTTTCATTTCATATGTTTGTACTATATGAAAAATTGCAAGATTTATGTAAGATTATACCTTGATTCTGTTTGTTTTTCTTTCCAAAGAATTTGTAGTTTATATTTATCTTCAGGAGGTAACAATTGAGCCACAACATACTTGTTAGAAATTGTCTCATCTTTGTGTTCCTTCTCTTTCTCAACTTTAACTTTCTTGCCTCTATACTCATAATCTGATATCTCAATAGTCTTCCTTGCTTTAGCTTTGATATTTTTAATTATGGAATTCTTTATATTTGTTTGTCTTGATTCTATCAGATCATCGGCTTTTATTGCACAAACTTGTTGGGTTAAGTCATGGACTTCTTCCTCCACTAATTGATTCTGCAACTGAGAATTTTGACAATCTTTCACATTTGTATTTGTCTCATAATGTTTTTTTGCAAAAGGTTGTTGCATTATCTCATGGACCTCTTTCTGATGGAGCTCTTTGTCCACCACTTCAGAATTTTCATGGACCTCTTTCTGCAGCACTTGAGAATTTTCATTGTTTATTGTATGACCTTCATTCTTTGCATCTATCCCAGAATGTTTTACTCCACAAACTTCTTGGGTTATCTCATGGACCTCTTTTTCAACCAATTGGTTATGCAATCGAAAATTTTCATCTTTCAATTGTTGTATTTGTGTTGTGAGTAGCCTGTTATCCTCTTCAAGTTTATTTATGTAGATGGTCTTCACTGTGTTATCAAGTTGCAAATTATTGTTCTCAGTTTGAAGTTTCTCAAGTGTTTGTTGATGAATTTGTTCTTCTCCCTCAGGTGCATCATTGAGTATAATGTTGTAGAAGCCATTAAAGTCTTCATTTGCTGGCTTTTGTTCTTGGTGGCATTCTTCAGCATATTGACCATCTTCTTCTTCTTCTTCTTTTTCTTCTTCTTCTTCTTCTTCTTCTTCTTCTTCTTCTTCAGTATTTTCAGCATCTTGTTTTTTTTGTTCTTGTTCTTGTACTTCTTCTTTAGCATCTTCTTGTTCTTCGTCTTCAGTATTTTTAGTATCTTCTTTGTCTTCTTCTTCAGTGTCATCAAGTTCTTCATCACTTTCCTCACTCAATTGAGCACTAGTTACCTTTAGGTCAATATACAATAGATATTAGTTTTTGAAATAATTGAAGTTTAGGAAACTAAAAAGTTTCTCAGTAATAATTCAGTGTATAAAAATAGGGATTTTTCCCAACTTGAATTGAAATTCAAATGAGATAAGGATGTGATCTGTCTTGTTGTCAGCTGATGTAGTAATATGACTTTCATACGTTTATGTAAATTGATAAGATTCTACTTGATCATCCTTGGGCATGCTTCGCTAACTTCAGGGTGGATGATTAGTGTGTGCTCACACAACCAATACTACAAAGCAAATGTAAAGAATTTTTGTCATTTGAATAAAAAATAATACTATTTGTTATTAATAACAAACTAATAGAATAGAGTAAAAATGTACTTACTAAGAAAGCCATAACACATCCTGTGACTCTTGCTGGATTTTTGTAGTATTTTTCAATTGAAGACATTAGTGTGTTCTTTATTGTTCTGTCCAGTTGTATTTTCTCATTGAGTTTATGTCTTCCATGTAATTAAGAAATACCCATCCAATTGTTGTTCCTGATATAGAGAAAAAAAGCTTCAAACAAATATACATACACAGCATCCTTATCACATCTTCAATGTCTTCTTTCTTCTTGCCTTTCAATGCTTTTTGTAACAAGTCTATGATGGTTGTGCTCGATAGCCTTTCAGTTTGTATGGATCTTCTTCTCAGAAATGATGAAATACTTTTATTTCCATAACCAAGACGCATCGGCTCATCCCCACAAGATATACCGAAGATGGACTTGATGTCTTATGTTGTTAGCTTTACAGTTTCTGGTCTTAACTAGAAAGAACCACTGCTGCCTGGCTAGTATGTTTGAATTATTTTCAATGCACTGTCATCATATTTTCTGCATTGTTTATAATTCATCTTGTTTTTCAATATTGCATCAAACAATAACCAAAATGGGGTTTTCTTCAACCCATTAATATGCTCATTCATGAGTTTGATGTGTTGTAATAGCTTCACTATTGTCACCATGTTTGATCTGAAAGTTAATCTCCATTCTCTACGCTTTCCCTTTTGCTTTTTATCCGTTGAAGTTGATTTTTTATGCTTTCTTATCGTTTTCTTTGCATTACTTTTTAGTCTTGGGGTTTTCATGAATTGCTTTCTTGTACGGAAAATCAACATAGACAACATATAAACACTGAGAATGTGTCCTAAAAGAATCAATCCAATGTCATTCTCATGAACTCTAAATTTGATAGCATTCATGGCTATAAAAACAAAATCAATATTGAAACCTAAATTGAAAGGAATAGGATATGATTAAGTACGGTTTTTCACTCAAATTGATTCAAAATATGAAAACATTCACAGTAATCGCAGCAAAATCAACATTGAAACTTAAATTGGAAGTAAGAGAACATGATTAACTAGGGTTTTCAGTCAAATTGATTGAAAACTTGAGAAAATTCACAACAATCATGTCAAACTCAATATTGAAACCTAAATTGAAATCAAGAGAATATGATTAAGTCCGGGTTTTCACTCAAATTGACTAAGAATCTGAGAACATTAACAACAATCGCACGAAAATCAACATTGAAACCCAAATTGAAACCAATAGAATATGATTCACTAAAGTTTTTTACTCAAATTGTCTAAGAATCTGAGAACATTCACACGAATCGTGCCAAAATCAACATTGAAAGCTAAATTGAAACCAGAGAATATGATTCACTAAGGTTTTTTACTCAAATTGTCTAAGAATTTGAGAATATTCGCAGGAATCGTGCCAAAATCAACAATGAAAGCTAAATTGAAACCAAGAGAATATGATTAACTAAGGTTTTTCACTCAAATTGATTGAAAATATGAGAACATTGAAACCTAAATTGAAAGCAATAGGATATGATTAACTAGGGTTTTTTATTCAAATTGATTCAGATTGAAACCCAAGTTAAAACCAAGAGAATATGATTCACTAAGGTTTTTTTACTCAAATTGTCTAAGAATCTGAGAACATTCACAGGAATCGTACCAAAATCAACAATGAAAGCTAAATTGAAACCAATAGAATATGATTAACTAAGGTTTTTCACTAAAATTGATTGAAAATATGAGAACATTGAAAACAATGGTACCACACTCAACATTGAAACATAAATTGAAAGGAATAGGATATGATTAAGTAGGGTTTTTCACTCAAATTGATTAAGAATATGAGAACATTCACAGAAATCGCAGCAAAATCAACATTGAAACTTAAATTGGAAGTAAGAGAACGTGATTAACTAGGGTTTTTAGTCAAATTGATTGAAAACTTGAGAAAATTCACAACAATCATGTCAAACTCAATATTGAAACCTAAATTGAAATCAAGAGAATATGATTAAGTCTGGATTTTTCACTCAAATTGACTAAGTATCTGAGAACATTAACAACAATCGTATGAAAATCAACATGGAAACCCAAATTGAAACTAAGAGAATATGATTCACTAAGGTTTTTTACTCAAATTGTCTAAGAATCTGAGAACATTCACAGGAATTGTACCAAAATCAACATTGAAAGCTAAATTGAAACCAAAGAATATGATTCACTAAGGTTTTTTACTCAAATTGTCTAAGAATTTGAGAACATTCACAGGAATCGTGCCAAAATCAACAATGAAAGCTAAATTGAAACCAAGAGAATATGATTAACTAAGGTTTTTCACTCAAATTGATTGAAAATATGAGAACATTGATAGCAATGGTACCACATTGAACATTGAAACCTAAATTGAAAGCAATAGGATATGATTAACTAGGGTTTTTTTTATTCAAATTGATTCATATTGAAACCCAAATTGAAACCAAGAGAATATGATTTACTAAGGTTTTTTTACTCAAATTATCTAAGAATCTGAGACCATTCACAGGAATCGTACCAAAATCAACAATGAAAGCTAAATTGAAACAAATAGAATATGATTAACTAAGGTTTTTCACTAAAATTGATTGAAAATATGAGAACATTGACAGCAATGGTACCACACTCTACATTGAAACCTAAATTGAAAGGAATAGGATATGATTAAGTAGGGCTTTTCACTCAAATTGATTCAGAATATAAGAACATTCAAAGCAAACACAGCAAAATCAACATTGAAACTTAAATTGAAAGGAAGAGAACATGGTTAACTAGGGTTTTTCACTTAATTTCAGTAAGAATTTGAGAACATTAACAGTGATGGTAGCCAAATCAACACTGAATCCTAAATTGAAAGTAAGAGAAGATGATTAATTAGGGTTTTTCACTCAAATTCAATGTGAATCTGAAAACATTAACAGCAATGGTACTAAAATCAACATTGAAAACTAAATTGAAAGTAAGAGAACATGATTAACTAGGGTTTTTCACTCAAATTCACTAAGAATCTGAGAATATTAACAGTAATTGCACCAAAATCAACATTGAAACTTAAATAGAAAGTAAGAGAACATAATTAATTAGGGTTTTTCACTCAAATTCACTAAGAATTAGAGAATATTTACAGCAATCGCACCAAAATTAACAATGAAACCTAAATAGAAAGTAAGGGAACATGATTAACTAGGGTTTTTCACTCAAATTCACTAAGAATCTGAGAATATTCACAGCAATCATACCAAAATCAACAATGAAACCTAAATTGAAAGAATGAGAACATGATTTTTGTGGCATTACAATGAATGTTCTCAGATTCACAAACAAAAAAACAAAAGTTTCGAATTCAACATTCAAGCTGAAATGGAAATAAAAAACAAAAGGTTCGAAAATGAAAGTTTTGAACTCAACATTCAAGGTGAAATGAAAAACAAAAACAAAAGTTCCGAAAATGAAAGATTTCACAAAAACTAGGGTTTAAGATACTTGAATCTTCCTTGTTTTCACCATTTTTGGTTGTTTGGATGTTTGAATGTTTGATGATCTAGTTTGTTTTTGTGAAATTTGAGACGAGATTGATGAAGGAAGACGAAATGTGAGGCGAAATTGATGAAGGTGAGAATGAAATCTGCGAGGGTGAGAAATGGCGGGATGAACTGTGAATGAAATCGTGAATCTGCGATTTTTGTTTTGTGTTTTGATTTGGTAAGGGTAGTTTCGTCATTTCAATGGATTATGGACTTACTGGTTAAAGTTTTTGAACTATGACTTAATGTACCATTATTTGCTAAAACTTACCTGTAAATCACCCTTTATTTTTTTATTTTTTTTATTCTTTTTGCATCTCTTTTTATAAAAAATTAAAAAGTCATTGAAAAAAATCAAAATTCCAAACACCCCTTAATGCACTACAACAAAAACATACTTTAGTGGCACTACACTAGTGGCATATTTTTAGAAAATGCCACAAAAAATGATATTTAGTGGCACGTTTTTGAAAAATGCCACAAAACGACAAACATAAAAGGCTCTAGTGACATTTCAATGAACAAGTGTCACAAAACTACAACAAAACCATACTTTAGTGGCACTACACTAGTGGCATATTTTTATAAAATGCCACAAAAATGATATTTAGTGGCACGTTTTTGAAAAATGCCACAAAACGACAAACATGAAAGGCTTTAGTGACATTTCAATGAACAAGTGTCACAAAACTATAACAAAAACATACTTTAGTGGCACTACACTAATAGCATGTTTTTAGAAAATGCCACAAAAATAAAAATTGGCATTAAATGTTTTAGAAAAATGCCACAGAACCACAAAACATATAAGGCTCTAGTGGTATTTCAATAAAAAAAATGTCACATCAATTTTATGGCATTTTATAAAATAATGACACAAAAAACTATGTTCGTGACATTTACCAACAGATGCCACTAAACTTTAGTTGCAATGGCATTTTTTAAAAAATGTCAAGACACTAGGTAGGTGCAAATTACTTTTTATGGCTCTTAGGTGAAAAGTGTCATAAACAAATATTTTATAGCATTTTGAGAAATGTCACTAAGCCAAAAACTTTCCAAACTTATAATGACATTTTTGAAAAAACAAAAAATGTCAATATATTTTCTAAAATTTTAAAATGCAGTAAATGATTAAAAATAAATGAATTAAACTCAATATACACTACAAGAAAAAGCATATTCGGCGACTAAATTTCCAGACCAAAAAAATTTAGTCGCTAAAAGTATAGCTTTCAGCGACCAAAACAGCATTAGTTGCCAAAACTAAAACTTTTTGGCTACTAAACAATTTTAGTAGCTAAAAGTCTACAATTGGCGACTAAAACTAAGTTTGGTCGCTGATTATATGAGTTTTAGTGACTAAAAAATTTTTAGTAGCCCAAAGTAAAGCTTTTTGGCGACTAAAAAAATTTAGTGGCCAAAAGTCTACAATTGGCGACTAAAAATAAGTTTGGTCGCTGATTATATGGGTTTTACCGACTAAAAAAATTTTAGTAGCCAAAAGTAAAGCTTTTTGGTGCCAAAAATAAGTTTAGTCGCCAAAAGTGGTCATTTTTAGCGTCGGAGAACTAAAATTCTAAGGCGGGAATAAAATTTTTTGGTGACCAAAATTTTGGTAGCTGAAAGTGCATTTTCGGCGACCAAATCCGATTTTGGTTGACAAAAGTTAAGTTTTTTAGCAACTAAAAAATAATTAGTAGCAAAAAGTATAGAATTGGCGACTAAAAAATATTTTTAGTCGCTAAAACACAAAAGTGGTCATTTTTTATTTTGGTAGTAAATAGTTTATTTTACATAAATTATATTCAATAAAATAATTATGTTTATACTTATTAATATAGATGTATGTACTATATAAATAATATATGTTGCATATATAATCATGTGGTGCTATAGAGGTATAGTGGGAAGAGTGTGGTGTATAAGGTTTATGGTGCGGGAGGTTGGCGGTTCGAGTCTCCGCAAGAGAGGATCAAATTGTTCTACAACGAATTATCATCACGAATGACACTTGATAGCGTCACGAATAGTGCCTATCATGGCATTAAAGTGTCACTGAAAGGTTTTAGTCTTGATTGTGTAATGACACTTATAAGTGTCACTAACTCTTTTTTTAATGGCGCTTGATAGTGCCACAAATAATATCTACCATGACATTAAAATGTCATTGAAAGTTTTTAGCCATGATGGTGCAGTGACACTTGCAAGTATCTACCGTGGCACTCGTATCTACCGTGGCACCGATAGAAGTGGCACTTGTTCAAAATGCCACAAAACCAAAAAAATGTCATTAGAAGAATAGTTTTGTGGCACTTTCAAATGTCATTAAACTAAGAAAATGTTGTAGTGATGGGGTCTTTTTAACCAGTGTTAGGTACAAGAAAAAGATAAAAACAATTGAAAAACACGAAACATTTTTTATTAATTAAATGTATTTTTATTGAAATTGATATACTTTTTAAATACTTTTTACTATTTTCCAGAGATTTTTTTACTTTTATCATCACAATGTTAAACAATGCCCTAAAAGCACCTTTTAGCGTTTGCCAACTTAACAGACAAATAGACAAATGCTAACAAGTGTCCGTGGACATTATCTGATATATAGTTTGTAAAAGGTGTTCTGAAATTGACAAAAAATTAAGAAAATTATTAAAATAAGTAAAAGGTGTTATAAAATTATTATGAAGTGTCTTGAATTTGTAAATTTAAATTTTTTGCTTGGCGTACTTGTTAGCAAGACAACTTAAAAACATATTGATAATGAAAAAATATATATATCAATTAGGTGTAATAATTGAGTTCACATTGTTTTGTATTTAGATCATAAATTTGAGTAGAGATTTAAAAAGAAAAAAAAAAGTGAGAAAAATAAGAAAATAAAAACAATTTATATTAATTCATTTTTTTTTAATTTTTACATTTATTTAAGTTTTGATCATAGGAGTGAGAATTGTGCCGTGTCGTATTGTTTTCATGCCATTTCATATCGGGTTTCATGTTCAAAATAATCTAACACTAACACGGCCCATTTAATTAAATGTGTCAATTATCTTGACACTGACCTGACCTATTTATAATCGTGTTAACCTAACATGACATGCTTAATACAATTAGTAATAATTCATGTTTCAAATTATATGCAAATTGTACTGTCTATTAGAATAACTTTTTTAAAATATGTTTTCTTTTGAAAAAAAATAGTTAAACATAAAAACTAGTTTGCTGGGGAAAAAAAAAAATCATTATTTTTATATTAATTTTTTTTTGAGGTGTTTAATTTTTTGATTTATAATTATCAAATTAATTTATAGTTTGTAAAAAAATTGAGAGAACATATTTTAAAAACTAAATCAAACAGAGTGAATAATAACTATAACACAAAAATACTAATAAACTAACCAAATCAAATAAAGTGAATAAAAATTTTAATACAAAAAACATTAATAAACTAAAAAAAAATATTATAATTGTTAATGGCGTTGACTATCAGTGGAAAGTTGTAACTTCTAATCCAGGAATAATAATAATAATAAATAGTTTTATGGCTTTTGCTTGATTGAAAAGTTCTTCACAATTATAAGAGAGACAAACAATTTATCAAATTACAGTTGACAACCGATTTATTATTAATTTAGGTTTGCATTTCATCTATACCTATATATTATATAAAGAAGATGAAGTTTTTAACTCACAAGTCTTGTGAAAATTTCAATATCTCAATCTTAATTTTAATTTTTTGATTTAAAAAAAAAAACTTAGCATTTATTGGCGTACCATTTTCAACTTCTTCTATGCATTATGATTAGTAATGTGATTGTTAAATTATTTTTATAAAAAATCTAAAAATAATAATTTGTATATTAAAAAAATATCTAAAATAAATATAAATTATTATTAAAAAAATGAATTGCAAAAAAAAAAATTACACTGTAAAAAAATAATTTGTATATTAAAAAAATATCTAAAACAAATATAAATTTTTATTAAAAAATAATAGGTTGCAATTGCGGAAAAAAAAATTACACTGTGCATTTCATTAAAATCTGAAAAAAATAAATTCTATATTAAAAAAAATATCAAAAACAAATATAAATTCTTATTAAAAAATAACAGGATGCAATTGCGAAAAAAAAAAAATTACATTGTACATTTCATTAATAATGCTCAAAAAATATGTCAAGTATTTGTGTAAAGACTTGACATGTGTCCACTATCAAATTATCAAGTGAATATAGATGAAACTAAAGAATTTAACTTTAATGACTAACAAATATTAGAAGCCTGACCACTGAAACCTATAACTATTAATTAATAGAATTCAGCTATTGAAAGATCTCAAACCATATCTCTTTATCTTCTCAACCTTTTTTTTTTTTTTTTTTTCATGCATTCATTCTAATATTGATAGAGAATTGGATGTGTAAAAGAGCAAGAAACATTAAAATTATATATTGAGTTATGTAATTGTTGTAACAAAAAATAAAAGGCTGTCTTTCTCTTCTATGGCGATTTATCTAGTTATAACTCCAATTCAAACGTCAGGTGTGCTTCTAACGTTGCTTTCATTTTTTTTCCAGATATTTTGTCTCACAATTGTTGGTGTTTTGTGTTATGAAATTTATTACATATGTTCTTGCTAAAGCTATTAGATGAATCTAATGCAAGAAGTGTAAATTATTTCAATGTCATTATCAAAATTAGAAGTACAAAAAATATACACAAAAAATAAATAAATAGACAAGAATTTACAACATTTGTTTGTGAGTTTTACTTTCTTGAAAATCCTATAATTCATTTATTTTTTGTATTATATTTTATATTTAGCTTATGTACTTTTTTATTTATTTATAGTTTTTTTTTTTGTTTTCTTTAAAAGTTTATTTTTAAAAATTAATTAATAAATAAATAATCATTTTCTATTTCAAATAATTGCATTTTTGTTTTTATTTTTTGTTTTTATCTTAAAGTAATTTTAGTTTTGGGCAATTACTTTTTTTTTTTCCTTTCTATATATTGTAATTTTTGTGCATTTTAAGTGCATGATGTTTTTGTAACGATCCCGGTTTTGACCTGTCTCTTTGTGGTGTTCCGGGCTTGGGTTGGTATGGTTTTGAACGGTGTTATGTATCTTAGTTCCCTATATTCCCCTTAATTTGGTTATCAGGTTGTAGCAGTGTGTTTGGAATAGGTAATGTCTCATGTTTGTATCGGGTTGTAGCGAATCTTTCATGTTTTGCCACTTCACTGACTATGTTGGGGATCGAGCTACCTGGTCAGCTCGTGGGGGTCGAGGGGGCAGCGCTCCTTGGCGGGTCCGAAGGCAGCGCCCTGGCGGAGGTTGAGGGACAGCGCCCCTGAAGCAAAAATACAAAATGCATTCGAAGTTGCTTGTTTGCTCAAGCGGCCATTTATGTGCTCGGGCGGAGAATGTTTGATTATAGAAGTTTGATATGTCTGCAAAAGTACTGGGAAGGTGTATTCGACGCTTGAGCGGGGCTTTCTACGCTTGAGCAGACCATGTTATATCAGTTCATGAATCTGATATTTCAAATCACTTTTGTATATATCTCTCTCTCTAAAAATATTTTCTCTCCATTTTCTTTATATTTTTCTACACAAACTAGATCAAAAATCTTGATTTCTCAAGATCCATTTGAGTTTTGCCATTGTTCCTTCATCAAAGTGGGTTATCATCTCGAGGACTTCATTGTGTGCAGTGAAGATCGAGTTTAGGCATTGTTGATTTTGGGAGTTTCATCTTATTTCTTCTTCAAAACTTGAAGTAGGGATTTTCTTTGAGTTATATATATATGCAGTGGCGGAGCCAGGAATTTAATATAGGGGGGGCACTCATTAATTACAATCTCAAATTTTTTCTTTCCCAATCAATCAATAACAATCACCACCCACCACCCTGATCTTTAATATATCGGGTTTGAAAGATAACAACAAAATGCAACATCTTTACACTTGTTATACTATACTCCAACCAATTATAAATTCACTAACCAGCCCATTTTAAATCGCCGAAGTTTTTTCAAATGATTTTTTTGGAAAATTATGATGATGGTTGATAGGACCTTTTGTTTTGCCTTATGATATGGTCAATTCGCATTTGCATTATAGTTTTATATTCCAGTCGTAGTAGTCCATCCGTATCCGGAAGGTCTACTGAAGTTGATTTCTTGCTCATTTCTTTTTTTTTTTTTTGAATTAATTTTTTTTTTTTTCTTTGAAAGAGAAAAATTTTTTTGATTTTTTTACAAACAACAACAAACCAAAATCCCTAATTAATATATAATCACACCCCATTATTTTTATTCATTTTTTTTTATCAAAAAATCTTTTTTATTAATAAATAATAACAAATAAAAAAAAAAAAATCAAACTTAACAAATAAATATAATTAAATTAATATAATTTTTTTTTATTTAAAAAAAAAAAAAAAATAATAAATAAACATGTAAACAAACAAGAGAAGAAAAGGTTCAGGTGGTGTGTGTGGTCCAAAATTTTTGTTTTCCTAATTTGGTGAATTTCATGAAAAGTACAAAAAAGAAAAAGAAAAACAAAAGAAAAAAAAAGAAATATGACTGAGTAAATAAATGAAAAAAAAAAATAAAAAAAATAAAGAAATTTTTTTTTTTTTTTTTATTGCATGTGTTGGATTAGATTGAGGATATTATTTGGAATTATTTTATGTGTATCTAGGTTTGTTTTAATTTTTTGGTTTTTTTTTATTAGAATTATTAATTAATGGATAAAAAATTAAATAAATTTATAAATATTATAGGGGGGGAGGGGGAGGGGGGGATATTATATTAATCCAATTGATATTGATATAACTATACTAATTTATATATAATACTATTTACTATTAGTTATATTTATCTATCAAACATGACCTTAGAGACCTTACTTATTTAATTAAAGTAATTGGTGTTGTGTGTAAAAAAAAATGTGTGTTAATTAATATTTGGAATTGGGATTTTGATTTGGATTTTAAAATAAAAAAATAAAATAAAAAAAAAAAAAAAAAATGTGGGGCGTGTGTGTGTGTGTGTGTGTGTGATATATGTTTGCAAGATCTAAATGATTTTCGAAATCATCCTTTGATAGCTTTTGAAAATTGATTGTTGATTCAAGAAGTTGAGCGATTTTGAAAGTGAATTTGTCTCTTATTCTTTTAAAATGATCTTATGAGTTTTGATTTTCATTGATTGAAGAAAAGATAATTTTGGAAAGTTTTTTTTTTTTCAAAAGATTTGAGTTGTATAGTTTTGGTGAGAAAACCTAGAAATTGGAGATTTTTAAAAGAGATTGAAAATCCATGAATTATATTGTTATATTTATTTTGTGTGTCAAAATAAATAGATGTTTGGAAATTTTCTTATTTATATTTATATAAATGATGAATTTTATGGAATATGAGAATTGTTGTTCATTTTGAAAATTATTGTTCAAAACGTTGAAATAGTCTTGAAATAACTAATTGTTAAGGATACTTGAGAAGAGGGAATTGTGTTATTCCTTAGATGATGAATTGGAATAAAAATATTTATATTCATCTTGTGAAATTGGCATATCAATTTATTTAATTACATTAAACTTTGAAAGTTGTTTTGAAAACTTGCATTAAGAAAAGAATGTTGAGAAACAAGTTTTCATGGAATGGTTTTGTGATAAATACGTTGGTAAGTCTTGATAGGTAGTGTAAATGATATTGAATAAGTTGACCTGAGAGTCCAGGATGAAAGACCGAAAACCCGCGCGGATAGGTGTCGAGCCTTCCGGTTAACACCGGTAAAAATGATAATTTGGTAGTACTTGTATAGTCTACTTACAGACACCAACTTAGGGATTACCAGAGTCGTATTTACTGCCCTTGAAATAAATTGTTAAGTTTTGAACAATTGAAATTGCATGACATCATTGAGCATGATGGTTTTCAAAAGATGAAAAATGTGATTTATCTTCAAAAAGGATATAGCATAGCATGTGTATTTCATCTTTTGAGACTTATATAAAATGTATATACTTTGTAAAGAATTTTCTACTGGGCTTTATGTTCACTATACGGGATTTTTGTGTAGGAAAGGATGCGGTGATTCCGTCTAACTAAAGGCGAGAAAATGTGTGTTGAGAGTACAAAACTCTCATTCTGCTGTGACTCTATCTATAAGCCAAGGGCTGTATTTGTGTACGTTTGAATAACCATTTTATGTAACCAGGTTTAAGCTTTGGAAACTTGTAAACCCTTGAGGGTATTTATTATTTTGTTTTTGATTTACTGTTCTATATGTTTAGATTCATATAATGCAAGTATTGGGATGTTATTCTGGTTTTCCTCTAAAGAGCCGTGATTGTTATATTATTATTATGTTAGAAATTTGGGGAGTCACAGTTTTCACTAATACACTCGGAGATGTACTACGAAAAAAATATCATGCGAAAATCAATAAAGAAAAACAAATAAAATAAAATAATACGAAAAATGTGGAGTAAAGATCAAAGGTCAAAACTCTCAAAACAAGCAAGCAAGCAAGCAAACAAACAAACAATCAAGTAGAATATAATTTTTAACAATAGACATTTGGAAATTTGCAACAATTTATAGCTTTCTTTTTTGCTAAGAAAATTTATTTGGTACTAGCTAAATAAAATGTTTTTAATATATATATGCATATATTTAATTTGAAATTAAAACTATAGTAAATTTATGTAAGTATAATTGCTAACCACATTTTTTTTTACTTAATGTATAATATTTATATTGACTACTTTTTTCAGGTTTATTTTTTTTAAGTATTTATATAAAAGTAAAAAAATATCGTTAGGAATAATTTTTTTCTTAATTTAGTTATAAATTTTGCCCACACATTATTTTTAAATTTTGAATAAAAGCAAACATAAAATAATTAATTGAAGATATGCTGCATTTGTTATATTTCTTTTTTTGTGTGCAAAAAAATTAAAAATTAAAAATCGCAATTCACATATATACAAATAATTAAAAACACAATCCGTGCATAGCACGGGTAGAATACTAGTTAGGTATATATACTATATAGAGATTTAAGTTTTAATTTAACGGATGAGAATTGATTACTCAACATCTTATGGTTATTAAATTCAGGTTATAGGCAAGTCAATAACAAGTTCATGTTAATGTGACGACACAAATTTTTACGTGAGTCAAATGTGTCCATTTCGAATTTCGCATATTCAATGCAAATAGAACTTGTTTAATATTCGTGTTTTGGAATCGTGTCATATTCAGAAAATGATTAATCATAACCCTCTAATTACATTAAAATCGTTCCACCCCTATTTGACCATTGGGTATTAAATTTGTACGTTACACAGATCGGATCGGACGGTTAGAAGATGGATAGCATACTTGTAACATCATTTATTGCAGTGATTGTGAGATTAGCGACTAAAAATGAAACGAAAAAGGCCAAAAAGACATAATGTAAATTTATCTACACTTCTTTTGTCATTGTGAAAGTAAATAACCATTATCTCAGAAAAAGGAAAAAGAAGTAAATGCATTGCTGGCATTAGTAATTGAGTGGTTCAATAAATATTATTTGCATTGTTGCAAGGGTCATTAATGAGTGAATGAGAATGGTCTTTGTAACGGATTATCTCATTATTGGGGGAAAAAAAAAAAAAAAAAAAATTAAGAACACAGAGATAGATTAACATAATATAAATTTTTTATGGTAAATATTAACAGGTGTCCCTCATACCTTATTGAATGTTGGGATTAGTGTAAAAAAATATTTTGAAAATGGTGAAAAACTTAAAAAAGTGTTTTAAAATGAGAAAAAAGTATCATAAAAAGATCTTCTTAACAAGTTCCTCTAGGATATAAGTAAATGATAAAAAAATTAAAAAAAAATATGATTTTTTTTCATTAAATTCAATGCACTGTTACTGAAATCAATGTACTTTTTAAATTTTTTATATAATTTGAAGACACTTTTGTGCACACTTCTCAACATTAAACAATGCATGGAGCACTTGTTAGCATTAATGAATTTGACTTCTCTCACATTCACAATCTAATTTGAGAGAACATTTGGGCTTAGTGGGTCTATTGTGAGCCCAATCTTAATGATTCAAATCATTCACTATTTAGTACTTGTAGAGAAAAATATTCATGAAAAAAAATCAAGATAATTGAATTTCGGTAGGTATATATTTGAATCATATTTATTTTTAAAAATAAAAATAAAAAATAGATGGCAAATATAATTTAAAAAATAACTGTTCATTTCTTAAAGACAAATGTGATTTAAACATATGGCTATCAAAGTCTAATCATTTTGATTTTTACATGAATATTCTTATCAATAAATTCTAAAAAATGAACGGTTTGAATCACCAAGATTAGACTTATAATGGGCTCACTAAACCCAAATGATCTCTTAAATTAGATCCCTAATAAGAGAGAAACCAAACCCTTTACTTTTTTTTTATTTATATGAGGCGGTCTCATTTTTTTGTAAGTCACATAGTTATATTATGCAAGTAAAATAACTGAATTATTTGTTAATGTGGTCTCATATGAAACCCATACCAATGAAAGATGAGATTACACTATTTATTAGCTTAGGTATCATGTAGGATTCATGCCAAAAAGATGAGAGTACACTATTTATTGTGGGGTTATCATGCAGGATTCTCGCCAATGAAAAGATGAGATTAAACTATTTATTAGAGTGGGTGTTATGTGGAGTTTCTTATTATTGAATGATGAGATTACTGTAATCTGTGGCACTGCATAGTAACTATAGTTCAGGACGGTCAATATTTAGGTGAAATTTTCTTATCGAATTAATAATATCAATTTTATTATTTTATTTTTTTGCATTGAGCATCGATATTCCTAAATTCTGATAATGCATGAAGCGATTTTGAATTTATTTTTTTAATCGATTCAATCACAAAAATACAGAGATAAATACTTTTCAATTCCTAAATACTTATAATGTGTCATTTGTTTAAAACTTTAAATATATTTAATCGATTCATTAAGTAAATAAATACTTTTCAATTCCTAAATTAACAAAAATACAAACAAAAAAATTTAATAAATACTAAGACTTCAAAAATAATGAATTATAGTTAAGATTATATATAATAAAAGTTTAATAACTTGGATTACAGAGATAATAAGATCAAGTAATTAAGATTAATAATTTATTATATCTATTAATATTATCCAATTATTAGATTATATATATGTATTATAAATATAATATATGTTAAAGCAGTTAATTTAGGTTTAGCTCGATACACAAAGTAATTGAACAAAAATAAAAAAAAATCAAATTAAAAAATCGCACAAACTAATTATTATTAAAACAAATCAAATATGACCAATTCAGTGTAGTTTAATCGATTTAGTCGATTTTTAAAATTTTTCTTACATCTCTAATTGCAACCAAGTATAGAAAGATTGGAGAAATTACACTCATAAGCCACGTTTGTTTGGCGGATTAGATTGGATAGGATTATTAGTGAGAGAATGATTAGTGAAGAGATTATTAATGTGTGAATTGTTACTGAAGAGATTAGGTAAAAGTGTGTTTGTTTTGATGATATCGTGTTGAAGATGGTTAACGATGAGATTGTTAAATTATTTTTTTTGTAAATCTAAAAAAAATATTTTATATATTAAAAAATATCTAAAACAAATATAAAATTTTCTTTTAACAGGTTGCAATTCCTCTTCCCCCCTCTCCAAAAAAAGAAAAAGAAAAAAATATTGTTCTGGTCAACTGGCTAGTCAATTAGTCGAGATGTTCGGGAGGATGTCCAGATAGGCGAGCGGGTAGACCCAATCTCCTTACTACTTTCCTAATCACACGCTGTTCTCAGCCAAGCTAATTTCCCTACTGAGTGAGATTAGTAAGCCACTCACACTATCAGATAGCTCTTCTAAATCATCACAAAACATGCTATGAGTGGAACCCACAGTCATCCTACTCTAGTCCAACCGCTCACGCGGCCAAACAAACGAAACCATAGTTTGTTTCTTGAGTTAATTTAGGTTTTGTAATCTTAATTGTTAAATTTTTATTTTTATTTTATTTTTTTATTTTGGAATTTTTATAAAACGTCATTTACAGATTGAATTGAAATCTATAGATAAAATAATATATTCGCTCCCTTGAAATTGACTAAAAATTTAACATCCAATTAGATTGGTCATTATCTTTTGTACGTTTAATAATACTAAAGTTATATATATATATTGCATTACCCATCATTTTATATCAAAATTCATTCTATATATCATTATTATTATTTTTTAATGGTCAAACGAAAATAATTATTGCGCCATCTAAAATGTATTGTAACTACACAAAATTCAAATAAAAAAAAGGGCAAATTACATATATCTCCCTCAAGGTTTAGTTAAATTACAGATACTTTTTTGAGATTTCGAAAATTAAAGATATTCCCCTGAGGTTTATATTTTCATAACAAATTATCCCATGAAGTTTATATTTTTATAACAATTTAACCCCTAATTCGTTATGTAAATAGTACTTTTAGGGAGTATCTATAATTTCTCAAATCTCAAAGAGATATCTGTAATTTTGCTAAACCTCGAAGGGGTGTATGTAATTTGCCAAAAAAAAAAAATGTTAAAAGACACCAAACACTTTTACAAATAATATATTAACATATTCGTAGGTTTTGAGTGGGCCTACTCCAATTGATGCGATGCGATGGATAATGCTTGTGTAGATTAATAAAAAAAAATGAAGAATTCCTTAAAAGTTCTGTTACGGTTGTCTGTAAAGATGGCTGAATTATAAATTGAAATAAAAATTTTAAAAAATAAATAAAAAAATATATATACTTATTGGTACATGCATATATATATATATATATATATATTTCAAAATATCTATCTGTGGGAGCCGAATATCGGTACATGCAGAAAAGCCGAATGAATCTGAAGAAAATCAGGATATATATTATATTCGACTCTGTCCTAAACGATCCCGAAGCTGAATAGATTAATCGGCCATAGAACCAGTTGAACAAAAAGCCGAGTGGGAATTGACATACAACAGAAGGGCCGAATGAGTAATCATGCGATGGATTAAGAGTGGGCCCGACCCTAGGCCCCAGAAACGAATATAAATAGAGGAACATCAACCAAAGAGAGGTATGTGAGAACAGACCCAAGAAATTTAAGACACAAGCAAACGAGATACATATACTAACTTGTCCGTCGGAGTGCTAATTTCGGCACCCCCGACCGAAGTGTTAATCCCCTTTTCAAGTGGCAATCAGAGGATTCGGAACGTCATTTAGGATCCAAGAGTATTTCCAAACCACTTCTCCACAATTGGCGCCATCTGTGGGAATACTCAAGTATATCCATGGCGAGCGTAACAGAAAATCTTTCGATAATCGGTAACGAAACTACACCAAGAGACATGCTTGGATCGGAGAACATCGCCGTACGACGGGCCTTAAATTTCGACCCAGTAGCTCAGACCATACCCTCAACTTCAGTGCATGAGACAATGCAGACGATTATGGATCAAGCAAAGCGAAATGAGCAGCGGTTGGAGAACATGATGGCTGAGAATGAGCGCCTGTGCCAAGATTTGGCCTTGGAGGTGGCAAAATCTCAGCAGGTCGGATGCCAAGACCGGGGTCGATCTTTGGGAAAGAAGGATAGTCAACAATGTCGACTCTAAAAACGCGATAATTACAAGAATGCATCGAGGTAGCTAGCTCATCTGAAGGAAGTCCATATGTACGGCATAAACGAGGGAGAAGCGATGATTCGGATGAGGAAGATAAAAACGACCCTTTCGTGTGAGGAATTACGAGGGTTGTGCTATCCAAAAAGTTCAAGGCACCGTCATTCACCCTCTACGACGAAAAATTGGACCCCACTGATCACAATCGTCATTATAAGCAAGCGATGACGCTCCATGCTAACGACGAAGCCCTGTGATAACCCTGTTCTGTATTATGCTAATTGGTCCTTATTATAAATGTGATTATGTGATTGATATGATTTTGTGTGCCATTATGTGAAAATATGTGGTTTTTGAATTTCTATCTGTTCACCATAGGAATATCTGTTTGATTTTCTACTTTGGAAATTAAATTAAAGGCCTTATCGACCACGAAACCCGAAATTGATTACGCCATTGTGATTGACATAATTTTTAGAGCCTGCGGTGAAATTTAATTGAAAATTGATTTGGATCAGATTAAATTGATTTAATTAATCAATTAAGTGCTCAAATATTTAATATTTATAATTTTGATTAGTGAAGCTATATATAAAGGGCCATATACACTCTCATTGGTTTCTTTTGAGCTCAAAATCTGAGTTATACATTTGTGAGGGTGAGAAGGCCGGCTATAGAGAGAGAGAGAGAGAGAGAGAGAGGAAAGAATTGTGCAATTTTGCTCAAGAAGCTTGGTGATTTTGAAGGCACACTCAAGAATTTACCATAAATTGTGAGAATTAAGGCTCCTAGGTGAGTAATCAACCATTAACTCATGGATTTTAGTTTGTAAATTTTGTATTCAAGCTAGTTGGGTAATCAAGAGTAAGAATTGAAATGAAATTGAGTCGATCATGTTGAATTGAAGGTCAATGTATGCATGCATGTAGGAAATTGCTATGAATTTCCATGTTTGGGCATAAAGTATGTAATCCATGTTGATTTTTGATTGAGGTCCATGTATTTGATCATCTCTTCACCAATTAAGTTGAGGATAATGAGTATCTCTCACATGCATGAGCAAATCATGAAAGTGTGAGCTTTGAATATTTGAAATTAGTGTGTTGGTGATGAGTTTGAGTCAATTTGGAACATGCATGTGAGTAATTCATAGAATTGAGATTCATAATGTTGTAAATTAGTATTTGTATCATGTTAGTACATGTATATGTGAAGTTTGAGCTGAAATTATGTGTTTAGAGCCTTTGAATACCAAGTTGAAGCTCAAGAACATGTTCTGGATTTTCTAGAAAGTTTGATGTTTGCTCGAGCGGGGGAACCGCCGCTTGAGCATGGACCGCTCGAGCGTGGAATTCGTGCTCCTAGTATATTTTGTAGACTAGGTGTCTGCTTGAGCGGGTAAGTTCACGCTCGAGTGGGAAGCTATGTAGACATACCTTCAGCTCGAGCGCCCGACTTCACACTCGAGCGTAAATTTGATGCATCCAGTACTTTTGTAGACTCATAGGTTCGCTCGAGCGGGGACCCTGTTTCTGAAAATTTTAAAAAGGCATTCTGTGTTTCGTTTTCTGTTCTCTTTCACTTCTAAGTACTCTTAGGCATACATTGAGCATTGTAATTGAGTTAAAGGGATAAGAATAAAGCCTAAAGAGGAATATGTAAATTAAAGAACGGATTGAATCATTTGTGACCCGAATGTGTTATGTGATGTGTAGGGTTGAGCTCCAGGGCAAATCAACCAACCGGTCACTGTGAGTAATATCTTGACAAAGATATCTGAAATATATTGTTGTCCAATTGCTTATTTCTATGTAAGTTTATAAGTTTGTTAATTTGATTGGTGGACAATGTTTGCTACGCCAATTGAATAGGCCAAAGGCCAGTTTGACATAAAAGAATGAATAGGCCAAAGGCTAGTTTGACATGAAAGTATGGATGGGCCAAGGGCCAGTTTGACATGAATGTATGAATGGGCCAAATGCCAGTTTGACACGAGTGAATGAATGAATAGGTTGAAGGCCAGTCTGACATAAATGAATGAATGGGCCAGAGGCCAGTATGATGTGAACGATAGAATGAATGGGCCAGAGGCCAGTACGAATTGAACGATAGAATGAATGGGCCAGAGGCTAGTACGATCTGAACGATAAAATGAATGGGCCAGAGGCCAGTATGAATTGAACAATAGAATGAATGGGCCAGAGGCCAGTACGATCTGAACGATAGAATGAATGGGCCAGAGGCCAGTATGATCTGAATAAAAGAATGAATGGGCCAGAGGCCAGTCTGACATGAATGAAAGACAAATAGACCAGAGGCCAGTTTGACACGAATGGATTGGGCCTAAGGCTGTCCGATATATATTGTTCTAATGCATCTTCTTCAATTGATATTATTCACTGACCTTTCGCTCACGCTCATTCATGTGTTTGTAGGTGAGCCAAGAGAGGTCTAGACCCAGCCTCAGTGAAGTCTGTGTGGAACAACCAAGGTTTTAAAGAGTCAGCTCTTGCGTCTCACGCATGAGACTCGTCTTCGCCCTTTTGTCATGTATTTATATTTTGTTATGTTGGTGAAGACTTTGAATCTGTTGTATATAGTTTTCATGGGTTGACTTAGACTTAAATGATCCTATCTGTATAGAACCTCATGCTACTATATTTTCTGAAGTGAATTACTAACATGTGTGTGTATGGTTTGTTATGATGTGCCATGTAAGCATAGCTCTATGGACAAGGTTTTGAATTTTGCTTCCGTTTGGCCCCTTTACTCTGACGAGTTATGTCCGGTTTGGTTTGAGGCTGTAGGTAATCTCATGATTACTGGCCGGTTATGTCCTTAACCCTTGGGGGTGGGTTCGGGTCATGACAAGCCCTCATGTGTCGAATATTTCCAAACAGTCTGGGACCACTGGCCGTGAGGTGGTACTATAAACTGGAGCCGACGTTGATTAAGAGCTCCCACTAACTCCAAAAGTCATTCAGGGTGAGATTCATCACTAATGAGGTCCAGCCGAAGCAAGCCGACTCTCTTTGGGCCATGCAAATTAAACCTGAAGAAACTCTTCGTGAATATTCGGCCCTCTATTGGGTGTGCTTTAATATGGTAGATGATGCTTGCAATGACTCCATGGCCATCACCGTCTTTAAGATGGGGTTACATCCTGATAGTCTCCTCCGTAGTTCATTAACCAGACGGCCCCCCAAAACCGTTTGGGCATTAATGAAGAAGGTCGAAGAATACTGTAAAGTGGAAGACGATGCCCGGACATGTCGAGAATTGTTCAGCCGATTAGCGTCGTGCCATCAAGAAGCCCCAAGCGGCAGAATCAAGCTAAACGAGACAAAAGGCATGACTCGCGCTGATTAAATGACCAATGTTCGCAACGAGCTAACGAACAGTATCAAGTGGATAGCAGGCGCACAAGGCGCTCAAGCAGGAAATACAAGGATCTAACAGAGCCGATCAGTAAGATTCTGTCGAAAGTTCAACACATTTCGTTCTTCAAGTGGTCGCCCAAGATGACGAGACCTCCCAATGCAAGAAGATAGGATAAATGGTGTGAGTATCATAAAGACCACGATTACGACATCGATAGTTGTTATGCATTAAAGGATCACCTGGAAGAATTGGTGCAAGACGGTCGTCTTACGCAACACGTCCGAAAGAATAATTCAACAAATACAGTAGCTCTACAGCCGGAGTCACTTTCTTTTAGTGTAATTCATATGATATACAGCTTGCCGGCGTCATCCGAGGTGTATATAATTCAGTTGCAGTTTAGCCCCCATAGCCCAATGATGCCAGCGAAATGGTTCCATGACACTGGAAGGATTAGTTTCGATGATAGTGACTTAGTTAGAGTAACTCACCCCCACATTGATCCCCTCGTCATCAAGCTACACGTAAACAGATTCACCATTGAGCATGTTCTCATTGACCATGGCAGCACTTCGAAAATAATGTATTACAAAACTTTTGTCAAACTTGGCCTTACCAATTCAAACCTGTCTCCGGCTGATTACTTGTTATTTGGCTTCATTGCTAACCCAGAGTATCCTTTGGGCAAAATCACACTACCAGTACGGGCCGGCACCAAATCAGTAGATGTAGAATTTCTGGTTGTCAAGCTTCCCTCGCCGTATAATCTCATCATGGACAGAACTTGGTTACATACAATGCAAGCCATGCCAAGCACCTACCATCAACTATTTCGTTTTTCGACGGAGTACGGTATCGAACAAATTTGTGGCTCTTAGAAATCAGCACATGCATGCTATCTTCTTGCTACAAAGAGACCAAGGGAGCTAGAAGTGCATTCAATTGAGGTACTGGATAGAGAGAGCCTCGAAGACGTTGGGAAGATCCCAAGTGAAAAGGCAACTGAAGCCTTGGATCGGGTTTAAATTGATGGAAGTCTCGACAAGTTCTTCATGATTGGTGCTTCCTTGGATAAAGTTAAAAGGCAGGAGTTGGTATCCTTCTTACTCGGCAATATATATGTGTTTGCATGGTCCCCATACGAGATGCCAAGAGTAGATCCATCTGTGGTCCGACACCGCTTAAACGTTGATTCATAATGTAAGCCAATTATTTAGAGAAGTCGGCGGTCAGACGCGGAGCATACTTCGGCTGTTGTTAAAGAAGTAGATCAGTTACTTGACGCTGGGGCGATTCGCGAAGTAACCTGTAGACACCCCATTTTTGACCGTCCTCAAGACTTGGACGTCACCATTTGAGCACTCGGTGATCACCCATGTTCGTGTTCGTTTTGAGTTCTCGGAGGTCTCGACAACGCGCCTTGCCTTAGGATCTCTCAACTCGACTGTTTTGTGTTTGATTTTGCACCAAACACTTGTGTTTTTGCTTCTGAGGGTATAGAGTAGCTCATCAGCTACCCCTGACACCCACCGGCCCTGGCTTGAGGCCATCGGCCGTGTATTCTTTCTACCGGCCATTGGTGTGATATACCATTGGCCGGTCGGCATCTTGTGTGGTCGGCCGGCCATCTGTTTGGCCGATGGCATCCTTTTATGGCCGACACCACCTTTTTGCCTTTTGTAGGCATAATGCATGCCAGCTGTGCCAGCTGGAATGCACGGACCCTGTCCCCCATGCACGGGTGTGGCTGTTTTGAACCTTTGCGCCCTTTGCTCAAGCTTCTTGAGAAAGCTTGACCCTTTGTCTTAGCTTCCTCAAGAAGCTTGCACCCTTTGGGTTAGCTTCCCTTGGAAGCTTGACCGCTTGATCCCTTTAGGATAGCTTCTCTTGGAAGCTTCAAGCCTTTACCTTGTCTATATAAGGATACCTTCCTCCTCCTTTGGGGGAGTTCAGCAAAAACCAGAGCAAAATACATATATATATATATATCTGATATACACTTTCTCTCTTTATAGCTCTCTCTCTCTCTTCATTGTGTGTGTGTGTTTAAGGGCCAAAAGGGTGATTTCTTCTTAGTTTTGCACTAAGACACACACTACTACACCATACTTAGAATTTGGGAGGCATTGAGGGTTTGTTCTTGAGGTTTTGGACTGATTTTGATCAGAAGAAGGGGGCTACACTTGTTGTTCTTTAAGGGTTCTTCAAGGGTAACACTTTTACTTTATATTCCCCAATCTTGCACTAGTCTCTAACCTATCTTGCTTACGGTTTTAGACTTTGTGTATAACTGAAAAAAGTCTTATATTTGCGTGCTCAAAATACTTCATTAAGGTTGTTTTGGTGTTGGGGGTCGACCTCCCCCTCTTAGGCCTTGTTTGGCCCTTTTGGTGCTCCCTTTGTTAAGCTTTGGTTACTGTTGTGTGCTGACCTTCTCACCACTGAAATCCAGTGAATTTTCAGTGGTGAAGAAGGAGTTTTGAAGTCTTGTATAGGGGAGGGACACCCCTCTTCCTTTGTCTCTCTTTTGTGCATGTTCTTGGCTCATAAGGGTAGCATGCATGATTAGTTGTTCTTGACTTCATTTAAGAGGTTTTTGGGTGTTGTTGGCTCACATTATGCCTCTATTTTTGTTCAGATTAATGGCCCCTTTCATGCTTAATATACTTGCTTTGTATTCCTCTCTTTGGCCTATAAATGCATCATGCATGTAGCCTACCATGCTCTCATGTTTTGGCCTAACTTTGTGAAGTTCTTAGCCATGTCTTACCATGCTTGAGGTCTGTTAGGTACTGTTTTGACCGTATTCGCCATGTTTGGTATAGCCTCTTTGCATCTTGGCTTGTGAGCCTTGAGGGTGTGAGTCATGAGCATGCTTGAGTTGGGTGGTTTCAGTGATTTGGAGTCATTTCCCATGCTATTTCAGTCCATAACCCATGCTCGTATGATTGCATTTATCATCCCTTTCATGTCTTGAAGAGTTGTTTTGTTGTGCCTTGAAATGAGCATTGTGCATGCTTAAGTGTTTAAGTCTTTGGGGTTGCCATATCAATGGGTTTTGGGGGCTCATTTTGCATGTTGAAACTCTGTTTTTTGGTTGCTTAGTCCATGCCATGTGTGATTGGGGTAGGTGTAGAGTAATGCTTCACTTGGTGGCTTTGCATGCCTTTTGTTTTGGACCCATTCCCTGGCATGATTTGACCATGTTTCATGTATGTCCTAGTCGTATTTTGGCCTGTCCCTAGACTGTTTTTAGTCATCTTGGCCTTGTGGGGTTTGTTTGACATGACCTTAGCTCAACCATCTTGACTAGCTTTGAACCCTGGACCAATTGGCATGCTTGTCTGTTTGACCTCTTGGCCCCTTTTGCACCACCTTTGGCCACTGTTTTAGGGTGTGGCTGAGGCCTCCCATTTCAATCTAAGTCCATTCATGTACATAGTTTTATGTTTGACTTGTTGCCTCTCGTTGCATGCTTGCATTGTAGCATGTTTGCATCACATGTTAAATTGCATTGTATTGTATTGCCTCTTGCATGATTAGCACGTTGCATGCTTGCATAATAGATTGCATTGCATTTGGCATGTTTTGCATCTTAGCCTCATGTTGCATTCTTGAGCCATGTTTGTATACATGCATTGCATTGCTTGATTTGGGGTGTCAAACTAAGCATGGGGATGAGGGGCGTTCGTACTCAAAGTGACGTAACGCGCCTCAATCCTCGGTCGCCAATGCCCTTGACCTCAAACATGATAGGGCATAAGGCACTGATCTCTTTTGCTGCATGCATTTTACATTGAATGGCAAACTTGGCCTCTTAGGCCATCATGCATCAAAATGCATAATTGATGGCCCGAGGGTCGAGGGTCATGCTCCCTTGAGTCCATTGCATGATAGGGAGTGTGGCCATGCTCACATTCGCTTGAAAATTCCATGCCATACACTACTTGCCCTCTGCTGCTGTCAACTGTAGGATTCTGCAGGAAGCAATGGTCGGTCGGCCACCTACAGTGCCAACCAACCATCAGTGTTTGGTCGGTGGTCCAACATTTAGCCGATAAGCCCATTCCCATGGCCGGTGGAGTTTAATTGTGGCCGGTGGCACTCCAAAGCACTCAGGAGGAAGTTCAAAGCAGTTCTGGAAACTTTCATAATTTTCAGAAGAGCAAGGCAGTGTAAACAGAGGCAACAGTGCTATGGCAACGAGTTTCCGAGCGGGGCGAGTTAAGCATGCATTATCCCCACATTCCGAGGCAGCATTACGGCCACCTTCTTTCTACATTTAATTTGTTAATTAATTAGAAGTTCTGTAATAATTAATTTAGCAGTATTCATTTGGTTGTGTAATATTTATTCGGACCCTCCGAGCAAGGGCAATTATGTAATAAGTGTGTCTGAGTGTGTGTATGTCTTCCAACCTCCACTTCTTTCTCCCTTTTACTTACCTGCTTTCAATGGTTAGTATTAGGGCATATTTAACTTAGCATACCTTATGCTATGCATGCGTGCATCCATACATTTGTCTTGCATGCACCGGGCTCGGCGTATCATACTAACTGCATTGTATTACAATTCCAAGTTGAATACATGTTAGTTGTAGCATCATCATATGCCATCTTAGAATAGCCGAGCCTATCATAGTTGCATCTTGCATGTGTTGCATTAGCCATCTTTTGCATATGATTACTAACTAGTTTCTGTTTTGGCTTGGAGTACTCGGTAAGCATTTATGTTTTAGCATCCTTGCATGAGTGTGAGTGTTGCCATGATAGCATGCTTACCATGAGGCTATGTGCTTATGTGATATAACTGCCTGAATGCCTGTGGGTGAAGGTTGAGTTATTTAAATTGGAACAATACATTGAATGCGAGTTTTAAGCCCATTTGAGAGTGGCAAAACCATATTTTCTAAGCCCACTCGAGGGTGGCAAAATCTGCATCTTAGCCTACTTGCGGGTAACACCATCAAATCATTTTCAAATAAACAAACATGAAATGTTTTGTTCCAATTTAGGCGACTTAGTCTATACTTGTTTTCTGTGCGCATCACATAGTAAATCTAGGCTAATAACCAGAATAAGAACGCATAACGTTTTCAAAACAAGATATCATGGTTAGTAGAGGCCGATCTTTGATCGGGCGAGCGGGGGAGCTCATAACTGACCTTTCCCAATCGTACCCAAGTTCCCGAGCCGGGACAACTTTGGCGATGACGAACACGTGGCCTTAGGCAAACGAGTCAGGGTTTCCTAAATTCTCCCAAAATAAAATATTTAGGTGGCGACTCTGTATCTGGCAAAGCAGTCCATGTTTGACACTTCTTTTCTAAAATCTGTTTTCGAAAACGATTTGCTAGAGTTAGACTCTTTGGTTGATTATAAGAACGACAGTATGCCAAATTAGAAGACGATGTCAAGAGAACTAGGGGAAAATAAAATGAGGCAGGCCTTCATTGCACAATAATAACAACACACACACAAATTGAGATTTACCGACTGATCGATGAGATGAGAGGTGTAGGAGAGTGTGACTACCTTTTTTTTTGACTTTTGGAAGACTTGTTTACTTGGTTTGGTTTTAGGCGGTGTGAGGGAAAAGGTGCAAAAGAAAATTCTCAAAAGAGAGAAGTCAGAACCAAAACAATACGCACCAAAACAACCAAAATCAAAAATCAAAATATTTTAGTCTTAAAACTCAAAAATGTTTTCATGTTTGTTTTCTCACTATATTGAGGCTTCCTTTTTGCACTTGCTTCTTTACCTCTCTTGTATGTCGATTTCTTGTGTAGTATTTTTGGCCTATGTATAAAATGATTTGAGCTCTGTCATAAACTATAAAGTGGCTTATTTTGAGCCCTTATTCAACATTTTTGAAGGACTCATCACTGTTTGAGGCTTCCATTTGCCACTTGCCTTTACATCCCTCTTTTGGCCTTATTTTTGCATGATTTGTTAGCCTCTTGTGCTTCTGTTTTTGGACTCTGGTCCAAACTATAAATGGCCTTATTTTTACCCCCTCTTCATGTTTCATTAAGGGTATTTTACTGTTTGAGGCATCCTTATTGTACTTTGTGTTTAAACCTCTTTTTTAGGCCTTATTTTGCATAGTATTTCAAGCATGCTTGTGCACTGTTTTGGGTTTGATCATAAACTGTAAAAGGTCATATTTTGGGCCCCTCTTCAACATTGTTGAAGGGCCTTCATCTGTTTGGGGCCGGAAGCCATCACTTCCTTCTTTGTCTCCCTTTTGGCCCATTTCTTGCATCATAGTTTAGCCATACTTGTGTATATTTTTGTGGCTTGTCATAAACTGTAAAATATCATATTTTGGGTCCCTCTTCAACATTGTAGAAGGTCACTTCTCTGTTTAGGGCCAGAAGCTGCTATTTGCTTCATTATCTCTCTTTCAGGGCCATTTTTGCATGCTAGTTTAGCCTCATTTGTGTTCACTTTTTGGCCTTGGTTAAAACTGTAAATATGCTTTTTTTTGGGCTGTCTTGATTCTTTCTTCACACTTCATGTTCAAATAATGCATGCGTTGCATAGCCATAGGTCATTCCATGCGCCTAATTTCATGTTTCGGGTCTCATTCCATGCTTCGGGTGCCATGCTTTCATGTTTCGGGGCTGTTTTGCATCACCTTTTGCTGCTGAAATTTTCATACTAGTATGCCATATTCCATGTTTTGCCATGTCTTGTTAGAGTGACATTTCGTGCCTTAGGGTCGGTCCTCGATTTGCGTGCACGCGTGCACGCATCTCGAGTGGCTCATTTTCATCTAATGGCCTCTTATGTGAGTGTGGCTGAGGTCCACTTATGTTAGTGTAAGTCCATTATGCATTGTGTATGCCATTTCATCTCATAGCATTGTGTATGCTAGGTTGTATGTTAGCGCATTGTGTATGCCATGTTACCTCGTGCATCGTGTATGCCATTTCATAGCATTTTGCATGTTAGGTTGTATCTTAGTTGCATTTCATGCATGTCATGCATATTGCATTGTGTTTGGGATAGGAGTTAGCCTGAGCACGGGAAACGAGGTACGTTTCGTACTCCGAGTGACGGAACGTGTCTCAATTTCCCAGTCACCGACACTCCGGATCATCCATGATGGAGTTAGGTCTTGTTGAGTTTTCATGTGCATTCATTCCATATTGAATTGTGCAATTTGACTCCTCGACCATCATGCATCGAGATGCGTGATTGGTGGCATAAGGATCGAGGCATGCATACATTTGTGAAAATACATTGCCATGCCCCTTTCCTGCTCTCTGTTGCAGCAAATCAAGAATCAGCAGTCTTCTGGGGCTTGGCGCGCTTTCCAAAAACCATTGCAAAACAGAGGCTAATTGGGGCATCACAGTGGATTTCCGCGCAAAGGCAACCCGGACATGCATCATTCATCATCCGAAGAAGAGTCAAGGCAGTCCCTGGCTTGCATGCCAGTTTATTGTTTTCTTAGTTAATTTGGTAATTGATTAGGATTTTTGTACATATTTGGACTATATTATTTATTTGGACTGTTCTATTCGGGACTGTATTATTTATTCGGACCCTCTACGTAAGGGCATAATTGTAATAAGTGTGCGTGAGTGTGATGTATGTCTTCCAACCCCACGTGTTTCTTCCCTTTTATTTACCAGCTTACGATGGTTAGATTAGGGCATGTTTCAATTAGCATACAGTATGATAGCATGTTTGCATTCATTCATCTGTTTTGCATGCACCGGGCTCGGCGCATCATACTAACTGCATTTGTATTTCAATTCCAAGTTGAATACATGTTAGCTGTAGCATTCCATATGCCATGTTTAGAATAGCCAAGCTTGCTATAGTTTGCATCTTTGCATGTGTTGCATTAGGCATTTCTGTATACTTAGGATCATGCGTGGATTTCTAATCAGTTTCTGTTTTGGCTTGGAGTACTCGGTGAGTTTTATGCTTTAGCATCCTTGCATGCGTGTGAGTGACTGCCATGAATAGCATGCTTACCATGAGGCTATGTACTTATGTGATATAATTGCTTGAATGCCTGTGGGTGAAGGTTGGGTTAGTTGGATTGGAACAAATCATTGACTGTGTGTTTTAAGCCCACTAGATAGTGGCAAAATCATGTTTTCTAAGCCCACCCGAGGATGGCAAATCTACGTCTTAGCTTACCTGCGGGTTGCACCATCAAACCATTTTCAAACAAACAAACATGAAATGTTTTGTTCCAATTCAGGTGACCCAGTCTATACTTGTATGCTGTGCGCATCACATAGTAAATCTAGGCTAATAACCGGAATAAGAGCACACAAAGTTTTCAAAAATAGATATCATGGTTAGTAGAGGCCGATCTTTGATCGGGCGAGCGGGGGTGCTCACGAAGTGACCTTCCCCAATCGTACCCAAGTTCCCGAGCAGAGGCAACTTTGGTGATGACGGACACGTGGCCTTAGGCAACGAGTCAGGATTTTCTAAATTTCTCAAAATAAAATATTTAGGTGGCGACTCTGTATCTGGCAAAGCGGTCTATGTTTGGCACTTCTTTTCTAAAAATCTGTTTTCTCAAAACGATTTGCCGGATTTGGACTCTTTGGTTCAGATTAAGAACCGTGACACAAAATCGAGTCTGAACTGTAGCGAGGTCCCCCCGCGGGCTTGTTACAGGAGGCTAAGGAGAGCTTCTCAGAATTTGTGACTCACTGGAGGGCTAAGGCTTCAATGATGACCCTAAGGCCTACTGACAAGGATTAGATTCGGATGATTGTGCGCAATCTCCAACCCAAACTGATGCAGAAAATGATCGTACTCCCCTTTCCTACCTTTCCAGATCTGCATGAGATACAGATCGAGGATGCCTTGAAGCAAGGCTTGATCGATAATGACAGAGCAACCCCGAAGAACTTTCAACCGCAACACCAATGCAAGCCTGAGCGGCGCTACAACTACAAAAGCCTCCGAAGTGAGCATGGTCACCACCAATCCCCCTCCAAGAACCATGGCAGCCACGCCATTCTTCGGTGCGTCCGGAAGCAATACACAAACAGCCAAATACCTGCCCAAAAACCAAAGAGCCTTCGCTCCACTATATATGCCCATGTCCAAAGGTTTTAATTAGAAAAGGGCACTTGAAGCCCCTAGAGCCGTGGCCATTACCGGAAAGACTTCCTCCTACCCACAACCCAGCCACATATTGCGCATTTCACCAACAGCACAGTCATGACACCGACCTATGCTACCGATTATGTCATGAGATCCAAGATCTCATTGATAACGGGGTGATTATGCCTCCCGAAAAACCCAATGTCACCACAAACCCTCTCCCACCGCACAACCAAGCTCTATCTCCCAAAAGAATCAACTTCATCCAGACTGGGGTCGTGGCTTACTATCCCAGCATATATATCACTCCTTCCCACTACCTAAGCCGGAGGTGTTCCTTCCCGACTGCACTGACTTGTATATGTTGGACATCTCCAGAACCCAACCTAAGCCAATGGTGGTGACTGTCAAAGACAGATGAGGAGAGATTTCAGAGGAGAATAAGATTGTTGAGCCAGAGTCCGAGGAATCTGAGAGTTTTATTGAAAAGGTATACAATCCGAGTGACTACATTTCGTCAGTAGGCCAGGATGGGCCGAATGTGGAATTGCCGACAGAGATAGAGCTGTGTGTGATCCAAGGGGATGGACTTGAACAGAGGGTAGACGATTTGACGGCTGTGGAAGAGGACCTTGCCAACCTCCAGTTTTTTAGGGACCAAGATCTAGGGGATACAGCAGTCAGCTGGTTTGATTATGAGGAGTCGGCAGAGGCTACTAGGTGGTTGGATGATTAACCGGATGTTATGGAAGAATGCCAATCAGAACAAGGCCCGGCAGGGGCAAGAATAACAGTGGTGGCCGGAAGGGCCGAAAACCAGGATACATCGCCGGAGAGCGCCGGTGTCGAGAATCTTGCTCAGGATTGGAGCATTTTGAATATAGGGATTGTTAAACAAACAGCTCTACTGATGCAGTTGGAATAGGAAAGATTTGGGGAGTCTGAGAGAATCAAAAAAGCTAAAGCCCACGTAGGGACAGAAACTGCTGTGTGTGCAGGGACAGAGAATACTGCGAGCATACGGATGGAGGGTACTGCGAGTACGAGAACAGTCGTACCGGAGCCGGACAGATGTCTTTCGGCTGTCGATGGAATGTGGTGGGAGGATGATTATCTATGTCTTGCCCACACGGATGAGGATTGGGGGAGTAACCAACCAGATGATACCTGGTACGTTGGTGAAGTCGACCATATGACTAGGAGTGGACGGTATTTCAAGCTGCTGCATCTAGATCAGCCAGAGGCGTTTGGGAAAGATAAGGAGGCGGAGAAACAGAAAGAGAAGCAACTTGAAGAAGAAGCTGTACTGAAGCAGTTGAAAAAGATACAAGCAGACATCTCCATCTAGGGACTGCTTATGGCATCGCGGGTGCATCGACAAGCTGTCTTATCGGCCATGGACAAGGCCAAGCTCTCAATAGAAACCACACCAGAGCAGCTGGTGGGATTAGTTTTTCCAGGAGGAGCTACCCCGATGTTAACTTTCTCCGACAAGGAATTGCCACCTGAGGGGTCGAACCACAATAAGCCCCTCTATATCTCTGTGGAATGTAGAGACAAATGGATACCCGTAGTACTTGTCGACACAGGGTCCGCCATCAATGTGTGCTCGGCAAGAACTGCATATGCGATTGGTTTAAAGACCTCGGACTTTGTACCGACAGCCCAGGTGATTCGGGCGTATGACAACACGAGCAGAGAAGTGATGGGAACAGTAAAAGTTCAGACCAAGGTTGGGCCGGGACAGCATGAGATAGAGTTCCATGTCTTAGAGGTTCTTGCAACTTTCAACCTACTTTTGGGACAGCCGTGGCTGCATCAGGTGAAGGCAGTGTTATCCACCTTGTATCAGATGGTGAAATACCCCCATGGGAAGGGAGTAGCCATTGTTTTTGGAAATTCGTCGATCCACCCACCGCCAGAAGTATCTACGCTGGTTTTGGAATTGAGCACGGTATGGAGGATGTGTTCTTATTCGACTTTACCTTGGCCAAGGCTCGGGTAGTTCAGAACATCATGGCTGTTAATGAGGGGTTGTATATCAGTGCTCAATCAGTATACCTCATGAACAAATTCCAACACGTCCTCGGGATGGGATTGGGAAAGAACGGCCGGAAGGGCGTTGCAACGTTGGCCGAAGTGCCACATAACCCACATACCTTTGACTTGGGTTACCTGCCCACCAGAGAGGATTGGGTAAGGAAAGGCAAGGAGATGGCTGGAAGAGCCAGAGCGAAGCAGGCGGGAAGCCTTTTGAACTAATGCATCGGCCCATCCAGGGTACCCTAAATGGACGCTTCGTCCGGGAGGGGGAAGACTTTTCATTTTGTGGCTTCCCAGAGCCATGGCTGAATGCGGAGAGGAAGCGCATGCCAGGTTTTGAGATCTTCTTCGACCTGCAGTTATCTGGGGATGATGTTGCTGAGGAGCAGACGGACCCATTAGTTGAGGTTGAGCAAAGCAAGGAGATAGAGTCTGAGGATGTCGCGATTGAAGTGGGAGTAGCACTGGCATGTCTACTTTCAGATCCTCCGATCGAACAGAAGTGCTTGGGGAATAACTTCTCGGTGTCCATGATCGGGAATGAAACTGCTGTGGGCCTACCAGCAAATATTTTGGATGCATCCATCGCACCCTCCCTCATTTGGCAATACGAGGAGGGATTTTTGTCAAGCAGCACCGGGTCAGGTAGTGAGCCGGAATCTGATTCCACTGAGTCTTGTGAGTCGGAATCAGGTTCCAGCTCAACCGAGTCTGAGTCCGGTATTCCTGGGGGTGATAACTCGGATGCCACAATCCTATCTAGGTCGTCTTTTTCTTTCACTTTTGAGTCTGTTGTAACAGAAGAATCGGACGGCTTGGATGTGCTTAATGAGAATGATGTGGATGTGGTTTCTGAGTACTTTTCTGTGCCTTTGATTTATTGCTTGAATCAGGACT
Organism: Camellia lanceoleosa; assembly: GCA_025200525.1. Classification (NCBI taxonomy): domain Eukaryota; kingdom Viridiplantae; phylum Streptophyta; class Magnoliopsida; order Ericales; family Theaceae; genus Camellia; species Camellia lanceoleosa. The sequence goes on from CM045758.1 coordinate 109,067,907, forward strand.
TTCAAAATTTTGACAAAAACGACGAGGAAGAAATTCCTCCGATTTTGCAACGATTAATTGATCAAGAGCAGGAAAGATTTGTTAAACCTTTAGTTAATGAAATCATTACTGTGAATATTGGTACTGAGAAGGACTCGCGGCTGGACCAGATCGGGTCCATATTCTCTTCGGAGGAGCGCGAGCGCTTAGTCGCTTTATTAAAAGATTTCAAAGATATTTTTGCATGGTCCTACGAAGACATGCCTGGGATCGATCTTGAGATTGTATAGCACCGGATCGCTCTTGACCCCGAGGCCTGACCTGTCAAACAGAAACTCAGAAGGATCTGCCCTGACTAGGCCATCAAGATTAAGGAATAGGTCACCAAACAAATCGATGTAGGCTTTCTATTGGTATCCGAATACCCGACTTGGCTGGCTAACATTGTTCTGGTACCAAAGAAAGATGGCAGGATCCGGGTGTACGTGGATTTCAGGGATTTGAACAGAGCTAGTCCGAATGACGACTTTCCCTTGCCTCATATTGATGAGTTGGTGGGTTTCACAGCGGGGCATGCTTTGCTTTCGTTTATGGATGGCTTCTCAGGCTACAATCAGATAGTGATGGCACTTGAAGACCGGAAAAGACCGCCTTCACCACCCTGTGGGGGACCTACTGCTACAGAGTGATGCCGTTTGGGCTGCAAAATGCTGGAGCTACATATCAACGGGCCGCGACCACAATACTACATGACATGATCCACAAAGAGGTTGAGGTGTACGTGGACGACATGATTGTCAAGTCCAAAGAAAGAGAGGGTCACTACACCGCCTTGCGAAAGTTCTTCCAAAAGGATCAGAGAATTCTGGTTGCGGCTGAATCCTCAGAAGTGTACGTTCGGTGTTACAGCAGGGAAAATGCTAGGGTTTTTGATTACACAGAGAGGTATCGAAGTCGACCCTTCCAAAATCAAGGCCATCTTATAAATGCCACCACCAATGATTGAAAAGGAGGTGCGAGGCTTTCTGGGAAAAGTGCAATTCGTAAGACGGTTTATCTTAAAATTAACCTTGACTTGTAAACCACTTTTTGGTCTCCTGAAGAAAGGAAAGAAATTCCAGTGGGACGGCTGATGCCAAGCTGCTTTTGAACAAATCAAGGAATATTTACAGAACCCACCCGTGTTGTCACCGCGAGAACCGGGAAGACCGTTGATATTGTACCTTTCGGTAACTGAGACTATAATGGGCTGTATGCTCGCGCAAGAATCAGAGGACAAGGTGGAGAGGGCCATCTACTATCTGAGCAAGAAGATGTTGGAGTATGAGACTCGCTACACACCGCTGGAGAAGGCTTGCTTAGCCTTGGTATGGCTTACCAGGAAGCTGAGGCACTACCTGTTAGCTCACTCCGTAATGTTGGTTTCATGGCTGGATCCCATCAAATATCTTTTCGAGAAACCAACACTTACAGGTAGGCTAGCTCGTTGGTTGTTGTTGCTTTCCGAATTCGATCTGAAATATGTAACACGCAAGTCAGTCAAAGGAAGAGCAATAGCAAAATTCTTAGCCGATCATCCAGTGGAAGGGGGTGAAGCAGTTGAGTATTTATTCCCAGATGAGACCATTTTGCATATCGACAATGAAACTTGGACGATGTACTTTGACGGAGCATCAAACCAGTACGGGTATAGGATAAGGGTGTTACTGATAGCACCCGACAATTCCCGTATCCCTCTAGCCTTCAAACTTTGGTTCAAAGTCTCGAACAATGAAGCAGAATATGAGGCATGTATTGCCGGTCTAGAAGCAGCCCTAAAACTAGGAGCAAAATGGTTGGACGTCATTGGGGACTTGAACCTTGTTGTGTCTCAAGCAAAAGGAGACTGGAAAGTTAAAGAAGAAAAGATGATAATGTATCGCCAAACCCTGGACTTGTTAATTCCTCGGTTTGAGAAGCTAAACTTTGCTCATCTACTAAGAGAGAACAACAGGTTCGCAGATTCACTAGTAACTCTATCTTCCATGATAGACATCTCGTTTGGAGTCCGGATGCGTTCAGTCATCATTGACCAGAAGTTTGCGCCAGCATATGAATCAATTGTTGCTATAGATGAAGTTCAAGATGAGAACCCCTGGTATTACGACATTTGGAACTTCATAGAGAAAGAGGCGTATCCACCAGGGCAAATGCCAAGGATAAAAGGGCAATAAGAAGAATGGTCGTTCAGTTTATCATCTGCGGGGGTAAACTGTATAAGAGAGGTCATCTGGGAATGCATAAGCTGTGTGTAGAAGCCGAAGAATCGAAGTGCCTAATGGAGGCCATCCATGGAGAAGAATGTGGTGCACATATGAACGGGGTAATGTTGGCTCGGAAGATCCTCATACAGGGTTATTATTGGTCCACCATGGAGGACGATTGTATCGGCTTTGTTCGGTGAAGCCACAAATGTTAGATCCATGCAAATCGCATGAACATCCCGCCGTCGAAGCTATACAACATGACTTCGCCATGGCCATTTTCAGTTTAGGGAATCGATGTGATCGGGGCTGTCACTCCGAAGGGGTCGAATGGGCATGAGTTCATCCTGGTCGCAATAGATTATTTTACAAAGTGGGTCGAGGCCCAATCTTATGCGATGTTGAAGGCATCACATGTTGCGAAGTTCATCAGAAACAACATCATCTGTCGTTATGGAGTCCCAAATGAGATCATTTCAGATAACGGTTCCCACTTCAAGAAAGAAGTGATTGACTTGTTGGAGAAATACAATGTGGCTTTTCATAAGTCATCCACATACCGGCCGCAAACCAATGGAGCGGTCGAGGCCGCCAACAAGAACATCAAACACATATTGCAGAAGATGGTGGAAACCTACCGGGACTGGCTAGATAAGTTGCCATTTGCTCTATGGGGCTACTGGACTTCAATCAGAATTTCTACTGGGGCGACTCTGTATTCATTGGTTTATGGGATGGAGGCCGTTCTACTTATTGAAATTGAGGTTCCGTCTTTGCAAGTATTGGCCGAGTGTCAGATAGCCGAAGAAAATTGGAAGCAGAGTAGATTTGAAGAACTCATGTTCTTCGATGAAAGAAGACTGAAAGCACTGTACCACGTTCAAGGTTATCAGCACAGGATTGCCCGGGCTTACAACAAGAGAGTTAAGTCCAGGAATCTAAAAGAAGGAGATTTGGTACTCAAGGACAATCGAGCTCCCATCCACGACCCAAGGGGCAAGTTCAGACTCAATTAGACTGGTCCCTACATTATCAAGTCTATTTGGTCAGGTGGAGCTGTCGTTTTGATGGACCTAGATGGCCTGGAGTTCTCACAACCGATCAACATGGACAAGTTGAAGAAATATTATCCTTGAGAGGCTCGCTAGGCCGAAAACCCGAAAGGGTGACCTAGGCAAAAGTTAGTGCACAAAAAATTTGAAATTATAAAAACTAAGATCGCAAGGTTGAAAACCCGCAAAGGGCGGCCTTGGCAAAAGTTAGAGCGCAAAAGAAGAGTGAAAATACTCGAGTGAACCCAAGCCTAAACTACGTAAGGCTTGATTCCCATCTTTGGGATACGTAGGCAACTTCCTCCTGAAGTTCAGCCATAAACTTTTCCCCGATCAACTGAGCGCAAAAGGAGAGTGAAAATACTCGAGCGAACCCAAGTCTGAACTACATAAGGCTTGATTCCCATCTTTGGTATACGTAGGCAACTTCCTCCTGAAGTTCATTCATAAACTTTTCCCCGATCAACTTTGTCTATTTGATCATCTCGGTCATCTTTGTCTATTCAGCATTCAAGAGTTCGGTTATGACCTCCGGTGCAGTGCTTTTCAGACTAGGGGCAACTTTCCGTTGCTGTGCAGTGCTGCGGTGTTACTCAAACTAGGGGCAACTTTCCAGTTGCTGGGGTCCGGGGTTGTGCATCTCAGTGACAGCTCTCAGGCGTGTCCAGTTCTGATCCATATCGAAAATGGTTTTCAAAAGTTTTAATAAAAGTTGATTTTGTTCAAATTAATCTTTTTACAACTTAGACCATTTTTGAACCAAAGCGGAAAATTTTCAGTACCTACAACCTTCAATTTCATTGATTTCAATCTGAAGTTCTCCCCGCCTCGCTACAAATTGAAGTTGCTTTTTATTACATTCATAAAGAAAACTTGAAAGTACTAATAAAGCAATAAATCCGGGGCATAGTTAAGTCAGGTGTTCCTGCGCTCCCTCCTAGAGCTGATCGAAGCCTCTGATGCCAAGCTAGGCCCAATCTGTGCCTCCTCGTTAAGCCAATCTATGCATTCATCAGACAAAGTGCAATTGAAAGTGGGAGCGGGGGCCAGGAGCTCTCTAGTCCTCCATACTGTTGCATACCGGGCAAGCTGTGCGCCTTAGATCGGGAATGTAACCGGGTACTCTATCCCCTCTGGTGGACAAGTCTGATCATGACCAAACTGGTGCTGGAACCGGAATGGGACGTAGAACACACAGTGAGTCAAGCCAATCAACTGAATCTCGGGTTGGCGGGTCATGCTATAACCCATTGCTGGTAAATTGAGCCCAGGGCACTGCCAAGCAATTTGGTCTACAGACAGGTTGCACATCTAGTCAAACCACCAACCCTCATCAAGGGCATCAACTAGGCATTGCCTGAAAAAGTAACCACGAGCTGAGTAAGCTGGGCAAGAATCCACAACTCCCAACTTGTCCATCAGTCACACCTGGGAAGGGATGAAAAATGAGAGAATAAAGAATAGAGAGATGTACGACGAGAGAAAAAGTAAGAAGAGGGTTTTGTGAGAAAAATCGAGCTTGAGGGCCGAGTGATGTGAACAATACATATGTGAGAATGGGTGGGAAACATTACCTGCAGCAATAGTGGACTTCCCGCAAATTTGATCGTTTCGCGGCGATGGAAGGCGTCCAAGCCCATTAACGTCTCAGCTAGAGTCATGGCGATGCAACTCTTACCCTCCTTCAAACCTTGGGCAACCTCGATCAACCGGACACTAGACCCTCCAGAGCCTGAGGCAAGTAAGAAATGAGATAGCATGCACAAACAAAGTGCGTGTTGCCAAAAACCTTGCCAATGACGGTCACCGCGGTCATTGGCACCAGAAAAACGGCAAATCAAACTTGGAATATCCAGCATTCCGTCATAAATCAAAGATCAAGCGTCAGATATTGAGAGCCCATACATTTGTCCTAAGGCTTGGGCATAGCCAAAACGAAGTCGGGGCAAGATCTCTTCGTTGCGCTCGGACTCCATTAAAGCTTGGAAGTCTTCGAAGGTAGGACATACCTCTTGCCCACCAAAGCTAAAAACATGCATCACCGGATTCCAAAACCTTGCCGCGGCATGGAGAAACGGAAGGTGGAGCGGAGTACAACTCAGAGTAAATAGTGCGTTTATGCCGAAGCCCCGGAAACTCAGCTTTTCCGAGCCGTCCAAGTTGGCAATCCAAGCTGAGAGATTCTGGGCAAGAAACTCTTCCATTTGGAGCAAATCAGTGTTGAATTGAGAAAAACTATGACGCTGAGGCCTTTTGTAGAAGATAAGGTTGAGTGGAAGACAGATGTCAACATTCTGCTGATTCTTGCAATTTATGGCCGGCCAGCCAAATATGGTGCCGACCGACCATCATTTTTAGCCGATGGAAATTTCTCATGGCCGGTGGCCTTTTCTTATGGCTGGTAGCCTTCCCCCCCTGCTCCATGAGCTATTTATGAGTTGAACATGCTGAGGGATTGTGGTTGGAACCTCTATCGATGCCCTCCAGTGATCGATTCTTGCAGGGTCGCACCCCTTTTGCTTATCAAGTTGTGGTACATTTGCTTATCGAGTTGTATTTCGCTCTCTTTAAGTCTTTGATTTGCTTATCGAGTTGTACTCGCACTTAGTTGATTTATCGAGTTTCTTTGTTTTGATTATCGAGTTGTAAGTTGGTTCACTACCTGATTATTACGATGCGAGTGCTCAATTTTCAAACAAAGTTCAATTTCATTCACATTGTTTTACCACGCGATGCAATGCATGGAAAGTACAAATGTAACACCTTTTGAACGAAATAGCTGTTTCATTTCTGTCACGTGTTTTGCAAAAATACACAGTTTTTAAACAAAAAAATAATAACCTGCCTGAGGTAGTGCGATGTGCTTAAACTACCAGTAAAAAGGAAAGTAAAGCAAAAGGAGAGCAAGGCAACAGAATATCAGGATTGATACTGGTAACCTCCCCTTGCGATCGATGCATCCCGCACTCTTGTTCAAGTCAATGGTATGGTTTGGCACTTTCCTTCCTCAAGATAGTGTAAGGAAGTGCATTTTTTCGGAACATTAGTAGGCCTTTGAGTTGACCTCAGGCCGTGTCTTTTTGAGCGATGCTCCATACGTGTGAAGAACACCCCTTCCCGTATCCTTTTTGTATCTTGTGAACTCCACAAATCGCTTCAATTATACTGTGCTGCAGTGCTTTGCATTTCAACATCATGAATGACTTGTCTTTACTATGCTTCAAGTTCCCATACACATTGCATGCGTTGTCACGTTATGCTTTACTTATATGTGTTCAAGTTCCTATACAATTGCATGCGTTGTCGCGTTATGCTTTACTTAGATGTGTTCAAGTTCCCATACACATTGCATGCGTTGTCGCGTTATACTTTACTTATATGTGTTCAAGTTCCTATACACATTGTGTGCATACGTGCATTGCTTTACTTATATGTGTTCAAGTTCCCATACACATTGCATGCGTTGTCGTGTTATGCTTTACTTATATGTGTTCAAGTTCCTATACACATTGCGTGCATACGTGCATTGCTTTACTTATATGCGTTCACGTTCCCATACACATTGCATGCGTTGTCGCGTTATGCTTTACTTATATGTGTTCAAGTTCCTATACACATTGCGTGCATACGTGCATTGCTTTACTTATATGCGTTCAAGTTCCTATACAATTGCATGCGTTGTCGCGTTATGTTTTACTTGTATGTGTTCAAGTTCCTATACAATTGCATGCGTTGTCGCGTTATGCTTTACTTATATGTGTTTAAGTTCCCATACACATTGCATGCGTTGTCACGTTATGCTTTGCTTACATGCGTTCAAGTTCATTTCATACACATTGTATACGTTGTCACGTATACTTTACTTACATGTGTCTACATCTTCACACATTGCGCACGTTGTCCCGTGTTCCTTACTTACATGTGTTTACGCCTTCATAGCATTGTTATGTTTGTTTCAAATCGCATTGTTATGCATTCTAATTGGTTTGCGTCGTGTAACAACGCCCGCGGGGGGGCCTCGCTACAGTTCGGACTCGATTTTTGTTGCGGTTCTCAATCTTGAACCAAAGAGTCCAAATCTGGCAAATCGTTTTGAAGGAAAACAGATTTTTTTGAAAGAAGTGCCAAACATGGACTGCTTTGCCAGATAACAGAGTCGCCACCTAAATATTTTAAAATGGGAAATTTAGGAAACCCTGACTCGGTGCCGAAAGGCCACGGGTCCGTCATCACCAAAGGTGGCTCGAACTTGGGTACGATTAGGGAAGGTCACATCGTGAGCACCCCTCTCGCGGTCAAAGACCGCCTCTACTAACCATGATATCTGATTTTGAAAACTTTGTGAGTTCTTATTCCGGTTATTAGCCTAGATTACTATGTGATGCTCGCAGCAAACAAGTATAGACTGGGCCGTCTGAATTGGAACAAAACATTTCATGTTTGTTTGTTTGAAAATGGTTTGATGGTGCTACCCGCAGGTAGGCTAAAATGCGGATTTGCCACCCTCAGGTGGGCTTAGAAAACAATGATTTTGCCACTATCTAGTGGGCTTAAAACAAACAGTCAACGCATTGTCCCAATTCAGATAACTCAACCTCCACCCACAGGCATTCAAGGCAGTTATATCATATAAGCATTTAGCCTCATGGTAAGCATGCTTTCATGGCAGTCACTCACACACATGCAAGGATGCTAAAGCATAAAAACTTACCTAGTACTCCAAGCCAAAACAAAAGCTGATTAGAAATCATGCATGATCCTAAAATATACAGAATGCCTAATGCAACACATGCAAAAATGCAACTATAGCAGGCTCGACTATTCTAAACATGGTATATGGAATGCAACAGCTAACATGTATTCAACTTTAGAATTGAAATACAATGCAGTTTGCATGATGTGCCGAGTTCGATGCATGCAATACGATGAATGATGCAAACATGCAACATCTCAGATGCTAATTGAAATATGCCCTATATCTAACCATTCAAAGCGGGTAAATAAAAGGGAGAAAGAAATGGGGTTGGAAGACATACATCACACTCACACACCCTTATTACATTTATGCCCTCGCCAGAGGGTCCGAATGAATAATAATACGCACCGAATAAAAGAATATACAACCGAATAATACAAATTCTAATTAATTAACAAATTAATTACAAAAGAATTAAATCGGCGTGCAAGCCGTGGATCGCCGCTTCGATAGATGATGTATCTGGCCGCCATGGCGGAAATTCAATCGATGCCCTAATTAGCCTCGCTTGCATGATTTCTCGAAATGCGCCACGACCAAAAGTTGTTGATCCTCGGTTTTGCCGTAACAGAGAGCAACAAAAGGGCATAGAAATGTATTTCACAAATATATGCATGCCTCGATCCTCGGGCCACGAATCACGCATATCCATGCATGATGGCCGAGGAACCGCATTGCACAACTCAATATAGGGATGAATGCGCATTTAATGCGACAACAAAACCTAACTCCATCATGGGTAATCCGAGTGGTGGTGACTTGGGAATTGAGACTCGCTCACATTTCCTGAGTACAAAACGCGCCTCGCTTCGTGGCGATATGCATGATATGCATGAAATGCAACTAATATATAACCTAGCATGCGCAATGCTACGAAAATGAGATGTCTCGAAATGCGTGTCCATAGACACGCAAACCGAGAAATGCGGAATGACATGCGAAATGCAATGATGGGCTTATACCAACATGAGAGAGCCTCAGCCCACTTACATAGGAGGCCGGAATGATGAAAGGAGGTGCCTCGAAAAGCGTGTCCACTTGACACGCAAACCGAGGCAACCATGAAAGATGGAAATCTGATAAACCGGCAAGCCAAACGCTGCGCCCACAGCGCGCAAACCGAAAGCGGCGATGATGAAAGATGAAAATCGATAAACCGGCAGTTTCAAACGCTGCGCTACAGCGCCGCAAACCGAGGCGATGATGAAAGATGAAAATCGGATAAACCGGCGTTTCAAACGCTGCCCACAGCGCCGCAAACCGAGGCGATGATGAAAGATGAAAATCGGATAAACCGGCGTTTCAAACGCTGCATCTAAACCGAGGCGACAAAGCGATGAAAGATGAAAATCGGATAACCGGCAGCCAAACGCGTGCCTACAGCGCCGCAAACCGAGGCGATGATGAAAGATGAAAATCGGATAAACCGGCATTTCAAACGCTGCGCTCACAGCGCCGCAAACCGAGGCGGCGATGAAAGATGAAAATCGGATAAACCGGCAGCCAAACGCTGCGCTCAGCGCCGCAAACCGAGACGATGATGAAAGATGAAAATCGGATAATCGGCGCCAAACGCGTGCGGCTAGCGCCCAAACCGAGGCGATGATGAAAGATGAAAATCGGATAAAACCGAAGTGCCTCGAAACGCGTGCCCACAGGCGCGCAAACCGAGGCGACGATGAAATGGGATGAAATGGCATACGGAATGCAACGATGGGCTTACACCGACATGGGAGAGCCTCAGCTCACTCACATAGGAGGCCGCTGTAAAACAAAGTCGCCAAACGCGTGCCCGCGGACACGCAAATCGAGGCAATGATGTAGAAGCATGAAAATGCGAATTGGGCTTACGCCGACATGAGAGGGCCTCAACCACACTCACATAGGCCATTTAATGATAAGAATGAGGTGCCTCGAAGTGCGTCCATTGGCACGCAAGCCGAGGCAATGCAAAATGATACAAATGGCATGGGAAATGATATGCAAGCATGGCAATGGAATTTCAGCACCTAAATAAAGGGGAAAACAGCCCCAAAACAATTAAATGACACTCAAGCATGCATTCATCCCGAAGTGTGAAATTAAGCCCGAATGGCCTATAGCCATGCTATACATGCAAAATATGATCATGGAAGCAAGAACAGTAGCAAGGCAGTCCCAAATATGGCATTTTTCAGTAACAAACATGGCCAAAATGCAAGCATAGATAGATCAACAATAGCATGCAAAGTTAGTGGCCAAAAGAGGAGTATTGAGACAAGTGACATATGAAAACCCCAAATGGACAAACTTTCTTCTACAACATGGAAGACGAGATAAAAATAAGCACAATTTCAGAAGATGACATCCTCCAAATCAGAATACAAACATGCTATAAAATCCATGCAAAGTAGGCTTCCAAATAGGCTATATCATGAGACATGCAATGCACACACCAAATGACAAAACTTTCTTCATGAAATATGTAAAGGGGGTCAAAATAAGACCAAAACAAGTAGGGGTCGAAGTCCCAAAAACAAATACAAATAGGTCAAAAATTGCATGCAAAAATGGCACACTTGATGAAATTTGAAGGAGGTGGTATATACAATGACCAAATGAGGTTGAGCCCTTCTACAATGTTGTAGAGGGGCTCAAAATGAGCACAAAACCAGTAGGGGTCGGACCCCTGAAAACAAAAGGAACTAGGCCTAAACTAGCATGCAAGATAATGGCATAAAAGCTAGGTATTGAAACAAGTATATCATAGGAGCATCAAATGAAGTTGAGCCCTTCTACAAAGTTGTAGAGGGGCTCAAAACAAGCACAAAAGCAGTATGGGTCGGAGCCCCAATTCTCAACCAATTGGAGCATAGAAATGAATCAAGAAAAAGCCCTAAAAGTTGGTTTTGAAGACTTACCCTTGAAGACTTGTCTTTCTTTGATTCTTGGCTTTGATTTGTAGCTTCTCAACCTCTGAAATTCACTTCCTAGCTGCTGGAATGGTAGTAGGGATGGTGAGGCTAGGTGTTGATGAAGGGAAGACCTAGAGACTTGGAAGCTTTTTGAGGTTTTGAGCTATGAAAATGGAGGAATTTGGAGAAGTGTTCTTGAAGACAAATTTTCCAACCTTGAAGAAGGAGAGGGAGGGCCCTTCAAATAGACAAGAAATGGGGTGTAAAAGGGGAGGGAAAGCACCTAATCTTTCCCTCCCGAAATATCCCCCGGATGCCCCGGGATATGTTGGAAGATATCCCATGTTGGGGACAAAGTTGAAAGGTGAATCTGGCCGGCAGGAGTTTTGGAGGTGGCCGGCCACCACCCCACTGGTCGGCCACCACCCACCATGGCCGGCCACCCCAAAAATGAACAAGAAAACTCGCCGACCACCATACCAAAGTGCCTCCCATGTGTAGAACAAAGCCCCAAGGTTGGAATCTGCAACTCAAGGTGAGTCACAACATAGAGCTTGAAGGAGAGGCCCAAAATGAAACCCACAATTGGCCGACCACCATACCAAAGTGTCCTCAGATGTGTAGAACAAGGATCCAAGGTTAGAATTTGGCAACATTGAACCAAGAGTCACAACATAGAGCTTGAAGAAGAGGCCCAAAAATGAAACCCACAGTTTCGGCCGACCAAGAGGCTTTTAGGGTCCTCCCATGTTCCTCATCACAAATATGTAACTTTGGTTGGAAGAAAATACCCCAAGGTGTTCAACATTGGCAGGAAGTGAAAACGGGCTCCGAGGAGCGAACTGCTATATCTGGGATAATTGCGGCTTCTCCCCCCTGATCTTCCCGATGTTGAAAGCAGAGGTACCGCCAAGTTTGAACAAAAACTAATGAGAAATGAACGTTGGGGCCAAAAAGCAAATCGGGATCCGAAAATGGGCCGCAGTCTTGGGAAGTGGTGTTCAAAGATCGAAGTGGGTATCTGCGACCCAGTGTCCTCTGGAATGACAAAAGCAGGTACACTTAAACGGAGAAAAGCGATACAAAATGAATGTCCGGCCCAAACCGCCAATTCGGTCCAAAACCTACTGAGCACAAAGTGGCATCTGACCCGCGAAGTGGGCATCGGGGCCCAGGTTCCTCGAAATGATAAAAGCGAGGTTCTGCCGAACCGGAGAAAGCGGATCGAAATGAATGCTCGGGGCCCAAATCACGCGGTTTGGGGTCGAAAATGGGTCGCCGCACCGGTGGTGTTCGCGAAGTGGGCATCAGGCCCAGCGTTCTCGAACATTAAAAGCAGGTCTCCGCAAAACCGGAGAAATCGGAGATGGTTAGGCGGTCCGAGCCGAGGCACAGCCCTTAACTCCTCAGAGCTCCGAAATGGGCAAAATGGCCTCTGACCCGCGAAAAAGTAGCTCACGGCCACCGGAGATAATCTCTGGATCACTCCCTTCCTCGGAAAGAAAAGCAGAGAAAACCGAACTCGTTCGCAAACCGAGACAAGGTAGAAGATGGTTCAAGTCCGGAGGCGGCACGCGCTGTGACTCTGGGACTTCTGAACAAGCACAGTATGCAACATCACCGAGTGCTCAACCGGTGACGTCTGAGCCTCAAGGTCGGTCAAAAATGGGGTGTCTACAGTTGCCCCTCTTTGACAGAACTCGAAAGTCAAGAAGTGACGGGAGTGAATGTCAAAGCCCAGAGACGACCCATTTTTGACAAGGCCGAAGACTTAGACAATCATACAAGATTGACAAAGATGTGCCCCACAGCAAAATGGGGCAAAAACGCGAATGATAGGCCGCGAGCGGTGATCATGCAAATGCAAAGAAGTCAGAATGAAGCAAGTATTGACAAATAGGTGCAACAGTTATAAGCAAGAATGCAAAGCAAACAACTACATTTCATGCAGTTAGGAATGCGGAGAATCATTCAATTCTCGTCGCGTCTCACACGGAGAAGATACGATACCTGCGCGATTCGTCTGGTCGCACCAGCCTCGAATGAACCGTACATACAATATCGTGCCTGCAAAATAGAGAAAGGCAACAAGAACAATATGCCAACAACATATATTCAATGTGATTCCTATGATTCCAAAAGTCTGACACACACAGTGCCGATGAATGAATGCAACATAACGCGAGAAAAGATAATGCGCGACAACGCATGTTTAAGCATAGGAGTATGGCACATCAAGAAAGCATGCATGACAATGCAAAACATTCATGAGAATGCAAATTATAAGCCAAATAATGCAAAACGGGCACAAATCAGGATGCCCAGTTGTTGCACAATAACGATTTGGAAAAGCAGCGCATTCGATCATGACCTCCGATTTACATTCCGGAGAGGTCACAATATGTTTAAAAAGAATACGCTCCGATTTTGATGAATAATGATGAGACACATGTCAATAATTGCAGTTAAAGTTTCAGCGGAGCAATTCGCGCCAGAAAGTGTACTTTTTTTCAACTTTTTCGGGTTCCGGGAGCTCCAATTTTCCTCAAAATTTGCAGAGAGGTAGGGGAGGGAGGGGGGAAGATGGTCGGCCAGCCCATTGCCCTAGGAGAGGCCATCGGCCAGGGGGGAAAAAGGAGATGGCCGGCCAGCCAGGTTAGGTGGTCGGCCGGCCACTGCCCAAAAGCAGGGGCAAAATGGTCATTTTTCATGTTTCTATATATACACACCTCCATTCCACCCGAAATCACACCCAAAGTTGCAAAACTTCTTCCTCTTGCTCCCCAGACCATTTTCTCCTTCAGATCTGCATTTTATACGCGTCCCTCGGCCTCCCACGCAAGTTGTTTTTGCGAAATCTTTCAGATTTAAGCACTTTGAAGCGACTAAATTTCGACTTTGGGGCTTCTCTTCTCATTTTCACCACTTGAGGTAATTTTGTTTCAATATTTGGAAAATTTTCCCGGGGGTTGACTTTTGTTGACTTTTCATTTCCCGAGAGTTGACTTTTGTTGACTTTTTCCAATTTTGGCCCATTTTGCTCATTTTGCTCCTCTTTGCATTTCTCGCAATGGCGGTCATTTCCCTCACGACGGAGGTTTTCCGGTGCGGAGATGATTTTGACTTTATGGTATTCCCGAGGGTCCGCCCTTTCTTTCGTCGATATGCTCCGTGGTTCATAGGCTTCATGAGCCACTTTCCGTCATTTCACCGATTTTAACGATCGGGCACCGAGGGATCTTCTTCTCGAGCGAGGCGGCACCTCTCCTATGATCAGAGGTATTTTATTATCCGCATCTTCGTGCATTCTGTACTTTTGCCATGCTTAGACACGGTTTAGCTTACGACAAGATTTGTATTTTGAGCCTGTGACTTAGCCACTCGAATTTCATGAACACTTGGCACATTGAATAATTGTGAACGCACAGTGCACATTAGTTAGAAATTGAACACACAGCTCCAACATTGATTCACGAAGACCGGCTGAAGTTGAAAATGAGCACACAAAGACATCTTGACTAAGAGTAGAACACGCGGTCTCCAAAACTGATTTTACAACACACGCCCAGCTTGGAAGCGAACACACAAATTAATCGATTAAAAAGTAGAACACACAGCCCTAAACTTGAAGCACCGAACACACAGCCCAGATTTGAAGCGAACACACAGCCCACTGATGTTGAGTAGAACACACAGTCCCAATTTGAAGCGAACACACAGCCCACTGATGTTGAGTAGAACACACAGTCCCAATTTGAAGCGAACACACAGCCCACTGATGTTGAGTAGAACACACAGTCCAAATTTGAAGCGAGCACACAGCCCACTGATGTTGAGTAGAACACACAGTCCCAATTTGAAGCGAACACACGCTTAATCGATGTTGAGTAGAACACACATCAAATTTGAAGCGAGCACATGTTCAGCGATGTTGAGTAGAACACAATCCCAATTTGAAGCGAACACATGCACTGACCGATGTTGAGTAGAACACAGATCCCAGTTTGAAGCGAACACACAGCCCACTGATGTTGAGTAGAACACACAGTCCAAATTTGAAGCGAGCACACAGCCCACTGATGTTGAGTAGAACACACAGTCCCAATTTGAAGCGAACACATTTAATCGATGTTGAGTAGAACACCGATCCCAATTTGAAGCGAACACACATGCCATCGATGTTGAGTAGAACACCAGTCAAATTTGAAGCGAGCACACACCCAATCGATGTTGAGTAGAACACACGATCCCAATTTGAAGCGAACACACATTAATCGATGTTGAGTAGAACACCACATCCCAATTTGAAGCGAACACACGTTAATCGATGTTGAGTAGAACACCGATCAAATTTGAAGCGAGCACACGCCCGCGATGTTGAATAGAACACACAATCCCAATTTGAAGCGAACACCACCCAAACACTTTATTTGCAATACGTCATTTTTACTTCATTTGTCGATCTCGATTCATTCCAAATGTAGTTCATTCTCGCGACAAGGCGAGGATATGGCTCCACCGGGCCATGAGGGGGTATTCGAGCTCCTGTCGTCCAGGATTGATTGACCTTGGCGGATTTGGGGCCATTCTGCGGAAGTTATCTCATTGCCAGATCAGTAGGACTTTACTTGCTGCCTTAGCAGAGAGATGGTGGGATACCACCAATTCTTTCCATTTCTCTGCGACTGGGGATATGACCATGACCCCGCTGGACTTTGCTATGATCACCGGCCTAGACATAGGCGGTGCATCCATTCCTTATGACGAGGATATGGGCCAGTGGGAGGCTGCCTGGATGCACTTATTGGGGACACACCCGCCTGTAGACAGAGGTTCGGGGAGAGTCCGATACTCTTGGTTTGCTTCCCATTTCCGGCGGCCACAGATGGAGCCTGAGACTCCTGAGGAGGCGGAGCAGTATGCCCGGGGTTTCCTCATGTACCTCTCTGCACCACTTTGTTCACGATAGAGGAACATGGTAGGATTATATCTCTTGGCGCCTGGTAGACCTATCGCAGTGAGCCAAGATGATTGGCGGCCTTTGGCTACCCTTCTTGCTACATGAGCTAGCCTCTACGCCGAGGACTTACTCGGTGGCTCTTGGAGCTTTGGAGGTACATTCCGTCCTCTTGATTTACATTTTGCTCCTCATTACTTGTTCATTGTACACACAGTAGCACTTTGCATTACGTATTACGCCTTTAGCACTTTGTACTCACACTCTGCATTGCCTTTCAAATTGTGAGTGTATGTGTACTTCCCATTGGCTCAGGAGATGGAGGTGGTGGGACCTCCTATGACTCCATTTTCATTGATGTTTGAGGCGAGCATCTGGCGAGGCCTCGAGACTCTCTCCTCTGCGACGATACTTTGATCTTGTTCGGAGGCGGAGGTATTACTTGAACTCTCGGTTCCTTTTATTTTTATCTTTGATCCGCTTTCAGTATATCGATTTCGGTTGATTTGTACCGGTTATCCACAGATCACTGGCGGCCTTAAGCGATCTTGGCGAGCTCGAGACTCGATACCTCGAGCGTCGAGTTGTTGTCAGTATAGATTCGCCGAGGACGGTCGGCAGGGTTTGGTTCCTGGGGGAACGCTTTCAGCGTCAGATATGGGGGGGCGATTCTCAGGAGCCTCCTGCTGTGCCTCCAGACACCATGCGGACTGCTGATAGATTATCCTCTGAGGAGGTCGAGCAGTATATGCAGGGCAGTGATGCTTTATTGCATCTTCTTGATGGGAGCTACGCCACCTACCGCCGTATATATCTGATGCCCCCCTTGACGGGAGTACGGGCTCCGGTACGGAGGCCCACTGGCGCACCATCTTCGAGTCGCGTCCATGCTACAGATATCCCTTCTTCTAGCAGGGCTGGCACATCCAGAGGTGGGGGCAGTTCGATCCCTCCGATCCCTCCGACTCTTGATCATCCAGGGTGGCCAGACATGCCGACCGAGTTGACGAACTGGCGATTTGGGACGCCTTACCAGATTCCGCTAGAGCCTCCTCTGCCTGATCACAGATATGTTAGAGACCCTGACTCGCCCCCGGTATGTTTTGATTTTGATTTATCGATGATATTTGAACATTGATTCATTCTTGATAGTTTTGCATTTGTATTTGCGACCTCTGTTGAATATACGGACGAGCCGCTTTCGGGATGCTAGCCACATTCGAGGGCATGATCCTTCGGAGGAGACGCAGATGAGCATCGTGGGTGTAGAGGTACTCTTCATTTTCCTCAGTACTAGCATGTTTCGATGCTACTCTAGCTTTAGACCTTCTCAGTATTGATAGGCTGCGTAGAGCACATCGACACACCCTTTTCACATTCCGCATTTACACCTTTTTATGCTTGAACGATGTATTGCACTTTGCATCTTCAGAGGCCTCCCATATATGGTTCATCACGGGCAGCCAGGCCCTCTCGGAAGGTCGAGGTGCTAGACCTACCAGTACTGTGGACCGGAGGAGGCTGGGCCATCCAGTCTCATCGAGGCTGGCGGAGGAGTCGTCTCACAGCAGGCACCCATTGTTGAGGATGACGAGGAGGAGGTGGTCGCAGGCCACGTATCAGAGACATCCCCTGGAGAGGGAGGCTCCGGTCTCGGCTCCGGGAGTGGGGACGAGCCTGAGGGGGATCCGGAGGATGACAGCTCCGATCCAGATGGTGATGATGATGTAGAGATTATCCCACAGAAGAGGATGAGGGGGCCTCCCCCTTCTCGCTCGAGAATCGATGTTATTTCCTGCTTTATTCTACTTTTTAGCTAGTAGTTTGTAGCACTTTGCACATTGTTAGGCAGTTTTATTTTCTGTAAAACTTGTACCTTTATTGTTGTAAGACATGATGAAATGAAACAGCTTTTGAAAAGATGTTGTATTTGAAATTCTCAGCATCGCATCGCATTATTTTGCACAAAATGGAATTGAATGGAAATGCGCCTCATGTATTTACCAGGTTAGGTAGGGAACCGCAACAAAGTAAAACAAAACGACTCACTAAGAAATAAAAGCAGAATCTTAGCGAGTTTACAACTCGATAAACAAAAGTACAATAATGTTAACGACTCAATAGACAAGACTTAACAAAATTGTGTAATCAAAAAGTAACAACTCAAAAGCATAAGCAGCTCGACAAAACTTACAACTCAATAAGCAAAAACAACAACTCGATAAGCAAAAATATAACACGATGTACTTTGATGGACTATCCGGATAATGGAGTGTATCCAAAATTGATAGGCACGGATGCCTTCTCTCACGGAGGCAACCCAGTTGCAGGAGTCCACTCTCGCTATAGGTAATGTTTCCCACCCTAGCTCACTTGTATTTGCTTACATCGCTCGACCCTCGGGCTCGACTTTCTCAGAAAACCCTTATCTTACTTTTCTCTCGTCGCATCTCTCTATTCTTTATTCTCTCATTTTTCATCCTCCCCGCACATGGTTGACGGAGAAGTTGCAAGTTGTGGACTCTTGCCTGCCTATTCAAATTTCCCGGCTACTTCTTTCGGAACGCCTAGTTAATGCTCCCGATGAGAGGTGGTTCGAATGGATCAGAACTTGTCGCCGAATCGCATTGCATGGCGCCGTCCTGGCTTAATCTTTTCGTGATGAGCTACAAGATGTTCCAGATCTGGGATCCGTCGACGGCTTGACTCATCAGATATTTTATTTCCCATTCCGTACTCGCGCGGTTCGGTCATACAAGTTGGGCCTAAGTTGGCATCTGAAGCTCGACTAGCTCGGGAGGCGCAGGACACCGACTAGACTATGCCCCATTTATTGCTTTATTAGTACTTTCAAGTTTTCTTTATGAATGTAATAGAAAGCAACTTCAATTGTATGCAAGAGCGGAAGAACTCGTTTCAAATCAATGAAATTGAAGGTTGTGGTCTTGAAAATTCTCCTTTTGGTCCAAAAATGGTCTTAGGCATGAAAAAGATTAATTTGAACAATGTCAACTTTTATGAATATTTTTCAAAACTATTTTAGACATGGATCGAGCGACACGCTGAATCATCATCCGAGATACACAACCCCGAATCCTAGCAACTGGAAAGTTGCCCCTAGTTTGAAAAAGGTGCTTCGGCAAAGTGTGGCAACGGAAAGTTGCCCCTAGTCTGGATGATGCCGCAACACTCCATTGCAACGGAAAGTTGCCCCTAGTTTGAATAGCACTGTACCGGAGATCATAGTGAATGCTGATGAATAAAGATGACTGAGATGATCAAAATGGACTAAGTTGATCGGGGAAAAGATTGTGACTGAACTTCAAGATGAAGCTGCCTACGTATCCCAAAGATGGGAATCAAGTCTTACGTAGTTCAGGTGGTTCGCTCGAGTGTTTTTGCTCTCCTTTTGCGCTCTAACTTTTGCCAAGGCCGCCCTTTGGGTTTTCAAATTTATGAGCTCGGGCTTTTATAATTTTCAAATTTTCTATGCTCTGAGTTTTGCCTAGGTCGCCTTTCGGGTTTTCGCCTAGCGAGCCTCTCGAGGATAATATTTCTTCAACTTGTCCATATTGATTGGTTGGGAAAACTCCAAGCCATCCAGATCCATCAGAACCACAGCTCCACCTGACCAGATTGACTTGATGATGTAAGGACCAGTCGAATTGGGTCTGAACTTGGCCCTTGGGTCGTGGATAGGAGCTCGGTTGTCCTTGAGTACTAAATCTCCTTCTTTAAATTCTCGACTTAACCTTCTTGTTAAAAGCCCGGGCGATTCTGCGTTGATAACCCTGAACGTGGTACAGCGCTTTCAATCTCCTTTCATCAAAGAGCATGAGTTCTTCAAATCTATTCTGCTGCCAATCTGCTTGGCTATCCGCACTCGCCAATACTCTCAATGACGGAACCTCAATCTCGATAGGTAGAACGACCTCCATCCGTAGACTAATGAGTATGGAGTCGCCCGAGAGAAGTTACGATCGAAGTCTGAGCCCCACAGAGCAACGGCAATTATCTGGCCATCGATAGGTTTCCACCATCTTCGTAGTATGCGCTTGATGTTCTTGTTGGCGGCCTCAATCGCTCCGCTGGTTTGCGGCCGTAAGTAGACGACTTATGAAAAGCCACGTTGTATTTCTCCAACAAGTCAATCACCTCCTTCTTGAAGTGGGAACCATTGTCGAAACTATTTCATTTGGGACTCGTAGCGACGTATAATGTTGTTTCGATGAATTTTGCAACGTGAAGCTTTCAACACCGCAGAAGATTGGGCTTCAACCCACTTCGTGAAATAATCTATCGCCACGAGGATGAACTCATGCCCGCTCGACCCTTTCCAGAATAAATTCGATCACATCAATTCCTAGATGTAAAAGGCCATGGCGAAGTCATGTTGTACAATTTTGACGGCGGAATGTTCATGCGATTTGCATGAATCTGACATTTGTGGCCTCGCGGAACAAAACCGATACAATCCTCCTCCATGGTGGACCAATAATAACCTTGTCTAAGGATCTTCCACGCCAACATCACCCCATTCATATGTGCACCACATTCACCCCCGTGGATGGCTTCCATCAGACGCTTGGACTCTTCAAAGATCAACACACGCTTATGCATTCCCGTGATGACCTCTTCTATACGCTTTACCCCGCAGATGATGAACTGGATCGACATTCTTCCGATTGCCCTCTTGTCTTTGGCATTTACCTGGCGGTACGTTTCGCTTCCAAAAGTTCCAGATGTCGTAATACAGGGTGTTCGTCAACTTCATCTATGGCCGCAATCGACTCATAGGCAAAAGCGACTTCGTCGATAATGACCGGACGATTCGACTCCACGTGGGATGTCTATCATGGATGATAGAGTTGCTAAAGCCTCGAACTTGTTGTTCTCTTAGTAGATGAGTAAAACTTAACTTTTCAAACCGAGGAATCAAGAAATCCAAGGTTTGGTGATACATCATCATATTTTCTTTCTTTTACTTTCCAGTGTCCCTTAGCTTGAGTCACAACAAGATTCGAGTCTCCGATCTCGTCCAGCCGTCCTGCCCCTAATCCCAGTGCTGCTTCCATACCACCAATGCACGCTTCGTATTCTGCTTCGTGAGTTGAGACTTTGAAACGGAGTTTGAAGGCTAGAGGATACGAATTGTCGGTGCTATCAAGAACACTCCTATCCCATACCCATGTTGATTTGACGCCCGTCAAAGTACATTGTCCAACTTTCTCGCCGATATGCGTAATTGCTTCATCCGGGAATAGGTACTCAATCGCTTCATCCCTCAACCGGATGGTCAAGGAACTCGCCATCGCTTCGCCTTCTTATCGACTTCGTCACATATGTAAGATCAAATTCGGAGAGTAGCAGCAACCAACGAGCTAGCCTACCCGTAAGCGCTGGTTTCTCGAAAAGATATTTGATGGGATCAAGTCGTGAAACCAACATTACAGAGTGAGCTAACAAGTAGTGCTGCAACTTCCTGGTAGCCCATACCAGAGCTAGACAAGCCTTTTCCAGCGGCGTATACCGGGTCTCATACTCTAGCATTTTCTTGCTCAAATAATAATGGCTTTCTCCACCCTATCTTCTGATTCTTGTGCAAGCATGCAGCCCATCGTGGTCTCAGTCACTGACAGGTACAAAATCAACGGTTTCCCTGATTCTGGTGGTGATAAAACGGGTGGGTTCTCAGAGATATTCTTTAACTGCTCAAACGCAGCTTGACACCGCCGTCCCATTGGAATTTCTTGCCTTTCTTCGAAGACCAAAAGTGGTTCACAAGTCAAGGTTAGTTTTGAAATAAACCGCCTTATGAATTGCACTTTACCCGAAAGCCTCGCACCTCTTTTTTCACCTTGGTGGTGGCATTTCTAAGATGGCCTTGATTTTGGAAGGGTCGACCTCGATGCCCCTTTGTGTAATCGAAACCCCAAAGATTTTTCCCCAGAACACCAAACGACATTTCGAGGGTTTAACCGCAACTCAATTCCCCGATCCTTTGGAAAAACTTATGCAAGGCGGTGTAGTGGCCCTCTCTTTCTTTGGACTTGACAATCATGTCGCCCACGCACACCTCAACCTCTTTGTGGATCATATCATGTAGTATTGTGGTCGCGTTGATAAGTAGCCCCAAAGATTCTTCAACCCAAACGGCATGACCCGATAGCGATATGTTCTCTACGGGGTGGTGAATGCGCTTTTTCCGCCCTCCGTGCCATCACAACTGTTATAGCCCGAGAAGCCATCCATGAACGAGAGCAGGCATGCCCCGCCAGAAAGTCCACTAGCTCATCAATGTGTGGCAGGGAAAGTCGCCCTTCGACCGCTCGTTTAAATCCTCAAGTCTACGACACCCGGATCTTGCCATCTTTCTTCTAAGACCGCACTATGTTGGCCAACCAAGTGGGATATTACGATACTAGCGAGAAGCCCGTCAATTTGCTTGGTGTCCTCTTCTTTGATCTTGAGAGTCCAATCCGGCGGATCCTTCGAGCTTCGCTGATAGGTCGCCTCGGGTCAAGGGGATCCGATGTCAGTACAATCTCAGGATCGATTCCAGGCATGTCTTCGTAGGACCACGCGAAAACATCTTTGAAATCTTTTAATAAAGCGACCAAGCGCTCGCGTTCCTCCGAAGACAACGTGGACCCGATCTGGACTAGCCGCGGGTCCTCCTCAGTACCAATATTCACAGAAATGATTTCATCCGTTAATGGCTTAACAAATCTCTCTTGCTCTTGCTCAATTAGACGTTAAACCGAGGAACTTCGCCCTCGCTGCTTTTGATCAAAATTTTGAAAGTCTGAATTAATCCAATAAATCAGGGGCACAGAAAAGTACTCGGAAACCACATTCACCTCATTCTCATTAAGTTCATCCAAATCGTCTGATTCATCGGTTACAACATACTCAAATGAAAAGGAAAAAGACGACCTGGACAAGACTCTGGCATCCGGGTTAACATCCCCAGGAGTACCAGACTGACTCACGGTGGAACCTGATTAGACTCGAAGACTCGGTGGAATCGATTCGGCCACTACCGACCCGAATCGCTGGATAAGAATCCCTCCTCGTACTGCCAAATGAGAGAGGGTGCGATCGATGCGTCCAAGATAGCTGCTGGTTGGCCCGCAGCCATTTCATCTCCAATCATGGAAACCGCGACGTTATTCCCCAAGCAATCACAGTCGACGGAGGATCGAGAGGAGACATGCCAAGCTACCCCCATTTCCAATTCAAGGCCCTCGGGATCCTCTCGCCAGATTCTCGCTCAATCTCGCTATTGGGTCTGTCTACTCGCGCAACGCTATCCCTCATCAGCCAGGTGTCGAAGAAGATTTCGAACCTGCACGCTTCCTCCGCTCAACCATGGTTCCGGAAGCGCAAAATGGAAAATCTTCCTCCCGGACGAAGCGTCTGCTCAGGTACCCAGATGGGCCTATGCATTAGATCAAAAGGCTTCCACTGCTTGCCTGCCCTGCCAACCATTTCCTTTCCTTTTCTTGCCCAGTCTTCTTTGGTGGGCAGATAACCCAATCCAAAGGTATGTGGATTATGTGGCACTTCGGCCAACGCAGCAACGCCTTTCCGGCCGCTTCTTCCCAATCCCATCCCAGGGATATGCTGTAGCTTGTTCATGAGGTAGACGGCTTGAGCGCTGACATACAAACCCTCATTCACAGCCATTATGTTTTGCACCACCTGGGCCTCAGCCAAAGTAAATCCCGACATGAACATGTCCTCCATGCCATGTTCAATCTCCAGGACTGGCGTGGATACCTCCGGAGGGGGATGGATTGATGAATTCCCAAAAACAATGGCTACTCCCTTTCCATAGGGGTATTTCACCATTTGATGCAGAGTAGATGAAACGGCCTTCACCTGATGCAACCAGGGTCGCCCCAAAAGCATGTTGAAAGATGCAGGGACCTCCAAGACATGAAAATCTATTTCGTGTTGTCCAGGCCCGATCTTGGTTTGGATTTTCACTGTCCCCAGGACATCCCTGCTTGTATTATCATATGCTCTGATTACTTGAGTAGTCGGTGTGAAGTCCGCAGGCTTTAACCCAATTGCATACGCTGTTCTGGCCGGACAGACATTGATAGCGGACCCGGTGTCAACAAGCACCACCGGAATCCATTTGTCCCTGCATTCTACAGAGATGTAGAGAGGTCTGTTATGATCCACGCCCTCGGGCGGCAATTCCTTGTCCGAAAAGGTCAATGCCGGGGAACCTCCTCCCGGAAAGACCAGCCCGACTAGTTGTTCTGGCGTAGTTTCGATGGAAAGTTTAGCTCTGTCCATGGCAGATAAGACAGCCTGCCGGCACCTCGGCCATAAGCCCCCAAATGGAGATGTTCTGCTTGTATTTTCTTTTAGCCGCCCAAGATGCCTCTTCTTCCACTTGCTTCTTCGCTTTCCGCCTTATCTTTCCTCGATGCCTCGGGTTGATCAAGGTGTGGGGGCTTGAAATACCGCCCACTTCTAGTCATATGGTCCACCTCCTCGAGGTACCAAGTACTGTCCGGTTGGCCACCTGCCCAGTCTTCGTCTGTGTGGGCAAGATACAAGTCGTCATCTTCCCACCACATTCCATTAGCGTCTAGCAGGCATCTGTCTGTTCTCGCTTGTTTGTGCTCTCGCAATTCCATTCCTCATGCTCACAAAGATGTTCACTCGTGCCCGCAGACTCTCAACTCCCTCATGGTTCTTTGCTTTTTCGCCTCTCGAGTCCCATCTCTTTCTTGTTCCTCCAAGAATAACCGCGCGGTTCTCAAAATGTTTCGTTCTCGAGCGAAATTCTTCAGACCGGGCGCTCTCCGCAATGTATTCGATCCTCGCCCTTCCGCCACAAATGGTACAATATCAGTCGATCATCCAACCACCCGACGACTTCTCTCGACTCCTCATCTTCGAACCGATTAATCGATGCATCCCGATTCCTCGCCAGAATTGAAGGTTGGCGAAGTCCTCTTCCACCGCAGCCAAATCATCCTCACGATTCAAGCTTGTCCCCGGATCATACACAACTCAAATTCTTCCTACGAACCCCATACTCAAATTTTAGACCTCATTGACAAGATATATCCACTGGATCATAAGCTCGCCACTAAATTCTCGATAGCTCCACCCCAGATTCAACTGCTTGCTCTCCTCGTAAGCCCGCCTGCTCCATCTTGGTGGTCACCACCTTTGGCTCGAGTTGGGTTAGAGGTGTCCAACACGCACAAGTCAAGGTTGTCGGGAAGGACCACCTCTAGCTTGGGTAGGTGGGAGGAGTTATGTAGATATCCGGATCGTAAGATACGCCCAAATGTGGATAAGGTTGACTCTTTTGGTGGATCTTGGTTGTGTTTGGGAAGTGGGTTGTTTGTGACGTTGGGTCCTTGAGGAGGTAGAATGATGTTCTTGTCAATGAGGTCCTGAATCTCATGACGCACTGTAACATTGGTCGGTGTCATGACCATGGCCGGTGGTATTGGCAATATTTGGTCAAGTTATGGGAAGGGGGAGTGGATTCGTAGAGGCCTCGGCCCAAGGGTTTCAGTGCCCCTTTCTCGACTAGAACCCCGAGGACTTTAAACAAAGACATATAGAGTGGGAGAAGGTTCGTTGACCCCGGGTTGGTATCTTGGGGCTTGATTATCGCCTCCCAGAGGCATCGAGAAAAAGGTGTGGCCGCCGGACCTTGGTTGGGGAGGGGATTGGTGGTGACCATTCCGACCTCAAGTTCTTGTATTGGAGGAGCCACTGGGCTGCATTGGTATTCCTAAATGTTCTCCGGGGTTGATCCCGATCATGGTCAAACAGACTCGCTTCAACGCATCCTCTATTTGCATCCCCATATCATGCGATCTGCGAAAGTTGGGAAGGAACTACAATCATCTTCTTCATTAATGCCACTGGAGATTGCGCACAATCATCCGTATTTGGTCTCTGTCTGTTGGCCTTAAGGTCATCATCGATGCCTTCGCCTCCACCGGGTTACAAAGTCGAAAAGATTCTTTGGGCTCTGCCGTTGTCTCGAGATCCCGAGTGGTGATCTCGTCTGCGTGTTATATGAGTATTGCGCGATGAAGGCCTCGCCATCTCATCCCGATTTGTTTTCACATCATCATCGAGTTTTGAGTACCAAGTGGATGCCACACTGACAGGTTCGACCAACAAAGAAAGCTTTTGCGGGTTAGGCCCATTGGTCTTAAGATGTCCGAGAATAGCCGAGGTGGACCATAGGATCCTCGCACCCATCAAAGCGATCGATCTGGGGCATTTTAAATCTGTCCGTGAGTCACGCCACATCAAGATAGCCGCTTCAATATCCGATGGCCTTCACCCTTGAGACTTCTTAAAGAGCTTCTCCAACTTGCTCAATTTGAGTCATTCTGGTCTACTTCAAACTCAAATGGAGAGTCCGGTGGTTAGGGGTAATGTTTTTGGACAAAGTGGTAGAAGCGGGGCGAGCCAGATTGGAAGACCCGTGTCCTCTTGAATGTTTGGGGGTTAGGCATGAGCATTTTGTGGATTTGGGAGGGTAGCTTGGGTATTTGGCAGATTTGGTGGGGCATTCTGGGGATTTGGGGGAGGATTCTGCCCAGTAGATGTTTGTTAGGGCAATGGAGCCCCTGGTGGAGGGACCTGGTGCGAAGCAGATGCGGCGTTCTGCTGCTGTAATCTGGCGATCAACTCAGATCAATGGGCCATGACAAGGGCTCGTTGTTTGAAAATTACCGCGGATAGCATCATCTTGCATTTGCTTCATGCTTTACCATCTGGGCATCATCGCCTATTGTTGGGTTCTTGTTCCATCTGAAAATCGCAAGTGTGTCTCTATAGCGGAAATAGGAATCTCAACCCGACTATCTGACACTATAGTAGATCATTACTCGTGATTCGTGCTCGATATATCTTTGGTCTTCGCCTCCTTCTGATAACAGGGGGTAGTGAGTGAAACACTGGATGTCCGTCAACTAGATCCTCGGATCGGTTGAGTCGGCGGCCTCGTGTCCAGATTGCTTGGGGGGTATCGACGGTTCAAGCAATTGTGCTACAAACCGCCCTAGCAAAAGGATAAATAAAGCGAAAAGAAATAAATAACCAGAAATAAAACGGGCAGCATAACGGCTTAAATTGAAGACACCACACACAGTCGGGTATACAACAACACACAGTTGGTAAGCTGGCTATACACTGTCCTCAAATACTAGTCAATATTCTCAGATCATCGTTTCGATAAATCAATCGATATCCGCGACAACCGATTCCCAACATCTTTGGATAATGCCCGCAGCTCGATTCCCAAATTCAAAAGCGATGCCCGCAGTTCGATGCCCAAACTCATCTTGATACATGCATTCCTGAGAGGCACACTCTAACAAGCACATAGCGAGATAAGTGAGAGCCAAAACACCCCTATGTTGTGGTAGGGTTTCCTGTCTTATTTTGTCAAGAGCTAGGGTTTCACTACGCACAAATGACTTCAAGCAACCTATATCGGGTAAGCAACCAGTCCTAGTTTGGAATGGTCACTATGGATCCGAATATGCACTAGGTCGAATGGTCAAAAAGGGTGCCCCGGTAAAACCGGGGTTTGTGTTCCCATACTGGCAGAGCCCGTAACCGGCAAGCCTTATGGACATGCCTTGACAAGACAAGCCTCCGGCAAACCGCTCAGGAATAGCAGATGGCAAACACGGTGTCCTAGCCGCACGAATGCAAATGCAATGCAAAGAAACACACAAATGTAGTCAAAACCAGATATCACGAGTTCGAGTCAAGTTCTCTAAATCCCAAAGAGTCGCGAAGCGTAATAACGCCATGAGGCCTCGCTTCTGATTCGGACTCGATTTTGTTGCGGTTCTCAATCTTGAACCAAGAGTCCAAATTAGGCAAATCGTTTTGAAGGAAAAGCAGATTTTTTTTTGAAAGAAGTGCCAAACATGGATCGCTTTGCGGATATGAGTCGCCACCTAAATATTTTAAAATGGGAAATTTAGGAAACCCCGACTCGGTCTTAGGAAGACCACGTGTCCGTCATCACCAAAGTTGGCTCGAACTTGGGTACGATTAGGGAAAGGTCACATCGTGAGCACCCTCTCGCCGGCCAAAGACCGGCCTCTACTAACCATGATATCGATTTTGAAAACTTTGTGAGTTCTTATTAGGTTATTAGCCTAGATTACTATGTGATGCTCGCAGCAAACAAGTATAGACTGGGCCGTCTGAATTGGAACAAAACATTTCATGTTTGTTTGTTTGAAAATGGTTTGATGGTGCTACCCGCAGGTAGGCTAAAATGCGGATTTGCCACCCTCAGGTGGGCTTAGAAAACAATGATTTTGCCACTATCTAGTGGGCTTAAAACAAACAGTCAACGCATTGTCCCAATTCAGATAACTCAACCTCCACCCACAGGCATTCAAGGCAGTTATATCATATAAGCATTTAGCCTCATGGTAAGCATGCTTTCATGGCAGTCACTCACACACATGCAAGGATGCTAAAGCATAAAAACCTACCTAGTACTCCAAGCCAAAACAAAAGCTGATTAGAAATCATGCATGATCCTAAAATATCTGTAATGCCTAATGCAACACATGCAAAAATGCAACTATAGCGGCTCGACTATTCTAAACATGGTATATGGAATGCAATGACTAACATGTATTCAACTTTAGAATTGAAATACAATGCAGTTTGCATGATGTCTTGAGTTCGATGCATGCAATACGATGAATGATGCAAACATGCAATCATCTTGTATGCTAATTGAAATACGCCCTATATCTAACCATTCAAAGCGGGTAAATAAAGGGAGAAAGAAATGGGGGTTGGAAGACATACATCACACTCACACACCCTTATTACATTTATGCCCTCGCATTTAGGGTCCGAATGAATAATATCTGAGACGAATAAAAGAATATACTGATCGAAATAATACAAATTCTAATTAATTAACAAATTAATTACAAAAGAATTAAAAGCGGCGTGCAAGCGAGGGGCGCCTCGCTTCGATAGATGATGTATCTTTGAAGGCTTGGCGCGGAAATTCACCGATGCCTAATTAGCCTCTGTTTGCGATATTTCTCGAAATGCGCGGACTCAAAAGTTGTTGATCCTCGGTTTGTCACAGCAGAGAGCAGGAAAAGGGCACAGCAATGTATTTCACAAATGTATGCATGCCTCGATCCTCGCGCCACCAATCACGCATACCGATGCATGATGGCGAGGAATCGGATTGCACAACTCAATATAGGGATGAATGCGCATTGAATCGACAACAAAACCTAACTCCATCATGGGTAATCCGGAGTGGTGGTGACTTGGGAATTGAGACTCGTTCCGTTACTCGGAGTACAAAACGTGCCTCGTTTCCCGTGCGATATGCATGATATGCATGAAATGCAACTAATATATAACCTAGCATGCGCAATGCTACGAAAATGAGATGTCTCGAAATGCGTGTCCATAGACACGCAAACCGAGAAATGCGGAATGACATGCGAAATGCAATGATGGGCTTATACCAACATGAGAGAGCCTCAGCCCACTTACATAGGAGGCCGGAATGATGAAAGGAGGTGCCTCGAAAAGCGTGTCCACTTGACACGCAAACCGAGGCAATGATGAAAGATGAAAATCGGATAAAACCGAAGTGCCTCGAAACGCGTGCCCACAGGCGCGCAAACCGAGGCGATGATGAAAGATGAAAATCGGATAAAACCGAAGTGCCTCGAAACGCGTGCCCACAGTAGCATAAGCGGCGATGATGAAAGATGAAAATCGGATAAAACCGAAGTGCCTTGAAACGCAGCGTGCCTGGTAGCAAACGGCGATGATGAAAGATGAAAATCGGATAAAACCGAAGTGCCTCAAAGCAGCGTGCCTGGTAGCGCCGCAAACCGAGGCGATGATGAAAGATGAAAATCGGATAAGCGAAGTGCCTCGAAAGCAGCGTGCCTGGTAGCGCACAACCCGAGGCGATGATGAAAGATGAAAACCAGCTAAAACCGAAGGGCCTCGAAACGCGTGCCCACAGGCACGCAAACCGAGACGATGATGAAAGATGAAAATCGGATAAAACCGAAGTGCCTCGAAAGCAGCGTGCCTGGTAGCGCCAAACCGGCGATGATGAAAGATGAAAATCGGATAAAACCGAAGTGCCTCGAAACGCGTGCCAGGCCGCAAACCGAGGCGACGATGAAATGGGATGAAATGGCATACGGAATGCAACGATGGGCTTACACCGACATGGGAGAGCCTCAGCTCACTCACATAGGAGGCCGTCGGGTAAAAAGTCGCAAAACGCAAATCGAGGCAATGATGTAGAAGCATGAAAATGCAAATTGGGCATACGCCGACATGAGAGGGCCTCAACCACACTCACATAGGCTGCCGGAATGATAAGAATGAGGTGCCTCGAAGTGCGTGCCAAGGCAATGCAAAAATGATACAAATGGCATGGGAAATGATATGCAAGCATGGCAATGGAATTTCAGCACCTAAATAAAGGGGAAAACAGCCCCGAAACAATTCGAAATGACACTCGAAGCATGCATTCATCCCGAAAGTGTGAAATTAAGCCCCGAAATGGCCTATAGCCATGCTATACATGCAAAATATGATCATGGCAGCAAGAACAGTAGCAAGGCAGTCCCAAATATGGCATTTTTCAGTAACAAACATGGCCAAAATGCAAGCATAGATAGATCAACAATAGCATGCAAAGTTAGTGGCCAAAAGAGGAGTATTGAGACAAGTGACATATGCAAACCCCAAATGGACAAACTTTCTTCTACAACATTGAAGACGAGATAAAAATAAGCACAATTTCAGAAGATGACATCCTCCAAATCAGAATACAAACATGCTATAAAATCCATGCAAAGTAGGCTTCCAAATAGGCTATATCATGAGACATGCAATGCACACACAAAATGACAAAACTTTCTTCATGAAATATGTAAAGGGGGTCAAAATAAGACCAAAACCAGTAGGGGTCGAAGTCCCAAAAACAAACACAAATAGGTCAAAAATTGCATGCAAAAATGGCACACTTGATGAAATTTGAAGGAGGTGGTATATACAATGACCAAATGAGGTTGAGCCCTTCTACAATGTTGTAGAGGGGCTCAAAATGAGCACAAAACCAGTAGGGGTCGGACCCATGAAAACAAAAGGAACTAGGCCTAAACTAGCATGCAAGATAATGGCATAAAAGCTAGGTATTGAAACAAGTATATCATAGGAGCATCAAATGAAGTTGAGCCCTTCTACAAAGTTGTAGAGGGGCTCAAAACAAGCACAAAAGCAGTAGGGGTCGGAGCCCCAATTCTCAACCAATTGGAGTATAGAAATGAATCAAGAAAAAGCCCTAAAAGTTGGTTTTGAAGACTTACCCTTGAAGACTTGTCTTTCTTTGATTCTTGGCTTTGATTTGTAGCTTCTCAACCTCTGAAATTCACTTCCTAGCTGCTGGAATGGTAGTAGGGATGGTGAGGCTAGGTGTTGATGAAGGGAAGACCTAGAGACTTAGAAGCTTTTTGAGGTTTTGAGCTATGAAAATGGAGGAATTTGGAGAAGTGTTCTTGAAGACAAATTTTCCAACCTTGAAGAAGGAGAGGGAGGGCCCTTCAAATAGACAAGAAATGGGGTGTAAAAGGGGAGGGAAAGCACCTAATCTTTCCTCAAAATATCCGGATGCCGGGATATGTTGGAAGATATCCGACAATTTGGGACAGTGAAGCGAGAATCTGGCCGCAGTGGTTTTCTGGGAGGTGGCCGGCCGGCCACCCCACACAGTCGCCCACCACCACCATGGCCGGCCGGCCACCCCAAAAAATGAACAGTAAAAACTCTGGCCGACCACCATACCAAAGTGCCCTCCCATGTGTGTAGAACAAAGCCCCAAGGTTGGAATCTGGCAACTCTGAAGCAGGAGTCACAACATAGAGCTTGAAGGAGAGGCCCAAAAATGAAACCCACAATTGCTGGCCGACCACCATACCAAAGTGTCCTCCCAGATGTGTAGAACAAGGATCCAAGGTTAGAATTTGGCAACATTGAACCAAGAGTCACAACATAGAGCTTGAAGAAGAGGCCCAAAAATGAAACACACAGTTTCTGGCCGACCAGTAGCTTTTAGGGTCCTCCCATGTTCCCTCATCACAAATATGTAACTTTGGTTGGAAGAAAATAACCCCAAGGTGTTCAACATTGGCCCGTAAGTGAGAAAGACGGGCTCCGGAGGAGCGAAACTGCTTATCTGGGATAATTGCTGGCTTCTCCCCCCCCAGTGATCTTCCTGATGTTGAAACAGAGGTACCTGCCAAGTTTGAACAAAAACTAATGAGAAATGAACGTTCGGGGCCAAAACCGAGCAAATCGGGATCCCGAAAATGGGCTGCAGGTGCCGGAAGTGGTGTTCAGCATCGAAGTGGGTATCTGCGACCCCAGTGTCCTCTGGAATGACAAAACAGAGGTACCTGCCAAAAAACGGAGAAAACTGATACAAAATGAATGTCCGGGGCCCAAACCGCCAATTCGGGGTCCCGAAAACCGGTTACAGGCACCGAAAGTGGCATACGGCCACGAAGTGGGCATCGGGGGCCCCAGGGTTCCTCGAAATGATAAAACAGAGGTTCCTGCCAGAAACCGGAGAAAGCGGATGCGAAATGAATGCTCGGGGCCCAAATCACGCAGTTCGGGGTCCCGAAAATGGGTCGCCGGGCACCGGAAGTGGTGTTCGGCTGCGAAGTGGGCATCAGGGGCCCCAGCGTTCCTCGGAACATTAAAACAGAGGTCTCCGCAAAAACCGGAGAAATCGGATATTGTTGGGCGGTCCCGAGCCGAGGCACACGCTAAACCAAAACCGAACCCGCCCGAAATGGGCAAAATGGCCTACGGCCACGAAAAGTAGCTCATGGCCACCGGGAGATAATCTACGGGATCACTCCCTTCCCTCAGGAAAGAAACAGAGAAAACCGAACCTGGTTCGCAAACCGAGACAAGGTAGAGAAGATGGTTCGGAAGTCCGGAGGCAGGGCACGCGGCCGTGACTCTGGGACTTCTGAACAAGCACAGTATGCAACATCACCGAGTGCTCAACCGGTGACGTCTGAGCCTCAAGGTCGGTCAAAAATGGGGTGTCTACAGTCGTCACGCACTTTCAATTGCATTGATATGCATGTTGCTAACAATATTGTACCTGTTAAGTTTTCTTTCTTTTTCAGGCATGATATTGTATGTACGGTTCATTTGAAGTCGCACGACTGCATCGAACCGCATGTATTGTATTCTCCGCGTGAAACGTAGCGAGAATTACATGATTCTCTTACATTCTCTCTGCATTGTAGTGTAGTTTAGTGTGTGCTAGCTTAAAACTGTTGCATTGTTATGCTTCGTTACAGCTTTCTTTGCATGATCATAAGTTATGCTCGGCTTCTTGCATTGTCAGTTGCATTTTGCCCCTGCCCTCGGGTGCATATCTTTATCTACAGCTTGTATGTTTTGTCTAAGTCTTCGGCCTTGTCAAAAATGGGTCGTCTCTAGGTTTTGACCATCACTCCCGTCATTGTTATGACTTTCGAGTTCTGTCAAAGAGGGGCAACTGTAGACACCCTATTTTTTACCATCCTCAAGACTTGGACGTCACCGTTTGAGTACTCGGTGATCACCCATGTTCGTGTTCGTTTTGAGTTCCCGGAGGTCTCGGCAACACACCTTGCCTTAGGATCTCTCAACTCGACTGTTTTGTGGGTAGAGAGTAGCTTGTTAGCTACCCCTGACACCCACCGGCCCTGGCTTGAGGCCACCGGCCATGTATTCTTTCTACCGGCCATTGGTGTGATATACCATTAGCTGGTCAGCATCTTGTGTGGTCGGCCGGCCATCTGTTTGGCCGATGGCATCCTTTTATGGCCGACACCACCTTTTTGCCTTTTGTAGGCATAATGCATGCCAGTTGTGCCAGCTGGAATGCACAGACCCTGCCCCCCATGCACGGGTGTAGCTGTTTTGAACCTTTGCGCCCTTTGCTCAAGCTTCTTGAGGAAGCTTGACCCTTTGTCTTAGCTTCCTCAAGAAGCTTGCACCCTTTGGGTTAGCTTCCCTTGGAAGCTTGACCCTCTTGACCCCTTTAGGATAGCTTCTCTTGGAAGCTTCAAGCCTTTACCTTGTCTATATAAGGATACCTTCCTCCTCCTTTGGGGGAGTTCAGCAAAAACCAGAGTAAAATACATATATATGTATATATATATCTGATATACACTTTCTCTCTCTATATCTCCCTCTCTCTCTTCAGTGTGTGTGTGTGTTTAAGGGCCAAAAGGGTGATTTCTTCTTAGTTTTGCACTAAGACACACACTACTACACCATACTTCCACTTTGTGAGGCATTGAGGGTTTGTTCTTGAGGTTTTGGACTGATTTTGATCAGAAGAAGGGGGCTACACTTGCTGTTCTTTAAGGGTTCTTCAAGGGTAACACTTTTACTTTATATTCCCTAATCTTGCACTAGTCTTTAACCTATCTTTCTTATGGTTTTAGACTTTGTGTATAACTGAAAAAAGTCTTATATTTGCATGCTTAAAATACTTCATTAAGGTTGTTTTGGTGTTGGGGGTCGATCTCCCCCTCTTAGGCCTTGTTTGGCCCTTTTGGTGCTCTCTTTGTTAAGCTTTGGTTACTGTTGTGTGTTGACCTTCTCACCACTGAAATCCAGTGGATTTTCAATGGTGAAGGAGTTTTGAAGTCTTGTATAGGGGAGGGACACCTCTCTTCCTTTGTCTCTCTTTTGTGCATGTTCTTGGCTCATAAGGGTAGCATGCATGATTAGTTGTTCTTGACTTCATTTCAGAGGTTTTTGGGTGTTGTTGGGTCACATTATGCCTCTATTTTTGGTCGGATTAATGGCCCCTTTCATGATTAATATACATTCTTTGTATTCCTCTCTTTGGCCTATAAATGCATCATGCATGTAGCCTACCATGCTCTCATGTTTTGGCCTAACTTTGTGAAGTTCTTAGCCATGTCTTACCATGCTTGAGGTCTGTTGGGTGCTGTTTTGACTGTATTCGCCATGTTTGGTATAGCCTCTTTGCATCTTGGCTTGTGAGCCTTGAGGGTGTGAGTCATGAGCATGCTTGAGTTGGGTGGTTTCAGTGATTTGGAGTCATTTCCCATGCTATTTCAGTCCATAACCCATGCTCATATGATTGCATTTATCATCCCTTTCATGTCTTGAAGAGTTGTTTTGTTGTGCCTTGAAATGAACATTGTGCATGCTTAAGTGTTTAAGTCTTTGGGGCTGCCATATCAATGCGTTTTTGGGGCTCATTTTGCATGTTGAAACTCTATTTTTTGGTTGCTTAGTCAATGCCATGTGTGATTGGGGTAGGTGTAGAGTAATGCTTCACTTGGTGGCTTTGCATGCCTTTTGTTTTGGACCCATTCCCTGGCATGATTTGACCATGTTTCATGTATGTCCTAGTCGTATTTTGGCCTGTCCCTAGATTGTTTTCAGTCATCTTGGCCTTGCGGGTTTGTTTGACATGGCCTTAGCTCAACAATCTTGACTAGCTTTGAACCCTGGACCAATTGGCATGCTTGTCTGTTTGACATCTTGGCCCTTTTTGCACCACCTTTAGCCACTGTTTTAGGGTGTGGCTGAGGCCTCCCATTTCAGTCTAAGTCCATTCTTGTACATAGTTGTATGTTTGACTTGTTGCCTCTCGTTGCATGCTTGCGTTATACCATGTTTTCATCACATGTTAAATTGCATTGTATTGCCTCTTGCATGATTAGCACGTTGCATGCTTGCATAATAGATTGCATTGCATTTGGCATGTTTTGCATCTTAGCCTCATGTTGCATTCTTGAACCATGTTTGTATACATGCATTGCATTGCTTGATTTGGGGTGTCAAACCAAGCATGGGGATGAGGGGTGTTCGTACTCAAAGTGACGTAACGCGCCTCAACCCTCGGTCGCCAATGCCCTTGACCTCAAACATGATAGAGCATAAGGCACTGATCTCTTTTGCTGCATGCATTTTACATTGAATGGAAAGCTTGGCCTCTTAGGCCATCATGCATCAAAATGCATAATTGATGGCCCGAGGGTCGAGGGTCATGCTCCCTTGAGTCCATTGCATGATAGGGAGTGTGGCCATGCTCACATTCGCTTGAAAGTTCCATGCCATACACTGCTTGCCCTCTGCTGCTGTCAACTGCAGGATTCTGTAGGAAGCAATGGCCGGCCGGCCACCTACAGTGTCGACCGACCATCAGTGTCTGGCCGGTGGTCCAACATTTAGCCGATAAGCCCATTCCCATGGCCGGTGGAGTTTAATTGTGGCCGGTGGCACTCCA
Organism: Camellia lanceoleosa; assembly: GCA_025200525.1. Classification (NCBI taxonomy): domain Eukaryota; kingdom Viridiplantae; phylum Streptophyta; class Magnoliopsida; order Ericales; family Theaceae; genus Camellia; species Camellia lanceoleosa. The sequence continues at coordinate 109,104,162 of CM045758.1, forward strand.
AAGCACTCAGGAGGAAGTTCAAAGCGCTTAAAACTTTCATAATTTTGAGAGAAAGCAAAGCGGTAAACAGAGGCAACTGATGCTATGGCAACGAAGCGAGTCAAGCATGCATTATCCCCACATTCCGAGGCAGCATTACGGCCACCTTCTTTCTACATTTAATTTGTTAATTAATTAGAAGTTCCGTAATAATTAATTTAGCAGTATTCATTTGGTTGTGTAATATTTATTCGGACCCTCCGAGTGAGGGCAATTGTGTAATAAGTGTGTGTGAGTGTGTGTATGTCTTCCAACCCCCACTTCTTTCTCCCTTTTACTTACCTGCTTTCAATGGTTAGTATTAGGGCATATTTAACTTAGCATACCTTATGCTATGCATGCGTGCATCCATACATTTGTCTTGCATGCACCGGGCTCGGCGTATCATACTAACTGCATTGTATTTCAATTCCAAGTTGAATACATGTTAGTTGTAGCATCATCATATGTCATCTTAGAATAGCCGAGCCTATCATAGTTGCATCTTGCATGTGTTGCATTAGCCATCTTAACATGAACTAGGATCATGCATATGATTACTAACTAGTTTCTGTTTTGGCTTGGAGTACTCGGTAAGCATTTATGTTTTAGCATCTTTGCATGAGTGTGAGTGTTGCCATGATAGCATGCTTACCATGAGGCTATGTGCTTATGTGATATAACTGCCTGAATGCCTGTGGGTGAAGGTTGAGTTATTTAAATTGGAACAATACATTGAATGCGAGTTTTAAGCCCATTTGAGAGTGGCAAAACCATATTTTCTAAGCCCACTCGAGGGTGACAAAATTTGCATCTTAGCCTACTTGCGGGTAGCACCATCAAATCATTTTCAAATAAACAAACATGAAATGTTTTGTTCCAATTTAGGCGACTTAGTCTATACTTGTTTGCTGTGTGCATCACATAGTAAATCTAGGCTAATAACCGAAATAAGAACGCATAACGTTTTCAAACAAGATATCATGGTTAGTAGAGGCTGATCTTTGATCGGGCGGAGAATAACTCATAAATTTTTCTTAATCGTACCCAACTTCCCGAGCCGGGGCAACTTTGGCGATGATGAACACGTGGCCTTAGACAAACGAGTCAGGGTTTCCTAAATTCCCCCAAAATAAAATATTTAGGTGGCGACTCTGTATCTGGCAAAGTAGTCCATGTTTGGCACTTCTTTTCTAAAATCTGTTTTCCAAAATGATTTGGCAGAGTTGGACTCTTTGGTACAGATTAAGAACCGTGAAAAATTGAGTCCGAACTGTGGGGTGAGGCCCTCACGCGGGACGCGTCCACATAACTTATCCTACATGGTTATCCAATACTGTGGTTGTAAAGAAGAATAATGGCTTTTGGCGTATTTGTGTGGATTTCACGGACTTAAACAAAGCTTGTCCCATGGACTGTTGTCCCTTGCCCAGAATAGACCAACTCGTAGATGCAATGGCACATCATCAACGCATGAGCTTCTTGGATGCCTACAGGGGCTATCATCAAATTGCCATGCATTCGGAGGATCATGAAAAAACTGCATTCCTCACCTCAAGAGGAATCTATTGCTACAAGGTCATGCCTTTTGGGCTGAAGAATGTGGGGGCAAATTATCAAAGACTAGTGACTGCCATGTTCAAGGAACAACTTGGCCGTACCATGGAAGTATACATCGATGATATGGTGGTCAAATCCAAGGAAAAGCACTCTCATCTAGCCGATTTAGCAGAGACATTTGGCATCTTTTGAAAGTACAAGATGAAATTGAACACCTCGAAGTGTGCATTCGGCATCTGATCTGGCAAATTCCTTGGCTACATCGTTAACAACCATGGAATCGAAGCCAACCCAAGGCAAATAATGGAAATTCTCGAGCTTGGCTCCCCTTGGTCAGTCAAAAAGGTTCAGAAGCTGATGGGAATGGTCACCGCACTTAACAGGTTTATTAGCTGTTCCACAGATCACTGCCAACAATTCTTTCACACACTTCGACAAGGCAGAGCATTTGAATGGACCCTCGAATGCCAGGCCGCTTTGGATGGCTTGAAGTCTTATCTCCGATCAGTACCACTCTTGGCAACACCTACGGCAGGCGATCCCCTTATTTTGACTTTGGCAGTATCTGATCAGGTGGTCAGCGCTGTATTGTTAAAGGAAAAACTTGGGGAGCAACGACTAGTTTACTATGTGAGCAAAGCAATGGCCGACGCCAAAACACGTTACCTTCCATTAGAAAAGCTTATCCTTGCTCTCATCATGGCTGCAAGAAAACTGATGCATTACTTTTTGGGGCATACCATTGGGGTACTAATGGACTATCCCCTCCGGTCAGCCCTCCGCAGCGCGGAAGCATTGGGGCGCGTTTCGAAATGGGCTATGGAACTCGGCCAGTATGATATCTAGTTTTTACCCAGAACTTTCATAAAGGAGCAAGTGCTCGCCAACTTTGTAGCCGAATTCATAGGATCCCTTGCCGACTTTAAGTCTGATCAAGTGCAAACTAAGCCCAACTAGAGAATGTATGTTGGCGACGTTTGGCAAATGTATTGCGACGGGTCATCCAACCAGTGTGGCAGTGGGGCTGGCGTAGTTATCATGACCCCCGAAGGGGCAATAATCAAACAGGCCATCAAACTGGGCTTCGATGCATCGAACAATGAAGCCGAATATGAAGCACTTATAACCGGCCTACGGAATGCACTTCACCTCAGTGCGCGGCGTCTGGTTGTTTTTGTGACTCAAAGCTAGTAATCAACCAGTTGAAAGGGAAATATGCAGCCAAAAATGACCGCATGGTAGCCTATATGAAAACGACGAATTCTTTGCTCGCGAAATTTGATCACCACGAACTGAATCAAATAACCCGGGATCAGAACACGCATGCGGACGCCTTGGCTTGCTTAGCCTTTGCCATCAATTTAGAAATTAAGCGGACAATCGAAATAGGGTTCGTTCTTGAGCTGAGCATTGACTTTTCAGAATTAGTTTAGATCAAAGTTATCGAATCGGGTCCAAGTTGGATGGACCCTATCGCAGCATTTCTATCTTCAGAGCAGCTCCCGATGGATAAGAAAGAAGCATACAAACTGTGAAACAAAGCCCTTCGACACTATTTGGATCTACAGGGAAAGCTCTACAAAAAATCTTTCTCTGGGCCGTGCTTCGAATGTGTTCACCTAGATAAAGTCGAGGAACTTTTGTCTGAAATACATGAAAGTAGTTGTGGTGCCCATTCGGGCAGACGTTCTCTAGCCCATTGAGCCGTAACGCAGGGGTACTATTGGCTGACCATGCGAACCGATGCCGAGTGTTATGTCAAGAAATGTGAGCAATGCCAGAAGTTTTCCCCCTTAACTCATCTGCCTGCCGAGGAGTTAAACTCTATCATTAGTCCTTGCCCGTTCGCTTAATGGGGGCTTGATATCGTTGGACCATTACCACGGGCCCCAGGCAACAGGCGATTCTTAATTGTTGAGACGAATTATTTCACAAAATAGGTCAACGTGAAGGCACTAACACATATTCGAGATTCCGACGTTAAGTGTTTTGTATGGAAAAACATCATAACAAGATTCGGTATACCACGAGCGCTTGTTTCAGACAACGGTACCTAGTTTGATTGTGGCATGTATCGAGAATTGTGCAACACTTATGGTATCCAGCCCTACTTTTTCTCGCCGGCTTACCCCTAAAGCAACGGTCAAGCGGAGGCCACCAACAAGGTTATTTTGAACAGCATCAAGAAAAGTCTAGAGAAAGCTAAAGGCAAATGGGTCGAAGAGTTACCCAACGTGCTGTGGGCTCATCGCATTACTCCAAGGTGATCCACTGGGAAAACGTTGTTTGCTCTGTGCTTCAGAACCCAGGCAATCATCCCCCTGGAGATTGGCCTTTTGACCTTGAAATCGAAGGTTTTTGACATGGGCCGAAATGACATGATGTTGGCCTTGGACTTGACTCTAATTGAAGAACGCCAAGACTGTGCCCTTGCTTCCATGGCACGGTACCAGCAACAGCTCGCTAAATCGTATAATCAACGTGTTCAGCTATGCCATTATACACCAGGAGAATTGGTCCTCAAGAAAGTGCTTCCCACTGCTAGGAATCCCGCTGACGGAAAATTGGGTCCTAACTGGAACGGCCCCTATCAGATTGACTCAATCGCAGGGACAAGGGCATATCGGCTCAAAGACATGGATGAAAGAAGTTTGTCACGTCCATGGAATTCCACACACTTGCGCAAATTTTATCATTAAGCCAACTTATACGGCACGACAGTTTATTTTGAATTTACACCGTGTACATCTTTCTTTTTTCAATACAATGTTTTTTATTTCTTACCCAGTGAGTTGTGGTTATCAAAAAGCCTCCGAATTCGGAGCCCCATCCGTGAATGACACGTTTGGGCCCAATAAGCCTCCGAATTTGGAGCGCCCTTCGTGAAAATCACGATTGGCCAACATAAAAAGCCTCTGAATTCGGAGCCCCATCCGTTAATGATACGTTTGGGTCGAATAAGCCTCCGAATTCGGAGCGCCCTTCGTGGAAATCATGATTAGCTAACACAAAAAGCCTCCAAATTTCGGAGCCCCATCCGTTAATGATACATTTGGGCCAAATAAGCCTCCGAATTCGGAGCGCCCTTCGTGGAAATCACGATTGGCCAACATAAAAAGCTTCCGAATTCGGAGCCTCATATGTGAATGACACATTTGGGCCGAATAAGCCTCTGAATTCAGAGTGCCCTTCGTGGAAATCACGATTGGCCAACACAAAAAGCCTCCGAATTCAGAGCCTCATCCGTTAATGATACATTTGGGCCGAATAAGCCTTTGAATTCGAAGCGCCCTTCGTGGAAATCACAATTGGTCAACACAAAAAGCCTCCGAATTCGAAGCCCCATCCATAAACGACACGTTTGGGCCAAATGAGAATCCGTATTCGGAGCGCCCTTCCTGAATCACGTTTGGCCAACACAAAAAACCTCTAAATTCGGAGCCCCATCCGTTAATGACACGTTTGGGCCAAATAAGCCTCCGAATTGGGAGCGCCCTTCGTGGAAATTACGATTGGCCAAACACAAAAAGCCTTGAAACTCGGAGCCCCATCCGTGAACGACATGTTTGGGCCGAATAAACCTCCGAATTCGGAGCGCCCTTCATGGAAATCACGATTGGCAAAACACAAAAAGCCTCCAAACTCGGAGCCCCATCCGTGAGCGATAGTTTGGGCCGAATAAGCCTCCAAATTCAGAGCGCCCTTCGTGGAAATCGCGTTAGGCCAATACAAAAAGCCTCCAAATTCGGAGCCCCTTGTGTGAACGACACGTTAGGCCGAATAAACCTCCGAATTCGGAGCTTCTTTCATAGATATTGCGATTGACAAGCACTAACGCGATCGACGCAAAGTAGTAGATGGTTATAACCTAATTTACAAGCATTGACTGAAATAACATATAGACATTCAAAATAAAATGTTTTATTAAATATATCGTGAGTACATGCTTTACATTAAAACGGAACAAAGTACATAAAAATTATTCGGCTCTATCCTCGTCATCAGTCTTCTCCGCGTCGAAAGCCTCGAATGGAAAAATATAACTCTGATATAAAAGTGACGCTAGTTCAACGCTCGCGGCTCGGAGAGCCTTGATCCGTCCATGCTTAAATCCCCGATTTTCGCATCGACAGACTTCCTCGGCTAGTTTTTCCTTCGTTTTCTCTATTCTAATTTTTCAGCCGTCATGGAAGCCTTTTTTATAGGACCTGGTCTTCATAGCTTTTATAGCGAACATACTCGCCGTTTCTCGGTTAGCAATCACGTGATCCAAAATTTGTCGGTTTACTCATTCTGTGACAATCGGATTCATTTGATTCGCCAACTGAGTCTCAGAGGTGTTAGCTTTCTTCAGCTCACCTTCGGCCTTCTCTACGCGGGCTTACAAGCTCCGAATACGAGCATCCTTTTGCTCTATCTCTCTTCACGCGTAGGGCTGCAAACGAACCGAGCGGAGGGAGCTTTGCTAAGCTCGAGCTCGGCTCATTTACTTATCGAGCTCGTTTATTGAGCTCAAGCTCAGCTCGATAAGAAACTAAGCTTGAGCTCGAGCTCGGCTCGGCTCGGCTCGTTAACATTAATGAAACTCAAGCTCAGCTCGCTCGACTCGATAATTTTTTTTTAAATATTATTTATATTATTTAAATAAAAATATTTAAGTAAAAAATATTATTTATATATATATATTTATATATTATTTCATATATAAATAATATATTTATTATATAATTTAAATAAAGGTAAACGAGCCGAGCTTAATGAACCGAGCTTATGTGAGCTTGAGCTCGGCTCTTTTACTAAACGAGCCTAATAGTCGAGCTTGAGCTCAGCTCATTTACTAAACGAACCAAGTCAAGCCGAGCTCTTAACAAAATGAGCCGAGTCAAACTTGTTCATGAACAACTTGGTTCATTCGCAGCCCTATTCGCGCAGCACGAAGACGCATGCCGATTTTATAGGAGGTATACAAACCCTTTACTGCTCCATGGACGCCCTCCCGAAAAACTTCATAATCAGCCCGGCCAACCATGGACTGCTGAACTTTTGGAGGAAAAATTTGTGGAGCGAACTCAACTGCTATATTTGGGTCGCGGATAATCGAATCCGCTTCCGTCATCGGTTTGTTCCCAACGAAGACCGAAAAACTTAACGGTCGCGGTGTCCCACAGTTTTCTTCTCTCGAACGAGGGGAGTTACCTCATTGCTGTTTTTCCTTCCTGGGTGACCTACTTCAACGACGTGGGAAATGGCGCCTCTCACGCTCCCCCAACGTCCTACTCCCCATACGCGTAGGCTCGCCACCTCGATTCATCTCTGCGTCCAATTTCGCCAGTGTCCTACCCTCTCCTCTGCTATTGAAGAATAGTCTTCTTGCCATCCACAGTCATCCACACTGCGTTTTTCCTCTCCCAATTTGTTGGATTTGAATGCAACAATGGGACCTCCGTGTACGCAGCCCCCACCCCATTTATTCATTACGGGTGCAGCATTCCCGAGGTGATCTCATCAATGCTCTACGCACTAATATTCGGCATTCCAGTTCATGCCTTAGCTGGGGCACGGGTAGATTCGTTAATCTAATCGACTAATTTTCAAAGCCTTGCGCTGATAAGTTGATGTACCCCAGCAATCCATGAACCACCAATATTCGGCATTCCAGTTCATTTATTAGCTGGGGCAAGGACAGAGTCGTTAATCTAATCGGCTAAATTTCGAGGCCTTGAGCCGATAAGTTAACGTGCCCCAGCCAATCCATGAACCACTGATATTCGGCATTCCAGTTCATTCATTAGCTGGGGCAAGGGCAGATTCGTTAATCTAATCGGCTAAATTTCAAAGCCTTGCGCCGATAAGTTAATGTGCCCTAGCTAATCCATGGACCACCGATATTCGGTGTTCCAGTTTATTCATTAGCTGGGGCAAGGGCAGATTCGTTAATCTAATCAGCTAAATTTCAAGGCTTTGTGTTGCTAAGTTGTGCCCCAGCCAATCCAAAAACCACCGATATTCGGCAGTCCAGTTCATTCATTAGTTAGGGCAAAAGTAGATTCATTAATTTATTCGGCTAAATAGCAAAGATACGCAGTTATTTTATCAGATGTTTAATTTACTCATCTCATGATCTTACATCCTACTAAACTGTTAACTAGCACATGCAGCAGATAGAAAGGCAAAGAAAATTTTTATTAATAAATTGAGTATAGATAGTAGTCATTTTACACATGAAAATTACCCTACATTTAATTTCTAACCGAAGTAAATAAACAAAAATCTACAAAAACTATGCACGGAAGATGCCTAACGAAAATCAAAATATCACCCTAGTCAATCTTTATCAGACTCTAGCGGCTTAACGTCCACCTGCTCGTATCGAATCAGCTGTGCCAATGTCACATTAGCGGCAGTGAGGGCTTTGAGCTAGCCGTGTTTGAAGCCTAGATTTTCGAACTTTGGTACTTCATCCACGTAGTTTTCTAAGGAGGCGTCCTTCCTAGCTTAGAACGCTTTGGAAATCTTGGAGTCGGCTATTCCCTTTGCCGTCTTCGATGCTTCCAAATCGGCTTCCAGTTTGGCAATCACCTCATTGGCTAACTTGAGTGCGTCTTCGCTCGCATTTGCCCTTTCTTCGGTTGCCAACCTGAGTTGGTTGGAACTTTTGGCCTTTTCTGCCTCGGCGTCGGCCCTCGCACGTTTTTCCGCCGCTTTCGCCGCCTCGGACTTGGCTCTTAGAGAAGCCTCCACGGCTTGCTCTTTCATTTTCAACTTCGGCTTTAAGAAAGCCGATCTATTCAATAGTATCATGTTGACGGCGGCCAATCTTGGCTATCCTGCCTGCCGTTTGCAAAACAAGGAATTAGAGTTAAAAAAAATATATATATATATATAGGCGGAAGACTGCAGATAAGGCTCAAGTCATGTACCAATATGGCCGATTGAGCGGCTAATGCTATTGACAGCAAATCTGGCTCCGCCCGAAAAGTTGCTCTGTCCACCGGTAGGGAAATTGAAGAGGCCATGCTCAAGGCCACAACCGGATCTTTCACAACCGATGCATCAGAAGCAATCAGCAAGTTCTTTATTCTTGGTTGAATGATGAACAGCACAACCAAGTTTGACTCCTCTATGCGCAGTCGTTTATCATTTAGGTTTTCCGTAGAGTTGGCTTCACGCTCGGCTGGACATTTTTCCCCCCTCTGCTCAACCTCCTGATCGCCCTGTTCGACAATTTGCTCCGTTTCGACCGTTTCAATCTGAGTCGTTTCTTCCACGGTAATAGGTGGAGAAGACTCAGTCACGACAACGGGGGGAGGTTCAGACGGGTTGGTCTTGGCTCTCCTCCGAGCAGTCATCCTTTCGGCATTTTTCTCCCTGGCCATCTGTGTGAGCGACTCCCTAGCCATGTTTTCAGGATATGCGCCGAGAAGGTCCCCTAAGTCGGTAAAAATATCTTCAAAGGAGATGTCCACTCGGCTTGAAGTGGATGGAGGGTTGGATAGATTAAGGCTGGTTTCCTCAAAAGCCAAATTTAAAGCCTCGTCAACTTCTTCGGCTTCCAAGGTGGGCTGATTCAGCTGCTCAGCGACTTCTTCGGTTACTTGTTCGTCCGCCTGCTCCAAATCTAAAACTTCCAGACCAATCTGCTTGAGGTTTTTGAAGTTGGGGAAAATAAGGGCTGTGAGCTGCTGTTCGCCCCTTGGAATCAGAATGTTATCCACAGCTGAAAACGTAAAGTAAGTCAGCTCGTATCTCAGAAGTATGTGGGCCGCCCTCCCTTGCTTTTAGAGGTTTAGGTGGCCAAAGAACTGGAGTGCGGTTTTGATTTTCACAAGTACAGCGTCGTCGGCTGAAACTAGAACTTTCTTCAAATCATTGCCTGCATAAATAAAACGATAAGTGCATGGAAGGTAAGCCTGGTAAATATATAGCAAATACACGTAAAGAACTATATGGCCACTTGGTTCGCCTTTTCGTCTAGGCACAAGATCTAGGCGATCTTCGCCCTCGCCGAATTTCCAGTTGCCTCAGACAATGACCATGACATCATCAACATGCTTGCTAGAGTTGGCAAGCATAGTCACCAAATGATGGTCGGTGTCCATAGCCTTGAGAAAGTAGTGCCTCTGCTGGCCAGAAGATTTGGTCAAGGCATAACAATGCTGAACAGTAGGGATACCAAGATTGATCCTAAGGCGTCGGTTCAACTCTACAATTCCCATTATCATTCGGTAAAAATTTACATTAGGTTGAGAAGGGATTAGACCCCAATGGCGAAGAACGACCCTTAAAAATGGGTGAAGGGGGGAAACGGACTCCGCCCTCAGTGATTGATAGAAGAAGAAAGATGATTGTACTCTCATCAATCCTCTCCATATCAATTGTGCTCTCTGTCACGAGTGACAGATGGATGTCGTCAAGAATGGAAAAATGGCGTCGAAAACCAGAAACTTGATCTGTAGAAATAAGGGCTTTCAAATGTTTTGCCATCCTAGCCAATTTAGGGATTATGCTAAACTAAAAATAGACAAGGAAATGGGATTCAAAATGGAGGAGAAGAGAACTTACAAGAAGTGGAGAAGACAATGAGAAACGGGAAGAAGTTGCAGAGGTCGTGAAATGAAGGAGGTATATTGAAAGGAAAACCAGAAGCTTTGTGTATTCAAAAAACATACATTCGAAGGGACAACATAACTTCAAATCGCATTAAATGAAGGAAGCATACAAAGGGGTGGGAAATTGTAATGATGCCTAAAAAGCGTAGGCGTTCTGACACTTATGTTAGAATGAGGTTAACTGCCGTATTTTTTGACTTTTCAAGTTCGAAACCAAACATGCCGACTAACTGGTGTTAGTAGGATGTTTAGAGGGCAATTATGGGAGCCGAATATCAGTACATGTAGGAAAGCTGAATGAATCTGAAGAAAATCAGGATATATATTATATTCGGCTTCGTCCTGGACGATCCCGTAGCCGAATAAATTAATCGGCCATAGAACCAGTTGAACAAAAAGCCGAGTGGAAATTGACATACGACAGAAGGGCCGAATGAGCAATCATGTGATGGATTAAGAGTGGACCCAACCCTAGGGCTCAAAAGCGAATATAAATAGAGGAACATCAACCAAAGAGAGGTATGTGAGAACAAACCCAAGAAACTTAAGACACAGGCAAACAAGAGACATATACTAACTTGTCCGTCGGAATGCTAATTCTGGCACCCCCGACCAAAGTGTTAATCCCTTTTCCAGGTGGCAATCAGAGGATCAGGAATGTCCTTCAGGATCCAAGAGTATTTCCAAACCACTTCTCCACACTATTATATAATGTATAAGTAAGGGTAAATTACGCTGACCTCTCCTTCAGATTTACCTTAATTACGGGGACCTCTCCTATAGTTTCAAAAATAATACTGAAGAGAGCATTAACAATATTAACTTGATAGCCGAATTGACTATAATACCCTTGAACTACATTATGAAAAGACACAACTGACTCTTAATGTAAAAAACCCCTCTCATTCATATATTATTTACATCATCATTATCATTATCAAAAACAACATCTAAAAATTTAAAAAAAGAAAAAAAAATTATAGAACTGATAAATACAAAAATTATCCTCTGTAATTTAATTACACCATACCAAAATCCACACCATCCATTTCCAATCTCTCCACCTAGGGTTTCGTTTTCTTCAAACGATGCACCAAGCCTAATCAATTTCTACTCTCTCTCTAACCGAGAACAACAATAACAATGGCGTCGATGCAACACTGTTTCTCAGGGACCGATCTTCAAGAGTCGACAGTTTGTTCGGCGCTCGCTGAGCCTCCGTGGTGCGGCTTGGTTCCTCTATCGTGCCAGTAGCCGGAGAATAATGCGCAAATCGTTAATGAAAGTGTGCAAGTCAACGACGAAGTAGATCGAGGATAGGCAGAGCGATTGGGCGTATTCACGACCCGATTATGATTCTCAATCTCGTATAGAACCTGGCATTTGTAGACATGGCTACAGCAATGAGCCGGAAGGAGTCGTCAACAGTGTTGTTGATGGTTTGGATTGATCTGAGATGTGTGTGTATATGTGTGTGTGCGTGAGAGAGAGAGAGAGAGAGAGAGAGAGAGAGAGAGAGATGGCGGTCTATAGCAGGAGAAGGTAGACAGAACACAAAGAGAGAGTGACAGTGAAGAGAGATGGAATGGATAAATTATTATGAATGATAGAGCACAAAGAGAGAGTGAGAGGGAAGAGAGATAGAATGGGTAAGACATGTATGTGTTTATATATATATATACGGGTAAATTACACTTACCTCCCATGAAGGGTAGTATCGGAATTTGTAGAATAATTATAGATGACATCAGTATAATCTATTTAAATTTGGACAGATGAATAACAAAAGGGGATCTTTGTATATTAGTTTTAAAAGTAAGGGAGATCAGTCTTATTTTTGAAACTATAGAGAGATTCCTATAATTAAGGTAAACCTTAAAGGAGGTCAGTGTAATTTACCCTATAAGTAAAGTTATGCTTTTCACAAGCATAGTCTAAAAATAAGCACGTGTCAAGCTAAGAATTTAGCACGTGTTATTATTATTGTTATGTTTTTATTTGTATTGTATTTTATGCATTTTCTTGTATTTTGTGTCTTTTAGATTTCGTTCTCCTTACATTGCCTTTTCTTTATTTTAACATTATTTTGTTTGTTTTAATGTGACAATGGAGAAGATAAAAGTCTCTAATAAACCCTATATATATTCCTTAAATATGAAAGATTAAAAGAATGTGTTTTCTTAGCATTTTATAAATCACGGCATTATGTTTTTCAAGTTGTATTTCATGTACATGATACCCTAGATAGTCGATGCGTTTATTAGTTACTTCTTCCATGTTACTATCCATCAAGATTATTGTTGGCTTTTTGGCTTTCGAAGGTTATTATTGTAATTGCGAGCGTGCCAGTAAGGATCAATCAGTCCTTACAGAAAATTAATTGCCAACCAATTATGAGACGATTGTGTTTTAGTTCTTTTAGCCTCAATGAAAAGGACTTTTACTGGTGGCTTGATTTAGGAGAATTAAGAAAAATAACAATTAAATAAAGAACAGTTGAAGTATTTCATTAAAATGAAAAACTTACAATGATCCAAATTCAGCCTCGTAGAGATTTACAGCAACAATCTACTTGAAACTACTCCTATAAACAAAGTGCAGTGTAGGAATTTAAAGTACAGGAAATGTAAGATTGGAAATGTAAAACTGGAAAGGAAAATATGTATAAAAAGATTGGTTTTTTGGATCTGAGTCTGGGGGTTTTTCTGGGGCCTTCTCTGCTATTTATACTTTTCAAGGATGACCATTGAACTGCAATTCCAACCGTTGAACTACTCCTCCATGATCGCTGATCATGTTGCCTTGTAATTAGCTCCACTATGTCATCAGTTGTAGTTGGGCTTCCCTCCTAAATTTGAATTTAAATGTGAGTAACCGTTGAAGCCACATCACCTTGTATTTCTTTGTTGATCCACTGCTACTCAGATCTCGTAACAACCAATACTAACTGCCACGTGTACGATCAGGATCGAAGACTTGAATAGTTTTCCTGTATTACCCTTATTCTGCCACGCGTCAAATTGTAATTGGCTTGTACAAAATATGTAGTCAACATTACCCCCCGCACTAATATAACCAATACTTGGTGATATTAGTGGATCAAGGTCTTTTACCCACGTCTTAGAACGTGCATGGGCTTTGCATTCTTCTAGAAATGCAACTGTCATTCATCATCTGCGTTAACTCTCCTTCAATCTTTTGAACACTCCCACCACCTTAGTATTCGAACAGACTGATACATTTTTATGGCCGAATCAATTTCCTCCTCCATTGATCGAGCACACGAAGAGTCGTCTGATGATGTTGTTCCTCCTTGAAAGAACCTCCATGCATTAATTAGCCACCTTTACCCACATTTCTATATTCAGGTCATGAATGCCTTTGCAAATTATCAACCCTTGGACTACGAACATATTGCCCTTAATCCTTTGATTCAGAAACTTACAAATATGGACATGGGAAATTCTTCTTCTGACTCACCCTTGGATTACGAACGAACTGCTCTCAATCCTTTGATTCAGAAAGTTGCAAATACGGACATAGGAAGTTCTTCTTCACAACCCTCTGCATGGGATAAGGCTGCAGCTTTTTCTTTCTCTGGGACTTCTAACTGGACCCAATGGTCAAAACCTGAGGCCTGTGATTTAAAGGAGCAAATCAACCATCACTTTATCGAGTTTACTAACCCTTTAGAGTTCTCTTCCTATGCGCAAAGCTCGGTGGTCTATCCTTACGTGCCCATCGATCATCGACGCAATTTGGAGGAAAATCTGCTTGTAGCATGGTATACATGCTCCATGCCTACAAAGATAATACATGCTGCCCGATGCCTTGAAGAGGCACAAGGGTACAATCCATCGTTCTTAGCCCAGAAGGCGAAGCTTTGCTCCTCTGACTGGCTCGATTATATTAATGCCCTTGTTCCTTCTGCCCTTGCTCCTCCTCCTGAAGTGGAGACTTCCATACTTTCCCCTCCGCTAACTCCTTGTTGGACAGAGAGACTGAGGCTTGCCCTCTCCGCGGATAAGGTCTTTTCTCCTTACAAGCCTCCACCTTCGCCTACTCTAGATGAGCGAAAGCAAGCCCAACTTTTGCTTGCGGCCTTCTCTCACTTGCCTTTCAATGTTCTTGAGGACGAGGTTCCTCTTAAGAACCTTCGATGGGCTTGTGACATTCTGACTCGGGGTTACATCCTCAACCCCCTCGCCCAAGCAAAGCTCCACCTGTTTTTGGACCAACTCCTCTTGCTTCTTCACTGGCATCAGATCTCTATGGTCACCACTCAATCTTTGGACCAACTCTCATCCCTTCGAGTTCATGCCCAGTACGAAGCAGAGAACTTCATTGAAGAATTCGATAACTTCAAGAATAAAGATTCTACGTACTGGGATGACTTGGATATTGACGAGTTGGAACAAGGATTGAGAGAAACAACATTCGAAATAAAGGCTGAAGAGCTCTTTTACGAAGTGAGAGCACATCAATTTATGCAGCCAATCCTAGAAGAAATACAAGATAGAATAAAGAAAGAACAGAAATTCATTGATCATAGTTGGACCAAATTTCATGATCTTGTTATTTATTCTATTCCTTACTTTTATGAACTTGAATTTGTACCCAAAGAGGGCCATTCAATGTAATTGCTTTTGCTTTAATACAACTAAGACTTTTCTCTTTATTTAGCATTGTTTGATCTTGTCTCCATTTGTCTTTAAAAGCAAATTCAGGGCTTCGAACTGAACAATCTTATCATTCGAATTTGGACTCAATTGTTTAACATGAAACACTAAAAACCAACATAAATTTTTCCAATTTATGGAATAATAGTTGACAATTTTTGCTGATTTTCATTTAAAATCAGTGCTTCGAATTCGACAGTCCTACCCCTTAAAGTTTATTTCGATCATAATATGGTCATGGTCAGTATGATCAATTAGTTTTAAATTGACCATTTTTCCCCTAGAATAACAGTCCATACTTTCAAAAATATGAAAGCTCCTTTTTAGGGCTGCACTGTTTTAGTCTAGAAAGAGAATCTTTCCTAAATATATATAAACCAATTATTGGTTTTGATGCTTCGAATAGCAATTCCCATCCTTAAGGGATCTCAAGTTTTGCTTCGAAGGACATTACTTTCATTGAGAAACCTAAAACAGGTCTTTAATCCCTTCGAAGTAAACGAATACTTGAGCATTCTTACATCCATAGGTATGAAATGTACTTCGAAGCTGGCTTCTTAGTTTCGAAGCCGTTTATTATTTGACTTTTGGTGCCAAAATCTGGTTTTGAAGCCAAATACTATACTTCGAAGCTGGCTTCAACGTCTGGGATGTGTTTTTCCCTCCAAAAGTATCAATATTGAAGGAAGCTCTTCGTATTTGTACTTTTAGTACTTAACGAATTACGCGATATATCTTCCAGACACAAAGGTTTTTTAAAACCCTTTTTATTTCGCGCTCTAAAATCGCTCGCTCGCTCAAAACACAAACCCTTTTCCTCTGTTAACCCCCTCTTCCTTGCTACTTGCTACCAATGGATTCTTCTTCTTTGAAAGTGCTTGCTGGTGATTGTATAAGCCCAACCATGGCATTGAAAAGATGTATTGATGAAGAGATCGCCAAGTTAACAACTGATGAGTCAGACGCCATAGACGGCCGCCTCTTTGTTCCTCGTCACAGCAACAAGCAAGAATATGTCTTGGGTCCCATCTTTCGAGAGGCTCCTGCTCAACTTCCAGCTTTATACCCTTATCTGGAGGACCATTTTCTTCTCTATGAAGAAGGGCTCGACTGGAGAAATTGGAGGGTAACCCGACCTCATCACTGCTAGCCGACATTGAGAGCTGAATGGGAAGAATGGTATGACAGAGTTGTACCTGTGCGAGAAGACGACCTGCAAGAGCTCTGTATTCTCGATGCCCTCCGTCTTTCTAGGTTTATCATTCCTTAAGACCCTTTCTTGATTCCCGCTGCTCTTTGTTTTTGGAACATGGCTTTCAATTTTTTCCAATTTCGGTGTGGCATGATAGCTCTCACCGTTCTTGATATTTGCCATTGTAGACGCGCCCGTGGGCTTCACTCTACAGTTCAGACTCTCTTTTGTCTCGCGGTTCTAAATCTGAACCAAAGAGTCCAAATCCGGCAAATCTTTTTGAGAAAAACAGATTTTGAAAGAAGTGCCAAACATGGACTGCTTTGCCAGATACAGAGTCGCCACCTAAATATTTTATAATGGGAAAATTTAGGAAACCCTGACTCGGTGCCAAAGGCCACGTGTCCGTCATCACCAAAGTTGCCTCGGCTCGGGAGCTTGGGTACGATTGGGGAAGGTCAGCTATGAGCACCCCCTCTCGCCCGGTCCGAAGACCGACCTCTACTAACTGTGATATCCAATTTTGAAAATGTTATGTGTTCTTATTCCGGTTATTAGCCTAGAATTACTATGTTATGCACACAGCAAACAAGTATAGACCAAATCGCCTAAATTGGAACAAAACATTTCATGTTTGTTTTGAAAATGGTTTGCTACTCTCAAGTAGGCTAAAATACAGATTTTGCCACCTTCAAATGGGTTTTAGAAAAGGTGGTTTTGCCATTACCTAGTGGGCTTAAAACTCACATTTTTAATGCATTATTCCAATTTAGGTAATTCAACTTCCATCCACAGGCATTCAAGCAGTTATATCACATAAGCAGCTAGCCTCATGGTATTCATGCTACTATAGCAATACTCACACGCATGCGGTATGCTAAAGCATAAAAGCTCACCTAGTACTCCGTGCCAAAACAGAAACTAGTTAGTAATCAATGCATGATCCTAGTTCATGTTAAGTGGCTAATGCATCACAGGCAAAATGCAGCTATAATAGGCTCGGCTATCCTAAACATGGCATGTGAAATGCGACAGATAACACGTATCCAATTTTGGAATTGAAATACAATGCGGTTAGCATGATGTGCCGAGCCCGGTGCATGCAAAATAGATGAATGAATGCAAACATGCTATCATGCTGTATGCTAATTTAAATATGCCCTAGTCTACCATCATAAGCAGGTAAATAAAGGGAAGAAAGACGTGGGGTTGGAAGACATACACACACTCACGCACACTTATTACACAATTGCCCTCGCTCGGAGGGTCCGAATAAATATTACAGTCCGAACAAATAATACTAAATTAATTATTGCAGAATTTCTAATCTAATTAATAAATTAAATTCAAAATAGAGATGGCTGCAGCCCTGCCTCGGGATGCGCAAATGATGCATGCTTCAGTCCGTCTTGCCCGGAAAACCCGCACCATACCACTGCCGCCTCTATTTTCACTGTCCTGTCTCTCCAAAGACTACCAAAGTCCCAGGATACCTTCTGTGCACACTGCTTCACACCATCGGCTGGATGAAATGGCCACCGGCCATGTAAAATGTCCATCGGCTTCTCATGAGGTCATCGGCCACACACTAATGGCCGGTCGGCACTCTATACTGCCAGTCGGCAGAAAATTCCTATAGAAGACAGTTTTTGACAGCAACAAGGACAGACAGTATATGGCATGGAATTTTGGGCACATGTAAGCATGGCCATGTTTCCTATCATGTATGGGACTCAAGAAAGCATGGCCCTTGGTCCTTGGGCCACCAATTATGCATTTTGATGCATGATGGCCTAAGAGACCAAGATTGCAATTCAATGGAAATGTATGCAACACACAAATGGGGACCAAGACCCTATCATGTCAAAGTCAAGGGCCTCGGTGACATGAGAATTGAGATGTGTTTTGTCACTTAAAATACAAACACCTCTCATCTCTCACACTTGGTTTGACACCCCAAACCAAGTAATGCAATGCATGTTATGCAAACATGGCTCAACAATGCATCCTAAGGCTAAGAGGCAAGGCATGCCAAATGCAATGCAACCTATCATGGCAAGTATGTAATGCTAAACATGCAAGATGCAAATACAATGCAAACAAGGACAATCTAAGCAATAGGATCATCATGCTACAACACCTAGTGAAGCAATCATGCAAGGAACATGAGACAAACATGCAATAGTGGGCTTAAACCGTAAAGGGGCAGACCTCAATCCACCCCAAAACAGTGGCCAAAAGTGCCTAAAACCATGGACAAAACGCTCAATAAGCATGCAAGTTAATAGGCCTAAAGCTAAGGCATAAAAGAGGGTACTCCACTACCACTAACAAGACCACCCATGGCATGAACCAAGCAACCAAAAATAGATGTTTAGCATGCAAAACAACCCCCAAAACCCCTGATATGGCAGCCCAAATGCCTTAAACATGCAAGCATGCACAATGTCCATTTCAAAGCACAAGAGACCAATATTTCAAAGCATGAAAGACATGACAAATGGAGACATATAAGCATGGCATGGGAACTGAAATAGCACGTTGAATGATTCCAAATCACCTAAATAGCCTAACCAATGCATGTTCATGGATCACATACTCAAGGCTTACAAGCCATAATGCAAAGCAACTTCATCAAGCATGCCAAACATGGAAAAATTAGTGGCCAACAGACCTAAAATATGACAAAACAACACTAATACCTTCATGAAGCTATGCTAATACATACAAGAATCATGGCCTAAACACAAGATGCATTTCTATGCCAAATAGAGGAATGCAAAACAAGTATAACATGCATTAAAGAGGGCAACAAACCCACATGAGACAGAGGTAAAACATGCTCCAAAACATCCAAATAAACTCTGAAATGAAGCCACACAAGACTATACATGCATGCTACCTTTATGAACCAAAAGACAAGCAAATGAGGCAATGAAGGGAGAGGAGTGTCCCTCCCCTATACAAGACTTCAAACCATCTTCTTCACCACTGAAAATCCACTGGATTTCAATGGTGAGAAGGCTAATACAACAAAGTAAACAAGGCTTAAGGGAAAGGCACCAAAAGGGGCCAAAAGAGGCCTAAGAGGGGGATTTCAACCCCCAATGCCAAAACACCCTTAATGAAAGTTCTAAAGCATGAAAATACAAGGCTTTTTTATGTTATACACAAAGTTCAAATCAGCATGCAAGATAGGTAAAAAGTTGTTGCAAAAATGGGGAAACTAAAGCAAAAGTCTCACCCTTGAAGAACACCTCAAGAACAGTCAATGCAGTCCTCATCTTCTGATCAAAATCAGTCCAAAAACTCAAGAATCAACCCTCAAAGCCTCTCAAACTCGAGCTAAGGTGTGATAGTGTGTGTTAGTGCAAAAGTAAGGTAGAACTACACTTTTAGGCCTAGAAACACACACAAAAGAGAAGAGAGAGAGGAATCTAGAGAGAGAGGATGTATCTAACAGATATATAGATATAAGCTCTGGTTTTTGTTCAAAAATGGCTAACCCCTTGCAAAGGGAGAGGCATGATGCTTATATAGGCAAAACAAAGCCAAGAAACTTAATGACTAAGCTAAAGAGAAGGGGTCAAGGGGTGTAAAGGGGTCTTGGCTTCTTGGAGAAGCTAAGACAGCTGGCCAAGCTTCCCCAAGAAGCTTGGCCAAAAGAGGTCAACCTTCTAGAAGGTTAGGGGGTTCAAAGGCTCACAAGAGTCATCCCCGCGCATGGGGAGTGGTGTTGGTGCATTCCAATTGGCACAGCTGGCATGCACCATGCCCCAAGGGGTGCAGAAGGGTCATCGGCCAACCAAATAGGTCATCGGCACAATAAAGTGCCGGTCGGCCAAACATAGTGCTGACCGGCCATTGTTTTTAAGAAATCATGGCCGGTGGCACACATATGCAGCCGGTGATGGTAGGGGAGGGCCGGTGGGGTGTGGGGATGGCCAACAAGCCATTCCCTGCCCTTCAAGGCAAAAACACAGGTGCTTGGTGCCAAAACCGAACACGGAGCAGACGAGTTAAGAGACCCTAAGGCAAGGCACGCAACCGAGACCTCTGGGAGCTCAAAACAAACACAAACAAAGACGATCACTGAGTGTCCAAGCGGTGACATCCAAGTCTTAAGGACGGTCAAAAATGGGGTGTCTACAGCCATCTTTTAGGGCTTTCACCCCTTGGCTCTCCTTTCACTCCCGGCTATCCAGACCTCCCTGTTAAGTTCTCCCTTCCACCCTTAAACTCCTCTTACAGTGATTTTATAAAGGCCGAAAATAAAAGGGTAGGTCCCGTGAGAGATAGAGAACTTTTTTCCTTCATTTTGTACTGGTTATGCAAATTTCTCTTTTGTACATCATCTCAGAGGATTATGCTGAGTTTGCTCCACTTGCGAAGGCACTTGTTTTGAAAAAACGCATAGCCCTGACTCCTTATCTCTTAGGCCATGTTTATAGAGTCTGTTCCCAATTTTGTGAGAAACCTCTTGATGTGAACCAAGGGGGTCCCCTTTGGGTGCTCCAACTCTGGCTCTTTGCTTACTTCACTGATTTGCATCCCAAATGCTTAAAATTCCTTGTTCAGGACCCTAGCACTTATGGGGAAAAATATGCCAGAGTTGTTCTTTATCATGCTTCATTTGCTTACTACTTCACCTTTTTTCACCAACTTTCCATTTCTCCACCTGCTGCCTTCTTCTGCCCATTTGATGCCAACAAAGGACCTGTTTGGCTGTGAACATTCTTAGCTGATAAAGAGTGCTCTACCCCACCCCACAAAGGCATGTGGGCTTCTATTTTGCTACCGAGGAAGCTGTTCATTGGCACTTTAAACCCTCGAGCTTATAAGTGTATAGCTAAGGTGTACCATCCTTCTCAATTTGCCAGGCAATTTAGGTTAACTCAGGGGATTCCCATTCCACTATGCAGTCTCTCGAATGTCCATCTTACATCTAGCGACCTAAGAATACCCAAATCAAAACTGGAAGAAGCAACATTCAAACTGTTGAAAGAATTGAGCGAGTTCAAATTTGTCCCCTTCCTTCCTTCTGGCCTGGCTCTGAAAAGATTTCAAAACTGGTGGACAGTTAATATGGAAGTGCGCCTATCTGTACACCCGCATGACTTACTGATAGGGTTAGGAGTGCCTTCAAAGGCCAAATCAACAACAGTTGAGAACATCCCCTCTCTTTCCACAGCTGCCAAAATTGCTCCTGTAGCCTCATCTTCTCCTGGTAGAGTTACCAAAGCTGCTTCAAAGAGGGGTAAGTATTTTCAGGTTTCCCCTTAGACTCTTTTGTTTGTTTTCTTTACATTTATACCTCTTGGTGCAGGGTCTCCACAAGAAGAATCTCCTAAGAGGGCTGAAACCCTAGCTACTCTCAAGGACAAACAAAAGTAGAAAAAGAAAAGGAAGCTGATACTCACTCCTGAGGAATCCGAATCCCAGATTGAAGAAGAAAAGATTGAGAAAGAACAGGAAGTACCATTACAGAGGAGAAACAGGGAACATATGACTGTCTCTCCTTCGATTAAAGATCCCATTCATGAGACAGCTGCTAGAGTAGTAGAAGAGGAACTTACTTCTGAGGAATCTGAATCCCAGATCAAAGAGAGAGAAATTGAGAAGGAATAGGCAGGACCAATACAGAGAAAAAAGATAAGGAAGATGATTGTCTCTGCTTCTGATTTGGTCAAAGACCCTATTCATGATGTAGCTGCCAAGGCAGTAGAACAGGAACATTCTAAGGCCATAATTGTCTTTGAGAGAGCTGAGAAGAGACGACAGCAACAATTCTTAAGAGATGAAACTGCTGCTGCTGATGCAATTCAAAGGGAAGCTGCAAGAAGGCAACATATTGCTGAGCATTATTCTCTTCGTAGCTCTCCTATTGCTGCTATTACTTCTGAAACAAGTAACTTCTTTCAAGCCTCTACTGTTTTTCTTTGTCAAATTTTTGGTATTGAGACTTGACATTACGTTGTACTTCTTCTTTTGCAGCAATGACTACTGAGCCTGTTCTCCCAATAAGGGCTCCTTCAGTTTCATTTGAAGTTGACCAATTGCAAAATGTGAGATCCGTTCAGATAATACTCCCACCTCCTCGGCCTACATCCTCTGTACCCTCCTTGAGGCCAAGTATTCCTACATTTCTTTCTTTTGGCTTAAATCCATACCTCCCTTACCTGTCCTTTGATCTATCTCAATTTAATTCTCTTCCGAGCCTTGTTCTTCCTTCTTCTCCTAGGGAAATCCCAGCTATTAACTTCTCTTCGATGGTAGCTGATTCTCCTATAGAGGGTGTTGGCAGCTCTCCAACTCGTAGCTTATTACCTTTGTCTAGTTCTAGCCCTTCTTCCCTAGATTTATTGGTAGTTAGAACCATGGAGACTGCTGAAGATGCTCCATCCACTTCTCCTATCCCTATGCAGTCCTTCACGCCTTCCACCAAAGCTCTTTCTGTACCCCTCATGTCCATGGATGAGGTAGACATCTTCGAAGCAAGAGTAGCTAGTCTTTTCGACATACCTTCTACCTGATACTGAGCCATTAGTTTTGGCTGATTCCTTATTAGAAATCTTTGACAGCTCTTCTTCCAGTGGCAAGCCTTCTCCGCCTCTGATGGACCTGGACAGCTGTCTGGTGCTGCTGACATCTTTTTCAAGGATTCCTTTCGAGGCCTTAGAAAGACCTATAATAAGAAATGACCTTCTTCAGTGCTGCAAGATCGTCGAGCAATCCGGCATGACTATCTCACGTCATTTATCTCAGGCAGCAGCAACTATTGACTTTTATATCAACATTCATCATGCTGCCAAGGTCGTAGAGGAGAAATTAGTGAGAGATCAGAGCTTTGTTTCCAAAGTACATACTGAAGTATCAAAGCTAAAGGAACAACACTCATCTATCTCCCAATTTCGAACTCAATTAATGGAAAAGAAAGCTAAACTTGAGGAAGAGCTATCTGCAGTTAACCAGGCCTTAATCCGAACTGACACCAAGTTACTGATTACCAACCAAGGACTGGCCGACCAAAAACAGGAAATGACCACAGCTATCCAATTGTTTTCATCTTTTAATAATAGAGCATCCACTGTAAAAGAGCAGCTACAACATTATAATGACTTTTGGGCCAATTTATGGCAGAATGTATTCACCTCTCTATGAAAACCCAAATTCTTATTTATCATTTGAGTATTCTCGTGTTCTTGTACTTACTGTTTATTTTATTCCTTGTGCTTCCTAAATGGTTGGAAAATAAGGCTTCAAATACCTGCCATTAATCTTTTTTGGATGTATATATCCATTCAGATTTCTCAAATGGTATGCTCCAAAAGGCAGAACTCTATGAACTTGGTATGGTCCTTTCCAGTTAGGTGACCATTTGCCAAACTTATGGCTTTTAATCCTTATTGGGAGTATGGTTTTCTACACCAAATCACCTTCATCAAAGCCAATGTGTTTGATTTTTTTATTATAGTTTTTGGCTGCTTTCTTCTTTTGGAAAAGAATGCTATTTAATGCCAGAATTCTAGCTTCATCTATGCTTTCTAATTCCAAGCACATACTCTGATGGTATTGCTTAGGATTTAACTGGTCTTGGCATCTTACCCTCAAGGACTTAATATTAATTTCCACAAGTAACATTGCATCATGCCCATGTACTAAGGCATAAGGAGTGACTCCTGTGCTTGACCTTGGGGAAGTTCTATAAGCCCACAATACATCCAACAACAAGTTATGCCAATCCCTAGGATTGTCTTCCACAACTTTTTGTATTCCTTTTTTCAAGGACTTATTGGATGATTCAGCTTGACCATTGGCTTGTGCATAATAGGGAGTGGAATTCACAAGGCTAATTTTAAACTCTGCCATAAAAGACTTTACCATTTTCCCATCAAACACAGTCCTATTATCAACAGTTATAGTCTGTGGGATACCAAATCTGTGGATTAAATCCTTAATGAATCCAATAACCTCAGTTTGGTCTACAACCTTGTATGGCTTAGCTTCAACCCATTTAGTGAAGTAATCAGTGGCCACTAAGATGAAACAATGATGCTTCGAAGAAGGTGGGTGTATTTTTCCCATCATATCCATGGCCCATCCTCTAAATGGCCAAGGCTTTACTACTGCATGCAGGTCAGTTATGGGCACATGCCTGATTGCGCCATGCTTTTGACATGCCTGGCAACTCCTTGCATATTCTATGTAGTCTTTAAGGATAGTTGGCCAATAATAGGAATGCTTTCGAAGCAACCATTTCATCTTCACACTAGGCTGGTGAGCACCACAGATACCTTCATGAACCTCAGCCATAGCTGTTAGAGCTTCTTTTGGGCCTAAACATTCCAGCAATAAACCATCTCCCCCTCTTTTGTATTGCATAGATTGCAATTTAATTTTTCTGTTGGCCTTCAAAGATGGGCCAGCCAAGTACTGCATTATTGGATGCCTCCAATCTTGTTCCTGTAAGTCATTATGATTGACTTCCAGGACCACATTCCTTTTATTTAAAGGTGGTATTAATTTATGGTATGTTGTTTGGCTTATGTCCTTTTGAGTATTATCCCTTCTCTTGAAATTCGAAACTTTCTGAGCCACATCATTAATTCTATTATTCAAGAATCTTGGGACATAAGTTACATTTGCTATTTGAAATTGAGAAAGCAGATGTGATGCAACAATATAGTATGGCAACATGTTTATACTTTGACATTTGAAAATCCCTTTCACTTGGTTAACCAGCAATTGAGAATCTCTAAAATATGTCAACTGCATGAACTTGTAGTCCAACAAGAATTTCCAATCCCACTATTAAGGCTTCATATTCAACTTGATTATTAGAACAAGTAATTTCATCCACTCTAAAACCATGTGTGGTTTCTATTCCTTGTGATGACTTAATCACTATACCAATTCCAGTTAGGCCATTGGCTTTCGATCCATCGAACCACATTTGCCATGGCTCAACACTAGCCATGCCAAGTTCCATTATCTCTTGGCTTTCTGTTTGAGATGGGTGGTCTGCCAAAAAATTGGCTAAAACTTGTCATTTTACTGCTTTTTAGGGAACATATTCTAAATGAAATTCTGATAAGGCTAATATCCATTTGCCAATTCTTCCCCTCAACATAGGTCTAGATAACATATATTTAACCAAATCTGTGGTTGCAATTACCAAGACAGTTGTAGGTAAAAGATAGTATCTTAATTTCATTGTAACAAAATACAATGCAAGGCACAGCTTTTCTACAACTGAGTATTTACATTCACAAGAATTTAAAAACCTACTAAGGTAATAAACAGCTTGCTCCTTGCCTTCTTCATTGTCTTGGGTTAAGAAAGTTCCCAATGAATCTTCTACTGTAGCTATGTACAACTTCAAAGGCTTATCACCCTTGGTGGCATCAGCACTGGAGGGTTGGCCAAGTAGGCTTTGATATTTTCGAAAGCAATTTGATGCTCTGTTGTCCACACAAATTCCTCTTCATCTTTTAGCCTTAATAAGGAAGAAAATACTTTAGTTTTCCCTGCAGTGTTAGAAATGAATCTTCGAAGAAAATTAACCTGTCCAAGGAACTTTTGTAATTCTTTCTTACTTGATGGAGGTCTGGCTTCAATGATGGCTTTGGCTTTATTCTGATCAATCTGTATTTGTTTCTGGTGTACTACATAGCCCAAGAAGTTTCCAGATGATACGCCAAAAGCACATTTAAGAGGATTGAGTTTCAACTTAAACTTTCTCATTCTTTCAAAAGCTGCTTCTAAGCGAAACAGATGCTCCTCCATAGATTGGGATTTAACTACAATGTCATCAATATAACAGTCTAAATACCTACCAATGAGGTCATGAAAGATAGTGTTCATAGCCCTCTAATATGTAGCCCTAGCATTCTTCAGGCCAAATGGTATTTTAACCCATTCAAATGTGCCAATATTCCCAGGACATCTGAATGCTGTCTTGTGAACATCCTCCTTTGCAATACAGATTTGGTTATAACCAGAGTGCCCATCCATCATTGATAGAATTTGATGTCCTACTGAACTGTCTACCAACAAATCTACTATAGACATGGGATACTCATCTTTTGGAGTTGCTAGATTTAAGTTTCTGAAATCAATGCATACCCTCATTTTACCATTCTTCTTAACTACAGGCACAATATTGGATAGCCATTCAACATACCTGGCTATTCTAATAAAGCCTGCCTTGAATAGTCTAAGAATCTCCTCCTTAACTTTCCGAATCACTTCTAGACTCATTCTTCTTGGTTTTTGCTTGTATGGCTTGAAATTAGGCCTCATAGGGAGCCTATGTTCCACTAATGACCTATCCAATCCTGGTAATTCATTATAAGACCATACAAAACAATTTTTATATTTCTTCAGAACAACTAACAACTGGCCCCTGTCCAAAGCATTCAAACAAGCACTTATATAGGTGGGTTGTTGTATAGAACCTTCCCTTAAATTTACTTCTTCTAAGGGGTCTTGTGTCTGAAAACTTACTGAAGCTTCTTCTTTGACTCCTTCTGCCTTCGAAGCAATCTTCTTGCTTTGTTCTACTCCTAGATTCTTTAATTCAACATCTTTACCCTCCTCTTCATAGACAAAGTTTGTCCATAAGGCTTCTTCTTCCTGTATCTCCTGGACTTTTGTTTCAATGTCCAATGCACAATATTTGTCAAGGGCCAAAACTTTGGCGTGTTGTTGCTCCTGCTTGCAGCCAATTATCATGGCTTCTTTCTCTTGCTTCTGCACTTTCTGGACTATTGATTTTACATCCAATGTTGAGAACTCAATTAGAGCCAAAGACTTGGCTTCTAGCACTTCACCTCTTTGCCTACAACCAGGCATCATTGTCATCTTTAATGACAACCTCTTCATCAGCACTCTCTTGGACTAAGTGCTTTAGGTGTGTCACTTCCTCATCAGCCGTCACTTCGGCTGAGCCATCAGGTTTCCTTAGTATACTGAGTGGTGTCACTCCCTCAATATACAATTTGACCTCTGCGAAGTCTGCACAGGCTCTGAAGGGTTGAGGATCTGTATCAATTTCCTTTGTCTCTCTATTGCCCAAGGCCATCATTATTTTCTAATGCAAAGAGGAAGGCACACACTTGTTAGTGTGAATCCAATCTCTACCAAGTAAAGCATTGTACTTCGCATTGCTGTCGATAACGAAAAATGCCGTCATGTAGTCCCTAGTTCCCACACTCAGGTTGATGGGCAGAATTCCCTGAGCCATCTGCTTGTCTCCAGCGAAACCAGCAATGGTTGTGCTGGTTGGGATTAACTTGGGGTTCCTTTTCTCTAGTTTCTTCAAGGAAGATTTCGGTAGTAAGTTCACCGCTGCCCCATTATCTATCAAGACTCGATTCAATTGTATCCCATCGAAGAAGGCCTTAATATACAAAGACTTGACATCCTGCATCATAGAATTCGAGGGATACTCAAAAGGATATGAGAGGTTAATACTCACCTCTTCTTCACTTTCATATTCGATTTCCATTGGGGTAGCCATTCTGAATTCATCTTGCACCATACTCACTTGTGAGTCTTCACTAGAGACTGGAATTGGGTCAATCTCTTGCCCCTCTTGGTTCTCATCTCTAGCTTGGAATTCATGTGGTAGTATGTGTACCATATTCACTGACAATGAGCCAATGGCTGGCTATGCCCGTTTCTCATCTTGGCTACCTTGTTCAGTTACTTCAGAAGCATCCTCCATGTTGCATTCTGGTACATCATTACTAAAAGACTCCTTCGAATGGTCTTCTTTGGCTTTTCAACCAAAAATGTTTGCTCAGCCATGAAGGCTTCGAACATTTCTTCCTTAACCAATCCTTTCTTTTGGCCTAGGCGAACTTCTTCTTCTGTCCCGCTATCATTTTCCATCAAAGCCTTCTCCAATCCTACTAAACTGGACTTCTCTCTAGCTTTTAGTTCAAAGTGAACTTTGGCCAACTGTTCTCTGTTGCAACCCATTTTGCCTTGGAGAGTTGGTTTTGGAGTATGGTCTGACTTTAGATTCTTCTTTTCTTTTGTTTGGACCAATGAAGAGCTCCCTCCACTTTCTTTCAGGTCTTGCTGGTACTGAGTGTACCTACGCTGAATTTTCCTCCTTTGTGATCTAGAAATTACGGGGACCATATCTGGTTCCTTTGTTTTTGAGTGTTTAAGTAATACCCAATTGTTTGGAGCCACCAACTGAGGTTTGACCATCCTACCTTAGTTTCCAATTACATCTCTTTGGGTAAAAACTTCCCTAGGTTTGTTCTGCATCACAAACCAATCTGGAACTCCAGGTACCCACGAACTTACTGACCCAGTTGTTGAATTGCTTCATTCTTCCTTCGAAGCTGGTTGTGAAGGCCACTGCTTGGCCCTGACTTTATGCTTTGGGCCTAATTTAGGCCTTCGATGAAGGTATCCACTTTCTGTCCTGCGTGAGGTTGGTTTAGGGGGCCAATCTCTAGCTTTGATCCCATAAACTGAACCTTTCTCTAGTCTCCTCTCAGAATGACTGCTCTCCATTCTGTAATAATTAGGTGGCCTGGACTCATATAAAGGCCTCTTACCTTTAGAATGCATTCTGTCGGCTGTTAGTTCAACCACTGATGGCTGCTGCCTAACACCAGATGGATATGGCCTTTTATTATACGCATTGGTTGGTTTAGGATGTCTTTGGACATCCCTGTAATATTGCTTCCCATCAATTGGAAGCCCTTTCAACCACTTATAGCTCAGTCTGCACCTGGGACACATCCTTTGCATTACGGCTGCCTTTAAAGAATCGTCATCCAGTGCTTCTTCATCAGAGTCTTCCCTTTGGTGTGAGAAATCTTGTCCAATAGCTGGCAGATTTCCAGTGTCTTTCTTGATAGTTGTCTGGTTAGCAACATGCATTTGCACATTGACTTCTTCTAATTCTTTCAAGGACAAGCTCTAAAAGTCTGGCATAATGACATTGGCTACCACCTCTCCAATTTCGGGAAATGGATTACTGTCGATCCCCATGGCCTTTTCTGCTTTGGCTGGGAATTTCAAACTTCCTTTCCGAATTTGTTCTTGGATCCTGTCTCGAAAAACAATATAGTTCTTAGTCGAGTAAGACTAAGAATTATGCCACTTACAATATACTTTTCCTTTAAGTTCATCTGGAGATGGAATTTTGGCTCCTTTTAGTAACTTAAGGAAGTTGGTCGCAAGCAAATGATCAAAAATGTTATCTGCCTTAGTTAAATCGAAAGAGTATTTCCTGTGAAGGTCTTTGTTTTTAAATTGCTAGTCAATTGTTGTATCCTTATGAATTAATGCTTCACAAATCACAGGTTCTTTCCCCCACAATCTCTGCTGCATCGATCTCATAATTAGGATCTCTATAGTATGTCTTGTACGATGCATTATTTCGATCTTGTTCCTCCTCTAGTAATGTTTCGTATCTAGACACCTTATAAGTGAGTTCCACTAAGTCTCTGAACTCAGTTGAATCAAACTTCTTTCAAAGCCTAAACTCTAAGCCATTTTAAGCCAATCTCACAAATTTTGGCTCTGGCAGGATGACTCTACATTTATTTCGAGCCCTTTTAAATCTAGCAATAAACTAAGTAGCCTTCTCATCAGGCCTTTGACTCAATCTTGCCAAGTTTTCCATGGAAACCTCTGGCTCCGATTGAAAGAATTGGGCATGAAATGCCTCTTCCATTTGTTGCCAAGTTTGGATAGAGCCAGGTGTAAGGTTAATATACCATACAAATGCTCCCCCAGTTAGGGAATTTGGGAATAACCTTAACTTCATATAGTCAATATTAGTAAATTCACCACATTAAGCAGCAAACCTAGCAACATGCTCCACTGTTGATTGGTTTCCATTCCCATAAAAAAGGGCAAAATCTGGTATCTTGAAACCTCTTGGGTATTCATGTACGCTGTCTACCCATTCTGGGTATGGTTTCCTGTACACTAGAGTTTGGACCCCCCGAGCCATTGGTCCATACATCTCTCTAACAATGTCAGCAATTTGGTCCCTAGGGACCATATTTTGTGCCTGCTGAACTGCTATTGGAGGGACAAACACAGGATTTGGTGGGCAAACTTGTGCCTGTGGTCCTCTTGGTCCATAAGGTAGTATATTTAGGACTAGTTGTCCCTGTGGTGTAGGTTGCTGTTGGGGGTGTGGGTAACCCCTTTGAGCCTGTCCTGCGAAAGGTGCTGGAACAGGTGTTGTGTCTCTTCCATTTGTAGGAAAACCTTCCAACCCCCTGGGTATAAATTCGAATAAGGGATTAGTGAACCCCCTTGTGCCAGGTATGGCTTCGAACATGGGATTTGGAACCATTCTTATGCCATTTTCTTGTATTGGGCCAGATCTACCAAATTGCATGGCTTCACTATTAAGCACTGAGGCATTTTGACCTGCTATAGGCCTCGGAATAGGTTCGTACCAAGACTGAGGTGATGGTCTTTCATAGTTCTGATTACTAATTTGACCATTAGAATGTCCATTAACTTGCATAGGCTGTTTATCTCTAGCCAATCTTTGCTGAGGGACATTTGAAACTTCCTCCATATGTCTGGCGTTTGTTAGTTGGTGGTTATTCATTCGATCTAAAAAGGATGTTGCCCACCTTTCCATTGTGTTCATTAATTGCTATCTCATAGCATCTACTAGGCCACCCCATTGATTTATTGGCTGAGTAGATGGAACAGTGGATGGTCTAATTCCTTGGTCTCATCCAATATTATGAATATGTGGTACTTGCTCTGAAGTGCTGGTCTGTTCGACCATAGGTTCTGATAAAATGAGAGTTTCCACAGGATGTGTTATCACATTATCCTCTAGATTAGGTATCTCTACCTCTCCTTCCACACATTCTTCCAAGCGTTCATTTTCTCTTTATCTCCTACGTCTAGCCATTTCAATTAGTCCCACTGGGCGTGCCAAAAATATATGTTGGCTTTTTGGCTTTCGAAGGTTATTATTGTAATTGCGAGCGTGCCAGCAAAGATCAATCAGTCCTTATAGAAAATTAATTGCCAACCAATTATCAAACGATTGTGTTTTAGTTCTTTCAGCCTCAATGAAGAGGACTTTTACTGGTGGCTTGATTTAGGAGAATTAAGCAAAATAACAATTAAATGAAGAACAGTTGAAGTATTTCATTAAAATGAAAAACTTACAATGATCCAAACTCAGCCTCGTAGAGGTTTACAGCAACAATCTACTTAAAACTACTCCTATAAACGAAGTGCAGTGCAGGAATTTAAAGTACAAGAAATGTAAGACTGTAAATGTAAAACTGGAAAGGAAAATATGTATAAAAAGACTGGTTTTTTGGATCTGAGTCTGGGGGTTTTTCTGGGGCCTTCTCTGCTATTTATACTTCTCAAGGATGACCATCGAACTGCAATTCCAACCATCAAACTGCTTCTCTATGATCGCTGATCATGTTGCCTTATAATTAGCTCCACTATGCCATCACTTGCAGTTGGGCTTCCCTCCTAAATTTGAATTTAAATGTGAGTAACCGTTGAAGCCACATCACCTTGTATTTCTTTGTTGATCCACTGCTACTCAGATCTCGTAACAACCAATACTAACTGCCACGTGTACGATCAGGATGGAAGACTTGAATAGTTTTCCTGTATTACCTTTATTCTGCCACGCATCGAATTGTAATTGGCTTGTACAAAATATGTAGCCAACAATTATCTTTTGTTTTGCAGTTTTTTCAATCATTTTCTAAGGTTATTGAACGGTTAGCTTTTTTTTTTTAATCTCTCTTAGTACGGATGAAAACTTTTATTTGTCATCTTGAGTAATAGAATGAATGGGCCATATATAATGATGTCTCCTCTTTCGTCCACTCGATTATTTTTCAACTATTTTTTGTTCCCAAAAAAGAAAAAGACTCAAAGTTGGCTTATAAACCTCACTACAAGGTTTTTGCGTAGATACATTTCTGGGAAATTATTCAATGTTCCTGGAGTACCATATGTATATACTTCTTAACCAATCATCATTCAATATGCCCCCTCATATTTCCCAATCACTAACATAATACCCCATCTATTCATATTTTCCACCAATCACAATATTATGAAATACTATGTGTCTATACTCCGGAATTACTGAATAATTACCCTACATTCCTTCAGTAGAAACTCATATTCTTTTGAAATTGTCATTTAGTAACAACTGTTTTTCCATGAATTACGATTCTATCATCATTTACATATATAAGTCAAATATTAAAAATACATATAGTTTCTATTGCTCATCAAATAAGAAATTCTTGTGCCTCCTTAAACAAAAATTGCAAATGTTTGGTAGTTGAAATTTTTTAATATTCCAAATTTAAACTCTTTTACATCATACAATAATCATGTTTTTTTCCCCAAAGAGTTTTTTGGTATTCTATTGGTTCTTACTAAAATACATATCCTAATTTCTCTTATACCATAGTAACATCAAGACTGTAAGTGGGCCACAATTGAATTTTCTTTTTAGGTGCAAAATATATTTTACAACGGTGATGCAAGATAGTATCTTTATACATTTATCTTATTAAGACAAATGCAATCTCATAATTTGTTTGTGTTTAACAGTGAGTTAGTAAAATAAGTAAAAAAATGATGTGCTCTTATAAATTGTTAGAATAGGAGAGGGAGAGAGAAAATAATATGTATTGTATTGAATGAATTGTATATAATAAATAAAAGGCGCTTATATATAGGTTGAAAAATAGTATCCTACTATAAATCTAACTATAAAAAAGAGTATTCTATAAGAGACCTAACTATAGAAATACCTAATTTATCTAGGAAATCAATACCTAACATATGTAGGAATATATACCATATATATATTAACATCCCCCTTCAAACTTAAGGAAGATAACTATCTTGAGTTTGGAGAGAGAAACTAAAACACGAAATAAAACTAAATAAAATAAAAAGCAAATAGATTGCAAAATTTGAACGGGAGCGTAAGGGCGCTTGAAATAGATCAGAGGCCGGAACTAAAGTCGGGAGACAGTTTATGGTCGTGTCGGACCATTGTAGAAACTGGCTGAAACTAATGCCAAGACAATTTAAGGTCGTGCCGGACCGATATAGAAACTACAGTTTATGGTCGTGTCAGACTATTGTAGAAACTGGCTGGAACTAATGCTAGGACAGTTTAAAGGGGTCATGCCGGACCGATGTAGAAGCTAACTGGAATTAATGTCAGGACAGTTTACGGGGTCATGTCGGACCGTTGTAGAGATTGGCTAACCGGAATCAATGTTGGGACAGTTTAAAGGGGTCATGTCAGACCGATATAAGAGCTAATTGAAATCATTGTCGGGACATTTTAAAGGAGTCATACCGGACCGATGTAGAGAACTAGATGTTGAACCAACAAGCGTGACATACACATAACTTATGACGTGGTGTTGAATGATGATGGCAATAGATAACTGAGTGCGCCAGGGGGCAGCTTGGATTGTGTGCCAAAGGGAGCGGCGTGGGTTGTACGCTAGAGGGGGCAACTTGGATTGTGCCCCAGAGGGGGCGGTTTGGGTGGTTCGCATGGTGTATAACTATTCTCACCATGATATAAAAACCTATTTAAGCTTGAAACAGAGGGAACAAAAGCACAAAAAAATGGATTGCGAGTATAAAAAAAAATAAAATATGAATAATAGAGATATTTGGGGTAGGAATAAATCAGTGGACAAATGAAGAAATCACCATGAATTGATACTAACAGGAAAATATGATAGCGGAGTAAGTTGAGGTCCGGCGGGCGGCCAAGGCAAGGCTACCACCCGCCGGTAAGGCGAAGAACACTAAGAGCTTAACCTGTACCTCTGATACCATGGTAGAATAGTAGAGAGAGAAAAAAAATATATGTATTGTATTGAATGAATTAATTGTATATAATAAATAAAAGACCTGTATATATAAGCTGAGAAAGAGTATCCTGCTATAAATCTAACTATGAGAAAGAGTATTCCATAAGAGACCTACCTATGACAATACCTAATATATCTAGGAAATCAATATCTAATATATGTAGGAATATATGTCATATATACATTAACATAAATATACTATTTCTTTGCAATTTTGATTAAAATTTATATAAACTTATATGATAATTTATTGCTTAAATTTCCAACATGCATGCATTTTGCAACTTAAAAATGATTGCATAAACATTACAAAAATTACATTTACATACAATTAAATTTTAAACTGAACTGTGCATTACACGGGTTGAAAACTAGTTTAAATTTATAATTGAAACACAGCCTTAAAGAATGACTTGTCAAGCTCACTAGATTTTTGGCCTACCAGACCGGGCTGAACTTAGATCGTGCCTAAATTAAGAAATATAAAAATCTCTTATGACCAAACCTAACATGGGACGGAAATTTTGCAGTAGTTTCTTTGCGTAAAAGTTGTATTTTCACCTTTTGATAAATAATTTCTTCACTTCTCACTGTCTCATAATTTTTCCTATAAGAAACGAGTACAATTTTGGTGTCAAACAAGTACATCGTTATTTGACTTCTATAAATGGCAAAAAGGAAAAAAAAAATTACAGCAATAAATAGTTACATATTTAATTCTCATCTAACATGAAATTTTAAAAATCAAATAAAAATTTGTCATGTTGGATAAAATGTTTTTGCTTACATATTGTGAATCTTTCCTCTCACATATTATTTTAATTCTTAAGGGTGGTTGATAATTACTAAAACAAATGTCTAATCCTGGCCATTATACCAAAGAATGACTCACCCCATGTTTATAAGCCATGTACAAATTATTTCATTTTTACGTTAAATAGTGGGTTTGGCTTTTTTAAAGTTTTCATTTCAATTTGAAAGAGCGTTTGAATTTAGTTGATCCATTTTAAAATTGATTTTAGTGATCCAAATCGTTCACTTTTTTTAGACTCATTGAATAGAATATCTATGTAAAAAATAAAGATAATTGAATTTTGGTAACTATATATTTATCATATTTGTCTTACGAAAATAAACGACAAATATAATTTTAAGAATAACTATTCATTTTTTTTAATACAAAATTGATTCAAATATATAATTACTGATATCTCATTATTTTGATTTTTTTTCTGCACTGATATTCTACTTAACAAGTCTTAAAAAGTGAACGGTTTAAATTATCGAAACGAGACTTGTGGTAAACTCTACAAACCCCTCAAATTCTCTCACATTAAGATGAGAATATTAAGGAAACCTAATTCTTAAATACTGTATTTTCAATACAACCATAATGTGTTGTATAAGTCACAAATTAAATAGTGTATTTTCAATGCAACCAGAATCCCAACCAGACCCCCTCTTCTCCTCTCTGACTATAGACAATCCCTATTATAAAATAAGTTGCAAAATTGAGTGACACATTAATTCAATAATTAACTTTATAATGATCCTAATAGATATCACATTTTATTTTTGTCTTATCCAATCATAGATTTATCTCCACCACCCTAAATGCAAATGTGTATAATTCTAGTCAATACAATTTTCTTTCCAGCAATGTTAGGTATCATGAAATTTTTTTTATGAAAATGATCATGAAAGATTTGTGACTTTTGGATTACACTTAAAATAAAAGCACCACATACTAATCAAGATAATCTAATGGTCACAAATATTTCATGATCATTTTCATGAAAAGTCTTTTATGATCCCTAACATTTCTCTTTTCTTTTCGGTTCGATGAATTTATTGTTATAATTTTGTTTTAATAGCTTTGTGTTTCAATGGCCACGCTTCTCTCTACTCCTCCGTCCAATTACAGATGTGTTGTTGGGTCTTGTGAATTTATTTTCGAGTTGATAATTTAAATCATTCATATTTTAAGATTTGTAAAAAATCAAGTCGACTGGATAAAAGGAACCATGTGTTTGGATCAATTTTGTACAGGAAAAAAAAAAAAAAATATATATATATATATATATGGTGAAAAATTAAACGGTTCATACAAAATTGATTTGAACACGTAACTTCTGATATCTAATCAATTTGATTTTTTGCAAGAATAATATATTCGACAAATTTTAAAATGTGAATGATTTAAATTATCAAAATAAGATCAAAAAATTAGCCCATTAAATCAGATTGAACTATCCAATCCAATTATCGGCTGCAGACCATCCATTCCCAAAACTTGTAGTCATTACAGTTTCTTTTCGCAATGTGCTGATTACAGTTAAAAGGACAATAACGACATGCTCATTGCAAAAGGCCCTGTAAAAGTATAATGCACCAAGCCATTACGTGAAATTTAGTCAAAATTATTCCATTAAACTCTTTTTTACTCTGGTGGTCGTGGCTCAAT
The DNA here is from genome assembly GCA_025200525.1 of Camellia lanceoleosa. NCBI lineage: Eukaryota > Viridiplantae > Streptophyta > Magnoliopsida > Ericales > Theaceae > Camellia > Camellia lanceoleosa. The sequence continues at coordinate 109,140,584 of CM045758.1, forward strand.
AGGGAAGGAATTGTCTTTTTCCGCAGTGAGTCAAGTTTTTTTTGAAAGGCGTGAAATGTTGAGTAATTTCAGTAATTCTCTTTGGAGATTTCGTGCTGTATTTCAATCAAATCTTGACTTTGTGGGAGTAGTTGATGAACTTCACTAATGTCTTGATGGTGGTCCCTTTTTATGGAATAGGTCAAATCAAGTCGATAATTAGTTATCTTTAAATTTGGGCCCACGGATGATATGATACCTCATAGCATCATTTTTTCTTATTCAAAAAAGAAAAAAAAGAGAAACGCCTTTTTAGTAAAAATGATAATTTAATTTATTTTGTTTCATAAACTCTCTAAAGAGGAGACGCGTAATAGAGTAAGGATAGATTAAGATTTCTTTTTTTTTGATGGACAATATTGCCCATGCATATATATATATATATGTCACAGAATTATTTTGAAGAAAAATATTTTATTTTATTTTATAAAAATTTAAAAATATTGTGTATGCATATTTTTAGTTGGTTCATCTAGTATGTATTTTATTTTTTGTAACATTAAAATGTTACTGTGAATCAGAATAATATGTTACTGCGTATTTTTAAGAATTTTATAATTACTATAGATATTTTTTAATAGATCTTAATGAGAGAATTATAAAAATATAAATTTTATTAAAAATCGACACTTAGATCAAAAGTTATATTATTTTAAAGTTTAAAATATTAAATTTCTCACTATGTATATTTTGGTAATAGTAGTATATGTTGAACATTTTAAGAAATTTTTTTATACTTATCTTTAATACATTAAAATTTTATTATACGAGAGTTTTGATCAAATCCTCAATAATTATTTATTTTTAGGTTTTGGTTATGGTGTTGCAACAACACCACTATACTTTACACTTACACTTACCTTACACCTTACACTTATACCTGAAAAATTAAACACATTTTTTTACATTTTTTTTTTATATTGCACACCACATACACTTACCACATAACCTTTACACCTTACATTTTTTATTTTTGTGTAAGTTTTGATCAAATCCTCAATAATTATTTATTTTATCCCGTTTTGAAGAACTACGCCAAACACGACCTATGATAGGTACGATTCAATTGGATCTTCGGCCTAATCTATGGACAAATCCAAAAATAGAACTCAACCCACGAAGTGATGTTTAACTTGAAAAATGACGAATGAATTTTTGACATTTTAGAGCATCTTCAATGAAATTGTTGAAATTATAATTTGGCAAGAGTAACAAAAAAATGTTCTCTAATAACTTGCTATTCCTCTTGTCAAAAATAGTAGATGCTATTTTTGTTATCAAATTTGGCAAGTTCAATAACAGGTACTAAACGTGCCACATCAGCAAATATCAACAGATTTTTTGCTCTAAATTCAATTGGAAAAATAGAATTCACACAGTAGAAAATCTCCCAAATTTCATAATCAAACCCAAATTTCCGAATCAAACCTAAATTTTAAAGGAGTTGTGAAATTCACAAATAGCAGAAAAAATTTAGAACAAATCACACAAATTTCAGAATCAATTTAAAACCAATCAAATCCAAAAAATTAGTAAAGAATCAATTTCACAAATTTCAGAATCAATTTCAGAATTTCACAATCATACAAATTTTAGAATCACACAAATTTCAAAATCAATTTCACAAATTTATATAAATTTTAGAAACGACTTTAGATGATAAATTCCTAGATCGACTTGTAGGGCTTCTTCTTCATCGATTTGTAGGGCTCATTCTCAGACCAATTGAGCTTCATTGAAGTCCAAATAGTTGTGTTCAGCGAAACACTAGAGTTCCATTGAGAGAGAGAGAGAGAGAGAAGACTGGTTTTGGAGATTGAAGATCGGTGATTGGTTTGAGGAGAGAGAGAGAGAGAGAGAGAGAGAGAGAGAGAGAGAGAACACACCATCTCAGCCAACTGGTTTGAGGACAGAGAGATAAGGAGAATGCTAGTTTTGGAGATCAAAGATTTGTGATTAGTTTGATGATAGAAAAAGAGAGAGAGGTGCTCTTGAGATCAAAGACAGCAATAGAGAGAGAGAGAGAGAGAGAAGACACCATTTTAGTTGATTTGTTTGAGGACAGAAAGAGAGAAGAAGAGTATACTGGTTTTGGAGATCGGAGAAAATTGTACGGTGATCGGTTTAAGGATAGAGAGAGAGAGAAATACTCTTGAGCTCAAAGATAGAGACAGAGAGAGGAAAAAGACACCATCTCCCAGCCGACTGGTTTAAGGAGCATGAGAGAGAGAGAGAGAGAGAGAGAGAGAGAGAAGGGGCTTCTGTGTTGAACATTATGAATGATCATTCAAGATGATGATCTTAGCTGTTGGATTATTATGTAATCAATGGCTAAGATCTTGTTCAATAATCAACCCCCAAGATCAGTCGAAATGTGCTATTTTGTTCATTAAAAAAAATAAAAAATAAATAAAAACACAAGTGAAATAGAACCCCAACAGCTATAAATAAACGGTCAAATTTTTTAAAATTCTCAACGGCTACATTTAGAAAGAAAAAAAAACAGTCATATTTTATAATTCTATGAATAGAAATCCTTTCTCTCAATTTCATTTCACAACAAACCTCCCAAATTATATTTTTATTTATAGTTTTTTTTCTTCACATAATCACTATGGAAGGTTTATAAAAAACAAAGAGAGGAAAATTATTCACCATTAATGAAGATGTGGCACTTTGTAAAGCTTGGTGTCACATTTCTAAAGATCTCATTGTTGGCAATTCGCAATCTTATGCCACTATAAGAAATTACACTTTTGACAAGCAAATTTTTAGTCGCCGAAGGATGTTTTATAATCGCCGAAAGTCAATGGCTACTAAATTGAAGTTGGTCGCAAATTATCGTATCTTCGGCTACTAAAACGGACTTAATTGCCAAACATAACGTTTTGGCGACCAAATATTTAATCGCTGGAAGTAATTAAATCAAAATGAAATTCTCTTTCAGCGACTAAAATATTTAGTCGCTACAACATTTTACTCGCTAATACTAATACATTTACCGACTAAAAATTTTAGCCATTAATAGTAATAAATTTAGCGACCAAATAGTTTAGTCGTTATTAGTTTTCACAACTAAACATTTTAATCGCCAAAAGATTAGATATTTTCATTTCATGGTATTTTGCCAAACATCTTAGTTGCCGAAGGATGCCATGTTTTTTCGTGACTAAAATATTTAGTCGACAAAAGTTTCTCCCCTCGTCTTGATTTATTTTAGCAACTAACTATTTGGTTAACAAAAGTCTTGTTTCTTTTTTACTACTAAATATTTAGTCATGAAAAACATTTCCTTGCATTTTTTGCTACCAAAATATTTAGTAGTCATAAATTTTATAATTTTTTTTATAATTAATTTCTCGACCACCTATATTTATTCCATTATTAGTACAATCTATACCCTGTATATAAATAAAATATTTCATATACTGATAAAATTAGCAACTATTCCACAACATGCACAGATTTCACTATCAACCATAAAAAATTCATATTTAACATCAAATTAATATTTCCAATAGAAATTCCATACAAATGAAGTATAATCCAATCTAAAAAATACAAGCAAGTCCAATGATGCACGAGCTATAGACTTGTCTTCTTCAGGTATTTCAATGTCACTGACTCTGTTTCTAAAATGTAAACAAATTATAAGGAAAAAGAAATACTCATTGAAATGCTATGAACAAAGGAAATGACATATGCAAGTGATCTTTAAAAAGTGGTTCAAAACAGATCTCTTTGAAAGGGAGCTCAGGACAAATTACTCACAATTTTTCTCTTACGTGTACAACAACGGTCCCATCCAATGCTGGTCAAAACCTTGAAGATCTCATTCATGTCAAATTTAGCCTGACCAATGTATAATCGAAAAACTTGATCAGGAAGAGTAGATTCTCCACTATTTGGATTTTCAAAATTATTTTTCAATAACTTGTTGCCGAGTATTTTCCTGCATCAAGAACTACTCCCAAATGCTAATGCAATGTAATGAACATACTTGTGAGACTGAACAAATAGATAGTAAATACAATCAAAACACATATGTCACATTGTTATTACAAACATCAAGCTCCAATTGTGGCAAACCGTGTAACATCCGATCTGATGTTGGTGAGATGGCATGTAATGTTCACATGGGATAGAACCTGATGACCCAAATGCTTACAACCTCAAGTATAATGCACATTGCAAAATTGAAAAATTACTTTTAAAAAAAATTATTAGCAAAACCTGCAGATTGAAGCAGATGTCCATTGCTATACCAAACCTTTGAATAAAGAGGTTCAATTGGCAATGCATTGTCCACCCCTAAAATCATTAAATTAGATGGCATCAAATCAGATAATGTGGGGTCAAGTCAAGAAGGTAAATAAATTCGAAAGATATATATACAGTCTTCAAATGGTGGAAGACCCCATAGCTTGGGCCTGAATTCTAGAAGTGAATGAAGCACATAATCTGCAATGTAATACTGATTGGCTGCATTTTGAAGTGAGGGAACAACCACTACCTTTATTCCAGCTGCCTTTGCTGCTTTAACACCAACCCTATTGATAATACAAGTTACTAAATAAAAAAGTTATATGTTTCCAAGTGGTATAGTATACTAGATGGTAGCTGCAAAATGGACATATTCACCGTGGGAGTCATAGTGCTTAATAACTACAATCTAAATGGTTTATCTATCAGAAAAAGGAATCATAATCCCGAAAACTATAAGGATACATCCACAAACCATATGGTCCATATCATATTTTTTTAATCAAATTTTATAAAAATGGAGGCTGAGAACCCTACAACAATGAAGAGTTCATGGAAAATTATTCAAGTTCCTATGGATTTCTAGGAGTGCGAGTAATTTAAAGCACCGTAACAACCAAAAATACCATCTTGATATTGTCAGCATACAAATCAATTATGAAAAGATTCACTGAGATTTATAATAATTTCCAAAATAACCTTTGCTTTCATTAAAGAACCAAACTTCTAGTAAAAAAGAGCTCAAAGAAAATAGAAGAATGAAAAGAAAGATAAAATGCAATGGCTCCATAACAAGAATTCAGAGAAAGTTCCAAGAATAAAATCATTGTTCCTAGGCAAAAATAAAATCAAATTATAGAATACATGGCAAAAACTCTGCAGTTAGCAATACACCAACCATTGCATACTCCATACACAAGTATCAATCTAATTATTGGTCTGATGCAAAACAATTAAAAAAATCAAATAAAGCAGTCATGAAGCCCCTGTTTTCACAATCTTTTCAAAAATTAATTTGCATTATCGTTCACTATTAGCAAAAATAGATGCAATCAACCTTGAATCTTTAATCAAAACATAAATGTTGTAATATTCTAACCAATATCACAATGAGTCATAATTAACACACCACAACAAGTCATAACAAATATCACAATAGTTCAAAGTGAGTGTCTGAACTTATTGAACTACGATGTGCCTCGTGCATTTAAATGCTGCCATTGATCTGATTGCTCAAGGAAAATACTGAACTAGCATCCTCATATTTTGGCAAGTACAGCCCATTAAATGCCTAAGTAATGGGTATCTCATATCCTAATCCATGACCACAAATGCAAAGTCCCTAAAGATTCATCAACACATACCCTACTAACACATACAAATTATGCGATGTATGACTATTTTGTGTGCAATTATGTCAAGGGAAATCCAGAGAAACAACAAACTGTGTGTGAGTGTGAGGTTAAACAAATCAAAGACTAACAAAACCAACAAGAATTTGATGAGATTTACACCAAAAATGAAAAAAAAAAAAAAATTAGTGAAATGGTTTTGTATATGTGTGTGTGTCTCTATATGAATGGATGCAATGAAGAACAGAGTCAACAAAACAAAACCCACCTGGGAAAGAATCAAAGAATTGAAACAACAAAATTAGAAACCTACCAGAAAATGATCATTGGATTCTGAAATTTTCAAAGGGAACTCATTGGAAAAGACTGAAAAGTTTGAAAATCACACCATGATTTGAGCTCCAAACACTCGAGAAGCATCATTCCAACTGTTTAAGGGTGTACAAGCGGTGAAATCCAACGAGTAGTCCAAGCACCACTGGAGCAAGTTGGGTCGATTTGGGGCTGAGTGTGAAGGTATATGCAAATGGGAGAAGACATTGAGAGGGAGAGAGAGAGAGAGAGAGAGAGACGGCGAAATATAAGACATACCTACCCGAGACAAAGCGATGGTGGTGCTAACCCTTGCGGTGGTGCTCGTGTAACCCTTTTGGTGGTGCTCCAATATCAGAGAGGAGTGCAGAGGCGTGAGAGAGAAGAGACACAAAAGCGTGAGGCGTGAGAGAGAAGAGAAACAGAATCGTGGGTTTGTTTAATCAATGGATTATGCTTCCATTCCTGACAAACTCAAAATTTAGTCACTAATTCTTAGGAATCCCTCCAAATTTTAAAATCTTACCTATAAAAATTTCATTACAATTGTCGTCTAAATGTTAGTCGCTAAAAGTAAGAGAAATATAGACTAAATTACTTTTATTAGCTATAGATTAATAATTTTAGGAACTAAATTTAATTTTAGTCGCCCAAAATCCTAGTTTCGACAACTAAAATTCAATTAGTCGCCAAAAGTAAAATAAAAATACCGACTACATTATTCTTAGTAGCTAAAGATTGTACATTTGGGAACCAAAAAAAGTTAGTCACCCAAAATCTTATTTTTGACGACTAAAACTCAGTTAGTCGCCAAAAGTAAGAGAAATACCGACTAAACTATATTTAGTAGTTGATGATTATACCTTTGTCGACCAATTTTCTTTCGTAGCTAAAGTGGCTATTTTTGGCGACTAGTTTTTTTTAGTAGCTAAAGTATGTATCATTGGCGATTAAATATTTTTAGTCACTGAAAATATATATTTAGCGCCTAATTTTTTGGTCTCCAAAGATTAAAAATAATATTTATATTAGTTTTTTAGCGACTAAATTTCTTTAGTCGGCAAAAATTAGTATACAACGACTAAATGTTTTTTGGTCACTGAAGATCAATATTTCACTACTAAATTAGGTAGACACTAAAGATTTAAAGTAAAATTATAGTAGTTATTTGGCTACTAAATTTATTTTAGTTGGCAAAAATTAGTATACGACGACTAAATATTTTTTGGTCACCGAAAATGCATATTTGCTGACCAAATTAGGTAGTCGCCAAAGATTTAAAGTGAAATTCTAGTTAGTTAATTGGCTACTAAATATAGTTTAGTCTGCAAAAATTAGTATACCACAACCAAAACAAACTTTAGTAGCCTAAAACCTGAACTAATGCCGACCAATATGTTTTTTAGTTGCCTATTGTGACACTTTTGGCGACTAAATTTTTGTTTAGTCACCAATAATTAATATACAACTACTGAAAAAATTTAGTAGCTAAACCCTGCAATAAAATGCCGACCAACGTAATTTTTAGTCGCCTAATTCTTTTTAGTTGCCAAATTTGGTCGCCAAAAGTGTAATTTCCTGTAGTGTGCTCACTTTTGGAGGAGAATTTATGAAAATTATTGCTCACTTTAGAATGATCAGTCAAGAACACAAGTTTCAATCCAATCTCAATGGGGTATAATCATGAAATGTTCAAACAAATTTCGTAGGTGTTTAGTGCAAGTCAAAAATCTACACACAACTAGGGTGTCTGAAGTTGATAGAGTAAGATTTTATCTTAATTTTTTTTTTAATTTTTTGTCTCATATAAAAATTAAATAATTAAATAATTTAATATTTTATTGATACAGATGCTTCAAGTAAACCTTTTATATCATCAAGATGAAAACAAACATTTTACTTTTGAACATTGTTGGCAAATCTTGCAAAAAAATATCAGATGGCAAGATGTAACTCCTATGAACACAGTAAAGTCAAAGATGCATACACTGTTTTCTCCTAATTCGGGCCCCGAATCCCTTATGGATTACTGCATTTCTCTTGAAGACAATAATAGTCCAAGTGTTGGTAACAATCCAACTGTTGGTAATAATCTAATTGGTGAGGGTAGTGTCTTTGCAAGGGGTAAAAAGTCTATGGGTAGGAAATTTGCAAAAGAATTGCTTCAAAAAAGTGAAGATGTTCAAGCTAAAGTCCACAAATATAACAATTTGTTAGAGACATTTAACCAACACCTTGCTAAGAAGGAAATGAAAAAGCTGAAAGAGGAAAAAAATAAATAAATAAAAAGATTCAAGCGATGTAGGAGATAAAAGAACTGGGGATAAAAAAAGAAGAACATTTGCAGGAGATGAGAGAACTTGAGATCAAAAAGGAAGAATATTTGATAATGACTACGAACATTTCTCATTTGGACCCTCAGACGAAAAGTGTAACGCCCTAAAATAAGTGCAATAACCCATCCACAACAGCAATAAGTGACAACGACGATAAAGTAATTATCTTTCATTAGTTTCCAATTAAGTTTTACAAAAGAATAACATATGCTGATATACATTCACAAGCCTAACCCTGAATCTATAGCATATGTTACATAATAAGGAAATAGGATGAAAGTTAAAACAAATAAGTAATGCCCTAAAGGCTTACAACTTTCCAAGACGCTGCTTGGTTACAACACAAGTGGAATTTAAGTCCAATACAATTAAAGGGCCTTGGCATGTACAAAATATATACAAAAATCAACAAAATGAAGCTCTTGCTCCAAGTCCTCCCAAGCTATTGCCTTGGTAGAGGCATGTCATCTGCACCTGAAACGTTTTTCCCACATACGGTGAGCCAAAGCGTAGTAGAAATAATCCAACACAGTATATGAATCTTAACAAAACTATAAGGTGAATGCATACGCAATGCTTATGCCAAGACATTTTATATATCTTTCCAGAACTATGCAATGCCAAGTTAATATCATAATTCATAATTCATTTCCTTTACAATAAAAAAACAGGGTAGTGAATCACACTCTGGGAATCTCAAACAAATACAATCTTTTACGAAAATTTTGTCTGAGGGAAACTATAAACTGGCACCCATGTAAACGTAGGTTATACAAGAACTACTATTGCCATTTCATGGAAATTTTGTCCGTGGGATCAGCACCCATGTATACACGTAGTTTTTAGGACTTTCACCATGGACACTTAGACCAACTTATTTCAACGAGACAATAGATATTTTCTAGATTCACTCATTTTTCTCAAAATGATAAAAATTTCCAATGTATAAGTGTAAGATAATGCCCAATCCAATTGAATGAGAAAATAGTTTCAATTCTCCTAAATTTCATGTAATTTGTACAATAATCATGGCTATCCTTCACCAATAGCCCAAAATAGATATTTCTAAATAGATAAACAATTATCGAAAAGGATAAACCCTCCAAATTACAAGATGTGAGTGATAATACATATCCAACTTCACCATCCTCATCAAAACCAATCCAATTTCATATTCCTAACACCAATTCCATAATTTATATAAAATCAACATTTGACACAATTATGGCAAAACCCCATTTTCTTTCAAAATCAATTCTACATATCGAAACCAACTGTTTTATCACAACTCAACCTCATTTCAAATCCCACAACTGTTTCCATGAAATTATCAGAAGACCCCTCTTTTGAGTTTTGACCAAAAATCCTAGATTTGTTCAAAATTTTTCCAAATCACAATATTGTTTCAAATCACAAATGGCTCAGTTAAAACTCATAGAAAGTGTAAAGAATCCCTATCTCAAACTTAGAAGACGAGAAGAAGAGTGTAGAAAACTCAAGGACACCGAAAATCAACTTTGCTCTGATTAGAACAAAGCTCTCATCGAGCTCTATAACAAAGGGGCACGAGTGAAAAGATCGGATCTAGGTGTATTCGAGGGAAATAGATGAGTTTTAGAGAAAGAGTGAGAGAAATTAGGGTTTTGAAATATTTAGAGAGAGACAGAGAGAAATGAAAAAAGTGACTCAAAAATAGCTATTTACGAACTGATATATGCACAGATTGTTGGAGCGCAAGAAGTGTCGCTCGAGTGGCCACACACAATAAGTTGTATCGCTCGAGCGTAAGAATCTTCACTCGAGCGTAAGAATCTTCGCTCGAGCGAAGAATACCAACTCCTAGAAGTTTTACAGACAAAGAGCCACCGCTTGAGCACATGAAGGCTCGTTCAAGCAAACACCGCTCGAGTGCAAGAAATACCATTCGAACAAAAAATTCCAACACCCAGTATTTCTGCAAACTTGCAAAAGTACTAGAAGTTCACAAGGACTACTCGAGCGCAAGAAGTGTCACTCAAGCAATGAAGCAAATTTCTGGGTAGCAACAGTTTAAACAACAAGCTACCAACTTGTTCCAAACGCAACCAACACATCCCAAAAGCCAAACTCAAAGAGAAATGAGGGGAAACAAGGCATGAACAGCTATATAAGACAATAAAAACTCGAATCCAAAACATCTAATGGGTCGGGTCTAAACCAGAATCGCTATAACCTCCCCCACTTAAGGAATTTTGTCCCCGAAATTTTAAACCAAACATTAAAACCATGTTTAAACCAGTTACAACAATGATAGTAATTTAAACTCAATACTATGATCCATCCACCGATCATCCACGCTTATCAACATGAATAACAAATTTTCAATATTGAATATACAATTCACATTTCCAAAACATATCCACTCTCATCAACATGAATAACGAATTTTCAATACTGAATATACAATTCACATTTCCAAAGCATATGCAATGTTTATATTACATTAACATAACAAAGTTTTCAATACATGTTCAAACATCAACAAATAGGCCCAGATACTTCTCACAGACTTCTGCCTCATGCTCCGAAGTGGCCTCTTCAACCTCGTGGTGTTGCCATAACACTTTTACCAAATGAATTGTCTTGTCTTGCAAGACTTGGTCTCGAGTATCTAAAACTCTAACGAATCTCTTTTCATACAAGGCATCCTCTTTTACCTCTAACTCCATCCAATCCAACACATGTGAATGATCCGGCTCATACTTCCAAAGCATACAGATATGAAATACGTCATGAACTCCAGAAAGCTATGGCGATAGGCCAAACAATAAGCTATCTCCCCAATCCGTTCGAGAATCTCAAAAGGCCCAATAAACCTAGAAGACAACTTCCCGCTCTTCCCAAACCTCATTCAACCCCGTTTAGGTGATATCTTCAAGAAGATGTGATCTCCTACTTCAAAGGATAATGGTTTCCTCCTACGGTCGGCATAGCTCTTCTAATGATTTTGAGCTGTAACCAACCTCTTACGGATAAGTGCAACTTTCTCTGTCGTTTCTTGGACTAACTGTGGACCTATCATAGGTGCATCACCCACTTTGGCCCAACACACAGGAGCTCTACACGGTTGGTCGTACAAGGCCTCAAACGGTACCATACCTATACTTAACTGGAAACTGTTGTTATAGGCAAACTCTACTAAGGGCAAGTGCCTCTCCCACGACCCCTTAAAGTCAAGAACACAAGCCCGAAACATATATTTAAGGATTTGAATGGTACGCTCTAACTGCCCGTTAGTTTGAGGATGATAAGTGGTACTAAAAGTCAATCTAGTGCCCAAGGCATTCTGTAAGCTCTGCCACAGCCAAGCTGTGAAACGCGGATCTCTATTTGAAACAATAGTTACAGGGACCCCATGAAGTCAAACTATGTCTCTAATATACAGGTCGGCAAAATAATCTACTGGGTCACTCATGCGCATAGGTACAAAGTGCATTAACTTAGTCAACCAATCAACTACCACCCAAATGGCATCATTACCCCGTTGAGTCCTCAGAAGAACCACAACAAAATCCATCGTGACATGCGTCCACTTCCACTCAGCTATAGGCAAGGGTTTTAACAAACTCGCTGGCCTTTGATGCTCGGCCTTCACTTGTTGACAAGTAAGGCACCTCGACACAAACACGGCTACATCCTTCTTTATTCCCTTTCACCAAAATTGGCAACTAAGGTTGTGATACATCTTTGTGCCTCCCGGGTGTACCGCAAGGCGTGAATGATGGAATTCTCAGAGTACGTCCTCTCGGCAAGACTCTGACATGAAAAGACAGTCAAGGTATTTAACACTTGAGTCATAATACACCTTCAAACCCTTCTTTACTTTCCTTCTAGATATCTTCTCTCGGAGGGTTTCTACCTCAAGGTTACCCCTCTGTGCTTCTATAACTTTGTTCACCAGTGTAGGTTGTGCAACTATCGAAAACAACGCTACTAACTCAATGGACTCACCAAGATACAAGTCAAACTCGCCAATAGCACCCAACATCTCCTATTCCCGGATGGCAATACGAGCCACATTGTTAATGGATTTTCTACGCAAAGCATCGGCCACAACATTGGCGTTCCCGGAATGATAGTGTAACTCAAAGTCATAATCCTCCATAAACTTCATCTACCTCTTTTGCCTCAAATTCAGATCTTTTTGTGAAAATAGGTACTCCAGACTCTTATGATTAGAAAACACCTCAAACTTCTCACCATAAGGTAATGCCTCAAAATCTTCAAGACAAAGATCACAACTACTAGTTCTAAGTCATGGGTAGGATAGTTTCTCTCATGTGTTTTCAATTGACGTGAGCTATAAGCTACTACCTTTCCCTTTTGCATCAAAACACAACCCAAACCTTCCCGTGATGCATCACAATACACTGAATAGCCCAAACTCCTCTCCAGAATAATCAACACTGGAGCAGTGATAAATCCAACCTTAAGCTCTTGAAATGACTTCTCACAAGTCTCACTCTACACAAATTTGATCCTCTTTCTCTTCAGTCTAGTCAACAATGAAGCTAACCCAGAGAAATCCTTCACAAATTGAAAATAATACCCGGCCAACCCCAGGAAGCTAAGAATCTCGAAGGCATTTTTAGGTTGTGCCCAATCTTGTACTGCTTCTATCTTTGAAGAGTCTACAGTCACTTTTTCCCCAAATACCACATAGCCTAGGAACTTAACTTCCTTCAACCAGAATTCATAATTCCCGAACTTAGCATACAATTTGTGGGTTCTAAGTAACTCTAGCACAACTCACAAGTGTTCCTCGTGCTCCTCCTCAGAGGGTGAGTAAATCAAGATGTCATCACAACTCAACCTCATTTCAAATCGCACAACCATTTCTATGAAACTATCAGAAAACCCCTCTTTTTAGTTTTAACCAAAAACCCTAGATTTGTTCAAAAAATTTCCAAATCACAATATTGTTTCAAAGCACAAATAGCTAAATTAAAACTTATAGAAAGTGCGAAGAATCCCTAACTCAAACTTAGAAGACGAGAAGAAGACTGTAGGAAACTCAAGGACACTGAAAATCAACTTTGCTTCGATTAGAACGAAGCCCTCATCGAGCTCTATCTTTTTAACAAAGGGGCACGAGTGAAAAGATCGACGGATCTAGGTGTATTCGATGGACCACCACTCGAGCATAAGAAGGCTCGCTCGAGTGAACACAACTCGAACATAAGAAATACTACTCGAGCAAAAAATGCCAAAACCCAGTATCTCTACAGACTTGCAAAAATACTGGAAGTTCACAAGGATCACTTGAGTGCAAAAAGCGTCGCTCAAGCGTTGAAACAAATTTCCGGGTAACAACAGTTTGAAAAACAAGCTACCAATCTATTCTAAACGCAACCAACACATCCCAAAAGCTAAACTCAAAGAGAAATGAGAGGAAATAAGATATGAACAACTATATAAGACAATGAAACTCGAATCCAAAACATCTAATGAGTCAGGTGTAAACTAGAATCGTTATAAAAAAGCGTATTACATAATGCGCACAAATGAGATTATTGCCAAGTGGTTTGCACATGTCAGCAACCCAAATTACTATTTTTCCTTGCCTCTTAATGAAAAATTATAGAAAAATGTATTTTTTTTATTTATTTTCCAATGTCATTTATTTGTCATTTATTTTTCAATGTAATTTTGAGTATTTTTAATGTTTCAATGTAATCTTGTTTTTTCAATGTATTGTTGACTATTTTTTAGTATAATTTTAATTTTTCAATGTTATTATGAACAAATAAATATATTACTGAAATGAAGGCAATAAAGTTGCAAATGAAGATAATTTTATTAAAATAAAAAGACATTACATGATAGTAAATGTCATTAAAAAGATAAAATAAAAACTTAATCTAACGCTCCAGATCGGGACCACAAGTGTTCAATTAGATCATTACGAATTACATTATGGGCTTCAGTAGATCTATTTCTCTGGTGATTCAACATAAATTTAGCATACTCCTGATTTGGATCGTGTAGCTTGGCTTTTTCGCGGCCCCTTTCGGAAGGTTTGAAAGAAGCCCTACAGTTCAGACTCCCATGATTCTAAATCTAATCTCACAAGTGCAATGTGAAATTGATAAACATCAAAGAGTCCAAATCCGGCAAATCTTTTGGAAAATTCATTTTTAGGTCAAAAATGCCAAAATTAGACTACTTTGCCAGATATAGAGTCGCCACCTAAATATTTTATTTTTGAAAAAATTTAGGAAACTCATGACTCGTGCCAAAGGCCATGTGTCCGTTATTACCAAAGTTGCCTTGGCTTGGGAACTTAGGTACGAGAGGGGAATGTCATAAATTGAGCACCCCCGCTCGCTCGATCCAAAGATCGGCCTCTACTAATCATGATATAATTTTTATAAACACTATGTGCTCTTATTCTAGTTATTAAGCTAGCCTTACTATGTGATGCGCACAAGCAAGTATAGACTAGTTTGCTCAAGTTGGAACAATTCAACTTCATGTTTGTTTTGCAAAAAGGGTTTGATTGTGCCACCTCAGGTGGGCTTAAAGTTCGTGAATTTGCTACCAAACATAGTGGGCTTAAAACTGTGAATTTGCCACTAGACACAGTGGGCTTAAACATACATTCGTTGAATCGTTCCAATTCAAGCAACTAGCCTTCTTCCACAGGCATTCATGCAATTTATCAGGTAAGCATTTAGCCTCGTGGTAAGCATGCTAGACATGGCAATCACTTACACTTATGCAAGTATGCTAAAGCATTAAAAACTCAACTAGTACTCTAAGCCAAAAAAGAAACTAGTTAGAAAAATGCATGTTCCTAACGATGCCAAATGACTAATGCAACACATGCAAAAATGCAACTAATAGGCTCGGCTACTAATATGGCATATAATTCAATTTTGATAACATGCGGTCCAAGTACGTATTCAAAGAAGTATTCAAAACAACAATGTAGTTTGAATGATGTGCCGAGCCTCAGTGCATGCAATACAAAATGAATGGATGCAAGCATAAGGTATGCTAATTGAAACGTGTCCCTAATCTAACCATTGTAAGCGGGTAAATAAAAGGGAGAGAGACATGGGGTTGGAAGACATGCACATTATTATATTTCGCTCTTGCGAAGGAGAGTTCGAATGAATAACTAAGCTAACTAGCAACTAATTAAAGCTAAGCTAATTAAGCTAATTAGGCTAATTATTACAAACCAAAATGAAATAAATAGCTAAGCTAATTAACTAATAATTGTAACAATTAAATGAACTAATTAGTAAGCCAACTAATTAAGTTACAACACAAATGTAAGCAACCTAAGTAATTAAGATATCTAACTATGCTGCCACTACTCCACCTCAGGAAATGGAAGATGCACATGCTCAGATACCACCCGAAAAGACCACCGTTTTGCTATCGAAAGCCTCTGCTTGTAGAGTTGAATACTTCCAGAATCATTTTGCTCCACCTTATCAACATTTTGCTGAAGTTTCCATCAGTGGCCAGCTGGCCACTGGTAGATACTACCGACCATTTGTCGACCATGAAGGTGGCCTGCCAGCCATCTATGGTGCACTGTCGGCCATGGATGGTGGCCTGCCGACCACTGATGCACTGGATTATCATGTTGCAATAGAGTACAAACAGAGCAAAAAGAGGATATTTCCAAGGATTGTCTGCATAATTCACCCATTCTTTTCATGAATAAATCCACGAAGTTGTGAACGTAAGCCACAAACCACCAATCCAAGCAATTTCATTGCATGATGGCTTATGATTCAAGATGTGCAAGCTCAATAAATGCAAAATGAGACACAAAAGACCATCACCCAATCATGCATATCAAGGGTAATGGAGACCTAGGAAACTTGAGACATTTCATCACTTTGAGTATGAAATGTCCCAATTTTCTTTGTGTTCAATTAATGTCCGATTAAACACACAACACACAAGTTATTATCTTGCTCAATTTTACTTGCCACTTTTATTTACTCATTTTAATTACCAACTATTACTTAGTCAATTAAGTCCATTGGTGAGAGTTTTCTAAAGTGAAAGAAGTGTCAACCAAGGGGTGGTGTAAGGCATGAGAGAAGTTTCATGCCGTTGGTAATGAACCCTCAAAAGAAGATTAAACCATTAAGCATGGACCTCAATCTCAAGCTTAAAGAATCCCAAGTTTGAAACAACCCTCAAAGAAAATTAAAAAGTCAAGAAATGAGGGAGGTTGCAGAGATTATAAGTGTTGAAATGAAATGCAAAACAACACCAAAGTATACAATCAACTCAAACAAGAGGTGTCTAATGGCCTAAAACACCATTCTTGTGTGGACCTTTACACTACAACCATGCAAAATAAGGCCCAATTGACCCAAACAACCCAAATAGAGCTAAAACAGTCTAAAATAAAGGCAAAAACATATTGGAATATAGATTCAAAAAGCTATAAAAACATGTTAATACATGGAGTTAACTAGGCTAACAAACAAGACACAAGGAGGGGAGGCTAACCCCTCCAATTTTGGACTTCAAAACATGTTTTTTACCATTGAAAATTCTTTGAAATTCAGTGGTTAAAGGCCTAAAAAGGTTGGTTTGAAAGTGGGAAACAAAAGTGCAAAAGCCTTAGAAGCAAGGAATAAAGAAGGGTGAGACACCTCTTTAACCCTAAATGGCTTAAAACACCAATTTCAGCCCATTAAAACAAAGATTTTTACAGCTCAAAAATGCCCCAAAAATAGTGGGAAAAGATGGAGGAACAAGTGTAGTAAAACAAGTTAAAAGACAAGTGTTGTACCTCTTGAAGCCAAGTACAACTTTAGGCATAAATACAAGTCAAAACCACCTTCAAGAGCTGTGCCAAGACCTCAAGAGACCTCAGCTCAAAGGTGATCAATTTTTGTTAAAGATGTGTATGCAAAAGAGTGATATAACTAGGCAAGTGTGCACAAAATTACGAGAGAGAGAGAGAGAGAGAGAGAGAGAGAGAGAATTTTTGAGATTGAAATCTTCTAACCTTAAAACATGAGAGAGGGACTCCCTATATATAGAAAACATGAAATTATATACAAAGAGATCCAGCCCTCTACGTGTGGACAGATGCAAGCATCTGTGCAAACAGTTGGCACAGCTGGTATAAAATATCTGCAGAAAACACTGGTGACTGGCCGACCATCACTGGCATCATTGATGGCCGACAAAGCACATCAATGGCCGGTAGATAAGAAGTACTGGCCGACAGCCTTCATAGATGGTCGGCAGGCCATCAGAGATTCCATGCTGGAAAGACCAAGGCATGGTCCAAAAATGAGACAAAAAGGATGCAAGGTTTGAAAGGCTCAAAGCTATGGCGTTCCACTGAGGACTCCAAATGCTTGGCGAGCAAATAGACTCATCATCGGATGTACCTGCAAAAACATCCAAGTCTTGAAGGACCGTCAAAAATTGGGTGTCTATAGATCGCGTAAAACTTGACATAGGGTATTAGTGATATCAGTTTCCAGTAGTGTTGCACTGCTTTTATTTTCTGGAATATTACGCTCATCTTCAATGATTGTATTGTGCAAAATAATGCATGTTTTCATGATGTAGTACAGATTCTCATCACTCCAACCTTTCGCCGGAACTCTAACAATATTGAAACGTGCTTGGAGCACTCCAATTGCCCTTTTGACATCCTTCCGAAATGCCTCTTGCATCCTTGCAAATAGTTGTCTCTTTAAACCTTGAGATTGAGATATTGTTTTCATAATTGTTGTGCAATGATGATAGATACCATCAGCAAGATAATATCCCATGGTGTATGCATGATTATTGATAGTATAGTTGGCAACATGATCACGTCCTCTAGTTAATTCAGAAAATAAAGACGACCTGTCAAGAACAGTAATATCATTTAAAGAGCCAGACATGCAAAAGAAAGCATGACAAATCCACAAGTCGTAGGAAGTGACTGCCTCGAGTACAATTGTTGGTTTGTGGTAGTGTCTAGTATAAGCACCAACTTGGGCGGTTGGACATTTATCCCAATGCTAGTGCATACAATCCAAACTCCCTAACATTCTATGAAACCCGTATTGCTCTCCTACTTATAATAATTTGGCGACATTTAACTTATTTGGGGATTTTAAGTAAACACCTTCATAGATTGCAGCAATTGTTCTGATAAAGAAATTCAAGGCAGTAATTGCAGTAGTTTCACCGATTCTAATGTACTCGTCTACATCATCAACAGGTACACCGTATTATAGGATCCGAAGTGCAATAGTCATCTTCTATACACCGGATAATCTAAGAGCACCAGTGGCATCATGGATTTGGATGAAGTACTCATTGACTTGTTGAATATCATCTAAGCTACTAAGAAATAGAACCACCTCAATCAAAAATGTCTTCAGAAGTATTCTTCTGGGTAGACAGAATTATTTGCAAAGTAATCTCTATAAATTTGTTCATCACCTTTGACCCTCTCATGATTAATGTATTGACAACCACTTGTGAAACCAACATGTCTGCTTGGTTGGTTTAGGGTTAATGCTTGTATTCTTTGTTGTTGTGTTGTTAATAGTTGCATCATCATTATATCATCATTAGATGGTGAAGTTTCATCAAAATCTCCATTGAAGAAGGCTCACTACAAGAAATTGCATTTTTCGCAACGCAACAAAATATGTTGCTAAAAGGGAAAATTTGTTGGCAAAGAGTTTTGCCGACACACAAAGCTACGTTGGCAACCCGTAGGCAAAAGTGAGTAGGCAAAAGTTATTGCCGACGAAATTATCATTGTGTTGGTAAAAGTAATGCCTTTAGCGACGAACATAGTTGTCGATAAAAGCCTTCATCCATCATCGGCAATTTACCTTGCGTCGGTAAAAGTCATTCAAATATGATGATTGTGTGGCACTTTTCGCGACACAAATTTGCATGGGCAAAAAATATACTTTTAGCAACAACATATGCGTCGGCAAAAGTAAACTTTTGGCGACACATTTACGTCGATAAATGTTGCCATTTGCCGACGATTTGTTTGTCACTAAAGCTTTACTTTTGGCAATGACAAATTGGCATTGGCAAAAAATACATTTCTACCAACACAATATGAGTGGGTAAAAGTAAACTTGTAACGGCACATTTACATCGGTAAATGTTGCCATTTGCCAACGATTTGGTTGTCGATAAAGCTTTACTTTTGGCAACGATAAATTGGCATTAGCAAAAAATACACTTTTAGCAACACAATATGAGTGGGCAAAAATAAACTTTTGGCTACACATTTACCGACAAGTTGTTTGTCGAGAAAGCTTACTTTTTGGCAACGACAAATTTGTAGCGGCAAAAAAAATTGAAAATCATTTATATTTTTTATAAGATTTACATATTTACAAGAGGCATCCCTCAGGTACTACTATTACAAACTAATAACATTGATATTAAATCACCTAAAGTTGATGTATAGGCAAAAAAAACACTGCTGAAAAATATGCTTTTAGAAGCGGTGTATAAAACCTGAAAGGGTAAACTCACTAAAATACTCAAATACATCCAAATTGTGAACCCATAGTAAAAACAGCAGATAACAAAATGAAAACATGAAATTAACAACCCAAATTTGCAGCAGACCAGCATCTAGTAGCAAACGCTTTCAAAGAATATTGCAAAGAAGAACATTTCAACAAAATTGCAGAAGACACGGCGGCAAAGAAGCAGCAGCAACAGACCAACAGCAGACTAGCAAGCAATAACCATCAGCCACCAGTGCTCTGAAAAATGAGAGAAGAAAAACAGTTAATCATTGGGGGGAATTTGGGGAAATCCTCTCTAATAATAGCGGGGCAGGGTGGGTTTCCATTGGGTTCGAATTTAATTGCCATCCATAATTCTGCCAAAAAGATTCCACCAATGAATCTCCTTCATCAACAAAATCAACAGAAAATAACTATCTACTATGTAAACAATTCAACAACAAAAAAAAGTAGCATCATTTAAAGACGACTGATTAAGTTGCCATTTCTTTGTAGACATCATGTGCATGACTAGGGATTATTTGATATCAAACCAATAACCCATCTTGTGCAAGTCACTATCTCGAGTACAAATGCAATGTATGTTTTTGTTAATTTCTCTAAGAACGTAATGAAGATGAACTCTTATGATTGGATGGATTAAAAAAATGGATGCATTATTGTTAGAACTTACATTGTTCCTGCCACACAGGTACTGACATGAGTCATGTTGGCTGGGATAAGTTTTGGTAGACCAAAATCTGAAATTTTGGGTGTCAAGTCTTTGTTGAGGAGAATATTGCTAGCTTTGATATCTCGATGAACAATATGTGGTCGCACTTCCTCATAAAGAATGGCAAGTCCCCGTGCAATCCCAATGCAAATTCTAGTTTGTGTTCGCCAACTAAATTGGATGCTACTGTAACTTCCACCTGGAAGCCAAGGTCATGATAATGATGATGATGCTTTAAATCTAAAGTTCGCAAATTAAGGTGCCAAATTTGTGTTTTTATGCCAATCCAACAAGTGTAAAGAGTACCAAACTAAGAACGGATAGATTAAATTACCAATAAGTGTTTGCGCAAGGCTGTTATTCTCAAGGTAGTTGTAGACCAGAATTCTATGATCTTCATCCATGCAACAGCCATAGAGCTTGAGTAAATTTTGTGCTCTATATCTGAAATCACTCTAATCTCTGTCAAGAACTCCTTCACTCCCTGTTTTGATTCAGGTGAAAGAACCTTTATTGCAGCAATATTCCCATTTTAAAGCCATCCCTAACCATCAATAAGCAAATTTTATTTGAAAACAATGTGTTAGTCTACAGAAGCAAGACCATAAATTAGTATTTTATTATATGATGATAAAGTTAGCATTATTGTGGAAATATGTCAACCAAATATACGCCTATTACCTTATGATCCATGCTTTCTAGAGCTAGCAAGGTATCGTCTTGACTAGTGTACTAAATAGAAGCATACCCCTTTGACCTCTTCACCTTTTCATCCATAACAAGCTTAACTGTCAGTGCAACTAGATAGAATTAGCAAACTTGAAGCATTTACTGGAACAAATAAGTAGACATGACACTTTCTTTTTCTTTTTTTCATGAACCAAGGAAAAAGATATATGAAACATACCTTCGGCTATCTGGCCAAAATTTTCCTTCCTTAAACAAGTCTCGATGGTGGAATATGATAAATCTGTCATTCATGATGCAAGGTAAGAACTTATGTCCGGGCAACAATTGATGTCATCTTGAAGAGAAATAGAGAATTTGGGCATTCAACAGATACTTAAATAGTCCATTGTCTTTCATTTAGAAGTTGAGATGAGTGCATTGCATTTGAAAGCATTTGAATATATGTACAACTACTCTTTTGCAAGTGTTAAGCAAAACTACACAAATACAATTTCACAATGTCAGCTTTAATTTATAGGATAGAAAGATTACATACGTATCTACAGCCTACTAGATTTCTCCTAATTCTACTAGAAAAAAGACTCGGAAATAGAGAATTTTGGCTCTTTGACCATTAAGACTTTTCTATACCCAATAAAATCACAAATAACAATCCAATAATATTCAACCTTTACAGTTTTCAATGTTCATATAATATTCAAATTCATTATAGGCTATGAACATATAATACAAATGACAAAATATAGCATGCATACACAGTCTAGTCTAAAAATAAGAATATACTAGTTGTTACCTTCCCTTCAAGATGCATGCCTGACAGGTGCAACTTCACCCACATTCCGCAACCCATTCTCTTCCAGCAAGTATTGCACTCATATCATCTGCAGTACGAAAATTCATCCCCAACTCCAAAACTTGCATTTAAAGATGTGTAATTAGTAGATCATATCCAATTTTATTACAGCTGAACGGTTTGTTGGTTCTTTAGCATACTTTTGTAACTTATATTCATGAAGCAAAGCCGAACTCTTTCCCTACTCAGTCTGTGTTCCTTAGTTGTAAATTATATGTATAAAACAGTCCTTAATGCACCTTAGTGAGCCCTTTGATGAAGAAAAAAGGTTTTTATCTGTAATTTTTTTCCCAGTTTAGTTTGAAATTGCAAATATAACTTGACAATCATGATACTGTAATCTTACTTTATTCACTGAACACTGTCTCTTCAAATCCCATGAAATACATCACACATTTGGAAATTAATCTTACTGTATTGTCCTTGTAGATTAACAATCATAGAGTACAGTTTCAGACATACTAAATGATATAATCTGTTGTTTCTGCATTACCAGTCACACAGTTGGAGGTATACTGGACAGAGCCATTGAAGCAGAGGACAAAAAACATGGAGATTTATTGAGGTTGGTAATACTTCCTCTCTTCTAACTCTCTTCTATGTCTACTATTGCCTGTTCTGCTATACACTATGGTCACTTTAAAAATCCTTTCATTATTTTATTGAGGCTGGTAATACTTTCTCTCTTCTAACTCTCTTCTATGTCTACTATTGGCTGTTCTGCTATACACTATGGTCACTTTAAAAATCCTTTCATTATTTACATTATGTTACTATAATGTGAGCAGGATCATGTTGAGTGCTACCTTGAAATGTAAGCATTTTCACTTCCATCATCTAATCTAACCTACATATAGATACATCTCTAACATAATCAATGTGGCAGATCAAATAGAAAAGAAATGTAGTGAACTTCCTTACTTGACAGCAACAGAAAATTAAGTACATAAATGTGGAGAATAAAACCAAACCTTGTTCAAAAGGGCACCTAGCTGGATCCCTAAAATACTGAGACAATGAATCTTCACTTCTTCCCTGTAAGATAAATGTGTCGGTATACTTAACTAAGCAAGAACTTGCAGATTTTAACAGAAGAAAATCAAACCAAATTTACTGCTGAATTTTCCACTAAGATTAAAATTTCAGTATTAGCAAATCCCCTTTGTTTTATATCTCAGCATCACTGCCAACAAACATACACTAGTTTTGTCATGAAACTAGAATTATGTACATCTATGAAGATCCAACAATTTCTTTACAAAAAGAAGAGTCAGCATTTTTCCTTTCAAGCATATTTCTAAATTGTTCTCTTTTACAGAAAACATTGTATGCCTACTCCTGGGCATAAATCAAGCTCCTGAGGTCGCTAATGCATCAATGTCATTTTATTGTTCCTTGCACAAGCATCAGACAACTTAAGTAGGCTGTCCAACTTGAATCCTATGGCAGATCCTGAAATACAAAGGAGGACATCAATGCCAAGAGCTTTCCACCAAACAAAATATTACAGATCATAACATACTTCAATCTCACAGAATAATACCTCAAGCAGTGCCTTGGTTCAATGCATTTCCTATAGTGAGAATCGTCTGCATTACTTGATGTAATCTTGCAGATTCTTTTACCTATAATAACGGGTGTGATATTAAGGTTCTGGGAGCTGTGTTTTTGTAAAGTGATAAAACAAAAAGGAGAGATTTAGCCCCTCAATAAAGCTTTGTATAAGGGTGAAAAACACCACCTGGTCAAGCGAAACCATGAACATGTTAAATGGGTCATCAATCTAACTAGAGGTTCCAACTGTCTTCAAATACTTCAAAAAAACTAAAGTAGGTAGAAAGAGAGAATAAAAGGGGTTTCAATAGTTTTCAGAGTTATGCAACCACCAAACTTGACTAGTTAAAGGACCAGGGCAGTTGGAACCATCTAACAGCCTCAATTGCTGGATCCATCATTACACACATTGGTCTTGTCTAAGTTTTCACACAACGCACCACATGCTGCCCTAATTCTCTTTTAACCTCACAAGAATCCACCACAAAATTAATCACAGATATAGATCGAAGAGGGAAGTTGAACAGATGAAATGGAATACAATCAGGATTAAAAATACCTGGTGAAATTCAACAAGGAGATTATTGCTCGCAAGATATCTCTCAACTGATAAAGCAGCAATGCATCCTAAACCTGCTGCAGTTATTGCTTGCCTCCATTCATGATCCTATATGAAGACCGAGAAACTGAAATACAAGTCTCAAAAAATTACAAGTTCAATGACTAATACAAATCTGTAAGATCATCATATACATGTTGGGCCCATTCCCTAACAGTTCATAATTTAAAATTAACAAAATTACCCTTAACTACTAAAATTTAATAAAACATAAATAAATCTATCTTGCCCATTTGTTCTCTGTAATACTTCTTTTAATACTAAATTAGAAGTAATTACCTTTTAATCAATAACAAAGAGAATGTATTAAAGGAAGCTCTACAGAGAACAAGTGGCCAAGAAGTCCACCAAGCACAAGCTAAAAGCAAGATAAAAAAACTGAAAGATTGCATATCATACACAGCTTTCCAATATCTAACAATAAAAAATAAGGAAGTCTCCTTGAAAGAGGGGGCCAATGAAGCCCAAAAATATACAAAACAGAAAATTTTGTCCCATAAACCCCTTAAATCTTCTATATTTATCCTCAAACACTCCTGAATTTCTTAGCGTGTCTTAGATAAATCTAAAACAGACCCCGTTAATGTTAGTGCAAATTCAGCAATATGACTCGGCATAAATTGATCCTTCAAAGCACGAATAGTTATCAAAGTTATTTTCTCTATGACTCTTTTAACATATTGAGTCCTCCATGTATACTTCACTCATTCCATAATTGTTCATCTAAGAAAGGAAATATAGTATCATGGAAATATTTGTGCACTAGGATTGCACTAAAATTGTATACATCTCTTCCACCAGATATCTATGCATTGGGTGAAAGTGTCCTACAGCAGCCAAACCTAACCTGTCCTACACCTTACTGATGGAGTTTCATTTCCCAAATAAGTAATTAATCCCTTTTGAAATGCCAAAGCAGCACATTTTGGGACATGTAATGAACCTGGAGAGTTCCATAAAATAACAAACAGAAGCAGGAAATAATCAAGTAACATTTGACATAGTTACTCAGACATCTCCTGACAAATACACCTTCAATAGAAGTTTTTGCAGTACCCTCCTCCACCAATACATAACCTTAGCTGTCAAGTTCAATTTGGCCTTCCAAAAATTGGCTATTTGGTGAATGACCTATCCCATAGAATAAGCCTTTTGCCTTAAGCACAGACTCGTCCCCAGTGTCAACTTTTCTAACCAAAATGCCAGACATTTGCCCTTTCGTATTGCTAACAATATCCAGAGTCTCTGTATTGAAGTGCACGGTGATATTTGGATTGTTGTAAACTCAGAAACATTCGCCATAATCAACTTGTTAAACAAACATTCAGGGAGTTGAAACTCAACATCTAAATTGTTCATTAGAAATTCTGTTCACTAATGAGGTGAAAAGAGCAACCCATCCCATTAAATACATCAAACTCGTATAACAAGAAAGAATCAAACCAGAACATGCATCCAAAAAGAAGAGGGCCACACACACGTGAGAAGGAATATAAAACAACCACCACCATAAAGCAAACTTTGGGTCAAAGTTTCATATCCAGATATCATAATGCCCCCACACACAATCATGTTAAACAATACAAGTTTAGGGGCAATACTCAATAACGAACTTAGGGGCAATACCACAACCAAAGAATTAGCATAAACATACCAACTAGGAAGCACAAATGCTTTTAAAAAGGTGCCTTGTGCGTATGGTGTACGTGTTAGACACCAACACTCTTTGGACATGCCCCAACACTGTGAACGTATTGTATATTTAGCATTAGAGCACTAGAATTTCCTTTTAAGAGTTTCTTATTTTGTTCTTTCCTAATGTGTTTAGTGCATCTCTCTACTTAAGCAACATTTGGTCTTGTAATTGATTAAGAGATTAATGCAAAACTAATTTTCTCTCTTTCTCCTCTACCAAGTTCTAAGACCTTGACGATGGGGGTTATGAGAAACAACCACCCACCAATGCTGGACACACATCCTATCATTTTTCAAATCTTTTAAAACCAAACACACTTCAAAAATTGGTGGCACACATCTCCCTTAGACGCGACACAAGGAATTATCTAGTCATACCGGAAGATCATTTTGGTGGTGTGCCACCCACTAGCAAGGGGCTTTTTTAATTTTAGGAATTCAAACACCTAAAACTTCCAATTTGGTTTGGAATAGAGATTTTTAAAATAAATATAAAAATAATGTAAATTTAAACATATTAATCCCTCTTCCTTTAGCTTTTTAAATTTGAGAATCCAAAAGCTTAAAACTTCCAATTTGTTTTAAAATATAGCTTTTTAAAATAAATATGAGGAGTGATGTGTCATGAAGATGATTAGTTGATAATTAAATATTCTCTAATTATCAACCAATCATCTTCTTGACACATTACTGAGTCTAGAAAGTGCATCTAAAAAGTGAACTTGTATATCATTTTCCTTATTATTATTTTGACATCTATTTATTTTTTACCATGTCCGTGTTTTTTTTATTTAAAATTTCCCTGTGAATGCGTACATATTGTATCACAGCCGCATGGTGTATACATGTATTCATGCTTCTTATTATCCTACCAAATCATCATATTATCCAGAAAATGTTTCCACTGGAAGCAAAATAGGAGCCATGGGTAATTTACTAATTGATGCAGGATAACACTGACCCAAAACAGTTGCTTAGGGTTGAAGACACTAACTACATAGCTTAAGACCAGGATGACTAGTAAGCTTGCAAAATGTTGGGGTAATAGTAGTATCTTTAGCTTGAAAAATTTATTAACCCAGGTTACCATATTATTGTAGCATCCTACTGATAAGCCTCACACATTGCATAATTAAGAGCATCATACAACACCACCTAGGAAGGTAACATAGTTACCAGTGAAATATCTCTCTTTGCTTCATTAAAAGCCCATTATCATATCTAAGTATAAAAAATAAGTAATTATAACCAGAAAACAGTTTTAAGCACCCAGTTTTAAGAAAGCAACACTTAGTGCTATGCGCCCAAATAGTAAATTGAAAGTCTAACATGCTTTTAGAAAGCAGAGAGGAATCTGGCACATTTTGCAGTTGTTCTTTCAATCGTCCTCTATTGGTCAAATATAAAAATACTCTTCAATATATCATTTAAAACAACTACAAGAAGATAAAAATAACTCTGTATTCCTATAAATTAATTGAGGTATTAATTAAACAAAAGAAAAGAGATTTACATTCTGCTAGCTGCAATTGCCGCTGATAAACAATGGAACAAAACTAATAATAAAGCGGATCTCTCAGAAAGATCGACAACTATGATAGAATTTGTGCAAAAAGTTGACCTTAAGTAAATTGAATTTCAAGTTTCATAAGCAGTACCTTATGTGGAAGATTGGAGTAAAGTAAAACAAATGAGAAAATTGGAAGAATGTAGAACAAAACCCTCCTATCAAGAAAAACCCCAATCTACAACAAATATGTTACATCAAGTTAGAAAGGGGGAAATGTACTTTAACTCAAGTTGGACAATTTCAAAGAGATCCAAATTCTAAGCAACGTGTATGCTGTATAGAGTTTTAACCAAATGTCACTACATCAAAAGATCTGCAAACTATTATTACACTAAAACATGAATAGTTTAAGAAAAAGAAAAGCCTCGCTAGGTATTTATGCAAACAAAAACCAACTTAGAGAAGCATTTAACATTAAAGATTTTTAAATAAGTTCTTATGTTTATAAAACATGTAATATGATTAGCAGGCGAAATGATCCTCAGTACTTTACTGAGCTCAAAAGAAAAAACATTTCTCGGGACCACTTTTCTAGTAAGATATAATACCCACTACAATGCACTCCAGAGTTGTTAACCATGACAATGGAGAAGAATCTGAAAAATGTAGACATCCAATCCAAGCAGCAAGCATATCTCATCACACTGTGACTGAACAACTAGCATATACACGAGAATGAGATGCCTAGCAAGGCAAGAAACAGCTTTTTATATCAGTTTCTAGACTTACCAAAAAGAGAGGATATGAAGCAAGCAACGAGCGGGGAAGTGCTGAAGTGAAGTACCAATAAAATGGGATGTGTCTAGAGAGTAAATATTGAGGAACAAATAAAATATGAATTTCTCAAGATACTCTAGTTATGTCAAGGGTGTATTTTGACGAGAGTTTTGAGGAATTTATGACATAAAAGTATAATAGAGTAGCACAAACAGACCACTACCTGAGGATAGCTGAGCAGCCAAGAATTAAAACACCCAAAAAACAGTAGCAAACTTACCAACAACATAGCACACCAGAGACCATCACAGCAGCAACCATGCTCAGACCACCCTCAGCCATTGACACAGATTCCAGTGAACACTGCTTCCATATGAAGAATACATCTAATTAAACAAACTGACATATGCATAGCTCGGCTCCCATTCCTAATGCAATATTGAACCTGCTGCCATGTCATGATCCTTGCTCCATTTAGCAGCAACTAAAAGTGATAACTCAGAGCCCATCCAGCAACATGGCAGCCTCCTTATAAGCCCAGAGAACTTGAGGCCAATCCACAGCAATAGACAATAATATCACCAACGTCAAGGCCACACTCCAAAATAGCATGTCAATTTAGTATCAGTTAGGTAAAACAGCATGTAAATCCAAATCTTTTAGAAGAAAAATTCCAATAAATATTAGAAAATATAAAGTAATTAGTTTGTAGTTAATAACATTTCTATGAGGGAGAAAAAAGAAAAATTTTAGACTTAAATTCATATACAACAAATTAGATATTAGTATATTCCTATCGATGTGTATTTTTAATAGAAGCCACTGAAGTCAAGGAGCATTTAACCAAAAAATAACGTGATATGCAAAACTTCTGCACCGCTTTCACTTTTTCTCCTTCCCCCCCCCCCCCTAAGGTTAGGCTCCAAACCTTCAACCCAATGCTTTTTGAAAAGGCAGAAAGATAACAATTTCTCATTTACAAAATTCAAGAATAGGAACATTGTTATAGTTGAAAGTCAATCATGTCACATAACAAACAGAGGCTTGGTTTCAAAAAATTAAGCCTTAACATGCCTAAGAAAGTTAATCAAAACTAACAAGTAAATGACAACAACATACTGACAGTCTAGCAAGCGCAATGATTTCAGCTTATGGATGACATATAAGCGGTAATTTGGCTTCTCTGTGATATTATTATCAAGAAGACTAAGAAACTGCAGCTTAGGGAGTGATGCAAGAGGATCAATCTCAACCAAATTTGTTAGTTGATTGTTAGTGAGAACCAAAGTATGCAACTTGGGCAAGAACTCTGCAAATCCACAAAACAGAACATATCAAGCCTATGTTTGCTAAATAAGCATTATATTTTGTGATTTATTCACATTTCTATTTCACCAAACTTTTCATCTCCTTGGTGATTTCTCATATATAACATGATAAGCTTCAAATATAGTCATTTTCTTTATATATATATATACAAGATCCATAGGATTGCACCCGCCCATTGATAGTGAGTATCCTGTGGAGGCTAAATGGCCCATTTCACTAGCATAGAAAATGAAGGTAGAAACATTATCAGTTATGTACAACTATTCAGACTTTTTAATAAT
This sequence comes from Camellia lanceoleosa, assembly GCA_025200525.1. Taxonomy (NCBI): domain Eukaryota; kingdom Viridiplantae; phylum Streptophyta; class Magnoliopsida; order Ericales; family Theaceae; genus Camellia; species Camellia lanceoleosa. Next base: position 109,170,440 of record CM045758.1, read on the forward strand.
GTTTTCATTTTTCCATTTCAAAATTATGAGTCATTCAAATAATGGCATCTAATTTAATAACTATTCATTTTGTTTTTTTGCTATTTATAAATAAAGAAGTCCATGTTACTCAAGGAGAAACAAAACAAAGCTGAAGCCAGCCATACATGAACAATTGATGCTATCACATCTTAAGTCTAAAATTAATTCCACTCCCACAGGTCAACTACCCCTAGACCACACACAAAAAGCACTAAAGAAAGGTACAATTCATAGCTCTAAACCCCACCAATTCATAGCCCTCATATAACTACTATTTTTTCCCTTTTGCATAGAGAAATTGACACTTGACGCAAGGAGAGAAAGGAATTCATGGAAATTAAGTAAGGTGTTCACTTGTAATAATAGTATAGAGATATAGATAGATATGTATTAAAAAAACACCCACAAGAAAACAATATAAAAGCATAGAAAGAGCCAGCCATTCTTAGTGGCATTTTATCAAGCACCTAGGAGGCATAAATAACATATATATAGTTTTCTTCTCTGCTAGACAGTAGAAATAAAATAGAGATACATAGAGATACCTAAGAAAACATAGATTCACAAGCATACCCAGCCAAAAACAACAAAGAGAAACAAAGAAGTAATCATCGTACACATAACACAAATCATCTTGATATGGAGAGTCATGATTTTGGTATATGTTAATATTTAGATACATACAAACATATGCAAACGTCACACAAAGACAAGGAAGAGAATCACCTCATACGAATTTTCTTTCCAGCAAAATCCTAGCACAAATCTTGAATAAAGAGAGAATGGTGAAAGTAAAATAGGAACCATTAGAAGTAAAAATCAAAATTACCTGAAAAATTGGCAATGACAACGAAACCTTAATTTTTCAATCAAAACCCCCCAAATAAAAACCCAAAATTCTCAATTTAAAACTTAACTTCTCAAAATTTTTATTTTTATTTTTCAATTGAAGTCCCCAAATCACTAAACATATACATGAAATAGAACAAATGGTGATAGAAAAATCTGAACAGAGTTTGGCTAGAAACAGAAAAATCTACCTTCGTTCAATCAACACCTCTTGACTGTGGTGGCTTCGAAACCCTAACTTCATAGAGAGAGAGAGAGAGAGTCAGAGAGTGAGTGAAAGAGAAGCGGTAACAGTTCACCATAAAAAGAGAGAGAATCTACACCCGAGAGATGAATCGAAATCAATGAGATGATCAAAATTGAAATCGAAATCAAAATCAAAATCAAACAAAGAATGAGTAATCACTTAAACAGAAATCAACAAAGCAGTGTGTACCAGGTAGCCCTTCTTCATGAGACAATTCAGAGAGATGAGCTCCCTTCGAACCCTTCTCCCTTTTAATGAAACCTTCTAGGTTCATTTTGATTAGAAGCCAAATACTTGGATTGTGCATTTTGATAGATTGACAGCATGCCTTGTGCGTGTGTTTTGAGAGAGAGAGAGAGAGAGAGAGAGAGAGAGAGAGAGAGAGAGAGGGAGAGGGAGAGGGAGAGGGGAAGAAAACAGATGGACAAAATGTGGGAAAATATTTTTTTTTTTGGGGGGGGTTTGGCGCCCCAAATTTCATTTTGGCGCATTTTTTTGCTTTATCATACAATTCACAACATGCATTAAAAGGTAATACTTTTAATGTCAGGCGATGTTTGCCTCTCAATCTCCACCGATTCAATTGATAGTAGAACTTTGAAGAACAAGAGTTTGAAGAACCCTTTCCCCTTCCAACCAATTCACTATCTTTCTTTTCCCTTTGTTTCTTCTATGTTACTTATTATTAGAACCCACTATCAGTGTCCTGTAGGTTGTCGATGTTGTTTCGTAAAAATCAATTTTATTGTAGTGTATGACCTAAAAGATGAAATTATATAAAAATAATAATTTTTTTTATAGTTTTTTAGGGGGAAAAAATTAAATTAGTTTATGAAAATAAAACCAAACATAAAACCACAATAAAAAGAATTTGAAAATAAAACCAAACATATTGAAATTGATAATCTAACCACATTTTTTAGAAAAATTTAAATTAACTCAAATTAACCATGTCAACTTAAGAGTATGTTTGGCCTTGATGGGTTCATTTTGTGATCTAATTCAATGATCACTTTAATTTACAATTCAATAACTAGAATATTTAAAACTCTTTCAAAAGTTATAATAAAAACACAAATCAATAAATCACCTGTTTCACTAGTAAAACTTTTACCGACGAATAGTGTTATCGTCGCTAAATGTTTAACTCTTTGCCCACGCCAACTTATCGTCGCCAAAAGTAAGCACACTAATAGCAACGCTCATTGTATTGGTAAAAAATAAGCCTCGTAACTAAAACTTTTGAAATTTTGGCGCAAACAAATAATTTTGGTGCTTAAAGAATTTTATGTTTTTTTAGCGACAATAGTAAATTGCGTCATAGTGGCTTTAGTGAAATTGTTCATTGTAGGTGGGTAAATATGAAAATTATAGAAAATCTTGTGAGTGGGTACAAAGAGTTTAGAAGATATGAAAATTGTGGGTAGGTGAATATGACATTTGTTGAAAAACCTTGTGTTATAATTTGAAAAATGGTTGAGGGCCCGAAACCTGGGGCTCGAATTCGGCTCGAAGCCCAAAACGACGTCGTTTTGGGCTTCGTTTTTTTTTTTTCTTTTCTTTTCTTCCTTTCCTTCCTTCTCTTTCTTCTTCTTCGTTGAGTTGAACACAAAGGAGAGAGAGAGAGAGAGAACACAGAGGCGAGAGAGAGAGAATGCCGGTCGTCGTCGTCGATCGTCGGGATCGTCGAGATCGTCGCTCGGCCGATCGTCGTCGCCTCCGCCTCGCCTCCGCCTCCTCTCGCCTCCGCCCGCCGCCCCGCCCGCCTCTCGCCGCCGATTTAATGCCCCTTCGCTTCTTTTCTCCTCCTCCTTCTTCCTCCTCCTCTTCTTCCTCCTTCCTTCTCAATTTCGAGCCATTCTAGCTTTGCCCTTTTCGGGCTCTCTACCGGGACTCTTATAATTTATAGAGAAAATTGTGGATGAGTGAATGATGGATAGTTGTTGGTGGACGGTTGTTGGTAAGTGAATGCTGAATGAATAATGGATGGTTGTTAGGTAGATAGTTGTTGGTGAATGAATGCTGGGTGAATGATGGATGATTGTTGGTGGGTGGTTGTTAGTAAATGAATGCTGGGTGAATAATTGATGGTTGTTGGTGATTGTTTATCTTTTAATGCAGTTAATAAATTTTTTTTTAGTGGTATGTTTTTTGTGGGGTGAATTATATTTAAATGTTTTTTGGAAATTTTTTAATTTTTTTATATTTGTCAAGTCAGGTATAATGCAAATATATATATATATATATATATTATTTTACAAACAGCTAAAAAAGGTCACAAAAAAAAAAAAAAAAACTAAAAACCTATGTCCAAACAACAAACTTGGAGAAAAAGTTAGTTGAAATTTACCAAAATAGTATGTAACTATTGGAGCACCATTACTACAATTTGGCAAAATAGCACTATTCATTGTCAAATTATAGCAATGGCAATGCTTCTTTTTTTTTATCAGCAAATTTTTTTTTATTAATGATCACAAAGTAAAACAAGGTGATACAAAGTGATACATCAATAAAAAGAGGAAATAGTGCTCAATCATCCTAACCAATGTGAAAATCCCAAAAAGGTTAGCACTCACACACAGGCGTAAACAAATGCTAGCACAAAACCTCGGTTGATAAGTCACCAACTGAAACAGCAGAACACTACTCAGCAACTGCACAAACAAGACAACACACAGCAGCAACAGGACTGACAGCAAAACCAGCTCATGCTGCCCAGCAAAAGGCCACAACAATGCCACAGCAGAACCAGATTCATGCACTCTTCACCTCAAACGATGTCTATAACCTGTTGAAGATTACGAACAAAATCATGCAGAGTGTAATTCACACATGGTAACCTACTCTTAGCCCAAAACGCTACCCTTGTCTTCACTATATCCTCCAAATCAGCAAAATTAGGATGAGCATCATTAAACAATACATCATTCCTCAACCTCCAAATTTACCATAATAAGACTAAAGGCACAATTTTCCACACCTCCACCTCTTTTTTCTTAATCGAAGCCCCTGCCCACCAATGCAACAAAGCCTCAATAGACCTAGGGATTATAATAATTTCATTTTTTTCTCTTACAAAAATCAAAAAAATCAAAAAGTTCATCCTAAATGAGACTTTTTAACTCCAAGTTAAAATAGCCAAATAACTAAAAAATCAAAACGTCAATTCACATCCTGAACGAAGGCTTAAGCTTATGTATATATTATTAAACACAACAATCATGTGCTAAGAGCATGGTTGAACAGTTCCACAACTTGTCTTTTTTTAGATTCACAATATGGTTTTAATAAGCAATCCTTTTTTAAATAGTAGTAATTAATGTGAAAGATGTACATACCAGAAATGCTCTAGTGACTTGGGCTTGTTTTGAGAAATTAAATAAAAACTGTTTTTTTAATTTTTTATTTTTTGAAAAAATGTATAAAAATTTATAGAAATAATATGACCCAAAATAAATTAAAATTCAAAAATAATCTTTTAACCAAGTTCCCAAATTAACCCTTATTCAGGAACTCTACAAAACAACTACTTCTCTTCTAGATTTTCATTTTATTCAATCAAATGCAGTCAAGCATTGTGATCAATCTTTGACAAACACGACAAGAATAATTTTAGTACCCAGGAAGGAACAATTTTTGGTAATTTCATGATGTCAGAGAAAGTGCTAAATGCTAATGATTTATTACAATAACTATTGTCAGGGAAGAGAATTATGGAGAAATCCCTCAATTGCATAAACGAGATGCCGAAATTTTTTTCTTCAATAAAGACAAATGTCAAAATATGACAAAAATACCCCCAAGTAAAATTTCATTAGCCTTCCCCCACCATCTCTGGTGGCAATCTCCAGCTGCTGGCGATAATTTTTCATCAACTGTTTTTCGGTTGCCAGCAACTCTATGACAAACTTTTTGGTGAGAATATCTTGGCACCATTTTCTAGTAACTCCTCTCCTCTGGCAACCTACTTCAGCAACTGCCTATGGAAAATCTTCTCAAAATCTATACAAAATGTGAAAACAATCAAATCTATCAAAAGTCAATTTTGCATTTTTATAAATTTCTCTTTGAAAAGACAATAAAATTTGCAATTAAAAATGGTGAACAGTCAAATAATTTTGTCATTTTGTACCCTTTTTATTTTGGAACTTTTGATGAATAATTCAAAAGAATTATAGTATTGCTGCTTCTTGTGATCTTAGAGAAATAGTTTTTTGCCGACCTCCTAACTGATAAGATTAAAAAATAATTTTTGAAAAATCAAACCGAACCAACCATAAGGCATTGTTTGGCAAGCTTCAATTTTAGTCAAAAATCACTATAAATTGTCACGTCACTTTTTTTATTTTTCTGCACATCTTTTTATAAAAAATCAAAAAGTAACTAAAATAGAATGCTCCAAGTGAGGTCTAAGTAGCTTCAAAAGCACACCAAGAGCCACCACTACTGTGGCCACATTGTGCTTGCTTGTTGATGTTGGCACACATAACCTTAAACAGTCAAGCTATGAGCCCTTTTCAACTAATGTATAGCAAAACAAACTTCGGATTATATACAAATATAGTTTTCACAATTGAACAGAAAAAACCAAATTGAGGGAGTGGTCATAGGCTACTTGCTTGGTCCTTGACTGGAAAAATTGCTTTTGCTTATTCTAGGCCTCAAATCTCAAAACTAATGCATTAGAATAATATCCTATGATTAGTTTAAAACAATCTCGATCATTTTCTGTAGTATACAATTCCTGTTAATTTTTCATCAGACATATGTTTAAGTAATTCACAAATATTTGATGTTCCTACTGTTCAAATTCATTAGAAAACATGCTGCTTGTATTCAAACAGATCAAGGGAAAAAAAAAACAAAACAAAAAACAAAGAACAAAAAAAGAAGAGGAAAGACTGAAGTAATATGCAAGAGAGGCATCGGAAATACTGTCATTGGGCATAGCTGGAATGACGATGGCTTGTTTTTCACATCGAAGAAGCTGTGCAAAGAAGCATACAAGAGTGATATTGATTCGGCTCATCTCCAAACTTGTTATTATGCAACAAAAAAGGGATTGAGATGGGCCGGATCAGTATCACCATGTCGACTTCTCCAGGAAGTCCTATGGGATCTCTCTCCCTCTCTCTCTCATCGGAGAGGTTTTGAACCAGCTTAGGAGGGTGAAAGCTCATTTCTTTATATGGAAGAATAAAGACTCTGTCAAAAAACCAGTTACAAACAAGGACTAAAGATAAGGAAGGATATCATATAATTATTAAAGCATATATGGAACAATTTATCATCATCATTGATCAAGCTTTAGGAATCCCACTACCAATCCTTTTTTGTTTTTTATTTGTTGTTTCGGGCACCTCCGCGCGCACATGGTGGAGGATCCTGTTGTAACCACATGTGAAATAGTATGGATGCTTGCCACGTCATCATCAATTTTTATGAATGCACATGTCATGGACAAAGCATTATCCACGCCATCATCTCTTGAACAAGAATATGATTGAGTTGAGTTTCAGAAATTTCATTGGCACTTGAAAAGAAGTAACGACTTGTTTTCAGTGTTGGTTTGATATCAATTTAGCCTTTGGCTGCTCACACAGATGAAGCCAAGTTCCAAATCGTGCCCGTTATGCTATGTTTAGTTGGGAGATTTGAGGAGGAATTTGGAAAAGAAAATGAAAAACGTAGATGAAATGTGAATAAAATATACCCACATTTCACCTATTTTCACACACTTTTTCCCTTTCATTTTCTAAATCCCTTCTCAAATCCTCCAACCAAACACAGCGTTAATGTTATTTTGTAATAGGAGGATATATATACTCTCTTTCTTTTTTTTTTCCCCCTTTATTTATTTATTTTTTGTGTCCTTTTTACATCATAAAAAAATAAAATAAAAACTGATAAATAATCTGATATATGAAACACACTAATACTGACATGGACATTTTTACTCAATTAAAAAGGTGTGCAAGGTTTATGTGGTCCCTTCCATTGAGCAAAAGACTGGAAGGCATTAAGCTGTGTTTGGTTGAAAGGTTTGAGAAGAGATTTGAAAAGGGAAAGGAAAAAAGTGTGTGAAACCATGTGAAATATGCATGTTCATTTTATTCACATTTCACTTACCTTTTCTTTTCCATTTCCAAAGCACAGCGTAAGAGAAACAGCATAAAGCTATGGATACAATTAATTATTAACAGTGTCCGGTATTTAACTAATTCTATGGGCCTCATGTGCTTAAATTTAAGAATCTATACCTCTGTTTTGAGTAAAAATATGATCGTTTAATCTAACATCTATATATATAACACTAACATATGCAATGGAGGATATAGGGGAATCTAAGGCACCCACTTTAAAGAATAAAAAAAGAAACCAATTATCCTACAATGGAAAAACCAAATAATGTTCTTCTCTACCTACCCTATCTTTCTTGCTGATCTGATAAATTAAATTGACTCAATCTAACGGCAAGCCATAATATGTTTGAAGAATAAAAAAGAAGATAAATTTTTTATTCTAAGGAGACATCAGATTCTGGACAGACAAAAAAGGTTGGCTTACATATTCGTTGGCATGTCTTGCACGCGTTGTCGCTAATGTTGACTTAGTATCAACACTGTTTTGCAAAACATTTGTGGGATCTGGGGCTGCAATGCAAGAGAGGATAGGATAAGAATATATTATTTTGCAGCCCTGTGATAAAAACAGACCATGTTGATGTTGTCCTTTTCAGTGTTGTTCAATAATAATTTACATAAACAAAAAACTTTATGAGTCAGTTGTCACTACCACATCATTATTGGTGGAGTTCAAAATACTTGCTTGGGTAACCATTTTAACATGTGCCAAGTTTGATTTTGTTGCTAATGGGGTGTTAAACTTCAAAGAAAATTAGAAAAGATTCCCATGATGAACATGGACTATGTTTATTAGTGTTATGCATAAATTGTTTTTGTTGTGATCACAAAACAGTAAACAAAATTAAAACAAACACAGAACACAACATATGCTTTGGACCTAAGAAGCACTTATATGGACACGTAACATGGCACACGTCAATTTATTTATTTTTTATTTTTTATAAAAAAAAATGTAAGACATAACATATGAGAAAACTACGCAAACTGTACGATTTTATATTATATATCATATATATCAATTTTCATTCAAAGACACTAAAAAAATACAACATAATACTAATTCTAGAGTCTACAGATTAATAGATATAAATGTATATTATTTTTCTTTTATCATTATACTCTATAAGTCATTTTGTTCAGACTATTGTGTTATATGTATGTCTGCCACATTGAAAAGTGTAATGATTATTGATGTTGGACATATACCTTCTTAAAAGTGTCTGTATTTTTTTGCCTCTAGGCTTCAACCTAACAGCCCCCGTCTCCCCCCCCCGGGTAGAAGGCCCTTTACCGTAAATTAAGTATGCAATAAAAAATGCAAAACACTTTCACAACAATTAGCAACTCCATAATATTCAACAAAAAGCTAAATCATCTATAATGTCTGTCAAACTCATCATATTAATATTATTAAGTTAGAAGTATGGGCTCTAGTCTAGGGGAGGTGGGTGGCTATAATTAGTGGAGGTTAGTGCTTGCTTACTACAATTTTTGCTTTCATTCTTTATTCTAATCATACTCATTCCTCACCTTATCATATAGGAGAGTATAGTTTTTTATGTTGCCATGGACTTACCAAAGTCAAAGTAAATGGAGTGAGATACTCAAATATCCATCTTGTCATCAACTTATCCAAGGCCGGCCGTGGGGCATAGGTCACAATGCCGCCTAGGACCCTCAAAATAGATTTTAAAAAGGGGTTCCTTTCTATTATAAATTAGTATAATATATTAGGTATGTTTTAAGTTTTAAAAAATTAAAAAAAGTTCAAATTAACTTAAAATAAATTGGCCTATTAAAAAATTGAAAGGCCATTCAAAAAAATTAGCATTGTTATCCATTGAAAATAGACCCAAAAAAGGGGTCTCTCTTATTATAGTTTAGTCTAATATATTAAGTATATTTTAAGTCCAAAAAAAATTAAGAAAGGCCCAAATTAACTTAAAATAAATTAATCCATTAAAAAATTGAAAGACCTATTTAAAATAATTAACATTGTTATTCATTGAAAATGATTTTGCAAAAAAATTAGATTATGCAAATATGATTGATTTATTTGCTTCTAAAAATATAAGAAGAGTGAAGATCAAGCGATACTTATTAGTTATTGTAATGTAATGGTAAATATTTTTTTTTGTGATTTTGACACAAATTTTTTGTCCTTTACTTTCAAAATTTTTTTTTTTCATTCAATGAAAACAAAATGTAAAGGGCCCCAAAAATTTATTAGTTGATTATCAACTTTGGATCCCGAAAATCTCAGGACCGGACCTGAACTTATCTGAGAGAATAAGGGCAAAGGGATGAATAAACCTTCCCCAACATGGAGATAATGCATTACTGTGGTAACCCAGCAGCCATTAGAGAACAAACCATGCTTATCTGTGAAGCAGAGGGTGAAGGTGCATTGTCAATGCTTGGAAGAAAGGTTTTAAAAAGCGGCCGCAACCGTTACGTAACGTTACGTAATAGTTTTGGCGGTTACCGCCACCCGTTACGGCCGCTTTTGCAGTGTAATTGAGATTCACAGGTATGTCGGCCATAGCGGCTGCCATAGCGGCCGTAACGGCCTGTTACGCACCGTTATGTCATGGTTCTAAACTGTTTCTTTCGAAAAAAACACACCAAAAAAAAAAAAAAAAAACTGAAAATGGAGGAAGAGAGATAGAGAGGAGGGAAGATAAAGAGAGAAAATAGAGGAGTAAGAGATAAAGAGAGAAGAGGGAAGATGAAAAACATGTTATTAATTTGTTGAAGCTATAAGACCTATACTATTCTATTCAGCTGCTATCACTAAACCATTTTGTTTGTGTGTGTCTATCTGTATATTGTTTGAAAATAATAATAATAAGTATGGTCATTATCTATTGGGCTTGGTTAAAATATGTATATATATATTTAGACTCTTATTTATTTTCTTACTTTTATCATTGTTTATCTTATATATAATAGTTAGTGATTGATATTTTGTATAACATAAAGTCATTAATTATTAAAATAAAATGTAAAAAACTTAGTTTATAGTGATTTAAAAATATAAAATATATTGGATCATACTTAAAAATTTACAAAAATTTATCAATATTTATTTTTTAACCCAATAAATATGATCATGGAAAAAAAAATATGCGTATCTATAAGTTTTTTTCAAATTGTGCAAAAAATTAAAAAAATCACGGTTTCAGTTACCGCAACCATTACACTACGACCTTTACGTTCATAATCAAGAATCAAGAATCGTCACCGCCTTTGTCACGATGATTATCGCTTTTCCAAACCTTACTTGAAAGCTTTTGAATAAGTTGTGGGCCAACAAGACCATCACCCTGTTTTCATCAGAAAATTATTATATAGTTCGGCCCGGGTCGAGTTTTTTCGGGGTTGTGCACAATTTTTTGATATTAAACTCAAATATTTTACTAATAAAGCTTTATACTTTATATTTTATCTTTGTCTTAACAGATTTGACCAACGTACTCTAACCAATCAATTTTATCCCAAACCTTTTCTATTAGAATCGAAGTTGGTCAAATACAATTGGGTCAAAAAATTTTGCCATCCCTAAATTTAGGAGTACCCATCACAATAAATAAGAGTTTTAAAAACACTATAATAAATAATTGTTTTAGAAATCAAATATTTTGATCTGTAAAAGTAAAAATTTTATTCCAAAAGACATTTAGGGACCAATTTCTATCGTTATGAGCATAGTCGCTAAAAGATCATTTCAAAAAATCAAAAACAAGACTTTTAGCGACAATTTTAAAAATGTCACTAATAAATAGATTTTTAAGGACAAAATAATTTAGTTTCAAAATTGTTTATTTTTTGAGACAAGAAATTTAGTCCTAAAAGAATAATAATCTATCACTAATGTCCAATTTTTGTTGCTAAAAATATAATGACGACAATTTTCGTAACAAAATTATTTGATCCCTAAAAAATAATTTTGTCCTTAAATTTTGATTTCTAAAACTTTAATTTTTTGTAATGACCATGTGGCGTTATCTACATTGTGCTTTCAGTCAATGAAAAATTATACGCCATCTCTTGTCTTTCACTTAACAAAGATAAGTTATCATGTCTAACTTATAAGATTTTTCGCAATGCAATGCCACATGATGCTCTAAAAGCACCCAATAAATACCCGTTTTCGTCTCCCCCATCCTATATGTTGGGAAGTAAACAAGGTTCTCAATGCTTTCGTCTCCCCCATCCTATATGTTGGGAATTAAACATAGTTCTCAATGCTTGAGTCTAAGGTTTGGCAATTTTAATGTATATAAATGCTATGCATCTAGAAAAATTTGAAGTGTGAGTTATATATTATTTACAAATTTTAAATTTTGAATTTTTTTTTTTTGTTCTACGTATGTAACATTACTACTTTAATGTAACTAATGGCTTAATTAAAAAATTTGAGGGATGTCTTGTTCAGCTAACACACATGATTGGTAGTTTTTGATCTTGTGTGACCAAAAAAATCGACGGAAGATTTTGTAGAAAGTAAACAGTTGTAATTAAACAAGGTTTTCTCACTATTTAGGGATGTGAATATGGTGGGCAAATGAAAAACAAAAAAAAAAACAAACAAACAAACAAACAAACAAACAAACAAACGTATGGAAAGTTGAAGATGCTGACTTTGTCGTCCTCCGGCTAACAACTCTAATGCATCTTTAGGTTCTATGTATTTCATCAGAAAATATTTTATGTAACGGATATGTTATGTGATTGATTAATGTGATAAAAAGTAGTGTTAGAGTTTAATGTGATTAAACATTAGCATGTCAAGCCGAGCACAAAGTAATTTTTTAACTCACACTTTTATATATTGTGGGTGTTTAAAGAGTTGCTATTTTAGTAGGCTATTTTAGTTTTTGACTATTTTAGTAGGTTAAAATTTTTGTGTTTGGAAAGATGATTAAATTTTTTTGTAGTTGGATTTGATATTTGTGAGAGAAAAAATGTAATGATTATGAATTAAATAATGCTATATGTACCGATTTGATGTAGCATTTTGTTTTACTAACTATTTTAACTTATTTTTTCTTTTTCTGAATTTTAGTCAAAAAAAGGTTAAAATCCAACTTGTCAAATACCCCCATTATAAATAATAAATAGAATAATACACTGTCAATTTGACTACATAATATATTATTTTAGCCTAATTTAGGCTAAAATCTATAAAAAGATAAAATATGTTAAAATAGTTAATAAGAGAAAATATCATATTAAACCCATAATCATTTTATTTTTTCTCTCACAAGTATCATATCTAATTACAAAAAAAATTGATCACCTTCCTAAATACAAAAATTTTAAATTACTAAAATAACCAAAAATTTACTAAAATAAAAACTTTCTAAACACCCACAAAATACTTTCTCATAGGACTATTTAAACGGTAACAAAATTCAAGAGGGCGTCCAATGTGACTCGAGAGATTAGGGGTTACTAATAGCTATTTGGTGTACCTCATTGTTACAAAATTTATGGGCAAGGGCAGTTTAGGAGGTTTCAAATAAGGCTTGGTTTGGGAACATGCTATTTTAGTAATTTTTTGGCTTTTTACGAAAAGGTGTGTAGAAAAGTAGAGAGATGATGTGATGTGTTTTAGTTAGCTTTTTGACTTTTTGACTATTTTAGCCACTTCCCAAACATAGTATTTTTAAACTTTAAAAAAAAAATTAAAAAACAGAAAAAAGAAAGTGTAGAAAAGTAAAAAAAGTTAGTAAAAAAGTAAAGAAGAGATATTGATAGATATTGATTGATGTGACCCAAATAAGTATATGTATAAAAAAAATTTACTTTTTTAGTACATGGCAAATACCTATTAAAGGGTTGTTTAGGATGATCTAAATAAGTAAACTTTTTGATTTTTTATGAAATATGTGTTAAGTTTGAAGTGATGTGGTAAAGAGGTGATTTGACTTAAATAAGATGATGTGATTTAAATAAGATAGTGTTTTTTTGACTTTTTAACTTTTTTAAGGGATACCAAACCTAGCATAGGGTGGTGTTTGGCATGCTATCTTTTTGGATAAAATAGTCAAAAAAATCAAAATATCCAATCAAATTACTCATTTTATTTTTATACATATATTTTCATAAAATATTAAAAAAATTAATTAAAATAGCCAATTTTCAAACCAACTCTAAATTCTCTGAATTTACTTGACATTGGGCTCTTTTGGAATTAGGGCAAAACTAATTAAAATAGCCAATTTTCAAACCAACTCTAAATTCTCTAAATTTACTTGACATTGGGCTCTTTTGGGATTAGAGCAAAACGCAGAGTTTTGTGGCTAGAGCAAAACGCAAGGTTGCGTTTTTTGTGCTCATTTGGGAAGTGGCAAAAGTAGGTTGGAAAATTACATAAGTATCCTCAATGTTTATATCTTGTAGGTTTGGATAAAATGTAATTTTTTAAAGTTTGGTGAGGTTATTTTAGTCATTTTAGTGTGATGTGACACGATAAATAAATATTAATTCAAAAAAAAATTAACTTTTTACCAACTTCCTAAATCACTTCCAAAACACTTGATTAAAAACAAAAAAAACTATATTTTACCATCTTCCCAAAATATCACATTGTTACTTGACATTGTCTAATCCAATCAGCATGGTGATGCAACGTAGAAACATAAACAACAGCGGAATCGTGCGTAAAATAATAATAATAATAATAATAAAGAAATAAATAAATTTGTAACGCTTCTACAATTTGTTAAATCTGAATATTACAAAAATTATAGGAAAAGAAGATAATTTCTCTCAACAAAAATGTATATTATTAATCAAAAGCTGAATCGCCCATGGGCACACCATTATTTATACTAAAACAAAGCCCTAATTAAATTAAGAAATAAACCATAAAAGGACAATGCTGACTAATCACACCTAAATCAAAGAAATTACAAAAATTACCAAAAATAGAAATATTTGAGTTAATCTGAAATCTATAAAGAAACCATAATAAAAAATAAATATACTAGAAAAAAAAAAAAAAAAAAACCTTGTCAATAATAGGCAAATCAATTATTTTAAAATTTTGTTTAGATCAAGTAATAGGTGAATTAATTATTTTAAAAAATAACAAAATTGTGAAATTGAAAGCCTAAAAATTGAAATTTACCCAAAATCCATTGTAGGCCATTGCAAAGCAATGGGTCTTCATCATCATGACATTTTTCATATCTTAATTAAATTTCATGTTATTTCAAGCACGAGTTTTTTTTTTTTTTTTTTTTTGCCCTTTGTTTGTCCAAGAATTCTAAGAATTCTATTGTTACGAGAGTAGAGAAAGAAAATAAAAGAGAAACTCTTATATTGAATTGAATGATAATAAATAGGTACAAACTCCTTTATATAGGAGAAAAGAAGCTAACTATGGTAATACACAAGAAATGTATGTAAATATACAAAGAATATATACCATAATTAACACCCACCACCCCCCTCCCTTCAAGCTCAAGGTGGTAATGCAAATATAAAGTTGAGCCTTGAAAGTAAATTAGAAAAGCGTCCGGGATGATAAGCTTTGGTGAAGCTGTTAGTTGTCTGATCGGCAGAGGTAACACAGATAAGACGAAAAGTGCCACTCGTAGCATGTTGTCGTATGAAGTGACAATCAATCTCAATATACTTGGTGTGATCATGGAAGACATTATTATGTGCAATCTAAATAGCATTTTGATTATCACAGTATAGGTTGGTTGGAGCAGAATGAGAAATTCCCATATCAGAAATAAGCCAACAAAGCCACACTAGCTCTTGAGTAGTGTTTGTAAGGGCACGATACTCAGCCTCAGTACTAGAACAAGTAGTAAGAGTTTGCTTCTTGCTATGCCAGGTAATGAGAGAATCACCCAAGAAGAAACAGAACCTTGTCGTAGAACGGCGGTCAGTAAGATCTCTTACCCAATCTACATCAGAGAATGCATGTAACTGTAGAGAAAAGTGTGCTGAGTAGTAACAACCATGAAACCTAGTGCGTTTGAGATATCGGCAAATGCGAACCAGAGCATTATAGTATGGAGACCGAGGAGCAACCATGAACTAACTGACAATGTGAACAGGATTGGCAATGTCTGGATGAGTAACCATAAGATAGACAAGACTGCCAACCACCTGACAATATAAAGTAGCATCAGACAACAGATGGTTGTCAAGAGGTATGAGACAAGTTTGAGGATCAACTAGAGTAGTAGCAGTCTTGCAATCAGTAAAACCTGCACGAGTCAAGAGATTAGAGGTATACTTGGCTTGGGTGAGAAAGTAACTAGAAGGATCATGAGAAATTTCTAAGCTGAGGAAGTAGCTAAACAAGCCCAATTCTTTCATCTCAAATTGGCGACTGAGGAACTGTTTGAGACTAGAGATATCCACTGTGTCATCCCTAGTGATGATCATATCATCCACATAGAGAATAAGAAGAATAGTACCACACTCTATCTTACATATAGACAAAGTAAAATCATAGGCACTGGAAGAAAATCCAAAGTCGTGAATGGTAGAACTGAACTTGGTAAACCAAGCACGAGGAGCTTATTTCAAATCATACAAAGCATAACGAAGTTTGTAGGCTTTGATAGATGAAATAGAAGAACCTAGAGGATGTTTCATATAAACTTCCTCAGTGAGATCACCATTGAGAAAAGCATTATTGACATCCATCTGACAAAGACTCTAGTGGCAGGCAGCATCAATTACGAGTAAGCTGTGAATTGAAGTAAGACGGGTAACAGGAGCAAATGTTTCCTCACAGTCAATCCCATATTCTTGACTAAATCACCAGGTAACAAGATGAGCTTTGTAACGCTCAATGGAATGATCCAAATGAGTTTTGATCTTATATACCCATTTGTAACTAACAACACTCTTTCTAGGATGAAGATCAACTACATTCCAAGTATCCAAAGCCTATAGTTCATTATTCATAGCTTGTTGCCAAAGAGGGTTAGAACAAGCCTTATAATAGAAAGTAGGCTCATGAAAGAAAAAAAGCAGTGGAACCAACAATATAATCACGAAGAAGAATGAAAGGTTGTTTTACTCGAGTCAAATGACGATTTGCTAGAGAAAATGATGACAAGGATGGACGAAGCTCCACAGGAGGTGATGGAGAAGGCATAGGACTATAGATACCCCATTTTGACCGCCATTAAGACTTGGGCATCTTAATCTGAACACTCGATGATGAAATATTACGTCATTCTTAAAAGTGATTCGGTTTCAAGCTTTAAAACCTAAACCTTGCACTCCCTTTGGACGAAAATCTTATTTTTTCTAGCCCGACCACTTAGAGAACTACTAGCTAACAAAGGACCGACAGGCCATTTTCATTTGGCTTGTCGTACCTTCTCATAGCTGGCTGGCCATGTTCAGCCTAGTAGATATTTTGACAACTGCCAACTGCTCTTATGCACATGCTTTGGACCAGCTGTTTCTTATACAGATATTTCCGATGTGAGAACCTGTTTTTCTATAAATATAACACCCCCCTCATGGTTAGGGGTTAGAAAAATTTGCCAAGAGCCTATAGCATACACAACACACTTCTCTCATCTCTTGCAATATACATACACCTTATAAGCTTAAACTTGAAGCTTTTGCTGAGGTTCTTGAAGATAATTTCAGATCATAGAGAGTGTTAAGAGTGTGGTTTGTGAACTATGAAGAACATCCTCTCTTTCCAGGGGTAATCTTTGAACTCCTCAACCATCTTTTCTCTCTTTTTTTCTTTTACTTTCATACTGATTTCAAAGTTATTTTTAAGCTTAAAATGTGATTAAAACCTCACAAAAAGAGGAGGGGTTAGCCACACTTCCTTAGGTCTTGTTCCATAGCTTGTTGCTTTGTCTTTTCTACTTTGTTTCTTTTGATTTTGGCCACTGTTTTCTTGAGTTTAGGGCTTGTTTAATGTGTCTATTTAATTTATGCTTTGAATATCATACTTGTGTTGTTGTAAGTCCTCATGGGTTTGGTGTATAGGCCATAGCCACCAATTCATTTAAGTTAATAGTTTTCCTTTCCATATCTTTCATGTATATATTCATATCATTGTAATCATCCACTTCTCATTCACACTCTGCAACCTCCCTCCTTTCTTTGTTTCTTTTGACTGAGGGTTGTATCTACCAAAAGATTTTCGCTCATGGCATAAGAAAAAGGTTTCACATGCTAAATGGTTTAACATCTTCAAAGGTTCAATACCAAGGCATCACATCTTTCTTATGCTAAGTGCAATCTCTAGATCAATACTTCCCTTTATCATCGGTGCATTACTTCTAAGGGACTAATTTTCTATTTAGACCCTTGGAAATCATAAAGGAAAGATTCATTATAGCTCATAATTGGGTTTTGATTTGGAGTCATTATCGCTCACTTCAGATTTGAGTCCAAATTTATTATCGCTCATAAATGGGTGTGATTCTTCCTTTATAGTTTCCCCCGTAGAAAAAGGGTGCGAAGAGCTCATTTCTCGGGTCAAGTTATTCTTGCTAATCTTTATTGCTTTGGACAAAAATGAAGAAAAGATAAGAAAATGAAAGGGTAAAGTAAAAAGGCTAATAAAATTGGAGTAAAAGAGGTAAAAAGATAACAAAAATTGGTTAGGTTCAGTCGGACATTATACTGAATATGATGCTTCTAGAATCATCACATACTATTTTAGTGATGTTCAAAGATTTATGAGGCAAGTCTACCCCCTTCTTCGAGCTAATTCCATAATACAGAGGATGTATTGTTTATCTTTTGTTACATTTACTAAACTTTTGTCCTATCGTTTCTAAGATCATTACACAACAAATTTGCGATGATTGATGATTTGAGAATCGAATCTACTCCTCCCTTGAACATCTTCATGATAGGGAATGACAGAGAGGATAAACACCTCCTGGAAACACTGTGTCTTGCTCTGTTCCAACTCTGTTGTAACAGGGTATTCTTCAAAAACAGTGGCTGACCGGCCATTACTCTGTATGGCCGACCATCTGATAAGGCCGGCCAGCCATCCATTTTATATGGCAGTAGTGATTTTGCAATAGAACAGAACAGATCCTGAGGCCAAAACAGAACAATTTTCTAACTCTAAATAGAGCAGGTTCTGGCAGCAAACAACGAGGTTTCCGAAGGGTGTTCTGGATTGTGCACATGTGGTTCCTCGCCTCCCGTTTAAGTCCATTAAATTAGCTTCGAGATTCATTTGTAATTAATTAGTTACCTTCATTCAAATTTGTAATAGTTAATTAATTAGCTTATTCATTTGTGTTTATAATAATTAGTTAATTAGGACATTCATTCGAACCCTCTTGTGTGAGGGCAAGTTTGTAATATTTGTATGTCTTTCAACCCCCATTTTTTTCTCCCTTTTATCTATATGCTTACCGTTGTTGCATGTAGTGTCATGTTTTTGTTTCATATCATTGCCATGTTTTGTATACATAAGGTTCGGTTCATCATTTTTTAATATTATTGTCATTGCCTATTTTCTTGAATGCGTGCATTATCACATGCTTTGAGTTAATCTATATTACATGTTAAATAGCCGAACCTAATAGTTACATTCTTGTATATGTTCATTAGTCATGTGCATTGTTTGGGTCATGCATTTTTTTTTTCTTCTAATCAGTTTCTTTTTCTTTGGCTCCCTCGAAGTACTAGGTGAGTATTTTTGGCTTTAGCATATTCATGTGTATGATTGTTGACATGTTTGGCATCTTACCATGAGGCTACGTGCTTACTCGAAATAAATTATTTGAATGCCTGTGGATGAAGGTTATTTTACTTGCATTGGGGATGATTTTGATCAAATATAAGTGTGAACTCATTTCTTTTCTTTTGAGTTGTGTACACTCAAAACTCTTTTACAAAAATCACATAAAATCAAAGTCATTTCCAAAGCAAGTGAAACTGTCTATACTTATGTGCCTCACATAGTAAGATAGCATAATAAAATTAGAACAAGAGCATATAGTTTTGATAAGAATCACATTGTGATTAGTAGAGGCTGATCTTTGATTGGGTGAGTGGGGTGCTCAATTCATGACCTTCCACTTTCATACCTAAGTTCTCGAGCCCAGACACTTTGGTTATGATGGACAAGTGGCCTTCGGCACGAGTCACAGGTTTTCTAAATTTTTCAAAAATATTTAGATGGTGACTCTAAAATTTGGCAATGCAATCCATTTTTGGCATCTTTGATGATTAATGGATTTTCTAAGATTTGCTAGATTTGGGCTCTCATTTGTTTTCTATTTCACATTGCACTTGTGAAACCAGATTTAGAACCATGGGACGCTTTCCTAGATCGGGACTAGGTAAAAGTGGAAGGCAGGGAAATACCATTGCTAGAGAAGTAAGGCATAACCCCCATGCTTTTGGGTTAGGGTATGAGCCAACTGGAGAGGATTGGAAGAGGAATGGAGACGAATTGAAGGAGAGAGGAAAAAACTAAATGGACGAGCTGAAAGGAAATTTGAACTGGTCCGCGAGTCGATCAGGGGAACCCTAAATGGACGCTTTGTCTATGAAGGAAAAAACTTCCCTTTCTGTGGATTCTCAGAGCTGTGGGTTGAACGGGAAACAAAAAAGAGATACTCTAGGTTTGAGATCTTTTTCAATCACCAGTTGTCAAACAGCGAGGAGGAAAGGATTAACCCAAGCATCAGTACAAGGCAAGACAAAAGCACGAGCTCGGACAACGATGAAGAGAAATTATTGGGGATAGCACTGGCTGACCTCCTGGAAAATTCCAACACTGGGGCTGAGCCCGTTAACTTGGGAAATAGTATTACTATCTCTATGATTAGGGATAAACCAGTGGCAGATTGCATCGGTTTCATTGTGGACGTAATAGAGGCTCCACATCTAGTTTGGCAATTCGAGAAAGGCTCTATTAATAGCTCTAAATTGGATGATGAGCCTGAGTTTGATTCCACCGAGTTTGTTGAATTAGAGTCAAATTCGAGTTAGTTTGAGGAGTTTGAGTCTGGTACTTGCAGGGGTGGTAACCCGGGGTGCCAAAATCCTATCTAGATCGTCTATCAGTTTTTCTTTTGAGTCAACTATAACGGAGGACCCTGACTTTATCAATGGGAATGCAGTAGACTTCGCTTACTTCTCTGTGCCTTTAGTTTGCTACACTGATATTGATTTTCAAAATTTTGACTTAAACGAAAAGAAAGAAATTCCTCGAATTTTGAAAATTTTGATTGACCAAGAGGAGGAGAGGTGTGCTAAGCCTTGCACAGATGAGATCATTGAAATTAACGTGGGTATTAAGAAAGATCCACGCTTAGTCCAAATCGGGTCCACGTTGTCTTCTGGGAAACGCGAGCGTTTAATCGTTTTGTTAAAAGATTTCAAAGATGTTTTTGTGTGGTCCTACGAAGACATGCCAGGAATTAATCTTGAGATTGTATAGCACAAGATCCTTCTCGACCCCAATGCCCGACCAGTGAAGCAGAAACTCTATAGAATCCGTCTAGATTGGGCACTGAAAATTAAAAAGGAAGTCACCAAACAAATTGATGCAAGATTTTTGATGGTGTTCGAATATCCTACTTGGTTGTCCAACATTGTTCCAGTTCCAAAGAAAGATGGCAGAATCAGAGTTTGCATGGACTTTAGGGATTTGAATAAAGCTAGTCCAAAGGACAACTTTCCGTTGCCACACATTGATGAGTTAGTTGACTTCACCGCTGGCCATGCCTTGCTATCATTCATAGATGGATTTTTGGGGTACAACCAAATCTTGATAGTGCCTAAGGATATAGAAAAGACCACGTTCACCACACCTTCGGGTACTTAATGCTATAGGGTCATGCCATTCGGGTTGAAGAATGTTGGGGCTATATATCAGAGAGCTGTAACCATAATACTAAATGACATGATCCATAAAGAAGTCGAGGTGTATGTGGATGATATGATTGTAAAATCCAAGAAGCGTGAAGACCACTATATCGCCCTAGAAAAGTTCTTTGAGAGAATTAGAGAGTACAGGCTGAGGTTGAACCCACAGAAATGTACTTTTGGGGTGACTGCAGGGAAAATGCTGGGTTTTCTGGTTACACATAGGGGAAATAAAGTAGATCCATCCAAGATCAAGGCCATCTTAGAAATGCTACAACCAAGGACTAAAAAGGAGGTACGGCTTTCTAAGAAAAGTGCAATTCATAAGACGGTTTATCTCTAAATTAACCTTGAATTCTAAACCACTATTTGTTCTCTTTGAAAATGGGAAGAAGTTCTAGTGATACGATTGATGTCAGTTTGCCATCGAACAGGTTAAGAAATACCTTCAGAATCTGCCTGTATTATCGCCACCAGAGCCGGGGAAGCCACTGATCATGTATCTGTTGGTGACAAAGTCAACTATGAAATGCATGTTAGTACAAAAATCAGAAGCTAAGGTGGAAAAGGCCATTTATTAGCTGAGCAAGAAGATATTGGATTATGAGAGCCACTACACTCCTCTGGAGAAGGCTTGCTTAGCTTTGGTTTGGGCCACTAAGAAGTTGAGACATTACCTGCTAGCCTATTCAGTAATTCTGGTTTCGAGATTGAGTCCTATTAAATATCTCTTTGAGAAACTGACACTTACGAGTAGGATTGCTTGTTGGTTACTTCTTCTCTTCGAATTTGACCTCAATTATGTCACTTGCAAGTCGATCAAAGGAAGAGCTGTAGTGGAATTTCTAGTGGACCACCCAGTGGAAGAAGATGAAGCAGTAGAATACCTATTCCCAGATGAGGAGATTCTAGAAATAGAAGAGGAGACGTGGAAAATATACATTGATGGAGCAGCTAATCAATATGGTTATGGGATAGACGTGTTGTTATAGCATCCAATGATTCCCATATACCCCTAGCTTTCAAACTCCGATTCAAAGTATCCAACAACGAAGCAAAGTATAAGGTGTGTATTGCTGGACTAAAAACCATCCTAGATCTAAGGGCAATAAGGTTAGACATCATCAGAGACTCGAACTTGGTTGTTTCTTAAGCCAATAGACATTAGAAGGTCAAAGAAGAGAAAATGAAAGTTTATCACCATATCCTGGACATTCCGATTCCAATGTTTGAAAAACTGACATTTACGCACTTGCTAAGAGAGAACAATCGATTCACCGATGCATTGGTAACTCTATCCTCTATAATAGACTTACTAATCGGGATTAAGATGCGTCTGATTATCATTAAACAGAAGTATGCACTTGCTTGAAAAACAATAGTCGCAATAGACGAGGTTTAGGATAAGAACCTTTAGTGTCATGACATTTGGAACTTCCTGGAGAAAGATGCGTATCCATCCAAGGCAAATACGAAAGACAAAAGGGGAACACGACATCTAGCTATCTAGTTCATCATATACGGAGGAAAGTTGTACAAAAAAGGACATCTGGGAATGCACAAGCTCTGTGTCAAAGAGAAAGAGTTAAAACATCTCATCGGGGCCATCCACAGAGGAGAGTGTGGAGCACACATGAATGGTGTGATGCTGGCCAAGAAAATCCTTAGGCAAGGCTACTATTGGTTAACCATAGAGGATGATTGTATCAACTTCGTTCGGCGATGCCACAAATGTCAAATCCATGCTAATCGAATGAATATTCCATCATCAAAGCTCTATAACATGACTTCACTATAGCCTTTCTCAATCTAGGAAATTGACATCATCGGAACAGTCTCGCCAAAGGGCTCAAATGCACACGAGTTCATTCTAGTGGCAATTGATTGCTTTACCAAGTAGGTGGAGGCTCACTCATATTTTGTGTTGAAAGCGTCACATATAGCTAAGTTCTTAAGGAATAATATCATCTACAGGCATAGGGTGCCAAACGAGATAATATCGAACAATGGCTCACACTTTAAGAAAGAGGTGATGGATCTGCTTGAGAAATACAATATGGTTTTTCACAAGTTATCAACATATAAGCCACAGACCAATGGAGCCATTGAAGCCGCTGAAGCCACAAACAAGAATATCGAGAACATTTTGTGAAAGATGGTAGAAACCTACAAGGACTGGCCAGATAAATTGCCTTTTTCACTTTGGGATTATAGAATGTTGATTCGAATATCTATAGGGGTGACCCCCCACTCTTTGGTATATAGAATGGAAGTTGTTTTGCCGATTGAGATCGAAATACCGTTACTGAGAATCATGGCTGAATGTCAGATAACAGAAGCAGATTGGAACAGAACATGTTCGAAGAATTGATGTTGTTTGATGAGAGGAGGTTGAAGGTGTTGTATCAGATCCAAGGATATCAGCTCAAAATCGCCAAGGCCTTCAACAAGAAAGTCAAGTCCAAAAACCTCAAAGAATGAGATATGGTGCTCAAAGACAACCGAGCTTCCATCCACGACCCTAGGGGCTAATTCCGACCCAATTAGACTGGTCCCTATATCATCAAATCTATCTAATAAAAAAGAGCAATCATTCTTATGGATTTAGATGGGTTGAAGTTCTAACAACTAATCAATATGGACAAGTTGAAGAAATACTATCCTTGAGAGGCTCACTAGGCCGAAAACCTGAAAGGGCGACCTAAGCAAAAGTTAAAGTGTGCAAAATTGGAAATATAAAGAAAAATAGAGCTCGCAAGGTTGAAAACCCGAAAGGGCGGCTTTGGTAAAAGTTAGAGCACAAAAGGAGAGATTTAATACTCGAGTAAACCTTAACCGAACTATGTAAGGCCTGATTCTCATCTTTAGAATACGTAGGCAACTTCATCTCGAAGTTCGGCTGTAGACACCCTATTTTTGACTGTCCTCAAGACTTGGAC
Organism: Camellia lanceoleosa; assembly: GCA_025200525.1. Lineage (NCBI taxonomy): Eukaryota > Viridiplantae > Streptophyta > Magnoliopsida > Ericales > Theaceae > Camellia > Camellia lanceoleosa. Next base: position 109,194,502 of record CM045758.1, read on the forward strand.
ATCATCATTTGTGCACTCGATGATTGTGCTTATTTGTGCTTGTTTTTGGGCCAAAACCTTGTTGCTTCTTGCCTGGAAAGGGGAGGGAACTTGTCGGCCAGTCCTAGGCCTTGTCAGCCACTAGTTGTGCTTGTCGGCTACTTGTGCTAACCGATGGCCACTAATGGTGGCCGGTCGACTACTAATAGTGGCCGACGACCATTTATCTCATTTTTTAGATATTTGTTTGCCAGCTGTGCCAGCTGTTGTTCACTGAAGTGCATCTCCATACACGTGTATGGTAGGATGATTTCAAGCCTAAACCTTAATTTTCTATATATAGAGGGTGCTCTCCCCCATTTGGAGGGGTTAAAAAATTTGGATCAAATTTCTCTCTCTCTCTCTCTCTTCTTGTTTTGTGCCTTAAAGTCTTGTTTCTTTACACCTTTGCACATCAAGCCTTAACCAAACACTCTCACCCTTGCGCTGAGGTTTTTTGGAGTTTAGTTTGAGCTCTTGAAGGAGGTTTGAGCTTGCTTGAGCTTCAAGAGGTAGTTCACTTGTTTAGTGTACTTTCTTTGACTACTTGTTTTGCCATCCTTTTGTATTGTTTTTGAGCTGGTTTTCAACTACAAAAAACTTTGGTTTTTTAGGCTTAACATGATGGTTTGGGGCCATTTTGTGTAAAGGGGTAGTCCACCCTTCTTGTTACTTAATTGTATAAGCTTTTGCACCATCTTTTAGCATATTCAAATCAACTTTATGGGCCTTTAAACTACTGAAATTCAGAGTTATTTAGTGGCAAAAACCTTGCTTTGAAGTCCAAAATTGGAGGGGGTAACCTCCCTTCCTTGTGTGTTGTTTGCATGCCTAAATAGCTTAACATGTGAGCATATTTTTCTAGCATTTTGTACCTTAATCTCAGCATGTTTTTGTTACTGTTTTGACTGGTTTCAGCTTTGTTTTGAGCTGGTTTGGTCCTTTGAGGCTTGTATTGTGTGGTTGTAGTGTAAAGAGGCTTCACTAACTTAATGTTTTGGGCTTTTAAACATGAATTGCATAAGTTGCTTGTATGTTTTAGTGTCACTTGGCACTCCATTTCAGCACTGAAATCTCTGCAATCTCCCTCTATTTTTCAATCTCTCATTCATTTTGAAAGTGGCTTTGAACCCCTTGTTGGCTAGGGAGTGAAATTGAGACCCTCATGCCTAATGGTTTAATTCCTTCGGGAGTTCATTATTAATGGCATGAGGTCTCTTTCATGACCAAGGCACTTGTGGTTTAAGCCCTCTTTCCATTAGAGGACACTCACCTTTCGGACTAATCAATTAAAGAATGGATTAGTAAGTTAAAATGTGTAAACAAAATGAACAAAGTAAAAGAGGCAAGATAAAGCATCTTCATGTTGCATTGCATGTGTTCGGATCAGATGTTAATTTGAACACCAGAAAAATGGGATGTTTCCATACTCAAAGTGATGAAATGTGTCACTTTTCTTGGTCACCATCCCCCTTGATCATGCATGATAGGGTTATGGTTTTGTTGAGTCTTGTTTCACATTCATTAACTTGTGCGAGCTTGGCTCCTTAGCCATCATGCATTGAAAATGCTTGGTTGATGGTTTGAGGGCTGAGAATTACACTCATTTGAACTTGTGTAATGATAAGAAGAGTAACAATGCACACAAACCTTGAGAATACACTACTTTGCCTCTGTTTGCTCTCTGTTGCAACATAAAAGAAAGTTCGGGGTAAAGGTGGCCGACAGCCACTAGCAGTAGCCGACGGCCACCATTGGTAGCCGACCGACCACCAATGAAAATTTTCACAAGTGTGCTCCTGAGTTAGAGCAGAAGCATTCTAGAAGTTGGCAACACCGTTGGTGTTCAAATAATGTGCAAACAGAGGCTGCAATGGCAAGGCGGTGGCATTTTCCGGTAGAGCAACTGAGCATGCATGCGTCCCTTGCCCTCGAGGCCATTTAATTGCTTTAGTTAGCTTAGAATAACTAGTTAACTCAAATGTTATACTTAATTAGTTAGTGTAACTAATCCTTCAATTCCAGTTTGTAATATTTAGCTAGCTTAGAATAGTTAGTTAATTTGTTTCAATTGTTGTAATAATTAGCTTAGAATAGTTAATTAGTTTCGTTTTGTAATTAGTTAGCTTAATTAGTGTAGCTAGTTAGCTTATCCATTCAGACCCTCCTTTGCGAGGGCATAATGTTGTAATAAGCATGCATGCGTGTGTGTACGTTTTCCAACCCCACATCTTTTTCCTTTTGTTTACCCGCTTTTGGTGGTTAGACTAGAGACATTTTCAATTAGCATACCTTATGCTTGCATGTTTGCATCCATTCATTTGTCTTTCATGCACCGAGGCTCGGCGCATCATTCAAACTGCATTGTCAGTTCAATACTTCCTTGAATATGTGTTTCAAAGCGTGTTAAGTGTTGCAAATTCCATATTAGTAGCCAAGCCTATTAATTTCATGTTGCATGTGTTGCATTAGGCATCTTGTATAGTTAGGATCATGCATTGTTTCTAAATAGCTTTTGTTTTGGCTTGGAGTATTCGGTAAGTTTTATGCTTTAGCATACTTGCATGAATGTGATTTCCATGTTGCCATGTTTCGCATGCTTGCCATGAGGCTATGTGCTTACTTGCTAAACTGGATGAATGCCTGTGGATGAAGGCTTATTGTTTGAATTGGAATAATTCAGCGAATGTATGTTTTAAGCCCACTTTGCAAAGTGGCAAATCATGTTTTAAGCCCACTTGAGGTGGCAAATCCGCATCTTTAAGCCCACTTGAGGGTGGCAAATTCAAACCATTTTCAAAAACAAACATGAGTTGAATTGTTCCAAGTCTTACGACTAGTCTATACTTGCTTGTGTGTGTCACAAAGTAAAGCTAGTTTAATAACTGGAATAAGAACACATAATGTTTATAAAATGACATATCATGATTAGTAGAGGCCAATCTTTGATCAGGCGAGCAGGGGTGCTCATTTCAGGACCTTCCCTTTTCGTACCCAAGTTCCCGAGTCGAGGCAACTTTGGTGATGACGGACACGTAGCCTTTGGCACGAGTTAGGGTTTCCTAAATTTTTCCAAAATAAAATATTTAGGTGGCGACTCTGTAATCTAGCAAAGCAGCCCAATTTTGGCATTATTTGATTTAAAATCAATTTTCCAAAAAGATTTGCCGGATTTGGACTATTTGGTGTTTATCAGTTTCATATTGCACTTATGAGACTAGATTCAGAACCGCGAGGGTCCGAACCGCGAGGGTCCGAACTGCGAGGCCTTCTTTTCAAACCCTTTTCGAAAGGCGGGGGCGAGGAAAAAGGCGAGTCCACATCGACCATAATCATTTTCAACTCAACTATCATATCCATTGTTGCTCGGTCTATCCTACCATCTATTGGTTTGGTTATTTCCCCTCCATTTGGCAAAAGGGTCAGTTGCAAGATAGAGGAAGGTGCAGAATAACAGTGAAGGTGGATGCAGTTATGATCTTCTTGATTCGGAGTTGTATGTTGTGAGGATTGATTCCATGTGTGTCTGGTAGTGACCATTTGCGAAAATTAGTTTTGGAAAGTTTTAATGAAGTTGATTTTCTCAAAATTTCACTTTTTGTAACACAGAGCATTCTTTGGACCAAGAAAGAAAATTTTCAGTACTCACAACTTTAATTACATGATTTCAACACAAGTACACCCTCCCACTCTCAGATTAAATCAAAGTTTCTTTTACATCATAAAACTTGAAAACAAAAGTCAAAACAATAAACTAGGGGCATAGATATGTCAGGTAGTGGTCCTCTGCCTCTTGCCCACACTCTCAGAAGTCTCTGTAGCCAAGGATGGCCAACATGTGTCTCATCCTCAAGCGAAGCCAAGCACTCGCCAGAAAGAGCATAACTAAAGCTAGTAGCAAGGGCTAAAAGCTCTCTCATCCTCCAAGCAGCAAGATATCTAGCCAAGTGCGAAGCATAAACTGGAAATGGAGCAGGGTATTCCACCCCCTCATCTGGATGAGTTTGATTATGCCCAAACTAGCTTCTGAACCAGAATGGGAAGTAGAAACACAATGTGTAAGGTCAATCAACTATATACCCAACTGGCGGGACATGCTATAGCTCATCTCAGACAAATTAAGCCAGGGGCAACGTCAAGTGATGTTAGTCGCCAGTCTGCTACACATCCAGTCGCACCACAACCCCTCTGTGGGAAAGCTCACAAGCTACGGACGAAAGAAGTAGAATATGGCCAAATTCTCGGGGCAAAGGTCCACGACCTTCAGCTTATCCATCAACCACACCTGTGAAAGGATAAAAAATAAAAGAGATTAAAGAATATAGAGATATGCCTTGAGAGAAAAAGTAAAGAGAGGGCTTTGAGAGAAAATAGCGACTAAGTGCCAAAGTGATGTAAGAAATCATAAATAAGAAATGTGGGAAACAATACCTAGAAAAGCAGTGGACTCCCTGCATCCTGAGAAGTCTCTCGCCAATGGAAAGCATCCAAACCCATCAAGGTTTTGGCCAGTGCCAAGCCTATACAGGTTCAGCCTTTTTTAAGGCATTGAGCCACTTCAATCAATTGGATGCTAACTCCGCTACCACTAAGGGCAAGAAGGTAATGGGTGAGGAAGCATATGCAGAGAGCATGTTGGTGATAACCTCGCCAAAGAAGATCACGCCTATTTTCGATGTTGGCAAAACGTAAATCAAGCCAAGAATGTTCAATTTCCCATCATGAGCCAAAGACTTAGCCTCGTTAAAAGAAAGGCCACACATCGGTTCAAGTGTCTCGTGCATGGCCAAAAAGGGATTGAGGCATAATCTCATCATTGCACTGGGCCTCTATTCACGCTTGAAACTCCTCAAAAGTGGGACACATCTCTTGTGATTCGAAAAAAAACACTTGAGTAATTGGGTCCCAACAATAGGTAGCAGCGTGGAGGAATGGAAAACAAAGTGAAGTGTGACTCAAGGAAAAAAGGGCGTTTACGCCAAAACCGTTGAAATTTACTTTTTTCGTGCCGTCCAAAGTGGCCGTCCAATCTTTGAGCTTCTCCACAAGGAAAATCTCCATTTTTAAAGGAAACTACCAAAAAGATAAGGTTTTGTCGAAGAAACAGCAAGAGAAGACCTTTATACAAGATAAGGATGTGTGAGTGGTAGATAGTTGTTGCCAGCTGTCCAGCCGCAGGTCTTGGCCGGCCGGCCACTTATCTAGCTAGCCGTACATTTCCTTGGTCGATCGGCCAAGTATGCCGACCAAACAATTTGGCAGCAATGTTATGTTTGCCCTTTTTGTTTTTGAGTCATGTTTTAAGTCTTTTATTTTTGGCAAGTGTAAATAGATGTGTTTAAGTTGTTTTTACTTTGTTTTTCATTCGTTGAGTCGTATTTTTTATTTTGGTTGGTTGTAGGCTCAATATCCGATTAAGAACTCGTTCAAATACAAGCAGTTTCAATTTTAAAATACAATCATTTTTTATGCAAGTATTGTGTCATTCTCAAAATGCTACGCAAAACAAAAAATTCCTTCTCTTGTAAACTGCAGGGTTTGACCTTGATCATAGTTTTTACAAAAGAGAGAATACAAGTTTTCAAAAGCAAAAAGTAAAGGTCTATTTAAAGCAATACGAAGTTCTAAACTACTAAAAGAAAAGAAAATAAAGAGAGTACAAAAATCAATGTCAGTCGCCAAGTCAAGTGCGTCAGGAAGCCCTCTTCGTCCTCTTTCAAGGACGAGACTCAGGATCACTGTTGCCATCAACACCGCTCTCACTAGAAGAGTATGACTCTAAGATAGAATCATTATCCCCATCCTCAGACTCGGAGTGCTCACTCGCGATCTCCTCAGTGTCTCTGGTCTCAGTGTCCTCACCAGTCAAGATCCTTTCCACAGATGAAGAAGCCCCTTGCACTCGGGACTCACTGTCTTAGCTCTGACTCCGGCTCTAGCTCCAAGTACCTCTGTCTTTACCTCTACCTCTGCCCTCACCCCTGCTGCATGTCGGAGCTCGTTTGTCTCTCCTCCTCACAGTTAGAGGTGGTGTCATAGGTGCTGCTAGTGCAAGCGGAGATTGAAAAGAGTTTGTAAGACACATAATATCATAATAGTTTGGTGTAAAAACAATATGAGTATGTCAAAAGGAAATCAGTGCATGTCAGATAAGAAAAATGAGGTACCTGATGACTATGGTAGATGAGCAGGGCCTCATTCCTCTGTACCATCTGGACCAAGGAGTCGACAAACTAAAGGAGGCCGTCCATGTAACCCACCGACACCTACAAGTGAGTTTGAATATTAGTATATAGAAAAGGGAATATGAAATACAAGCTGCAAGACAAAGTGCATACCTACTGCACATCAGGGTCCCTAACGTACTCGCACTCCTTTGGGTACTCAACTAGAATCTGGTGGGCTGTCCCGTTTGGCCGCCAATATGTAATTGTAGTTGGGATCATGGGAATACCGGTTACATTAACAGCGGGGGCAGTGTAACAACCCTGATCCGTTAATAACTAATACTACCTGATTAAGATTGTTTAATATGTAATTAAGATGCAATTCTACATTAATTGCATGTGTTATATGTTATATGCATTTATGCCTGTATGTTGTAGGAATATATGTTTGTGTTTCTATTTCATTATGTGAATTGAAGGCCTTATCGGCATCTAATCACGAAATTGACTTGGTTTATGTGTTGTATGAAATTTTTAGAACATTATAGTAGGTTTAATTAGAATTCGATTTGGAACCAAATAATTAGAATAAAATAAATATAATTGTTTAATCTAAGTAAGTATTAATTAATTCTACTAATGGCACATAAATAAGATTAATGTTGTCTTATACCACTATACACACACTTCATCATCTTTTAACATCAACACCGTGGGGGGAAGAGAGAGAGAGAGAGAGAGAGAGAGAGAGAGAGAAGAAACTTGTATTCAAGCTTGGAATTGTGGAGAATTGGAGGATTCAACTTGGAAACTCAAAGAATTAACAACTTAGAGCACAATTGAACACCAAAGGTAAGAATTCAAGCCTTTAAGTTTGTAATTGAGTTGGTTAATGCATGAATTCAAGAGTGTTAAGCTAGGAAATGCAAGAATTAAGCTAAGAGGTAGGAAAGAAGATCATAACACACATGCATGCATAATTCATGAATTTTTGAGCTTTGATTTCGACAATTCTTATATGCAAGAGCTTATTTTTGTTCTATTATAGGAGCTCATGGTGGTTTTGCACTTAAGCATTTCATCCATTCATGTTTTGGAAGCTTTGCATCCAAGTCAATACATGCATGTTATGTTTTCAAAAGTTTAAGGTTTACTTTGGAAGAATCCATTTGCTTTTGGGCTTGATTTTCCGAAATTACTTTGAAATCATGAAGTAATATGAATTTACAAGTGTTTTCTCAAATTTTGGCCCAAAAGGATGTGTTTTGTTGCTTTGGATTTGAGTTTTGAAGCTGGGAAGTAAATTCAGAAATTCCAGAATTTGCACTTTCCACTTGAGCAATGGCATCTGCGCTCGAGTAAAGCATTTGAGCTCCTAGTACTTTTGCAGAGTTTGGGGGTTGGCTCGAGTAGCAAAACCTGCGCTCGAGTGGCCACCTTTATATTTTGACCCTCCACCCGAGTGACTGAAGTTGCGCTCGAGTATAAAATGAGAGCTTCCAAAAGTTTTACAAAATTTTACAGACTGCTAGAGCGATCGAAATTGCGCTTGAGCAGAGACCCTGTTTACTCAGTCTTTAGCTCGAGTGACCGTCGAGCATCTGTCAAGCGGAAAAATCATACAACCAGAACTTTTACAGACTTTGCAGACCGCTCGAGCTATCGATGTTGCGCTCGAGCGGACTGCTCTATTTTTGAAAATTTTGCTAAGTGTTGCAAATCACATTTTGGCATCCTCATTGCATCTTCGGCATTCTTAAGCCCAAATTAAGACATAATAATGAGGATAAAGATTTAGAAACACACCAAGATAGATAAGAAATGACTTAAGTGTTTTTCGAGCGTGTGTTTCAATATGTATCCGTTATGTGTTTGTGTAGGTCACGTGCCATATATCATTGATCCGACTGTTTTGACTTTTCTATTATTGGATCTATCTGTAGGTAACAACTCTGTAAAGCTATGTTTGTCTATAAGTATTTTCTTATTGAAATGCTATTTTATGAACCATGAATGAATGTCCATTTTTTGAAATGTATTTATGGCATCCTTGGTTCACGTGGCCCTCACTCGGAGGTAACAATACTGTGGCTTATGTTCATGTGGCCCTTGCCTGGGGGTAACAATATTGCAGCCTATATTCACATAGCCATCGCCTGGGGGTAACAATACCATGGCTATTTGTGCACAAAGATGTTGACTTTTATAGTCGTCGGTACCGACTATGTATGTGGGTCTTATGACCAATCTGATCTGATAGTTAATGGATGTACCACATATAAACTGCTTATGAAATCTATATAAGTATGTAAATCTGAATCTGTTTCTGATATGAACTCTAATTTTTGAATTTGTTTTGGACATCATTCATAACCCTTTTCTCTATTGTTATTCACTAGGCTCCAGCTCATTCTATTATTTATATATGTAGGTGATCAGGCGCGGGACCAAGTTCAGTGAGATTGCTTAGAGACCTATTTGAGTCAGCCAACCAGTATGCCTCTCGAGGAGGTTCCGAAGTGTTTTGTGGTCGAGTCTTGTAAACCTTGTTATGACTTTTGTTTTCCTTTTGTTTAAGTTTGAACTCAACTTTTGGTTTATCTATAAAGTGGTGACGTAAGACTAACGTAATTATGACATCACGTATTGTATATGAGTATAAGTTTTAATTTTTCTGTCCCATGTATGTCTACACAGCTCTATAGACATTGTATGTTTATAATTAATTTTGCTAGCCCCTTATTATACATTAATCTATTTAGAGGCCTTTGGTAATCTCAAGATTACTGGCCAGTTATAGCACTAAACCTATAGGGGCAGATTTGGGTCGTGACAGAGTTGTATCAGAGCATGTGTTCTACCACACACACGAGTCCATACGAGTTATAGCATGTCCTAGTAAGGATTAGGGACATTACATCTACATGTGTGAGTGTGTGGCATCATGTGAACATATCTAAACTAATATACATTGGCACGGAAATGAAATGAACTGAAATTGAACACAGTGGAAAGTATTATTTGCCTGTGTTTATTAGTGCTCTGTTTACCTATAGCAAATGGAGAACCCAAGAAGTGATGGTATCGCTGAATCTTTCGAGACCCGGATTAACCGAATGGAATGAATGCTTGAAGCTTTAATAGAAGCAATGATGCAACAACAAAGACAATAACCTTTACCTCCTCCGCCCCCTCTGGTTCAAGTAGAACCAATCAACAATGACATTCTTAGTCTCACTCACAAATTTAACAAGATGAAGCCACCAACTTTTCTAGATGGTATTGAACCGCTATAGACCAAGACATGGATGCTAGAGACCGAAAAACTATTTGAAGTTTTTCCCTATTTTCAAGTCTAGAAAGTTTTGTTGGCATCTTATACTTTGAAAGATGAAGCCAGACGTTGGTGGATGCTTATCCGAGACACTAATAAGGCCTTAACCTAGAATCAATTCAAAGAGATCTTCTATGAGAAATACTTCCCTTAATGTTTTCAGGATAGAAAAGTGTCTGAATTCCAAGAACTCAAGCAAGGCAATATGTCAATAGCAGAGTATGAAGCCAGGTTTATCAAATTGGCCCAGTTTGCTCCACACATGGTGGATATCGATTACAAAAAGGCTCAAAAATTTGAAGGAGGCTTAACTTTGGAAGTGTTTGATCGGGTTGGTGTGTTAAAGCTACCCAAATATGTGGATGTGCTTGATAGAGCCCTAATGGTTAAAGCCAACCTAGCTACTATGAAACAAACTAAAGCTCCAATAACTGAATGGAAAGGTAAAAGATTGGGATTCAATTTTAAAAAGGGTCGGTCATTCTCCAAAAAGAAAAACATAGGATCCTCCAGTATCTCAAGCCAAAGTAGTGGATCTACTCCAACTTGCTCAGAATGCGAAAGAAAACACAAGGGTGCCTACTACCAATCAACAGGTGCTTGCTTCCAGTCTAGCAAGATTGGCCACATAATAAAAGATTGTCCACTCATATCGTAAAATTCTAACCATCCTACGGCAAGCTCAGCCGGATCTATTTCTATACCGAGAACAAGCGTGAGAACTAATGTTGGCAATGAAACCTTGAGGCAAAGAAGAGTGTTTGTACTTGTGCCAGGAGATGTTCAGAACACTGAATCTGTGGTGTTAGGTATACTCCCTATTTGTGCTCAAAATGCATATGTGTTGATAGACTCGGGTTCTACATATTCATTTGTGTCGTATGCTTTTTCTCGCAAGTTGACTAGACTACTAGAACCTATGAATCATTTGTTATCTATATCTACACCTTCTGAGGGTTTTATGATGCGTGCTTATGTATATCATGTGTGTGACGTCGTGATTGAGGATGTGTTATTATATGTTGATTTGCTGTCATTGGACATTGCTCATTTTGATTGCATATTGGATATGGATTGGTTGACTAAGTATCATGCAACTATTGATTGTGTGAATAAATCTGTTGTCTTCTGACCACCTGGCTTGTCTAAATTTGTGTTTGCTGGGAATGAGATAGTTCCACCTCTGTATATAATTTCTTCTTTGAAAGCCGTCAAATTGCTTAGAAAGAAATGCAAGGGTTACTTGTGCAGTGTTTTAAATGTGACTTCTGATAGTCCTAATGTGGAAGTTATTCCTATAGTTAATGAATTTCCTGATGTGTTCCCAAATGAACTACCCGGTGATTTGATTGATAGAGAAATTGAATTTACCATTGAGGTATAACTTAGAACACAACCTATCTCTAAAACCCCTTATAGAATGTCAATTTCTGAATTGAAAGAATTGAAAACCTAATTACAAGAACTGCTAGACAAGAAATTTCTTCGTCCGAGTACTTCACCTTGGGGTGTTCCTGTTCTGTTTGTTAAGAAGAAAGATAGGTCTTTGAGGTTATGTATAGACTATTGAGAACCGAACAAAGTAACTGTCAAGAATAAATATCCGCTACATCGAATAGATGATTTGTTTGACCAACTTCAGGGAGCAAGTTTTTTCCAAAATTGATCTTAGATCCGGATACCACTAATTGAAAGTTAAGGCAAAAGACATAGAGAAAATCGCTTTCCGGACTAGATACGGGCACTATGATTTTTTGGTAATGCCATTTGGGGTAACTAATGCACCTACAGCATTCATGGACCTAATGAATAGTGTATTCAAACAATTTCTTGATGAGTTTGTTGTTATATTTGTTGATGATATTTTGATTTACTCCAAAAGCAGGGAAGATCATGAAAACCATTTAAGAATTGTGTTACAGATTTTGAAGGAAAAGAAATTGTATGCAAAACTCTCTAAATGTGAATTCTGGCTTGACAGTGTGACCTTTCTAGGGCATATAATCAACTAGGATGGCATATCGGTTGACCCGCAAAAAATTAAAGCTGTTGTGAGTTGGCCAAAACCAACAAATGTGTCAGAAATTAGAAGTTTTCTGAGCTTGCTGGCTATTACAGAAGATTTGTGAAAGATTTCTCCAAACTTGTTATGCCATTGACACAGTTAACACTAAAAAATGTGTCGTTTGATTGGAACGATCAAAGAGAGTCCGCCTTCCAAGAGTTGAAGACTAGATTAGTGACTGCACCAATTATGACTCTACCTAATGGTACAGACGAATTTCAATTTTACAGTGACGCTTCATATAAAGGTTTGGGGTGTGTACTAATGGAAAATGATAAGGTGATTGCTTATGCTTCTCGTCAACTTCGACCACATGAGCAGAATTATCCGACCCATGACTTTGACTCCCAGCTGTGGTTTTTGCTTTGAAAATCTGGCTCCATTATTTATATGGTGTATACAAACCACAAAGTCTGAAATATTTCTTCACCCAAAAAAAACTAAACATGAAACAGAGAAGATGGTTAGAGTTAATTAAAGATTATGACTTGCAGATTTTGTACTATTTGGGAAAAGCAAATACCGTTGCAAATACTTTGAGTCGAAAGTCTATTGGGAATTTGTCATGTTTGCTCACTAGCTAGAAAGAATTGTTGTGTGATCTAGGAAGAAATGAAATTGAAGTGATTTTGCGTGAACAGAGTGGAGTTCTAGCTCCATTTCTACACAACTAGCCATACTTGAGAAAGTTAAAGAAAAGTAATTACAAGATGAATTTCTAAAAAAGATTATTGATGAGATTGATTCAAAATCGAGGCTCGAATTTGTGTTCGAAGACACTGTTATGAAATTTCAAGAGAGACTGTGTACCAGATTGTTCTAAACCAAAGCTCATAACTCCAAATTTGCTATGTATCCAGGGAATACAAAGATGTACCATGACTTGAAACAAAATTTATGGTGGCCTAGAATGAAGAAGTGTATTGCTGATTTTGTAACTAAGTGTTTGCATTCCCAACAAGTAAAAGCTGAACATCAATGACCCGTTGGATTACTTCAGCTGCTTCCAATACCGAAATGGAAATGGGAGCATATTACGATGGACTTATTGTCAGTCTACCTCGTTCTTCTTGAGGTATGGACTCTATCTGGGTAATTGTTGATCGTATGACTAAATCTGCACATTTCTTACCTATTAAAACTTTTTATAATGCAGATAAATTGGCTAACATCTATGTGATTGAGATTGTGAGACTACACAGGTTGGTAGTATCCATTATATCTGACAGGGATTCAAAATTCACTTCGAGATTTTGGTAAAGTTTGTAACAGGCTTTGGGAACTGAATTGCGGTTACGTAGTGCTTATCACCCATAGACAGACGGCCAATCTGAACGACCATTCAAACCTTGGAAGATATGCTTCAAATGTATGTGTTAGATTTCCAAGGAAATTGGAAGACCTACTTGCCATTGGCTAAATTTGTGTATAACAATAGTTATTATTTGAGTATCGGTATGGCTCTTTATGAAGCATTGTATGGTAGAAAATGTCGTTCTCCAATCTGTTGGCCCGAGGTAGGTGATAGACCTTTGTTGGGATTGGAACTTATGCAAGAAACGACTGAAAATGTAAAATTGATTCAATAAAGATTGAAAACTATGCAAAGTCGCCAAAAGAGTTATGCGGATGCTTGAAGAAGAGACAGAGAATATGAAGTCGGTGATTACATGTTTATCAAGGTAACTCCAATGAAAGGGCAAACTCAATTTGGGGTTAAAGGCAAATTGGCACCACGATATATTGGTCCGTATGAAATTATTGAGAAAATAAATCTGGTGCCTTACCTCCAGTTATGGAGAATATGCACATTGTTTCTCATGTTTTAATGCTTCAGGATTATTTGAGAGATCCATTATACGTGATTGAGCCAACACATGTGTCATTAAAAGATGATTTTACTTATAAAGAATGACTAATCCAAATTGTCGACCGAAGAATTAAAAGATTGAGGAATAAGGAGATTCCATTAGTGAAAGTTGATTGGCAAAATCACGGAGAAATATATGCAACTTGGGAAACTGAGGAAGATATGATGAAAAGATATCCTGATTTGTTCCCTCTAGACCCAACATTCTTCCAAACTGAAGGTAATTTGAGTTTGGGGGACCAAACTCTTTAAAAGGGAAAGACTATAACAACCCTGATCCGTTAATAACTAATACTGCCTGATTAAGATTGTTTAATACGTAATTAAGATGAAATTCTACGTTAATTGCATGTGTTAGATGTTATTTGCATTTATATCTATTTATTGTAGGAATATATGTCTGTGTTTCTGTTACATTATGCGAATTGAAGGCCTTATCGGCATCTAATCACGAAATTGACTTGGTTTATGTGTTGTTTGGAATTTTTAGAACATTATGATAGGTTTAATTGGAATTCGATTCAAAACCAAATAATTAGAATAAAATAAATATAAATGCTTAATCTAAGCAAGAATTAATTAATTCCATTAATGACACTTATATAAGCTTAATGTTGTCTCATACTACTATACACGCTTCATCATCTTTTGACATAAAAACTGTGGGGGAGAGGGAGAGAGAGAGAGAGAGAGAAGAAACTTGTATTCAAGCTTGGAATTGTAGAGAATTAGAGGATTCAACTTGGAAACTCAAAGAATTAACAACTTAGAACACAACTGAACACCTAAGGTAAGAATTCAATCCTTTAAGTTTGCAATTAAGTTGGTTAATGCATGAATTCAAGAGTGTTAAGCTAGGAAATGCAAGAATCAAACTAAGAGGTAGGAAAAAAGATCATAACACACATGCATGCATAATTTATGAATTTTTGGGCTTTGATTTCAACAATTATTATATGCAAGAGCTTATTTTTGTTCTATTATTGGAGCTCATGGTGGTTTTTCCCTTAAACACTTCATCCATTCATGTTTTGGGAGCTTTGTATCCAAGTCATTACATGCATGTTATGTTTTCAAAAGTTTATGGTTTACTTTGGAAGAATTCACTTGATTTTGGGCTTGATTTTGCAAAATGGCTTTCAATCATAAAGTTCTATGAGTTTACAAGTGTTTTCTCAAATTTTGGCCCAAAAGGATGTGCTTTATTGTTTTGGATTTGAGTTTTGAAGCTAGGAAGCAAATCTGAAAATTCCACAATTTTTAAAAATTTGACTAAGTGTTGCGAATTAGATTTTGGCATTCTCATTACATCTTAAGCATTCTTAAGCTCTAATTAAGACATAATAATGAGGATAAAGATTAGAAACACACCAAGACAGATAAGAAATGACTTAAGTGTTTTCCAAGCTTGTGTTTCAATGTGTATCTGTTATGTGTTTGTGTAGGCCACACGCCATGGATTGTTAATCCAACTGTTTTGACTCTTTTGTTATTGGAGCTATCTGTGAATAATAACTCTGTAAAACTATGTTTGCCTATAAGTATTTTCTGACTGAAATGCTATTTTATGAACCACGAATGACTGTCCATTTTTTGAAATGTATTTGGGGCATCCTTAGTTCACGTGGCTCTCGTCCAGAGGTAACAATACCATGGCTAATATGTATGTGGCCTTCGCCCGAGAGTAACAATACCGTGGCTTATATTCATGTAGCCCTCACCCGAGGGTAACAATATCGCGGCCTATGTTCACATGGCCCTCGCCTAGAGGTAACTATACCATGGCTATTTGTGCACAAAGATGTTGACCTTTATGGTCGTCGGTATCGACTATGCATGTGAGTCTTATAACCAATCTGATCTGATAGCGAATGGATGTACCACATATAACTGCTTATGAAATCTGTATAAGTATGTGGGTCTAAATTTGTTTCTGATATGAACTCTAATTTTTTAATCTGTTTTGGATATCATTCATAACCCTTTTTCTTTGTTGTTATTCACTAGGCTCCAGGTCATTCTATTATTTAAGTATGTGGGTGATCAGACGCGGGACCAAGTTTAGTGAGATTTCCTGGAGATCAGCTTGAGTCAGCCAACTAGTATGCCACTTGAGGAGGTTCCAAAGTGTTTTATGGTCGAGTCTTGCGAACCTTGTCATGACTTTTGTTTTCCTTTTGTTTAAGTTTGAACTCAACTTTTGGTTTATTTGTAAAGTGGTGACGTAAGACTAATGTAATTATGACATCACGTATTGTACATAAATGTAAGTTTTAATTTTTCTGTCTCATGTATGTCTACACGACTCTATGGACGTTGTATGTTTATAATTACTTCCATTTGTCCCTTATTATATGTTAATCTGTTCAGAGACCTTCAGTAATCCCAAGATTACTGGCCGGTTACAGCACTAAACCTATAAGGGCGGGTTTGGGTCATGACAAGCAGCCCCTCCAACATCAGGCTCAGCCGCACGAGCGGCACCTCTAGTAGTAGGTACATCTGCAACGCCATCTATGCGAGCTTTGGTTAGGGTTAGCATGAAGTGTGTCCGAATGAATGCAGAGTAGTCCCTAACTCCCATGGAATAGATCAACATCCTATCCTGCCATGAACTGCACGATAGCTTCGACAAGAAGACTATCGGTTGTCCTCATAGATAACGGAGGGGGAGCTAGAACAATGGGGTCTGGTAAGCCCAGGGCCTGACGAACGAAACGCTTCTCCAAGTACCAAGTCAGGCAAATCCACAATCGAGAGGTATCCTAAGACCCAATGTACTTATCCCGTGTCCCTGCAGGCATGATCGCCCATGGCTGCCACGTAACCTACAAACAGAGAATTCATAATTGAAGTCAGTTGTCAAAGTATGAAATGGAAGCAATCGAGATGGAATGGAATGGGTATGAGTTTCAGATTACCTCGCGCGCCATCACTGTATCGAAGAAACAACGATAGTAGGCGAAAATGGTGACACTGCGGCATCGAGGGTAGCATTTGCCGTCATACCTCATCGAGTGGAACACAATTGTCTCCACCTCATCTCTTAAGACTGGGGCAAGAGCGGGAAAATAATCATATACTCAGAGCTGTAAGAGGAGAACAGTTTGCAAGTCAACAGGCATAAACAAAAATACAAGCAGAAAATACAAAGCAAAAAGCATGGTTTATAACAGAATTTGAAATGAAAGTGGAGGACATACCTCCTAGGCTCTCCAGTAGCCTCCGACCATGTTTCCCTTCTTACGGGAATCGAAGCTCATATATCCATACAGGGTGGCAAGACCAGCACTACTCCAATCATAGTAGTGGACACGCGGAAATACTACTGGAGTGTTGAGCAGATACAGACCCACGGTGTTCTACCTATTTGCAAACAAGGTGGTGCCGAGAAGATAGATCAAGAATCCACAGGTGTACTGCTCCTCGGTCTCCGGTTGGCTCCCATGGAAATAGTCGTAAAACCAGCTATAGTGCACTATAGACGGCCTATCCAAATGAGGGCGTGCGCTAAGAAGATGGACCTAGGCAACTTGCTACTGGCCTATGTCTAGATCAAAGAGGATTGGATCACCCTTTACTCGTAGTTGTGAAGAAGTAGAAAGAGTTGGTGGTGTCCCACCACCTCTCCACCAGGGCGCCAAGTAAAGACCGGCTCACCTACAGCCGTAAGAACTCAGAACAGAATAGGCCAAAGCCTGCCTCATCCACCATCTGTCGAACTCTAGCAGAGAGCTTCTAGTACAGTCCCTCGCTGTCATAGTGCGATAACCTTTCCAGGTATAGGCATCACCCTATGTTGAAAGAAGAATTTGTTAAGTGCATGGCTAGATGAAAGATTGTAATGAATCAAAGCAAGCAAAATGCAAGAAAAGAAGCAAAAGTTCTTACCTTAGAAGCGTCATAGAAGAGGTGCAAGGTGCACTCTTGCAAGAGGAAGTCCTCAGGCATGCCCAGGCAAAATCCTCAAACCGCAACATCCCACTAGGGGCCATCGCTTGTGTGCATGGATGGTAAGTAGCTAGGTCGAATGGCCTCACCCTTAATGGTGGTAACTTGGGCTCAGGCTCTGGAGGGTAAATCTCCTCCGCGACAATGTCAGTGGCAATGTGCTCTACCGCCCCGTTGACCTCCTCTATCATTGGATCCTCTGCACCCGTGGTAGGTGAAGGAATATGTACCTTAGGAAGGGCAACATCATGTGGAATATCATCAGCCATGGAAAATGTGGTGGTGATGAGAGAAAAGCAATAAAAATGAAAGTAATATGTAGAAAACCCCAAAACCAAGACCTATGAGATAAAAAGTGAAGGAAAAAGTAAAAATGCGAAATTGAGTACACAGAAAACCAAGAAAAACCCATGGGAACAAGCAAAAAACAAAGAGAAACTCAAAAACTCAACCAAATCAAAATCCAATCGGTTTAAAACATAGAGGGCCAAATGGGTTTCATGAATAAAGTTTGTGTGGGTCGTTAGGTAATGCGAATAAAGTGAAATCTAGGGAGAGAGAGGGAGGGAGTGTACTTTCGAATGTCAAGGTGTGTGAAAATAGGGCCAAATGTGTGTGTGTTTTAAATAAGCCATGGGTGTGAAAACCTATAACTGCCCCCGATCTCAATATAATTAGTCGGTTGCCCAATATATTGTACGGCCGGCATATAATTTGGCCGGTTGACTATTTTGATGATTTTTGTTAGACTTTTTCCTGATTTGGGACATGGTTAATCTTGTATTCATCTGACAAGTGAAAAATTAGAGTATTTGGGTTTGTTTCAGTTACAGAAAACTCCAAAATTTCCTTCTGGATGCACCGTTCCAGGTCCCACCATTTCTCCAAAGTGAGAATATGCCTTGACCTCAAGCTCAAATAGGTTTTACCCTTTTTTCAGTATGTGAGAACCTTTTGATTGTGAATTGAAAGTAGAAGTTTGAAAAAAAAAAAAAAAAGAAGAGGAAGATTCCCGACAGAATAGGGTTGTTCATCCAGTGGCAGGTTGGAAGCATGAATGTATCTCGATCTCAAGCTCAGGCAGGTTTTACCCTCTTTTCAGTATGTGAGAACCTTTGGCTGTAAGTTGAAGGCAGAAGATTGAAAAATGAAAGTTTGAAAAACAGAAAAAGAAGAGAAAGATCCCTAGCAAAATAGGGTTGTTCACCGCTACTTTCTCTCCATGAGGTGTTTTCAAAACCACCGCTTTTTGTTTCTATTATGCTGCATATTATGTTAAATGGAACATGCATCACATCGTATTTTGCATTCATATGCATTCGTCTCATTGTATTCACCCTTATCACCCGACGGTGTGATTTGGCTTGTTGCATGCATTAGGCTTGCATTTCTCACATCCTTTTTGCGTGAAACGTAGTTAGGATTTCATTCCCTTCAACCCTTTCTACGCGAAGTGTAGTTTGGCATGAAGCTTTTACCTTTTCTGTGTGAAGCGTAGTTTGGCTTGTACTCCTCACCTTTTTTGTGCGAGGCGTAGTTTGGCTTGCACCCTCCACTATTTCTACGCGAAGCGTAGTTTGGCATGGAACTTTCATCCTTTCTGCGTGAAGCGTAGTTTGGCTTGCACCCTCTACCTTTTCTGCGCAAAGCGTAGTTCTGTATAGAACTTTTACCCCTTCTATGCGAAGCGTAGTTTGGCTTGTACCCTATACCCTTTCTACGCGAAGCGTAGTTTGGCTTGCACCTTCTACCCTTTCTACGTGAGGCATAGTTTGGCATGGAGCTTTTACCCTTTCCACACGAAACGTGGTTTGGCTTGCATCTGTTCACCCTTTCTACGTGAGACGTAGTTTGGCTAACATTCCCTCTCTTCGTATGAGCTACGATTAGATACGCCTAGTGGCTACACCACCTTTGTACTCCTCTCATATGAAACTCGTTAGGTTGTTGATTCACCTGGTTAAAACCTTTCCTCTCTTCGTATGAAATACGGTTAGATACGCTTGTTGGTTATACCATCTTTGTACCCTTCTCGTGTGAAACGCGTTAGGTTATTGTTTTACCTGATTACAACCTTCCCTCTCTCCATATAAAATACGGTTAGATACACTTGTTAGTTACATCACCCTTCCCTTCTTTCGCGTGAAACGTGTTAGGATATCGTTTTTAAGTCAGTTAAAACCTTCCTACTCTCCGTATGAGATGCAGTTAGATACGCCTGCTGGTTACACCGTCTTTTCTCTTTCTACGCGAAACATGTTTGGGATTGCTGTTTGCTTACTCGTCTCCGTGGAAGACATTGATTTAAGCTTGAGTCTTGTTTCATTCATATGTTGTCATCTTGTCTATTACTCATTGCAGTGCATTACATGATCATGGATTTTCAAAAATAATTGGCTTCGCGAAACGTGTAAGTCCAGTTTCCAAGTGTATTCTTGAGCATATTATTTGCATCTTGCCCTTGAACTACGCTAGTTTGATTCCTTGCAAAAGGATACGTAGAAAACTTTTGAGTTCAACCAATTACATTTACATTTTGATTGCTTACCCAAGTTTTACGACCTTGTCAAAAGGGTTATTTTTGAGCTTTGACATTCACTCAGGTCATGAAATGACTTTGAGCTCTGTCAAAGAGGGGTAACTTTAAACACCCATTATGACCGCCCTTAAGACATAAGCGCCTCACTCTGAACACTCGATGATTAAATGTTACGCTGTGCAATCGTTCAATTCTTCAGCAAAATGATTTGGTTTCAAGCTTTAAAACCTAAACCTTGCACCGCCTTTGGACGAAAACCTTATTTTTTCTAGCCCAACCACTCAGAGAACTACTGGCCAACAAATGGCCGGCATACCATTTTCATTTGGCCTGTTGTACCTCCTCATGGTCGGTCTGCCAACCATGTTTAGCATAGTAGATATTTTGATAACTGCCAACTGCTCCCATGCACAGGCTTTGGACCAGCTGTCCCTTATACATATATTTCCAACGTGAGAACCTCTTTTTCTATAAATACAACACCCCCCTTATGGTTTGTAGTTAGAAAAATTTGCCCAGAGCCTATAGCTTAAACAACACACTTCCTTTTCTTGCAATATACATACACCATGCATACACCTTATAAGCTTAAACTTGAAGCTTTTGCTGAGGTTCTTGAAGATAATTTCATATCCTAGAGTGTTAAGAGTATGGTTTGTGAACTAAGAAGAACATCCTCTCTTTCAAGAGGTAATCTTTGAACTCTTTAACCATCTTTTCTCTCTCTTTTTCTTATACTTTCATACTGATTTCAGAGTTATTTTTAAGCTTAAAATGTGATTAAAACCTCACAAAAAGAGAAGGGGTTAGCGACCCTTCCTTAGGCCTTATTCCATAGCTTGTTGCTTTACCTTTTCTACTCTGTTTCTTTTGATTTTGGCCACTATTTTCTTGAGTTTAGGGGCTATTTAATGTGTCTATTTATTTTATACTTTAAATATCATACTTGTGTTATTATAAGTCCTCATGGGTTTGGTGTATAGGCTATAGCCACAAATTCATTTGAGTTGATAGTTTTCCTTTCCATATCTTTCATGTATATATTTATGTCATTGTAATCATCCACTTTTCATTCACACTCTGCAACATCCCTCTTTTCTTTGTTTGTATCAACTAAAAGATTTTTGCTCACAGCATAAGAAAGGGGTTCCACGTGCTAAATGGTTTAACCTCTTTGGAGGTTCATTATCGAGGCACCACGTCTTTCTTATCCTAAGCACAATCTCTTATTTGATACCTCCTTTTATCGCCAGTGCATTATTTCCAAGGGACTAATTTTCTATTTAGACCCTTGGAAATCATAAAGGAACAATTCATTATAGCTCATTATCGGGTTTGAATTTGGAGTCATTATCACTCACTTCGGATTTGACTCCGAATTCACTATCACTCGTAAATGGGTTTGATTTTTCCCTTATAGTTTCTCCCGTAGAAAAGGGCTCGAAGAGCTCATTTCTTGGGTCAAGTCATACTTGCTAATCTTTATTGCTTTGAACTTAGTGAACGTAATCATCACCTTCGGACAAAAAGGAAGAAAAGATAAGAAAATGGAAAGGTAAAGTAAAAAAGCTAATAAAATTGGAGTAAAAAAGATAAAAAGATAATAAAAATTGGTTAGGTTCAGTTGGACATTATATTGAATCTGTTGCTTCTAGAATCATCACATACTATTTTAGTGATTTTCGATGATTCATGAGGCAAGTCTACCTCCTCCTTTGAGGTAATGCCATGATAGGGAGGAGGTATTGTTTATCCTTTGTTGCATTTATTAAACTCTTGTCCTATCATTTCTAAGATCATCACATAACAAATTTGCGATGATTGGTGATTAGAGACTCGAATCTACTTCTCTCTTGAACATCTTCATGATAGGGAAGGACAGAGAGGATAAACACCTCCTGGAAACACTTAGTCTTGCTCTGTTCCAGTTCTGTTGCAGCAGGGTATTCTTCAGAAACAATGGCCGGCCGGCTATTACTATGTACGGCCAACCATCTGATAAGGTCGGCCAGCCATCCATTTTATATGGTAGTGGTGATTTTGTAGCAAAACAGAATAGATCCTTAGGCCAAAACAGAACAATTTTTTGACTGTAAACAGAGCAGGCTGTAACAGCAAATAGAGAGGTTTTCGAAGGCTGTTCTCAGTTGCACACATGTAGTTCCTCGCCTCTTGTTCAAGTCCGTTAAACTAGCTTCGAGATTCATTTGTAATTAATTAGGTACTTATATTCGAATTTGTAATAGTTAATTAATTGGCTTATTCATCTGTGTTTGTAATAATTAGTTAATTAGGACATTCATTCGGACCCTCTTGTGCGAGGGCAAATTTGTAATATTTGTATGTCTTCCAACCCCTGTTTCTTTCTTTCTTTTATTTATATGCTTACCGTGGTTGCATGTAGTGTCATGTTTTCGTTTAATAGCATTGCCATGTTTTGCATCCACTTTTGCATACATAACGTTCGGTTCATCATTTTTTAATATTATTGTCATTGCCTATTTTCTTGAATATGTACATTATCACATGCTTTGAGTTAATCCATATTACATGTTAAATAGCCGAACCTAGTAGTTACATTCTTGTATGTGCCATATTAGTCATGTGCATTGCTAGGGTCATACATTTTATTTTTTCTCTAATCACTTTCTTTTTCTTTGGCTACCTCGAGTACTAGGTGAGTATTTTTTACTTTAGCATATTCATGTGTATGATTGTTGACATGCTTAGCATCTTACCATGAGGCTACATGCTTACTCGAAGTTAATTGTTTGAATGCCTGTGGATGAAGGTTATTTTACTTGCATTGGGGATGATTTTTCTCAAATATATGTATGAGCTCATTTCTTTCCTTTTGAGTTGTGTACACACAAAACTCTTTTACAAAAATCATATAAAATCAAAGTCATTTCCAAAGCAAGCAAAACTGTCTATACTTATGTGCATCACATAGTAAGATAGCGTAATAAAATTAGAACAAGAGCATATAGTGTTGATAAGAATCACATTATGATTAGTAGAGACCGATCTTTGATTGGGTGAGTGAGGTGCTCAATTCATGACATTCTTCTCTCATACCAAAGTTCCCGATCCAAGACACTTTGGTTATGACGGACAAGTGGCCTTTGGCACGAGTCACAGGTTTTCTATTTTTCAAAAATATTTAGGTGGCGACTCTGAAATCTGGCAATGCAGTCCATTTTTGGCATCTCTAATGATCAATGAATTTTTTAAGATTTTTCGAATTTAGACTCTCATTTTTTTTTTTTTTTTGTTTCACATTGCACTTGTGAAACCAGATTCATAACCACGAAAGTCCAAACTATAGGGCTATCGCATCTGAGGAGACCAAACCCCTCCGAGGAGCATGAAAAGCCAGCTATAAGGACCATCAATAAATACAGAAACATCAAGTTAGACGGTAGGCATAGGCAGCTGTGAAAGTAGTGAATTGAAATCTGCATCAACTTCAAGAGACAACAAGTCCATAAAAATATCAATAAAAACCAAGGAATGGGTGGACTGTAGCAGGTGAAACTTAGACAAAGTAGAGAACATATTGTGTTTCTAAAAAACCACATGACAAGCAATTCGAAGACACTTGAAGCCTAGATCTCAACAGCGATACCCTTTATGTTCTATACCATACCCTAGAAAATAGCAAAGACGAGAACAAGGCTCGAGTTTAGTGTGTTCATGAGGTTGAAGAAGAACAAAACAAACAGAGCCGAAAAACTTTAAGAGTGGAGTATGCAGGAGGAGAACTATAAAAACGCTCATGAAGAGAGAGATTGGCTATGAGAGGAGTAGGCACTAGGGATGGCAATTTGAAACCGACCCGACGGGGATTCCCGATCCCGACCCCGATTTAAGCGGTTTTTCTCCGAAAAATACTCCCAACGGGGAGGGGACGGTATTTAAAAATCAATCCCCGACCTATTTCGGCCCGGGGATAGTGATAGATGCCTCAACCCCGGCCCCGGCCCCGCCCCGCCCCGACCATGCCCTGATCATTTCCCGTGTGTATATCTATATATATAATATATATGTTTAGTGCTTGAAATCAGTGGCTTGTTTATTATATATATAATATATATGTTTAGTGTTTGAAATCAGTGACTTGTTTATTATATATAATATATATGTTCAGAAGTCAGTGGCTTCTCAACAACTCTCTCTCTCTCTCACCCTCACTCTCTCTCTGTTTCGTTCTTCTCCCCCTCCCCTTCTACTCTGTGTGTGACTGGTTTGAGAGATGAGAAAGAAGCGAATCTGTGACCTCGCCTCCTCCCCTTCTCGCCTTCACCACTGTCCTTTATCGCCTCTTCTCCTCCTTCCCGTAGTCCACTTCGCCCATCCGTGACCTCGTGTGCAGTGAATCTGCCATCATCGCCATAGTACGGCAGTGGATCGGAGGCAACGTAGCCTCGATCCTCCTCCGCTGCCTCCGATCTGTGTTGATCTGGGGTCTACGACGGTGGATCTTCCTCCGATCTACTATGTTGATCTGCTGATTTTTTTTTTTTATGTTGTATTTGATCTGTAAGTTGTGTATTGCTGGTTTTTTTTTTTTTTTTGGGACGGGGAATTTTCGAGGTCGGGAAAACCCGATCCCCGTTAGGGGGCGGGGGTGGGGGCGGTGATAGGCTCCCCGTCGGGGATCGGGGCCGGGGACGGGGACATCTCTACCATCGGGGATCGGGGACGGGGAGGGTGATCCCCGGCCCTGCCCCGCCCCGTTGCCATTCCTAGTAGGCACACGATTTACAGTGTAGATAGTAGTGAGAGCAGCTTTCCCGAAAAAAATTTCAGGACAGGAAGATGAGATAAGAAGGGCTCGGGTAGTGTTTAGAATCTAACGATGCTTTGTTTCGGCATGACCATTTTGTTGGGACGTGCCTACACAAGAACAATGAGATTGAGTACCATGTGCCCAAAGAAAAGAAATAAAATCAGAATCCAAGTATTCTATAGCATTATTAGAACGAGAGAGTTTAATAGTCCGAGAAAACTGAGTGTAGACCATAGCAAAGAAATCATAATAAATCTGTTTAAGTTCAGACCAATTTTTGAGAAGAAATATCCAAGTATAACAAAAAAAAAAAAAAAATCATCAAGAGAAATCACAAAATATCTAGACCCCCTATGGTCAATGTGGGTGAGAGTCCCTAAATATCTGAATGCACAAGATCAAATGGGGCAGTAGAAATAGAATTACTTTTATTAAAAGGTAATGCAAGTTGTTTAATAATTTGATAAAGTAAACAATCGACATCTTCAGGACTAACACGACCTAACCTATCACTAGACATCAAAGTTTTTAAACGACTAAAAGAGACATGGCCTAACTGACAATGCCAAAGATAAAAAGAAGACATAATAGAAGGAGAAGGCAACAAAAGGGGCAACAGAAGCAGCAGTGGATGATGTAGAGTTCAGTTCCAAAAAAATAGCGAACACATTTTATTATTTTTGTCATTTATTTTTTTTTTTTTAAGAAACTTACCTTTTATGAGGCCAATCTCCTCTGAACTAAGAATAACATCAAAGTTATGAATATCCTCTAAACTTTTATTGTTATTCTCCTCTCATCTTATCGAGTTGTGATTACCAGAAAAAGCTTTCACTCATTGGCATTGCCGGAGAAGTATAGGTAGTCAAATAGTTGCCATTGTTACCGTCAGAATATTGCCGTCAAAAGATTTTTTATGTTCTGAGGGTGGGTAGATTTTGAAGATTGAATTTGGGAAAGATTGATGAGTGGTGATGGAGGTGGCTACTCTCATAAACCCTAATTCATGATATAGTAAGTGTGTAAGTTTAATTATGAGATGGGGTGTCTCAAAATTAATGAAATATTTTTTAGTAATTTTATTAAGATTATTATTGTAATAAAAAAAATTAAAAATTGAAAGATTCAAAATAATTTATAAAGTGCTAATGGGAGCACTTTTTATTTGTTCCGATTGTGGGAACAAGAAAAAAAAAATGTGGCGGTAAAATCGAATTATAAAAATAAAAAAACTTGGCGGTAAAAAGTAGGACAGGAGAGGACACATGGCAAAGATTTTCAATTTCTATACTCGCTTTGATCATCTAAAACGTGTATAAAATCTCTTTAAAGGGCCATGATCGGCGAGTTCACAGATAGCATTGTTATGTTTGGTTTGATTTTGAGAAACTGATTTTTAAATTTTATTTTAGGGAGTGAGTTTAAAATTTTTTTTGATTTGTTTATTTGTGTATTTTGAAAATAGTTTTAAAGTTTAGGAATTTAGAATAATTTGATATTTTTGTTATAATTAAGTAGATGTGCGTGAGAGAAAAAATAATTGAAAAAGAAAAAAGAGAGAAAAAAAAAGTAATTGATTAATGAGTAAAAGAGAAAAAGTCACCTTAAAAATTATTTTGAAAAAATTATAAATTAAACAAATTTTTTAGAAAAAATTTCCCACAATCACTCTATAAACCAAACCAAACATACCCTATTGCAATGAAATTATAAGATTTCAATCACCTGTTTAAAAGTTAAAAGGAGCTTATTTAGAAAGTCGCACGCAAATAAAAAGCTCATCTGATCTCGATCTCGATCTCTCTGCAAAATTGAGTTTCAAAACATTCAAAATTTTGGGACGTGAGAGAGAGAGAAGCAAATGGGGAGATTACCAGCTGATGTGTGTATGAAGATCTTCGGTTCGTTGGATCACCAGAACCTTGCAACTGTTCAACAAGGTCAGTCAGTAGTAGAAGCTCGAAATCATTGGAATTTCTAATTGTTTCAATCAATCCATCTTTGTTAATCATTTTTCAAATTCAAATCTTAGATCTTCTGCTTCGTTTTGGGTCTGTTGAATTGTCAAATTGCGATAAGATCTGAACTGGGTTTCTTGAATTTTCCTCGCATTGAGCAATTCATCAAGGATTTTAAGTGTGTCCTTGAGTGAGGTCTGTTATGCATTAGCATTAGATATCATCGCTGTTGTATGTTGATAGCCCTCTCAATTCTGCTATCATGGGTTGGATATATATATAGGTTTGAGGAAAATTGTGTTTGTTAGAGAGAGAGAGAGAGCTGCAATTTTCTAAAATGCCAATTTGATTTTCTATAAGTACATTCTAAAATGCCAAATTGATTTTCTATGAGTACATGACATAGAAATTGACCTACTATCCTGAATTTTACCCAAGTTTTTTTTATTGTTTTGAATGTTTATTTAGTTAATTAGCTACTTGAAAGCTATGGTACAAGTACTCTGGTAAGATTATCAGGTACGGGTGCTTGTCCTAGCAGACCTTCTTAATCTTTAGTCTTAGGATATTTGGATATATATCTAAAATAGGATATGTGTATGGGGACTTGTTACAGATACTTGTATTGTATAGTAAATATTATGTAATATCTTAGATAAGATATTGTAAATTAGGTAGATATGTAGTTGAATAAGATTAAAAATAAAAATAAAAAAATGTGAAATTTTTATTTTTATTAATGTTGGAGGTTATTAATGTTTGTTTTCTATCAAATGTGAGTTTCTTATTGTTCAAGCATTAAAGTTGGAGAATTCAAAGTGTCTAAATTGAGTACGTGTGTCGGACACATGTTCCACACTTATCATTGCTGTATGCGGTGGACATGGGTATTTTGAGAGAAATAGAAGAGTCCAGGTAACATAGCTAGAAAGTTCCATTTTGCCCGAAAATTGGGATCAATTGGTCCAATTCAAAGTGTTGCCTTATGATTATTCAATTTCTTAAACATTTTGGTCTTTAAAAACTCACAAACATTGGTATTAACTTTGTTATTCATTGAACTTAATCATTGAAGCCAAAGGTTTCACTATATTCCAGTATTCACAGCTTGAAGTCCCACCTTTTAATTACTGAGAATTGTTTATTTAGGCTAAGTAAATGAATAATCCTGTCCACTGGGTATTTTTTTAAAGTTTGCAGGAGGTGGAAGGTCTTGGCCTCAGACAATATTCTATGGTCTAACTTATTCGAAGAGCGATGGGGAAGAGATCAAGCCGCATTCTATGCCCCTGTAGGTTTAAAATCATGGAAAGATATGTATGAAGTTCAAGATCGATGTGATCGAGTCGGACTGTAAGCTGAAACTTCATGCTAATACTTTTATATGTATTTTTGCACTGAGCACTTCACTCCCAGTTTGTCACCGACAAAACCACTGATTTATACTCCTCATCTGAATCTAATATGAAAGTCTGAATCATTATCATGTATTTGTGGAAATACTCAGAAATTTGTAGGCAGAGGTAGCCCATTTACTGGATTATGATAGGGAAGCAAACTTGTACTTACTAATTTTTCCAAACAACAAAATTGATATTTTGAGAAAGATGGCTGTCATGTATCAATGGATAAATTTCACAGTTTTTTTTTTCTTTCCACATCCTACGTCAATCATATTTCTTTGCTGTGTTGTGAATCACGAAAGAGGTGAGAAAAATCCGGTGTCATCATTTTCCTTTGAGAAATGCCTACCATTTTCTTCTTATTTTCCCAGCTAATGGCGCTCTCATTTCATTTTCCTTTTTCATTTCTTCCCTCTTTACTTTTCCTGTTCTCTTTACTTTTCCTTTTCCTTAACAATTCAAGAACCAAATAGAATATAAATGGCAGTTTACCCTGTCCAAAACATGAAAGGTTGAACACTTCAGAAAATCATTGTCTTGTCCTGTTTCCTGCCTGTACAGGTCTTATACAACAAATTTGGAAAACTGTCTTTTATATCTTTGATATATCAAAACTAGTTTGTGTGAATTGATTAGATTATATATCTGCAGAGGGCTGAAGATTATCAGAGAAGGCAGAGACTATTACCTCATCCACCAAGGTGAAATTCAACGCCATTTGGGCTCAAGACGACAGCAAAAGGGACCAAATGGCTGTTTACTCAGTTCAGAAACAGGCTTTGTCGGAGGAGAAGGATCTCTCGAGGAGGAACCCAGCTTAGGAATTCTGGACAAAATCCTTTTCTTCCTTGGGGACTTGGAATCAGCTTCATCAGTATGCGCAAAACGTAGCCGCAAGGTGTGAATGATTCTTGACAAGTGTGCTGACAATCTGTTCTACCAAATTTTTTAATTTTTTCTGTATGTATGTATGTATGTATGTATGTATGCACTGATGCCAATTGTGGTGAGGGTGTTTTGGATGTTTAATTATGATAATGAAAGCATCTCCTTTCTTCTTTTTTAGGTGTGTTTACTATGGTTTCAAATGTATAAAATGCTTATGCTCTTATTTTGTTGTATGGTTTCAACTAATTAACATTCTTACTCTTTTTGAATGTCAAGTCCAAATGTAGTCTTTGAAAGGGTAGAAGCAACTCTATGGTATATGTTGAATTCTTGAGCCAAAGTCATATTAACTATAATGTAGCGTTCTGAAATAAATAAATAAATAAATAAAATAATCTTCATCGCTTGAGCAATGAATTGTTCGCTCAAGCGGTCTTTCGAGTCTTTTAATACTTTTTTTTGCAAACTAAACTTTTGGGGGTACGCGTTCTGCGCTTGAGTGAAAGTTTTGTCGCTTGAGCAGTAATGTGTCTCTGATGCTCAAGGGTAAGTTTCATCGCTCGAGCGGTATGTTCAGAATCAATACTTTAAAAAGTTAATTTTTGGTCAAATCTAGATCAATTTTTCTCTCCTTTATTTTCCTCCATGTCCGAAGCTTTTAACTTGGATTTCATCTCCTTTCACTCAAAATCTCATCCTAGTTTCATATACCAAAACATAGAGCACAAAGAGAGTTTTCAAGTAAGGATTGTGTTTTCATCAAAGTTAGATTTCTAGGGTTTCTCCTCTTCTTGCTAAAGGTAGGGATTGTTTTACTCCTTTTTCATACTTCCTTATGGAAAGACATGTATATTTCTATTGCATGAAAACATGATTTAGTTATGTGATTTCAAATTCATAAAAAAATAGGTTTTTGGTTTGAGTTATGGAAAGTGAAATTGTATGTTTTTTGGAGGTTCTGGTGTATTGGTAGGTAATCTACGTTGTTTATGTTATGAATGGAGGAAAAACCCTAATCTTTATTATTAAAGGTTTGATGAAATGGAAAGGGGAAAAGTTGAGTAATAGTTATGTTATATATTATGTGGATTATATTAATGTAGTAATTGTTAAAAAAGGAGTTAACCGAGATATTGAGATTGTTTTGAGAAATATATGTTGAGTTGAGTTGAGTTGAGTTGGGTTGTGGTTTCAGTTGACTATGGGTTAGGGATTATTAAAGAAAGAAAAATGAATTTTTCGAACATGATTGGAGTGTTGTGAATTGGAAAAAAATAAGGAAATTGAGTTTGAAAGGAGAATAAAATTATGACTCTTTTGTAAATTGTGAATAAACAGGAGGTTGGTCATTTGAACATTTGATATATATTATTGTTGTTGTTGGGCTTATATTTCACGGGATTTGGACAATTGTATTTATGTGTATTAAATACATGTGCTTAAAGGTTTTGTCATTGGTTATCTGTAGATGATGACATTGATGTGTTAAATAAATTATGTGTATGTATTACACTTGTATTATTATTTTAGCATGTTGTGATGATTGGTAATGTATACTGCGCTGAGAATGAGATGTATCATTATCTTCTAGCTAGCGCCTAGATAATTGGTTGCGCTTAAAATAAGAGGTGCCAGTACCTTCCAGCTAGCGCCTGGAGAACTTGGCAAAGATACCATTCCCTTTCAGCTTGTGTCTAGTAAGAGGTACCGTTACCTTCTAACTTATGTTTGGTAAATTGGCGTTTCGTTGTGGAAAGTTGTATATTCGGTTTACCATACTTGAGGCAAGTAGGGCATGGGTTGGGGTTTCAATGTTGAACCGATTTATTTGTGTATATCATATGTAGTAGTGGTTTGGTTGATGTGGCCGGGTTTTCTCATATGATTGTGTAGTAGTCTTTGCATATTTTCTTTTCGTGTTAAAGGTATTGTATGTAAATTTGTGTGTCGAACGGGTTGTGGAAATGTTTCATTATCCTTGGCTTAGGACTTGGAAATGTGATTCATGTATTAGTAATGGGTGTATGTGATGGGTTAGAAGTGTAAGGAATGACAGGTGATTGAGTTTTGTGAATATGTTATTGAAAACGCATTGTTAATATATATTCTTTATGAAATGGATAATGTACAAGAAAGAAAAGATAACATTATGTATTGTTAAGCAAATTGGACTTTCTTTTTTTTTTTTTTTGAAAAAGTTTATATATACGTATCCTTTGATTATAAACTGTCACATTATTTATATTGTATGATATAAGGCATTCATGATCATAGTTATGTGTATATTGTTATTGTTTAGGATTATGTTGGCATTCCTACCGGGCTTTATGCCCATCCCACATTATCTTTTTTCAAGTGCAAGTTGATAAGTGATACTAGATCGGTGATCTTCCTTACGTGTTGGCCACGGGGACTTTATTTGTTGGCGGGAGGCCTTTACTGTATTTGAGGGTTAAACATTTTCTCTTTATGTAACAATGTAGCTTGCAGGCAATTTATTTATTGTGACCCATGTTGCATTTTGTTATGTATGTAAGATTGAGATAACCTTTTTGTAGTTATGGATGTTGGTGGACTTGTTTCCATACTGTACCAATGAAATGAATTATAATAATGAATTTTGGTAATAATAATCGTGTAATAAAAAGTGGGGTTAACATATGCTTTGAGTAAAAAATCTCTCCAATGGTGTACTAAGGCTTGAGCCAAATTTGTCACTTCAGTAAATGCCAATCATGATCTTCAGATTTTTTTGGCAGGAAACTACATGACAGTTTTGTTTTTTAAAAAATAATTATAGAAAGTAGTAAATATTATAAATATTAATAATTAAAATTATAAATTTTTTCATGAATATATAATAATTTTTAAAAATTAACCCTGATTAGTAATTCTCCCTTTTCTTTTTTGCAATCCAGATATGATGGTCAAAGTTTTGATATGGGAGTTGGCTATGCCCAAAAAACATGATAATTATCGGAATGGTATAGTTAAAAAATGAGTTTTGTATATTATAGGGGGTCAATTTGATTGGGTTCAGTTGGTTGCTCAAGCTTAACTTGAGTTGTGACAGTTGCCTACCTGAGTTTGACTTTCAACCCGAACTTGTAAGTTTGAGCCTGACTCGAGCATAATACATGAACTTGGGTTAATGATTTATATGTATATTTAACATTATATATATACAATTTAGGGTTTGGGTTGTCAATGATTTTGCCCAAATCTACTTTTGAATTTCTATCTAAATCCGCATTGAATTCAAGCATATGTTATTTGTGTCTTAATTTCGGATTGAATTTAGTTTGGGACCGTTCGAGTTGCACTCTTATTCTATAGCAAGCCAAAAATTGACTTTGACAGAC
This sequence comes from Camellia lanceoleosa, assembly GCA_025200525.1. NCBI lineage: Eukaryota > Viridiplantae > Streptophyta > Magnoliopsida > Ericales > Theaceae > Camellia > Camellia lanceoleosa. Next base: position 109,226,849 of record CM045758.1, read on the forward strand.
ATTTTGACTTTTACCATTGAAGTTGTTCTAATGAATAGAGGGAAATCAATTTGGATGACAAAAAATGTTAACACTTTATCAATTTATGTTTTAAAATACATTCTAATTGATGAAAAGTTATTTCAGCTAAAGATATCTATTTAATGAACCAAGTTTAAAATTAAAATAAAATGATAACAATGTTTTTTAAAACTACACACCCAAAATTACAGCATTTTTCAAATTTAAATTCTAAAAATTATGAGAGGACTCTAATTCTTTTAGAATATTAGTAATCTAAAGCAATTTCAATTTTTTTTCAAATTTATTTCTTTAAATTTTTAGTTGGTAGAAAAAATCAAGTATAAATGAAAAAAAATATATAGGGTGAATATATAGAGTTTTGACAAATGTTACCAAAAAAAGTCTTTTAATGCTCTTAAAAATGTGTAATTACATGATTCAATTAAAGAAATATAAAATCAAATTACACAAATCTACCCTTAATCATGTTGCCTATTATAGAAGATATTCAATTGCTATTGTTAGTTTGGTAGAGAGAGAGAGAGAGACTGAATGAAGTGTATATATTGATTATGTTCAGTAATTATACAAGGAGAAGCTCACTCTCTTTCATAGAGAGGAGAGTGTTGTTCATAAGATGCTAAAGGAAAGCACCGAAAGCAGAAACAATAAAATAAACATTTGCTTTGCTTTACTTTACTTTACGTGTATATAAATATGCTAATGTATGACAGCTATATATTACACTAACATCCCCCTGCAAACTCAAGGAGGGTAAGCATCAACCAGCTTGAGTTTGGAAACGAGATCACTGAAGCGACCAGGAGGATGAGCTTTGGTGAATAGATCAGCAGGTTGATCAACAGAAGCAATAGCGCGAAGTAGAACAGTGTTGCGGGTAACATGCTGGCGAATGAAGTGACAATCAATCTCAATATGCTTTGTGCGATCATGAAAAACATTATTGTGAGCAATCTGAATAGCACTCTGATTGTCACAATAGAGAGAGGTAGCGCCAAAAGAAGAAACACCCATATCAACAAGGAGCCAACGAAGCTAGAGAAGTTCCTGAGTAGTATCAGCAAGAGCTCGGTATTCAGCTTCTGTACTAGAACGGGCAGTGAGGGATTGTTTCTTACTGCGCCAAGTAAGAAGAGAATCCCCTAAGAAGAAACAGAAACCCATTGTGGAGCGTCGATCCGTAGGATCCCCAGCCCAATCAGCATTAGAAAAGCACATAGTTCAAGAGATGAGGAAGCAGAGTAGTAAAGGCCATGGAATAAAGTGCCTTTAAGGTAGCGAAGGATGCGGAGTAGAATAATATAATGCGGAGTGCGAGGAGCCGACATGTACTGACTAACAATGTGAACAACAAAGGCAATGTCAGGACGAGTCACAATGAGATAGACAAGACTACCGACGAGCTGGTGATAAAGAGTAGCATCTGAGAGGAGATACCCATCGAGAGGAATGAGAAAAATCTGAGAATCAACTAGAGTAGAGGTAGTTTTGCAATCAGTAAGACCAACATGGGCCAGAAGATCGGATGCATATTTAGCCTGGGACAAATAGGAACCAATAGAATCATGGGAGACTTCAAGGCCTAAGAAGTAGTTAAGAGTACCAAGGTCCATCATCTCAAACTAATGGTGGAGAAAACGTTTAAGGTGAAGAATACCAGCTGCATCATTACTAGTGATAATCATATCATCCACATAAAGAAGGAGAAGAGTGATACCATGAGGAGTAGTCCGTATAACAGAGTCATAGAAGGTGAACCCGAAGTCATGAATGGTAGAACTGCACTTAGCAAACCAAGCACGGGGTGCTTGCTTGAGACCATAGAGGGCACGCTGTAGTTTGCAAACCTTATGAGTTGGATAAGTAGACCCAGGTGGAGGTTGCATGTAGACCCAGGTGGAGGTTGCATGTAGACCTCCTCAAAAAGATTACCATTAAGGAAGGCATTCTTGACATCCATCTTAAAGAGCTCCCAGTGGCAAGCAACAATAGCAGCAGCAAGCAAACTACGAACAGAGGTAAGTCAAGCAACATGGAAGAAGGTCTCCTCATAATCAATGCCATATTCCTAGTTGAAACCCTTGGCAATAAGACGAGCTTTGTAGCGCTCAATAGAGCCATCAGAATGAGTCTTGATTTTGTAGACCCATTTACAGCCAATTGCAGTCTTGCCAGGAGGAAGATCAACAACATCTCAAGTGTGAGTTTTGTCCAAAGCCTAAAGTTCATTAGTCATAACTTGCTACCAAAGAGGATTAGTACGAGCCTCACGATAGGAGGTAGGTTCATAAGTAGAAAAAGCAGCAGACCCAACAATATAATCACGAAGATAAATAGGTGGTTAAGTTACCCAGTGCGGCCGACCCATTGGATGATTGGTAGGGGGAAGAGCTGGTGAAGAATGAGCAGATGGACTAGAAAGTGCAATGAGAGGTGGACCATCAAGGAGAACAATCTGGCCAGGATCAAGGAGCAACAAGGGCGTCTCGATAAAGGAGGAACCTGTATCAAAGTTGGTAAAGAAGAGATCGAGGGAAGGATTAGTAAATATGATCAGAGTGGAGAATGCGGGTAAGTGAAAGGAGGAAAGAGAGGAAAACATTTTGTGCTCCTAGAAAACAACATGGCGGGAGATATGAAGATGCTTAGAGAGAGGATCACAACAGCGAAAGCCTTTATGTTCAATCCCATAACCAAGAAAGCAGCAAAGACGAGAACGAGATTCAAGCTTGGTGTGTTCATGAGATTGAAGCAAAACGAAGCAGGCAGAGCCAAAAACCCGAAGATTGGCGTATGGAGGGGGAGTGCCATGGAGACGTTCAAAGGAAGTTTGATTATGGATGATAGGGGAAGGAACACAATTAATAGTGTACACAGTAGTAAGGGCAGCTTCCCCCCAAAAGTTTTTAGGGTAAGAAGACAAGAGAAGGAGAATGCAAGTAGTGTCAAAAATATGCCTATGTTTCCGTTCAGCACGTCCATTTTGTTGAGATGTGCCAGCACAGGAACGATGAGGCTGAGTACCATGACTCTGAAGAAAGGAACGAAAATCGATATCCTGATATTCCATAGCATTGTCAGAGCTAAAAATTTTAATGGTTTTGGAAAATTGGGTGTGGACCATTTTGGCAAAGCTATAATAAAGATGTTTAAGTTCAAACCGAGTTTTCATGAGAAAAAGCCAAGTAAACCGTGAATAATCATCAATAAAAACAACAAAATAAGGAGATCCCCCCTAGTAGCAGATGGGCCCCAAATATCCGAATGTATGAGATCAAAAGGAGCACAAGAAACAAAAGTATTTTTATTGAATGATAAAGTAGGTTGTTTTGCAAGTTAACAGGGTATACAATCAAAAATATCTTGAAGTACATGACCTAATGGACCACTAAAAACTAAAGATTTTAAGCGACTAATAGAAAGATGTCCTAAGCGACAATGCCAAAGATGAAAAGGAGATAAAGAGGAAGCAGATGCAGGACCAGCAATCTGTGGGGAGTCCAGAACATGAAGGTAAATGAGTTCATAGAGACGTCCATGCTTACGGCCGATCCCAATAGTCAGTCCCATCTGAGGGTCCTGAACCAAACAACCATTAGCAGAAAATGTGACGTTTAGACCAAGCTCACATAATTGACTAATAGAGATAAGGTTTAAGGTTAGAGCAGGGATATGATAAACTTGAGGTAAAGATAACTGAGATGTGAAAACAATCCCAACATGACTGACAGACATGAGAGAACCATCAACAGTATGAATGAAAGGAAGATGAGTAGAGGGAGAGATAGAAGAAAATATAGTAGAACTGGAAGTCATATGATTACAACAGGCGGAGTCAAAATACCAAGAGGAGTTACCTGGAGTCACAGACAAAGCAGTAGGAGGAGGTGTACCAGAGGTGGAGAGAAGCTGTTTAAACATGGCCTCAACATCAGTTTGAGAAAAAATAGGTGCAGACGGAGCAGGAGACTCAGAGAAATCCTTAGACGCAGCAGCAGCAGTGCGATTAAACTGACAATGAGAGCTCCCCCGAGAAGAACCACCACGAGAGGAGTGGCTAGTGGAAGATGACCGGGATGGATTGCCCAGCGTCATTCGGGCTGCCCAGCGTCCCGCACGTGTGGCACGTGCCCCCGCACGTGTGAAGCCTCCTTCCCGCACGTGCAGCCTTCATCCTTGCACGTGCGGCCATCTCCTCCCGCACCTTACTCCGTACCTACATATATTGCAATGTGTTGCCCTAAACATCCCTTGAATTCCGCACATGCGGCCCCCCTCTCGCACATGCAACGGAAGGCCCCACACGTGCGGCCCTGGTTCTCCAGCCCAAAAATTTTTCTTCACTCAACTTTAGGCACTTCGGACCTAGTCTCACACTCTCCGGAACAAGTGAAAATCAACACTGAATAAACAAGAACAATAATTTATTTGAGAGAAACCTCCGAACACCACAAACCCAAACGAATAACAAGGCTTCAAGTCAACCCAACACCCCATAGAACAAACCCAAAGTTTAAATGAAGGAAAGTGAAACGAGTAAAGTACCCGGTCATCACAACCTCCCCACCATAGGAAATTTCGTCCTCGAAATTTGAATAAACTCCCCAAACCAGAAAAGACAACAAGTAATCAAAACTATGCAAAAGTTGTTTCAAATCATAATATCCATTTTTCATCAAGATTTGCCATTCTCGTCATGGCCTCCAACTGCCTAGCCCCAAGGTAACATCAACGGTTTACGATATCATATAAGTACGAAATAGTTCAATCAACAATAATGACCACACATATCCATTTTATATTCAAAACACAACACTTATAACAACACATGATAATAATCTTGGTACATTTCCTTCAACACTAGAGGATATTACAAATTACAAGAACTCAAGCACTCATAAACAAATTTGGATACTTGGAGCGGACTTCCACTTCCGTTCCCACGTTGCCTCCTCAACCCCATGGTACCTCCACAACACCTTCACTAACAGTATAGTTTTACCCCGTAACACTTGCTCTCAGGTATCTAATATTTGAACCGGTCTCTCTTCATAAGAGGCGTCCTCATCTACCTCCAAGTCAACCCAATCTAGCACATGAGAAGGGTCGGGTTTGTACTTCCTAAGCATGGACACATGAAACACACTGTGAACCCCCGAAAGTTGTGGTGGTAAGGCTAACTAGTATGCCACTTCCCCAATTCTCTCAAATATCTCGCAAGGCCCAATAAACCTTGGAGACGACTTTTCACCCTTACCGAACCTCATCAAACCGTGTCTAGGTGAGATCTTAAGGAAAACATGGTCACCCACTTCGAAAGATAAAGGTCGCCTTCTCTTATCGGCATAACTTTTCTGTCAGCTTTGGGCTGTAGCTAACCTTTTTCGAATGAGAGCAACTTTCTCGGTTGCCTCTCTAACAATTTCAGGACCCAACAACGGTGCATCCCCCACCTCGGCCCAACAAACTGGTGATCCACAAGGTCAGCCATACAAGCCCTCAAACGGTGCCATCCCGATACTAGCTTGATAACTATTGTTGTAGGCAAACTTAATCAATGGTAAATGCCTCTCCCACGACCCCTTGAAATCTAGGACACAAGCTCTAAGCATGTCATCCAAAATATGAATGCCGGCAGCAATGCCAATGTTGGTTGGAAACAACTCCATCTTCCCCAATTAGGATACTAGACCAGCAACCCTATCCCCTCTACTTTCAAATTGTATTGTACTAAAATTCTAGGCTCCAAAAAATGTGGGATCACACATACCAAACATGAACAAACCAATCCCACGAAACAAGCGAGGGTATTTTAGGCACGAAACAACCATTATCGTTTGAATCAGGACCTACCGATAACAAATCACGCACAAACGAGACTTCGGAAGCAAACAATTATTGTGTGGGACCAAATGGATCATAAGTTCTTATGGTGGGACTTAGTGATAAATTTCCCTACTGTGAATCCTCTTAATTGTATTTATTCAAGACATACTTTTTGTGCACAGAAAATTTTATTTTTTTATAACATTTTTGGGTTACCTATTTAAAAACATTCTTAATTTAGCATCACATTTAAAATTTTCATTGATTTGTAAACATGTAATTTACCATTTTCTATTACAATCACATATAATGGTATATCTTACCCTCCTTCTGATACAAATAATCATATATTTGTGATTGGGAGAAGAATAATGATACTTGGTACTCTATTGCTATACAAAACTTTTTCCTGGCACATGTAAATTTTTTTTTTTTTTTTAAATTTGTGTATAGGACAAAAGGTTTATGTAAGTCGAAAAAAAAGAACTCAAATAAAGTAGTGAATGCTCATATATTTGAAATAACTTATAATATTGATCATTTCTAATTAAATGGGGATCTTGTAACAACCCTCACCACTGTTTACCGATAAACTGTTGATTATCGCCAAACCGAGACTGATTATGATTGATAACTGAAGTAATCGAAATACTGAACTGACTGACTGAAAACTGGAACTGAATTGACTGAGCATATATGTTAATTTGCATTCTATCTGTTTGACTATTTGATTATCTGTTCATGTTGTTATGTTTAAACTGTTAATTGAAGGCCTTATCGGCGGCCGAACCGGAAATCGATTAGTGTTTCATGATCAGTAGAATTTATGTGATTTAAGGGTGTATTTATCTGAAAATTGATTTTGTATGATTAAACTAGATTAAATAATGTAAAACACATAAGTTGCCTTATCTACCAAATTGCCATTGTGAGTGGGCTTTTGTTTATTGAAATATTTGAGCATTTATACACTTAGGCAACATTTTACTCAGCTCATTTCTTGTTCATAGCTGAATTAGAGAGAGAGATAGGAGAGAGAGCTTGAGTTCTTGAGATTTGGCTTGAAGGTTGAGAGAATTGAAGGGATTCTTGCATTTTTGGACATCTACACTTGAATTCAAGACTTAAGGTAGACCATTGACCTCCTTCATTGTGTGTTTGAGGTTAATCTTGCATGATTCAAGTTAAATTGTAGAGTTAAGGCATGAATTAGTTCAACAAGTGTTGATATAAAGCTTAATTGTTGCATGCATGTCTATATTGAAGAGTTTTGGGTTGATTTCATGGCAAATGTTGCATGCATGTTCATGTTGAGGTTTGGGACCATGATTTCATCTTGTTTTTCAAAGATTTGAGCTCATTTGAGCTAGCTTTGAAGCTTGGAAATTGTTTAAAGTTCATGCATGTCATGTTATAACATGTTCATAAAGTTGGTTTGAAATTTGGATTTAATTGACTCACTTTTGGGCTTCAAATTCACAAATTGAGCTTTGAAACTTGTTGTATATTGAGTTTGGATGTGTTTTCCAGAATTTGGGCCAAGAGGTCGAGTTTAGAGCTGTAGAATGCTTGGTTTGAGCTTGGGAGGTAAATCTAGAAATTCCATATTTGGCTTCTTCGCTCGAGCGAAGGATTCTATGCTCGAGCGACCATCGTTTACTCAGAGCTACGCTCGAGCGACGGAATGGTGGCTCGAGCGTAAATTTCAAGCTCTCAGAATCTTGGTGCGCGCAGGCGTACGCTCGAGCGAAGGGACCTACGCTCAAGCGAAGAGCTGTGTCTCACGCTCGAGCGAGCATCGAGCGTAAATTTTGAGCATCCAGCATTTTTATCAGAAGCACAGTCCGCTCGAGCGACGGAATTCACGCTCGAGCGGAGATCCTTTGTCTGCATGTCCGCTCGAGCGAAGGAATCCTCGCTCGAGCGAGACCCTTGTTTTCAGCAAATTTTGTAAAATGTTTTCTAAGTGCATCTTTGGATCCTCATCCCATCCTAGGCATTTTTAGGCCTAGTTTAAGGCATCTTAAGGAGGATATGGATGTAGAACACACCAAGGCAAATTTAGGGATTTAGTTATTATCTTTCCCAACTGTGAAACTTAGTGTATGTTCAATCTGTTAACTATATAGGGTTGGCATTCCGAGGAGACGCTCTAGCTCACTGTAGCCCAGAACTCTGTGAGTAACAATTGTGTAAGGATATGTTCAAAATGATTATCTTCAATCTTGAATCGAATCATTTCTTGAATCGATATTCTTTACTGAATGAATGTATGTCCTATATTCTCGAATCTGCATCAGGCATCCTTAGCATCTATCGACATCTTTATCTATGAGATCTCTGTCGGTTCCTCGTGGGACCACTATCACATCGATTGATGGCCATCATTATCGTTTCGGTCTTTAAGACCTCATCGCATCTTTGTTATGCTAATGGATGTACCACATATGGTGATTGATGAAAGATCGAAATCTTGATTTAATGAATCGCTTTTCATTCTCAAAGACATTCATTCTAAACCTCTTTATGCATTATGTTATTCACTGAGCTTTAGCTCACTGCTCATATATATATGTAGGTGTACAGGTACCGGACCAAGGCTAGGAGCGTGGGGGTAAACTCAGCTTTGTCAAGCCAACCATCAGCCTCATCGCGAGGCTCCGAGCCCGCCAAGCTATGGCTTAGGGGTGTTTTATTTCCCATCTGCCTCTGCACTGCTTTTGTAATATCAGTATAGACTGCATCGCATCAATAGGGATTAGGTCCCTGTCTACTGAATGATTGTACATATATGTATATACTATTTCTGTACCGAATGCCTACATGTATAAAAAAATCTTTTTGCATACAGACTGTCACAGCTCATTGGACATTGTTTATTTACTGTATTGGCTTCCGCCATGCCCTCAGACTCTGTTATCTTGTCTTCTTTCATAGCGGCCTTGGTAATCTCGGATTCTTGGCGATTCTGATGCTAAACCCATAGGGGCGGGTTTGGGTCGTGACAGATCTTACAACAATCATTATTAGGAAATTAAAATAATATTTGAAAATTATTTTTTCAAACATGATAAACAACTAATGCCAAATATTGAATAGTGCTAAATTGAATTTCACCAATAATAACATTGTCTTTAGTTATAAAAATTATTATTATTATTTTTGTAAGGATCCATATATAAATTTTCTAACCAATTGTATACAACTTATATTTTGATTTGAACATTGCAAATTTACAAATCATCACCTTGATGGTTTACCGGAAGACAACTAAAGATCTATTAGTTTAAGTTAAAAGAAAAAAATGATAGAAAACTTTGCGGAACATAAACTAAAAACCATTAAGGATTCAATTCTATACATGAAAACTATATAAATTTCTACTATACAAAATAAGTGAATACATACCTTGATTCATAATAGTATGAAATCCTCTTGTAAGAAAGAGAAACCTTGAATGGAAGACTTTGATCTTCAAATTCTTTACTTGTCTAAGATCTTCAAACCACTTCTCTCTCTCTAAGCGATGGGAGCCTTTTTGTGGTGACAACTTGAGTTTTGTGATGGAGAGTGTGGTTTGGGACCTTACACTATTTATACTAGTATTATTCCCATCAAAAAATCCATTCATTCAATGAACTTCATTAAATAGATTAATGTATATTATACATTCATGATACATAATACATCTTCTATATTAATGAATTCATTAGATAGGTTAATGTATCTTACATATTCATAATAGATACATAACGCATCTCTAAGATTCATTCATAATGAATCTATCACATTCAATGCATTGATACTATCTCCATTAGTCTTCTATACATTATGTATATATAGGTGCATTCATCAATGATTAGTCACCATTTAATTGATGTATATGTATCTTATTTAATGAGATGAATCTGGTATAATCATGCATAAGCCACATTAAGTCATATTTAGGAAAAATTCTTACAAAAAAAAAACATATGAATTCATTAGATATATAGAAGAGATATAAATTCAAGTAATCATATATTTAAAATAATTTATAACATTGTCAATTTCTAATTAAAGGATGATGTTGCAACCAATCAAAATTTAAAATAATTTTGCTATTAACTAATCAAAATAATATTTAAAAATCATTTTTCATATGTATATGGGAATCATATGTTAGCCATTTTTCACTTCATATACTTATATAAAATATAATGCCTAATATTAGATAGTGATTTCACCAATAATAATAAGTCTTCAATTATTACCAAAAAAAAAAAATGATTTTGCGTCTATATTATTTATCATTTTTTTTTCCTATAATGTTTGGAAGATTTAGAAAGGGATTTGGAAAAGGAAAAGGAAAAGGTACGTGAAGCTATGTGAAATGTAGGTATATTTTATTCACATGTCATATACCTATTCCCTTTCTATTTCTAAATCCCTTCTCAAATCTTTCAACCAAACACAGCGTAAAAATTTTTAAACTAATTTTATGTATACAATATACATTTTGATTTCAACATTGAAATTTACAATTGGCCACTCTAATAGTTTAATTAGAAGAGAACTAAAGAACTACTAAGTGGGAAATAAAATAAAATAAAATAAATTGTGTGTATCTATGAGTTCACTCTTTATTGTATTTATTTAAATTTTTTTTCAAAAAAGCAAAAAGATATGCACAAATAATTATATAAAATATAAATCTACTACTATTATAAATAAATTATAAAAGTGTGAAGAGTCTGTCATATTTTTTATTTTTTTTAAATTTCAATTTTATCCTTTTAAATCTATTATATTTTCTAAAAGTCATGAAAAGTTCTATATAAACTATCTTTTTATCTTAGAGTTGAACACTCAAAAATGATATACTTGCTTTCAAGAGTTCTATATAAATATAAATAAATCATCTCACTTCTTATCCAAAAAAAAAAAAAAAAAGGTCGTCTCTCTATTTTTTACATTGATAATAATTGAAGAACAAAAAAATAATTACTTTTTTTTATTTCCTGTGTCGGCTTTTATACTGATATACATAATATTTACAATTATTCATCACGAATCAAATCACTGTGAATAATTTTGTTTGAATCTGAAAGTTATTTGCATTCGTTTAAATCTAAATAAAGGAAAGCACATGCGTTTTTAAATAGAGATTTGTGTTACATATCAAAAATTCACAGATTAACTTCATACACTTTCTTTTTGTTTAAACTAGATTTTATATGGTACTTTAATAACTAAAGTATGATATCAAAATTATAAACAATAACCACTTTTGTTGGTTTTATTTTCTAAATTTGTTTTTTAGTGTTTGGTTTTTTCTTATTTTCTCAGTTTTGGTGATTAAAGATACTGAAACTTCTTTATATTTTATATTTAAATTATACTTTTACATGAAAAATCTAATATCTAATAATCTAAATAGAATTAAAAAGTAAAATATTGGTAAAAAAAATATAAATTCAAACATGTAATAATTTTTTATTATTATATTTTTTTGTTATTATTTAATATTAATAATTTTTTTCAAAAAGAATACACAACAAATTATTTTCTAAGTGTATTTAGATTAAGTGAATCTAAATCTAACAATAAAATTAAAAAATAAATAAGGTATTAAATTAAGTAAATCTAAAAAGAAAATAAAAGAGTTATTAAAAAAAATTGTCAACGACAAAAAAACATGAAAACTAAAAAATTCAAAACAAAAGTTTGAAAAAACAAACCAAATCAAATATTATAAACTTCTCTTTTTTAAAATATTTTTTCACTAATCTCTAATTTTACACAAATTATTCACAAATTCTTTCAATTTTTACGTGAATTTAATAATCTAATTAAAAAATGGTGCATACACATAAAAATGTAACACTAAATATCTACATTATAACCAACTATTTAATTATGAATATTTAACTTCTTATTATTACCTATATTATATTGTTGCAAAAGATTTCACATATTACTTTTGTGATATTTTATATGTCAATGTCTACCTATATATATATATATAAATATAAATTTATATGTTACTGTATTCGTACATTGTCAATTTGTAATAATATATTACCTTCAAATACTTTAATTTTCTAACACGTATCGCTTTAATAATATAGTATATTTGCTAGGAAAAAATTACGAAATTGTTCATTGTTCTCCTATGAACTTATGTTCAATGCATATATACATATATATATATATATATATATACATATACTTGTCATACAAATAAGTGTTCACAATAAACACTTTTAATAACAAGTCAAAACTTTACAAAATACCTACATCACGACAATAATTGTACATTATATATATATATATATATATATTTTTCACTACAATTGTATATCAATTGTATACTAATGGCCAAGTTATATTTTTCATCAGGCAAGATATTTGCAGCACAGGAAACGAGACTCAACAACTCTTGATGTATAAAAATATATTACATATTGATATTAATGCATTTTTACACCAATAGTATGCAACTAATATGCAATTGTAGATCCAATGAATTTGTATTATGAGATAAACTATTAAATAAAATTGTGCAATTGTGCAATTAATTTCATACTTTCAAATGTATTACAGGTACGGATTATGAAAAGTTGAAGTGAGAAGTAAATAGAAAAAGATTTGTGTAATATTATTTATTTAAAGAATCTGTTTATTGTTTAATATAAAATTGTGATCTCAACAATCTAGCTATAAATTAATATTTATGTTTATAAAATTTCTCATTTATCATTTAAATTATTCAGCCAAGTATGTATTAATTTCTTGCTTAGTTGTATTTTAGATACCGATCAATTTACTCATACAAGTATCCATGCTTTGCATACATATCACATACCAATTTAAGAGACATGCATAATTACAATATTAACAATCGATGAAAAATTACATGCCACAGGCAATGCGCGTGCCCAACCATTAGGGGATTTTGGTCAAAACTCTCTCATAATAAAACTTTCATGCATTAAGGACAAACCCAAAAAGTTTTCCTTCAAAACTCCAACACATACCACTATTAACAAAATATTAAATTTTAAAATAATATAACTTTCGATTTAGATGTTGATTTTTAATAAAATTAATATTTTTAGAATCCTCTCATCAAGATCTATCAAATAAAATCTATATTGACTATGAAATTCTTAATAAATAAATAAAAGGCTTAATTAAAAAAAAAAAAAAATTCCAGGGTTTCACGTGTTTTTCAATTTAAATCCTACAATTTCAATTTCGACAAACTAAACCCTAGAGTTGCACCCGTTTTTTAATGTGAACACTTTGTCCATCTCCGTCTCAATTCACTTCTTCCTTTCAGATTCAAACCCACATGTTCAAACTCTTATATTTGTAACGCCCGACTTTTATTACTCGAATAATGTTACATTTTTCCTTTAAATCAGTTCATTTCAATAATGATAAACATCAAAGGTATTTAGGAAGGAATAAATTACAACGTCCTCTCTCGTGTACATGTAATGAAATACAATACACGCCCATAGGCATTATGTCATCAATTACAAAATAACGAAATATATAAAAGGGATTAACCCTTTTTACAACACATTGGTATTCTGCCTGCATTCAAAAAGCCCATGGACAACAATTAATAGATTTCAAGTCTCAAGCAACTCTTCACTTCATACTTGAAAAATGATTAACAACAACATGGGATGAATATAAAGGTCCAATAGGAATCCTAATAATCCTAAACAATAGCAACATATAGATAGCTATGATCATTAATACTCCACGTATATATATATATATATGAAATGTGACATTTCATACTTCAAAATATATTTACATGTAGCACTTGTGTCATTTATACTATTGTAGAGTGTATTTAATTCCTTTAGTTCATTTTAGAAGTCTTTAGAGTTGTTGTATCTTAGTTTTAGAGGAGTGCAATTCGATTTAGACTTGTTGGAATTGTTCATTTGTGCTTGTTTACGTTGAAAAGTTCTTTGGAAACTTGGGGAAAAAAATTTAGTGTTGACACTAGTCTTCCTGGGGGTTGACACCACCTTACTGCCTTACTCTTAGTGTCTCTGCTGGTTTATAGGGTCGATACCACGGGTCCCAGGGTCGACCCTTGTCTACTGCTATGTTCTGGGTGTTGCCATTGAAATATAGGGTCGACACCACTCGTTCCTAGGATCGACCCTTGTCTGCTGCACACATTAGTGTCTCAGCACTTTCTTCTTGAGGGTCGACCCCTGTGAGTTATTTTCAGATTTTTGGGTTCGACCTTGGGCCTTACTTTTTAGGGGTTTGACTTATTCTTTTATTTGACTTTAGAGCTATTATTTTACCACTATAAATAGACCCCAAACACACTTTTCTCATTTTTTTTATTCTCTCTCTCTCTCTCTCTCTCTCTTAGAAACTCAACTTTTCTTACATAGATCTCCACATCTACTTGGTTAGAGACATCTTTTCAATTGGTCCTTTGAGAAAGATTGTAGATCTCATCAAGGACTTTCTTTTGATACAAGAGTTTCGTGGTTTCATCAACTTTGAGTTTTTTAGAGTTCTCCTCTTCGCTTCAAGAGGTAGGGTCAATTTCCTAAACTCAATATGAGTTCGGTAGCATATATTTGTGGCATATTTTATTATTTATATTTGGTAGTCATTTGGTTGATTTTGAAATGTTATTTTGGGCTTGAGGGTTTTGTGAAATTTGGGGGATTGTTTGGCTATGATTTTGCTTACTTTCGATAATCAAAATGCATATGCATTTCTAAAAGTGAAAAAGGCCCAATTTGTAGAAAAATCCTAAATGATATTGTTTAGGAGTTGGATTGATTTTGGTAAATGGTTTGGTTGAAAAGAGATGGAAAGGAAATGATTGTGGGATTTTGAAAATGAGTATTGTTACTCTTTTGGAAAATATATCTATGTTGTTATCTTTTAATTATTGCGTTAGAGATAATTGTTTTGGCTATCGGTGCAGGATAACATTGCCGTGTGTTAGAAATTGCGTGTGGATTAGGCAATTTGAAATCATTCATAACATGGAGCATGTAATGGATTTTTGGAATTTGAAACCGTATGTTTCGAAAGAGGTTTTGGAAATTCTTGTATTATGTTTTGGAACATTTGCATTGTTTTGGAAAACAATATTTTGAACCACATATATTGTGCTATTAGAAAAAGGTAAATAAAGTGGTAAAGCTATGAAGGGGTGTTAAAGCAAAATTAAGTTGACCTGTGTGTCCATGGTGAAAGACCTAAACCCACGCGGTAGGTGTCGAGCCTTTCGATTGCCACCTGTAAAAATGACTTTGTGACTTGTATAGTTACTTGTATGAACACTAGCCCTGAAGATTTACCCATTTTATTTATTATCGTTTTGGCTTGAAAAGATGTTTTGAAAAAAGGTTTTAGGAATGTATTTGCTATTGTTTAACGATGTATTCGCATTTGATTTAGTAATTTATTTGTTAGTTGGTATTGAGATACCTGGATCGGTTTTTAGAAAGTGATTTTATATCAAACAGATAATTTGAACTCGGAAAAACATTTTGATTAAACGTAAGGTTTTGATAATTGGAAAGAAAGGATTTTTTTTTGAGAAATCAAATTAATTTGAAAATGCATTTGGGCATATTGTATATATATATATTGTATCATGATTATTTATGCTTTAGTTTTTGAAATATTCTCTACGGGGCTTTATGCTCGCCCTACGTGGCTGAAAATGTTTTTCAGGTGTACATGTGTGGATGTAGACTGTGATGTGAAGTTGTGTTCAGAACTATATCGGGTGGTTCAATTATTTGTAGGCCATGGGCCATTTATGTTATTTATTGGTCGTGTGCTATTCTTGCAAGCGTTACACCCTTGTGTATGATGTATATATCGATTCTGGTTTGGACCCGACCCATTTGATGTTTTGGATCCTAGTTTCACTGTCTTATATAGTTGTTCATGTCTTGTTTTCCCTTATCACTCTTTGAGTTTGGCTTTTAAGACGTGTTGGTTACATTTGGAATAAGCTAATAGCTTGTTTTTCAAACTGTTGTTGCCCAGAATTTTGCCCCTTCGCTTGAGTGGCATTTCTTGTGCTCGAGCGGTCTTCGTGAACTATCAGCACTTCTGTAGGTCTGCAAAACTACTGGGAGGTGGTATTCTTAGCTCGAGCGAAACTTCTTACACTCGAGTGGTGTTCGCTCAAGCAAGGCTTCTTGTGCTCGAGCAGTGGTTCTTTGTCTGTAAAACTACTAGGAGTTTGTATTTTATGCACGAGCGATCACATGTTTTGTGTCTGGACGCTCGAGCGACACTTCTTACGCTTGAGCAGTCTGCGCGTATATCAATCCGTAAAAGTCATTTTTTACATCACTTTTTTTTATCTCTTTCTCTCTCTAAACATTTCAAAATCCTAAGTTGAGACTCTTTCTCTCTCTAAAACTCACCTTCTCTCTACAAATCTACGTAGATCCGTCGATCTTTTCACCCATGTCCCTTTGTTAAAAAGGTAGAGCTTTGCGAGGGTTTCATTCTAATCGGAGCAAAGTTGATTTTTGGAATCTTTAAGTTTTCTACACTCTCTCTCGTCTTCTAAGTTTGAGGTAGGGATATCTCTACACTCTTTATGAGTTTTAACTTAGTTATTTGTTATTTCTAAACAATATTGCGATTTTGGAAATTTTGGAACAAACCTAGGGTTTGGGTAAAGAAAATCAAAAGAGGGGTTTTTCAAATGGATCCTTGAAAATGATTGTGATGTTGAAAATAATGTTGAGTTAGGAAGAAATTATTGATTTTGATACTTGGGATTGATTTTGGACAAAAAAAAAAAGAAAAGAGATTTTACCCTAAATGCCTCAAATGTTGATTTTGTATAAACTATGAGATTGATATTGAAATCGTGAAATAGGATTGATGTTGACGAGAATGATGGAGTTAGATATGTATTATCACTCACCTCTTTAAAATTTGAAGAGTTTATCTTTATTGATAATTGTTTATCTATTTAGAAATATCTGTTTTTGGCTATCCGTGGAGGATAGCTATGATTGTTGTAGAAATTGCATGAGAATTAGGAAAATTGAAACTATTTTCTCATTCATTTACATTGAGCATTATCTCACATTTATATATTGGAAATGATTATAGAATTTGAGAAAAAGATGGTGAATCTGGGAAACATATATTGTCTCGTTGAAATAAGTTGGCCTGAGTGTCCATGGTAAAAGTCCTAAAAACCGCGCGTATACATGGATGCCGATCCCGTTGACGAAATATTCGTGAAATGTCAATAGTGATGCTTGTATAGCCTACATTTACATGGGTGCCGGTTCACGATTTTCCGTGAACGAAATTTCCGTGAAAGGTTGTATTTCCTTGAGATTCCCAGAGTGTGATTTACTGCCCTCTTTTCTATTGTTAAGGAAATGAATTATGATATTCATATGGCATTGCATGGTTTTGGAAAGAGATATAAAAATGTTTTAGCACGAGCATTGCATATGCATTCACCTTATAGCTTTGTTAAGATTCATCTACTATGTTAGATTATTTTTACTCGGTTTTGGCTCACCCTACATGGGAAAAACATTTCAGGTGCTGATGATATGCCTCTGTCACGACAATAGCTTGGGAGAACTTAGAGCCATAGCTTCTTTTGTGCATTTACTGCATTTATTTTGTACAAGCCAAGGGCTTTAACTGTATTAGACTTAAGTCCATTTTTGTTGTCACCAAGCACTACCTTGGAAAGTTATAAGCCTTTACGACATTCATTTATCTGTTTCACCTTCATATCTCACCTCTTGTTGTAACATATGCTATAGATTCAAGATTAGACTTGTGAATTTATATCGGTATATGTCACCATCTGCACAAGTAATTGGGATACATGAAAGATAATTATTTCATCATGTGTTGTTATATAATTAATATTGTGGATGGTTTATAGCAATTATTTTGGGGCGTTACAATGTAAGTCTCAAGGTGTTCAATTTAATTTATAACATCTGTGTATGTTTTCAGTTACAGAACATTCATTCAACTTAGATATTGTATCTAGGAATGTATAAAATCGGATAAACATATGTATTTTGTGACTATATTATATTCATTTGCAAGAGAGTTATTATCCATTATTCATCATTAGGTGATTTATTCACGTAAGCCGGATCGTATAAATCTGGGGCGTGACATTACATAAATACAATTTTTCAAAAGATCCTTTTTAACATAACAAGAAACAAAGACCAGTTTTTACCTTTCAAAACTTTTCAATTGCATTTAAAGAAATCTCAACCATTCATCACATTACCACGATCTCCTAAGATCGATCTAAATAGTATACTCATCCTACTTTCTAACTCATTATGGCTACAAGGACAATTACTATATATTATGGCCCTAAGCACAAGTGTAAAATGAACGTTCACAAATACGTGTATATATAAAAAACAATAGACGCATCAAAACACATTACTATATTTTGCCGGTCATAAGTATGGAAAGTCAATAATGCATCCTTTCTCATCACAACATAAGTATGAAGATACACTACGCGTAATTATCACAAAACAGACTCTGGCTTCGTTAAGCCATAACCACCACAACCCACTTTATCGAGCGCAAGCTGGAGGGGAGGGGAACCCATTTCAAAGCGCCAAACTTTACCGATCATCAAGATGGAGGGGTGATGAACCAGTTCACACTTACCAAGCGCGAATCGAAGGGGAGATGAACCCATGTCAAAGCGCTAAACTTTACAGGGCGCAAATCAGGAGAGGAGAGAGACCCATATCAATGCGCACTTTCATTCAACTCAACAATTGGCAAATTATTCCAAGTTTCACAAATTATTCAACAACGTCAATACCATCCTCTACTGATGGCCAAGGACATAGTCTCATAAACAATAGGTACTAAGTCCATGTATTCAATTTCATCCTCTTGATTTAGATTTTATCAACATTTATATGTTACATAACTTTCATCTTTCAACTCCAATTAATTCAACTTCCAATTCACGTCATTTTCAAAACTCATAATTAAAGTCTCTTCCATCACTACCATTCCATTTTTATGATTCAATTCAAAATATTTAAATTTGGTTCAACAAGTAGTAATTCATCATGAACATAGTTATTCACTTGTTTTAAAGTAAAAAAACGTCAGTTTCTCTTACTTCTCATTTCACAAAAGTATATAAATGCTTTATTGATTACCAAAATTTATTTTCCCTTCTCTCCAAATTCCCAATACCCACAATAAATCGTCATATCTTTCTCATTAATTTTCAAATCTCAACTAGTAATTTATTTTCATAATTCAACACATATGTAACACAAGTTAATCTAATCGTTTTTGTATAGGGAACTAGTATCAAATTCTCGCCTGATCTTTGTAGATCGAAGAAAATGCGAAATTTAGTGAGAGTTTAGAGAGAAGGGAGAGAAAAGAGAAGTTAGAGAGAGAGAGAGAGAGAGAGAGAGAGAGTGAGAGAGAGTGATGAGAAATGGTCAAAAAGATATAGAGAGATCTAATTTGAGTGAAAAGAGCATAGAAATCGATGTCTAGATGCTCAAAATTTGCTTGTGTGAATCAACTCAGGGAAAAATGGCTTTCTCGCAAAATCTGCTCGTGCAGAATTCACATTTCCTTTTACGCGAATTTGACTAGACAGCTTTTGCTGGTGACTTCAAACAAGTGTATCTCCCTTGTTCGAAAACAGAATATGGTCAATTTTGTGTTTAAATTGAAGTCCCGAAAATAAGATTTCCAATGGTTCTAGGCACATATCAAGATTCAAAATGTGAAGAAAGAAAAGGTGAAAAGTGTGAACACTACTCAAAACAAATATTTGAATCTGGCATTTTTGGTCTAATCTTACCCAACCAACAAGTTAACTCATCAATTGAGGCTCTAAACAATGAGGAGGAGGTCCCAATTATAATAACTAAAAGATCAAATACAACCCATAACTTTTCAAAAGTCCAAAAAAAAAAAATGTAAGTATAGAGTAACGGTTACCACTTAATATAAACAAGTCGAGATTAAGACCAGGGACACTACAGTATCCCTTGTTGTAACTTTGTTTCGCCTTATTTTTGCAGCGTTGGATTCACCTCAAGGCCTAATTTTCATTTCACCCCTCATACGCCTTGTTCCACCTCTTTTTTGTGTGCTGTTGGAGCTCCAAAAGTTAGCCAAAAATAATTTTTTTCTCTTTTTATGCAAAATTTTCAAATTCAAACCCACATGTTCAAGTAAGAATGGCAATGGGCCAGGGCGAGGCCGGGGATTACACTCCTCATCCCCAATCCTTGAAGCTAAATAAATTCCCATTCCCACCTCTGATCCCTAGCGAGGACAGCACCACCTCTCCAACCCCGCCCCCTAACGAGGATCGGGTTTCCCCGATCCCGAAAAATCCTAATTTTTTTTTTTGAATTTTGCATATCTCATTTCATTTATTTATTTTTTTGAGGCAAATAAAAATAATATGTATAAATGCATCATGCAACAATATCCAAACATAAACATCCAAACAAATAAGCAGCATAATAGCATAAGGTAGTAGCAACAGCACAAAGGGTAATCTCATACACTGAACCTATACATGAGCAGCATAACAGCATAAGACTTGTAACACAAAATAGCATAA
Organism: Camellia lanceoleosa; assembly: GCA_025200525.1. Taxonomy (NCBI): domain Eukaryota; kingdom Viridiplantae; phylum Streptophyta; class Magnoliopsida; order Ericales; family Theaceae; genus Camellia; species Camellia lanceoleosa. The sequence goes on from CM045758.1 coordinate 109,247,340, forward strand.
GACCTGTAACAAAAGAATCAATAATCCATGCAACCTATATAGGACAATTAACAGCACAACCTGTGGCATAAGACCTGTAACTGAGCACAAAACAAAATATAGAAGAAATAACCACAAAAAAAAAAAAAAAAAAAACACTCAAACAATATAGAACTCTCATCGCTCAACCCACAAGCAATAAATCCCTCAAAATAATCCATGCAACATAATCTATCAAATGTCCAACCAAAAAAATAAAAAAATAGTACCATTAGTCTATTACAACATATAACATCAATATGGTAACAATAAAACAACATTGTTTCTCCAAAAATCTAATATAACCACAGCTGTCATCGTCTCCTTTAACTTGAATTTCTGTTAAATAACAAAAGGAAAAAAAAAAATCAATACTAATAATAAGATGTAAAAAATATTAACAATTAAAACAAAAAAAATGGATGGCAACTTACACAAAAGTGTTACACGAGTCATCCAAGTCGAACTCATCATCATCATTTATAATCGCATAGCCCATTGATTCTAATGTTGAATTTCCTAAAAAGTAAAGAATATAAATTAAGTATTGAAATTATTCCATGGTAATATAAAATTGAAATAATAATATGTAGATTTACTTGAATATCTTTCATCTCTGCAGCCCACAACCAACTTTGTGCACACATTAATGCTTCTAATGTGTTTGGATGAAGTTTACTACGATGTAGACTCACCAACCTTTCACTAGTATTAAATGCTGACTCAGAAGCACCAGTGGATACAGGAATAGCTAAAATATCCCTAGCTATATTGCCTGTAAGGTCGGATACTTTGGTCCATTGGCTTTCTACCAATTTAAAACATCAAAATCTGAAGTTCTTAGCAAAACATCATCTTTTAGATAATGGTCCAACTCTAAGCTTACATTTTTCATTTTTTTACTTCTCTTTTTACTAGTAAACAAATCATACTCTGAAAGGGTCTCTGTAACAATTTCTTGATGGATAGAAGAATCACCAACAACATCAGTCTCCATACCAACTCGGTGCTGATACTCTTGCAACAAATCATAACAAATTTGACGAACCCTATCAATTTCCTCTTCAGCTTTGTCTCCATCAAGTTTTTCAAAATAAAACTTCAATACACTCATCTTGTACCTAGGATCAAGTACAATAGCAACTCTAATAACACCATATATTACTAACTAATATTTATCAAAAATTTCCACCATTTTTGATGCCATTGTTCTAATCACTTCAATTTCACAAGAGAGCTATTGAGACAATGTCATCCTAATCTCACTTAAAGCTGGGAAACAAACATTGGCTGTGGGATACTTAGTACCAAAAAATGACTCTGTGATAGAAAAAAATATCTTAAAACTCACACTGATCTCTCTAGCAAACTCCCATTCTTCCTCACTTGGCATGGTCTTATATTGGGGCTCTATATTTTTTAACCAAGAAAAGACATCCTTATATAATAAGGCAGTTTAAAGCATCAAGTATGTTGAATTCTACCTAGTTGCACAATCAAGTCCTAATTTTTTAGTATATGGATTATGCAATTAATTGACTGTTTCTTCAAATTTTTCTTGTCTTTTAGGTGTTGCTGTCCAATAAACTACACTCTCCCGAATTTTCTCTACATTCACTCGTATGGCATCTAGTCCATCTTTGACAATCAAATTCAAAATATGGGCGCAACAACGCATATAAAACAAAGTACCACCCAATAAAAGCAATGTATTACTCAACTTATCCATCAACATAGTAATCATGGCATCATTTGTGGATCAATTATTAACAATAACAGTAGAGATTTTTCTATCAATATTCCAGTCCATCATACACTCAAGCAAAGTATCACAAAGAACTTCTTTTGTGTGTGGACATGGAATATAAATAAACCTAAAATACAATATTCATGAACAATTATTAATAACATACAAATTGAACTGAATAAGATAGAACTTCTAAATGATTTGCAAATTTACAAATATATATCTCAAAATGCAACTTTGCAATGTCCATGAATCATCAATAAAGTGTGATGTGACAGTCATGAATCCTTTCTTTTGATTACTAGCAGTCCACATATCAGTTGTGATTGCCACCCTACTTTTATTACTCTCCACCAAACTCAATGTCTTCACCCTCTCATAATCATAAATCTTTAAAATATCACTATTTATCGTATTTCATGAAGATACTTTAAACAATGGTTGGAGTGCTGCTGAATATCGTTTAAAACCAACATGTTCTACGATGGAGAGGGGATATTCATGCAATATTATGGCATCTGACAACTCTTTCCTAGCAAAATCTTGATAAAAAATATAAGAATTCATTTTTAGACTCTCTGTATTAAAGTTGTTAGTTAAAACTTTTTGCCTCACGTATATCACTTTTTTCCTAGTACAACTCTTGTAGTGATCATGCAAATGCCTAGTTCCATATTTTGAATCACCTCCAAGATGCTTATTACAATAATTACATATTGCCTTCCACACCACATTGACTTATTGTTTCTTAAAGTGTTACCACATAACACTAGTTTTCCTTTTAGTTCCTCCACAAGTATTAGACTCTTTTTCTAAGTCAATAATATTTTGATTAGAGAGGGGAGACGGTGAGTTGGTAGCTGGTGATGATTGTTGTGAGGCCTCGTTCTCAAATGGTACTTGAGAGTTAACTTCTGACATTTTTAACCTTTACAAAAATAATATGAAATGAATAAACAAAGGCAACCCATTATAATGTAAACACTAATCACATCCAAATATCGTAATGGAATACCTTAGAAAGTAGAGCAACAACAATTAGAAAATCAAAATTATCATAAGTATTGTATTTTATCTCTCTCTCTCTCTCTCTCTCTCCCTCCCTCCCTCTCTTTGTGTGTGTCTACACAAATACACATGTTTTCCATCTAAATTACCCACTGTTATGATGAGTATTTTATTCAATCAAAAGGCAGACTAAAATTCACATAGCAGATGCAAACTAAAATTCACATCTTGTATCTACAAACATGTATTTTAAATAATGAGATAGAAAATCAACCACAATTGAACACAAAATCACAGGCATACATGAATTAAAGCAGTAAAAAAAATAAAACAATTATCAGATAGTCTCCTGTTAAGTATAGTTCTTGATTTTTGTTTCTATTTCTATTTTTTATTTACTTTCTCTACTTCTTTTTTAAGATGAGTTTTTCATTCTATCATGATTATTGTTACTTTAATTTAAGTTGCTTTGTTTTCCACACAACATGAAAATTATGGAAATCTAGAAAGTTAGAATTTCAAGTTCTCATGGTTTGTTAAATTTTGTTGTTTTAAACTTAAGATTCTTTCATTTCATCACTTGTTTCAAATTACCCCCTCAAACTATCATATTCAGCCTCAGGTCATAATTAAAAAAAACAAATATATAAAATAAATAACTAGATATATATCATCAATGACATATATATTTAAAATAAATAGATCAATAATTAAAAAACAGATCATACATTACATATTAATGACATATATATATATATATATATTTAAAATAAATAAATTATTAGGGAAAAAAACAGAGGTCGAAACAGCAATGAAATCCCTAGAGAGACTGTATACATATATATATATATATATGTATGTAAACCCTAGATTGAAATCCCGAGAGAGAGAGAGAGATACCCTTTGAAAATCGGTGGTGAGGGAGGATCGGCAGCCGTCGTTGTGTGCGAGAGAGAGAGAGAGAGAGAGAGAGAGAGAGAGAGAGAGAGGGGGAGGCGAAACCCTAAGCACAGCAATGGTAAGAGAGAGAACAGGAGCAGCAGCCGTTGTGTTTGTGTGAGCTTGAGAGTGTGTCAACCAAACCCTAAACACACACATACACACACACACTCACACACACTCACACATATATATATATATAAACAGGGGGATAATAGTGATCTTACATCGGGGGGCTTAACGGGCAATATCAGGGCCGGGGCTGGGACATATATCCCCATTCTCGGCCCGAATATCATCGGAGATTTATTTTTGAATACAATCCCCAGCTCGTTGCGAGTATTTTTCAAGGAATAACTACTCTATTCGGGGTCGGGGGATTGGGTCCCTGTCGAGTCAAGTTCAAATTGCCATCCCTATGTTCAAGCCCTTATATCTCTCTCGTCGTAGCTCTGTTTCGCCTTATTTCACGCCATTGGATTCATCTCATAGCCTAGTTTTCATTCCATCCCTCATAAGCCTCATTCCACCTCTTTTTGCATGTCGTTAGAGCTCTGAAAGTTGGCCACAAATAAGATTTTTCTCTCTTTTTTTTACCCTCCCCCCCCCCCTCTTTGCTACTATCACAACAATATTCTTGATAGTAGAGGTGCAATGGATGATGCTTGATTGAAAACCAAGGCGCCTTGACATGCTCACCGACCCATTGATTTTTTATTTTTATGGATAGTTGTATACCTATCACCACTCGACGGTACCACCACCACATCCTCATCTTATAAATAATGATAATGAAGCAGCTACAAGCCAGGAGGTGGCACCGTGGAGGACGAGGAGGACGAGGAGGAAAACATAATAAAAAAAAAAAGAGAAAAAAATTATTTTGGCCAACGTTCGGAGCTTCAATAGCATGCAAAAATAGGTTGAACAAGACTTATAAGGGGTGGAATGAAAACTAGGCCATGAGATGAATCCAACGACATAAAAATGAGGTGAAACGGAGTTGCGATGAGGGAGATACAAATGCATAAACATATGGGCTTGAATATAAAAATTTTGCCCAAAGAGAGAAAAGAATTATTTTTTGGCCAACTTTCAAAGTTCCGACGGCATGCAAAAAGAGTTGGAACAAGGTGCATGAGGGGCGAAATGAAAACTAGGCCATGAGATGAATCTAAAGACGTGAAAATAAAGTGCAACGGAGTTTTGACGAGGGAGATACAAGGGTTTAAACATGTAAATTTGAATCTAAAAGAAGGTAGAAGATGAAGTGAGACGAAGATAGAGGGAGAATTCACATTAAAGTACGGATGAAACTCCAGGGTTTAATTTGTTGAAATTAGAACTCTGGGGATTAAATTGAAAAACACTTGAAACCTAGATTTTTTTTTTTTTTTTTTTTTTTTGTAATTAACCCTTAAAAAAATTATTAATGTCGAAATTGATGTAAATAGTAATATGTTACTATGTCTCACAGTAACATGTTACTTTAGTTCACAGTAACATGTTACTCTAGCAATATCTTCCTTACTCAATTATGCGCCTCCTCCTTAAGAGGTTTATGAAGTAAAATAAATTGAGTTGTCATTTTCACCAAATAAGGGTCCAATGGAAGGATTTTGACTGAATTTCCCTTTTACGTACAATACCAATAACCAAGTCAAAGTTATAGTTATAAAGAGAGTAACAATGAATAATATGACTGAATGATAGAGAGCAAATGAAGTTTTTTGGTATAATATTTGATTTAGATGAGTGCAATTATAAGGAGGGAAGAAAATGTTGCTATTGATCATCTATCATAGCAATTTTTCATCTTCTCCATCCTCCTCCATTAAAGCATTCTAGTTTTTACATTCATGAGACCTTTGGTCTCTCTAGATTTTTAATCAAAGTTGAAAATGGAAAATGAAAGGCCATTGATTAAAGAAGAAAAAGGAATACCTAAGCCATAGAGTTTTCTTTTCTTTCTGTTTTTTTTTGGGTACCTAAGGCACATAACAAGTAATCAATCTTACACGTGGCACATTCATATGCATTCTAGATAAAATACACTCCTTTACTTATATATGATATATATATATATGGCTGTTATGATAAATAAAAAATAAAAAAATCTACCCTTACCATATCAAATTTTTGTTTTTTTTACCAGAATTATTCACATTTCAATTAACATAGTTTAGCCATTTAGATTCATAAGTTTTAAGCTGCTGCTGAAATTTGTAGATTAATTATTCAAAATTTTCCAAGTAGAGATTTTTTTATTTTTTATTTGTTAGTAATAAAAAACAGAATGAGAGAAAGAAAGAGAATAAAACCTATAATCACTGCTCTATAGATGTCATTCAACTATTGCATTTTACATTTACCACTTCATTTTGGATACTCAATATTTGAATCCCGAAAATTCTCAAAAAGAGATTTTTGCAGCAGTAAAATTCAAATCCACAAGACACACAAGCACGCCATCCGTCAGACTAACCCCTTTAATCTTCCAAAAGAGACTATTAAGGCCTAGTTTGGGAAGACTAAATAAGTGCACTTTTTGACTTTTTATGAAATATGGGTTGGGTTTGGGTTGGGTTTGAAGTGATGTGTTAGAGAGGTGATGTGACTTAAATAAGATGATGTGACTTAAATAAGATAGTGACTTTTTAACTTTTTGTCTTTTTTCAATCATGCCAAACTTGGCCTAAGACGCAAGAAATATAATCATATTTAAACAAAATATATAATCAAATTTCTACTCCCCAAAAATACATGATAACTGACATTTATTTTAATGTTCCACATGCACTACAAGCTCAAAAATAATGAATCACAATATTGCTGTAAAAGAATCAGTAGTGTAGTTTCCACACTATCCCAAAAGATAAAAGGAGTGAAAAAAAACAAAACAAAACAAAATTAGAGTTCAAAATCCCTACAATTGGAAGACCTATATTAGGAAAAAGAAAACATCAAAATTACAAAAGAGAACCTTAATTTGCTAACTGGTTACAGCTCGAGAAGAATTTCATCTAACCCACCCCCCCACCCCCTCTTGTGGCTGCAACCACAGCCGAAGAAACAATTCATAACTTTCTTCCCTACCATTTCTGGTTCTTTGCTCACTGCGGAGCCTGCTAATTTTTCCCCCCTTATAAGTTGTGACCTCACCATTAAATCAAATGTACCTTGAATCAAAACCAATCCTGCAACAATTTATGGCATGAATTAGGTGGTGATTTTCAACCAACCCATGTTTTTTGTTGGTCCCACTTTCTGACATCAAGCGTCGTTCAACGGTTCTGCTTCAGCATCCTTGTCCTTCAATGCAGTCCAATCTTCAGTCTCTGGAATGAACCCAAAACAAAAAATTAAGAATTTGTTTAACTGTTAGCACCAAGAAACTTTCAGCTTATTGGTGTCAGATCTGTTTGGTTCCACTTGCATCTTATTTAGCTTAAAATTTGACACCACGTGTTTAAGCAGTTGCACTTTGAAATTAGAGTGTTTGGTTCCACTTTTCAGGTTTTTTGCTTGTTTGCTTTTTCAGTTTAAAATACGAAAAGCTAAAATACTGGACAATTACAAGTTGTCTTGGTTCTGCTACAACAACGTATCACAAAAAACTGACAACAAATATATACTTACTTGTCTTATCTGAGATAGCCAAGAGGCGCCTCTGCAAGATAGATGCCACAAAGAGGAAAATCGAGCACATGCCGAACATAACAGTGATCGGGAATGCATTAACCTTCAAATACACAAGAAAATCAACTTTTGAGTGACAGAAAAGGAAAGTACCATCCTCCTCAAAGTTATCAAATGAGGCAAAAAAGAAGAGAGCACATAGAAAGAAAGAGATGAGGAGAGGAGGTTTTGTGGCCAAACATCACACAGAAGTCTTCCATAGTGTAAATGCACAACATGAGCAGGTCATGGTTACTCAAGGTACATTGTGGCTTAGATAGCAAGAACAGTTATCAAGGTTAAGATAGCAAGAACATAAGTAAGGTTAGGATGGCCAAACCAGCAGGTTAAGATTCCCATGCGATGGTGGAGAGGAAATTTCTGCTTAGACCCTACCAAACATACTGGGGGAAAAAATCACATGTTATATTTCTTTTTCCCCAAAAAATTAAAATCCCATCTTAAATTAAAATCCTCTTAATTTTACTCATTCCGATGTTTTCAAATTAATCTCTTAACTCTTCATAATTAGGATAAAAGCCCATTGTATATTTCTTTTTCATTAATGTCAACTTATTTTAATTTTTTTATAAATACTTATTTAAATAACTCTTGTTATTACCAAGTTTTGGCCTCTCTAAAACTAATGCATGGTAAAGCAACAATACTTACTGTACAATCGATCAAAGCACCAATTGCAACATGAAATTAATTTTGCTTTGTCAATAATCTTAGCATATTAAAGTAATTCTTAATTTCTTAAAGTGAATATTACATGATTTTGAGATAAATTAAACTAATACAAAATCAAAATAATTTGAATTAATGAAGTTTTGATATATTTCATCAATATCTAATTGAATTGTTTTTATGCTTCTGTACTATTGGAATTTACAATATCTTGAACTACTTGGACACTAAATATTTAAGACAATAATTACGCATATGCTATATATTTTTGTATTTTTATTTTACCTCCGCTACTAAAAAATCCTAGTCATAAAAATAAATAAGCTTACATTTATGCCTATTTTTAAGTAATTCTGAAAATTGTTTAATTCAGTAACACCTCCCCTCTCTCTTCTTGAAAACAATTATAACTTAAAAAGGACTTTATTCATAAACAAGCATGTTAGTAATACCAATCTAGTATCACTACATGCATATATATATATGGTTAATGTGAACTATAATGGGCACTAAACCTCTTTCACATAAAATGGTTTTACTTAGTTGATAAAATATGTGGCATTTATGTAATAATAAGATACTCTACTTTAAGGTGAAGATATGAAACAAAGCAAGTCAAGTTACATACATTGTATAGCACAACGCACACAAATATGTTGAGAGGAATGCGGAAGAAGTTCATGATGGTGCTTCTGGCCTCCTCTGGAATGTATTGGGCCCTCATCTTCATGATGGACGGCCAGAATATCCCCACACAAGCTTCAAAGGTACAGAAGCCAAGAAGTTGGATACAACCTGAAAAAGAGATGCCTCCACCCTTTGCGGTAGAAGGAGCGACCATGAACTGTTTCATAAAAGTGAAATCAGAGATAGCCAGAACAAAAGACTTTAAGATAAAAAAATGAATAAATGAGACCAAAAACGTACGGTTGTCAAAATGGGAAGCAGTAGAGAGGCGGCAGAAACTACAAATACAATCTGCATGTAGCTCTCGACTTTAGGAGACGAGCGGGCCATCAAGCGAGATGCAAATGAGCTTCCCAACATAGATGCCAACATGAAAGTAGCAAAAATGAAACCATGTGGAATATCCTCCTCATTCGGACTCAAAGCAGGAGTCCAAAGGAACACAAAGGTATACATTGAACCTTCAAAGAGGGACTGTATCGCGCCCAGTAATGCAATCTTCTCATCTAAACCAGATAAGTTATTATATTAGGGGCTTAAGGAGTGAGGAAATTAAAATAAATAGATAAATAAAAGAAAGAAAACAACAGAAGCAGAAAAGAACAAAGAAAAGAAGAAACTCATGTTAACATATGGAAGAACCATGGAGAATGCATTAAGGTACCAAAGAATCTAAGTTTAGCCAAACACTATTTGGAAAATGCTGCCTGGCAGATAAAGAAATTGCACGGTGTAAAATAATACATAAGAAAGGGATTGTTCTTATCCTTTTCTTTTTCTTTTTCCTTTTTTGAGAACCGTAAAGTTTCATCACTTAGAATTTTTGAAAGGGAAGTCTAGAATCACTGCATCCATCTCTCCATGCAGTCCCAGGATCTATTACATATTACATATCATATACTAGGATCCCATTATGAAGAATAACAATAATATATACAGCTTAAAGCAAGTGAAAGCTTCTACCTGAAGCAATGGCCACAGCTGCACCCTTGAATTGGGTAAGCAAGTCCTTGTTCTCTGAAGGATCTCCATAGTTCTCAGTCCATGACGATAAAATAATGGCCATCCCAATTGCGAGAAAGCATGCAGCAGCATCAAAAGGTGCTACAGGCCCAAGATTCAAGCTATCAACTAGCAGGTTTCCGAACAACCCAGCGACAATAGCAACTAGACCATTGCCAAGAAATATTGCCTTTGAGAATGTTAGTGACAACCATTGTTGATCAAACCCTCTCTGAATAATAAGAAGAAAATGAGATTGATTTTAATCAGAATCAGATGGTAAATTTCATAGACAAAACCCACACTAACTGCTTATTAGGCTGTATTTTAAATTAGTCAAGGACAAACCAAAAAATGTAGAGATCAAGCAACTACATGGTTCACACACATAATTGCAGATTCAGAAAGTATGAAAATAGAATCAAGAATGTTAAATGGAGAACATGATACAAAGGAGAAGTTTGGTGAACATCAGAGAAATCAACGCACAAACCATATGGAAAATATTATCAGAATTGGATGAGAGAACCCATTTTCCTGATCAACTTTGTTGGCATGTAATATTTACAAAATAATTTTAATACAAATACAAGTATCAACGTATCTCTCCCCCTAAAGTCAATGAGGCTCACATTTAAATTTGTTTACTTAGTAGTTGTATAATTTTTATTTTTGATGTAGTTTTCTTCAAACATTTTATTGTCACACATCATCTGCCTTCAAGATGTATGCAAAATTCCATCATAAAGAGTTCACAGCAATGATGCTCGCATCACCAGTCACATGTAATGAAATTACGATGCATGCGAAAGTTATAAATCCCTACTATATTCAAGAACACGGGCAGAGTGGTAACCACTTACCTTAAAGTGTTCTGCCACAAGCCAGGACTCAAATGCGGAAAAGAGAAGAGAAGTCGCAATACCACCCAAAACGCGACCCAACATCAGAACTTTGTATAGGGGAGAATGCTTGGTAGCGCAGCTCAGTATGTAGGTAATGCAGTAAGTCACAGACGCTCTCTTCCGACCCCTGGATTCAGTTTATCAAGGTGTCAAAAATCAAGAAAGTGCACTAAAGAATGACAAATGTACGAAGGTCAAGGGGAAATCTCAACTGTTTGTCAGCTAAAGATCCGACAATTGTCCCAAACAACATGGAAGATCCAAAACCTGCAATGAAGAGTTGTCCAATCTCCCCTTTCCCATACCCGTACTGGCTGTATAAATAGTACACATATGGTCCCTGCAACCAATCCCCAGCTGTTGCCGCACAAACACTAACAAATCAGAAGATGTGAAAGGACCGACTGCTTGAGGCAACTAAATTCACCTAGGACATGGACCCAAGAAAGTACTTTCCTCTAATTGCTTGCACAGATGAAGCAGCAGGATAAAAGAAAGAGTTTTAAATCTGAGATTCATTTGATTTCCACAACTTTTTCAAAAACATTAAAAAAAAAAAAATGATAAAAACCATCACAATTATCAGAGAATTGCTGGAAAATGTATAAATACCAGCAGGCAGATCAAATACACCAAATAGCATATTCCTCGTATAAGTGACTACATTGGTAACCATTTAAAAAATAATAGTAACAATTTGTTTGATGACAGAGAAAGGTGATATTATGTGTTTCTCAGAAAGCAAACAAAGAGTATAAGAAATCCGGCGGTCTGATAGATCCAATGTAAAACACTGATGATATATCGATCCGATGTTTCAAACACATGAAAGAGCCCCAAAAAGGCCCAAGCAATAATAAGAGGAAAATGAAAGCATCGCCATTCAGATCCTAAAAAAGAACATGCTGTCATTTCAATAAGGTTAGGCATATTCAGATTGGATGATGCAAAGCAAATGTAAGATTGAAAGGTGTGAGATCCATTCCTTACCCATCATGAGAGAGTAGACAAGAAGGTAATTGTTCTTGAAGGAATTGAATGGCTGAGATGTGTTGATCCGATCTCTGTTGTTCTTGCTTAGCTCCAGACCTGCCACTATGGCCGCAAGACACCCAAACACCAGGTAAAAGAACAATTCCATTGTTATTCTTGCAAACTTGCAGATAGGTCGATTCTACAGACAGAGAGAGAGAGAGAGAGAGAGAGAGAGAGAGAGAGAGAGAGTAACTGTTCTGTTGCAGTGAGATTCTTACGAACGAACACCGTCATCGATCATCCATTTATACTACAACAAGGACGCGGTTTCAGCCTTCTGTTCCAGCCCATTGGACACGTGGCGATACGTGGTTTATCTGATAAAAATATTAAAGATTTCAAAAATTTTAGGATAAATTACTAATACCGTTCGAGATTTAACTAAAATACGGATTCCTCTTAAAATTTAAGAAATTATACTGTTTGGTAACACTTACGTTTTCAGTTTTTTATTTATATTTACAAAAAATTTAAAAACTTAAATAAAAACTTGTTTGGTAAATTTTTTATTTATAAATCAGTGATCTCAGTTTATAAATTTAGTCAAAAAACGTAAACTCAAAAAATGTGTTTCTATTTTGAGTTTTCAGTTTTTTTTTTTTTTACCACCCAACACTAGCTACCACCCACCACCATTTTCCACCACCGTCTTCCGCCACCACCACTCACCTGCCGCCACCATTCACCACTCTCCTGCCACCACCACCCACCAGCTACGAACTAGCCACCACAACTGCCACCATCACCACCACCACCACCACCCACTCGCTACCACCCGCCACCCGCCACCGTCACCCACCCACCCATCCACCCACCACTACCTGCCATCCGCCACTCACCTGCCACCACCGCCCACCACCCGCTGCCACCACCAACACCACCACCCACTCGCTACCACCCACCCACGACCCGCCACCGTCACCCACCCACCGTCACCACCTGCCACTTACCCGCCACCATCCACCATCCGCTACCCACCACTGTCACCCACCCACCATCACCACCCGCCACCGCCACCGCCACTGCCACCTACTCGCCACCACCTGCCATTCGCCACCCACCTGCCACCACCACCCACCACCACTACCCACTCGTTACCACCCATCACCCGCCACCGTCACCCACTCGCTCACCCGCCCACTACTACCCACCACTCACCGTCATCACTTTCCACTACCGTCTTCCGCTGCCACTTGCCACCATTGCTATTTCTCACTCTTTTTTATATTTTTAAATTTTTTTAAACATTTTGTCAATTACCAAACGCGTTTGTAATTTATGTTTTTCTAAAAATAAATAAAAATCAGTTTATAAAATTTTTGTAAATATAAACTGAAAGTGTAAACGTCACCAAACTGACCCATCCCGTTCCCTGAGATTTATATTTACATGACAAATTACCTTTAAGATTTATATTTGCATAACAAATAGTCCTCAAGGGACAATTTGTAATTTCTCAAATTTTAAAGAAGAATTCATAATTTAGATAAATCTCAAAGAATGTTAATAATTTATCCAAAATTTTATTGAATGTCTCCTATAAATGTGAGACGCATATTGTGCAATTTTACATTCATATAAAATATTTAATAAAATTTTTAGTAAAATTTGTGGGAGTATGTAAGATTACTCTTATCTGATTGGTGTCGTCGGTAGTGGTTTTATGCCTGCTTGCCTCCACTCAAAGTTCCAAACGGGATACTGGATCCAATACGCAGGCATCTGGACCTACATACCCCTGTCTTTGCACTGTCCGATCATTCTCAGCTGAACGCCCTCAACGGTTGGGATTTTTATCTTCGTAATCTATAAAACAGTTGTTTATACTATTGTATTGTATATAATTTATTTTGGGTAAATTAGGCTGGTAGTTCCTGAAGTTTATGTTTATTGTAATTTTTTTTCTTATCTTTTAAAAATTATATTTTCTTCCTGAGATTTAAAGTTTTATTATAGATTTTTCTCTCAACAATTTAATTTTTTTAAATATCAATTTGCCCTCACTAGGTAAATTACATTGACACCCTTCACATTTTAGAAATTACAATCCCCTTCCTAAGGTTTAAAGTAGTATTACCAATTGCCCCCTCGGTTAGTATTAGTTGAAAAAAATTCATTGAAAAAAAAATTAATTAGAAAAAAAATTAATTGAAAAAAAAAATTTGTTAGTAAAATTTTTGTTTAAAAACCAACGTAAGCTTATTTTTTGAATTTACATTTTTTTCTCAAATTTACAAAATGAGACAACCATTTATAAACCAAAAAAATTATCAAACAAATTTTTATGCCAGTTTTTTAATTTTTTGTAAGTATAAATTGAAAATTGAAAACGAAATGGTTACCAACAGGCTTCAGATAGTAAAAATGTCGTAAAATTAACAAATAATTAAATAAGTTACCAGCGTAAGAAATGACCTATCAAAAGATTCTTAGGCTATGTATGGCTTGATTTTTAGATTTTTTTTAAAAAAAATTAAAAATTAATTTGGTTAAGAAAAAAAGTAAAAAAATAATTATCATTTTTATATAATTTTTAACTTTCGAGTGGTTAGAAATAATTTTTTATAAATTAAATTGAAAAAGCCATACGTATGTATATAACCTGTCTAAAAGTTAAAATGATAATTATTTTTTACCCTTAAATGATAATTATTTTTTATTTCTTAACCAAATTAATTTTTAATTTTTAAAAAAAATTTCTAAAAATCAAACCATACATAGCCTAAGAATCTTTTGATAAGCCATTTCTTACGTTGGTAACTTATTTAATTATTTGTTAATTTTATGACATTTTTACCATCTGTGACCTGTTTGGTAACAATTTCGTTTTCAATTTTTAATTTATATTTACAAAAATTTTAAAAACTGTCATAAAAACTTGTTTGATAATTTTTTTAGTTTATAAATGGTTGTCTCAGTTTGTAAATTTGAGAAAAAAAATGTAAATTCAAAAAATGAGTTTATATTAGTTTTTAAACAAAAATTAAAAAAAAATTACTAACAAAAAAATTTTTCAATTAATTTTTTTTTTCAATAAATTTTTTTTCCAACTAATACTAACCGAGGAGGTTATTGGTAATACTACTTTAAATCTTAGGGAGGGGATTGTAATTTCTAAAATGTGAGGGGTATCAATGTAATTTACCCAATGAGGGCAAAATTGGTATTTAAAAAAATTAAATTGCTGAGGGGGAATCTATAATAAAACTTTAAACCTCAATGGGAGATGTAATTTCCAAAATGTGATAAGGGAACTGTAATAAACATAAACCTCAGAGAATGTCAGTGTAATTTACCCATTTATTTTTTAATAATTTATTATTGAATTGCATACATTATCAAGAATGCATACTTGGGTTCAATCATAATACTTTGCCTTAAGTTTGGAATCTATTGTCAATTAAAATTCAAAGGTGTTTAAAATTATTTACATAAGTATATTTTTTTATAAAGAGATATATAAAAAAAAAATAGAAAGTTGATGTGATATAAAAAAGATAAAAAATATTTGAAAAAAAAAATACACTTTCATAAAAGATGTCAAGTAGTGTCTCAGTGTCAAATTATGATTTTATTTGGGTTTTTGAGTCATGCATATGTTACAAATTCCTTTTTCTTCCCAATTCCATCTCAGTTATTTAAATCCTTATTGGAATATGTGGACAACATAATCATAGAATATTGTTTTTATTGTCTCATTATTTTTTCTACTTAAGAGTTGATTATTTTAAAAATATAATTCAGTAAGAGAAAACAAGTACATTCATTTTTTGTCAAAGTGTAACAGAAAAGATGGTAAAACTACAGGAGAAAAACTTGTCAAGATCATGGAGTTAGACCATGCGCATGGTGGTGAGTGGTAGTACCACAACGACTAACATATATTTTAGTAGTTAAAATGTTTATTGCCATTTAGAAATACCAAACTTTAGTTAGTTAATACCAAACATTAGTTAGTTAATAATCCATCTGACTTATTATTTTTAATATTTTATTTTAGGTATTGAGACTAGTAATAGTTGACAGATATTGGATGATTTTGAAATCTTTTTAACTTGGCTTTTTTTGAGACAATAATTTTTATTCTAAAGTTGTCTATAGTTAATGTAATTGATGATTTTCACTTTAATTTGACAAACCAAATGAGTGGTAGGATTTTTTTTTTTTTTAATAAAATTAAATTTCACTATTTAAGCAATTTTATATGAAGTGCTTTGGTGGTTTAAAAAATATATGGGAGTGCCTTTAGGCACGGATATGTATATATATATATATATATAAGTATTTTTGAGTCAAACCACATAAGTACACAATTATGAATAATAATTCTAATAAATATTAAAACGATTTTTGGAATTAAAGAGAATAAGTATAAAATTTAATTTTGTAATAATGTTGAATATAATGAATGAATTAGATATAATATTATTTTTATTAAAATATCCCAATAATCCCCCACTTTTAATAAAAACAGGATTTTTAATATTTTCACAAAATTTATAACATACCTCCACATTTTAAAACTACAATAAAAATAATATAAAATAAAATATCTAATTTGGGGCAACATATATTGTATAATAGGTGTAGGCATCTTTCGGATTTGAATCTCACTTAATGAAAACAATTTCTTTCCAAAGAATTATAGTGAACTAAATTTTGAACTAGACTAACTCTTAATAATCAATAACCTTACTATTAGGAATCACAAATTTTAGTAATTAGTAGTCTACTACTACACGTATGAATCACAATTTTCACCTATGTGACTAGTAGTCTCTCACTTCACATTAGGAATATATTTTGAATTGCAATAAATAAATAGTCACATTTTTCTAAGAGAAATCAACTCAAATTTAAAATTATTTCCCTTTTAGAAAATCGCAAATAATATTTTTAGAAAATCCACGAGATAACTGTGACCTCCTTTTCATAAAATAAGAATTTGTAAACATACAAATAATTTCATTCACTTTCAATCTTTTATATACATATATATATATATAAAATAAAATAAAATAAAAATTGACATTGAAATTGAGATTGAGATTGTTCAAAACAATTGTTGTACAAAACTCAAATGTAGAATTGTTCTCTTCTTTTTATAGCCAAGGATGGACCTGTTGGACAATCTTCACTGTAATTAATTAATTCAGTTTGTGTACTTAACAATAAACAGAATATAAAAGAAATAAAGGAAGGAGAGAATTTGTTTGATTATAAAAATCAAACTCGAGATAAAAATAAATAAATAAAAACATATTTTATTTTGTTACAAAAACAAAATTAAAATCTGATTTAAATAAATAATAAAACACCGAAAATAAATTAAATAACTTACTTGATTAATTTCTTCAAATTATAATCTGATTAAGTCCAGTGTTTGACACTGTGTCCTTAAGACAAATTCGTCCTCTCCTCGGTGCTTTCAGAATGTGGACGTCTATCTCCCAAGATGAAATGATTAACTACAAACAATAGCAGCACTACAAATTGTTTGCTTAACGAACACACTAAGTGTTTATACTCTTTCTCACAAAAATTAAATGCAGAATAGAAATACGAAATTTCTGTCCTATTTATAGATGTAATAGGTGCAAACCTATTGGTTTTGAATTCTAGTATTGGGCCGACCAAGCCCACCACACACCACGCACCCGCGCCCAAGCCCAGCCCAACCCTACCGGACGAACGGCGGTGCGCGCGTGTGGTGATTTTTGGGTCCAATAGGTCTAACCAATTTTGCCCATAACCTCTCCCTCTAAAACACTTGGGTACCCCTTGGGGCACACCCCAAGTACCAAACCCATGCCTTATAAACCCATTCAAAACTTCCCACCAAATCAATGTGGGACAAGCCTTATTCAAACCTTTAAGGATTTTCCACCAAAACTCCATTTCCATGGAGCACACTTTGACTTCAATTTCTCATTCACTCGGTAATGGTTTTGAGCAACCAAATATACCACGTGAATCACAACGCGGCATAGAACGCATTACCACTTTGACTTGTGTAAATCGACGCACAGGGCTCACCTAAAAAATAGACCAAACTTAGGAAAAAAATTCTAGTTTTATTCAGAATTTTATAACCATTTCCAACAGGACCCAGAAGGGGTAAAAGGTGATCGCCCCCTTATGATTTTAAAAACACCATTTATTATAGTAGTATTAGCTATAATTATTTACATATCATAGAGACTCACTCCATTTACGTTTTTCTTCTTTTAGAAAAATTTTAATGAATGTCACTCTATGTATATGAAACATAAGATCAAAATATAATATTAAAAAGAAACAAAAAAAATTTCTTTGTTGTAACTATTATTAATTACAAGTCCAAGTTTCTAAAGAATTGAATAAGGCATTAGATAATTACTTAATCACGTTCATTGATAAAAACATTGTATAAGATTTTAATATCGATTATATCATAGACATTTTTAATGATATAAATTAATATCGAACACAACAATTCAAGATGCCTCACTTTGTTATATAGATTGTTTTATAGTTGCTATTTTTTATAACTAAATATGGATACAAAAAAACACGTTATTTATATATTTTTTTGTCTTATTTTTACTTTTTAAATTAGTAGAAATTTATACTTTCTTTTTTAAAAAAAAAAAATTAGTATATATATTTTTGCCTTCCCTATATGAAAATCGTAGATTAGTCCCTGTTTACAACACAAAATATATTCCACCAAATTCTCTTTCAAAAAATAAAATTTTTACATAACTCATCACCACATTTCAAATTTTTTTTTTTAAATATTTAAAACAACATAAATTAAATTCAAAAAGAAAAGAAAAGACAATAACTCTACCACCAATAGTAATTATGTGGCATGTAAATTGCTCAAAGAAAATATTTGATCCTTTACACATAAAGTGCAACCATCATAAAATATTTAAGGGTAATTTGCAAACACACCCCCTGAGATTTATCTCAATTATAAATTACTCCTTGTAGTTCTAGAAATTACATTATACCCCCTAAAGTTTCTAATTTCATAACAAATAGGTCCTTTTATTAATAAATTATCAAGTTAATTACTAGTTTTTAATAATATTAAAATTTTATTTTAATTAATAATTCAAATAAGTTTATTAGGGATTTTTATTGATAAATCTCATTTAGAAGTTTCTAAGCTAATAAGTCCATGAAGGAATTTTTTAACTCACTTAGTCCCATGTATTTATATTTTTATTCCATAAAGTCATTTTTCTTGATTTACACTATTTTCTTAAACTTTTATGCCCTTATATTTAATATTGATATTTAATGCTAAGGGAAGGAGAGAATGGAGAGGACCAAGGCATAAGAAATTTCATACACAAATTAAATAACATTGATGTTATTATTTTATATTATTATATAATGTGAATATATTTTTAATTGACAACACATTAAAAATAATGTGAACATACTCTCTCATCTGATATGAATATAATTTTAATTGACAACACATTCTAAATAATGTGAACATTCTTTCTCATCTAATGTGATCGTTCACAACACCTTTCAAAAAAAATTTCTCCCATCTAATGTAGTGATGTGAATATTCACAACATGTGAACCTTCTTATTTTTAATTGACAATGCATTAAAAATAACGTTCATTATATTTTTAATTGGCTACACATTCTTATTCACAACATGTAGTGATGTGAACATTCAGAACATGTAAATATTTTCTCTCATCTAATGTAGTGATGTGAACGTTCACATTCGTATGTTTTAGTATGAATATTCACATCATGTAATTGACAACACAATGACAAAAATTCATTTCAAATTAATATGAATATAATTGTGGGGAAATATTTTTTGAGTACCGACACGTGGCAAGGTGATGCCGACGTGTTAGTCGAGGTGCCACGTGTCCCGTTCTTGATGCCGAGGTTATCTGGACAAGGACAAGGTTATCTTGGCGAGGCTGAGGTTACCTCCGAAGATATCGGAATCCGAGATGATCAGATAAGGGACAAGAGTCCTAGAATGAAGAAAGACTTCAAGATGGATAAGGATAATATTCTTAAGGAGTCTATCCTTATCTCTTGTAGAGTCCAAAGTAAGCACTGAATGGGAGTCCATAGAAGTCAAGCTTCTAGTGGGACTAGGATTGAGTAAACTATAAAAGAGAGGCACCCCCATGAGTCTAAGGTACGCAATTTATGCTTTGAGCAGTGAATTTAGCACTAGATTATCTTTGAGAGATATACTGACTTGATCGTCGGAGTGCCCCCTAGTAGAAGAACCATCGCCGGAATTTTCTCTTTCTGTTGTAGGTTAGCCAGGTGTCATCTATTCTGCCAGTTCTCACCAACTGATCACTGAGTTGGCAGTGTGATCGGAAAATTACTCACACAATTTGGCGCCGACGATATAGATAGATAGAAGAATAGATGGCCAGCAACGGACAGAAGGAAAAGATTGGGGACGACGCTCTTGCTGGGAGTGTGAGACCTATTGACCTGGATGTCACAGGAGACGAACACAATGTAGAAACTCGTAACCAAAATCACGGAGTAAAAAGCGTCGGCCAGACTAACGACGCACCAAAAAAGCCAAATCAAAGTGGCTATTACAACGAAGACAACCTCCAGGTATGGAAGGATAGATGCCTGCGGAGGGACGAAAAGATGAAGGAGATGGCAAACAAATTGGCAGACTTGCAATTAGTTGTCACTTTCATGATGCAAAATAACATCATGTAGCTGCCATTCCCGCTGCAAGACACGCCGATTCCAGCAGCCAATGCCCAGAATGGAGGGCAGAGAACAATCCCCATAGCCCCTTAGCACAGCGGGAGCGAAAGACACTCTCACCGACCTTCCAGGGAGGTCGGACAAACGGAGCCAAGAAGAGAAGAATCACGGAGGACGCATCACACAAAGGAAGCAGACCCGAAGAGACATCAATATGTTCAGGGACAGGTGCTGTGCTTCGACACAATTCATGGAGAGGGGTCAAAGAGGACTCACCACGAGGCTGAAAGCAGTGCACCAAAAAGACTGAAAGCAGGAGATAGCCGAGCTCCTGGGAGGACAAAAGAGGACTTGAGAGATTACCTCAAAAGGAAGCAACAGAATGCCGAAGCCGAGGTAAATTCCCCAGATAAGCCGAGGACACCATTCTCGGTGGAATTGGACAGGTTTGAGGCGCCGAAGAAATTCAGTATGCCGAGGTTTCAAATATACGATGGGAAGTCAGACCCCAACTTCCACGTCGGATTATATCTGAACTCAATGGCACTGTATAGTGGGAACGAGCCATTGCTCTGCAAAGTGTTCCCCTCATCCTTCGGGGAGATTGCATCAGACTGGTTCAACAAACTGCTGAAGAGAAGTGTGAAGACATGGGAAAGCCTGGCCGAGATATTCGTGGCCAGGTTCGTGACAAACAAACTACAGCCATTGAGGGTAGATGCACTGATGGCTTTGAAGATCAGTAAGGATGAAGGCCTTAGGGCCTACGCAAAAAGGTACTACGAGGTATTCAATCGAATACCATAATGTAATCAAGAAGTGGCGGTCGTGTCATTCAAGAACGGCCTGAAGGACAACTATCCATTACGGAAGTCTTTGGCAAAAGCTTTGCCAAAAAGCATGGAAGAGCTCATGGCGAGAATCGAGAAGTATGCCAGAGCCGAGGAAGATACATCGGGGACTAGGGAGGTAAAGCAAGAGAAAGGAAACGACTCGCCGAAGCGAGGCCGAGGTAACAACGAATCGAACAAACATGAAACAGAACTGAGGGGTGCACAGGCGGTGACGACTGTGTTTCAGGCCCCAATTCACAAAGTCCTGGAACAAATTCGGAACCAACCCTATTTTAGGTCACTAGCAAGGGCACCAGGGGAATTCATGGGAAGGAACGTCGACAGGCACTGTGCCTACCACAATAAAAAGGGGTACACAACTCAAGGTTGCAGAGCCCTGAAAGCACACTTAGACGACTTGGTAAGGCAACGCCATCTGAGAGATCTGGTCGATGAGGCCAGAACAAGAGAAGAACAGGCAAGATTGCCTCAAGCACCAAAGAACTCCGCCTCAAAGACAAGAACCTCGTAGGAGGACCTCGGGTAGTCAATGTGATTCACTCAAAGGTCAACGAGAACGAAATCAAAGGGGAGACCCAGAAGGTAAAACACCTACAACATGTCTCTTAAGTCGGGGAGAAAAGACATCGGGCAGAAGGATGCCAGGGACCAATGATAACCTTTACTGAAGCCAACCTAGAGATGGTCCAGCATCCACACAATGATGCCTTGGTAGTATCCCTCCAGGTTAGGGAGTGCCAAGTAAAAATGCATCCTTATTGACCAAGGCAGCTCTTGTGACATCATGTACGTCCGATGTTACAAGGAGCTCGGCCTTTACCCAGACGACATGGAACAATCCAATGGCCCAATGGTTGGGTTCAATGGAACGCCGACATGGCCACTGGGAGCAGTAAACTTGGAGTTGCAGGCTGGCACCAGGAAGATCAAGACAGAGTTCACCGTCATTGACACACCCTCCCCTTACAACATCATCTTGGGAAGGCCATGGTTGTATGCAATGGGGGCAATTCCCTCAACATTGCATCAACTATTGCGATTCCCAACAGAACATGAAATAGAGGAAGTCAAGGGCGATTAGCTACAGGCGAAGAATTGCTCCATGGCAGCAACGAAATCAACCTACAGCATACGAGATCCAAAAAAGGCAGAAATTGAAGATGATAGCGTGGAAGTCCTAGAAGACATCGGCAAGGAGCCGGCCGAGAAGAGCGAAGAGGCACTGAAGAAAATCTTCGTCAAGGATGGGGATGAAGAACGCTTCTTTCTTCTCGGCTCGGACTTAGCCGAAGAAGAAGAAAAAGAGTTAGAGGCTTTTCTGCGAGCAAATATTGAGGTGTTTGCTTGGACACCTTATGAAATGCCTGGCATCAACCTCGAGGTCACTTGCCACAAGCTAAATGTTGACAGGTCGGCCAAACCTGTAATTCAACGTACCAGAAGACCGATATTGACGCACGTCGAAGCAGTAGAAGAAGAAGTAGACAGACTTCTGGAAGCTAGGGCCATCAGAGAAGTTCACTACCCGACATGGCTGTCCAATATAGTGGTGGTAAAGAAGAAGATCGGTAAATGGAGGGTCTATGTAGACTTTACCAGTTTCAACAAGGCCTGTCTCAAAGACAGCTTCCCTCTACCCAAAATTGACCAGCTAGTAGATGCTACTTCAGGGCATGGAAGGATGAGCTTCCTGAATGCCTACAGGAGGTATTATCAGATAGCTATAGACCCAGCAGATGAAGAGAATACTGCATTTATCACTCCCAAAGGGCTATACTGCTACAAAGTGATGCCCTTTGGATTGAAAAATGCAGGAGCCACCTACCAAAGATTGGTAACCAAGATGTTCAAGCACCTGATCGGCCGAATAGTAGAAATCTACATTGACGACATGGTCGTTAAGTCCAAGGAGCCTGAGGGTTATCTCGCCGATCTAAAAGCAGTCTTCGAAATCCTTAAAACATATTGGCTCCGACTCAATGCATCGAAGTGTGCATTTGGAGTTGGATCTGGTAAGTTTCTAGGATACTTGGTGACCAGGAGGGGTATTGAGGCCAGCCTAGATCAGATTAAGGCCATCTTAGAGCTGAAGAGCCCAACGCCAAAAACAGCAGAGATGTTAATCGAAGGGCCGCACCAACAAAGTTTATAAGCAGAAGCTCAGACAAATGCAAACCTTTCTTCAAATTAGTGAAAAAAGCCATAGACTTTCTCTGGACAGAGGAATGCGAAGAAGCATTAGCCGATCTGAAGAAATACCTGACCACACCGCTAGTTCTTTCAAAGCCAGAGCCTGGAGAGGAGCTGTTTCTGTACTTAGCAGTTTCAGAACATGTGATTAGTGCAGTACTAATCCGAGAAGAAAAAAGGGAGCAAAAGGCTGTGTACTATGTAAGCAAAACCCTAGCCGACGCAGAAACAAGGTATCTATCCTTAGAGAAATTGGCACTGGCTCTAGTAATGGCTTCAAAGAAGTTGAACCATTACTTCCAGGCCCATAAAATTGTGGTACTGACAGAGCATCCATTAAAGTCCCTATTGCAGCAGGGAGACTTGACAAAAAGAATAGCTAGATGGGCAGTCGCCCTAGGCCAGTATGATCTAAAGTACAGGCCTAGAACTGCAATCAAAGGCCAGGTTTTGGCCAACTTCGTAGCCGAGTTCACGCCGGAGTCCGTCCAATATCGGGCTCCGTTGAGTGAAGACAGACAATGTCCAGACAAGCAAGCAGAAGCCCAGCTAAAGGCTACAGAACAAAGGAAATAAGAGAAACCTAGACCCTGCAACATTTACATCGGCGATTCCTTTTAACTATTCGTTGATGGGAGTTTAAACCGACAAGGAGCGGGGGCAGGAGTAGTACTAATATCTCCAGATGGAGAAATATTAGAACAGTCCATTCGATTGGGTTTCAAGGCCTCAAACAATGAGGCAGAATATGAAGCATTGATTGCAAGACTGAAGCTAGCAGCAGCAGTACAAGCAGACGAGGTAATAGTTTTTTGTGATTCGCAATTGATAGTTAACCAGACAACAGGCAAGTTTGCAGCCCGAGATGAAAGAATGTCGGCCTACGCAAAGGAGGTCATCAGGCTGGCAGCCTTATTCCAGAACTACAGACAGCTTCAAGTTAGCCGAGATGATAACAACCATGACGATTGTCACGACCCAAACCCGCCCCTATGGGTTTAGCATCAGAATCCACCAAGAATCTGAGATTACCAAGGCCTCGCTAATAAAGAAGACAGTATAACAGAGTACAGGGGCATGGCGGAAGCCAATACAGTAAATAAACAATGTCCAATGAGCTATGACAGTCTGTATGCAAAAAGATTTTTTTATACATGTAGACATTCGGTACAGAAACAGTATACACATATGTGTACAATCATTCAGTAGACAGGGACCTAATCCCTATTAACAGTACAATACAGTCTATACAGTATTACAAAATGGTACAGAGACAGACGGGGAAATAAAAACACCCCTAAGCCATAGCTTGGCAGGCTCGAAACCTCGCAGTGAGGCACATTGGTTGGCTTGACAAAACTGGAGTTTACCCCGACGCCTCTAGCATTGATCCGGTGCCTGTACACCTACATATATATATGAGCAGTGAGCTAAAGCCCAGTGAATAACATAATGCGTAAAGGGGTTTAGAATGAATGTCCTTACAGTAATGAAAACGGTTCATTTCAATCAGTATATTAGTTGTTCAGTATAGTAAACAGTCATATGTGGTACATCCATTAGCATAACAGTAGATAGTAGGTCTTAAAAGACCGAACAGTAAATGATGGCCATCAATCAAGAAATGAGTGGTTCCAACGAGGAATCGACAGAGATCTCGAATAAGAATAACAAGAATGAGTTACTAAGGATGCCACAATACAGTTTAGAATATAGGACATACATTCATTCAGTTAACAATATCGCTTAGAAAGCTAAGCATTCGCTTGTTCAAGATAATCATTTTGAACATATCTTTACACGCTTATTACTCACAGAGTTCACACATGAAGCTAGAGCGTGTCCCCGGAAAGCCAACCCTACACAGTTACAGATTGAACACACACTAAGCTATACAGTTGGGAAAGACAATAACTTAATCCCTAATTTGCCTCAGCGTGTTCTACATCTATACCCTCATTAAGATGTCTTAAACTAGGCCTAAGAATGCCTAGGATGGGATGAGGATGCAAAGATGTATTTAGAAAACAGTTTCAGAATTTTTCAGTGAAACAGGGCCCCGCTCGAGCGTATAGGCAAGCAAAGGTACCCACTCGAGCGTCAACTTACCCGCCGAGCACTAAAAGTATCGATAGGTGAAATTAAGGCCGATTGGGCGCCGACACCCGCCAAGCATAAATCCTCCGCTCGAGCGTAATGTCAAACAAAGGTAAGATGCCGAGCTCGAATTTCCCGCCGAAGCGCCACTTTCTTCGCCGAAGGAGTCCAAAATCTGGAATTTCTAGATTTGAACTTCCAAGCTCAAATCAAGTTTAAATGCATCAAATTCAATCCTCTTGGGCTAAATTTCTGGAAAACATTTGTAAACACATAGAATGACATGTTTCAAAGCTCAATTTGAAAAATCAAAGCCCAAGGGTGTTTTAATTAAATCCATTTTCAAACCCAATTTCATGAATATGATCCAAACATGACATGCATGAGTTTTAAATCAATTCAAAGCTTCAATACATGCTCTAATGAGCCAATTCCTTTCAAAACAAGATGAAACCATGGTCTTAAACATAAATATGAGCATGCATGTAACATTTGACCATGAAATCAACTCACAACTCAACAATTCAAACATGCATGCATGGAATGAACTTTAATTCACCATTATTTGACTCAATCTTGACTTAGATCACTAGAGGCTCATGAATCATGCAAGAACAAGCTTAAACACAACAATGAGAGGTTGAATTTCTTACCTAAGTCTTCAATTAGAGGTTTAGGAGCTCAATTATGCAATTCTCTAACAATTTCTTCAAGTCTCCAAGCATTAATCAAAATGACACTCAATTTCTCTCCCTCTCCCTCTCTAGGACGGCAAGAACAAGGAAAAGAGGCTGATGATAAGTTTGTTCAAGTGTAATATGAAGATCAAAGTGTTTGGGATAGTGGGCCACTAAGGGGGTAGTTTGGTAATTAAGGCCAACTCTTGAGATTAGCTTATTTTAATCTAATTTAATCATACCAAATCACATTTCAGATAAATATGTCATAAAATCACATAAATTATGATGATCGTAAAACATCAATCGATTTCAGACTCGGCCGCCGATAAGGCCTTCAATTTGCAGTTTAAACATATAAACATGAACAGATAATCACACAGTCAAACAGATAGAATGCAATTCAAATAGATATATATTCAATCGATTCAGTTCAGATTTCAGTCAGTCAGTTCAGTAACTCAATCAGTTTAATTATCAACAATAATCAGTCCCAGTTTAGCAGTAATCGATAGTTTATCGGCAAATAGCGGTAAGGATCATTATACCGATACATTAGCCAACCTAACTAGTGCAATACAACCAGAAAAAGCAAGGACAATAATGATTAAATATTTGTCGGGCCTGAGCATTGAACCAATAGTTGCAGAACGCGAAGCAATGTGCGTAGACATGGGACCAAGCTGGATGGATGCAATTGTTGCATTCCTGAAAGAAATAAAGCTGCCAGATGACCACAAAGAGGCACACAAAATCAGATTGAAGTCGGCAAGATTCAGTCTGACAACAGAAGGACATCTCTACAGAAGGTCCTTCACTGGACCCCTCTTAAGGTGCATTTACCCTCTACAGGTTGAAGATTTTTTATATGAAATTCATGAAGGAATTTGTGGAAGCCACACTGGGGGCAGATCGCTAGCTCACAGGGCCATTACCCAGGGATATTGGTGGCCCTACATACAAAAAGATGTAGAAGCCTACGTGAAGAAGTATGAACAGTGCCAAAGGTTTGCACCTTTGATACACCAGCCAGCTGCTGACCCAAATCCTGTATCCAGTCCTTGGCCATTTGCCCAGTGGGGAATGGATCTCGTTGGGCAATTACCCCAAGCAACTGGGCAAAGGGAGTACCTGCTGGTAGCAACAGATTACTTCACAAAGTGGATAGAAGCAGAACCTCTTGCCAAGATCCGAGATGTGGATGTCAAGAACTTTATATGGAGAAACATCATCATCAGATTTGGGATTCCAAAAGCAATTGTTGCAGACAATGGGACACAATTTGACAGTAAGCTGATCAAAAATTTCTGTACAAAGTTTAAGATCAAGAATTACTTTTCAACCCCAAGTTTTCCACAAAGCAATGGACAAGCAGAAGCATCCAACAAAGTAATTTTGGATGGGATAAAGAAGAGGCTGCAGGCAGCAAAAGGGAAGTGGGTAGACGAATTGCCCAATGTACTCTGGGCATATCGGACTACGCGGAGAAGATCAACAGGGGAATCACCATTTGCCATGGCTTATGGCACAGAAACGGTCATTCCATTGGAGGTCGGCATCCCAGGGATCAGAACCCAAAGAGTTGAGAACGGGACTAATGATGTACTCTTAGCCCGAGATCTTGATCTTCTGGAAGAAAGAAGAGAGAAAGCTGCAGTACAGCTTGCAACATACTAGCAACAGCTTGCTAGAGCTTATAACAAGAAGGTTAATCCAAGAGAATTTCGAGTCGGCGACCTAGTCCTGCGAAAAGTCGTTGGCAACAAGAAAGATCCCAGGGAGGGCAAGCTTGGCCCAAACTGGGAAGAACCCTACAGAATCACTTCGGTACTAAGCAATGGGGCATATAAGCTTGAAGATAATGAGGGCAAAGCATTGCCAAGACCCTGGAACACTTGTAATTTAAAATTTTTCTATCATTAGATGTTGCTTTATTTTTTGCCGATGTCATCAATAAAATCTTAGCAGAATTCTCCCCAACTTGTGAAACTATGCATAATGTTGTTTGTAAATAATGAGAACCCAAGTGGAACTCAGGTTCACACTAGGGGCAGAGAGAATATAAAAACACTTAACACTTGTTGAAATTTATAGCAATTTACAAGTTGAATTTAAGTCGAGATATTTGTTTATCTTCACTTGTTGAAATTTGTAGTAATTTACAAGTTGAAGTTAAACCGAAGTAATGCTTAACGCTTGTTGAAATTTGTAGCAATTTACAAGTTAAAGTTAAGCCGAGATATTTGTTTATCTTCACTTGTTGAAATTTGTAGCAATTTACAAGTTGAAGTTAAACCGAAGTAATGCTTAACGCTTGTTGAAATTTGTAGCAATTTACAAGTTGAAGTTAAGCCGAGATATTTGTTTATCTTCACTTGTTGAAATTTGTAGCAATTTACAAGTTAAAGTTAAACCGAAGTAATGCTTAACGCTTGTTGAAATTTGTAGCAATTTACAAGTTGAAGTTAAGCCGAGATATTTGTTTATCTTCACTTGTTGAAATTTGTAGCAATTTACAAGTTGAAGTTAAACCGAAGTAATGCTTAACGCTTGTTGAAATTTGTAGCAATTTACAAGTTGAAGTTAAGCCGAGATATTTGTTTATCTTTACTTGTTGAAATTTGTAGCAATTTACAAGTTGAAATTAAACCGAGAAGAAGTTCAAACACTTGGTGAAACTCGAGACAATTTTACCAGTTGAAGACTAAGGTTAAAAACTTGTTGAAATTTGAGAAAAAATTTTACAAGGTTAGGCTGAATCAAATTTACTTGCCGAAGTAAATCATCAGTTTGCATAACCGAGGTATGTCACCTCGAAAAGATTGTACAAAAAAAAAAGTATGTGAAAGACATGCAGAATATTCTAAGTATAGAATCATGCAGAAGCAATGAAGAGAAGATAAAAATGCAAGCACTTAGGAAAGAAAAGTTATGTTAGCATTCAATTACAACGAGGGCACATCGACCATGTGAAGAAGCTGGCATTGTTTCTAAAAACAAAAACATATAGCGTACAAAAGAAACAAAAGGAAAAACCATCAAAGCTAAGACTCCTTAACAGTAGCAGTTGGTTGAGTCTGAAGTTTAGATGATTGTTGGGTAGATGCCTCAGCAGCCTTTTCTGCCTCGATCTCAGCGTCAATTTGAGCAAGGGTTTCATCGATACTTTTTTTGGCTACAGGAATGTCGGAAGATGCCTGCTCAGGAGTAGTTTCCTTGACAACCTCATCACCCTCTTCATCTTGAGTCAAGTCCAGGACTTGCTCAGTTGAATGAAGGGACTTGAGCCCAGTAACCTCCTTTGTTTTTCTCACCAGGGCATCACCCTCTTCATCATCTTCAGATTCTGAATCTTCGTCGTATTGAGCTGGTGGAGGAGGTGGAAGAAATGGAAAAGGAATGGCATCGGCATTCCGAAAAGGTGAGTCCTCGGGGACATTGAGTTTTTTGAGAAGGGACATCTAACCAAGGGAGAAACCCCTGTTGCATGCCTGCTTCACTTGTTGCTCATAGGCCTCCGTGACGTTGACCATGCCCTGATTATACGCCTTCTCATCGGTTTCTTTTATTTCAACCGCTTTAGTGGCCAAGGCATCTTCAAGCTCCTTCTCGGCCTGGTCCACTTATCCTCGACCTCTTTTAGCTGGGCCTGAAGAACTTTATTTATTGCCTCGGCAGCATCGACTTTTTCCTCGGCATTATCCCTTTCCTTCATGGCGACCTCGGCCTGGTCCTCCAGCGTTTTTATCTTTGACTACAGGCTCTTAATTGTTTTCTGAAGTGTGGTGACTTCCCTCTTTTTCTCGGCTAACTTTTCACGGTTCTGAAAAGATTGCATGGAAAAAGAGTGGGCATGCTGGATGGCCTGGAAGAAAACAGAAGTATTAGAAAAATATTTTAAGTGTGAAGTAAAGAAAAAAAAAGAAGATGTACCAGACAAAAACACTTACTTGAACAGAGTGTTGCAACATCAAAACGTAGTTTTCATATTCACTGAACCTAGCGTTTCGTTCCAAGTCGCCTGGGAGAAGTAGTGCAGTGCTAAGTGCAACGCCGACATTTATATCGTCGGCGCTATCACTAGCCATTATAGGCTTATCTTCCAAGGTTATTTCAGGGGCCCAGGGGGCATCGGGCTTCTTTGACCCCGAGGTCGTCGCAGATGACCTCGGCCTTTTCGACTTGGTGGATTCGGAGGGAAGGGCTTCAGCGGACCTCTTCGAAGGGACAGAGGCGGTTTTTTCACTTGGAGCCAACTGGGAAATTGGCAGAGTGTCTTCAGTCTCAGCCTGAGGCACTTTGGCCTTTGGTTGAGCCTTCTTGACTCTTTTTGGCTTGGGTGGAAGCTGCGTTTGAGTCGGTAGAGCATCAACGCTCGATTGGGATAAGCTAAGAGATCTTTGGCCACAAGTTTTGCATGACCCATCTCGGCTGCAAGAACGAGACGTCGGCGACGTTTGCGTTGAGATGGTGGGATTAGATATTGAATCGAAGTAGACGAATGTTCTACTGGATCGGATGTTGACCCTTGATCAGCCTGAGATGTTGATGCGATTTGTGGAGTTGTGGCAGAAGGTGGAGAAAGGCTTTTCTTCTTCCTTTTAGGAACGTCGGGAAAGTCGACTTGTATATTGGAATAAAATTAAGAAGTAGAGGCGCTTTCCTTTTATGGACTGGCAAGTCCAGAAGTTTCTTCAAATCCTTACTAGGAACGTAGGATTGACGAAAGCTTGTTGGCGGCTTACGAACAGCTGCAAGAAGAACGGATATCAGAAACAGACAAAGTCTCAAAAAATTTGAAGAAGAAACAACTAAAGTATTAAACAATGGGCTCTTACCCTTGCCCTCTAAAACTGATCGAGGAAGAAGGTAGAGATGAGGATCCTTGTCTGGAGCAAACTCCCAGTTTCCCGAGGTAATGAGGTAGTCATCTCCAGCCCCCTTGTTGGAGTCTAGGAGGTCAGCTATGATTTTCAATTCGGTTGACCTCACGGCTTAAGGTAATAAATGAAGCCTTTTTCTTTCAAATTAAGGGGACTTATGGTGGAGCAAGATCAGATATCGGCTAAGGTGATCCTAGCATTTTCCTGTTTTGCTAAGGCTATAATGCCATTGATCACTCGATAAGAATTTATGGCCAGTTGCATGGGGTTCAACTTGTAATAGTGAAGAATCTCGCGAAAAAGGATGTTGAGTGGAAGTCGAAGTCCACACTCAGTGAAAGCTACAATAGAAAAGGGCATCGAATCATCTGTAGGCATGATGGAGTCATTATCTCCAGCCAACCTTAGATGGACATCGGCGGGAATAGAGAACTCTTGCCTAAAGTACTCAAGTTTGGTCGGGGTATCTACCCTATGTCTCCACATACCCATGATATCGGCCTGAATGGTCGGGGTTGGATTTCAGAAAGAAGATTTTTTGAGAGGGTTAATGTGACTTCGGCAAAAACCTAGGTAAGTACTGGTTTCAGTTTTTCCTAAATTATAGGTACTACACAACAAGTCCCAAACCTAGATCTATGGAAGCAAGGGTTGAAGGCACGGATCTGGAAAACAGAAAAGCAAGGATGTGCTTTAGAATCAAGAACAGAGATGAACTAATCAAGAATATTGTATGTACAAGGGGTTACAAGGTCAAGAATAGTGACGAAAACGCAAGAAAGTGGTGAAGCGGTGCAAGTGTTCAAGACATGAGCAAAATCATGGAATAGACACATCCAGATGAATAGTTCAACAAATCGAAAGTTTAAACAAAACAGTAATGGCAACAAGTAATAAAGAATATCAAAAGAATTGAGAACGAAAGGAACAGTGGCTTACCAGACAAAGTAAGGCCAGAATGAAGTTCGCCGAAGACAGATGACGGTTACAGGAGTAACAGAACGGCAAAGCTTCACCGGAAAGAGGAAATAAAGGCAATTGCAGAGCTTGAAGTTTGGAGCAATGGCAGATTCAAGAGAAAAGAGCTAGAGAGAGAAAAAACAAGTAAATCAAATGAAACATGAAAAGGCGAAAAGAGGGAAAAACAAGTTTTGTCAAAAACTTGAAACGGCTTCAAAACAAAGCATTTAGTGCGCCTAGAACAACGCATACGTCAAACGGCGCGCACAGACGCAAGACGGCTTGCAAGCGCGTCAGAAACACGATCCAATGAGGATCAAACGCGTAAGTGAAACGGTTGAAAAGCGATGCTTGACAGCTCACACGCATGAAGAAGTTCATAAGGGAGCTCTTGGAGTTCTTAATCTTTTAGAAAACATGTCGGCCTATGATGATGACGTCGGCTAAGATACTTTAAACCGAGGTACTGGAAGGAAGTACCGATGTAGGTTCCATCACCTCAGAATGCCGAGGTAATAGAACCTAGGGGGCAGTTGTGAAGAAATATTTTTTGAGTACCGACATGTGGCAAGGTAACACCGACGTGTCAGCCGAGGTGCCACGTGTCCCGTTCTTGATGCCGAGGTTATCTGGACAAGGCCGAGGTTATCTCGGCGAGGCCGAGGTTACCTCCGAAGATATCGAAATCCTAGATGGTTAGATAAGGAACAAGAGTCCTAGAATGAAGAAAGACTTCAAGATGGATAAGGATAGTATTCTTAAGGAGTCTATCCTTATCTCTTGTAGAGTCCAAAGTAACCACTGAATGGGAGTCCATAGAAGTCAAGCTTCTAGTGGGACTAGGATTGAGTAAACTATAAAAGATAGGCACCCCCATGGGTCTAAGGTACGCAATTTATGCTTTGAGCAGTGAATTTAGTACTAGATTATCTTTGAGAGATATACTGACTTGATCGTCGGAGTGCCTCCGGGTGGAAGAACCACCGCCGGAATCTTCTCTTTCTGTTGCAGGTTAGCCAGGTGTCATCTATTCTGCCAGTTCTCACCAGCTGATCACTAAGTTGGCAGTGTGATCAGAAAATTACTCACACAATAATGATAGTCAACATCCTGATGTATGGAAAATACCAAAACATAATAACAATCAACATTAAATATCAACATTAATGGGGGGAATGAGAGATTGAGGGTGTTTTGGTCTTCTTACCTCAAATAGGATCTAACAGAATAGTCAAAAAGAATATGAGTTGGATGGAATAAAACTCTTAAAAATAGGATTTATCAAAAAAAACTCCCATTTTATTATTGTATAAGTGAACAGTTAGAAATTTCGCTTTTTTAATTAATTCTGTTAAATAAAAAATTCTAACAAGGAAATATTTGTAATTTTCCAAACCACAGGGGGCAGGCAAATCTCAGAGGGTATGTTTGTAATTTACCCAATATTTAAACATAAAACTGAACTAAATTTGTAAAATAATTAAAAATTAGTTTATTGTTCTCCTTAATTGTAAGGTCCCAAAATATTTCAAAATAACAATAATAATTACCAATTTATATTTAACTTCACTAATCTTGAATTAATAAAATGTCTCGGTTGGTATTTTTGTAAAATCTGCTGATAACTTTAGCACAAAAGCCATCTCTCTCATTGAACTATAATCAAAAGGCTACAATTTCAAATTCAAATTATAGATACAACAATATCATAATAGTTCAATCAGCTAGAGATTTCAATCAAAATAACCTGAGGGCTTACAATTAACAAGACAAGGTCTTGGTACAACAAAATGGACATTCGGTCCCAAAACAGATAAGCTCAAAGCTTGCACAATATCACATCATCATCCTTCGTGCTCCATTTACAAAAATCCACCTCTCGATCATTGAGGAGGAGACACATCACCAAGACCTAAAAAATGTTAAATAGGGATGAACTATATGTCTAGTAGAGATACATTTATCAATGTATCTAATTACTTGAAATCCATATGGCACTACCATAACCAAAACTAATTTACAAGCTATGTTTTTAAATGAAAAAGAAACAAATGCATCCTCGCTCAACTTAAATAGTTCCCTCATATTGGGGTGGTAAAGACGTCATGAAATCCCTTATAGGAGTCCCAACAATATATATATATATATATATAGATTCATAACATAAAATATCCTCACATACACCGGCTAGTAATACGGCAGGATTAGTGAACACCTAAAAACTTTTTCCTACATTCGTCCAGCTATAAGCTCAACACAGGACATTTGGGCACCTAGACTCCCTGTGCGGGTACCAATACAATACATAACCATTTTCATAGCCTGACTCAACTATCTGGACTCGTACGCTATTTATCCCTTTCTAGCATTTCCAAATATCCAAAGAATTATACAGTTCATGAGATAAATTGGTAATGCACATGATGTATATAATGGCAATTCTCAATACACTTTATCAAAATAATCTAAAATATCATATCTCTACTTATTCATATCTAACATATATCCAATTGCAAGGTTCAAGAATCAATTTAACCAAATCATCATTTTTCCATCAAATTCAAAGCTAGGGTTCTAAAAAAAAATTGGGGTTTTTTTTTTCCCTCTTTTACTTTGGGAGTCAATTCTCATCACCAACATCTATAATCTATATGGAGTTAGTTGAAATCTATAGAAAATTTGAGTAGAATCTCCTTTGTAAACATAAAACTCATTTTATGAATAAAAACATCTCATAAAACACCATAGTGAAGATAATACCACATAATCATCTCAAAACAAAGAGATACTAAGGCCTCATTTAGGAATAGACTATTTTAGTAATATTTTAAATATTTACGAAAAGATATGCAAAAAAGTAGAGAGAATGATGTGACAATTTATAGTGACTTTTTGGCTTTTTGGCTAAAATGTATAATTAACAAATGAGGCATAAGTTAAAGTTAACCCTACATCAAGAATGAGATCTAAAAGGCAAGATTTAAGAATGACTCTTCCCAAAATGGAAATCCAATCGATGAGAATCGCAATCTCCACGTAAGCTTCATTTTTTGCACGAGGTTTGGGTTTGGGTTTGAATCTTAGTGAAAAGTGAGATATCTAGAGAGAGAAATCTAGCTTTTCCGAAGTTTAGGAGAGGAAAAGGAAAACAAAAGGTAAAAGATATGATCCAAAAAGTAACTTTTTAAATTGCTGATATCGTACAAACCGCTCGAGCGATCTTTTTACCGCTTGAGCGTGAACTTAAATTCTCAGTATTTCAACTTACAATTCAAAATGCTGGGCGCCTCACTTTTATGCTTGAACGATAAATTAACCGCTCAAGTGGTCGTCTCCTTTACCCAGTCTGCAAACAAAATACTAAGAATCTCTCATCACTACTTGAGCAGTAAAAACATCGCTCAAGCAGTCTCTCTCGGAACAGATTGTCACATTCACATAGGAAACCATTGTTATATTAACCTAAGAGAAAGGTGTTTGGTTTGTGTTTTGAGATAAATTTTCAAAAAAAAAAAATTAGGAGAGAGTTTAGAAATTTTTTTAGTTTGTTTGATTGTATATTTTGAAAATAGTTTTGAAGTTTGGGAGTTTGGGATGATTTGATATTTTGTTGTAGTTGAGTAGATGTGTGTGACAGAAAAAATGATTGAAAAGAAGAGAAAGGAGAGAGAAAAAGTGATTGCTTAATGTATAGGAGAAAGAAAGTGATTTTGGAAAAAAAATTTCAAAAAACTTGAACCAAACAAAATCTTTAAAAAAATTCTCAAAAATTGTATCTTGAGATACAAACCAAACAAGCCCCAAGTGTCTATAACAAATAAGAAATGCACCAATTATGAATTTTGAAAAATCTAGATATTGATTTATGATGACGTATCAATTTTAACGAGTAAATAGCAATCCCAATCAAACAATCAAAAATAAATTAACACAATGATTTAACGTGAAAAACCACAATTGGAGCGCCTCCAATTGTGATAAAAAAACCATGGACAAAAGCCAGAAAACAATCCACTAAGAAGACATAAAAGAATTACACAAGTGTGCTCTCAATTGCCTAGCGAATTCACGCCCAATCGAACTGACCCTATATGCCTCTTCTAGCCCCGTCTTCACCTCGGAATTGTCTTGCCCAACGTTGAATCCACAACCCCGATGTTGAATCACGATGATGAGCCACTCCGGAATCCACCAAAGCTTCAGGCCCGAAATCCACAGAATCCACCAAAGAATAACACTCTCTTCTGTATTGAACGAAATAAACAATCCTTTGATGTATACTTTTCAAACCAGATTTAAACTCAAACAAACATAAAAAAAACTAGCAAAGAAATTCCAGATATAAATCCTAATATCCAAGAAAAAGATCTAGAAGTCGTACCCTAAAATCTGACTGAAACACATATTTATAGAAAATCAGGTCACGAAGGTCGCTCGAGCGAAGGATCTCTCGCTCAAGTTAGGAGACTAAAACCGCATATTTTTCCAAGTGTCTTCGCTCGAGCCACCAAAGTGTCGCTCGAGCGAGATATGCAACTTCTCAATATTTTTACAATCAGTGAAAACTTCTGGGACCCAGGATTCTTCACTCGAGCGCACACTCCTTCGCTTAAGCAACCAAACAACTGTGACTGTAATCTTGCTTCTGACTTCGAGGGCACTACATCTCGACCCCCCCTGGGCGCTGCCCCGGACCCGCCAAGGGGCGCTACCCCCTAGACCGCAGTGAGCTAACCAGACAGCTCGATCCCCCGACATAATCAGCGAAGTGGCAAATATGAAAGAATAGACATCACAAACTTCTCTACAAGATACAATTCGAGTTGGATTCACATCTAAAACTCAGAGCCTCACTGAAATAAAAGAAAGAATAAAATTATAATTAAAAGAAATTTTATCAAACGAGATTACCAAAAATGAAAACCTAACAAATTTGAATATAATATTTAACAGCAACTTCTTCTCATTGATCTCTATGCCTTTTAAAACCATTAATATCCTAATATAACTCTGGCCATAATACCAATTGCCAATGATATCATCCATTACACATAATAACGAATTAAAGATAATTGTGTAGCAAATTAAACATAATTCTATTGTAAGCATTAAAATTGTAATTATTTAAAATCTTTAGGCCTTGTTTGGGAATAAATTATTTTAGTAACTTTTTGGCTAAAATATAAACTAAAAAAAAACTAGTATGTTTGGGATACTTTTTGACTTTTTACGAAAAGATGTGTAAAAGGTAAAAAAAAAAAAAAAAGAAAATCTTTGACTTTTTAGTATAAGTTGTTGACTTTTTTAATTTTTTCAATGATTTTTTGACTTTTTAACTATTTTAACAACTTGTCAAACGAGGCCTCAGGTTCTCAAAACATGAACATTATCATTTAATATAAAATATATACGAAGTCTTCGTAAGAAATAAACATGAGACGAATCAATTTATGATTCAAGTCTTATAATGGCCCCATTTGGTAGGGATTATTTCAAGCTTATTTCAGCTTTTTGTTTAATTTAAGTTATTTTAATGTGTTTGGTTCAGCTTAACAATACAGTTTATAGCTTTTTGTAAGTCAAAAATCAACTTATTTTTTGAGTGGGGGAGGAGAAACTTAATTTATAAGTCAAAAATCAGCTTATGTTCACAGTTATAAACTATAAACTATTAAGCTATAAGCTATAATCACTTTCCCGCAGCTCTACCAAACAGGGCCAATATATATTAAGGCCAAGTTTGGGAAGACTAAATAAGTGCACTTTTTTGTCTTTTTGGACTAAAAAATTGAGGTTCAAAATATGGATGTTTGGGTTAACTTTTTGACTTTTTATGGAAAAATGTGTAAAAAAAAAAAAAAAATTTTGGAGAAAAAAAAAAATTTTGATTGGGGTTGTGATTTTTGTTGTGTTGTTTTTGATTTTTGTTAACTTTTTTTTTTTTTTTTTTTTTTTTTTTTTTTTTTTTTTTTTTATTTATCCCCAATAAATGATATAACTAATAGTCATTGTGAAACAGAAACTGCTATGAAATAATTACACAGATAAATAAATTTGAAGGCAAGAATTAACATCTAATTACAGAGGAGAGGCCAAAAACTCAAGAAGGCTCTATCCTACTTTTAAAATAATCTGCAACTGAATTATCAAGTTAATTCTAGTTTAATTGTGATGGTAATTAATATGAATGATTGTTTTTCTCCAATAGTAATGCACAACGGTTATATAATAAAGAATCAAATTAATTGTTACCATAACAGATAAAAACCACATTGAATAATATTTATATATATATATATATTTTTTATTTTCCCAACTTCGTAGTTCACAGATCATTTAAACATATATAAAAAATTTAAAAAAAAATTAATTTTAATTTAATATGTTGACCTAACTTTCCAAAAACAATAGACTATATGGATAACTCTAGAAATTTTCATCTTTGAATCACTAAAAGAAAGAAAATCAGCTAACAACTCAAAGCATACATGGATCACAATTTTAAGACAACACTATGGAGGGCACATAACACACAAGCCACCACAAAAAAAATAACATATACAAGTTCTAACAACAGAAGATTATCAAATCTCAAAATTAAGATTATTTTTTAAACCAAACCTAAAATTGATTTCTTGTCAAGAAACCAAAGAAGATAAATTCGATCAGGTTACCATAGGAAACAATAAAGCTAATGTTATGAATTCTATGTTCATCTAGAAACAGTAGAGCCATAACATTTTAAACAATCAAATTTAAAATAGTTCTTGCAATAGAATGTTAACATACTTAATGTTAATATATAATAATAATATATACTATACTCACACATGATGTAATATATAATAATACTCACGCTTTAGTTTAATAATAATATATACTATACTCACACATGATGTAATATATAATAATACTCACACTTTAGGTTAATATATATATTATACACACATTGTATGCTGTTGTATGCTGTAAAGTGACAAAAGTCACAGACACCACTCACACACCTTCATTCATGATGTTTTCTTCTTTCGGTGCTTCCGCTATAAATAAGCAGCACTCTTGTAACCAACTCTGTGTATTGAATACAACATACATTCATTCAGTCTCTCTCTTTTCTCTCTCTATAAATCTTTCATGGTATCAGAGCCCAGTGTTACATTTCTGGCAATTTTCGATTTTGGTATTTAGTCCCGAACACAGTGGCACTACACCAAATCGCTCGGAATTTCCTCACGATTCCAACAGCACCAAGCCCGTCCTCAGAAACCTTCTCACGTGCCCACATGCGCCATCTTTGTCCTCGGCGCGTCACCAAGTCCGCCACCACTCTCACATGCGCCTGCACACGCCAACTATTGCTGCACACATCCGCCACGTGCCCACACGCGCCCACACACTCGTGGCTGACATCAGCCCTGCCACTTCCGTGCGCCGCGCCTGCTACTATGCGCCTCTCGTGTGCCGCTTCACTAGTGTGCACCCGCGTGCGCCAAAACTGCTACCGTGCGCCATGACTGCGCCAGTCCGCTACCATGCGCCGCCGCCTTCCTGCTAACGTGCTCCTCCCTGCACTCTGCTAACGTGCGTCGCTGACACCTCTGCTGACATCATCTCTACACAGCACACCTTTCCTAGCTATTTTCGATCTTCCGGACTCACTGGTACACTCTGTTTTACCTAATTTTGCTCCTACAGGTCTACTCCTATTTATTTCGCCCTATTCACCTATTATTATGGATCGACGTGATGCCTCCCATCCCATTTTCGTTATTTTGAATGGTTCCAACCATGTCTTATGGGCCCAAGCCATGTCTTCTTTCCTCAAAGGAAAGAAGCTCTGGCGAATTATCACCGGGGATGTGACCCAACCAGTAAAAGACACTGCTGAAACTACTGCTACATATGAAGACCGACTTAAGGAATGGGACAGCAAGAATTACCAAATCATTACCTGGTTTCGCAATACTTCTCTTACCTCTATCAGTCTTCAGTTTGGTCACTTTCAGCTTGACTCTGTCACTGCTCCTGCAAAAGACATCTGGGATTTTTTGAAAGAACGATACCAGACTACTGGTCTAGCCCATCAATATCAACTTCAGAGCCAACTTCACCGCATACACCAAGAATCCAATCAGTCCATTAATGACTTTCTGTCTCAAATGTACTCTGTTTGGGATCAGCTTGCTCTTTCAGAACCGGCTTGGCCTCACCGAGAAGATGCTGTTTTATTCACTGTCTATCGTAATCAGCAACGGTTGGTGCACTTTTTCATGGCTCTCACTTCTTCTTTTGAGCCTGTCCGTGCCTCTCTGCTTCATCGCCATCCCTTGTCTACTCTTGAACAAGCTATTTCTGAGCTGCCCTCAGAGGAGACTCGCCTTGGTACTCTCCAAACTCATCATGTGGACTCTGTTCTTGCCACTCCTCCGTACCGGCCATCCTTTACCCAGCGGCCCACTGCTTGTCTCTATTGTCAGAATCGGGGCCTTCCTTCAACACATCTCCTAGTCAATTGCCCCGTTAGAACCTGGCGACACTGCAACAAACTTAGTCCTGGTCATCTGCAACAGGATTGTTTTCACAATCCCTCTCGCTCATCCTCCAATAACCACTCTTCTCGAGGTGGTTCTTCCCGGGGGAGCTTTCATCGTTCCGGGACTCAGTCTCATTCCGGGAATCAATCTCATCACACTGCTGCTGCTGCTGCCTTTAAGGGTTTTTCTGAGTCACCTGCTTCGTCTACCCCTCTCTTTTCTCCAACAGATGTAGAGGCCATGTTCAAACACCTTCTCTCCCCTTCTGGTACACCTCCTCCTACTGCTTTGTCTGTGATTCCAAGTAACTCTTCTTGGTATTTTGACTTTGCCTGTTATAATCATATGACCTCTAGTTCTACTATATTTTCTTCCATCTCTTCATCTCCTCATATTCTCTCAATTCAAACTGCTGATGGTTCTCTCATGTCTGTCCGTCATGTTGGTATTGTTTCCACATCGTCTTTATCTTTACCTCAAGTTTATCATATCCCTACTCTCACTTTAAACCTTATTTCTATTGGTCAATTATGTGAACTTGGTCTAACTGTCACCTTTTCTGCTACTCATTGTTTGGTACAGGACCCTCAGACGGGGCAGACTATTGAGATCGGCCGTAAGCACGGACGTCTCTATGAGCTCATTCACCTTCATGTTCCTGACTCTCCTCAGATCGCAGCTCCTGCATCTGCTTCCTCATTATCTCCTTTTTATCTTTGGCATTGTCACTTAGGACATATTTCTATTAATCGCTTAAAGTCCTTGATTTCTAGTGGACAATTGGGTCATGTAACTCCAGATACTTTCGATTGTATACCCTGTCAACTTGCCAAACAACCTGCTTTATCATTCAATAAAAGTACTTCTGTTTCCCATGCACCTTTTGATCTTATACATTCGGATATTTGGTGCCCCTTCCCTACTACTACTATGGGAGGATCTCGTTATTTTGTTGTTTTTATTGATGATTTTTCCCGTTTTACTTGGATTTTTCTCATGAAAACTCGGTCTGAACTTAAACACATTTATTATAGATTTGCCCAAATGGTCCACACCCAATTTTCCAAAACCATCAAACTTTTTCGCTCTGACAATGCTATGGAATATCGGGATTCAGATTTTCTTTCTTTTCTTCAAAGTCATGGTACACTGCCTCATCATTCCTATGCCGGCACGTCCCAACAAAATGGTCATACTGAACGGAAACATAGGCATATTCTTGACACTACTCGCGCTCTCCTTCTCTTTTCTTCTTGCCCTGAAAACTTTTGAGGGGAAGCTGCCCTCACTACTGTCTACACTATCAATTGTGCTCCTACCCCTATCATCCATAATCAAATTTCCTTTGAACGTCTGCATGGCACTCCCCCTCCATACACTAATCTTCGCGTTTTTGGCTCTGCCTGCTTTGTTCTACTTCAATTCCATGAACACACCAAGCTTGAACCTCGTTCTCGTCTTTGTTGCTTTCTTGGGTATAGAATTGAACACAAAGGCTTTCGCTGCTGGGACCCTCTCTCTAACCGCCTTTGTATCTCCCGCCATGTCGTTTTCTAGGAGCACAAAATGTTTTCCTCTCTATCCTCCTTTCACTTACCCACACTTTCCACTAATGTACTGTTTACTAATCCTTCCATAGATCTCTTCTCTGATGAATTTGATACAGGTTCCTCCTTCATCGAGACGCCCTTGCTCACTCCTGATCCCGTTCAGACTGCTCTCCCTGAAGGTCCACCTCTCACTATACCACCTCATTCTACACCGGTTCTTCCTCCTACTGATCCTCCTATGGGTTGACCACACCGGGTAACTCAACCTCCTATCCATCTTCGTGATTATATTGTTGGGTCTGCTGCCTTTTCTACTTATGAACCTACCTCCTATCGTGAGGCTTGTACTAATCCTCTTTGGCAGCAAGCTATGACTGATGAACTCCAGGCTTTGGACAAAACTCATACTTGGGATCTTGTAGATCTTCCTCCTGGAAAAACTGCGATTGGTTGCAAATCGGTTTACAAAATCAAGACTCATTCTGATGGCTCTATTGAACGCTACAAAACTCGTCTTGTTGCCAAGGGCTTCAACCAGGAATATGGTATTGATTATGAGGAGACCTTCTCCCCTGTTGCTCGGCTTACCTCTGTTCGTAGTTTACTTGTTGTTGCTGCTGCTCGTCACTGGGAGCTCTTTCAGATGGATGTCAAAAATGCTTTCCTCAATGGTAATCTTCTTGAGGAGGTCTACATGCAACCTCCACCTGGGTCCACTTTTCCACCTCATAAGGTTTGCAAACTACAACGTGCTCTTTATGGCCTCAAACAAGCTCCCCGAGCTTAGTTTGCTAAGTTCAGTTCTACCATTCATGACTTCGGGTTCACTTCTAGCTCTTATGACTCTGCTCTGTTTATCCGGACTACTCCTTATGGTACCACTCTTCTCCTTTTATATGTAGATGATATGATTATCACTGGTAATGATGCAGCTAGTATTCTCCACCTCAAACGGTTTCTTCACCGTCAATTTGAAATGAAGGACCTTGGTACTCTTAACTACTTCCTAGGCCTTGAGGTCTCTCATGATTCTACTGGTTCCTATTTGTCACAGGCCAAATATGCATCCGATCTTCTGGCTCGTGCTGGTCTTACCGATTGCACAACTACCTCTACTCCGGTTAACCCTCAGATTCGTCTCACTCCTCTCAATGGGGATCTCCTCTCGGATGCTACTCTTTATCGCCAACTCATCGGTAGTCTTGTCTATCTCACAGTAACTCGTCCTGACATTGCCTATGCTGTTCACATTGTTAGTCAGTACATGTCGGCTCCTCGCACTCCCCACTATACCACTCTCCTCCACATCCTTCGCTACCTCAAAGGCACTATGTTCCATGGCCTTCACTACTCTGCTTCCTCCTCTCTTGAACTGCGTGCCTTTTCTGATGCTGATTAGGCTGGGGATCCTACGGACCGCCGCTCCACCACGGGCTTCTGCTTTTTCTTAGGGGATTCTCTTCTTACTTGGCGTAGCAAGAAACAATCCCTCACTACCCGCTCTAGTACCGAAGCTGAATACCGAGCTCTTGCTGATACTACTCAGGAGCTTCTCTAGCTTCGCTGGCTCCTCACTAATCTGGGTGTTTCCTCTGATAGGGCTACCTCTCTCTATTGTGACAATCAGAGTGCCATTTAGATTGCTCACAATGATGTTTTTCATGATCGCACAAAGCATATTGAGATTGATTGTCATTTCATTCGACAGCATGTTACACATGGTACTATTCATCTTCTCCCAATTGCTTCTGCCGATCAGTCTGCTAATATTTTCACCAAGGCTTATCCTCCTGGCCGCTTCCGTGATCTTGTTTCCAAACTCAACTTGGTGGATGCCTACCCTCCTTGAGTTTGCGGGGGGCTGTTAATATATAATAATAATAATAATATATACTATACTCACACATGATGTAATATATAATAATACTCACACTTTAGGTTAATAATAATATATACTATACTCACACATGATGTAATATATAATAATACTCACACTTTAGGTTAATATATATATTATACACATATGGTATGCTGTTGTATGCTGTAAAGTGACAAAAGTCACAGACACCACTCACACACCTTCATTCATGATGTTTTCTTCTTTCGGTGCTTCTGTTATAAATAAGCAGCACTCTTGTAACCAACTCTGTGTATTGAATACAACATACATTCATTCAGTCTCTCTCTTTTCTCTCTCTATAAATCTTTCACTTAAAATCAATCAAATATGAGAATCACAATATTATCAATTTTTCTAGATCTACAAATGATTTAGAAGAAAAAGCAGTTTTACATTGTTAGTCTAGCAATATAATAAACAGGAAAAGTTGCATGAATAATATAATATCAATGACAATAAATAATATCTATATAGACAAAAACGAGAGAAGAACAATATAGTTGTGAGTCTTTGGGAGTCGTGTTATCACCATTCCAAAACTTTTTTTTCTTCTCTTGTGAAGGTGCAACTAGAGTGAAGCAGTTCCAAGGTAGAACACATATTATTCACAGCGTCCCTCATCTAGTGTTCATGACCATTAGAAGATTTGAACTATGTCACGAATCAAAGTTGTCCAAAATAATAGATATATGAATAT
Organism: Camellia lanceoleosa; assembly: GCA_025200525.1. Lineage (NCBI taxonomy): Eukaryota > Viridiplantae > Streptophyta > Magnoliopsida > Ericales > Theaceae > Camellia > Camellia lanceoleosa. The sequence continues at coordinate 109,292,107 of CM045758.1, forward strand.
ACATAACAATATAGAGAATTCTCTGTCCAGATCTTTGATGTTCCATATCATCTTTTTTTTTATCTCTTTTTTTTCACCTTCCATTAGAAAACCATAGGAATATATATATTAGCGGATTGGCTTCCCTCTAGTCCATGATCGGACTGGAGGGTGCTATTGGGCGCATGGGGGCCTACCACGAGTCTCGTTTCAATAATCCGAACTGTTTAGTGTGTAGAACTCGTCACGTACTATATACCTATAAAAAATCACATTGATCAGATATCGATAGCTATCTCATCGGAGCAGATTTCTATCAACCGTTTACTTTTTCACTGTTCATTTTTTTATACAAAACTAATTTGATCACGTAGCTATTGATATCTGATCAACGTGTTTTTTGTTAAAGACATATAATATTCGATGAGTTCTACACATTAAACGGTTCAGATTATCGAAATGGGACCCGTGGTAGGCCTCCATAGGCCTAACAGCACCCTCCAATCCAATCAAGACTGGAGAAAAGCCAAACCCATATATAAGTATTTTCAACTCAAACCACATAAGTGCACAATTATGAACAATAATGCGAATAAATATTAAAATGGTTTTTGGAATTAAACAAAATAAGTATAAGATTTAATTTTGTAATAATGTTGAATATAATGAATGAATTAGATATAATATTATTTTTATTAAGATATCCCAACATATAATACTAACTGATTTTACATAATATTTTTCATATATATAACACTAATTTACACCAAATTTCACATATCAAATCTCTCTCACATTGATTTTTACTTTTTGATATTTTATTAGAAGTATATATATATATGAATTAACTATGGCAAAGCAGATCGATTTTGAAGGTGGATTATAATTTTGAAACTATGGATAAACCAACTCACAGCTAGCGGGTAGATGATGCAGATTGAACAATTTTAGAAGATTGGACAATATTTTTTGTATAACCTTACCAAATAGTATATAATAAATAAATAAATAAAAAGTACAAAGATGAATAATGAATTGTAGGTTCTTTCAACAGATTTTAATACATACAACTACATTTATTAAATATGTCTCTAGAACACTTTGTTGGAAAATGGCTTTGCAAAATTCTTATTTTTTGCTAACTTTGAGTATTAATTAAAGTGGGACCCAAGTGTTATTTTTAACATTTTTCATTGGGTTCATGTTTAATGCCGCGTAATGAATAAACCCATGTATTTGGTTGCTCAAAACCATTTCCGGATGAATGAGAATTCAACGCACATTTTCGGGTTCGTGGAAATGGATTTAGGTGGATTTCCTACACATTTGTAAAATTTTGCTTATCCCACATTGTAAAGGCTTAAGATTTTGAATGGATTTATATACTTTAGCTTGGGATACTTAGGATGGATCCCACAGGGTATCCAAGTTTGTGAAATGGTAAGGTTATGGGTAAAGTGGACTAGACCCATTGGATCCAAAACAAAAACCACACGCGCGCAGGCTAGGCTTGGGCGCGAGTGTGAGGTTGGGTTGAGCTTATCTGGCCTAATACTTATCTTTTTTGACTAAAAACTTTTGTAATTTATTTATTTATTTTTAATTTTGGTTTCAAAATTCAAAATAAATTGGTCTAGTTTTTTTTTTTCTTCACCCAAACACATCCGAACAGGTTCATAAGGTCCACATCTGAACCAGTTCAAAGAGTCCACCCGAACAGGTGCAATTTTCACCCGAATAGATTTGTTTCTATTCTGAACAGATCTGTTCCTGTTCCGAATAGGTTTTTCCTGTTGGTACATATTCGAATAGCCACCATTCCTCCTATAAATAGTTTGCCATCCAGCATTCATTCCCATCGAATTTTTGGAGAGTTTTTCTTCTTTCTTTTTTCTCTTTTCGTCCTTCTGTTTCTACATCTGTTCTGTATTTTATTTTAGGAAGAAAAAAAAAGAGTCACAGCAGAGTTTTGGTTCGCCAGACTTGATTTTATAAAGCTGCAAATTCAAATGTTAGTCGTTGCATCTTGGGAAATAGACGACGGTTAAAACTCGAAGCACCGGAGCTAGGGAGAAATCTACTTTAAAGAGATTATGTCCAACACAAGTCTCGACTTTAATTTTTGTAAGTATTTAATTCGGAATTTAATTTATATAATTATTTTCTAAATTATTTTATTTTATTTTTTATTTTAATTATACATTTAATTTACTGACACACACCACTGTGGCTATAACAATCTTAAAGTAGATTTATTGAATTTTTATTTTTGTGTTAGACAAACGAATATTTTGTTTTCGAAAATTAAACAGTAGTCATATACTGTTTGATTTCTTAAATAGTAATAATATACTGTCTAGTGATTTCTTTGATAACATAGTAGTAATATACTGTTTATCATTGGAATTTTGTTACAAAATATTATTCTATATATTTTGTGTGTAAATTCCTTTTTGTATAAATTTGTGATTGGTGTATTGTTATTTCATCAGAATTATGACAACTGAAATAAACAGTACTGAAACTGTTATTACTCCGACCCCCACACTTGTTGTGCCAATAATGACTCCGACAGGACCGATAAATCATGGGGAAAAGCCAGAAAAATTCAATAGAAATGATTTTAAAAGATGGCAACAAAAAATGATATTTTATCTTACAACATTGAATTTGGCTCACTTCACTCATGAAAAAGCTCCAGCATTGAACGAAGGAGAAACTGACCAGCAAGTGGTTGCCACAGTCGATGTATGGAAACATGGTAATTTTCTATATCGAAATTATATCCTCAATGGGTTGGACAATACATTGTACAATGTGTACAGTGTCAAAAGCACTACTAAAGAACTGTGGGAATCTCTAGATCATAAATATAAGATAGAGGATGCCGGTACAAAGACATTTGTTATTGGCCGTTTTTTGGATTTTAAAATGATAGATTCCAAGACAGTTATTAGTCAGATTCAAGATCTCCAATTAATTCTCCATGACATACATACGGAAGGGATGGTTCTGAGTGAATCTTTCCAATCATTAAAAAATTGCCACCATCTTAGAAGGAATTTAAGAATTATCTGAAGCATAAGCGCAAGGAGATGAAATTGGAGGAACTGATAGTGCGGCTTAGAATTGAAGAGGACAATCGTGGTTCTGACAAGAAGTCAAGAAACCATGTCATGCAGGCTAAAGCAAATGTTGTGGAACATGAATAAGGGTCAAAGTTCAACAACAAAAAGTGGAAGCATGATGGCAATGGTCCCAAACAAGGATCCACAAATAAGATCAACAAAAGGATCAACAATGGGTTCAACAAGAGGTTCAAAAGAAAGTGTTTTGTGTGCGACAAAGATGGACATAGCGCTAAGGATTGTCACGTTCGCAAGGACGAAGGGAGTTCAAGCAAAAAGCCAGCACAAGCCAACATAGCCAAAGATTTTTATCTTTCTGATGGAGTGGCAGGCATCAATCTTACTACAATAGTTTCTGAAGCAAATTTGGTGAGCAATCCCAAAGAGTGGTGGGTGGATACTGGAGCAACCTGCCATATATGTGTAGATAAGAAGATGTTCACAACCTACAAAGTGGTGGAAAGTGGAGAATAACTTTTTATGGAAATCTCCACCATTTCAACTGTAGAAGGACAAGGAAAGATCGTGCTGAAAATGACCTCGGGGAAAGAACTCACTCTTAACAATGTACTCCATGTGCCAGAGATTCGCAAGAATTTGATTTCTGGGTCATTGTTAATTAAGAATGGATTTAAATTAGTCTTTGAATCTGACAAGGTTGTACTCTTCAAGAGTGACATGTATATGGGGCGAGGTTACATGAGTGATGGACTTTTTAAGCTCAATGAAAATACCGTTGTACCTAATTTGGCTATTAATAATAATAACACATCGTTTGTTTATGTTGCTGAGTCTTCTTTTTTATGGCATAGTAGATTAGGGCATATAAATTTTAATTCTTTGCGTAGACTTGTTGCTTTAGAATGTTTACCAAACTTAGAATTTGATCCTAATCATAAATGTGAAATTTGTGTTGAGGCAAAACCTACTAAGGCATTATTTAATAAAGTAGAAAGAAATATTGAATCTCTAAGTTTAATTCGCACAGATATCTGTGATTTAAAATTTGTTCAAACTAGAGGAAATAAAAAGTACTTTATTACTTTTATTGATGATTGCACTCGATATTGCTATGTTTACTTATTGAGAAGTAAAGATAAAGCCTTAGAATCTTTTAAGCAATATAAACTTAAGGTTGAAAATCAACTTGACAAAACTATTAAGATAGTGAGTGATAGAGATGGTGAATATGGTGCACCATTTGAGGAATTTTGTTCTAAACATGGTATTATTCACCAAACCACTGCACCCTATTCTCCACAATCAAATGGAGTTGCTGAGAGAAAGAATTGAACTCTTAAAGAGATGATGAATGCCATGTTGATTAGTTCAAGGTTACCTCAAACTTATGGGGGAAGGCTATTTTGTTTGCTAATTTTATCCTTAACAAGGTACCCCCCAAGAAAATCAATCAAACACCTTATGAAGTATGAAAAGGTCGACGACCTACCTATAATTACCTCAAAGTGTAGTGGTGTTTGGCCAAGGTGGCAGTCCCTAGTCCCAAAACAACTAAGATAAGACCAAAAACCGTTGATTATGTATTCATTGGTTATGCAAATAATAGTAGTGCATATAGATTTTTAGTTCATAGATCTAAAAATCCTGATATGCATGTAAACACTATTATTGAGTCAAGGAATGCGTCATTTTTTGAACACATTTTTCCATGCAAGAAAATTGAAGAGACAAGTTCAAATAAAAGAACTTTCGATACTGCTATGGGTAACAGTGAAGACCATAATGATAATGAAACAGATGAACCTAAACGTAGCAAGAGGGCTAGGATCTCTAAATCATTTGGTCCAGATTTTCTGAAATACCTATTAGAAAATGAGCCTCAAAACTTCAAGGAAGCAATGTCAAGTCTTGAAGCTCCTTTGTAGAAAGAGGCTATGAATAGTGAAATTGAATCAATACTGCAAAATCATACTTGGGAACTGGTAGATCTTCCACCAGGGTGTAAACCTCTTGGATATAAGTGGATATTCAAGAGAAAAATAAAAACAGATAGTTTAATTGATAAATACAAGGCTAGGCTTGTTGCTAGGGATACAGGCAGAAGAAAGGCTTTGATTATTTTGACACCTATTCACTAGTGACAAAAATAACATCTATTCGCATGTTAATTGCGATTTCAGCTTTTTATAATATGGAAATACATCAAATGGATATTAAAATAGATTTTTTGAATGGCAAGTTAGATGAGGAAATCTATATGGAACAACCAAAAGAGTTTCAAATTCTCAGCCAAGAGAAAAAGGTTTGTAAACTTGTCAAATCCCTTTATGGATTAAAACAAGCTTCGAAACAATGGCATGAAAAATTTGATCACGCTATGCTTTCAGATGGTTTTAAGATAAAAAAAAATGTGACAAATGCATCTATGTTAAAAGCACAGACAAAGGCTATGTCATAGTTTGTCTTTATGTGGATGACATGCTTATTATTGGAAGCAATAATGACATGATTAAATCCACAAAGAAAATGTTGAACAAAAAGTTTGACATGAAAGATCTGGGAGTAACAGATGTAATTCTAGGAATAAAAATTACTAAAACATATGAAGGATATGCTTTATCTCAGTCTCACTATGTTGAGAAGATTCTGGAGAAATTTGTAAAGCACGACGACCGTCCTGCTAAAACACCTGTTGACATTAGTCTTCATTTGTCAAAAAATACAAGTGCAGACATATCACAATTAGAGTACTCTCGGATAATTGAAAGCTTGATGTGCTTAATGAATTGCACTAAGCTAGATATAGCCTATATTGTGAACAAATTAAGTAGATACACAAGTAATTTAAGGTCTAATCATTGGAAAGCAATAATTAGGGTACTTAGGTATCTAAGACATACCCATAATTATGGCTTACATTATACCAAATATCTAGCAGTACTCGAGGGGTACATCGATGCAAATTGGATATCGAATACTAAAGACTCGAAATCCACTAGTGGATACGTCTTTATCCTGGGAGATGCTGCAGTCTCTTGGAAATCCTCCAAGTAGATATGCATATAGGGTTGAGCAAAGAATCCGTGAAATCCGTATTCCGATCCAGTCCAGTCCAATCCGGTAGGTTTGGATTGATTTTTTGAATCCGTGGTTCGGTTCCGGATTGAAGAATTAAAAATCCGTAGTCCACGAATTCATTCTGGATTGAACCCCACGGTTCCGGATTGGAACCGATTTGGACTGTATACAAATAGTCTATATTTTTATTATACATCCTCCCCTATATTATCTTCTCTTATTCCATATAAAACCTAAACGCAAACCTAAACCCGCATAATATCTTCTTTTATTACTTTTGTTTGTTAGTTTTTAGTTTTAATTTGTAATGATCTAAACACTTATGGTAAAACTAGTTTTCTTATGGTTGTTTAAATTCAAGAACAGTATGTCGCTATTATAGAAAGACATGTTACTATTATGAAACTAATATAGCCCTATATTTATGTTTTTATGAAATTAAAGTATTATATATATATATATATTTGTTATTTAATTATGTGAATCCGTAGTCCTAAACCAATCTAATTCGTGTTTAAAGGGATTGGTTCGAATTGGTTCCATGATTTAAACGGATTGGATTGGTTCTAATTTTTCAGGAACCGTAGATAATGGATTGGTCTTGCTTTTACCCCAATCCGGATCATGCTTACCCCTACATGCATAGCAAGGTCAACAATGGAATATGAATTTATCGCATTAGATAAAACAGGAGAAGAAGCAGAATGATTTCATAATTTCTTAAAAGACATTCCAATATGGCCTAAACATGTGCCAACTATATGCATTCACTGTGATAGTGAAGCAGCAATAGGACGAGCATAGAATCATACGTATAACGGTAAGTCTTAACACATTCGTCGAAAACATAATACCGTTAGGAATTTGCTCTCACATGAAATAATTTCCATAGAATATGTAAAGTCAAAGGAGAATATTGCGGATCCATTGACTAAAGGGCTAGCCAGAGAGCAAGTGTACCATTTATCGAGAGGAATGGGATTAAAGCCTATTACTTAAAAGTCGCCATAATGGCAACTCAACCTAGTTGACTAGAGATCCCAAGATCTAGGATCAAAAGGACAACTGAATTATGAATGACTTTACGTATCACTAAAGAGGTTTACTTCTATCCATTTTTATGATTAGAAGAATGATACCTGCAGCGTTAGTAGGATAAGCTTTGCTTTTAATGATTCTTATAGCTTGGACATCCAAGTGGGGTATAGTAGGATACTCTTAATAAGAAATCACCTATATAAGTGTAAACTGGGCCAATTCTGTGAGAATTGAGAAAACTAAATTCTCTAGAGCACCCATGAATTACCAAGCATTGTTCAGGGCCAAAATGAACACAACCGTAAGAACCAAACTATGTCTGCAAATACACTATATGTAGTCTATTGTCTTGGCTTACAAAACAGCTGAACAGTTCAAGGCATCACGTCCACTAGTTAGCCAGTAAGTCTGATAGGCTTTCACTGGAGGAGGTTCAAAACCAAAAGCTACCTATCTCAATGTGGTGTATCTTCTTAATGTACTCTTTCTTTGTCTACATCTTGTTGCAATCAGTTCTCGTAAATTCCATTCATGTGGGGGATTGTTGGAAAATAGCTTTGCAAAATCCTTTTTTTTGCTAACTTTAAGCATTAATCAAGGTAGGACCCAAGCGTTATTTCTTATGTTTTTCATTGGGTTCATATTTAATGCTGCGTAGTAAATAAAACCGTGCATTTGGTTGCTCAAAACCATTTCCGGATAAATGAGAATTCAACGCGCATTTTCGGGTTCATAGAAATGGATTTAGGTGGGTTTCCTACACATTTGTGAAATGTGCTTGTCCCACATTGAAAAGGCTTAAGATTTTGAATGGGTTTATATACCTTAGCTTAGGATACTTGGGATGGGCCCCAAGGGATACCCAAGTTTGTGGAAGGGTGATGTTATGGGTAAAGTGGGCTAGACCCATTGGACCCAAAATAAAAACCACACGTGCTTGCAGGCCAGGCTAGGCTGGGCTTAGGCTTGGGCTTAAGCTTGGGCGCGGGTACGAGGTGTGAGGTTGGGTTGGGCTTATCTAGCCAAATACTTGTCTTTTTTGACTAAAAACTTTTGTAATTTATTTATTTATTTTTAATTTTGGTTTCAAAATTCAAAATAAATTGGTCTAGCTTTTTTTTCTTCACCCAAACACATCTGAACAGGTTCATAAGGTCCACATCTGAACAAGTTCAAAAAGTCCACCCGAAAAGGTGCAATTTCCACCCGAACATATATGTTTCTATTTTGAACAGATCTGTTCTTATTCCGAACAGGTTTTTCCTGTTGGTACTTGTTCGAATAGCCATCATTCCTCCTATAAATAGTTGGCCATCCAGCATTCATTCCCATTGAATTTTTGGAGAGCTTTTCTTCTTTCTTTTTCTTTTTTTCATCCTCCTGTTTCTGCATCTGTTCTGTATTTTATTTTAGGAAAAAAAAAAAGTCACAATAGAGTTTTGGTTCGCCAAACTTGATTTTGTAGTGCTGCAAATTCAAGTGTTAGTCGTTGCATCCTAGGAAGTAGATGCCGATTAAAACTCGAAGCATCGGAGCGAGGGCGAAATCTACTTTAAGAAGATTGTGTCCATCACAAGATTCGACTTTAACTTCTGTAAGCGTTTAATTCAAAATTTAATTTATATAATTATTTTCTGAATTATTTTATTTTGTTGTTTATTTTAATTGAAAAATGATTTGGTGCCCGAAACTTCTGGCCCCGAATGCCCCTAATGCCCAAAACGACGTCGTTTTGGGCATTAGGCTTTTTTCTTTTTTCTTTTTTTTTTTCTGCCATTTTCGAAACCATTTTCGACTTAGCGAGCAGAGGAAGAGGGAGAGGGAGCCGTCACCGATCCGATCGCCGATCGCCACCTCTGCCATCGTCGATCGCTGCAGTCGTCGTCGTCTTCGATCCGTCGCCAATCCGATCGCCGCCTCTGCCGCCTCTGCTCGTCGTCTTTGCCATCGCCGATCTCCGCCTCCAGCCCATTTTTTAGGCCCCCTCCAGTCCCCCTCACCCCCCCTTCCCCTCTTCCTCTTCCTCCTTCTTCGTCCTCGTCTTCTTGGTTCTGCTGAAAAAAAAAAAAAAAAATTAAACCACGAAACAACGTCGTTTCGTGGTTTCGGGGCATTAGGGGCACCCGGATTCGGGCTCTCAATCAGCTCTCATTTTAATTTACACTCACACACACCACTATGGGTATAACACACTTCTTAACATAACTCTTTCTAATAAACTGCAAAAATACAATGCAAACAAAATATGAGTTTTGATTACTTTAAAACAATAAAACCTACAATTTTAAGTGAGATTATTTTTGGATGTACGCCTACAATTTTAAGCCATTCAAATTTTATATTTTAATGTTAGGTGTTATGAAATAAATATTATAAAAAGCCTTCGTAAAGATTCTCTATCCTTGGATTAGTTTATAGTATTTTGTTCTCCACCCTAAACCCTTGGATTAGTTTTATGAAGGCTTTTCATAATATGTAACATTACTCTTTATTAAGACACTCAAAATGTGCAGACAAATTCATTTCAGTAGTAATACATACCTAAAAATTTTGTTTAGAAATATTAATATATGATTTAGATTTATTCTAAATGTGGAGTCCACATTACACCAATTCAATCTAAATTGCAACAACATTTTTTTGATGATATTTTCTAAGCAAGGAGACTAGCGTTGTGTTTGAATAATTGATTTGAAATTTGAAAATAAAAATAAAAACAGAGAAAAAATTTAATATATATTTGGTTCACATTTGTCTTGCTTTTTCTCTTTATCTTTTTCAAATTCTTATCTAAATTTATGAGCCGAACAAGTCTAACAGAATTGTTATTATTATTATTATTATTTTGTTGAGAAAACAGAATTAATTTTTGATTACTATGATGAATATGAAGAGGATGTCGGTGCACAAGCGAAAGGTGCTCTAAGGTTTGGTCCTTTTTTTTTTTATACAAACTAAGGTTGGGACCTGGGAGACTTAGAGGAATTTGAATGATTAAACTAAGTTTAGAAGTGACAAAAGAATTAAATGCAGTTTGTTTTGAAATCTGGGGTAAATTATAAATATATTTTATGAGATTTTTTTTAAATATATTATTCTCTGTAATTTTAAAAATTATAAATATTCTCCTATCTATTTGCCATTTAACAAATATTCTATTATCAATTTTTCATTTAACAGAGTTAATTAAAACAAAAATTAAAAAAGTATAGAAGTGACAAAAGAATTAAATGTAGTTCATTTTGAAATCTAAGATAAATTACAAATATATTTTTTGAGATTTTTTAAAATATATTGTTCTCTGTGGTTTTAAAAATTATAAATATTCTCTTATCAATTTTTCATTTAATAGAGTTAATAAAAAAAAAGTGAAATTGATAACTAGCCTCTTATATGACAATAAAATTATCAGAACTGTTAATTAAAATATATTTTTGACATTATTAAAAACTGTTAATTGATTTATGGCTGAAATGTATCATTTGTTTATGCGATTAAAAATTAAAAAGACATAATATAATTTTCAAAATTATAAGAAGTGTTAGATTTAATGTATAGAGAAAGGGAGAGAATAAATTATGTATATATTGATATTAAGTGTGTCTTTACAATGTAAAGATGACTCTCCTTTTATAGAGGGGAGAGTGCACAAAGGAGCCAAGAGAGCCGAAAGAAGAAAGTAGAAAGTGTGCACTAAGGAAGCACTAAGAAAACAACATGATTAAAACTTGGTAATTTACAGCTAATAACACTAACAGCTAATAACATATAATACATTAACAGCCCCCCTCAAATTCAAGGAGGATAGGAACCAACCAACTTGAGTTTGGAGAGAGTAACAAAATGTAAAAAGAAACTAAAAATAAAATAAAATAGGATAGGAGACACTGTATGGTCGTGTCAGACCGTTGGTGAAGACACTGGAATCAATGTCGAGACAGTTTACGGGGTCCTGTCGGACCGTTGTAGCAGACAATGTTGTGACAGATTACGGGGTCATACCGGACCGATGTAGAAGCTAACCAGAATCAATGTCGGGATAGTTTATGGGATCATGTCGGACCGAAACAGTTTACGGGGTCATGTCGGACCGATGTAGAAGTTAACCGAAATCAATGTCGGGACAGTTTACGGGGTCATGTCGGATCGATGTAGCAGACACTGTGTGGTCGTGTCAGACCGTTGTTGTATGTTCGTGGATATGCCTCAAAATTCGTGCCCTCAAAAGGCGTGCTCAATCCATAAAAAGGCGTGCCTGACATTATGGCAATGCGCCCATTTTGTCGTCTAGCGTGACTGCCTTGGCTTGTGCGCCCATTTTGTCGTCTAGCGCCGAGCGGCGCGCAATGCGCGTGTCTGCCTTGGCTATTTAAATCAAGGCTGAGGCTGTGCAAAACAAATTAGTTGAAACCTCTTCGTTCGCAAACACTCTACAACCAACCCTTCTTCTGCAGCGGACCCTTTCTGACATTACCAGTCTGAAATCTTTGATTCTCTGAAACACTCTGCAACCCTGCTTGTGCTGTATATCGGATATGGCCTCTTCTTCCTGTTCAGCAACCCAGAACATGGCTTCTTCTTCCCGTGGTCTGCTCACTCTCTTTCCCGACCTCAACGAGTCCACAAGAGAGATAACTGGGGCAGTTGCCCTTGAACCCCAACCAAGCGCCCCTGGTTTTGTTCCGTTAAACTTTCCTATGCTGTCTATGGAGCAAATAATGGCAGCGCAATCAGATATTGAAGCCAATCATTATACATTGAAGTCATGTGTTGAGACCATGACTGCGGTCATAAACTTGTCGCACCGGCTTCAGAGTAGGACAAATAAGGTGCAGTAGTTAAACGCCCAACTGGCTCTGCTCCAGGGCATGTATAAAAATGCGCAAGCAAAGATATGTGTGCTAAAGGCGGAAAACAAGGAGCTAAAGCGAAAGGCCACCGTGATGTTCCGATTTGGAGGGCTACCATATGTGGCGTTTGAGGAGCAACGGGAAGTGAACGTGCTCGGCGGTGCGGGAAACACAGAGGCAATGCCGTCAAGGGACGCCCAAGACCGAGGTAAGAGGAAAAGAGTAGTTGAAGAGGCGAAAAAGTAAGGCCGGTTTTTGTGGTAGTTGTGGGTTATGATTGGAGAATTTGTTTGTGTGTGTGTGTGTGTGTGTGAGATGTATTGGTAAGGCTTTGGTATTGCAATGGAAATGTAGGACGTGAATTTGGTGGTTTTGTGAATAATAGTCTGTGATGGTATGCTGGCACTTTGAGTATTGGATACTGTTGTGTTTGTGATAAAAGAAAATAAAATAGGATAAAATACAAGAGGAAGAAACGGTGGGTATGGTGGTATGGGGGAGAGACACGCTGGACACACACACAGAATACACAGGACACAAGAAAGATAAGATAAAATAAAGAAAGGTATTCTATTTTGTGGTGAGGGAGTCAGTGAGTGGGGGTGCAAAAGGTGAAGGAGAAATGTTGGGTTGAAAATGTTTTGGGTCAAAAGTGGTGGTGAAAGGCACAGGAAAATTGATCAAAAATAAAAAATAAATAAAGAAATGGGGATGGGTTCAAAAGTGGACACTATCAGTGGGAAATATGAGTGTATTGATTATTTGATATAATAATAATAATAATAAAAATAAAATAAAAAAATAAAAAGTTAGACCATTTGGAGAGAATGAGTGGAGTGTGGTGAGGGTTTCATGACCACCGTGCACTCCATCACAGCCACACAAAAAACTGTTGATGGACCATCAAGCAAGAACTGGAGAGGTAGAACAGCTGCTTCATTCAATATCATTCCTAGCAGCACTGGAGCTGCCAAGACTGTTGGTAAGGTGCTGCCTGCACTTAATGGGGAAAATTGACTGGAATGGCTTTCCGTGACCTCACTGTGAGGCTGGAAAAGAGGGCTACTTACGATGAAATCAAAGCTGCTATCAAGGCAGCGTCTGAGGGAAACATGAGGGTCATAAGGATGAGTCCTTGAGTAGAGAGAGAGAGATCAGGTCTTGGCGAATAGTGCCTGATGCGGGATCAATTGTTGGATCAAAAGAGCTCTCCAATAATGATGGTATTTGTCTCACGACCAGGTGCAAAGTGTGACCGTCTTCCACATGCTCGCGTGGGGGAGAGTTAAACCTTGACATGTCTGAGGTGTAAGGGCCAATGGGCTAGTCCGCTGGTTCAGATAGAGAGAGAGAGAGAGAGTGAGTGAAAGTAATAAATCACGCCTCTCTTTGCTCAATAGATTTTCGTTGGAGACCCTCGCGATCAAGTTCACAAGAAATTTAGTGGACTTTTGAAGGAAATGGGAAGTTCTTGCTGCTGGTGCTAATGTAAGCATGATTGGGCAGTTTGGTGTTGGTTTCTACTGAGCTGACTTGGTTGTTGATAAGGTCATTGTGACCACAAAGCACAATGATGATGAACAGTATGTCTGGCAGTCCCAAGCAGGTGGCTCATTCACTGTTACCAGAGACACCTCTGGTGGGAACTTTGGTGCTTTGATAATATGTATATTTTGTTCCATCAGATGTTAGTGAGGTCCGGCGGGCGGTCAAGGCAAGATTGCCGCCCGCCGGAAGGCGAAGAACACCAAGAGCTTAACCTATAGCTCTGATACCATATTAGATTTAATGTATAGAGAAAGGGAGAGAATAAATTATGTATATATTGATTAAGTGTGTCTTTACAATGTAAAGATGACTCTCCTTTTATAGAGGGAAGAGTGTACAAAGGAGCCAAGAGAGCCAAAAGAAGAAAGCAGAAAGTGTGCACTAAGGAAGCACTAAGAAAACAACATGATTAAAGCATGGTAATTTACAGCTAATAACACTAACAGCTAATAACATATAATACATTAACAAGAAGTAAATAATATTTCAAGTAAAGTTAAAAGGAATGTATTTAAAGGAATGTAAACATAGCATGTGGGTTGAATTGAGCATTAAAACAAAGTGGACATAAGGGTTGACACAAGACGACAATGGTGGTTTCAACCCATGTTAGTGTTGCTCGTTAAAGCTTGGAAGTCTCATGGATAAAATGGTTACAATTATCAGATTAATCTTTTTTATATACATAAGGCCTACAAAATGAACAAAACGGATTGCATTATCAAAATATGATATGCGTGTACTTCATGAATCCAAACAACACCATTCATTCTAGATTTGAACTTGTCTACACTTTAGAGAATCCTTCTTCAAAAGATGCACCTCTTTTTTCTTTTTCTTTTTTTCTGACTTCTTTAATTTTATTTTTATTTTATTTTTTTTGTGTTTTTGGAAAATTTCAAATAAGTAGCACAGTGACGAACAAATTTCATTTGTATGGGGTACATTGTGTATGTGGTGCAAGTCATATCCAGTATTTAGTGTAAATCTTTTATGACTGTCAGATTTAGTGTAAAACTTGCTATGAACGGGAAATACATTTATGTAAAATAACAAATTTTATACTTCAGTTAACAATTAATGTGTATTGTATAGTGTATACCCCCTTCAAAGTTCTTCTCTTAGATAATTAGGACCAGGCTTGTAAGGGTCGTCTTCCATATATGCCTCGGGACGATAAAACCCAGCATCATTCATCCGATTACTTAGCACATGAAGGATGGCTTTCTTTCCACCATACTCGTCTCGATTGTTCTCAACATACTGTTTGGCCTCTGCTGCCACCTCATTCACAAAATCAAACCGATTATCCTCAGACAGCAATAGTCTCTCTATGTCCATCGACAAAAGCTTTCCCCCTTCTCTTACTTTTCTCACCTGCTCCTCAAGGAAAGGAATTCGTTGCAATTTGTACTCCAACATCTCATCCTTCTTTGCCTGAACCATACATAATTTCCTTATGAGCATCAAATGAGGAGGTTTTCCTAGATCAAGATCAGCAAAAGCATTCCAAACAAGTCGCCAAAGAATAAGAATTCACGATATAATTTGTGAGATAATTCTAGAGCATATGTAAAAGAAGTTTTTATGACATTCCAAAATGCACAAGTTAATTTATGAAAGCAAGTATATGAAGCAGAAATTTATCCCATATAGAAACCATTAGCCAAACTCCTGCAAAAAGCTTTAGAATGACTCAAATGCCTTGTTCCCCTTTTAAGTACTCTTTCTACAAATCTGTCAGCGTTTTCTATCCAAATTCACAATTCCCAATATATATATATATATCATGTGTTCCTAGTCTTTCAATAAAGAACAATGTTTTAATCTCAGAAATTACAGCAAGCACCATATTTTTGTGAAGGTACTAGAATGTCATTTGTTCTTGGAGTTAACAGTAGAGTTCTTGCCACAAGTATTAGCATCTACTCTTTTGAGTGCAGAGATCAAATAGCTTTGAGAAGAGTGTCTCATGAAAACAAAAGAAGAAAATGTCTCTCAAGTCACAAGATTCAGTTAAATTTATCAACATGACAACTAATTTAGTAACCCAAGAAGCACGTATGTCATGCCAGGCACCGACATGACACAACACTCGTCGGGCACTTCTAACACCTATTGGACACATGTCAAAATATCATAAATTTATACATATTCTCATTCTTTCGATTTTAAAAATTACTAACACCAACATTTCCATTAATAAAATATGCAGAAATCTAACATTCCATATTGAAATTAATTTTCCATCTGTACACGCTACTCCTAAACAAAAAATCTCCACAGCTTTCCCGCAACCAGGAGACTGGCCTTGTTTTCATAGAAATCTCATATATATCTTATGTTCCCCAGTTCTCCCCAACCAAGATTTATTTCCAATTCAGTCATTTATACAACTTCCTCAGTACTACCCAGTAAACGAATTGATTCAAATCACATTGAATTTCTCAATATAACATGTTTGATCACATATAATTATATCAAGATAACTTCCAGCTGAAATGTTTAATTCAAATATGCAGATCTTTTTCCTATTTTGTCAATACTAATCCCTGTGGATGCACAAAATCACCAGGTCACAAACCATGTGCATCAAATAAGCTCAAGGAGACATTGGGCACTTCAATTTGAAAATTTAAACCATTTGAAGCGCACAATCATGCTTTACAATTTCATGATAAAATTCATAAAAACTACATTCATGGTTGTCGGTTGTGGGTATCTATATCGTGCTTGGCACATGGTGAGCCCTACGGGTGTCACATCATCACCATCACACATCCATGTGACAAACCCCTGAGGCACCACGATGAGGCGGTTGTATGCCTAGCCTAAGCAAGGGCATGCACACCATGAAATATGAAAACAGGATCACAGCTCACCTTGATAGAGCTAGCTCACCTAGGCTCTCCATGGCCCTTCATGACTCATAAGAAATATATTCTCTACCCACTCACCCCAGCTCTATAGCAACATAGTTGGACCCTTGGCTCACCTACGTTTGGCTCATCTAAGTTTACTTAGCTGCTCAAGATGAGCCCCTGGCTCACCCATGCACTCACCCCCTCGACTGCCTAGGTTAGGAGCAAGACCTAGGCACTCCCGCTTGGGATCATTCAAGGATTGTGAATTAGATGCTAAAGCCTTATGATCGTCAAAGTCGTATAACTGTCTCCCTGCAGTGACAATTCCACCATGACCTAGCTTAGAGAAAAGGGATGTTGACCTTACACTTACACCTGTTGCATATATGATATGCCTCTCAAGACATCATACCTACACCTGCAGCTCCTATGATGCAACCTTCCCAACGACCTAAATCATAGGACACAGCCAGTAGGGCGGATATCACCCTCCTGTCGAGTCGAGGACTATGTTACATGGACTCGTCAGTTTTGGCGAAGTACCCGTGTCGATACGACACGACACGGGTACGGGTACGGGTACGGGATACGGACGGGATACGGCATGGAAGAAGTGGATATGGCATGGAAGAGAAGACGAAGAGTAAAGGAGAAGAGAAAGAAACCTGGTCGGGGAGAGGATCCAGATCGCCGACTTCGAAACTAGTCGATTTCGATGACCTTCGAACCAGTCGAACCAGTCGATGACCTCCATCCAGTCGCGTCTCTCACTCGATCGCCTCTTCGACCAGATCGCGTCTCTCGCCTTCTCTCTCGCTCTCTCTCTCTCTCTCTCTCTCTCTCTCTCGCTTTTTCGCCACTGTCTTACCTTTTCGCCTCTGTCTTATAACATATAAGATATAATACTTATAATATATATAATATATAATATATAATATATAATACCTACTTATAATATATATAATATATAATACTTATATTATAACACAATACTATTATAACACATATTTTGTATTTTGTATAATATATAATATATAATAAAATAAAATAAATTAATAAAAACACATTATTTAAAAAATAAATTAAATAATTAATATGTATTAAAATAAAAATAAAAATATTTATAAAAAAAATATTTATTCCTTATTTATTATATTTTTGTTATTTATAATATATATGTCAATTAAAAGTAAAAAATATATATATAGATAAATCAAAAAAATTATCAATAAAAGTAATACATAAGATAAAAATAATAAATATATTTAAAAAATAACTATTTAACTTATCTTTATATTATAAATATATTTTAAAAATTAAATATTTAACGTATCCCCGTACCCGTATCCTCATTTGGATCCATATCCACGTATCCTCAATTTTTAATTTTGAAGTACCCGACCCCTAGATACGTACCCACACCCGATACCCGCACCCGAGTCCGTGTAACATAGGTCGAGGATAACTTGCCACCTGTCTTGAGGTTGCTTGGACTCCAATATTCCTGGAGTCTTTATAACGGCATCATAAGTGTAGCCACAATCATAACAAGCGCAACAAGAATCATACAACATATACAAAGTGTTCAAGGTCTCTCACTGCCACTCCCTTCCTCTCTAAGTCTGCCCTGGTCCTCTCCTCTTCTACCTCCAGTGATCTCAGGCCATTGAAGTGCCCACCATCTTCCTAGGGGTCAACGACCGAGTATCAACTAATGACAAACTGCTACTCACACCAAATAAAGAGACGGTAGGGACTCCACTAAAAGGTAGGCAAGACTGAACATCAGCCAAAGGCAATTGACCAACCGAATCATTACCATCGATCCCCTCAAGCCCAACTAAATGTACCATCGGGTGACCTAATTGCAGTAGAGGAAGCGCAAAAGTCACTCTATTCTCAACATATGGCACAACAACCTGAGATCTCATCCTATTAGTGGGAACATTTGTCCGCACAGATGCAACCCTGACAACATCACCATCCTTGCATTCAGGTTAGCCTCTAATCCATCCCCATCATCACCCTTACTTTCAGAATCATTGGATCCATTAGCCTTATTTTGTCTCCACAATCAACGACGCGGAAGCAAATCATCCACAGAGTTCTCCTCTTTAGAAGGCACACACACCACCCAAGGCGCACTAGAAATATCATGAAGGACGGCTGACTTCTATACCTGAAGAAACAAAGTGTTCAATTTCCAGGTACATAAGAAAAACATAACAAGGAAGAAAATTAAGAAAAAAAACCCGACCACCACCTTCACCCGACTTAGCACATCAGAAAGCAACTCCAAGCATGCAAACCAGGTCAACTCACACCTAGCCGCCTAAGTCCTACCCTTCACGCGTGGCTGACATAGCTTGCTATCCGATGAGATGCACACAACCTCTAAATCCCCAATACCACCTTCTAGAAACTTTCAAACACGGCAAAGATCTCTTTCCAATGTCGCAAACGAGTTGTTGCCCCACCCACAAGATTGGCTTTCGCCCGAATAAACTTTCCATACTTTTGGACACTTAGCACATTCAATGAGAAAATTGGGAGCCAGCTCTATTAAAGGATAGCTTTACTTTGTTGGAATCTGCCATCCTGGAGAGCCATGAAGTTGAAGAGCCCTACCTTGTGGGAAAGCTATGAAATTGGAGAGCTCTAAGAATTAATAGTAAAATATTTAGGAGCCATCATCATGTGGCTCCACTCTTTTGTTGACTTCCCCATTTTGGGAGCCAACTCTACTAAAGGAGAGCTCTACTTTGTTTGCGTCCACCATCTTGGAGAGCTCTACTTTGTGGGAGAACTATAAAATTGGAGAGCTATCACCATGTGGGCTCTACTTTCTTTTTTTTCTTTTTTTGTACTTAGCCAAATTTTAGTGAGAAGTTTAGGAGCTAGCTTTACTAAGGAGAGCTCTACTTCACTATTCTTTGCCATATTGGAGAACCATAAAATTGGAGAGACAAAAAATTAATGAAAATATATTTGGACCCATCTACTTCATTATTCTTCGCCACGTTAGAGAACCATAAAAATAGAAGATGAAAAATTAATGAAAATATATTTTGAGCCATCATCACATGGGAATAGTGTATTTAGAACTATAGACATTGGTGAGCCAAGAATTAGGAGAGCTAGGAACTTGGTGAGGTCATGTTGGGGAGCCAAAAACTTGGTCCGCCATGTTGGTGAGCCAGGAACTTGGTCCACCATATTGGGGAGCCATAATTTGGTCCACCACACGTTAGGGAGCCAAAATATCAAAACCCCCATCATTCTTACAGAAAGCATAACTATCATGAATTGGAAATGCATACGGATAGAGGCCACGCTCTGTGTGAAACCGCATAATAGATTCGGGAGCTATTATCCCCTCCGCTCCCTTTTTTGCTTCTGGTACACCCAATAAAATCTAAGATGGATTGACAGCCCCATCGTTCGACCCCCATTGCCAAAATTTATCCCCAACTCCAAAATAAGGAGCACAAAACCAGTGCTCGACAGAAGGCACTTCAGAAGACTCCTCACCGCTTGCCTTGCCTAGTAACTTCTTAGTAGGCTTCTTTGGCAGACAAAACAATTTTCCCCTTCATCTCGAAGAATCAACCTCTACACGCATCATTACAAATTGCAACAGGTAAGTTTCTTATACTTGAATCATACTTATAAAAGAATTATGCTTAAGAATTGTGCTCTGAAAAAAAAATAAATAAATAAAAAATAATTCTCTCGACTCTCCATGATGATGAAGACCAACGAAGAGCGAGTGGTAAGCTCCAAGTATATTATTAACTTTTAGCAGTAAAGTCAACAAACGGAAATCTACAAAATGGAGCCCACATGATGATAGCTTTAAATGTACTCTTATGAATTTTTTAAGTCACCAAGTTTCTGGCTCCCCAACATAGCGGACCAAATTCTGGCTCCCAACATGGCGAACCAAATGCGGACCAAGTTCTTGGCTCCCCAACATGGCAGACCAAATTCTAACTACCAATATGACAGACCAAGTTCCCTGGCTCTCCAACATGGTGGACCAAATTCTGGCTCCTCAACATGGCACACCAAGTTTTTGGCTGCGCAACATGAGCTCACCAAGTTCCTAGCTCTCCTATATCCTGGCTCATCAATGTGTATAGCTCTAAATACATTATTCCCATGTGATGATGGCTTCAAATATATTTTCAATAATTTTTCGTCTCTCCAATTTTATGGTTCTCCAACATGGCGAGAATAGTGAAGTAGATGGCTCCAAATATATTTTCATTAATTTTTCAACTCTAATTTTATGATTCTCCAACATGGCGAAGAATAATGAAGTAGAGCTCTCCTTAGTAGAGCTAGCTCTTAAACTTCTCACTAAAATTTGGCTAAGTCAAAAAAAGAGAAAGAAAAAAAAAAGTGAGAGAGAGAGAAGAAAAGTGGACCCCACATGGTAATAGCTCTCCAATTTCATAGCTCTCCCACAAAGTAGAGCTCTCCTTTAGTAGAGCTGGCTCCCAAAATGGGGAAGTCAACAAAAGAGTAGAGCCACATGATGATAGCTCCTAAATATTTTACTATCAATTCTTAGAGCTCTCCAATTTCATAGCTTTCCCACAAAGTAGAGCTCTCCAACTTCATGGCTCTCCAGAATGGCGGACACCAACAAAGTAAAGCTATTCTTTAATAAAGCTATCTCCCAATTTTCTCATTAAATTGTCTAAGTGTCCAAAGTGGGAAAGTCAAGAGTGGAGCCCACATGGTGATAGCCCCTAAATATTTTATTATTTATTCTTAGAGCTCTCCCACAAGGTAGAGCTCTCCAACTTCATGGGTCTCCCAAATGGCGGATGCCAACAAAGTAAAGCTCTCCTTTAATAGAGCTGGCTTCCAAAATGGGGAAGTCAACAAAAGAGTGGAGCCACATGATGATAACTCTCAAATATTTTACTATTAATTCTTAGAGCTCTCCAATTTCATAGCTCTCTCACAAAGTAGAACCCTCCAACTTCATGGCTCAATAGAATGGCGGACACCAACAAAGTATAGCTCTCCTTTAATAGAGTTGGCTCCCAAAATGGAAAAGTCAACAAATGAGTGGAGCCACATAATGATAACTCCTAAATATTTTACTATTAATTCTTAGAGCTCTCTGATTTCATAGCTCTCCAACAAATTAGAGCTCTCCTTTAATAGAGCTAGCTCCCAATTTTCTCATTAATTTGCTAAGTGTCCAAAGTGGAAAATCAAGAGCGGAGCCCACATGGTGATAGCCCCTAAATATTTTACTATTAATTCTTAGACCTCTCCAATTTCATAGTTCTCCCACAAAGTAGAGCTCTCCAATTTCATGGCTCTCCAAGATGACAGACGCCTACAAAGTAAAGCTCTCCTTTAATAGAGCTGGCTCTAGTGTTTTTAAAGGCTCAAGGCGCACGAAGGCGCTGAAGGTCTCTTGGAGCCTAGGTGCAAGGCGAGGCATGGGCTTCATTGAAGCAAGGCGCACAGTCTTAGTAAAAAATAGATAAATTAACATAGACTAATCATTCATAGTATTAAGACAGTTTTTTTTAAAAATAAAAAGTAAACAAGACAAATTATAGAATAATTTTCAAAGCCATGAAAGTGCATATTATATAGCATTTCAATTTTCAAAGATAAAATAATCCACATTCAACCGAAAAAAAAAAAACACACACACACACACACACACACTAAACATCCAAAACATAAATATCCAGCAAATACTAATGTAAATCTTAACATTCAAAACATCAATATCATAAGAAAGGGTATGTTAGGTCATATTATTTTTAATTTTTTTTCCTAACGGAGACAGGAAACAAAACAGACCAACAGCACTTAAAAAAAATAAAAAATAAAAATAAAACAGAGAGCAACGAAGAAGAAGGGGAAGGATGAGGAGGAGAAGGAGGAGAGGAGAAAAAAAAAAAATCCCCAGCAATAGCAGCGATGAAGAAGTAGCAAAAAAAAAACAGAGATATGACAGCAGCTAGCAAAGAAGAAGATGAGAAGGAGAAGAAGGAAAAAACAGAGACGATAGCAAAGAAGAAGCAGCAGCAACGAAGAAGTTGCAAAAAAAAAAAACTGAATCGAAGAAGCATAGCGAAGCAAAAAAAGAAGACTCACCTCAAGCTTTCTTCGCGATGAGCCCAAAGGAAGAGAAGAGATGAAAGACGAAGCAGCACAGTCCTCAATGAATGACGAAGTCGCGATGAGCCCAGAGGAAGAGAACAGATGTCGCGATGTGCCCAGACGAAGTCGCGACACCTCAAGCTTTCTTCGATAGATTTTAGGGCTTTGAGGAGTCGACTGATTTGGGTATTGAGTTGTATGAGTAGTAATCGTTTGTGGTTGTTGGACCCTTTCAAACTTATATCAGAGCCATTAGATCAGCCTCAGGGGAAAGAAAAAAAAAATACACAAAGGAATGCTTAGGTGTCGCCTTGCGCCTTTCTGCGGCTGACTAAAGGCTTGGCCAAGGAGCGCGACTCATCTACCTCACCTCACCTCACCTTAGGTCCCTTCAGTCGCAACAGCTGCGCCTTTCACAACACTGGCTGGCTCCCAATTTTTTTCATCAAATTTGCTAAGTGCCCAAAGAAGAGAAGTCAACAAAAAGAGTGAAATGTGGAGCCCACATGAGATAGCTCCAAATATATTATTGTTAATTTTTAAAGCTCTCTCTAATCCTTTGGCTCTCCACCAAAATAACATTTTATTATTAATTTTTAGAGTTATCTAATTTCTCGACTCTCCAACAAAGTGGAGCTCTCCAAGTTTACAGCTCACCCATGTGAATAGCTCTAAATATTTATTTATTTATTTTTTTTTTTTTAAGAGCTCTCTCCAATTCTTTGGCTCTCCACCAAAATAGAGCCCTCTAATTCTGGCTCTCCAAGTTGCTCATCAAATTTTTTGGCCAAGTCTAAAGCCCATATAATGGCTCACCAAATTTTAGGCTCTACAACAAAAATCTACCATTTTTATTCATCAATTTTTCAACTCTCCTAAGGCCTAGCTCTCCACTCCTCAGGATAGAACCCAATGAAATAGAGCTTGGAGCCAGCTCCAAATATTTTTGGGAATTTCACTTTAAAAATAAATAAAAAATCAATGGCAGAAATTATGATTGGAAACATACCTGAACAAGTTGATCTCCAATTGCACAAGTCACAACAAAAGAATTCCAAGCAGGTGGAATCCAGATTGTGGCTCACCTTCAAAAACACCCAATTCTCGCCTCACCCAGATTGTGGCTCACCTTCAAAAATCCTCGCCTCACGTAGCTTGCACCTCAATTGCCCACAGCTTGCCTCCCCTCTGTCAGAATTGACAACAACAATAAAACCCTAGAGGCAATAGTGCTCAACCCACAGATTCCGAAACCTAGCTTTACTCTGGAGTCAGCTCACACGCCTCCCTTCAATTCCGCAGAATCTTCTCCACACAAATCACAAACCCAACTCCACTAAACTCTCTTCACGCAGCTCACAACTCCCCAACTCACCTTCTTCGCCTCTTTCCTTCTATTTCGATTGTCAATTGCCCAGATATTGCCTCTTCTCTCTCAAGAATCGATGACAGCAATAAACCCTAAAAAAACCTTAACTTCAACGATTCAAAAGGTCAAAACCCTAACCCTACCTTTGTTTTAGCACAAACACCCCCAACTTGATGGCCCCGATTTTGCAAAATTTTTACATAGATCGAACAATGCATGTCCTGACTCCCTCCTTCCTTTGGCAAACAACGATGGGGCAAACACAAGCAAACCTAAACACAGTGGTAGACTTCAGGTGGATTTGAAGGATTCAAGGATGTCAGGTAAAGCAAAACCCAGCAACCCCAACTTGGATTCTACCCAGATTGCTACTTCTCCAGCCACGTGACTTCACCAACTTCAACGGCTAAACAAAGAACCCACGAAGCAAGAAGAAGGAATAAGCCAATACTTTGCAATAGAGGCACGATACACACAACACAGACTCAAGCCCTAAAACGCAAGTCGTGATTAAAATCCAAGCGTAGTACCAAATAGAACAATATCAAGCGTTTTGCTTCTCTCTCCAGAATTCTGTTTCTCCAAAAGCTAGAACACAAAGTGCCTTGAAAATAAAACGATGAGGAAGGTACAAAGGAAATGCAACGGATACAAGGCACACATCCATACTCTCCAAACCCAAGAAGAAGTTCTTCGACCCACAAGCAATGAAGTAATACACATAAGGAGACACCTCTTTACCCGAAAGACAAGCTGGATCATTGTGGCACAAAAATCCGAGTTTCAATTTTTCAGAACATTCAAACACTTTAAGTAGGTCGCGTGCGTAGAAACAGAAGTCAGAAATCTACTTATTCTACTTCAACATCCCCTAAAAATATATATATATACACATTCTGATGATGCACGTAGAATACACAGAACATTGGTGTGCAAATTCCAAAGTAATCATCTCTTCATCCAGAAGGTACACAATTCAAATTTCAAGTTTACACATTGCGGAAAATTCAATTTTCCATGTGCTCTATTTTGGTTGAATTTTGCAATTTCTTATGATCACCTCCATTCAATTTTCCAGATACACTGGAAAATTCATACATACCAGCAAGATTTTACAATACAAAAATTACGAATATTCTGTGAAGAACAATGAGCTCTATCAAAAAAATAAAAATAAAAAAATTAGGATTGTACCTTCCCAAGGTAGAATCCTTAAATCAATCAAAAACTCCCCATGCTTAGTGAAAACATTAAAAACGGACATGACCGCTTACGACTCATGGCTACAGAGGCTTCGAGATAGCAAAAAGGTGCTGACAAACCTTAAACTCTCCAAAAAGTCACTTCACTGTAGCTACTAACAACTTTAAAAGCTATCACAAGCTACCATGAGTAGCTCCAAATCAGCAGCTACTAATGGTCCGTTCTAAACCAACAGCTACGATTTGAATTGGTGAGTTGTCCTCTCCATGGATAGCTCCTTCCCAACGTCTTCATAAAGCTACAAAAGTTAGTAAACTCACATTCTCCTTCCCGATGCAATCTCTTTATAAGAGAGCAAATACAAAACAACAGCATTCACAAAATTCAAGCAAATTCATACTCAATTGTTAACACTCTCCTCCTCAACTTCAACAAACCATTTTGTCAAACAATAGCTTCCGGAGGACAAAGATGCCGAGATAACACTGTTTGCCGGCCAATGAACGAGGCCTCAAACTGGAGAGGTTCAAACTACAGAACTTCAAACTCCACTCTCTCATCGCCGCTGCCTGATGTGTGAGTTCTTTCGAAGAATGCTTACCATGCCTCCATGGCAATTCCAAGGGCTGCTATTCAAATCCCCTTAGGTCCAACACCCAACACCCAACATCCCCCACACACGATCATAGAGGTGCCAAAAGAATTTCGGGACAAAATAAGGGGATGGTACAAAGTGTTAACGCTTCCAAACCTCTACACAATACCACCATCTTACACTTGGTTCTTGCCAAACCAAGAAGGCAACCTCACTATCTACGGATCCACCTACCAAGCAATGTAGGTGCTGAACCCACATTTCAAGAGGATTCGAATCAACATTCTCTCATAAAGACCAACTGAGAGGGATTTGGACCACCACATCTCCATCATGTCAACACCATTGGAAAACCCAAATGGCAATTTGGGACTCGGATGGGGCACAAAGGACTTCGCAAACCTCAACTTGGAAAAAGAAAGCGCTCCCCGCAACGCATTGCCAAGCATTCCCCACAACACTCCACTCAATATCCTCTTCTTTAACACTGAGAGTGCCTCCACCATAACTTCCTCCAGCACTACATGCACCTACACTCTCACGGACGCTTCCATCTCATCATCATCACAAACACAAAAAAAAGGTGGAAGCGAGATTCAGTCCATAAGCCAAATCACGGGCTATCCCAATACCAAAGCCATAGCCCCCCTTCCTAGCAGCATAAAGGGTGATGGGCGAGATTTGGTGCCTATGGAATGAAACTGAAATCTCATGTGAAATTGTAGAGAACCCATGGAATGAGGTCATTGCCCAATAAGTCCAAATTTTCATCTGGCACATTTGCGGCAGATGAAATTACAATGTGAATTCTCCATGGTCAATAAAAAACACAATCTCCCTTTATCCAAAAGAAATCAAATTTTATTATTTTCGTATGCGTTATATTTTCAACATCTTTGACATATATATACAGACACTCTACTAAGAATATCTACACGAGGGGCATTAATGTGGGTATCTATATCATGCTTGGCACGTGGCGAGCCCTATGGGCGTCACGTCATCACCATCACACCTTTACATGGCAGACCCTTGAGGCACCACGATGAGTTGGGGTTGTATGCATAGCCTAAGCGGGGCATGCACACCAACAAATATGAAAACAGGACCACACCTCATCTTGATAGAGCCAGCTAACCTAGAGCTCTCCATGGCTACTCATAAGAAATATATTCTCTATCCACTCATCCCAGCTCCATAGCAACATAGTTGGACCCTTGGCTCACCTATGTTTATTTAGCTGCTTAGGATGAGCCTTTAGCTCACCCCTGCACTTACCCCTTCGGCTGCCTAGGTTGGGAGCAGGACTTAGGCATTCCCACTTGGGATCATTGGAGGATTGTGGATTAGAAGTTAAGACCTCGGGGTCGCCAAGGTCATGTAACTATCTCCCTGCAGTGACAATTCCACCTTGGCCTAGCTTAGAGAAAAGGGATGTTGACCTTACACTTACACCTGTTGCATATATGATATGCCTCTCAAGATATCATACCTACACATGCAGCTCTTATGATGCAATCTTTCCAAAGACCTAAATTGTAGGACACAACTAGTAGGGCTAATATCACCCTCCTATCGAGTCAAGGAAAACTTGTAACCTGTCTTGAGGTTGCTTGGGCTCCAATACTCCTAGAGTCTATATAACGGCATCATAAGTGCAGCCACAATCATAACAAGAATCATTCAGCATATACAAAGTGTTCAAGGTCTCTCACTACCACCCCTTTCCTCTCTAAGCTTGCCTTGTTCTTCTCCTCTTCCACCTCCGGTGATCTCAGGCCATTGAAGTGCCCGCCATCTTCTTAGAGGTCAACAACCTATCGCCTCTAACCTCCTTCACCCACATCGATGATGTTTTGCGGAATGTCATCTCACCAATGTTAAAAGATGTGCATTTCCTATTCCTTCTTTATATGCTCTTCTATGGCTATAAGTATGTGTCCAAACTTATTTAAAAATCCTTTATTTTGAAATAAAGACACAATATGCTTGAATTTAGCATGCAAATTCCAAATTATTAGTTTAAAAATTAAAATACAACACATAGCGACTAGTTTTCAAACAAATCGTCAAAAAAAGCATATTAGAACTTTTCATTCAGGTTAAGGCATTGTTCAAAATCACTACCCAATTAAATTGGGAAAAATATTAAATAAGTCCTACTTTTTCTCATTAAATTTTCATTGAGTCCTATTTAACACTGCATTTGGAAGGCATATTCATGTGTTAACACTGGACTCAATTGAAAATTTGAAATTTTACAGGAAAAGTACAACTTACTAGGAACTTTCACATTAAGCTATATTTATAAACAATGAAAACAAGACTAAACAATTAGAAAGGTTTCTTTTTACCAATTTTCTTCGCCTCCACACTCTTCGACGACCACGACCATCATTTTGCGAATTTGACACATCCTGGTTAATTAAAAAAAAACTTTAAAAACAAGATACTAATCCTTAGACAAAGTTTTGTATGAAAAATAAATAAAAATTCAGACATAGAGATCAATATTTGTTACCTGTGACCTGCTAGAGCACCTCAAGCTCGGTAGATTCGCAGCTTTCACCTCAATCCTCTGTGTCAAAGCAACAAATATTTCAAATATCTTTTATAATTCAATTAAAAAAATTGATAATTTGGAAACCCATAATCTAATTTGGTATATAAATTTTTCAAAACACATAATTGGGCAAATTGGGGTTGAAGATTTCATATTATTAATTTTCACTCATTAACCAAAAGGAGAGTTCAAGGGATGAGTAGTTACGAGTGGCTGCAATGGCGACAAGCTAGTGAAGAGTACAGATGACACAGCCATGGCAGCGTTCATTTCGAGCTCCGCCTTTATCAAAGTACCCACAATTTTTACCTTAAAATGAAACTATCAAAATACCCTTTTTTTTCAAAAAACACCTGCGAAAGTGAATGCCAAAATTTTCAAGTTCAGAGTAATAGAAAAAAGATAAATATGAATCGACTGTTTTACTAACCCTAAAATTTCAGTTCCTACCCACATAGATTATCCATATTCAGAGAGAGAGAGAGAGAGACTTCTTATCTTACCAGAGAGAGAGAGAGAGAGAGGGAGAGAGAGAGCGAATGAGTCAGGATTTGTGTTCACTGTTCAGAGCTCGGACCCAAACTCAAACCCAATTCCATGCCCATCTTGACCATAGTTGTTGTTAGACCCTCTCCAACCCACACGCAAATCTCTCATAAAATTTAAATTTGATAAAAATTTAACAAAAATGATATTCTAATTGCTTTACTAGGGGTTGGTTTAGGATATTGTAAATAAGTATATTTTTTAATTTTTTATAAAAAATAAAGATAAAATATTGATTAATATGACTCAAAAAATATAAAAAGATAGACTTACGTAGGAGATGACAAACAATGCCTAAATTTGTATTAAATGAAAGAAAGTTTTACTTTTTTTATCAAATCAATGAGTGTTTAATCTTTTATCAAATCTCGTAAGTGATTGTTAGTGGACAGCTAAATAATTGACCAGTCAATCAATTGAGTATGACTGTCGAGATAATCAAGTGGACAACCAAATTGGAAAAAATTTACACTGGGCCGGTCGAAACTCGAACATCCTTTTAATCGTCCTCTCAATCGATCAGTTATTTAATAAAAATTAAAAATTTAGTATTGAAACGCGTGTATCTGATGAAATTTTTAATTCAAATCTTTACTTAAATTTGATGAAAAAATAATAATAATAATAATAATAATAATAATAAGCGTTAGAGATATTCTAAAACCTTTATCACAACTCAAAAATGAAAAATTATGTGGTGGCTTAGGCAAATTTATATATATGTCTTAATTTAATATTTATTAATTAAAATTATAAGATTTAATATTTTTTATAAGAATTTTTGAAATAGATTGACAAATATTCCAGTCCCACTTATGACGCGAAAGATCATGATTCAATTCCTGATAATAGCACATAAAGTTATTGACAAAAATTTAATCATAATTATTAACTCATAATACTTGTTGGCTATATATTTTGTAAAAACCAATCACAGTTCGACACGTGGCAGAGTAAGGATAATATAGGAAGATTACTCAAGTCTTCGATCCTGATCGTACACGTGGCAGTGAAAATTGGTTCTCATGTGATTTGAGTAGCACTGAATCAGTAAAGAGATATAGGATGACGTGACTTCAACAGTTACTCATATTCAAATTCAAATATAGGAGGGAAGCCCAACTGCAAGTGATGGCGTGGTGGAACTATTTCTAAGGCAGCATGATCAGCGATCATGGAGGGCAGTTCGACGGTTTGAAGTGCAGTTCGATGGTCATCCTTGAGGAGTATAAATAGCAAGGAGGTCCCCAGAAAAAGCCCCCAGACTCAGATCATACAAACCAGTCTTACTTTACATATTTTCTTTTCCAGTTTTTACATTTCCAGTCTTTACCTTTCTTGCACTTTAAATACATGCTCTGCACTTCGATTCATAGGAGTAGTTTCAAATAGATCGTCACTGTAAACCTCTTCGAGGCTGAGTTTGAATCATTGTAAGTGTTCATTTTAATGAAATACTTCAATTGTTCTTCATATTAACTGTTATTTCTCTTAATTTCTCCTAAGTCAAGCCACCAGTAAAAGTCCTCTTCATTGAAATTTGAAAGAACTAAAACACAATCGTCGATAATTGGTTGGCAATTATAATTTCAGAAGGACCGATTGATCCTTCATCGCACGCCAAGCATTTACAAAAATACCCTTCGAAAAGCCAAAAGCCAACATATATTTTTGGCACGCCCAGTGGGACTTGTTAAAATGGCTAGACGAAGACGACATGGAGAAAATGAACACTTGGAAGAAGGTGTAGAAGGAGAGGTAGAAGTACCTAATCCAGAGGATAATGTGGTAACACATCCTGTGGAAACTCCCATGTTATCAGAACCTATGGTCGAACAGACTAGTACTTCGGGACAAGAACCATATGTTCATAATATTAGACGAAACCAAGGAATTGGACCATCCACTGTTCCATCTACTCAGCCAACCAATCCATGGGATGGCCTAGTAAATGCTATGGGACAACAATTGATGAACACAATGAAAATGTGGGCAACATCCTTTTTGGATCAAATGAACAACCACCAACCAACAAACACAAGACACACAGAGGAACTCCTAAATGTCCCTCAACAAAGATTGGCTAGAGACAAACAGCCTATGCAAGTTAATAGACATTCTAATGGTCAAACTAGTAACCAGAACTATGAAAGACCATCACCTAAGTCTTGGTATGAACCCATTTCGAGGCCTATAGCAGGCCAAAATGCCTCAGTACTCAACAATGAAACCGCACAAGTTGGTGGATCTGGCCAAGTACAAGAAACTGGCGTAAGAATGGTTACAAATCCCCTGTTCGAAGCCATACCTGGCACTAGAGGATATAATAATCCCTTATTCGAATTTATACCCGGGGGGTTGGAAGGTTGGCCTGCAAATGGAAGGGACACAACGCCTGTTCCTGCACCTTTCACAGGTCCTTTCGTAGGACAGACTCAAAGGAGTTACCCACATCCCCAACAGCAACCTGCACCACAGGGGCAACCAGTCCCAAATGTACCTCCTTATGGACCAAGAGAACCGCAAGCACAAGTTTGTCCACCAAATCCTGTGTTTGTCCCTCCAGTAGTGGTTCAGCAGGCACAAAATATGGTCCCTAGGGATCAAATTGCTAATATTGTTAGGGAGATGTGTGGACCGATGGCTCGGGGGGTCCAGACTCCTGTATACAGAAAACCATTCCCAGAATGGGTAGATAGGGTACATGAATACCCAAGAGGGTTCAGGATACCAGATTTTACCCTCTTCTATGGAACTGGGAATCAATCAACAATAGAGCATATTGCTAGGTTTGCTACTCAATGCGGTGAATTTACTAATCATGACTATATGAAACTAAGATTATTCCCAAATTCTCTAACTGAGAGAGCGTTTGTATGGTACATCAACCTTACACCTGGCTCCATTCAAAATTGGCAACAAATGGAAGAGGCATTTCATGCCCAATTCTTCCAATCGGAGCCAGAGGTTTCTATAGCAGACTTGGCTAGATTGAGTCAAAGGCCAGAAGAGAAGGCTACTCAGTTTATTGCTAGATTTAAAAGGGCTCGAAATAAGTGTAGAGTCATCCTACCAGAGCCAGAATTTGTAAGATTGGCTCAAAACGGTTTAGAGTTCAGGCTTCGAAAGAAGTTTGACTCAACTGAATTCAGGGATTTGGTCGAACTAACCTATAAGGTGTCTCGATATGAAGCATTACTAGAGAAAGAACAAGATCGAAATAATGCCTCGTATAAGACATATTATAGAGATCCAAATTATGAGATCGATGCAGCAGAGATTGTGGGCAAAGAACCTGTAATCTGTGAAGCATTAATTCATAAGGATACAACAATTGACCAGCAGTTTAAAAAGAAAGACTTTCACTCTTTCGATTTAACAAAAACAGATGACATCTTTGATCATTTGCTTGTGGCCAACTTCCTTAAGTTATCTAAAGGAGTAAAACTGCCTTCTCCAGATGAACTTAAGGGAAAAGTATATTGTAAATGGCATAACTCTTGGTCTCACTCAACTAAAAACTGCATTGTTTTTCGAGACAGGATCCAAGAACAAATTCGGAAAGGAAGTTTGAAGTTCCCAGCCAAAACAGAAAAGGCCATGGGGATCGACAGTAATCCATTTCCAGAAGTTGGAGAGACGACAGCCAATGTCATTACGTCAGACTTCCAGAACTTATCATTGACAGAATTGGAAGAAGTCAATGTGCAGATGCATGTTGCTAACCAGACAACCATCAAGAAGGACACTAGAAACCCACCAGTTATTGGACAAGGTTTCTCACACCAAAGGGAACACTCTGATGAAGAGGCACTGGATGATGATTCCTTGGAAGCAGTTGTAATGCAGAGGATATGTCCCAGGTGCAGACTGAGTTATAAATGGTTGAAGGGGCTTCCAATTGATGGGAAGCAATACTACAGGGATGTTCAGAGACGGCCTAAATCAACCAATGCTTACAACATAAGGCCGTATCCGGCTAGCGATATGCAGCGGTCATTAGCGGTTGAGCCTGCAATGGACAGAATGCATGCTAAAGGCAAGAGGCCCTTGTATGAGTCTAGGCCACCTAACTACTACAGAATGAAGAGCAGTCATTCTGAAAGAAGATTGGAGAGGAGTTCAGGTTATGGGACCAAAACCAGAGATTGGCCCCCTAGACCAACCTCACGCAGAACTGAAAGTGACCACCTTCATCAAAGGCCTGAATTAGGCTCGAAACAGGAGGCCAGAGCCAAGTACTTACCTCCACAGCCAGCTTTGAAGACGGTTTCGAAGGTAGAAAAAAGCGGTTCAACATCTGAGTCATTAAGCTCTTGGGTACCTGGAGTTCCAGACTGGTTTGTAATGCAAAACAAACCTAGGGAAGTGCCTGTCATGAGAGATGTTGGAATTCTAGGCAGGATGGTCAAGCCTCCTTTGGTGGCTCTGAACAATTAGGTATTGCTTAAACACCCAAAGACGAAGGAACCAGACATGGTCCCAGTCATTTCAAGATCACAAAGGAGAAAGATTCAACGCAGGTACACCCAGTACCAGCAAGATCTGAAACAAAGTGGAGAGAGTTCTTCACCGGTCAAGACAAAAGGAAAGAAAAATTCAAAGTTAGACCATGCTCCAAAGCCAATTCTACAGAATAAAGTGGTTTGCAGCAGAAAGCAGTTGGCCAAGGTTCATTCTGAACTGAAAGCCAGAGAGAAGGCTAGTTCAGCAGGGCTGGAGAAGGCTCTGATGGAGAGTGGTAGCGAGACAGAAGAAGAGATTGGCACAAGCCAAAAGAAAGAAATGGTGGAAGAAGAAATGTTCGAAGCCTTCATGGCTGAGCAAACGTTTTTGGTTGAAAAACCAGTCGAGGAAAACCATTCGAAGGAACTCATAGCGATGAAGTGCGAAGCGAGATGGAGGACGCTTCTGAGGTAACTGATCAAGGTAGTCAAGAGAGGAAACAGGCACAACCAGCCATCCAGTTTGGCTCATTTCCTCCAATATCAGTCAACATGGTACATATACTACCTCATGAGTTCGAAGCTGGAGATGGGAACCAAGATGATCAAGGAGTTGATCCAATTCCAGTCTCTAGTGAAGATTCGCAAGTGAGTATGGTACAGGATAACTCCAGCATGGTTACCCCAATGGAAACTGACTACGAGAGTGGAGAAGAGGTGAGCATTAACCTCTC
This sequence comes from Camellia lanceoleosa, assembly GCA_025200525.1. Lineage (NCBI taxonomy): Eukaryota > Viridiplantae > Streptophyta > Magnoliopsida > Ericales > Theaceae > Camellia > Camellia lanceoleosa. The sequence continues at coordinate 109,326,149 of CM045758.1, forward strand.
ATATCCTTTTGAATATCCCTCGAATTCTATGACACAACATGTTAAGCCTTTGTACATCAAGGCTTTCTTCGATGGAATTCAATTAAACCGAGTCCTGGTAGATAATGGAGCAGCAGTGAACTTACTACCGAAATCTTCTTTGAAGAAATTAGGAAAAAAGAATCCCAGGTTGATCCCAACTAGCACAACCATTGCTGGTTTTGCTAGGGACAAACAGATGGCTCAGGGGATTTTACCCATTAACTTGAGTGTGGGAACAAGGGACTGCATGACAGCACTCTTCGTAATCGACAGTAATGCTAAATACAATGCTTTACTTGGGAGAGATTGGATCCACACTAACAAATGTGTGTCTTCCTCTTTGCATCAGAAAATCATGATGGCTTTAGGCAATGAAGAAACAGAGGAAATAGATGCAGATCATCAACCCTTCATAGCCTGTGCAAACTTTGCAGAGGCCAAGCTGTATATTGAGGGAGTGACACCACTCAAGATTATCTTGAGGAAAGTGATGGCTCGGACCAGTAGTGGCGATGAGAAAGTGACACACCTAAAGCACTTAGTCCAAGAGAGTGCTGATGAAGAGATTGTCGTTAAAGATGACAATGATGCCTGGTTGTAGGCAAAGAGATGAAGAACAAGAAGCCAAGTCCTTGGCTCTGATTAAATTCTTAACATTGGATGTGAAAGCTATAGTCCAGAAAGTACAGGAGCAAGAAAGAGGAGCCATGATAATTGGCTGTAAACAGGAGCAGCAGCAGGTTTGAATTTTGACCCTTGGGAAATACTGGCATTGGACATTGAGACAAAAGTCCAGGAGATACAGGAGGAGGATGCCTTATGGACAGATTTTGTCTATGAGGAGGAGGGCAAAGATGTTGAACTAAAGAACCTGGGAGCAGAACAAAGCAAGAAGGTTGCTTCGAAGGTCAAAGAAACCAAGGGAGAAGCTTTAATAAGTTCTCAGATACAAGACCCCTTAGAAGAAGTAAATTTAGGGGAAGGTTCTATACAACAGCCCACCTATATAAGTGCTTGCTTGAATATTCTGGACAGAGACCAGTTGTTGGTTGTTCTGAAGAAATACAAAGATTGCTTTGCAAGGTCCTATAATGAACTACTAGGATTTGATAGGTCATTAGTTGAACATAGGCTCCCTATGAAGCCTAATTTCAAGCCATACAAGCAGAAACCAAGAAGAATGAGTCCAGAAGTAATTCAGAAGGTCAAGGAAGAGATTCTTAGACTACTCAAGGCAGGCTTTATTAGGACAGCCAGGTATGTTGAATGGCTATCTAATATTGTGCCTGTAGTTAAGAAGAATGGCAAAATGAGGGTATGCATCGATTTCAGAAACTTAAATCTAGCAACTCCCAAAGATGAGTACCCTATGCCTATAGTGGATCTACTGGTAGACAATTCAGCAGGGCATCAAATTTTATCAATGATGGATGGGCACTCTGGTTATAACCAAATCTGCATTGCAGAGGAGGATATCCGCAAGACAGCATTCAGATGTCCTGGGAATATTGGCACCTTCGAATGGGTTAAAATGCCATTTGGTCTGAAGAATGCTGGGGCTACATATCAGAGGGCTATGAACACTATCTTTCATGATCTCATTGGAGGGTATCTAGAGTGTTATATTGATGACATTATAGTGAAATCCCAGTCCATAGAGGAGCATCTGTTTCACTTAGAAGCAGCTTTTGAAAGAATGAGGAAGTTCAAGTTGAAACTTAATCCTCTTAAGTGTGCTTTTGGTGTATGTAATGCACAAGAAAGGAATACAGATTGATTAGAATAAAGCTAAAGCCATCATTGAAGCTAGGCCTCCATCAAGTAAGAAATAATTACAAAGGTTTCTTGGGCAGGTTAACTTTCTTCGAAGGTTCATTTCTAACACTGCAGGGAAAACTAAAGTATTTTCTTCCTTGTTAAGGCTGAAAGATGAAGAGGAATTTGTGTGGACAGCAGAGCATCAAATTGCTTTCGAAGGTATCAAAGCCTACTTGGCCAACCCTCCAGTGCTGATGCCACCAAAGGGGAACAAGCCTCTGAAGTTGTACATAGCTGCAGCAGAAGATTCATTGGGAGCTTTTTTGGCCCAAGACAATGAAGAAGACAAAGAGAAAGCTATTTATTACCTTAGTAGGTTTTTAAATTCTTGTGAATGTAAATATTCAGCTGTTGAAAAGCTGTGTCTTGCTTTGTATTTTGCTGCAATGAAATTAAGATATTATCTTTTACCTACAACTGTCTTGGTAATTGCAACCACCGATTTGATTAAATACATGTTATCTAGACCTATGTTGAGGGGGAGAATTGGCAAGTGGATACTAGCCTTATCAGAATTTCATCTAGAGTATGTCCCCCAAAGGGCAGTAAAAGGGCAGGTTTTAGCCAATTTTCTGGCAGACCATCCATCTCAAACAGAGAGCCAAGAGATAATGGAACTTAGTATGGCTAGTGTTGAGCAATGGTAGATGTGGTTCGATGGATCGAAAGCCAATGGCTTAATTGGAATTGGTGTTGTGATTAAATCTCCACAAGGGGTAGAAACTACATATGGTTTCAAAGTGGATGAAGCCACCTGTTCCAATAACCAGGCTGAATATGAAGCCCTAATAGTGGGACTAGAAATTCTTATTGGATTACAAGTACATGCAGTTAACATATTTGGAGACTCTCAATTGGTGGTTAACCAAGTAAAACGGATTTTCAAGTGTCAAAGCATAAGTATTTTGCCATACTATGTTGTTGTATTACATCTGCTTTCTCAGTTTCAAATATCAAATGTAACTCATGTTCCAAGATTCTTGAACAATAGAGCTAATGATGTAACTCAGAAAGTTTCGAACTTCAAGAGAAGGGATAATACCCAAAGGGACATAAGCCAAACAACATATCAAAGATTACAACCTTTGAATAAAAGGAATGTGGTCTTGGAAGTCAATCATAATGACTTACAAGAACAAGATTGGAGGCATCCAATTATGCAATACTTAGTTGGTCCATCTTCGAAGGCCAGTAGGAAAATCAAATTACAGTCTATGCAATATATGATATATGGCAATGCTCTCTACAAAAGGGGGGGAGATGGCTTATTGCTGGAATGTTTAGGCCCAAAAGAAGCATTAACAGCTATGGCTGAGGTTCATGAAGGCATCTGTGGTGCTCATCAGCCCGGTGTAAAGATGAGATGGTTGCTTCAAAGGCATTCCTACTATTGGCCAATTATCCTTAAAGACTGCATAGAATATGCAAAGGGTTGCCAGGCATACCAAAAGCATGGCACAATAAGGCATGTGTCCATAACTGACCTTCATGCAGTAGTAAAGCCCTGGCCATTCAGAGGGTGGGCCATAGATATGATGGGGAAAATACACCCACCTTCTTCGAAGCATCATTGTTTCATTTTAGTGGCCATTGATTACTTTACTAAGTGGGTAGAAGCCAAGCCATACAAGGCTGTAGATCAGACAGAGGTCATTGGGTTCATTAAAGATTTGATCCATAGATTTGGCATCCTTGTAACAAGCCCGCGGGGGACCTCGCTACAGTTCGGACTCGATTTGTGTTACGGTTCTTAATCTGAATCAAAGAGTCCAAATCCAGCAAATCGTTTTGAGAAAACAGATTTTTAGAAAAGAAGTGCCAAACATGGACTGCTTTGCCAGATACAGAGTTGCCACCTAAATATTTTATTTTTGGGAAATTTAGGAAACCCTGATTCGTTTGCCTAAGGCCACGTGTCCGTTATCACTAAAGTTGCCTTGGCTCGGGAACTTGGGTACGATTGGGGAAGGTCACTTCGTGAGCACCCCCGCTCGCCCGATCAAAGATCGGCCTCTACTAACCATGATATTTAGTTTTGAAAACATTGTGTGCTCTTACTCCGATTATTAGCCTAGATTTACTACGTGATGCGCACAGCATACAAGTATAGACCGGGTCGCCTAAATTGGAACAAAACATTTCATGTTTGTTTTTGAAAGATGGTTTGCTACTCGCAAGTAGGCTTAAAATGCAGATTTTGCCACCTTCAGGTGGGCTTAGAAAGATGGTTTTGCCACTATCTAGTGGGCTTAAAACTCACAGTTGATGATTTGTCCCAATCTAAATAACCCAACCTTCATCCACAGGCATTCAAGGCAGTTATATCACATAAGTAATTAGCCTCATGGTAAGCATGCTATCATGACAGTCACTCACACGCATGCAAGAATGCTAAAGCATAAAAACTTGCCGAGTACTCCAAGCTAAAACAGAAGCTAATTAGAAATCCATGCATGATCCTAATTATACAGAAGTGCCTAATGCAACACATGCAATAATGCAACTATAGCAGGCTCGGCTATTCTTAAACATGGCATATGGAATGCTACAACTAACATGTATTCAACTTAGAATTGAAATACAAATGTAGTTAGTATGATGCGCCGAGCCCGGTGCATGCAAGACAGATGAATGAATGCAAACATGCTATCATACTGTATGCTAATTGAAACATGCCCTAATCTAACCATCATAAGCTAGTAAATAAAAGGAAAGAAATACGTGGGGTTAGAAGACATACATCACACTCACGCACACTTATTACAATTATGCCATCGCGCAGAGGGTCCGAATAAATAGTACATTCCCAAATAAATAATACAGTCCCAATAAATAATACAGTCCAAATATGTACAAAATCCTAATTAATTAACAAATTAATCTAGGAAAGCGGTAAACTAGCATGCAAGCTAGGGACTGTCTCAACTCTACTCCGGATGATGAATGATGCATATTTGGGTTGCTTGGCAAGGAAATCCACTACGATGCCCCAATTAGCCTCTGTTTGCAATTGATGCCGGAATGCTATGCAAGGCTTTTGAAAGGTACTGATTTTTTATTTTGCTGCAACAGAGAGCAGGAAAGGGGCATAGCAATGTATTTTCACATATGTATGCATGCCTCGATCTTTGTGCCACCAATCACGCATCTCGATGCATGATGGCCGAGGAGTCGAATTGCACAACTCGATATGGAATGAATGCACATATAAACACAACAATACCTAGACTCCATCATGGGTAATCTGGAGTGTCGGCGATTGGGGAATTGAGACACGTTCCGTCACTCGGAGTATGAAACGTACCTCGTTTCCCGTGCTTGGGCTAACTCCTATCCCAAACACAATGCAATATGCATGACATGTATGAATGCAACTAAGATACAACCTAACATACACAATGCTATGAAATGGCATACACGATGCACGAGGTAACATGGCATACACAATGCGCTAACATACAACCTAGCATACACAATGCTATGAAACGAAATGGCATACACAATGCATAATGGACTTACACCAACATAAGTGGACCTTGGCCACACTCACATAGGAGGTCATTAGATGAAAATGAGACACTCGAAATGCGTGCATACGTGCACGCAAACCGAGGACCGACCCTAAGGCACCAAATGCCACTCTAACAAGACATAGCAAGGCATGGAATATGGCATACTAGCATGCAAATTTCAGTATCAAAATGTGATGCAAAACAGTCCCGAAACATGGAAACATGGCACCCGATGTATGAAATGAATCCCGAAACATGAAATTAGGTACATGGAATGACCTATGGCTATGCAAAGAATGCATTATTTGAACATGAAGTATGAATAAAAAATCAAGACAGCCCCAAAACAAGCATATTTTCAGTTTTAAGAAAGGCCAAAAGGTGAACACAAATAGGGCTAAACCAACATGCAAAAATGGCCTCGAAAGAGAGATAAAGAAGCAAGTAGTAGCTATTGGCCCCAAAAGGCAAAGAGCCCTTGAAAAAAGTTTAATAGGGGCTCAAAATGAAGTACTTTACAGTTTACAACAAGCCACGAAAACAAACACAAGTATGGCTAAACTATCATGCAAGAAATTGGCCTAAAGAGGGACAAAGAAGCAAGTGATGGCTGCTGGCCTCAAACAAAGGAGGGCCCTTCAACAATGTTGAAGAGAGGCCAAAAAAATGATATTTTATAGTTTATTACCAAGCCCAAAACAGTGCACAAGCAACCTTAAAATACTATAGAAAATAAGGCATAAAAGAGAGCTTTAACACAAAGAGCAAAAAGGAAGCCTCAAACAGTGAAAGACCCTTGATCAAACATGAAGAGTGGGTCAAAATATGACTATTTACAGTTCGGACCAGAGCCCAAAAATACAAGCACAATGAGCTAAAAAAAGCATGCAAAAATAGGGCCAAAAGAGAGATAAAGAGGCAAGTGACAGATGGAAGCCTCAAACAGTGAAGAGACCTTCAACAATGTTGAAGAAGGGCTCAAAACAAGCCTCTTTTCAGTTTATGACCAAGCTCAAAAAAGTTTAAAAATAGGTCTAAAATACTATACAAGAAAGAGACATAAATGAGAGCTAAAGAGGCAAGTGGTAGTATGAAGCCTCAAACAGGGAAGAACCCTTAATAAAACATGAAAAAGACCTCAAAACATGACTATTTTCAGTTAGGGTCGGAGCCCGAAAATGTAAGCACAAAGAGCTAAGAAAGCATGCAAAAATAGGCTTAAAAGAGGGAAAATGGGACTCACCCTTGTAGAACCAAGCTTCAACAACTTTTGGACCAGGTTTGGGAGCTCTTGACCTTTGGAAGACAGCCTCAAGTTGCTGGAATGGATGTTGGAGGTGTGATGCTATGAGTTGTAGTGTAAAATGGTGTAGGACTTGAGAGGTTTTGATGCTTGGAAGAGAGAGAGAGGGAGCTTTAATGCAAGACTCCCAAACAAAACTTTTTTTAACCCCCTAAAATGCAGCTGGAGCTGCTGGTTTTATAGGCAAAAGAGTGGAGGAAAAGGGGGGAAATTGAAATTGAAATTTCCCTCCAAAATAGGCCTAAAAGAGAGATAAAAAGGCAAGTGATAGCTGCCGGCCTCAAACCGAAAAGAGCCCTGCAACAAAGTTGAAGAGGGGCTCAAAACAAGACATTTTACAGTTTATGACCAAGTCCGAAACAGCTCACAAGTAAGCCTAAAATACCATGCAAAAATAGGCCTAAAAGAGAGTTAAAGAGGCAAGTGATAGTAGAAGACCTCAAACAGCAAAAGGTCCTTAATCAAACATGAAAAAGAGCTCAAAATATGACTATTTACAGTTTGGGTCGGAGCCCAACAATGCTTGCAAGCAAGGCTCGGGGGCCAAAATGCACAGCCTGAGGCCCCGAAACTAACTGTTAAGCACCGAAAGTGGTGTTCAATCACGAAGTCGGTCTCTCGGACCACAGTGTCCCTCAAAAGGGAGGAAATAAGGTATGTGCCAAAAACTGGAGCAAACAGAGGTGGTTAAGCGGTCCCGAACCGAGGCACACGGCCGTCGGCTCCAAAAAATCGGAAACCGGGCTCCAAATGGGAAAAATGGCCTACGACCACGAAACGTAGCCTACGGCCACTGAGAGATGATCTACGAGACATCTCCCTCCCTTCGGGAAGAGAAAATAGAGAAAACGGAGCCTGGTTCGCAAACTGAGGCAAAGCACAAAAGAGTCCGGAAGTCCGGAGACAAGGCTCGCAGCCGGGACTCCGCAACCTCAGAACGAGCACAATATGCAACATCACCAAGTGCTCAATCGGTGACGTCTGAGTCTTAAGGTCGGTCAAAAATGGGGTGTCTACAGTTGCCCCTCTTTGACAGAACTCGAAAGTCATAAGAATAATGGGAGTGAATGTCAAAGCCCAGAGATGACCCATTTTTGACAAGGTCGAAGATTTAGACAAACATACAAGATAAACAGGAAGATGTGCCCGCAGGCATGCACGCAGGCAGGGGGCAAAATGTAAAGCGATATGTACGAAGCCGGATGTAGCTCAATGATCATGCAAATGCAGCAAGCTGTAATGAAGCACATATTCACAATAGAAACAACAGTTTTAAGCAAGAATGCGAAGCAACAACTACATTTCATGCAGTTAAGAATGCGGAGAATTATTCAATTCTCGCCACGCCTCACATGGAGAAGATACAATACCTGCGCGGTTCGTCTGGTCGCACCAGCCTCAAATGAACCGTACATATAATATCGTGCCTCATGGTACTGGAGATCTCTCGCTTCTTCTTGGTTGAACCACAGGTGTTACTTTTCTCCCTGACTATGGTTGCAGCTTTCCCTATTCTCCAACAGGGTGACAGACTAGGTTCGATCAGTATCCAGAATTGAGGCGCATACAGATGCTATCTCAATCTATGGGGCTGCCATATAGATTTCAAGCCGAGGATATACCCCTGGGTATTTAAACCAGACTTTAGTCTCGGAAATCCTGAACCTTTGTGTTCTAGGCATGAGCCATTCGAACTCTAGTTTCCACCGTCTCAGTTGGTCTTCTAGGAACTCACCGCTAACACAGGCAGGTGGCTATACCAGACCACCGGAAGTCGTTCGGGCACGACAAACACCAAAGAAATTGTACTTTTAGAGGATTTAAGGTCTCCTAGACTGGGCAATAAAACATATATGATGCAATTGATGTAATAGATGTGATGCAATAGATAATAGATGCGATGCAACAGAGAGTGCAATAGATGCAAAATGGTGACGCACACCAACCACGCTGGACTCGTGAGTAGAGGAAGAACAAAGAAAATCGATTAGGAGCGCGTTCCACGCAACCTACGGTAAATTCCAAACACGCTGAAATCGTGTGAGGAAAAAAACACTCTAACCAAGCTGAAATCGTGAGAGGAGGTCCAAAACAACCGCTCAAGTGCGCGCACAACGCAACCCGAGATAAAATCCAAACACGCTGAAATCGTGTGAGGAAAAGAACACTCTGACCATGCTGAAATCGTGAGAGGAGGTCCAAAAACAACCCGCCCAGCGCGTCTACAACGCAACCAGGGATAAATTCTAAACACGCCGAAATCGTGTGAGGAAAAGAACACTCTAACCACGTTGAAATCGTGAGAAGAGGTCCAAAAACAACCGCTCAAGTGCGCGCACAACGCAACCTGAGATAAGATCCAAACACGCTGAAATCGTGTAAGGAAAAGAACACTCTAACCACGCTGAAATCGTGAGAAGAGGTCCAAAAACAACCGCTCAAGTGCACGCACAACGCAACCTGAGATAAGATCCAAACACGTTGAAATCGTGTGAGGAAAAGAACACTCTAACCACGTTGAAATCGTGAGAAGAGGTTCGAAAACAACTGCTCAAGTGCGTGCACAACGCAACTTGAGATAAGATCCAAACACGCTGAAATCGTGTGAGGAAAAAAACACTCTAACCACGTTGAAATCGTGAGAAGAGGTCCTAAAACAACCCGCCCAGCACGTCAATGCAACTAGGGATAAATTCCAAACACGCTGAAATCGTGTGAGGAAAAGAACACTCTAACCACGCTAAAATCGTGAGAAGAGGTCCTAAAACAACCCACCCAATGCGTCTACAACGCAACCTGGGATAAGATCCAAACACGCTGAAATCGTGTGAGGAAAAGAACACTCTAACCACGCTGAAATCATGAGAAGAGGTCCAAAAACAACCGCTTAAGTGCGCGCACAACGCAACCTGAGATAAGATCCAAACACGCTGAAATCGTGTGAGGAAAAGAACACTCTAACTACGCTGAAATCGTGAGAAGAGGTCCGAAAACAACCGCTCAAGTGCGCGCACAATGCAACCTGAGATAAGATCCAAACACGCTGAAATCGTGTGAGGAAAAGAACACTCTAACCACGCTGAAATCGTGAGAAGAGGTTCGAAAACAACCGCTCAAGTGCGCACACAACGCAACCTGAGATAAGATCCAAACACGCTGAAATCGTGTGAGGAAAAGAACACTCTAACCACGCTGAAATCGTGAGAAGAGGTCCGAAAACAACCGCTCAAGTGCGCGCACAACGCAACCTGAGATAAGATCTAAACACGCTGAAATCGTGTGAGGAAAAGAATACTCTAACCACGCTGAAATTGTGAGAAGAGGTCCTAAAACAACCCGCCCACGTCTACAACGCAACCTGGGATAAATTCCAAACATGCTGAAATCGTGTGAGGAAAAGAACACTCTAAACACGCTGAAATCGTGAGAAGAGGTCCTAAAACAACCCGCCCAGCGCGTCTACAACGCAACCTGGGATAAATTCCAAACACGCTGAAATCGTGTGAGGAAAAGAACACTCTAACCACGCTGAAATCGTGAGAAGAGGCCCGAAAACAACCGCTCAAGTGCGCGCACAACGCAACCTGAGAAAGTCCCGGAGGACAACGATCCCAAACGCTGCTCAGCGTAAAAGGATAAATGGTAGAAGATAACACAAGATGCAAATAAATGCAAGTAAGGTGTGCATGACAATACGAGTGGAAATGTGCATAACAATGCGGGTGGATGGGTGCATAACTTTGAAGCAGGCTTGATCTTGCGCTTGAAGTAGAGGCACACTCATACTTCGGAGCACTGACGAAGCTTGAAAAGGTACATCCGGAATACAATCACAGAATTTTCTGAAGTTGAAACACACTCAGATGCTTCCATTTTCCCTCTTTTCTTTTGCTTTATAGTCCGGAACCCATGTAGCTTCAAATAGGTCCTTGTTTTACTGTTCACACTTATCGGGGGTGGACCCTGCAGTTTTATGAAAGAACAAATACTGTTTTGAACAAATGTGGAGAACGGCACAGCACTCGGAGCACAAAACGATTTCATTCTCGAAATTGAAAGATGAGTTTTCGACCAGGTATTGAGCCTACGACTGAACACAGCAAAACGACTCAACAAGGAAATAAAAGGCACACAACCTAGACACATCGAGTAACACTCGAAACGACTCAAAACAAGAATCGAGATAAAACAAAAAAAGACACGACACTCAGACATGCCTAGGGAGCCTGTTTCACCGGGTAGTGTTTCCCACCCTTTCTCATTTGTGATTCTCACATCACTCTGGCACTCAATCTCTTGTTTTCTTAAAAAGCCCTTTTCTCACTTTTTCTCTCATCGCATATCTCTCTATTCTTCAATCTCTCATTTTTCAATCCCTCTCCTGGGTGGTTGATGGATAAACAAGGAGTTGCGGGCTCATGCCCCTAGCATTCTGCTAGATCCTTCTTCTTTTGCGTGCAGCTAGTGAGTTTCTCCCACAGAGAGGCTGTACTACAACTGGGTGTGTAGCAAATCTGCAGCCGACATCGGTTGACGATGCTCTGCTGGGGAGTTTGGACGTGATCAGATCTGTCCAGATGAGGGAGTGGAATATCTTGATCCATTCCAGTTCGTGCTTCGCACTTGGCTCGACACCTCGTTGCTCGGAGGGTGAGAGAGCTTTTAGCCCTTTTGCTATTAACTTCAGTCGTGCCCTTTTCTGGCAGGTAAAGTGCCCTTCTTGGCAAATTCATTGACAACAGGGAAAAGACAGGAAGCCTGACTCAACTGTGCCCCTAGCTCATCATTTTGACCATTTTTTTGTTTTGATTTTCTACTAAAACAATTTTGATCAGCATAAGAGTTTGATTAACATGCTTGTTCAATTTTTGATTTGAAATCATGCAAGTCAGGCTATGAACACTGAAAATTTTTCTTTTTTGGGTCCAAGAAACAGTCTAGTTTTTGGAAAAGATGGAACAATTTTCGAGAAAATTAGTCAACCTCAATAAAAAAATTTCAAAAACTATTTTTGCAAACGGCCACTTACTCGACGAGCATGAAACCTACTCCTGAGATGCACAACCTCGGATCCAAAGGAAAACTGCCCCGTGCTTGAAGAGAGCTGTATGGCAACGGAAAGTTGCCCCTTGCTTGAACGACACCGCAGCATATTGAATGGCGACGGAAAGTTGCCCCTTGTATGGATAGCACCGTAGCGCATTGTAGTCAGTCCTCAGAGTAACGAACATAACCAAGTTCTTGGATTCAGAGAAAGCAAAGATGATCAAAAGCATTACATGGACACAATCAAATTTGAAGTGTTTTACGGCTGGACTTCAGAATGAAGTTGCCTACGTATCCCAAAGATGGGAATCAAGCCTTACGTAGTTCGGAGTTAAGGTACACTCGGGTATTAACCTCTCCTTTTTAGGCTCTAACTTTTGCCAAGGCGCCCGTCGCGGGTTTTCGACCTTGCGAGCTTTGTTCCTCTTTCTTTCCTTCTTTTTTTTTATATTCTTTTCATTCCTTTTTCTTCTTCTTCTTTTTGCATTTTTTTCTTTTCTTCTTTTTTTTGTTCTTTTGTTCTTTTCTCTTTTTTTTGTTCTTTTTCTTCTTTTCTTGCTCTAACTTTTGCCTGGGCCGCCCTTTCGGGTTTTCGACCCAGCGAGCCTCTCAAGGGTAAAAGCGTAGCTTGGTCCATGTCAAATGGTTCTGAGATCCTGAGGTCATCTGAATCCAAGAGAATGGCTGCTGTTCGCTGACAATGCAGGAGTCCGTCCAATGGGGGCTGAATTTGCCCCTAGTGTTGTGGATGGGAACTCATTTGTCCTTCAGCAATACTTCCTTCTTTCTTCCCTTCTGGGGTTTGGCATTCTTGCCAGTCTTCGTCTTTGACTCTTCGAGTACATCTGACATTTTTGGCCCCTAGTTCTAGGGGGCTTTTGATTTAGCTTCGCAAGCTTCCTTTAATCACATCTGATATTTTCGCCCCTAGTTCATGGGCTGCTTCTGATCTGGCCACACAGGCCTCACATTGTAGTTGACCGTTGAACATTCTGAATTCAAGTTCAAGGTTTGGAGGCAAAGGGGTTGAGTCTCGAGGCTGAGAGCGATCCTAGGCTGCACAATCTCAAGAGCGATTCCACACAGGTCTTCACGGGACCGCGCAAAACATTTTGTTTTTGAAAATTTTTAAGAAAGCGACAAGTCGCTCGTGCTGAAGATAGTGTGAAACCAGTCTGAATCAAGCCAGGGTCCTTTTCAGTACTTACGCTAACAAGCATGATTTCATTCATTAAGGGCTTAGCACGCCTTTCTTTCTCTCAAATGATCAAAGTTTTGCGAATCCTGAGGAATTCCTTCCTCTTCGTTTTCACCGCAGTGTTCAAAATTTTTTTTGAAAAACTTAGGTCAATACAATGACTTCAAGGCACAGAAAAGTAGGCGAAAAGCACTGCCATTTCATTCAGAACTTCTGGCACAGCTGGTACAAGGCAAAAGCGAGCACAAGAATGTGAAAATCACTGCTGTTCATTCAAATCTGTTGGCATTACTGGCTCCAAGGCAGAAACAGACTCAAAAGGAAATGAAAAGACAAACACAAAACAAGCAGGTGATGTCCGAGGTAACACCCCCAAAATCTCCCGACTTCAACAACAGGACTGACTCGATATAACAAGACAGACCCAAAACAAAAGAGGCTGACTCAAAACAAAAAGACAGACTCAAAACAAAACAACAAGACTGACCCAATACCCAAGTCAGAAAGCGCAAAAGCTAGCATTCGCAAATGCTCAAAACAGTGCATGCCATCCACCATATCTGGAGTAAACTGAGCGCTGCTCGCAGGTGGTTCATCCCTTGATCACATCACATTATCTCCCAAGTTCATCGATCCAGTGCCGATAGACTTTGCTGAGCTCGGCGGGAGGATGACCCCATTGTCAAATAGATCTTGTACTTCAATGCAAAGACGGAAGCAATTGTCGGTAGTATGGCCAGTTTGCTGATGGTACGCGCAGTACTGGATAGCATCATGTGTAGCCGGAAGAGGGTTCAAGAGAGGCCGAGGCTCAAGGGGTTTGAGATGGCCTTGTCCAACAAGGATTTGGAAAGCTTTGGACAAAGGCATATAGAGGGCATGGAAGACCCTTCGACCTCGGGGTTGATACTTCAAGGTTTGTGGATTTTTGTTGGGCGCACTAGCGAAGGGATTGGCAGGTGCTGGCCTGGTTTGTTGATTCCTTCCAAGTGTAGGATTATAGCTGAAAGGAACGTTTCTGATACAACGACCCTTCTCCCGGCTTGCCCCTTAATTCAAACTGCCCCAACTTGAATGGCGAAAATGTCGTCCACAGTTTTTGCAACAACTACGAGCACTTGCTCTTTGTTTAGTCCATTGGCTTTCAAAGCCTCAACAGCCAACAGAAGATGTTCATGGGGATCCATGCCCGCCCCTACCTTGTTCTTTCCACTCGCCTCCACTTTACCAAGGGATCGGCCTTCCTCAAATGCAGCCCGTCCCAAGACTGGGGGGCCTTTTGACATGAAATTCCCAGTATGTGGTGTGGTCGATGATGGAGCCAATGTCCCGGAGGCCAGATCGGTCACAGTTCTTTGAAGATCTTTGATCATTCTCTTTAGCTCAGAAGTAGTGGGTTCACGGGTTTGAGATGATTGGGGTCTAGGTGCATCCATCATACATAAGTCCATGCTTTCTGGGATAAACACCTCAATCTTGGGTAGATGGGCCGGGGTGATGTATATGCTGGGGTCGAAGGTGGACGGCAGTATATGGATGAGGTTGAGCTGTAGAGGTGATGGGTCAGTACTAACCTGAAGTCCTTTTAGTGGAGCTAGGGTCTCTTCATCAATAAGATCCTGAATCTTATGACGGAGGCGGATGCAACGGTTCGTATCATGACCGTGCTGTTGATGGTAGGCATAGTATTTAGCTGGGTCATATCTTGGCGGAAGAGGGTTTGGAAGGGGTTGGGGTTCTAGAAGTTCTAGGTGCCCTTCTTCTCGTAGCTTTTTCAAAGCTTGAGAGAGACTCATGTAAAGATGATGGAATTTTCGGGCTTGGGGCCGAGTTGAAGTGGTTGGTTCTTGGCCATTGAGGGAAGTGGTGATAGTGTCTACTTCTGAACATTTCGCAACTGTGCTACCATCAGTAGTAGCATTGGAACTGCGAGCAATATTCCTCTTCAAAGGCTCATTATCTTTTGCAAAGATCCCTTGTCTGATGGCATGCTCGATTTGAACCCCCATTTCATGAAGGGCTGGAAAGGTAAACAGAGGTAAAACGACCATCTTTTGCAGCAACTTGCCATGCAAATTTCGAACAATCATCCTGATCTGATCTTTGTCGGAAGGCCTTGTAGTCATCATTGAGGCCTTTGCTCTCCATCTCGTCACGAATTTAGAGAAACCCTCCTTTGGTTCTTGGCGGGTGACTTCGAGATCATGAGTTGTGACCTCGATCTGTGTGTTGTAAGAGTATTAAGCAATAAAGGCCTCAGCCAGCTCTTCCCAGTTCTGTTTCACAGAGCTCTCCAATTTTGCATACTAGATTGCGGCTATCCCAGACAGGGTTCGGCCGAATAATGACAATTTCTGGGCTGTGGTCAAACCCATTGGCCTTAAGATATCAGAAAACAGTTGGAGGTGCACCATTGGGTCTTCAGAGCCATCGAATCGATCGATATGTGGCATCTTGAACCGATCTGGTAATGTCACCACTAGTCGGTATAACCATCCTCTATATCAGGAATAGAATGGGCCCCCTGAGACTTTTTGAACAATTCCTCAAGCTTGCTCACTTTCAATGCTGTGGGGTTCGTCTTGAACTCAAAGGGGGAGTCTGGTAGGCTGGTGGGTGTTTTAGATAGCTGGGGTAGAACCAGGGGCGGAGTTGGCCCGCCTGGAATGTCCGTATCATCCTGGACGTGGATTGCCTCCCCGAGTATGGGAACTCTTGGTGGGGGAGGAGCCTGGTGTGAAGTAGATACTCCGGTTTGCTGCTCTAACCTGGCAATTGTCTCGCTGTTGGCTATGACCACGGACTGTTGTTGGCGAATTTAAGCAGCGGATAAGCGTCCTCCTGCATGAGCTTCATACTCTCTTGAAGCTGACGCATCATTTCTTCCATCCCTGCCATACTGCCCTGACCTAACTGAATAACAAGTGTAACTCCCTGAGGTATCTCAACCCAACTGCACACAGGTGAAATGGATAATAACTGCTAATCCGAAGATTGTTGAGCTGATGATCTGTGCTTGACTGGCCTTTTTACCCGGCCTCTGGCGAAGGAACACTGATTTGCCCTTGAACTAAATTTCCGACCTGACAAAGTCTATCAACACGGATCCAATGTACTCGGGGGATATTGGAGCCTTCTGAAGCTATGGTTCCCAGACTACCTAGCAAAAGAGAAAATATCAAGATCTCAAATTTAATTTTGCCAAAACAGATCTGAGCAAAACCGAATGATAGGTTTTCATCGATTTCGCCCAAATCTTCGCCTGCAAACTGATACCCTCAGGTAAACTACATCCCAAAATGCTGAACTGGTACCCGTAGACCTGATGCCCAAACTTGTAAACTGATATATGCATTCCTGTAGAGACGCACTCTAAAAGCACATAACAGATAAGTGAGAGCCAAAACACCCCTATGGAGGGGTAGGGTTTCCCTGTCCTATTTTTTCAGGAGCTAGGGTTTCACTACGTACGCAGCGGTTTCAAACAACCTATATTGGGTAAGCAACCTGTCCTAATTTGGAATGGTCACCATGGATCCAAATATGCACTAGGTCGAATGGTCAAAAAGGGTGCCCCGGTAAAATCGGGGTTTGTGTTCCCATACTGGGAGAGCCCACAACCGGTCAGCCTTATGGTCATGCCTTGACAAGACAAGCCTCCGGCAAACCGTTCAGGAATAGCAGATGGCAAACACGGTGTCCTAGGCGCAGCAATGCAAATGCAATGCAAAGAAACACATAAGTGTAGTCAAAACCAGATATCACGAGTTCGAGTCGAGTTCTCTAAATTCCCAAAGAAATGCTAAAATCAGAACAAGCCCGCAGGGGACCTTGCTACAGTTCGGACTCGATTTGTGTTACGGTTCTTAATCTGAACCAAAGAGTCCAAATCCGGCAAATCGTTTTGAGAAAATAGATTTTTAGAAAAGAAGTGCCAAACATGGATTACTTTGCCAGATACAGAGTCACCACCTAAATATTTTATTTTTGAGAAATTTAGGAAACCCTGACTCGTTTGCCTATGCCCACGTGTCCGTCATCACCAAAGTTGCCTCGGCTCGGGAACTTGGGTACGATTGGGGAAGGTCACTTTGTGAGCATCCCCGCTCGCCCGACCAAAGATCGGCCTCTACTAACCATGATATTAAGTTTTGAAAATATTGTGTGCTCTTACTCCGGTTATTAGCCTAGATTTACTACGTGATGCGCACAGCATACAAGTAGAGACCGGGTCGCCTAAATTGGAACAAAACATTTCATGTTTGTTTTTGAAAGATGGTTTGCTACTCGCAAGTAGGCTTAAAATGCATATTTTGCCACCCTCAGGTGGGCTTAGAAAGATGGTTTTGCCACTATCTAGTGGGCTTGGAATTCACAGTTGATGATTTGTCCCAATCCAAATAACCCAACCTTCACCCACAGGCATTCAAGGCAGTTATATCACATAAGCAATTAGCCTCATGGTAAGCATGCTATCATGGCAGTCACTCACACGCATGCAAGAATGCTAAAGCATAAAAACTTACCGAGTACTCCAAGCCAAAACAGAAGCTAATTAGAAATCCATGCATGATCCTAATTATACAGAAGTGCCTAATGCAACACATGCAATAATGCAACTATAGCAGGCTCGGCTATTCTTAAACATGGCATATGGAATGCTACAACTAACATGTATTCAACTTAGAATTGAAATACAAATGCAGTTAGTATGATGCACCGAGCCCGGTGCATGCAAGACAGATGAATGAATGCAAACATGCTATCATACTGTATGCTAATTGAAACATGCCCTAATCTAACCATCATAAGCTGGTAAATAAAAGGGAAGAAAGACGTGGGGTTGGAAGACATACATCACACTCACGCACACTTATTACAATTATGCCCTCGCGCAGAGGGTCCGAATAAATAGTACATTCCCAAATAAATAATACAGTCCCAATAAATAATACAGTCCAAATATGTACAAAATCCTAATTAATTAACAAATTAATCTAGGAAAGTGGTAAACTAGCATGCAAGCTAGGGACTGTCTCAACTCTACTCCGGATGATGAATAATGCATGTTTGGGTTTCTTGGCACGGAAATCCACTGCGATGCCCCAATTAGCCTCTGTTTGCAATTGATCTTAATCTTTGTGCAAGGCTTTTGAAAGTCACGATTGATTTTGTCAGCAACAGAGTAGGAAAGGGGCATAGCAATGTATTTTCACATATGTATGCATGCCTCGATCTTCGTGCCACCAATCACGCATCTCGATGCATGATGGCCGAGTAGTCGAATTGCACAACTCGATATGGAATGAATGCACATATAAACACAACAATACCTAGACTCAATCATGGGTAATCCGGAGTGTCGGCGATTGGGGAATTGAGACACGTTCCGTCACTCGGAGTATAAAACGTACCTCGTTTCCCGTGCTTGGGCTAACTCCTATCCCAAACACAATGCAATATGCATGACATGTATGAATGCAACTAAGATACAACCTAACATGCACAATGCTATGAAATGGCATACACGATGCACGAGGTAACATGGCATACACAATGCGCTAACATACAACCTAGCATACACAATGCTATGAAACGAAATGGCATACACAATGCATAATGGACTTACACCAACACAAGTGGACCTTGGCCACACTCACATAGGAGGCCATCAGATGAAAATGAGACACTCGAAATGCGTGCACACGTGCACGCAAACCGAGGACCGACCCTAAGGCACCAAATGCCACTCTAACAAGACATAGCAAGGCATGGAATATGGCATACTAGCATGCAAATTTCAGTATCAAAATGTGATGCAAAACAGTCCCGAAACATGGAAACATGGCACCCGATGTATGAAATGAATCCCGAAACATGAAATTAGGTACATGGAATGACCTATGGCTATGCAAAGCATGCATTATTTGAACATGAAGTATGAATAAAAAATCAAGACAACCCCAAAAAAAAGCATATTTCCAGTTTTAAGCAAGGCCAAAAGGTGAACATAAATAGGGCTAAACCAACATGCAAAAATGGCCTCGAAAGAGAGATAAAGAAGCAAGTAGTAGCTATTGGCCCCAAAAGGCAAAGAGCCCTTGAAAAAAGTTTAATAGGGGCTCAAAATGAAGCACTTTACAGTTTACAACAAGCCACGAAAACAAACACAAGTATGGCTAAACTATCATGCAAGAAATGGGCCTAAAGAGGGACAAAGAAGCAAGTGATGGCTTCTGGCCTCAAATAGAGGAGGGCCCTTCAACAATGTTGAAGAGGGGCCCAAAAATGATATTTTACAGTTTATGACCAAGCCCAAAACAGTGCACAAGCAACCTTAAAATACTATAGAAAATAAGGCATAAAAGAGAGCTTTAACACAAAGAGCAAAAAGGAAGCCTTAAACAGTGAAAGACCCTTGATCAAACATGAAGAGTGGGTCAAAATATGACTATTTACAGTTCGGACCAGAGCCCAAAAATACAAGCACAATGAGCTAAAAAAAGCATGCAAAAATAGGGCCAAAAGAGAGATAAAGAGGCAAGTGACAGATGAAAGCCTCAAATAGTGAAGAGACCTTCAACAATGTTGAAGAAGGGCTCAAAAAAAGCCTCTTTGCAGTTTATGACCAAGCTCAAAACAGTTTAAAAATAGGTCTAGAATACTATACAAGAAAGAGACATAAATGAGAGCTAAAGAGGCAAGTGGTAGTATGAAGCCTCAAACAGGGAAGAACCCTTAATAAAACATGAAAAAGACGTCAAAACATGACTATTTTCAGTTAGGGTCGGAGCCCGAAAATGTAAGCACAAAGAGCTAAGAAAGCATGCAAAAATAGGCTCAAAAGAGGGAAAATGGGACTCATCCTTGTAGAACCAAGCTTCAACAACTTTTGGACTAGGTTTGGGAGCTCTTGACCTCTGGAAGACAGCCTCAAGTTGCTGGAATGGATGTTGAAGGTGTGATGCTATGAGTTGTAGTGTAAAATGGTGTAGGACTTGAGAGGTTTTGATGCTTGGAAGAGAGAGAGAGGGAGTTTTAATGCAAGACTCCCAAACAAAACTTTTTTTAACCCCCTAAAATGAAGCTGGAGCTGCTGGTTTTATAGGCAAAAGAGTGGAGGAAAAGGGGGGAAATTGAAATTGAAATTTCCCTCCAAAATAGGCCTAAAAGAGAGATAAAAAGGCAGGTGATAGCTGCCGGCCTCAAACCGAAAAGAGCCCTGCAACAAAGTTGAAGAGGGGCTCAAAAAAAGACATTTTACAGTTTATGACCAAGTCCGAAACAGCTCACAAGTAAGCCTAAAATACCATGCAAAAATAGGCCTAAAAGAGAGTTAAAGAGGCAAGTGATAGTAGGAGACCTCAAACAGTAAAAGGTCCTTAATCAAACATGAAAAGGAGCTCAAAATATGACTATTTACAGTTTGGGTCGGAGCCCAACAATGCTTGCAAGCAAGGCTCGGGGGCCAAAACGCGCAGCCCGGGGCCCCGAAAACTGACTGTTAGGCACCAGAAGTGGTGTTCGACCACGAAGTCGGTCTCTCGGACCACAGTGTCCCTCAAAATGGAGGAAATAAGGTATGTGCCAAAAACTAGAGCAAACGGAGGTGGTTAAGCGGTCCCGAACCGAGGCACACGGCCGTCGGCTCCGAAAAATCGGAAACCGGGCTCCAAACGGGAAAAATGGCCTACGACCACGAAACATAGCCTACGGCCACTGAGAGATGATCTACGAGACCTCTCCCTCCCTTCGGGAAGAGAAAATAGAGAAAACGGAGCCTGGTTTGCAAACCGAGGCAAAGCACAAAAGAGTCCGGAAGTCTGGAGGCAAGGCTCGCAACCGGGACTCTGCAACCTCAGAACGAGTACAATATGCAACATCACTAAGCGCTCAATCGGTGACCTCTGAGTCTTAAGGTCGGTCAAAAATGAGGTGTCTACAATCCCACAAACCATAACTGTGGATAATGGGACTGTGTTCGATGGAAAAATGGTAAGGTCTTTTGTGGTAGAGTTTGGAATTAGCCTTGTTAATTCCACACCTTATTATGCACAAGCCAATGGTCAAGCTGAATCATCTAACAAGTCTTTGAAAAAAGGAATACAAAAGGTTATGGAGGATAACCTCAGGGATTGGCATAACCTTTTGTTGGATGTTTTATGGGCTTACAGAACTTCCCCAAGATCAAGCACAGGACTCACTCCTTATGCCTTAGTATATGGGTATGATGCAGTTTTACCTGTGGAAATTAATGTTAAATCTTTGAGGATAAGATGCCAAGATCAGTTAGATCCTGAGCAATACCATCAAAGTATGTGCTTAAGTTAGAAGGCATAGACGAAGCCATAATTTTGGCATTAAATAGCATTCTTTTCCAAAAGAAGAAAGCAACCAAGAATTATAACAAGAAAGTCAAACATATTGGCTTTAATGAAGGTGATTTGGTATGGAAAACAATACTCCCAATAGGAATTAAAAGCCATAAGTTTGGCAAATGGTTACCTAAATGGGAAGGACCATATCAAATTCATAGAGTTCTGCCTTTTGGAGCATACCATTTGAGAAATTTGAATGGGTATGTGCATCCCAAAAAGATTAATAGCAGATATTTGAAGCCTTATTTTCCGACCATTTGGGAAACACAAGGAATAAAATAAATATTAAATACAAAAACACAAGACTGCTCAAATGATAGACAAAATTTGTTCTTTTATAAAGAATTAAGTACATTGTGCCACAAATTGGCCCAGAAATCATTACAATGCCTTAATTGTTTTTGTACAGTAGATTCCCTATTGTTAAGTGATGGAAATAATTGAATAGTTGCAGCCATCTCTCCCTTTCGATCGGCCAGTTCTTGGTTGGTGATTTGCAATTTAGTGTCAGTTCGAACCAAGGCCTGGTTTACTGCAGCTAGCTTCTCTTCCAGTTGAGCTTTTCTCTCCAACAGCTGGACTCGAAAGTGAGAGGTCGAGGAGTGTTGTTCCTTAAGCTTTGATACTTCAGCATGTATTTGGGAAACAAAACTCTGGTCGCCAGCCAATTTCTCAGCCTCAGCCTTGGCAGCTTGACAAATGCTGATGTAAAAATCGACAGTAACTGCTGCCTGAGACAAATGGCTTGAAACATCCATGCCTGACTGTTCAGCAAATTTACAGCACTGGAGGAACCCATTTCTGATTATAGGCTTCTGTAAAGCCTCGAAGGGAATCCTCGAAAAGGAAATCAATAGTTCCAGGCATGTGTCCAGGTCTATTGAAGGCACAGAAGGCTTGCAGCTGGAAGAAAAAGAGCTCTCAAGAATTTCCAACAAGGAGTTAGCCAAAACTAATGGCTCAGCTTCAACACTGGGTGTTGGAGAGATGGAAGGTATGTCAAAAAGACTAGCTAATCTGGCCTCAAAAACATCAACCTCATCCATAGACATGAGGGGTGCAGAAAGTGTTGTGGTGAAAGACACAGAAGACTGCATAGGGATAGGAGAAATGAAGGGAGCATCTTTGGCAGCTTCTATGGTCTTAGCCACTAATGAATCAAGAGAAGAGGGGCTGGAAGTAGGCAAAGGTAATGAACTATGGGTTGGAAGACTACTAGCATCCTCTGTAAGGGGATCAACTGCCATCAGAGATGGAGTAGCAGTTGGAGTTTCTGTGAAGGACGGAGGAAGAGCAAGGCTCGAAGAAGAAGTGGACTGAGGTAGATCAAAAGTCAGGAAAGGGAGGTATGGCTCTAAGCCAAGAAGGAGAGATGTAGGAATGCTTGGCCTCAGGGAAAGTATAGGAAGTGTAGACCTTGGAAGTGGGAGGATAATTTGAGTAGTCCTCACATCCTGCATCTGGTCAACTTCAACTGAAACCAAGGGGGGCCTTACTGGAAAGAGAAACGCAGTAGGTATTGCTGCAAAAGGAAGAAATACAAAGGACTGTCAAAATTCAGTATCAAAAGTTGACAAAGGAAAAAACAGCGGAAGTGTGAAAGAAATTACTTGTTCCAGAGGTATTAGAGCTAATGGGAGAGCTGCGAAGGGAGTAATGTTCGGCAGTTTGTTGCCTTCTTGCAGTTTCCTTTTGAAGTGCATCAGCAGCAGCAGCTTCATCTCTAGAAAATTGTTGTTGCCGTCTCTTCTCGGCCCTCTCAAAAACAATTATTGCCTTGGAATGTTCCTGCTCTACTGCCTTGGCAGCTGCTTCATGAATGGGGTCTTCAACCAAGTCAGTAGCAGGAACAGTCACCTTCTTTCTCTTCCTTCTTGGCAGTGATGCTACTGGTTCCTTTTCGATCTCCCTCTCTTCAATTTGAGGTTCAGATTCTTCAGAGGTTAGTTCTTTCCCCATTATTGTAGTGGTTGTTTCGAGGGAAAGATGTTCGATTGTATCAGAAAGGGAGACAACCACCTTTTGTCTCTTTGTTCTCTGCAAGGGCACTTCTTGCTCTTGCTCAACCTCTTCTTCCAAAGATTCAGGTTCCTCAAGAGGGAGGACTAGCTTCCTTTTTTGTTTTTGTTGTTGTTTCTTTTTGAGAAAAGCTAAAGTTTCAGCTCTCTTGGGGGATTCTTCTTGTGGAGACCCTGCACCAAAGAACATAAGTGTAAGGGAAATGAACAAAAGATTCAAAAGAAAGAAAAAGGGAAATCTGAAAATATTTACCCTTCTTCGAAGCAGCTCTAGTAACTCTAGCTGGAGGGGATGAAGCTGCAGGAGTAGTTGTGACAGCTTAAGGAAAAGGGGGAATGTTCTCAACTGTTGCTGATTTAGCCTTTGAAGGCACTCCCAACCCTATTAGCAAGTCATGAGGGTGCACAAATAAGCGCACTTCCATATTGGCTGTCCACCAGTTCTGGAATCTTTGCAAAACAAAGCCAGATAGAAGAAAAGGGACAAATTGGAACTCATTCAATTCCTTCAGCAGTTTAAGTATTGCCGTCTCTAGCTTGGATTTGGATATTCTCAAATCTCTAGCAGTAAGGTGGACATTCGAGAGACTGCAAAGTGGAACAGGAATCCCTTGAGTGAGCCCAAATTGTCTGGCAAACTGGAAAGGGCAATACACCTCAGATATACATTTATAGGCTCGAGGGTTCAAAGTGCCAATGAACAATTCCCTTGGTAGCAGTATGGAGGCCCATATATCTTTATGAGGTGAGATGGAGCACTCTTTATCAGCCAGAAAAGTTTGCAGCCAGGTTGGTCCTTTATTGGCTTCGAAGGGACAAAAGAAGGAGGCAGATGGAGAAATAGGGAGTTGGTAAAAGAAGGTAAAGTAATAAACAAAGGAATCAGGATAAAGAGCAATCCTAGCATACTTCTTCCCATAAGTGCTAAGATCCTGGACAAGAAATTTTAGGCATTTAGAATGAAGATCAGTAAAATAGGCAAAGAGTCAGAGCTGGAGCACCCAGAGGAGACCTCCTTGGTTAACATCAAGTGGTCTTTCACAAAATTGAGAGCAAGCTCTGTATATATAGCCTAACAGGTAAGGAGCAAGAGCTATATGTTTTTTCAAGACAAGTGCCTTCGCAAGGAGAGCGAACTCAGGCATAATCCTCTGAGACGAGGTGCAAAAAAGAAATTTGCATAACCAGTATAAAATAAAGGAAAAGAGTTCTCTGTCCTTCACAGGGCCTTTCTTTTTATTTTCAGCCTTTACAAAGTCACTATAAGAAGAGTTTAAGGCTGGAAGGGAAAATTTGACAGGGAGGTCCGGGTAGTTGGGAGTAAAAGGAGAGCCATGGGGGGAAAGCCCTAAAAGATGGAAAATATCGAGAACGGTGGGAGCCATCATGCCACACCGAAATTGGAAAAAATTAAAAGCCATATTCCAAAAACATAAAATAGCTGGAATCAAAAAGGGGTCCTCAGGAATGATGAACCTGGAAAGGCGAAGAGCGTCGAGGATGTAGAGCTTTTGTAAGTCATCTTCTTTCGCAGGTACAACCCTGTCATACCATTCCTCCCATTCGGTTCTCAATGTCGGCCAGCAACGATGAGGCCGGGTCATTCTTCAGTTGCTCCAGTCAAGCCCTTTTTCGTATAGAAGAAGATGATCCTCCAAACGACGGTATAAAGCTGGAAGTTGGTCAGGAGCTTCCCGAAAGATGGGTCCTAGGACATACTCTTGTTGGCGGCTGTGGCGAGGAACGAAAAGACGCCCATCTATGTTGCTTGGCCCACCAGTCGTGAGCTTGGTAATTTCTTCATCAATACATTTCTTCAAAGCCATGGTAGGGCTGAGACGATCGCCAGCGGGCACTTTCAGTGAGGAAGGATCCATTAATAGCGAGTAGTAAGGAAGAGAGGGTTAACAGAAGATCGGTAGGGTTTGTGTGTTAAAAGAGCAAGTGATTTCAGAACACGAAACAAAGGGGTTTTTAAAAGCTTTGTGCCTGAAAAATATATTGCGTAAGTCGTTAAGTACTAAAAGTACGAATACGAAGAGTTTCCTTCAATGTTGATACTTTTGGAGGGAAAAAACATTGCCCAAATACTGAAGTCAACTTCGAAGTAAAATATTTGGCTTCGAAGCCAAATTTTGGCGCCAAAAACCAAAGGACAACGGCTTCGAAACAGAGAAACCGGCTTCGAAGCATGCTACATGCCTAAAGATGCTAGAATGCTCGAGTATTGGTCTACTTCAAAGGGTTTAGAGACCCGTTTGAGTAACGACCTTTGGAGCAAAATTTAGGATTCTTTAAGGATGAGAATTACTATTCGAAACATCAAAACCAATCGTTGGTTTTTATAAAAGAAGATTGTCTATTGAATTAAAACAGCATAGATTGCTCGTCGAAGCAAAAGTGGTCAATTTAAAATTGATTGGACATATTAACCATGACCATATATTGGTTATAGTTAGTCTTGAAGAGTAAGGTTGTTAAATTCGAAGCACTAATTCTAGATGATATCAGCTAAAATTGTCAACTTTATTCCATAATTGGAAAAAGACATGTTGGTTCATTTTAGTGTTTTCATTAAAGACGATTGAGTCCAGATTCGAAGGATGAGATTGTTCAATTCGAGGCTTTGAATTGACTTTTAAAGGCAAAAGGAAACAGAGTCAAACAATGTCAAATACAGAAGAACTTTGTTTGTATTCAAGCCAAGGCAATTACATCTAGTAACATTATCTGGGTACAAACTCAAGCTCATAAAAAAAAGGAATAGAATAAATAACAAGATCATGAAATTTGGTCCAACAGTGATCAATGAATTTTTGTTCTTTCTTTATTATATCTTCTATTTCTTCTAATGTTGGCTGCATAAGTTGGTGTGCTCTCACTTCGTAGTAGAGCTCTTCAGCCTTTATTTCGAAAGCCTCCTCCCTCAATCTTTGTTCCAATTCGTCTATGATCAAATCATCCCAATACGCAGAATCTTTA
The DNA here is from genome assembly GCA_025200525.1 of Camellia lanceoleosa. Lineage (NCBI taxonomy): Eukaryota > Viridiplantae > Streptophyta > Magnoliopsida > Ericales > Theaceae > Camellia > Camellia lanceoleosa. The sequence goes on from CM045758.1 coordinate 109,352,425, forward strand.
TTCTTGAAATCATCGAATTCTTCGATGAAGTTCTCTGCTTCGTACTGGGCATGAATTCGGAGAGACGAAAGTTGATCCAAAGATTGTGTAGTGACCATAGAATTTCGATGCCAATAGAGGAGCACCGGAAGTTGGTCCAGGAACATATGAAGTTCTGCTTGGGCAAGGGGATGAAGGACATGGCCCCTAGTCAGAATATCACAAGCCCATCGACGGTTCTTGAGAGGGACGTCGTCCTCAAGAACATTGAAAGGCAAGTAAGAGAAAGCTGCAAGTAGAAGTTGAGCTTGTTTCCGCTCAGTTGGAGTAGGGGAAGATGGAGGTTTGTAAGGTGGGAAGACCTTATCCACGGGAAGGGCAAGCCTCAGTTTCTCTGTCCAAGAAAGAGTTGGTGGAGGAGAAGGGGTAGATGGTTCTGCTTCAGAAGATGAAACAAATGCTTCTGTTTCAGAAGACGGAGAAGAAGGTGTGGATGCTTCTATTATGTGAGATGGCACGGAAGCAGAAGGAACAAAGACATTAATGTAATCAAGCCAGTCAGAAGACCAAATCTTCGCCTTCTTGGCTAAGAATGATGGGTTGTACCCTTGTGCCTCTTCTGGGCGTCAGGCAACAAGCACTCTCGTTGTGGGCATGGAGGATGTGTACCAAGCCACAAGCAGATTCTCCTCCAAACTACGTCGAAGGTCAATGGACACGTAAGGATAGACCACTGAACTTCAAGCATAGGAAGGAAACTCCAAAGGGTCAGTGAACTCAACAAAATGATGGTTGATTCGTTCCCTCAGATCATAAGTCTCAGGTGTTGACCAGCTTGTCCAGCCGGAAACCCCAGAAGGTGAAGAAGTTGTATCTTCATCCTATGCAGAGGTTTGTGAAGAAGAGTTTTCCAAGTCCATATTTGCAACTTGCCAAATCAAAGGTTTAAGAGCAGTTGGTTCGAGGTACAAGGGGAAGTTAGAGGAAGAACTTCTTGTATTTATGTCTGCAACTTGTTGAATCGAAGGATTAAGAGCAATGTGTTCGTAGTCCGAAGGTTGGTAATTTGCAAAGACTCCCATAACCTGAATATAGGAAGGCAGGTAGAGGTGGCTAATGAATGCGCGGAGATTCTTTCGAGGGAAAGCAGCATTACTCAATGGCTCTTTATATGTTTGATCAATAGAAAGAGAAGTTGATTTAGCCATAGTCCGTTCGAATGCTGAGGTATTGGGATGTTCAACAAATTGAAAGAGAGTTAATGCAAATGATCACCAAATAGATGACGGTTATGTTTTCAGAAAATGGACTCCATGCACGTTCTGAAAGCGCGAGAAGAAAACTGTGACCCACTAATATCACCAAATATTGGGTATATTAGTGAGGAGGGTAATGTTGGCTACATATTTTGTAAAAGCCAATCACAGTTCGACACGTGGCAGAGTAAGGGTAATATAGAAAGATTACTCAAGTCTTCGATCTTGATCGTACACGTGGCAGTGAAAATTGGTTCTCACGTGATTTGAGTAGCACTGAATCAGTAAAGAGATATAGGATGACGTGGCTTCAACAGTTACTCATATTCAAATTCAAATACAGGAGGGAAGCCCAACTGCAAGTGATGGCGTGGTGGAACTACTTCTAAGGCAGCATGATCAGCGATCATGGAGGGGCAATTCGACGGTTTGAAGTGCAGTTCGATGGTCATCCTTAAGGAGTATAAATAGCAAGGAGGTCCCCAGAAAAAGCCCCCAGACTCAAATCATACAAACTAGTCTTACTTTACATATTTTCTTTTCCAGTTTTTACATTTCCAGTCTTTACCTTTCTTGCACTTTAAATACCTGTTCTGTACTTCGATTCATAGGAGTAGTTTCAAATAGATCGTCACTGTAAACCTCTTCGAGGCTGAGTTTGAATCATTGTAAGTGTTCATTTTAATGAAATACTTCCATTGTTCTTCATATTAACTGTTATTTCTCTTAATTTCTCCTAAGTCAAGCCACCAGTAAAAGTCCTCTTCATTGAGGCTGAAAGAACTAAAACACAATCGTCTGATAATTGGTTGCCAATTATAATTTCTGTAAGGACTGATTGATCCTTGCTGGCACGCTTGTATTTACAAAAATACCCTTCGAAAAGCTAAAAAACCAACAATACTACTATTCAATCAAAAGTTGATGCGATGGAGTAATCATGTTTAGAAAGTGGCTTCACCATCTATATGATATTTTAGCATTAAATAGTAGTAATACACCATGTCAATACTGACAGAGTATTATTGTTACACTAAAGTTTTAAGCAAACTCATCATGCCTAAATTACACAATATCTGGGCATGGGCCAACCGGCCTAAGATCCTTCAAAATAAACTTAAAAAAGAGGTCCCCTCCTATTATGATTTAGTATAATATATTAAGTATATTTTAACTTTAAAAAAAATTTAAAAAGATCCAAACTAACTCAAAATAAATTGACTTTTTAAAAAATTGAAAGACTCATTCAAAAAAATTAACATTGTTATCCATTGAAAATAGATCCAAAAAAATGGTCCCATCCTATTATAGTTTATTGTAATATATTAGGTATATTTTAAATTCAAAAAAATTAAGAAAAACCAAACTAACTTAAAATAAATTGATCCATTAAAAATTTGAAAGGCTCATTTAAAATAATTAGCATTATTATCTATTGAAAATGATTTTACAAAAAAACTAGATTATGCAAGTATGATTTATTTATTTATTTCTAAAAATGTAAGAAGAGCAAGAATTAAGCGACACTTATTAATTATTGTAATATAATACTAAGTTTTTTTTTTATGATTTTGACACAAATCTTTTATCTTTTATCTTCATTTTTTTTCTTTTTTTTTATTCAATGAAAAAAAAATATGAAAAATCCTAAAAATTTATTAGTTAATTATTAATTTTGAGCCCAAAAATGTCAGCGTCAGGCCTGAGTTTACTCCAACTTACCATGCCGGCATGGCCTGGTTTCAAATTATAGGCCCATAATTCAGCCGTTAACTAAATCAGAGGCCCACTTAGTTTATCTCTCATAACTGTTTGTTTTCAGAGGTAGAATAGAAGAGATTGATAATGATAAAATTAAGTAAAATTATATTTATTTTGATAATAATTGTTAGTGTGCGAATTGTTAAATTATTACCCTATAAAAGAAATATAAAATATTAAAACAAATAAAACTGTGACTTTTTATTAACAAAAATACAAAAATATTAAACATTAATATTAAAAAAAATGCCCAAAACGTTAAAAAAAAAAAAAAAAAATCTAAAGTCAGAGAACTAATTTACTAATACCACCTCCACCTTCACCTTCTCCATCTCAATCCCAACACCAAGACTCATCCTAATCCCATAAGATTATGAATTCCCTCTCCATCTCTCAAAACAAACACAACATATAATGGGTCCCACCTCCATCTCAATCTCATTCTCACCTCTATCTTTCAAAACAAAAGGGGCTCACAAAAGTTGATATGAGGTCCTTATCTTCCTAAATAATTATTTTTGTAATGTTAAACTACATCTAATTATTATTTTATATCTAAAATTTTGTGTCTTAAAATTTTCTATTAATTCAATGATTAAGAGTATATTTCAACAAAGAACACAATTTTCATAATAGAGAATTTCATTCCAAAAACTAATCTGGGGTTCAAATAACCAAACGGCAAGTGATACTAAACTGGGAAGCGTGCTATGCTGTGATGTGAGGCCTATGGGGCCTTGCCTCGGGCCGATATTGTTGATTGGTGTAGTTCATATTATAAAATTTGTTGAATAGATCATTTATAAAAACAATTTAGATTAATTGAATATTCAGAACCTAAAAACTCGATCACATTTATTTTTTAAAAAATAAATGGTTAATATAATTTTGATAATTTATTTTAAAATAGTTAAGAATTGATCATAGGGTTACAGATGTCCAATTAATTTGATTTTGTTTCATTGATAATATGTTTAACGAATCTTATAACATGAACGGTTTAGATTATCAAAATAAACTCAAAACACATCCTATGAGACCTCACAACATGCTTGCACGCACCCTTTTGCCCAAGTGATACTATGAAAAAAACCAAATCACTGGGAATTAGGCAAGATCAATAGCCGAATTCGGATCTCATTCTATTCCCCTCCCCTCCTCTAACCAATAACTAAGAAGCTTTTGCACTTCTGTTTGTGTAAAAAAAAAAAATTATATCTTTTGGCCAAAACACATAAGGGTTTGCGAGCATGCCAAGACAATAATGCCTAAGTTGTGGAAATATTTTTGGAAAAATCTGACTTTTAAAAATAGGAGATTGTGTAGAGATATAAAGGATAAAAACCTCTTAATTTTTGTTTTACCTCAATTAAGACGATTTAAAATCTCTATGGAGTTTGCAAAATCAAGAAGAAAGTGAAGTAAAAGGAAATGAACACAAACACTTATTTTTATAAATTCAGCGGATTGAAAATATAAAAGCATAAGAACAAGTTTGAAACACATGAAATTGAGTTACAAAATGGATGTAAACACAATCTAAGTCTCAAAAAAAATGTCTATGAAGGCCAAAAACAACTAATTTGACACGAGTGTCGTGAAAACTAGGGCTAAATCTATGGCAAACATACCTTCAAGTCTATTCCTAAGTTGAACTAGAACTAAGACTAAGGATAAATAGCACTAGTGCTATGTACTATGTCGAGTTGAATGATTGATTGATTAGGTTTTGTTCCCTCTTCATTTGGGGTATTTATAACTGCTAGAGCCTTCTTAAAATCTGGAACCGCCTCTTGAAAATCTAGAATAAGTTCTGTTAGTGAGATGTTGAACCTCCTTCTAAAATGACATTTGTTCCACTTTGTTTCTTCTTTTTAGGGTGTTAGTTGTGTGCTCCTCAACATTTGGGTTTGATTATAACTGCCTCCTGATCTAAGCCGTTGGATGGAAAGGCTAGGTCTTGGATAAATGACAAGTGTCCATCATTGATCAACACGGTTACATTAATGTAGTAGCTATTTAGAAATTCAAATTATGACCGTTGATGTCTTAACTAGTGGAGCTCTTTGGTCTTTTGGATGAATGACATGTGTCCCACTAACTTTATCCATTAAACAAATGCATTTATATAAATATAATTAATATGTGAACAGGTATATATGTTGGCAATTTCCAAGAAATTTGAAATAAAACTATTCTTGGTAACTCAAATTTCGTGATTTGAATAGTTTGAATGTCTCAAAACGATGTCATTTTAAGGATAAAACAACGTCGTTTTAATATATTTAATGCATTTAACCACATAAATTCAAACTAATAAATACTTTTCTTTAAAATAACGTACTTAACTCATGATTTACTTGATCACACAAATCCAGGAGCCCTCAATTGCCAACTTTGATTTTGCTAGTCACCAACTTTAAGTCACCACCCGAACACATGGCAGCTCCTTATTGAACTGTCATTTTTAGTTCAAAAAACTTGCTACAACCCCCTTTTTTTTATCGAAATCATAATTTTATTTTTAAATGTTGCAATTAAAAGTGCACTTGGTTGTAATTATTAAAAATGATTATGGACGTTCAAATACAATTTCATGCTTAATGAATATTACCATCGCCCCTCCTAGATTTTTTTTCAATGAGGAAAAGCAATGGTTAAAAAAAAGAAAAAAAAAAAAAAGAAAAAAGGAAGAAACAGTCCCTCTAAACTACCCACCACAAACTTGGATTGTGAGAAGCCAAAATATCCACACTAACTTCCCCCTCAAAATATCCCAAAAAAATTTGCCAATGTGAACAATACACATCAGAAACAGAGAAGGAAGCTCAACCTGGAAGGAAGTTCAATTTCAACCACCAAATATATAGAGCTCATATATATCAAAACTCACTGTTTGAAGCTTTGAATGGTTCTGCTCGCTCTTACACTCATCTTCTTCCTCTACTTGGCATCCAAAGTTGCATTCTGTTTCTACTCCTGTTACTTTGTATCCCAATTCTACTAATGAAAGCAATACCCATTCATGCTTGAATTCGCCGAGCATCAGCAACCAAATCTACAAAATCACCTGGTATTATGTATTTTTTTCTGCTATATCTGCCTTTATTTGAAAGAATACATGATATGGGTTGATCACCAAAGCATATTGTAAGTTTAGGTATTAGCATCAAAACATCAACCAGAGAGGTCCCCCACTCCTAGGTGCAAATCCCATGTACAAAGATGCCTGTCTATACAAACCTAACAATGTTGTATCAAAGAGGGGAATCACCAATAAAATACAAATTCAATGTGACACTCTTCAAGAAACATAGTTCTGATGAGATGACCAGTCGTCCACGGTCCATATGGTCGTCTCATGAAGAAATTAATTTCTCTATTCCTTTTTCCCTAGATGGAACAGCAATTTCGTGTAAGAAAAAATTAAGAAGTTTCTGCAAGGCGGTATAGTGTGATCTCCTGCTGCTTGAAATACCGGCGGTCCTCTTCATCAACAAGAACAAGGTTCAAATAATATTTCACGCTGAATTTGTTGTTGATGTTGCGATGTGTTGGCGTCAGTTCATAGGGGCTAAGGAACAGTCTGATTGGTATTGATTCACCTGTAAAAGCCACCTCAATTTTTCCATCAAAACTTGCATACATGTGATATAGTTCACAAACATGCATCTAATTCAACAATTTCCATTAACAATTAGGGTCCTACTCAGTTTCACCTTTGAAAACTACTCAATTCTTAAAATATGAAACTGGCTACTACTGTTTGTTTTAACCAACTGGGGCTAGCCTAGAGAAAAGTATCTACTTTTCTATACAAAAAAAAAAAAAATCCCAAGAAAATTATCGAGAAACTTATGCAAACATGTGGTTTTCTGCCCTTTCGAGAATTCTTATTCTTTGAACCTGGAAACAATCTGTCTGCTATGTAAAATTCTGATAAATTTCACTTGCAAATTTTTCAAAATAAAGCTGAATGGAAAGACTTAATTTTAACCACTCATCTGAAGAACGGAACAGATTTGGTCAACGTCTCAACAATAAGATGTGGTTGGACTGTCAGTAAGTGCTAATCCTTCTGGATGGTTCAATCAGAATTTTGGAAACAAAATCATGATACAGAAAATAAAAAGATTAATAGTAATTTTTTAAGTTGCAGATTCTCTAAAACAGTTATTACTTTTGTGCCCTACAAAATCTCCAAAAAGTTTCTGCTTTCATATATATTGAAGGTTCTAATGCCTGCTGCTTTTAAAGTTAATACTACAGGAAATTAGCAAATCTAAGGTAGCTGTACGTAAGGTTGGAAAGTAGATATTACACCTTGAGTGTAAGAAAAATGGGGTACATGCATTGAAAAACAGATGAAACCTAAATGATGATTCTTGCATACCTCTGACTGGAGCACCATCCATCAACTCAAACTTTGCAAGTGTCTCGGTCTCAACATGGGTGTTGGCCCCTGATCCTGTTGATTCTCTGCGTCTGATCTCAAGGTCCATATTTTTAATCTTTATTCTTACAAGAAGAAAATATATCTTGCCCACAATAACATCTTTCAGATGATACCTGAGTAATGAACACCAGAGTCAGCCAAGGCGTACATCCCTGCTTTTTACTGAAATTTAACAAGTGACAAATAACAACTAAACTGTGCCAGACACCAGGGCAGCTGATTTGGTTAAGGTTGGATTGTGAATCCAGAATCCAGATAGAGAAGTTGTCCAATTGAAAGCCTAATAGATATGGCTTAATATCAGCTTTAAGTTATAAGAAGCTTCGATTGATTGAAGAAGTGGGACCTGGGTTTAGTGTCCTGCACAACCCAGTTGAACTGAACAACCAGTAGCTGCCTCTTTTCTTTTTTTTTCTTTTTTTCTTTTTTATCAAGATTCAGTTTATTGGATTAAACAAGTTTAATTATTAGTAGGTGTCTGAACAAGAGCATGGTATGCCACAAATAATAAATTACTAATCAAAAACACAAATTTGTCATTATTGCTTACTTGCTTTTATTGTACTCAAATTCTATATGAAGGCAATCTTCAATCCCAACTTCCATCTGCAAGGTTAAACGGTTAGAGATTGAGAAAATCCTATTGGGATTTGGCAATTGTGTCATGCTTCAGACAAACATATACTAAAAAAGATATATAGAATTGGAAATTAGAGTCGCTAACTTTGTTTACGCTTCCCCATCTAATAAATAATTTCTCATGAATATGAAGCATGGCATAATGCAGACAATATAATGCTCTTTTTCTTTGTTTTTTCCATTCTTTTGTTTTTTTCTCCCTATAATTGCATAGGCCAACACTAGAAGCACCCTGATCCCAGCCATAGACTCTAGTCTACCCTTCGGAATGGCCACTGGTCAGCAAAGATCAGTTAGTGCGAATGTAAAAGACATTGCAGTACCACACTGACCTTAATACTATTGTTAATATCAGGAGGTGGGCTGTAATTGCGAACCTGATGCATAAAAATTGAAATAAATAGATCAGAACAATAAATTGCTAATTGATAAATTTCATGAACAGCACACTAACAGTACAGTTGCAAGCTGGAAGAAAAGACACAACTGAACAAAGCTGAGTGAGCAACAAGACCCTACTTATCCAAACAAATTAATAAGAAACGATTATCATAAACTAGATGAAATACAAATTTTGAACTGATCAGCGCATGACTTGTGCACAAGCCAATGCATCCAACCAGATACATAAATGAGGAATAACACAACCTGCTAAAGGCACAGTACTTGAAGCATGTAACATAGGAAGCACTTTAGCACAAGTCAGATTAAATTAGCAAGTACAATTAATTATTATTTATGCCTCAAAGAGAAGGAAAGAGAGATTATACTAGAGTAAGGGATCACAAGTCACTAAAAACTCAACTCAACTAGGCTTTAATATCAACTCATCGAGGTCAACAAGATAATATGTTCCTTTTCATTCAGTTACTTTGAATAACCTATTTCAAAATTGTAGCTAAAAGAGAGAGGGGTCTGTTTAACATCAATTCATATTAAAGATAGATGGTGGTGGCAGAATGATGAGGTCTTAAATGAGCGCAGTACAGAGCCCATTATAAAGCTCAGAGAACTACAAGAAAAAGCCTGCACTATAAATAAACAATAGCTGAAGCTATAGACGTAGGAGGACTTGGAAGGGTGACAGATTAACTCAGAAGTCCAAACTCTCAAATTCCAAAAACATAAATAAATAAATAAATAAAAAGGAATTAACATTTAGATGTTAAAAATTCCATGACTTGAATGAGGGATTCCAAAGTAAGTTCCTAAAAAAGTTTCACAAGGCGTGGCGTGACCTCCCTGAGATCAGCAGCAGAGTGCAAAGATAAGTACTGATTAGATAAACGTTCCATAAAAATTATCTCCTTGCCACAATACTCCTTTTGTCAAAGACTGAGACTACAACTTGAAAAGAAGAGAGATTCTAAGCATGCTTAGAATATGAGGCACGATTAATGCAGGTCTCAACTATTAGACTAGGCTAAAACGACATCTCCAGAGGTGAAGGTAATAATATGTCTCCGAATATCTCTTCTATTATCAATGTCTGTAATGAGAAAATCTCTTTTAGAGGCTTTCACATCAAATCCAGTCAGAGACAGAATGGATTTCAATCAAACTTGTTTTCTCATCTGCTCTTGTGATTCTTCCTCCAACCTATGGAAAAAAGACTTTGCCTTCCTTTGTCATAGATTTCCATTTCTAAATCAAAATCTGAAGTTGATCTTCAATTAAAATCTATCTCAAATATCTCATTGAGGGTAAAGATTAGTCTCAAAGGTGAAGGTAATAATATGTATCTTATTAATGTATGAAAAAATATGCAATAGAAGCCTATTTTTTGAACCTAAAAGATTGGATACATGGCATTTCCATTAATAGTAAACATTTGTTTGAAAGATGTTGATGCATTTTTGGTGATGGTAGAGCCCTTTTACTAGTAAGGCTCATAAGTGAGATTAGAGTTTGCATAATCTTCTTCTGTTTGAAGAAATGGTTCTTTGAAAAAATGAGTCACCATCTATGTAGACAGAGTTAGGAAGCCAAACTCCACATATATACACAACTATGCTGTAAAACAAGATGATATTGCAATAACACATATGTAGTTATGTTTTCCCAAAACCAGTGTATTGATATTTCACACAAACCTTAATAGACTGATATTCTACTACACAGTTACACCAAAAAAGCAAAAAAACACTTCCAAGAATGTGGTGTGCCGTGCCGTGTATGACACCGTATTGGATACCGACCGACCGACACGACATGACACTCATGGGAGTCAGACACTTCCCAACAACTACTGAACACACGTCTCCAATTATTTAAAAAAGAAACAAATAATTCTTGACTCGGATGCACTTCAAACACTTAGGAACACACATCCACTGCTTAGACATACATGAAACACATTATAAGTTTGAATAAAATAATTTGAAAGCCAATGATAAAAAAATAAAAAGAATAAAAAAACATAAATTTATACATATTATCTTCCTTTAGATTTTACATTATTATCTTTAAAGTAAATATTTATAAATTATATGCATGACATTTAGATTTTACATTATTATCTTTAAAGTAAATATTTATAAATTATATGCATGACATATAATAATTGCTTACCCTTATATATATGCCATATTTTGCATGTGTCTCACATGTGTCACATCCTACAAATGTGTCTCACATTTGTCAACCTAAAAGCATGGACACTTCTAAGAAGGTAGCATATTCGTATCATGTTCGTGCTGACACTCGTTGGACACTTCTCAACACGTGCCCAACACTCGTCAAAACGTATCCTATTTTGTTAAAAAAAAATTTAGACATGGACACTTTTTGGACACTCGTGTCCATTGCTTAAATACACGTGTTCACCGATTATACACACATGAAACTGCTAGGACTAAATAACTTAGGTACAACAACCACAAAAAAAAAAAGTAAATTTATAAAATAAGTATTATGTTACATTTTTTTTAATTATCTTTGAATGATGTATTCATATATATGACATATAATAAATATATAAAATGATATATTTCGTACGTGTCCCCCACGTCTTGTCTTATATTTTTTGAAAATTGGTGTGTCCAAGTCATATCTATGTCCGTGTCCGTGTCCGTATCCGTATCCGTATATGTGTCTGTACTTCTTAGGTGTCAACATGTCCGTGTCGTGTCATGTATCGTATCTATGTCCGTGTCCATGCTTCTTAGTTCTACATAATATTTCTTCTTTAGATATAGCTGAGTACAACCTCTTTGCTTCTTTAAAAGTTTAGAAAAATGGTCAATTAACACACACACACACAGATTACCACAAAATCTTGGTATTCCACAATGCTGCCAGCATAACCACGACTAATTGTAACTTTCAGGACATACCTGCAAAAAGCATAATTCAGGGAAATTTTAACATGAATCTTAACATCACAGATATTATACTGAATGTATCAGTATGATGAAGAACATAGCTGACGGTATACTACAAATCCATAGTTATAAGTTTCCACTATCTATTGTCAACTTCAATAAGTTGAATGGCCATATCTAATGTCAATGGCCCTGTTTGGTAGGACTTATTTCCAGCTTATTTCAGTTTTTAACTTAATTTAAGCTATTTTGATGTGTTTGGTTCAGCTTAACAATACAACTTATAGCTTTTTGTAAGTCAAAAATCAACTTATTCTTTGAGTGGAGGAGGAGAAGCTTAATTTATAAGTTAAAAATCAGCTTATGTTCACAGTTATAAGCTATAAGCTATTAAGTTATAAGCTATAATCACTTTTCCACAGCTCTACCAAACGGGGCCAATAAGGTATTTCAAGACACATTGTCCATTCATCAAATTCTCCAGCCCCCACCAGAAATAAAGTGTTAGGTGCAGCCTAGGATAAGGGATGGGATAGCTTAAAAGTTAAAATTATTCAATTGGGTTCAGAGGGCATTTCTCATAATATTTTTGGGTGGGGAGGAGGCTTAGGGCTATTTAGTCTAGTTCCACCCCCTTATATCTGAGAAAACAAACACGGCTATAAGAAATGTTTTCCTCATGTAAACAAGCTAGACCAACCCACAAGAAAAATGTGTTAACTCAAGCAAGGCAGTTGACCACCAAAATGAGACAATTTTCCCTCAACAAAGGACTTACTTAACCTCCAGAATGACAAAGCTTTTTCTGTAAAAGCGCACTTCGACAATAATCAACATTGAACTAGGACAGGTTTTAGGTGATTTGATCCTGTGAAACTTAAAATTTTATATATCTGATATTCTTGATATCAGACTGTTGCACTCTGAAGCATGCCAGTCTTAATCAAAGCCTTAAATAGTCATGAAGCAAACAATGGCACATGATGACCTTAAAAAATGCACACATTAGAGGTTAAGATTTAAATTTAAATAGTCATGAAGCATGCAGCTATATTAAGGCCAAGTTGCACATAATAAATGATGAGGACCATCAAAATGAACTTCAACAATGTCTTAATCAATGCCTTAACCAGTACATACTGGAAAAATCAAAGCAATGTAGCAAACAATGGCAGGTAGATATGACAGGTAAATATGGGTGTGCAAAAAGTGATGCAATATAACACGATAACCTTAAAAAATCTGCCAGAAGTTTTTAGAAATATATATATTTATTTTTGTTCAGAAAAGCTCTTAGAATTTATTAGATTCATAAAACCAGAATAGATTTTAATAAGAACAAGTTGATATTCATACAGTTAACTATGAATTGTCCAAAAGAAAGACAAAAGATACAACATATACACAAAACTTACACAAACAATTTCATGACTAGTGTTTAACTTACCTGAGCCGCACATTCACCCCATTGTATGTTTCATAAGGCATTTCAACCGTAGAAAATTCGAAGGGATATGTCTTCCTTTCAAATAATTCACCAGGAACATCCAGTTCACGAACTATAAAAAATAAAAAAATAAAAAAGAATTAGGGGAGGGAGAAAAATCCATTTTGCTAGTAGTTGTGGAAATATGTTGGAAACTAAATACACTATGTAACAATGATGAACATATTGGTAAGGACAACGAATGTTGAGATTTATAGATTGAAAACCAATGAACCAGATGTTTTACAAAATAATTGGAAGTAGAATAATAAAGAGTTGGTAAAATCTAAGTTAATGGGATCTAATCACAAGTATACTCACCAAGGGAGGTAAAGTCATAGAAGTTGCCTCTGTCGAAATACATTTCTGCAAAAACCCACAAAAAATGTAACTGCAATAAAAAATAATATCTTCACATCTACTTTTTAATCATTAGCAGTGAGGCAAAGGTATTCAATGGGAAAGGATTAGTCCAAAAAGAAAAGGAAGAAGCTAATTAGAGGAGTAAACTCTTCTCTCCAAGGATTACAAGATACAAATGTCTACTGTCCAACCAAAATAAAATAAAATAAAATGACATTAATAAAAAAATTAAAAAGTAATAAGTGTTGGGAAACACTGTAAGTGTGTGTGCAATCAATTGTTAAGTTGCATGAGAGATACACAGAGGTGTCCCTATTCTTTTACTGATTAGTAAATTAGAAAGACAATACAAACTGAAAAAACAAACCTCATTAGGTAAATATAAGAAAAGTAGATATTACAAGACAAAAGATACCAATAAACAAAATAATACAAAAAATCACCCAAGATTCTAAGAATGACAATTATAACTTTATCTCAAACTGCATGGAAGTGTCATTTCTATCCCTTTTGATAAGATTAAGAACTTCATTAAATGAGTGTCTGCTTGACGGGAAAAGTTTGGGCTGACAAAGGAAAAGGAACCCTCGTCATTGTATATGCTATAATGTCCCGTGTCTCTACTTTTCAAGGAATATATCGTATTAGAAACTTTGAGTAAACTCACCTATCTGACCAAGGAGTTCAATTTTAATCCCATTATGTTCAACCCTCTTCCCTTGAACTGGTTCAATAGAAATCTGAAAAGGCCACCACCAACAAAAATTATATAAATATATATATATATATTTATATACAATATACAATATGCATATCTTATTAACATTTAAATTGTTGAACTAATGAATTCAGAGCTAATTTTAAACTAAACAGTGAAATTAGATATAATCAATGACCATAACTAGACTATTAGTGCAAAATACCTTCCCAGCAATGTTTTCTTGACTTTGGAAGAGTGGGATCGTCATTGTTTGACCATTTTCCTTCTTCATGGGAACCTATGCACAAATATGCACAAGAAATAAGTATCATCATGACGGTATTAACCAACTTCCGCGCCAGTTGCAATAAACCCCCAAAAGTAAACTGCTAAATATAAATCTGAGTCCAGAAACTTTTAGGTGGTCCTATATAGCAAGGCCACTCAACCATGTAGCGGTAAGTCGCAGACTCGCACACAGACAAGATTCGAACCCACACTCTTAATACTGGGTATGGTTCGCTTAGGCTTAGAAGGTTCGTCCTACCAACCATCTATGCTATCGCCAGGGTGGCTGGCCCTGGGGAGAGTGGAACCTGGAACCTCAAAGTTTATATCTCAAGGCCTTACCAAACTGCCACATCCCCTTGGTGGTTTGAATCTAGAAACTGAACCACCAGTCCAGCAGTAATTTTCCAAAAAAAGAATTTGTTCACGCAACAGACAAATTCCAAGAGGTCACAAATACTAATTAAATGAATAAATTATCTCATAAACCAAAGAAGGACCATATCTATAATACATGTTTCTTGAAGATCTTCATATTTCCACCTTGAAGAACATTGAAATGGTTGTTTCATCATCAATGAGTATGCATATTCCCTTGGCCATGCATTATTCCAATACCGCAAAAATCAACATCAAAGCAACTCAATTATTCAATCAGGTAAGACAATCTCCAGCCCTTCATAAAAATTTGAGTAAAATTGTGAGTAAAAGATTTATTTGACATGGAACACTCCAATGGACAAACTCAAATTTAAGCACAATTTGAGTAAAAATTTAGTAATGGCAGAGTGGCAAATTTGAAAGCTTCAAAATGGTCTTTAAAATTCCATGTAAACATTTGACTCTCCCTTAATTTGAGTAGAAAAAAGAATAAAACTCAATTTGATATGGGTTTGAGTCAAGGAGTGGAAAGAGTTTTCAGTGATTTTTACCCAAATTTAAATTTGGCATAGGTTTGAGTCAAGGCTTGGAGATGCCCTAACATATGCATAGCAAGATCATGAGATGTGGCCGTGATCTCAGTTCCGTCTCACTGACCAACAAGAAATATCACGGAACTCCCAGTTTCAATAATTCCATACTTCTAGTAAACTAGCTCAAGCCATTACACAAATTTATTACTAATAATACAATTAGGGTTAAATTATTGAAGGCAATAAACAAAAGAAAACTTACCTTCTTACGAGTTTTCTCATCAGAAAATGTGATTGAAATGTTACAAGCAGGCTTGAAAGCTCCAATAATATAATTCTGGAGAAAAAACAATTGCTCATAATAATATATCAATTAAAGATAACAATAAAACCTCTCACTCAAACCAAGTAAAGAAATTATACTAACGATCATAATAAGCTAGTAGCAAAACTTTACCATGATGTTCGCGATCGAATACCAGTTCAAAAGCCTTGTTTACAACACCTGGAAAATTGGATTTTCCAAATTTTCAACTTCAGAGTAATAGAAAAAAGCTACAGAAGCGAAAATTACAAAGTATTATTGAAGCTAATTGTCTCCAAAGTGAGAAAATGATAATTTCAAAAACCCTAACCTATGAATCGCCTGTTTTACTTGGAAATGATTCAAACCTTCAGAACCCTAAAATTTCATTTCCAGGCTTCTTTTATTGTTATTCAAACTCCATCCACATATACAAATACATATACATATACATAGACATACATACATATATATATATATAGAGAGAGAGAGAGAGAGAGAGAGTACTTACCAGAGAGAAGAGAGAGGGGATGAGTCTGAGCTAAGGGAGGATTGCAGAGAATCAAAGTTGCTGACAGAACACGCCAAGGGCTGCTCAGTGTGCAGAGATCGGACCCAAATACAAATCTCAGGAAGTTACCATGCTTAGAGATCGGATCGGGTCCTTTTTGAAAAATATAGGCCCATTAGTTCAGCCCATAACAACATTTCGCGGCCCAGTTAGTTTTGTTTCTTTTTTAGGAATTTGTGGTGAACGACCCTCTCATTGGGCTCTTTTTGTGTGAAGACTATGTAATAAAATATTAGTTCCAAAAGTCCTTTAATACTGTATTTGGTTGGAGAATTTGAGAAGAGATTTAGAAAAGGAAAGGAAAAATGTGTATGAAATTGTGTGAAATATTGATATATTTTATTCACAGTTCACCTTTCATTTCTATTTCTCTTTTCAAATCATTTTCCAAGTCTCCCAACCAAACACAGCATAAATAAAAAAATATGATAAAAAGATTGAAATACCTTTCCATATAAATGGGCAAATATCAAACGATGGAACCGTTTGTTTCCCTCACTCTGTTTCATTATTTGAACTCATTGCTCTGAAAACAAATAACATAAGTACACAATAATAGAATAAAAATTTACTGTCATTGTATCAAAAAAAAAAAAAAAAAACAGAACACATAACACATAACACATAAAACCATATTAAAATTTTACTTTCATTTTATCAAACAAAAATAGAGCACATACCAGAGTAAAATCTTACTCTCATGTTATCAAACAAAAATAGAGCATATACCAGAGTAAAATTTTACTTTCATTCTATCAAACAAAAACAGAGCACATACCAGAGTAAAATTTTACTCTCATTCAAACAAAAACAAAGCACATACCAAAATAAAATTTTACTTTCATTTTGTCAAACAAAATCAGAGCACATACCAGAGAAAAAAATAGAGAAATAAAGAGATAGAGAGAGCACATATATTGCCTTAGATCTTGTTCAAACCAGAGTAAAATTTTACTATTTAAAAAATAGAACATGATAAGGAGACAAAGAGAAAAGGAGGGAGAGAATATAGATCTGAGATTATAGGCCTCAAATATGAGGTCGTCAATCTCAGATATGAGGTCTTGGACGCTAAGAATGACGATGGTAGTTGCCCGTGGTAGAGTGGCATCGAATGGTGCTGGTGGTTGAAATGGTGGTGGTGAAACGGTAGTGGTGGTAGCAGTAGCGATGACGATGAGGAACAGCGCCAACGGTTGAGACAGTGTTGATGGAGACGGTAAAGGCAATGGAAATGATGGTAGTTATAGTAGTGGAGACGGTAATGGTGGTGGTGGTGGTGGTGGTGGTGGTGGTGGTGGTGGTGGTGGAGAAGAGAGCTCTTAGCAAGAGATAGAGAAAGAAAGTGCTGAGAAAGAGATGACAAACAAATGGAGAGAAAGAGGAGAAAGATAGAGAGTGTGTGTGAAGGGGTAAATTTGCTACATAAAATATAAATCTGAAATTTTTTGTTCTTCTTACAATATTTTTTTATTTTTGAGGAGTTTATGAGCCAAAAAAATTATAGCTTGTCCTTTTCAAGAAAAACAGGCTCTATAAAGGAGTTATGGCTAAAAATCCCTTCTTTTTTTTTATTTGGACAAATTATCAATAAGTCATCTTTGAAAGAGGTGTGACCTATTTAGTCTTATAACTTTTTGTTCTATAACATTTTTCTTCTTCTCTTATTCTTCTTTGTCTTTTTCTCTTTCTGATTTTTAGCGACCAGCGATCACATCTTACTTCTTCTCTTTTTCTTTCTGATATATAGTCGCCGACAATCAACGACCACCATCGATTGGGTTCACTGGCAACCACTGACTACCGACTCTTTGCTTCACCCTTACCGATAGTAAAGAAGATATGTTTCCGACTAAGAAGATGAGTAGATCTGCGTCATATCCAACTAGATCTAAACAAAAAAATAGTTGTCGAAGTACAATCATTTCTCTATATCTGTCTCTTTCCTTTGATCTCTCATTTTTTCTTCATTTTCTCTACTATGCACTTCTCTTTTCCTATTTTAATGGAGAAAATTTTCAAGTTATGAACAAGTTGTTTTTGAATTTTAATTACAGGCGGTGAAAATTATAAAATTTTGCAGTTTCAATTTTTTTAATACTGAAATAAATCAAAGTTTAAAACTGCAAAATTTTACAGTTTCATAACATTCTTTAGAACTACAAAATTTTATAGTTTCAAAACATATTTTTCAGTTTGATTAATACAGTTAAATACTTAATAGATTTTTTCTTTGAAATTGTAATATTTTACAATTACAAAGCTTGCTTTTTCAGCTTGTTCAATATTGGAGGTTATTTGCTTAAACCCTACAAAAATTAAAAAATAACATATGTTTTTTTTTTTTTTTTTTTTTTTTTTCCGTTGTTGTTTTTTGCTATTACGTTTTTTTTTTCCATTTCAATTTATCAATATTTAGCACATTTTGCTATGTATTTTTGCTCTAATTTCTCTATTTATTTTTTTCCGACAATATTCTAGACATTCTAGTGAGTCTCCGACGATATTCTTAACATCTAACAAATGTTCTGGACATTCCGGCAATTTCCAGTGACATTCTAAACACTCCGGTGAACTTTCGACAATACTCCGACGATTTTCCGGTGATGTTGAACATTTCGGCGAGTCTCAGGTGACCATCCGACGGAAGTCTAACGGGGATGGGATGTGGTAGCATTTGTAATTTTTTTTTTTAAAAAAGAGATTTTTTTGTAATAATTAAAAATATGTAGGACTAATTGGTGCAAGTATTTTTTTTTGGGATAAAATGGGTTTTGAATTTTATATATGGGACTTATCGGTAAGTTCCCCTTTTTTATTTTGAGAGAATATCAAAAAGTTGAGAGTAAAAAAATAATTATAAAATGATGAAATTAGTGATTTATGTATTTAATTATGTAAATAAATCTTGTACCTTTTGTGAGGCCCTTGACTTTCGTAATTTCTTTTTAAACCCTTACTTTTGAATTATTTCAATAAAGATAATCGATTCCTTATTTGATTTCAATTTTAACTCTAAAGTCGAAAATGCGCACCAATCGAATCCGAGAATTCAAGAATCAATTCCAAAACCCTAATAATAATTAATTAACTCCCTAATTATGGATTTATCGCTCAAAACCCTAGGTTTTGGGTTCTCATTATGATTTGCCGTTTAATTCGAAACAAATAAACTTTAACCGAATTGGATTTCCAAATACTAATTTAATTAAATACTGCACTTAAATAAATGTCCCAATTCATAAATTAAGGCTTTAGCCCTCACATTTTACTTGAATTATAAATTGACCCCAAAATAGTACCATTATATATATACATATTTGTGCCAATATTCTTAAACAAATAAGTTTTTACACAAATATCTCCACAAAATGTACAATTTGTACATCAAAACAATTAAGAAAAATTTCCAAATCAAGGAGATATGGTCGGCCACCCCTAGGCTACAATTATAGAGTACTTTTTTTAAGCATATCCCTAAAATCATGGAACAGATTTTGACTTTGGTACCAATTATATATAGATGTATACATGCATTGTACTTGTAACTATGATAGTTTTCATTAAGAGAAAACCTAATTAGATTATGTTTAATTACATAATTAAGGTTCCTACTATTCCATTTCATCCTAACTAAATTAAAAAATATTCAATTGAATTAGAATCAAGGGCAAAATAGTCTTTTTATTACTTTTACTCTATAAATATACCACTCACCTCCACATTTTGAACACAAACACACACTCATACATTCACATACACGGCTGAAGGAGAGGAAGAGGGAGGGAGAGAGAGAGAGAGAGAGTTTGGTGGTGGTAGAGAGGAAATGAAAGGAAAATTGTGCAAACATCTCATCTAGGCAACAAGTAAGCCACATCACCACCCTTCCTTCTGTTTCCTCTTTGAAATACATGTTCTTAGAGATTTTAAATATTTTTTTCAGAGGTGTTTTAATGGTGATCTTGTGTTAAAAATGAAAAGAGTTAAGCCTTGTTTCACCTTTACTTGTGTTTTCTCTTACTAGATGCAAAACTATCTTTTTTTACACCTATCTCACATGAATTCCAAAGGCACACCTTGAATCTAAAATTCTAAGTTTATGATGTATTATTTAGCCTGTTTTCATCACAATAGAAGTGAAAAATTATCCATGATTATCCTCTTTTTTACTTTTTTCTCTTATTTGAAACTTTGTGCTCAAAGAACCAATATTTACAGCCCACTTATAAAAATTATAGAAAAATGTAAAAAAAATCTCCTTAACCTCATTTTTATGTCAAAACCTTCCTGTAATTGTTAGCTTTCATGGAAACAAATTTTTCTGGAAAAAGAGTGAGCAATTTGTGAGAAAATTCAATTTTCGTAAGAGTCAACAAATCTAGATAGCGCTAAAGTATTTCTTAAACAACTAAAAATCTAGAAAAGCTATTCCACTTCTGAAAAATGTTTTGAAAACTAGATAAAATTTTCTACAAACCGTGAAAATGCCAAGTTTAGGAAACATCTAAAAATGTCTTTTTAATTGCGATCTTTAAAGTGCATCTAATCTAGAAATTATGTTTGTTGATGATTTCATACTTTTAATTTCATGAATGTGCTTCTTATCTCTTGTTTGGGCCTTAGTATGATATTTACATTGTTGTGCCTATTTTTCTTTACCATGATACTTTGATGATGCTTATACTTGTGTAGAAATTATTGTCTCAATAGCTTGTTCTAACCTTAACTTAAAAACATCTAACTCAAAGGGAAACTAAATGGAGTGTATTGGGTTTTTGACCACTTGAATAATGATGAGATCACAATGGATTGATAGAACGTATTCCGTAACTGAAGGTTAAATCTTACGCAATTGGTTATTTCAAAATTCTTGAATAGATCGATTGTATTTAGACCCTAAGTACTTATGACGGATAAGGTTGGAGAAAGTTATATATTTTTACCGTCTCTTTTGAGGTCCTCGATTGGTGCTGCACGGCAGGTAACCGTTGCATGTATCCGGGGTAAGGTCTGAAAGCAGCAAAAGAGGGGACGTATCGAATAATCCGAGTCCAATTCTTGTGATTAGGAGGATGAACTCTATTTAGGAGATTTCTAGATTACTAACATCTAACCTTGTAATCCTTTGTTATTGATTTGAATATCATACTTCATTACTTGTTTGTTATAATTTTGATTGTGTATTAGATTGGGAAAAAAAGAATGAGGTGTGTATGTGTATGTTCACTGGACATTTCAAGCTCATGGCATTTCATGCCAACTGTTGATGAAATTACACGGACGATGGCGAAACAGAAACATTTGAAGACATATGGCTATCCTAGAAGAATTAGGAATTAGTAGTCATGTTTTGAGATTGTAAGTGTTAAAACTCTTGTCGTAATTAAGATATGATTTTGTAACTATTATTTTACATATATATATATATACATATGTTGTGTGAACTTATCATTATCCTCCCGTCAACTTATGTAGACCTTGTATTAATATCTTGTTAAGATCTGTCAAAAAGATAGCTTTGTTATGTAACGAAATTGGACTTTGAAATTAACTCCTCCGATCTTTTCTGGGATCTTACTTGATTATTGACCAACGACTCATTAGTGACGTTTCCTAAACTTATAACCTTAGAAGAATCCTATATTTATTTGTTAATATATTCGTTGATATTTCCTATTTTTGGGGCTTCACACCTTCGTTAGTTGGAATTTTTTTTTAACATTTTTTTTTTTTGAAATTCTTCCTTTTATTTTAACAATAGGGCCCAAGCTTGATCTTACGACTGTTTGGCCCCTTTCTCTGTTTAGTTTTTTTTTTTGTTAAAAAAAAATTTTATATGATATTTGTTTTTTATTGAATTTTTTTGATGTTTTAATTAATTTTTTGTACTTTTAATATGCACTTAATCAATATGTATTTAAAAAATAAAACAAATTAACTAAAAAAATTTTAAAAAAAAATACTAAAAACAAACAAAATTTTGAAAAAAAAAATTTGTGTGCTTTTTGTTTGGAATTTTATCTCATATTTTAGTTGAAAAAATTTCTTTGTAGATGCATCTAATCTTGATATATCTAAAAAGTTAAAAAAATAACTAAAATATAAAAAAAGTTTAGTAAAGATGAACGAAAACACATCTAAAAGTAATTTCTAAAATTTACAACCAAACAAATGTCTTTGCAACGTATTTGACTAAAATATTAAAAAAAAAAAAATAGTAAAGACAAATGAAAACACATCTAAAATTAATTTTTGAAATCTGAAACTAAACAAAGGTCTTTGCAATGCATTCTTAGGGTATTGAAGTATCATATTTTGAGTTTTCTCAAAATATTCTTATAGTTAGTATTTGTGTAAAATTTTTATTAACAGAGGATAAAATTTGAAATCAAGATTATGGGTTTGATAAAGAAGGTACTAGAGAAGTTTAATGGATTAGATAAGGGAAGAGTGTAATCCATTGAACTTTTAATCTTAGGATAAATAATCCCTAGACAATTTGGTTGAATATGATATGTATCCCATATTTGTTTAATCGTGGGATTTAATGTTAGAAAATGACTATCTTATTGAATCTTATGTTTGGTTGTGATATTATAAGGAATGATGAATGCGCCAAAGACTATTTTATCATTTTAAATTGTTTACTAATAGTAAACTAAATTTGACTCATAATTTTATTTTATTTTTTGGCTAGAACATCTAAAAAGTTAAATAAATAGACTATTAATAAAAATTAAATACATTTATCTTATTTTTTGGTTGAAACTTTTTAATTTTATTTTATTTTACTACTGTTGAGACCATAATTTATTTTTCTGTTGATTGTAACCTATTGATTATAGCAAAATATAATTTAATTGATTGTGGCCTGTCAATTATGGTTTGTTGGTTCAGACTATAAACCATTCTTAAATGGTAAACTTTGGCCACAATATTATTATTATTATTATTATGGTTGCTAGTTTTGTGCAAGGATGTAAAGGAATTAGGGAGGTGGTCAAACATGAGACATGGATGATGTTAAGGAAAGATTATCTATTGAGAAAATTATGGATTTAGATTACCTCTCTCTCATGTGGCTGAGCCTATAAATAGGTCAAGAGAAATACAAAGAAAGGATACACAACACAACTTACAAATCATGATTATTAGAGTAGCTTCTATTAGTAAGTTTAGCTCTAATATCTTTATCGATCAGTGTATTTTCAAATTTTTTGTTATTGTTTAAGTTCATGTAATTTGTCATAAGTGCCAATTATCTTTGATCAATAATTATTCAATTCCCTTTTCTTATATTCTTTTTTATTTATTTTTCTTCAAATGCTTGTACAAATTGTGTAATTAATGAAATAAATAGATTCTTGATTAATCCAATTACAACAGAATAAGAAAACATGCTGGAATTTACAATCATATTGTACAAAAATACACAAAATAATAAAATGGTAAAGAAAGCAAACCGAAACTTGTGTGGTACCAGTCTCCTTAAAACAGATTAACCGTCTCACTGTTGGTGTTAGAGGTACGTCAGCTTTCGTCTCCCAAGATACTACAGTTTAGACCAGCTAACGCAGAAGCACCTTCTGATAGCTTTGGTGAACCGACAATGGCAGCACTCTCTCACATAGGAAGAAAAATTATAGGCAGAAGCAAACTGACTGTATATATTTGGGAATCAAAAAATCTGTACCAAAACCAAGGGAGATAATCTCTTTTTATACACTATGGGGGAGAGAGGAGGAGCCTCTAGCCATGAAGGCTACCAACCAATGCTCATGAAGGCTAGCGACCAATGTCCATTACTCTTGCAAAACTGTTGGAGTAATAGACCAAAATTGATGGCATGATAATATTGAGATATATATTCTGTACACACAAGTGTGTATATCTGCAGCAGACTTGGCCCAAAAGGATTAGGTTGGTGGACCACCAATCCGGCCTAGCCCAAACTTAACCCATTCCAGCAAGCCTCAAGCCCAAGATCCAAGATCCACGATCCACGGACCAGGACCCAGCCTGGTCTGGGCGGGTGGGAGGCGCGTGTGTGCGCGTGTGGCAATTTTTCCATAACCAACTTGGACCATAGTCTTGGCCCAAGCCCATCATTGAAGCATCCATAAATCCCTTCTTTCGAAAAATTTGGATGCTCAAAAGGGCTCATGCCCTTATCAAAATCTTGAGGTTTAAATACCTATTCCTACAATCAATGTGGGATTAGTAGTTATACACAATTCCTGATACCTCATTCTTGAGACCATCTTTATGAGACAATTTCTCATTTAATTTTTAATGGTTTTTGTTCATTCTTTTTGTGGTATAAAGACCTTGTTATAAAGAATCTAAAACCCATTTAATCTCACCTTAACCAATGGTAGGGACCTACTTTAATTTCACATTAAAGTTACCAAAATACCATTTTTTCCAACACAAATAAATCTTTGGCCTATTTAATCTATTTTTGTTTGTAAAAACTATGCGGATTGACCCTAAACTGAATTGTTGCTAACAACTAGTTGCACAATCATTACATGTGTCAACCACTAGCGTATATATAAGAATAGCTTTGGTTACAAAGCTTCTATTTGCACCCCAAAAAGTGAGTTGGGCATCCCAATTTAATGCTATTTTTTTAATTACTATTAAGTCCCTATTTAAAATGACCAAAAAGTACTCGACTTTAGAAAAAGTATAAATAAAAGTGTTTTGGACACCCCATTCATCGTCAGCTTCAATATTCTTTTTTTTTCTTCTCTTCCTACTTTCATCACTTTGCATCTTCATACCCAACTTTAATCCAACCCTATTTGTTTTAATCCATCATTCTTGCATTCTAGTTCATGTTGAAATCAACAATAGATAATAAAGAAGACGTTTCCAAGCAATTTTCTATAGAGAAAGTAAGTTTTTAATTGTTATTTATTGTTTTTTGTACATTGATTTTTTGAATTGATTTGGCACTAAGTATCTGAACAAATTTCATATGTTTGGAATTAAGTATCCAAACAAATATATTTTATTTGGCACTGAGTATCCATATTTGAAACTAATTTTCTATTGTTCGGACTTGAGGATCCAAACAAACTTCACATGTTTGGAATTAAGTATCTGGATAAATATATTTTGTTTGACATTGAACATCCATATGAAACAATTAGAACCAATTTTATTGTGTTCGACACTGAGTATCTTGATGAAATTCTTATTCCATATACAAATGAATAGTTCTACAGATGTTTATATACAATCCTAGATCTTGTAATCAATATACATCTATTCCAGCTAACTCACTTGATTGATACAAACTTGTATAACAAACTAACAAACTATCTAACATCCTAACTAACTGTTACAGGTATGCATGTGAGGTTGCTATCCTTCATGAGCTGACTTGAGCTGTGACACTTGTGCACACTTGAGCTTGGATTGTTTTGTGGATCCATGGGCTGATTCTCTGATATTCTTATTATCCCCCGTCAAGCTAATGGAGCAAGGCTGCACCATGAGCTTGGTTTTAAGAAAATAGAAGTGAGGGAAAGCTAAAGGCTTGGTAAACAAATCGGCAAGCTGAAGCTCAGTGGGAACAAACTTAAGAGCAAGAAGCTTAGCAATAACCCTTTCAATGTGTTTGGGGCGAAAGTGAAAAATTGGATTAGTGGCTAAGGCCATGGCTAAGAGATTGTCGTAATGAAAAGTGGGAACAGAGAATGACACAAACAGGTATTTGAGCAGTTGGTGAAGCCAACAAAGCTCTACAACAGTATGGGCTAATGAGGGATATTCAGCCTCAGTAGAAAAGTGAGACGTAGTATTTTGCTTCTTAGCAAACTAAGAAACCAAATTGGAGCCAAGAAAGATGCAAAACCTGAAGGTAGACCTCTTATCATAGAGGTCACCAGGCTAATTTGAATCTGAAAATGCTTGAAGAACCAGAGGACCAGAGGAAAACAGTAGGCCAAGAGAAAGAGTAGCCTTGATATACCTAAGCAAATGTTTGACAGCACAAAAATGACCATTTGTGAGAGAGTGCATATGCTAACAAGCTTGATTAACAACCAAAGCTAAATTAGGTCTCGTAATAGTAAGATATTGAAGACCTCTAACTAAACTTCTATAAAATGAGGGATTGTCACAGGGCAAGGCATTAGATGCTGAAGAAGAAGGCTTGAGAGAAAGAGGAACTGCATACGGTTGCAGTCCACTATTCATGCTTTGGAGAGTAATTCAGAAGCATACTTTTGTTGGGATAAAAAATAACCATGATTTTGAGCTTGGACAGAGATGCCAAAGAAATAAGAGATATCACCCAATTCCTTCATGGAAAAAGCTTGATGCATATGATGAAAGAGTTGATCAAGAACAGTAAAACCACTCCCAGTTAGAAGTATATCATTCACATAGTTGAGAAGAATAGTAATGTGAGTAGCACATTTTCTGACAAACAAGGACGAATATGAGTGGCTATTAAGAAAACCCTAAGAGAAGAAAGGTGAAGAAAGTAGAATACCAAGCTTTAGGGGCTTGCTTAAGACCATTAAGAGCTTTTTTCAATTTACAAACATGAGTGAGAGTAGCAGAATTGACAGAACCTGGGGGTTGAATCATAAAAACCTCTTATCTAAGTTTTCCATGAAGAAAAGCATTTAAAATATCAAGTTGTTTTGAAGGCCACTAAAAATGCAGAACCAAATGGAGCAAAATACGAATGGTAGATTGTTTGGCAACAGGGCTAAAAGTCTCTTGATAGTCAATGCCCTCTTGTTGTAAGGACCTTTTAGCCATTAACCTGGGTTTGTATCTAGTAATGTTGCCATCCAAGTTCTTTTTGGATCCAAAAAACCCATTTACAGCCAATGGCAGTTTTGGTTGGTAGAAGAGGAACAAGATCCCAAGTACATTGGTGCTGAAAAGCAGCAAATTCCTCTTGCATAGCAATTACCCAAATAGGAAAAGATAGAGCGTTTTTTATTGTGGAAGGCTTAGCAGTGAGAAAATAAGTAGTAGAAAGACAAATAGAGTGATGAGCTTTGTATCTTGTGACTATATGATGAACATTAGGAGGAGAGACATTAGAAGGAGTTGGAGCAGGAGGAGGAGCCAAATGAATGTCAATATAGATAGACTAAATAGAAATATAACGAGGAGCAGGCTTTGAAGAAGTAGAATGTGAAGAGGAAGAAGAATAAGGCTGCAAAGAAGTAGGAGTAGATAGAGATAAAAGGGGTGTTTGCTCTAACTTATTTTGAGCAGATTACTGATTTTGGCATTTTAAAATCTACAAAAGAATGTTTGGTTAAAATTAAAGCCAAGAGCTTTAGCTTCCATAGCTTTTTTTTTTTTTTTAAAGAATAACGTTGGAAATCAGAAGCAGCTTGAATTACTTAAATATCCTTAATGTTTTGAAATATTTAATCTTATACCACCAATATATATTCTTTTTAGCCCTAATCTTCTCTCTGGCAAGAGAAGAACACAGTAGCAAGCAGCAAAAAGACGTGCGGCTCTAGTTCGCTTCCGGCGTTGGTTTGCCTCCGGCGACGTGTGACTCTAGTTTGTTTCTGGCAACCTGCGGCTCTGGTTCGTTTCCGGCTCTGGATCTTTTCTCTTTTCTCTCTTTCTCTCTCGCACTCTCTCTCTCTATTCACCTCTTTTCCTTCATCTCTCTTGATTTTTCTTCTTTTCTTTTGTTTTAGATTCGGCATGTATGTATATATATGTATTGTTTTGGTTATTTGTGATTTTGTCTATTTCAAATTTGTTGAAATTGGGGAAAACAAGAATATTTAGGTTTAGGAAAAATTTGGGGAAATTTTATTCATGCTTTGATGTTAAAAATTTGTGTAGGATGTTGACTGCCATTGCATTGATTTTTGGTTTATTAATGTTGGAGATGTGAATTTGATATTTATGTTATACAATTAGTATCTTAAAGTCTGAAATGTTTTGAAATTGATTTTTGAACAATGACACTTGTTTATGCTAATTAAATTAGTACTCCAGAGTCCCAGTTCTCTGTATATGATTTGGAGGGCTCATGTATGCTCAAAACCCAAAAAAAAAAAAAAAAAGCTGAAGTGATTGGCATGTGCCCTTGAACCCAATCATGCTAGTATCTCCTTCATGCTTTGAAGGAGTGCTTAACACACACAGACACACACACAGATACACACACACACACACACACACACACACACACATATATATATATATTTTCCATATGATATTCAAAATGTTCTTTGATTATGGTTTGTTTGGTAGAAAATGAGTAGCCAACCACCATCACAGTGTGCAAATACTTGATACAATTGCTTTTAGGTGTAGGAATATGACAACAGTGATTTTCTTTACTTGTTGGAATGATTATGTGCCTTTATTTTCACTGTTATTCTGAAGTTTATTTTGTTTACATGTTCTTATTAATTCATGTTGTTCATATCCAATGTTTTCAAAATGGGACACGGCCAGGTAAAATTAACTTGGTTTTGATTGTTTTTTATTTTTTTGTTGATATGGTTTTTAATAATATGAGTAAGGGGTTGTTCAAACCATTGTTGCAATTCAAGTGATTTTATTATTATGATTTGTTTAATAGAAAATGAGTACCCAACCACCATCACAATCTCCAACAACTACAAAGAGCAAGGGAAAAGCTTTCCAAAACTCCCAACCCTCACAAGGTTTAAAGGCACATTGGGACACAAAATCCACTGAAATTTTTGTCAAACTTTGTGTGGAGCAAGTGAAAGCAAGTCACAGACTTGGTACACACTTAAATAGGGTTGGTTAGGAAGCAGTTATTAACAAGTTCAAAATTGCAACTGGAACGTTATATGTTTGCCTTCAGCTTAAAAATCATTGGGATACCTTAAAAAAGGAATGGGGTCTTTGGAAAAATCTATTGAGAGGTGAGACTGGACTGGGGTTAGATCCCTTGAACGGGGCTATCATGGCATCTGATGATTGGTGGAATTTGAAGCTACAGGTCAGTGAATTATGTTAATTTTTTTTTTCTTGCTCACTTGTACTTGAGCTTTATGATTTATATATTTGTAATTATTTGTCCATATTTTGTTATAGAGGTATCCTGATGCGGCTAAATTTCGTGAGAAACCATTGACATTGGCCAATGACATGGACATACTATTCTTTGATGTTTCTGCAACTGGTGAGTGGGTATACACCCCAAGCTCTGGAGTGTTCATTGACACTGAGGGATCTCACACCCCACTTGGTGATGATACTTATATAAAAATCCATCGGTCTCAATTAAGAAACCAATGTCGTCGCCAAAAAGAGGGTCTATCAAAGAAATAAAAGGGGAACAAAAAACAATTAGCTGCTAGTGAGTTGAGTAAGACACTTAACCGCATTGTCGATGCTATAGAGGCATCAACTTCAATTAGTACACAGAATCCTGCTATGCAAAATCCGCACACAATAACTGAGTTTTTGGCTAAGATTAGCACAATCTCTGACATTAGTGAAAACGATGACCTTTTAGTTTGGGCTGCAAGGTTGTTCATGAAATCCACACTCTGTGAGTCTTTCATGGCTTTGCCTAATGATGTGTTACGTTTGAAGTTTATTAATCTTGAAATTGCTTTGGAAAAGGCTCGTAGTTTTGGTTATCGTGATTAGTTCATTGTGTGAAATTTTTTTTAAAGACATTAGGACTATCTTCAATTAATTTGGCTTGATGTTGTATTTATGTTTGCCTCATTGGCAAATTTAATTTGTGCTCTCATGAGTGGAATAGGAAATATTATTGCAAGTTGTATTTGTCCACTCACAGGGTGGAATAGGAAGTATTATTGCAAGTTGTATTTGCCCCACCTGTGTGCCATATGATTATTTGTCCTTGCAATTCCAACTCACACACTTTAGCTATTACTTGTCCATTTGCCTGCAAGATTGAAAAGCAATTTTTTAAAAATATTATTTTAAATGATGGTCATTGTAATGACACTGTCTATATATACTTTCATGGTGAACTTGTTTGCCATTCTAAATTGTTAAACAACCAAGTGACATTCCAATTTTTGCTGGTATTCTGCTGATGTTTGTCTAATTTTATTTTTTGTCTATATATATCCTCTAATTTTATATTTATTTTATGTGTTAAATTAATTTCTTATTGAATGAATGTGGTATATGACTCTAATTTCTATACAGTATAAAAAGATGGACAATTTCAATGATGATTGTGATTACGGTATTGATGACAATGTCATTGGATCTTCACAACAACTAAATCACCCGTATGGAAATCCCTACCTAATGGCAGTAGCAGTGGCAGGAACAATTTGCGCAGAAAATTACCTAAATTAACAACCTTGTAGGACATCTGCCCTCACAGGACATCAATGGATGTTAAAATTGTAACATGGTAATGCTACAAGAATATATGAAAATTTTAGAATGGACAGGGATGTTTTTTATCAATTGTGCAATTTATTAGAGACTAACTATGAACTACAAAGTGGGAAAAAAGTTGGGGTTCAACAACAAGTTGTTATTTTATTTTGTTTATTGTTGGTCAACATGCAAACAATATAAATGCTCAAGAAAGATTTCAATTATCAAGTGAAACTATTTCAAAATATTTCCACTTTGTTTTAAAAGCGTGTGTGAAATGTCTGTGGATTAGGTGAAGCCTTGGCAGAGAAATGGGGTCCATCCGTACATAAAGAATAGCCGAAAATATTACCCTCATTTTAAGGTAACTAGAAATACTCTCTCTTTTAAAAAAAATATTTTATGATATTTTTTGTATGTAGAATTGCATTGGGGCAATTGATGGAACACATATCACAGCTCATGTAAAAGCAGAATACTTACCCCGTTTCATAGGTAGGAAGAGATACGTTACACAAAACATATTGGCAGTGTGTGACTTTGATATGTGTTTCACCTTTTGCTTGCCTGGTTGGGAGGGAAGTGCACATAACATGTGAATTTTTTGGGATACAATTAGGAATCCGAACAATAATTTTCCATATCTAGAAGGAGGTATGTATGTAACACAAATTAAGATTTATTCATTTATTCTATATTAGTTATATCTGTAATGAGTTCATATTTTACATTGTAGATGAGTATTATTTGGTTGATTCTGGCTATCCAAACACGAAGGGTTATCTTGCGCCGTACAAAGGGGAGAGATATCATTTAACTCAATTTGACCATCGGCCTTCTCAAATTGCACATGAAAGATTCAACAAAACACATTCGTCACTTAGGAGCGTAATAGAAAGATCATTTGGTGTTTGAAAAGCAAGATGGCCTTTTATGAAAGATATTCCATGCAATTATGATTTTGTTTGTCAACAACAACTTGTTTGTGCTACCATGGCGATCCACAGCTTCATTAGACGAACTAATTTAAGGGATATTGCATTTGACTCCTATGATAAACATACTAAGTATGTCCCTATTGACGAGGAAGCAATGGTAGGGGAAGACCGACATGGGCATCCGGTTCATAATGATGATTATGAGATGGATTCAAGAAGATATGAGATTTTAATGTCAATTTGTCAAGGAAATAATTATTAAGATATAATAAATTTATTTTTGTGTAATGTTTATATCATTGTTATTATCTAAAAATAAAATCATTATGTTAATTTGGTGTTTGAATGATCTCTTAATATGTAATTAATAGCAAAAAGTCAAGATAAATTCAATTTACAACCAACAAGGGGAAAAAAGACGTTTACACAGCAAAAAGCTACTTCACAACTTATTTAACAAACACTACTCAGTAACTTAAATCTATAATCCAATAGCTATACCAAATAGATTAACAACTTCTGATTAAAGTCATAATCTATAATATGTTAAACTATAATGTATAATCTATTTAACAGCTACACCAAATGAGGCCAAAGAGGACTGGGGAAAAGAAGAACACAGAGGATAAGAAAAACCCTAGAAAAATTGAGTAAGAAAAAAGGAAGAATGTAGAGAAGAGGTATGAGGAAGGGTGAAAATAATAATAATAAAAAAAAAAAGGATTCATTAAACATCACATGTTTGGAGATATAAACCTTACCAGTAAAAGGGTCTAAACACCTATATCTTTTTATAGAAGGATGGTAAGAACACACAAGGAGTAGATTTAGGCTGAAGTTTATGATGAGTGTATGGTTTGAGCCAAGGAAAGCATTGGCCACCAAAGACTTTGAAAAAAGAATAATCTAGAACATGATGAAATAAGACCTCATAAGGAGAGATGAGATGAAGAGTGGAACTAGGCATTCTATTAATGAGAAACATTGAGGTAGCAATGGCATCAAACCACAAGGAAAGAAGAAGATTGGATTGATGAATAAGGGAAATAACAGTCTCTGAAATGTGTTTGTGCTTCTTTTTAGCCACACCATTTTGGGCTTGAGTATAAGGGCAACTAATTTGATGAATAATGCCATGAGAAGTAAGAAAAGAATCTTACTTCTTATTAACAAATTCAGAGCCACCATCAGTCCTAAATATTTGAAGAGAAGTTTGAACGCATGAGAAGGAGTGTTAAAAGGCCCCCATACATCACTATAAATTAAAGAAAGAGGTGCAGAAGTATCACTACAACAAAAAGGGGTTTTTACGGCACCAAATGCACGCCGTTGATATGATTCTCCGATGCGCAAGGTAAAGTCATATTATGACCAGTCATGGAAAGTCATTTACTTTCAACGGCATGTTGTTGTACGCCATTAAAAACCCTTTAATAGGGGATTTTGTGAGTCGTGTTTAATTTTTCTACAACTACTTTTGCACGTCGTTAAAAGCCCCATAATAGTGGATCTTGTGCGTCGTGTTCGAGTTTTCTACAACTATTTTTGCATGCCGTTAATTCCTGGGACAAACCACAACTCTCATTGCTTGTCGTAAAATATGTAATACAACGACGTATTATGTCTGCCGTAGAGTATGCAATTTATTTATTTATTTTTATTTTTTAATTCAGCAGGTTATATTTAATCTAACAAATATTACAAATAAGTTTCACAAAACATCAATTAACCACTAAAATATTGTTTTAAGCATAAAAAAGGAGAATAATTTTATTCCATTTCAAAATACAAGATTACATTTAGGGACAACTCACTTGAGTGTTCATAGGGATCTTATAATAGTACAATTAAGGTAGGCCATTTAAAACAGAGACATAAACTACAATTACAAATATGCTTCTGGTAACCTTGTAATAAAGGTGATGACAGTGTGACAGCATAGCTTAGGCAACATGCACCAACATACCCAAATAGTTGGCTCTCAGGTTCTACAATAATATCTCCATGAGCAGGTAGATACATCATATAATCAATAGATCATACTAGCTTGAGGGTGCAAAATGCAAACCATCACAATAGCTCAGTAATTATATAAATTGAACAAATAATGATAAATGTGACAACAATTTGCCAAAATCTAATGATAATCATAAAATCATTAAAAATTAGACAAAGTGATAATTGTAGAACCAGAATAACTACTTGGTTCTTTTTATTTTCTTTTGTTTTCCAATAACATTATATACATACACATGTACACATATTTTGATAAGTATAAGTTGCCAACAAAATTAGAAAACTTACGTTGTGTGTGCAAATATTTGTTGCCAATTGGTCCATGATGAACCAAAAACAGAAGCTGTAGGGACGACCTGCCAAAACATGAGAATTTAGCATGTCAACATATGCAAGGTACAATAGCCAACAACCAAATGAGCTTGCATGGTGACTTAGAAATAGATGTCTACATGTTATATTAAGATATATTTGCAACTAATAAAATACTTGATCTCACATACTTTCCTTTCAAAATCAAATAAACTACTAAACTTACTCCTCATCCACCCATATACCACCATAACTACTATATACACCCGCAGGTGAAAAAAAAAAAAAAAAAAAAAAACCCAAAGTAACAGATAACATTTAGGTGCTTGATAACATAGTAAATCAAAACATATGATATGCTAGTTTAATGATAAGTGTTCTATTTTTCACCTTTGTTTAAAAGCTTATCGGTTGAAGAAGTTTTCTCAGCTTTGTTCTCGGCAAAACAACAGAACTATAATTGGTTATCATCACTGCAACATATCAACACCAGCACTAGTAGCATAAACAGCAAACCAGAACCAGCATCACAGCAACTAGCACAAACAACATAAAGCCAACAACACAGACAACATAACACAAACAACAACCTTACAATAGGCTAGAAGAACCAGTCTACCTAGCCAAGACAATATATAGAAGTTGCACTACAAGGTTTTGTTCAAACTCCACATACCAATGACCATGAGGGGGAGGATTGAACAAAACAAGTGCAAACAAATACAATTACTCAGCACTCAATACTCCAAACAGTATATGAGCTAATTCACACTCAACCCACAACAAAGACTTCCTTAACAAGAGTGCCAACTTTACAATCTGCAGAACAAACAGTTAGAGAAAAGGTATATCGCTCACATCCCTCATCACACGAACAGCAGAACCTATATGTAGAACCTCACCAAACTCAACCCTCTTCCCTACTAAGAAACCGGCTTGACAACCTGCAAAAGACAAGATTATAACACAAATATGTAATAGATTTATGATCTTACATCACTCAACCCTCATATATTAGCTCACCATGCAACTTAACCCTCAATGCTCACCACATTCCACTCTAAAAGACAATCATAAGCCATCCTAACTGTAGTAGCTCATAACACTCAACCCACAACATCCCTAAATAAGTACTAGCATAACCTGCAAGTAAAACATAGAGAAAATATGGTGCAGCTCCAAAGACAGTCCAGGAGACCTAAAAGAGTGAAACTAACACACAGAGGAAGCATTAGAAAATCTAATAGACAGAGTAAAACACATCAGGGAGAATGGATGCTTAACACTATGCACAATGAGTAACTTTATCACAAGAATCAGTAGAACAAAAAAACTGTGCATGCTGAAACTTAGGAAGATGTTTAGTAAGATACTGAGTTTTCAAAAGAGATGGATGCCCTAATCGTTAATGCCATGTAAGTGCAAAGACATACAGAGAAAAAAGTGTTTGAAAAGCTTAAGATGTAGAAGTAGCAGGAGACCTAGAGAACTAGTAAAGACCATTTACATTAGAGCCTCCATGAAGTACTTTGTTCGTAAGCTTGTCCTAAATAAGAAATAAATTAACATAAAAAACAACCACACAATTATGATCCCTAGTTAATTGTTGAACAAACAAGAGATTAGACGAAATAGAAGGCATATGCAAGAGATGATTGAGAGAGAAAGAGTAGGTAAAAGTAGGCAAAAGACCTGTACTAATGTAATGAATAGGCAAAGAAGAGCCATTCCCAACAATAACTTGATCTTGGCCGTGATGTGGTTGAGAAATGTAAAGATTAAACAAGTCATTGGTGATGTGACTTGTTATAGTTGAGTCTATGTACCAAAGGACAATCGAGGCTAATGAAGGCTGCTTATTCTCAACAATAGTAGTAGCACAGCCTCTAGGAGTCAATTGATTTCCTTGAGACTAAGAAGTAGATATCAGAGGCTGAAAAGCTTGATCTATTCTATGCCAACCATCAAAAGCAGTATGGCCTATTTTTCCACAGATCTAATAGCTAGTAGAACCAAAACCAAAAGAATGATAATTTGGCCTACCTCTAGTGTTGCGATTGGTGTATCGACTGCCATTTCTATTAAGGCCATTATAAGAGTGACCTCTGCCTCGAGAGTGTGAAGAACTACCTCTATAAGCATTGAGAGTGAATTGAGCACCATAACTAGAGGAGAAATTATGATTTAACCTTTTGAAAGAGAATATGCAATAATTAGACTATGATCATCAGAGTGTTTGATTTTTCGTTCAATGTGAATTGCTTCAGAACACAACAAAGAACATAGCTTGTCCATGGAAAGAGAGTTAGATCGTGCGCAAATGGTTGTCTTAAGAGCATCATATTCATCTGGTAGACCATTAAGAATGATTAACATCATATCTTCATCAGGAATTGTCATGCCCTACTTTTTATTACCCGAATAACTTTACCATATCCATTAACACAAATCCATTTCTATTAAGAATATGCAGTTTTATACATACATCACATCCATAATAAATGAAAGTTCTCTCAATTGTACATACATAGAATTCAATAGGAATTACATTTAAACAAAATGCCCACAGGCTTACATCTTTACATTAAAGTAAGGGTTTAACCCGTTTACAACAATGACATTTCGCCCACAATTATAGGCCTTGTGACCAACAATTTAAGAAAGATCATTGATCTTGAATCATCTCTCAATTTGTTCCTGAAAAATTTATTAGCAACGTAGGATGAACATAAAGTCCAGTAGAGATCCTAACATGATCCTAAATAATAACATACAGATATTTATGATCATGAATGCACCAAGACAAACAATATAAATAATGTGACAGTTTAATATTCAAAATGTACTTATATAAGTACATTTTCTCCAAAAATATCCATTTGAACACTACAAGCTGTAAAACCATTTGTTTTCTTTCCAATTATCCAATTTAGTTCCAAAAGCATTTCTTTACTATACAACCTTAGTAATTTAAACCCCCACATTAATATAAAAGAATTTTGTCTCCACATTTGTTTGAAAGCACGTTCAAATATATGAGTCATAACCCAATCCCATATCTCAACCCACTACACACTTAAGTAACAACATATCTACTATCTTCCTTAGCCATAGGCTTAAGGGCAAGGAACACCCATAACAGGATACCAAGAAAACATATATTTCTAAATATAAATAACTGATTATAATACATACTTCCACTTCTAGCGGCCTATAGAACGAATGGCAAATGATACAACCCATATAACACATAACACTTTACCGACTTCACCCGGAGGGGAACAACCCCAAGGTCACACTTTACCGAGCATAAACCGAAAGGGAGAGGAACCTATCACAAGGTGCTACCAACTCAATACGAAGAGAAACATACCTCTTTTCACACTTTACCAAGCGCAAATCGAAAGTGACGAGGAACCTTTGTCAAAGCACCACATTTTACCGGCCTCACCTGGAGGGAAATGGACCCCCAAACAATAACACAATAATAGCACAACATGCTAAACTACATAATATCGTACAAGTGTACATACATATCATCTACTCAACAACAACAATACCATCTTCCACCGATGACCAAGGAAAAAACCTATAACCATATAAATAGATACACAATTCATACAATAAAAATCCATACCTAACGTTTGACAAAACTACTTTTAGTTGTAATTTTATTCGATCTTTTGTTTCAATGAGGCTATGAGTTTTAGATGCGAATCCAACTCGAATTGTACCCTTCCAGAGAAGTTTGTGATGTTAATGCTTTCATGTTTTTTCACTTGAGCGGCCATTCCTGCACTCGAGCAGAGATTGCGACCTTTCAGAAGTTTCACTTGTTTGCAAAAGTACTGGGAGTTTTTTTTTTTCACTTGAGCATCCATTCCCGCGCTCGAGTGTAGACCCTATTTAGTCACATGCATTTTAGTCAGTCCACTCGAGCGGCCATTCCTGCACTCAAGCGGAGATCACGGTCCTATTTTCTATAAATAAGTGGTTCTATCAGATTTTAGGGTTACGGCTGTCAGATATTCTTTTTGGGTATTAGGGTTTTCATCTAGAGTTTCTTTGTTTGTTTCCTTTGATATCTATGAGAGATTAATCATGAATTGAGTGGATTATACCAAAGGGTTTGTTTAGTTTGTTTTATTCAAAAAGAAAGAGTTGTTCTTCGGAAGATTCCGTGGAATTTGGGCTTGAAGCTTTGGTGGATTCTGAAGTGGCTCATTGTCATGGATTCAACATCGGCGTTATGGATTCAACGTTGGACAAGACAATTCCAAGGTGAAGACGGGGCTGGAAGAGGCATATAGGGGTCGGTTCAATTCGGGTGTGGATTCGCTAGGTAATTGAGAGTACACTTGTGTAATTCCTTTTGTTTTCTTGGTGGATTGTTTTGTGTCTTTTGCCCGTGGTTTTTTATCACAACTGGAGGCGCTCCAATTGTAGTTTTTCCACGTTAAATTGTTGTGTCGATTTATCTTTGATTGTTTGATTGGGATTGCTATTTATTGATTAACATTGATACATAATCACAAATCAATATTTAGGGGATTTCTAGATTTTTCACAAATCAACCATTTCTCATTTCATTTCATAAAAGAGTTACACACGCCATTTTATTTCGAAAACCAAATTCGTTGTTTCAAAGCCATCAACTACGTCCACCTTTGGCCAAAACTTCATCTTTTTCCTTAAACTAATCCAACTCATAAAGTACAACTACAATACAAAATTAATCCAAAACCATTACCAAACCCAATTAAGTTTCATTTTAATAACTCTGCCACTATTCCAATTCTTTAACACATAACCTGATTATTATACATCTTCACCCCTTTAGAATTAATTAAGCTCATAATGATAAATTAGGGTTTTTCCCTACTCTCAACATGAACATGCCCAATTACCACTCAAATAACTGAAACACCCACAGCTCATCAAATTCTAATTCCAACTCCTAAACCCCTATCTTTTTTTGTTTTGTTTATGTGTGTGTGTGTGTGTGTAAAATTTCTTAACAAACTTGTTATTAAATGTTATAAAAACTACCACATGTATATTTATAACAAGGTATTGAAAATGAGCAAAGAAATCCCTATTTCTTGAAGCGAAGAGGAGACAACCCAAAAATCACTAGCGACGAAATGATGATCCACTCAGATTAAATAGAAGCCCTCACCAAGCTCTACGTTTCATTCCAAAGCCCTATGGTGGTGAAATCAAAGGATGAGTGTATGGGAGTGTTTTAAGCAAGAACTAGAGAGAGAGAGAGAGATAGAGAGAGAG
Source organism: Camellia lanceoleosa (assembly GCA_025200525.1). NCBI lineage: Eukaryota > Viridiplantae > Streptophyta > Magnoliopsida > Ericales > Theaceae > Camellia > Camellia lanceoleosa. Next base: position 109,391,372 of record CM045758.1, read on the forward strand.
AGAGAGAATAAATTAGGTTTAGAAATATTTTAGTGAAAGAGAAGAGATGAAAAAGTGGCCAAAAACCTTTCTACCCGATCTGATATATGCACAAATTGTTTGAGCGACTAAAACACTACTCAAGCGTCAGGCACAAATAAGTAAGACCGCTCGAGCGACCAAAACACGACTCGAGCGCACAATGACCCCCTCATAGAAGTTTGTAGAAGACCACTTGAGCGAACCTGAAAAAAAATAGACATGATTTCCTTAGAAAAAGAACTACCAACATATTCACAACACAACCAACACAAGACAAAAAAGAGTATAGACAACAATAAAGAGTGTCGGATCCCGAATCCAAAAACATGAAAGGGTCGGGTGTAACCTAACCATTATAATCTTCATCTCTTAAGAAATTTTGTCCTCGAAATTTAAGAATATTCCACAACACAAGACAAACCAACCACAAAAATAAATACAACCACTAACCTAAGCCTAAATCCATACTTTGAAAATTTTCTTGGATCTCGGTCCAAGGCGTCGGGGCCCCAAAAACACCTAAACAGCAAGAATACAAGAAATAAGTCATGAATGATTCTTCGACCCACATTCTTTGTTGGGTCTACGAGACGAGAAAAACAAACAACGGACTTTACGTGCACTCCAAGGACGTCAACCTTCACCAAGCACTCAACACCCGAGCACTAAGGAAAAGAAACCACCTTTACAACAAAACTCTTGGTCACATGACTAGCAATCTAAGCTAAGTCACTACACAAACCAACCATGAAAGATGACATAATTCACAACACGTCTATGTAAAAAAAAAAAAAACTTCATTTCTCATTTTCTTTGAAAATGTCTCTATTGTATAAAACAAATTCTCAAAAGGTGCTCAAACTTGCACCGCCCACAACCAAAATACGTTTTCGATTTCCACGTAAAACTTAAAATTCTACAACCATCCTTCGAAAGCAAAATAAAGTGTTATTCAGAACACATAATCATTCACATTCTCATGATTTGTTAGATTCAGTTTTTATTAAATCAAATAAACCACGTATTGAAATCCTTTATTACTACTTAGATTAAATCCCAACATTATAGTTCAACATTGCCATTTGAGGCCACAATACAAGGAAAAATTCATTTTCTAAATTTGCTTCTCAACATAAAATAACTAGTGAACCTCAACTGTCATCCAACAACACCTTATAGTGATGCCTCAACACCAAAACAACATTTCTATAACAACAAATTAATAGAAATAATAACCATGGTAATAATATAGGAAAGCACAAATAAAGTTTACATATTCTTGAGAGCCTCGTTCTCATCGCTATCTATCAATCGCACAATGGTGCTAAAGTGCTCACAACACGACGGCCTCAACATGTAATCCCAACCTGGTTACCACCAACTCACACCAACTTCACATTTGCCTACATGAGACTTAATACTCACAAGTCCACCCTAAAGCGCTGCTCAACCTTACAATCCTAATGTTTGATTCCAAGCTACTCTCGAGGTGAGTATATGTCAACCCAATTTTGACAACAATCAATTGACTACCCAACTTAACAACCCTCAACAATTGGCACCCAACACTGACATGCAACCTAGCACTGTTTACTCCAAAATAGAGTTTTACACACAAACCCACATACCTACATGTTTCTTGAATCACAACGGATTCCTTAAGATTAGACCACACCACTCTTGCTCACCAAACCATCCACCATTCAGATGCCTATATGGAAAATGTTCTCATCACACTACGTTCAAAAGACCGATAAGGTCAACGACCATCTACCAAATCCTCGAATACGTAAAACAACAGCACAACACACTCCTAACACACCACCCAACTCTTAAACATCGCTAACCAACTTACAATTTCTAGTAGACCACCAATTTCCAACACCCCACAAATACAAGCACAACTCTCACCATTACAGACGCAAGTCTTATATTCCCTCTACACATTCTCACCATCCATCAGGGAACTCCTACTCATCTCACAGAACCCTATGGTATCACAGGTATCACACCACTCCAAAACAATACATTAACACTATACAACCTCATTCTTGCCACATAAAGACTAGCCATAACGATAAATAACCCCCTGCTTCTTAACAAGTAACACTAAATTAACCCAAGACATCACAAGCCAATACACGCTCCACCTAGGAAAATAATATAACATAAAAAAACTATTTTTCTAATCCTCACAACATTATTCAATACATTACAAGAAAATTCAAGATTAATTACATACCCATATCATTTGGGTTTACAACAACACATATATATGTATAAAAAACATTCGTAGGTACACATCTTTAAATAAGATAACTTCATATGACATTACAAATAATAAAACTCCTCCACACTAGAACATTACTATTGTCCCTACTAGGACTACTGAAAGTGGTCCTGCTCACGTAGAGGACAACGACGTTGAACGTGGCTCATCTAACCATACCTAGAACAAATAGGTGGTCCCATGTTTCGTGACTGACTTGATGAAGCCTAAGTTTGACTAGACCATCCAAAGGACAAGTCTGAAGAACCAAAAGTGGATTGAGGCATTAACTACGCATGTGCCTCTGCTTGAGATCTTGCTCGTCTCCAATTCTTACTAGGTCTACTACCTCCCCGAACAGTTAAAATTCCCAATATGCCATCTTTCTCCTTATATTGACTAACACTAAGATTAACAGCTTCCACGTGAGCCGTCACTTCTACCAGGGTGTGATAATCTCTGTACATAGCCCCAACAACCTTGCCCCGGATATCATCACACAACCTCTTCTCCAACTCAAAACAACGTTACTCCTCTATTGCGACCAACTCTGGAGCAAACCTAAACAAGATGGCGAATCTCGCCTCAAATAGTGCCAAAGGAGTATTCTCCTCGCGTAACTTAACAAATTGGTTCCTCAATTTTTCTCGAGCGGAAGGAGAACAATACTTAGCCCAAAAAGCCTCAGTAAATGTAGCCTAAGTGGTGCCCATAGAAACTCTCACAGACTTTCACCAATAACCAGCATCTCCTTTCAGTTGGAAACCAGCCAAAATAACCCTCAACTCCTTATCCTTGTCTCTAAGCATATCAAGAGTTTTGGTAATCGACTCTAACCAATCATCAGCCTTCAAAGGCTTAGGCTATCCCAAAAACACAAGTGGATTGGAGCGAAGAAACTCCTTGGTCAATTTAAGGGTACATCCATAGTCCCCCTTAGTGCTAGCTGGAGTATCTATCACCGCTTTTAAAATCTCGCGTACAACTTCCTCACCCACAACCGATACTGCAGGGGCAGGTACCAACGGAATAGTTGTGCCTTTACCTACACTTTTACTCCCAACTTAGCCTCTACTTCCTTCTAAAGACATCCTATGAAACGAAAAATTGAAACCAAACTTAGTGAATCATCCAATGGCCTTCCCTGACTCACACACTCACTACCACTAAGCTACAAGACACACTTAACACAAAATCACACAATCTTATTCACATAAACAGTTAAACATTTAATCACTTAATCGAATCAAGTCCACAAAGATAGCTACTCGTCTCGGAACTCTCAAGGAATTCTCATCAGAAACCACGTTGATCAAGCGTGTTTTCAATAAGACCTTAAAGAAAGTTCATCGACTACTAGCACTATCCATGAAACTTAATCTCATGCTCACATAAATGTAACACATATAATCCTAGCACTTATCCTAACTATATGCAAACGTCCTCACCAAGCATAATAAACCCATTGTGGTAAAAACCATTTTTCACGACCCAAGGTATTTAAACCCGGTTAGCTCTGATACTAAGTTGTCACGCCCCACTTTTTATTACCCGAATAACTTTACCGTATCTATTAACATAAATCCATTTCTATTAAGAATATGTACAACTATACATACATTACATCCATAATAAATGAAAGTTCTTTCAATTGTACATCCATGGAATGCAACAAGAATTACATTTAAACAAAATGCCCATAGGCTTACATATTTACATTAAAGTAAGGGTTTAACCTGTTTACATCAATGGTGTTTCGCCCACAAGTATAGGCCACATGTTTAACAATTTAAGCAAGATCACCGATCTTGAATTATTTCTCAATTTGCACTTGAAAATTTATTAGCAATGTGGGATGAACATAAAATCCAGTAGAGATCTTAACACGATCCTAAACAATAACAACATACAGATGTTTCTGATCATTAATGCACCAAGACGTACAATATAAATAATGTGATAGTTTAATATTCAAAATATACTTATATAAGTACATTTTCTCCAAAAACACCCATTTGAACACTACAAGCTATAAAACCATTTGTTTTCTTTCTAATTATTCAATTTAGTTCCAAAAGCATTTTTTCACAATACAACCTTGGTTATTTAAACCCCACGTTAATATAAAAGAATTCTATCTCCACATTTGTTTGAAAGCACATGCAGATATATGAGTTATAACCCAATTCCATATCTCAACCCACTACACACTTAAGTAACAACACATCTATTATCTTCCCTAGCCATAGGCTCAAGGGCAAGGAACACCCATAAGAGGATATCAAGAAAACATATATTTCTACATATAAATAACTGTACGCAATACATACTTCCATTTCCACCGGCCTACAACACGGATGGCAAATGATGTAACCCACATAACAGATAACGCTATATTGTCCTCATCCGGAAGGGAACGAGCCTATGGTCACACTTTACTGATCGTAAACTGAAAGGGAAAGGAACCTATCACAAGGTGCCACGCTTTACCGGCTCAATACGAAGAGAAACGGATCTCCTTTCATACTTTACCGGGTGCAAATCAAAAGGGACGATGAACCTCTATCAAAGTGCCATGCTTTATTGGTCTCACTCGGAATAATAGCACAATATGCTAAAGTGTACATATATATCATCTATTCAACAACAAGAATGCCATCCTCTATCGATGACCAAGGACAAAACCTCTAATCATATAAATAGATACACTACTCATACAATAAAAATCCATAACTAATTCCACCTTTCAAATCAACCATTTCTCATTTCATTTCATAAAAGAGTTACACACGCCATTTTATTTCGAAAACCAAATCCGTTGTTTTAAAACCATCAACTACGTCTACCCTTGGCCAAAGCTTCATCTTTTCCGTAAACCAATCCAATTCATAAAGTACAACTACAATATAAAATTAATCAAAAACCATTACCAAACCCAATTAAGTTTCATTTTAATAACTCTACGACTATTTCAATTCTTTAACACAACCTGATTATTACATATCTTCACCTCTTTAGGATTAATTAAGCCCATAATGATAAATTAGGATTTTTCTCTACTCTTAACACGCACATGCCCAACTACCACTCAAATAACCAAAACACCCGCTACTCATCAAATTCCAATTCCAACTCCCAAGATCCAAACCTCAAACCCCAATCATTTTTTTTTTTGGGAAATTTTTTAAACAAACTTGTTATTAAATGTTATAAAAACTACCACATGTATATCTATAATGAGGTATTGAAAACGAGAAAAGAAATCCATACTTCTTGAAGAGAAAAGGAGACAACCCAAAAATCACTGACGACAAAACGATGATCCGCTCACATTAAATAGAAGCCCTTGCCAAACACTACATTTTACTCCAAAGCCTTATGGTGGTGAAATCAAATGATACGGGTGTATGGGAGGGTTTTAAGCAAGAACTAGAGAGAGAAAAAAAAGAAATTCGGTTTAGAATTGTTTTAGTGTGAGAGAGAGAGGAGATGAAAATGTGACCAAGAACCCTTCTTTCCGATCTGATATACACACAGACCACTCAAGCGACAAAAATATCGCTCAAGTGTTAGACAAAAATAAGTGAGACCGCTTGAGCGACCAAAATACTGCTCGAGCATTAGGCACAAGTAAGTGAGACCGCTTGAGTGACCAAAACATGGCTCGAGTGCACAATGACCCCCTTCTAGAAATTTACAAACTGCAGAAGACCGTTCAAGCATTGAAAAGACGACTCGAGCGAACTTGATAAAAAATAGACACGATTTCCTTAGAAAAAAAACTACCAACCTATTCACATCACAACCAACAACAAGACAAGAAAAAGTATAGACAATGATAAAGAGTGTCAGATCCCGGATCCAAGAACATGAAAGGGTTAGGTCTAACCCAAGCTGTTATAGGAATATTTGTAGAAGCGAAAGACAATTGATCTGAGATTTCTTTAAGCTGAGCAAGATAATCTTCCGTAGAGAGAGATTTCTTGGTAATTGTTTGCAATTTAGTCTTCAATTGATGAATATGTGATATGGATAATGAGGTAAATCACTTTTCTAAGGCTTCCACACTTGGAAGCAATAAGTGTGATGAAGAACAGATGAATAAATTGAGGGAGATAGAGTTACAACCAAGTAGCTTAGGAGATGACCATCAATTACCTCCCATTTGGTAAATTCTGGATTGAGAATTTGCTTTCTAGTAGAATCCACGATTTCTTGAGCGGGACAAACCATCAAACCAGTTGCATAACCAAGAAGATTTGTGTCATAAAGGACATTCTGAATCTAGCTCCTTTATATGAGAAAATTATGCGAGTTGAGCTTGACTGTAATTAAGGAACTAAGATTTGATATAAGCAAACTGAGATTTGAAGAAATAGTTGTAACTGAGGAAGAAGTTTCAGCCATTGTAGGACCTTTCTCAGTTGAGCTAGAAAGCTCTGATACCATGATGAAATTCTTATTCCATACCCAAATGAATAGTTCTATAGATGTTTATATACAATCCATATACATCTATTCTAACTAACTCACTTGACTGAAACACACTTGTATAACAAACTAACAAATTATCTAACTTCCTAACTAACTGTTACAAGTATACATGTAAGGTTGCTATCCTTCCTAAGCTGTGACCTGAGTTATGACACTTGTTCACACTTGAGCTTGGATTGTTTTGTGGATGCATGGGCTAATTCTCAGATATTCTCATCATATCCGAACAAATTTCACATGTTTGGAATTAAGTATCCAGACAAATATATTTTGTTCAATACTGAATATCCATATGAAATAACTGGACCATCAACATGCCATGACTAATAAGTGAAATCTAAATGTCGTTTTGGTAAACTAATAAAAATAACAAAACAGGAAAAAAACAAGAAAAAAAAAAAAAAAACAACAACAACACAACAAACAAACAAAATAATATACATCATAAATTCAATATATATGTTAATAAATTACATTGTTTGAACCTCAAATTCTCCTGATGAATAAAAATATTTAGATGAACAGATTGTGTAGCGGAGTAGAAACCCTCTTCGTTTCAGATGAACTCAGAATCCCTCTTCGTCGCTTGGAATTCCAGAGACCCCAAATGTGGTTTTTGTTCCTTTGTTTATTGGTAATGAGGTGTACAAAGTAGATTTGTATAGGGTTTTCGGATTTTTAGGGTTAGGATAGGTATTATTTGAAGTCTCTAAACAAATAAATAAAATTTTAAATTTATTATTGGGATGCTCAAAGTAGTGGGGTGCCCAACCTACTTTTTGGGATGCAAATAGGAGCTCCCCTTTAGTTGAGAAGGCTTGTATTTTGTTACATATTTTGTCCTTAGCTTCTTTTAAAAGTTTATATTTTTCCCTTTAGTATGATTGATGAATTAATTTGAATGGTGGGCTTTTGGAAATTATGTAAATTTTTTTGATTCATTATAATTAGCCTAATATTCGAAAAGGAGAGATTTTTTTTGAGTTTTCTTATTTTTAAAAATGATGTTAGAGTGATTATTTCTATGGTTGTTATACTTTCAACTTTTGACTACTGTATATTCAAATTTTGTACAATTAAATACCAGTTATCTAAAAAAAAATTCTAAAATTATTTTAGAGAATTCGAACTCATAACTAAAACTCTTAAATACGTATCCGAAAAAAAAAATAATTATAATTTTACTAGCATTTTAACTATTGAAGTTTGGTTTGAAAACTTTTACAAGTTTTAAAATTTGCACAAACTTAGTTCATTTAACCTTTTTATGTTTACCAAACTAAGTTAAATGAGCAATTAATTGTTCAATGTAACATTTCCATTTAAATTTTTTTTTTCTATATGTCAAATAATTTCATTTTTAACTCTAGCATGGTTGAATTTTTGACAAAATAAAAATGGGCACTCAGTTGATAAATCCAAATTTGGATTTTCCTTGGCCAAAGGTCCAGTCTAGGTGCTCAAATACTTTGTCGAAAAAGACAAGCTCAAGCAAAATAACCAACCTACCCATCACTATTTATTTGGATGATTTCACATGTTTCTGTTTGAAGTGTAATATTTTCCTTTTTGTCTCTCTATCTCTATCTCTGTATCTCTTTCCTCAAATATTCTTGCTAGGGTTTTGTCTTGCTTCACCGTCAAGTCTCGCATTGTCTTTGACGGCTTCGCCGATAACTTTTCCATCAAAGAAGTCTCCGGCTCCTACGTTGTTCGTGACTGGTGACATCCAAAAGAGGAATCGTTTGGTGGATTGAAAGCTAGACTTAGAGAAACAGACATTGAAAGTGTCATCAATGACAAATTGGAGTTCCCTTGGAAACTCTTTTTCTTTCTCTAATCTCGTTGTTTGTCTATCTTTCATGCTCTAGGATCTCGACAAACCCTAAGTTCTTCACACTATTACTGTAAACATCAATCACAGATCTGTAAAGGTTTCTCCCTCCTCCATCAAGCCAGCGATGCCTTTATATGCGTCGCTAGAGACGGATTTGCCGGAGCACCAAAACTATCTCTATTTCTATCTGACGAATACAAATTTACTAGATTTGTCATTTTTCTCTCTATGCTTCTCATGGTTGGGGTTCCGATTCCGTTTATTGCGTTTCTCATTATTGTTCATCGCAGTTCTAAAGAGAGAGAAGAAGAAGACAGGCATGGATTAAGAAAGAAGATCCAACAAATCTTGCTACTATAGCCATGGATTGATTTTGTATATATACTTATATGTGTATATGTTTATTTGATGATTTTGGTGATTGTTCTGTAGAAATGGCTCCCGATCGGTCGTTGAAGAACCATGAGATGGCTGGAGAAGTGAACCACCCATTTTAGAATATTCAAGAGGAAGATGATGACGACGACGAAGTCCAAAGAAGAAAAAGATGATGATGACGAAGAGGAGGAGAAAGAGGAGGAGGAGAAAGATTGATGATTGAGAAACCCTAGAAATTGCTAGTGTGAGCTCGCAAAGGTCTTACAGGAGTCCATACATGGAAACTACAAAGGAAGTGAGAGTTGTGGAAAAGAATCAAGAGGTTGACTGGTTTTTGTGTATGTGTGTTTGAGAGAGAGAGAGAGAGAGAGAGAGAGAGGGTGCTGGTTTCAACAGATAATGCTTGGCTGAGAGTGTTGGATTAGGCTATGGATAATGAATAGTTGTTTCAATAGATATGCTTGGTTGTATTGTTAGTTTTAATAGATAAAATAAAAATGTGAAATCAATTTGTATATGTGGGTGTCGTGTCTTTCTCAAGTCTAAGGCATGCATCCCACACAGACTTGCTTTATTGAAATAGAGTTGCCACTTAATTTTTAAAGGGAAATTAAGAAATGAAAACTAAGTTAAGGCCTAATCTATCATAACCAAGAAAATTTTTGGTTCGGGAGCTTAGGTACAAAAGGGGAGGGTCATTTGCATGGAAGCACTCTTTTTTGCCCAATCTAAAGATTGGCCTCTACTCATTCTCTATTTTATTATTTTAGTGGTTAATCATTCATACAATTCATTTTAGACCTAACACCTTTAACTAACCTAAGACTATTTGATATAAGTAAAAATGAATATTATATATTTTAGATTGAATGAATAAAGCCATATTTCTTTTAAAAGAATGATTTTTTTTTTATTATTAAAAATGGATTTTTGACAATCCATGGTTAGGGGTGTAAAAATGGCCCATGGATGGCCCGAAACCCACCCACAACCCGGGGTGGGCCCAGGCTCGAGCCGAACCCGAGACCCTAAGCCTGGGCCATCATTTTGAAGCCATTATTTTGAAACTTTGCTCGGCCCAAAAAAAATTTCACTACCCACCCCCCAACGGCTCTCTGCCACACTAATAGTCAAATTCAATAATAATAATAATAATAATAACAATAATAATAATAATAATATTCAAACGGTCAAATGACCATTGACTTCCAATGGCAAAAGATTTTTTTTATTTGTTTTTTATACAAATTGACCCCTTTCGTCCTAAACTCCTATAAATATCCCATTCTCCCATTTTATTTCTCACAAACAATTCTTTCTCTCAAACTCTCAACCTCTCTTAACTTTCAACTCTTTCAATTAATTTTGAAGTATCATCCCTAAGTGGCAATTGCAATTGTGTAAGAAGAAGCTTTTATCAGAAGAAGCTAATTTTTGTATCGCATTTGCTAGTCGGTAACATTAATTAATTGAATTAAATTTATTAGTTACTATTTTTTTTACATTAATTATTTCTTAACATATATTAGTTGTTATTGTTTATTCATTATTTAAATTAATCGTTAGTTTTTATATATTATTTTATTTACATTATTATGGATCATAATATTCCTAATGTTTATGTCGATATTGATGCATGTACTATACAATATGAATATGTTGATTCTCCTTCTGATGTACCTAATATCCCTCTTCCAACAACTGGATCATCATCAAGGGGCACGACTAGTAGTGTTTGGGACCATTTCGAAAAGATATCTGCAAATAATCTTGATAGTACAATTAGATTTAAAGCAAAACATAAATATTGGTGACATTTACTTAGTGTTGCATTTGTAGGGGGTACTAGTCATCTAAAAAGGCATGCTAACAAATATTTACAAATCAACAACCTAATATTAGAAGTCAAATGCAATTAGGGGTTTCATCAACTAGTCATTTACAAAATTTTCATATGATCCTATATGTGCATAAAATTCTGTAATTGATTATATTATTAAAAAAGAACAACCTTTTACTACTAGTGAATGTCCCAATTTTCTACAAATGTTTCATGAAAGTTTTGCACCACAATATCAAAGTTTTTAAAGAAATACTATTAGAAACAAAATTTTAAAGAAATTTGAGGATATTAAAAGTGAATTATTTGACATATTCAAATATTTGAATGGAAGAGTTTGTTTAATATCTGATCTGTGCTCAAATAATGGTTTAGAATATCAATATATCACTGCACATTTTATTGATAATGATTGGAAATTAAATAAAAGAATTATTTCATTTAGATTAGATGAACTTTCATACACTAGTCAATCGCTTAGTGTAGAAATAGGAATTATATGAGTGTATTTTGAAAAATAAAATATTTTCCATTAGTTTAGATAATATAACATATTACAATAAGACTGTAACTCATTTGAAATCAACTTTACAATTACTTATTGATGATGATTTATTTCATGTTTGTTGTTGTGTTCATATTTTAAACTCGATTGTTAAAGAAGCTATGTATGTATACGAGACTTCTGTACTGGTAATAAAAAATGTGGTTGTTACTATTATCTTTTTTGCTAATTGAATTTCGAAATACAGGAAAATTTGTCAATAAAAATGCATGCCATTTAAAAAATTAATTTTAGATTTAGACAATATGTAAAATTCAATGTATAATATGTTAAAAAGAGCTTGTAAACAAAGAAAACAATAAATTTATTTTTTTCAACAACATCAATAGGAGGAGTATTGACTCCCACAGAACTTAATTGGTGCTAAGTAGCCTTACATAAAGATTTCTACAAGTTTTTGATATTGTAACAAAATTATTTTCTTATACATATATATATATATATATTCCTACTTCACTATTTGTTTTACATATGTTAGCAAAAATAATGAAAGTTTTCATAAAATATATGAGAAATGAATATTATATAACCATCATTACTGCAATGAAAGAAAAATTTAATAAATATTTCAATCCATTGCTTTATTTTTTAGGTTTAGCCATAATAATTGATTCTAGGTGTAAAGAAATTGGTTTACAGGAATTTTTAGAATGTATTGTTGTTGATCAAAAACAATTTGCCCTTATTATGCAAACATGCAAAACATTATTTGAAGAATATAAGGCAACTGCATTTGCGAATACACATATACACATTACACCAGTAGTCTCGTCTCAAGGTGGAAGATTAAGTATTTTTTCAACTATAAAAAGTTGAAGAATATCTCAACATATAAGTGTAAGTAATTTTGAACTACAATATTATTTGGAAAGCCTAGCAGTAGACGATTTTGAAAATTTTGACATTTTGGATTGGTAAAAACAAAATGAAACTATGTGGCTTGTGCTTTCACAGATGGTCTGTGATATACTAACCGTTCTTATTTCTACAATTGCTTCGGAAATAGCTTTTAGTGTAAGTGGACGGGTGCTAAGCAATTGCTACAGCAAGCCTTCCCCCCAAATGGTTGAGACACTGATGATATCTAGAGATCATATACATGCACTTACAAGAAGTATGAATGGCAACGGGGCGGGGTGGGGCGGTGCCGCGGATCACCCTCCCCGTCCCCAACCCCGATCCCCGATCTTGGAACCTATCACGGTCCCCATCCCCGTCCCCAACAGGGATCGGGTTTCCCCGACCCCGAAAATTCCCCGATCCAACTCTGTTTCAACATTCAACACCATCAACAACAACTTTCAACATCCTCAAAAAATCATACATAGAGACACATAAACACATATACTTACATGTATACATTCACACAAAGACACACACATACATTATACATACACATAGACACATCCATATATGTATACAGAGAGAGAGAGAGAGAGAGAGAGAGGGGACGATGGAGATCGGCTGATCTAAGATCTCTGGAGCGAACGACGGACAGCGACTGAGGGCAGGGCAGCGATCTGAGATCTCTAAAGTGAACGGCGGAGGTGAAGCGGCGATCGAGAAGTGGACAGCGACTCTGCGCTGAGAAGGCGGAGAGGAGAGGTGCGAGACTATCGGCGATCAAGAGGTTGTGCAAATCGCAGTGAGAATGAGAGAGATGAGAGAAGGTGCGAGAGTGAGAGAGAGTAGAGGGAAGAGAGAGAGTGAGAGATAGAATAGAACATGAACATATAATATATATTAAGGGGTACATATAGTAACTTTAATTCGGGGGGCTAACGGGGTCGGGGCCGGGGGTGAAAAACATATCACTGTCCTCGGCCCGAAAGTCATCGGGGATTTATTTTTGAGTACCATCCTTGGCCTGTTGGGGATATTTTTCGGAGAAAAATCACTTTAATCGGGGTCGGGGGGGTCGGGTCCCCGTCGAGCTGGTTTCAAATTGCCATCCCTAATAAGATGACAAAATTATAGTGAAAATTAGAGAATTCAAAGTGATTTGGATGACATATCCTCGGGCAACACGAGTGAATTGTCTGGCTCCTCTAATGATTGATCAACAATTTGTTTTTCATTATTTCATTTCGGGGTTTTTTTTTTTTTTTTTTTTTTTTTTTTTTGAGGTGGAGTGTAATGTAAATGATTGGTAGATTAGTAGGTGCCAACCTAGTTGGGATATACTTGACCTATAGTGATACAATTGCTCTACCATCATCAATAATCTACATTTATTTTATTTAATGATATAAATTTTTGTAATATTTTATTTCATTCTGAAATAAAATTATTCATTCAATAAATGTTATCTATTTATTTTAATGATTGTAATATTGAAAGTTTCATTTTGATATATATAAAATTATTGATTTCGAAAGAAAAAAATTGCATAATTTCATACTTTTTTAGTTATAAGTTCATAACAAAAAAACATAAGTCATACATAATTAAATTTAAATAACACCACACATAAAACATAACCAAACATCTCATTAATCTTAACTAAAATACTTTAATATAATTTTTCTTTTATTTTTTATCCCTCATAAATAATCTATATACACAATATCTTTATCGTTTATTTTTTGCAGAAAAAAAAGGCTCGCTAGGCCCGGCCAGCAGCCCGAGCCCGAGCTCGAGCTCGAGCCTAGGCCTTAGGCCCTAATCTAAGTGGGGCTGGGCCTAGGGCCCACTTTTCAGCCCACGAGCAGGCTCGGCTTGGCTTGACTTGAAAAAAAATGGGAACTTGCACGGCCCATCATGGGTCGGGCCATATTTACACCACTATCCATGGCTTTAAACACAAACTAAAATACACAATATTTATGAAATATACAAAACACATAATTTTGCATATAAAGAGCATAGAAACTTGCATTATTTAAAGGACAATGCAAATAACACACATGTGCCAAGAAGAACAAAGGGACTTACCCTATGTCCACTTCCACGTCTTACATGCACGGATAAAATAAATATGACCTAAACATGCAACTAATCATACAAAATATGTACCTAGGACTGGTTTAAGGGTTCTAACATGATTTAATACATAAAAGACAATCAACACATAAAATAATGCAAAACTAACCTACATGATACTTAAACTGGGCCATGTATGCTGATTATATGATTAAGATGACCCTAAAAATATGTTGTCCTAATGGAAAATAAACAAGTCATGCAAGAAGATGCGAGAGAGCAAGAAAAATTAAGAGACTATATGATGCTAAGATGGACTAACAACCTAGCATGGATTAGCCACTGAAAATAAGTGAAGAGCTACTGAAATATAGATGAGAGGAAGGGCTCACCTTTTGGTTTTTGAGAATTGAAGAGCCCATGGAGAATAATGCAAAAAAATAACGAGGTCCTTGCTTGTAAGCTTCCCTCAGGTTTGGAATCCGAGTTTGGGTTGAAGTTCTTTAGTCGTTAGGTATTCTTTTGTATTTAGAGATGTTGTGGGTGGTGTATTTTGGAATTAGGGTAGAGGAATGAGGGAAGTTGGTTGTTTTGATCTTAAAAGCTTTCAAAATTCTTCAAATTTCTTAACCACTTCAAAGAGGGGGAGATGCTCTATTTATAGAGTTGAGGGAAGCCTTTGGAAACCTTCTAGGATTTCATCGTTTTCCCCTCCGCTGTTCCCACAAAAAATGCACTAAGATTGAACTTCCAAAAATAATTCTGCGCACTCACATCTAACATGCACATGCTTATTTTGCTTTGGTACATGTGCTATGTATGCATTCACAAGTACGTGGTTCTGTGCTGTTGACTTGCTTGTAGTATATGTAAGCCTGAATTACATTATGATCAATGTTTTTGATAAAACGAATCACTAATTTTGAAAAATACGATTAATCAAAACACAATCGAGCTTTCCAGTGTTAAGAAGTTAGTTTTTAGCTAAAAACGGGCCTAGTGATAAAATGGTCATTTTCGCAAAAAATTAATTTTTGGCCAAAGCGAGTTTATTACAGCATCTCTAAACAACTTTAAACTTTCTAACGAAGAAGTAAGTACCATTTCATCATTAGGAGGTTTGCAAGCGCCTGAAGTCTTAGGGTCAGTCAAAATAGGGTGTTTACAGTTCAGATAGAGAAATAGACAGATAAAATAAGTTTAACAGATAGATATAAAATTTGAACAAAATTTGACAACAGAGAGAGTTAGTTTGACAGATGAGAACAAAATTTGAACTAAAAAGATCAAAAAATTGAACAGATATGGTAAAAGAAATTGAACAAATAAGGGAAAAAATTGATCAGATATGGAAAAAAATTGAACAGATAGATACGAATTTGAACAAATAGAAAATAATTTGAACAGATAGATATGAATTTGAACATGAACAGATAGTAAACAAGAAGTCAACAAATAAAAAAGTCCATAGATAAATTATGGGGTAAATGTTCTCAAAACTAACAAAAAACTTTTTACTAAATTATTTTACAAATGGTGGACCTCTCATGAACAAAAAAATATCCACTGTACCTAATGTCTTATACCTTCTTTAGTTTGGACAATTTTCTCAATAAAAATTCACACAAATAAATAAAATTTAAAACTAAAAGCTGAATGTTGAAAATTAAATGCTAAAACTAAATGATAAATTTATTAAATTGAAAAGTTGGTTATTAAATAATTAAGTGTTGAATATAAGATCAAATTTAAAATTTATTATTTTTTAATTATAATTTTTAATTTTTATATTATAATGACAGCGACGACAATAAAAATAATGATGAAAGTAAAAGCATAGTAATTATGGCGATGGTAGAGAGAAAATGTAGTGGAAGTAAAAGAGTTAAAATCAAAGTGAATCCCAAAATGCCTAACCAGCCACAAAAAACAAAAAAAAGAAAGAAGCAGATTACCTTTGATATATATATATATATATATTAAGGAGATATTTATCAATTAATTTTATTAACTAGATTTATTTATATATAGAGGCTATAATTGATAAGTTTATTATTATAAAAAGAAAAAAATAATAAATTTATCACTTAATAAATTTATTAATATTAATTGTTAATTTGGATCTATTAGTAATTTACTGTATATTTTAAAGACTTGGGGGAGTAGTTGAATCAGCCAGGTAGATTGTTGGGCTTGTGGCTATTGCCAAGTCAAGTTTGGGTGTGGGGTGCGCGAAATGAATCAGAAATTCGGAGGTCGGAGGCAGCCGAGTGGCACTCCGTCGCTGGCGTGGTCGTGCGTGGTTGTCGTTGTTTCTCTTCTTTCTGGCGCTTCCATTGTTCACAACATCTTCAAGCCTGATTTGGTATCTCTCTCTTTCTCTATGCTGTGTGTTGCCTATTACCTGTTTGATAAAATGTCTCTGAGATTTCAATTGTATTTGTTCAATTTGTAATAACACTTGTTCTATCTCCCAATAAATAAAAAAAATTAAAATTTTTTTTTTTTTTTTGAAGGAACATTGCCCATGATTAATAAACTTGACTTTGTTGGATTTGAGTGCCTGTGGCTGTTTTATAACTATAGTTGATTAATGTTGGATATTTGACTCAGTTCTCATAATTTGTTTCTGAATTTTTTTCAAAAAGTTGTTGGGTAAAAAAATAAAAATAATAAAAAACACTCATTATTTTCATATGGATTTTCTTTTTAGGATGGAATGATTTCTAAAAATTCAAAAAAAAAAAAATAAAAAATTGGTGTTTATTTTTATCAAGCTAATTTCTAATTTTATATATAAAAAAAAAAAAAAAAAATCAGAAAACAAGTTTTGGAAACTCAACAAAACAGTTACTTTTATGCAGAATCCTTGTCCAAATGACACATCAATGGCATTGTCAAAATTATCTGTGTTTGGCCTTGGGCTTTCAAGAGTTTATTTTATTTTTGGCTTTCTTTTCAAGAATATTAGGAAAATTATTTATTTCCCTTTTGGAGAAGAACTGCAAATTTTTATTTTTGGTAATTAAGTAATTTTATTACCAAAAATTGGTATCACAATGAAGCTCAAAACATAGTCCAAATGGACACTCAAAAAACTCACTGTAGAGTGATGACGCCAAGTCTAGCCTATATTTATAATCCTCTCACAACCCAGGAGGATAGGCCAAAAAGCAAAATATTGCAACAATGGATGAGTTTACATAGGAAATTTCATATAAAGCAAACAAGCCATCCCATGCCCTTAGAAAAGGGCATTCCACACAGCACTTGGTTAACCCATATGACACGACAATGACATTTTCAAATCAAAATTATCTGTGTTTGGCATTTTGGCTATGTTAGTACCCCTCTTTTTGTGTGGCTTTCAAGAGACAATTTTATTTTGGGCTTTCTTTTCCAGAATATTTGGAAGAATGATTTTTTCCCTTTTGAATATGATTGCAAACTTGTTTGTTGCATTTATTTTTCCATTTTCATTCTCTCTCTCTCTCTCTCTCGTTAATGAATTTTGTAATGTTATGTGCAGACATTGCCACCAGTTGACAGTGTTCATGGTGCCAAGGACGGAGAACCTGACAAAGGATGAACATACACAGTACCTTCGACAAACTGGTTGATTTTTGTTAACATTCAATGCTTTGAACTTCAAATCCATGATATTGTTTTCTAGGTGGAATTGATGGAGGTACATTTTGCCATTAATATGTTTATTGGGATTGTTGTCGCACTGTGTGTTCTGTCGTATAAGCTTGTTATCTGTGTTACTGATTAAGGACTGACTAGCTCTGCTGTCAAGTTGCCTTCCATTGAGCTGCTGAAGTTACGTGCAAGTTTTTAGTCTTCAGGATATAAACATTAGTGTTCTGAAAGTCTTTTGAGCGATAACCAAATAATATAGGATGTTTCACCATTTGCGAACAGGTAATTCAGCTAGGCAAAATCGTGGAGTAGATTTTTGCAGCGTACATTAAAAATGAGTCGGAGCAGCTCCTTGTGGACAATCATTAGCAACTCATTGGGGTAGATGAGAAATGTCTCTGGAAATGTTTTTGCCCTTTTTCTCTAGGGAATGAATAAGAATAACCATGAACATGAAGCGGAGGAGAAATGTGGCACAGAATCAGCCTGAGGGTTACTCACAAGCCACTGTGGTTGAGCTGTGTGTATGTAGCGTGGTTGATTGTTGTGTATGTGGGAATGTTGTTACAACTTAAATGATCTTCTTATAGTTTATTTTAATTTATGAGTCTGGTGCAATTTCTGTTTACAATTTATTACGTAAAAATAGTTTAAATAAGTTGAAAAAAATTAATTATGTGAAAGTTGGGAGAGAGGCCCTTTTGTTTTTTTATTTTCAGTTTTAACTTGTAATAAGTTGCACCAACAAAACTCTTATTGTTGTGAATGTGAAATTTGTGGGATCCACATATTTGTGACCATTTATGTGATTTACTATAGGAGAGTGGGCTTTTGTTGGGCCGGGCCGGGTTTGGGTCAGGTAGGCACTGCATAATAAGGAATTTTGTGTTTGTTGAAACCTAGTCCGACCCTAACATCGGATCTCTACATTTGTTTAAACCCATCCCAAAAAATAATTATAAATTCAAATTCCACCATAGGGGTATATGTTAAATTTTTTTTTTTTTAAATATTCCATAATTAAATTCAATCATATATTATATTTTTTGAATAAATATATTAACAACATTATAAATTGAAAAATTTTATATATAAATTGAAAGATTTTGAAAATAAATTCAATCAAACATCAAGTTTAAATAAAATTAATAAAGATAAAGTGTAGATTCAAATATATATATACTAGCGTATGCCCGTGTCTGAAGGTACGGTATAATTAATGATGAGATTAAAATATAAATCAAAATTAGAGAGGAATGTATTCAAATTAATAAAGCTTAACACATAAATTGCAAGATCAATTCCACCAACAGAAATGATGATCAAGACCTCAATTCCATTAACAAACTTGAAGATATATCACTCTTGGGCCAAACAAAAATTTGGCTATCATTAGAATTAGAATATAACCTGTGCCTTAAGATATATCACACTTGGGCCAAATAAATAAATAAAAAAAGGTGGAAAAATACCAAATAGAAACATACCAAACAGATAAAACTACATAATCATTTTGTTTTGGAGAGGTTGTTTTCGAATTGGTAAGAGAGAGAGTAGTAGCATCTCATATAAGCTCATCATTTAATTTTTTATTTTTTAGACAAACAAAAAAAGAGATTAGTTTTTGGATATAGAAATGGTAAAGACTAAGAAATTGACTACAGAAAATATAACACACACATCTATTTTGGAGAGGTTGATAATGTGGGTGGTTGTTGTTGTTGTTGCGGCGACTGCGGTGATGGAGGTGTGTTGGTGTTGGGGAGAGGACGCGAGGCAGAGGAACACTGCAGAGACCGTGATATTGACAGAAGATGGTGAGGAGGATAAGGCCGATTGACAAATTATGAGTTTGGCTATCGTTAACATTCTGCTTTTATCATCCATGGATATGCTGCACCACAATTCATGAAAGAATGAATGGATATCTTGTGCGGCAGAATGGTAATGTCATAGTGATATGATATGACTAGAGATGAAAAATTAGGAGAGGCTACTTCTATGAAAAGTAAAGCATGAATGGGGATTTTCATTACAACGAATACTAAGTCATGATTATAAAATCGATTTAATTTTTCTTATAAAAAATGGTCGCCAATTTTTTTTATATAATAAAATATTCAAATTATAAAACTAGACTCATAATAGACTGGCCATGCAAAGGTCTTCATATTTTCTTAAATTCATATTTGAATAAGACTGAAACAACTGTATTTCCTCGTGTATGAGTATGACTACTACCTCTCTTCTACTTCAAAAGGGAAATAAATGAAAATAATGTTTCCAACAATGATTAAGCAGTTAAAAAGGAGATATTAACTTCCCGGGAACAGCTATTATATGACTACTACATTTTTTTAGTCACGAAAAGCTCATATTTGGCAACGAAATTCTTTGGTCAACAAAGAGTAACCCAAAAAATATGCATGGTCTTTGACAACTAAACTTTCTTTTGTCTGCAAATAATTGTATATGACGATCAAATTAAATTTTTCGTAGCTTGAAATATAGACTATCACCGACTAACAGGTTTTTGGTCGCCTATTACTTAATATTTAGCGACTAAATTTTTTTTAGTCGCCAATAAATAGCATATCTCGACTAAATTAATATAGTAGCTAAACTTTGAACCAACACTGACTAATATATTTTTTAGTTGCCAAAAATGACACTTTTGGCGACTAAATTTATTTTGGTCGCCAAATTTAGTCACCAAATGTGTAATTTCTTGTAGTGAAGGAAACACAAACCCATATCGGTTTCTTGAACATATAGAAAAACACAAATGATACAAATGATAGAGAATCAAAATGATTGAGAATCACCTAGAATACCTACAAAACTCCATAGCAAATATTACCAGCAAATGATACAAATGCAGATATTAGATGAATAAATGAAAGAGAGAACTAGAGTGTTAACCATAGTCCATAGAACAGCAGCTACTACCCATTCCATAGTAGACTTGTGGGTGTTTCCAAGTCAGCCATTTTAAAACATTTGGCTCAATTCAACCAAATTCTAACTCAAATTAGACCAATAGATATTGGCTAAACCAAATGGGTTATGTATAAACTGTACAACAACATGATTTCAATATATTCTAGGTGTTTTGATTTAAGGTTTAGAAAAACAAAAATCAAAATGAGGGCCAAACTGTAGGTGACTTTTGCAACTTGGCAACCTAAAAAGAGTCCCAAAAGAACAACCACTTAAAAAATGCCCCAGTAAAAACATCACACCCAGATCCTCTCCCTAAAATCACACCAAACCCAGATCATAAAACTAAAATTCTTGGGTTCAATACTTACTACTAAATAATCACAAAAGATTAGACAAAAGAATATAGGCTTATTGAAAGAGATACAATCCCATTTAATCTAATAACAATAAAAAAATGATACAATTTCTCCACAAAATAAAACTAAAAATCAAAATTACAGAAAGAGGATATCATAAACTAAAATGGCATCAAGTTGAACCAAACTTGTGTGTTTCAGAACAATCTAAATACCTAAAAATAACCCAAGTCAATTAAGAACAAATCAAACAAATAACCGAAGTCAATTAAGAAAAATACCTAAAAATTGAACAAATCGACAAATAGTCCAACCACCCAATTCAATTAAGGTCATCAACACTCTAATAGTTAGTTGCCTTGATGAGTCCAAATCTTTTCATTATCAAAAAGCTACCCATAAGACTCAAAGTAAACATGTTGGAACAATTTTCTGTGTAAATAAAATAACTCAAAAAAAAAAAAAAAAAAACCAAATTTATTTATCAAACCGAATAAAAATAAAGACCAAGTCGAGTGTGTGACACTTTGTCCTTAAGACAGATTCGCCCTGCTACGGTGCTTATGGTTGAATGGCGTCTATCTCCCAGGATACAATGATCTTCACAAATTTATAGAAGCACTTCAAATAAATTTGTTCGGCGAACCAAACCTGTGAACTATACTCTCTTAAATTTATTCTAAAACTAAATATGAAGAATAATGCACTAAAAGAAAAAGGACAACAAAAAGACAAGAATTTCAGACTCAATTTTCGGATTGCAAAATCAGATTTACAGACTGGTTTAAATTTCGGATCCAAAGGAGTGCTAAAAAAGATTGTATATATATAGGCAAACAAAGTCCCCGTACAGGTGCAACCAATTTAAATGAACAGATGCACTATCTCAATGAACAGGTGCACAAGAGTATTCAAATAATCTTGACGGTTGTACCAAAATTCAAAAAGGTGACCGTTGGTCAAACGCAAGAAGAGTTTGGAACTTTATTAAAACACTATTAGAAATATATATATATATATATATAAAACTAATGGAAAACAATTATTAAACTATTTTGAATAGTTTAATCATTTTTTAAGAAGTCACAATTTGAATTTAGAATTAAATTAAATTCTCACAATAATTTTTTACTGAAAAATTCAAATGAATTTTATCTAAAAAATTAATGTTAGATCCGAAAACGACGTTAACTTCCCATTCACTCATAAATGGTTTTGACGTTTCGTCTTCACCGTGTGACTTGCCACGCGGCAAGAAACACTTCACCTCTTCGGACCCACTCAAATTGAGCCAAAAAAAAAAAATGCCGATATTAAACCATTTTTCCAACAATCCCCCACATGAATGGAATTTGACGGAGAGAAAATGCAACAACATGATCTAATCAGAGAGTACAGAAATTGAAAACATTTTGCAAAGGATAGGTAGCTTTTGGTTTTGCACCTTCCCTTGTGAGACACTATCGGATTTACTAGCTTAGCAGTGAACATGATGTCTTGAACTGTTCAGCTGTTTGTGTAAACCAAGACAATAGAACTCACACAAGATATTCCTGCATACGCTTAGTTCTCACTATTGTGTTCATTTTGGCCCTGAACAACCTGGTCTTCATGAGTGCTCTAGAGAATTGTAGCCCTTCACAAATCTCACAGAACTAGCCCAGTTCACACTCACATAGGTGATTCTTATGAAAAGTATCTTGCCATACTCCACTAGGTTTACCTAGATATAAGAATCATTAAAAGTATTACTTAACCTAAATCACTGCAGATATCACTTATTTCATCAAAGAAATGGGTAGGAGTTAGACTCCCCAGTGATCCTTCTGAGTCATTCACAACTCGATTGTCCCTTTGAACCTAGATCTTGGGATATCCAGTCAACTAGGTTGGGTTGCCGTTGTGGTAACTCTTATTTAATAGGCTTAAGTCCCATTCCCATCGATGAATTCTCAACTAACTCTCTTGCTAACCCTTTGGTTAGTGGATCCGCTATGTTGTCTTTAGACTTAACATATTCTATGGAAATAATTCCATTAGAGAGTAGTTGTCTTATGGTGTTATGTTGACGACGAATGTGTCGTGACTTACTGTTATACATATGACTCTGTGCTCTACCTATAGCTGATTGACTATCGCAATGTATGCATATAGCAGGCACCGGTTTTGGCCATATTGGAATATCTTCAAGGAAGTGGCGAAGCCATTCTGCCTCTTCCCCTGCTTTGTCTAAGGCTATGAATTCTGATTCCATAGTAGACCTAGCAATACAAGTCTGTTTGGAAGATTTCCAAGATACAGCCGCCCCACCAAGAGTAAAGACATACCCACTGGTGGATTTTGAGTATCTAGTATCCGATATCCAATTTGCATCATAGTATCCTTCAAGTACTGCTGGATATCTAGTATAATGAAGCCCAATGTTACGAGTAAATCGGAGATATCTTAGAACCCTTATAATTGCTTTCCAGTGTTCTACTTCCAGATTACTCGTATATCTACTTAATTTACTTACTGCATAAGCTATATCTGGGCGAGTGCAGTTCATCAAGTACATTAAGCTTCCAATAATTTGGGTATACTCTAATTGAGAAATACTTTCCTGTATATTCTTAGAAAGATACAAATTAACATCTACAGGAGTTCTAGTAAGATGATCATCATCTTTGCTGAATTTGTCAAGTATTTTCTCAATGTAATGAGATTGTGACAAAGTATAACCTTCTGATGTTTTGGTAATTTTCATACCAAGAATTACATCAGCAATGCCTATGTCCTTCATGTCAAAATGTTTATTCAACATTTTCTTGGTAGTTTTAATCATGTCATTATTACTACCAATGATGAGCATATCATCTACATAAAGACATAAAATGACATAACCTTTATCTGTGTTTTTAATATAAACACATTTGTCACACTCATTAATTTTAAATCCATTAAACATCATTGCTTTATCAAATTTCTCATGCCATTGTTTTGGCACTTGTTTTAAACCATATAATGATTTAACCAATTTACACACTTTCTTTTCTTTCCCTGGAACAGAAAACCCTTCTGGTTGTTCCATGTAAATTTTTTCATTTAACTCACCATTTAAGAAAGCGGTTTTAACATCCATTTGATGAATTTCTAGATTGTATAGAGATGCAATGGCAATTAGCATTCTAATGGATGTTATTCTTGTAACCGTTGAGTATGTGTCAAAGTAATCTAGACCTTCTTTTTGTCTAAAACCTTTGACTACAAGTCTTGCCTTGTATTTGTCTATTGATCCATCTGTTTTTAATTTTCTTTTGAAAATCCACTTGTACCCAAGAGGTTTACAACTTGGTGGCAAGTCCACTAATTCCCAAGTGTGATTTTGTAAGATGGATTCAACTTCACTGTTGACAGCTTCTTTCCATAAAGGAGCTTCAGGACTGGACGTAGTCTCTTTAAAAGTTAAAGGCTCATTTTCTAACAAATATGTTAAAAAATCTGGACCAAAAGATTTTGAGGTTCTAGCACGTTTACTATGCCTAGGTTCCTTTTCCTCATTTTGATCTAACTCTTGTTCTTGATCATGTTCTTGATTATTACTAGTAATAGCATCAAAAGATCTCTTATTATTGCTAGTCTCTTGTCCAGTCTTATTTGGAAATACATGTTCAAAGAATGATGCATTCCTAGACTCAATAATAATATTTACATACATTTCGGAATGTTCTGATTTATGAATCAAAAACCGATATGCACTATTATTCTTGGCATGACCAATGAAAATGCAATCAATGGTCTTAGGATTGATCTTAGTCTTTTTAGGACTAGGAATAGCCACTTTAGCCAAACACTCTCATACTTTTAAGTATTTGTAGGATGGTACTCTTCCATGCCACAATTCATAAGGTGTTTGATTCACTTTCTTTCGGGGTATTTTATTTAAAATATAATTAGCAGAAAGTATTGTTTCCCCCCACAAGTTCTGAGGTAATCCAGAACTGATCAACATGGCATTCATCATTTCTTTTAAAGTCCTATTTTTCCTTTCAGCAACTCCATTTTGCTGAGGTGAGTAAAGAGCGGTGGTTTGATGAATTATTCCATGTTCTTTACAAAATTCACTAAAAGGTGATTTATATTCACCACCTCTATCACTTCTAAGTTTCTTGATTTTCTTACCAAGTTGATTTTCAACTTCATTCTTATATTGAATGAAAGTTTCCAAAGCTTCATCCTTGGTTCGAATTAAATAAATATAACTATATCTAGTATAGTCATCTATAAAAGTGATTACATACTTTTTTCCACCTCTTGTTTGAATTGATTTAAAATCACAAATGTCACTATGAATTAATTCAAGTGGTTCCGTACTTCTTTCAATTGAATGAAAAGGAGTTTTAGATAATTTTGCCTCAACGCAAATTTCACATTTATGATTTGAATCAATGTTAAATTTAGGTAAACATTCCATATTAATTAATCTCATAAAGACCCATAATTAACATGTCTTAGTCTACCATGCCATAAATTTGAAGACTCAAGCAAGTAAGAAGAAGATGTAGTATTATTAATAACTGAGGGTACAACGGTCATTACATTTAACTTGAAAAGGCCATCAGACATGTAACCTTTCCCTACATACATCCCATTCTTAGTAAGTACAAATTTATCACTCTCTAATACTAGCCTAAACCCATTCTTACTCAACAAAGATCCGAAACAAGATTCTTGCGAATGTCCCAGACATGCAAAGACATTGTTGAGAGTGAGTTCCTTTCGATGTCATCTTGAGAACAATCTTTCCTTGTCCTTCAACTTTGGAAGTTGAGGAGTTGCCCATAAAAAGTTGTTCACCATTGTCCCATCAGAGAGTAAGATGTGAACATCTTTTTGTCGGCACAAATATGGCGAGTAGCACCAGTGTCCACCCACCATTCTTTAGGATTTCCGACAAGATTTGCCTCGGAAACAACTGCAGAAAGATTAATGTCATCTACACCATTGGAAATCTTGTCCACTTCAGTCATATGGGCTTGTGCAAGCTTCTTGCTTGTTCTTTTTTTGCTTTTGCCTTTGTTACGACAATCTTTGGCCCGATGTCCCTCTTTGTCACAGATGTAACATTTGCCATTAAACTTGTACTTTTTATTATTTCCCCCTTTAGAGCCTTGTGATGAACTTTCTCCAGAAGACTTTCGTTTCTTGGTTTTTGAAGTATGTTCCACCACATTTGCCTTAGACTCTATAGGAAACTTACCAGCCCACTTTTCAGAATTGCGGTTGTCCTCCTCAATCCTCAAACGCACAATTAACTCATCCATAGAAATTTATTTGCGCTTGTGTTTGAGGTAGTTCTTGAATTCCTTCCAACCTTTTGGTAATTTTTCAATTAAGGCTGCAACTTGGAAGGATTCACTGAGAGACATGCCTTCTGTGTGAATGTCATGCAGAATGAGTTGGAAATCTTGAGCTTGGCTGATCACAGTGTTTGAATCAACCATTACAAAATCTAAGAATCTACCAACCACAAATTTCTTTGAGCCGGCATCTTCCGTTTTGTACTTTTTCTCCAACGATTCCCAAAGTTCCTTTGCTGTCTTGATTGGACTGTAGACGTTGTACAATGTGTTGTCAAGTCCATTCAAGACGTAATTCCAGCAAAGGAAATCGGCATGTTTCCAAGCATCAACCGCAGCAACCACTTGCCAATCGGTTTCATCCTCTTTCAGGAAAGGAGTATCTTCGCGGAGAAAACGAGCCAGATTCAGAGTTGTAAGATAGAATAACATTTTCTGTTGCCATCTTTTAAAGTCAGTTCCTGAGAATTTCTCTGGCTTTTCACCGTGATTTACCTGCATCACATCACAGAGAGGGGTTGGTGCAATCGCAGCCACCACAAGTAGTACTTGTTTGGGCATTTGTTTCAAAGAGCCATCAATTTTAATTTATAAAACAAAATTATAATTAGAATTTACACTACGTAAAATTAAACCAAATGCATGTAATTAAATTCTGTAAAAATAAAAGAAACAAGAATGTAACTTTTATTTTCCAATTAATTTGAAAATAAAATAAAATTTTATTTAAACAAATTAATTCCACACAGAAAATAAAAGAAATAAAAACAATAACTTTTATTTTTCAATTAATTTGGAAATAAAATAAAATTTTATTTAACCAAAATAATTCCACACAGAAAATTAAATTCTGTAAAATAAAAGAAATAAAAATATAACTTTTATTTATTTTTTCCAATTAATTTGGAAATAAAATAAAATTTTATTTAACCAAATTAATTTCACACAGAAATTTAAATCTCTTGTTACACTCCAATAATTAAAATACTGAAAACAGAATTTTAATTAATGAAAACTCAAAAAATAATTTCTAAAACCCAAAATTAATTTCTGAAAAAATTCTACAAAAATATATTCTGAATTGTTAATGACATCAGTATCGTACTACTAGTTGTTGTCAAAGAAAAGAGACAGTATATTAGTACTATCTGTCAAATAGCATATAACCACTATTTGTTTTTCCAACCAGAATATTATTTTGTAAATTCACAAAAAATAATTTTCTTCCGAAATTATTTACGAAGAATGAAAACGGGAAACAAACGAAAATATTCTGTAAACAGAATAAATTCGAATCTGTCTTAAGATTATTGGAACAATCTTCTGTATAAATAAAATAACTCAAAAAAATAAATAAATAAATAACATACCAGATTTATTTATCAAACCGAATAAAAATAAAGACCAAGTCGAATGTGTGACACTCTGTCCTTAAGACAGATTCGCCCCGCTACGGTGCTTACGGTTGAATGGCGTCTATATCCCAAGATACAATGATCTTTACAAATTTATAGAAGCACTTCAAATAAATTTGTTCGGCGAACCAAACCTGTGAACTATACTCTCTTAAATTTATTCTAAAACTAAATATGAAGAATAATGCACTAAAAGAAAAAGGACAACAAAAAGACAAGAATTTCAGACTCAATTTTCGGATTGCAAAATCAGATTTACGGACTGGTTTAAATTTCGGATCCAAAGGAGTGCTGAAAAAGATTGTATATATATAGGCAAACAAAGTCCCCGTACAGGTGCAACCAATTTAAATGAACAGATGCACTATCTCAATGAACAGGTGCACAAGAGTATTCAAATAATCTTGACGGTTGTACCAAAATTCAAAAAGGTGACCGTTGGTCAAACGCAAGAAGAGTTTGGAACTTTATTAAAACACTATTAGAAATATATATATATATATATATATATATAAAACTAATGGAAAACAATTATTAAACTATTTTGAATAGTTTAATTATTTTTTAAGAAGTCACAATTTGAATTTAGAATTAAATTAAATTCTCACAATAATTTTTTATTGAAAAATTCAAATGAATTTTATCTAAAAATTAATGTTAGATCCGAAAATGACATTAACTTCCCATTCACTCATAAATGGTTTTGACGTTCCGTCTTCACCGTGTGACTTGCCAC
The DNA here is from genome assembly GCA_025200525.1 of Camellia lanceoleosa. NCBI lineage: Eukaryota > Viridiplantae > Streptophyta > Magnoliopsida > Ericales > Theaceae > Camellia > Camellia lanceoleosa. The sequence continues at coordinate 109,420,129 of CM045758.1, forward strand.
GCGGCAAGAAACACTTTACCTTTTCAGACCCACTCAAATTGAGCTAAAAAAAAATATGCCTATATTAAACCATTTTTCTAACAAAACACAATCCCAACTTTCAGAGCAACTAAACATAGTAACCAATTATTAGCCAAAGGAAACCCAAATTTCACTTTCTTTACTATTTCCCACACTTTCTCACCAACCAAACAGGACAGGATTTTTTTGGTATAAACTACTGATTTATGGGTTGATAAAAATCTGATGCCATTTGTGGAATACTTGATGGTTAGTTGCTTAAAAATCTGCTTTATGATGAAAGTTTAAATATTTAAACTGATCTTTTCATTCTCAGAAAGCTATAAAAAAAAAATTGAGCCCAAATTTCACTTTCTTTACTATTTCCCCCACTTTCTTGCCAACCAAACAGGACATAATTTTTTTGGGTACAAACTACTAATTCATGGGCTGATAAAAATATGGTGAAACTACAGATTTATGGGCTAATTTATGGTGGAATACTTGACATATTTATGGGATGAAAGTTTAAAAATCTGATGAAAGTTCAAATATTTAAACTGATAAAAAAAATCTAAAACTAACCCAACACATTGAAAAATAATGGAAAGTCTGAAAAATCTAAAATCTAAAATCTAAAATCTGATGGAAGTTCAAAAATCTGATGGAAGTTTAAGTATTCATGGGATGAAAGTGCTCATGGCAGAAACTTTATCAGATAAAAATTTCTGCACGAAGTGCAGCAAGGAAAAAAACCCAAGTAAAACTATCAAGTATTCCACAAATGGCATAGAAAACCCAAATAAAACTAACCTAACACATTGAAAATACAATGGAACACAGCCATCATCAAATGCATAACCAATTTCCCCCACTTTCTTTCCAACAAAACAGGATAGAATTTTTTTGGTACAAACTATTGATTTATGGGTTGATAAAAATATGATGAAACTACTGATTTATGGGCCGATTTATGGTGGAATTTCGACATATTTATGGCATGAAAGTTAAAAAATCTGACGATAATTTAAATATTTGAACCGATAAAGAAACCTAAAACTAGCCCAACACATTGAAAAAACAATGGAAAGCTTGAAAAATCTAAAATCTAAAATATGATGGAAGTTTAAGTATTCATGGGATGAAAGTATTCATGGCAGAAACTTTTATTCAATTTGGTCTGATTTTGATAAGAAAAATACAACAATAATTTCAAGGCTTTTCATAGATATCCATAGAAAGCAAATAAGAGAGACATAGAGAGAGCATACCATTTCTGCTCACATATTCATATGTTTGTAGATTCATATATCTATAAACATTTCTAGGAGAGATAGAGAGAGTAAACTCACAGGGATGTGCCAGAAAGTGCTGAAGTCGGAAAACTTATTCCCAGGGATGATGTCTCAAGCAAAACGACTTCGAATTTTTGCGGATTTCTGTGAATAAAACCCATCAAATCCATTTCAAATTTTAGAAATCAAAACCCTTCAAAAATTTTCTAGTACAAACTATTGATTTATGGGCTGATAAAAATATGATGAAACTACTGATTTATGGGCCGATTTATGGTGGAATACTCGACATATTTATGGGATGAAAGTTTAAAAATCTAATAAAATTTTAAATATTTGAACTGATAAAGAAACCTAAAACTAACCCAACACATTGAAAAAACAACAGAAAGTTTGAAAAATCTAAAATCTAAATCTAAATCTAAAATCTAAAATTTGATGGAAGTTTACCGTTATTAAATCATGAATTTTCCTTTATAACTATAACTCATGCCTTAATCTGGAAGAGTTCACACTGGTGAATAAAAAAATTACAAACTTCAATTAATGTGAATTTTTCCAAAGAAAATGAGCATCAAAACTAACATCCTAATAAGCAATATATAAAGGACATGGAAAGAATTTCAAAACAACAAATATGAAGGTCGAAAGAGCTTAACAATTCAATAAATCCTAATTCTGCTACATCAATGGAAATAGTGTCTCGACTCCATACGATATAATATTAACACCTAAGCTCAATCCCGTTCAGTCAGTCAATTTTAATTATTTTATTTACTTTTAACAAAAAAATAAAATAAAAAATAAAACAAAGAAGACCATGAATTACTCTACTCAAGAAAATAACATAACATCCACACACAGATAAAGAATTACATGCCTAGAATCAAACCATGACAAAATTGGACTTTCAACATGTTTAACTAATAAAGATAAAAACACATTAGCATGTTTTGTAGACCAAAAGAGAAATAGTTGTATAACCTAATTAGCATAATCCACAAATCTAAAAGTAAATATTTGAAATCCAATACACAAACTGAAGAAAAAAAGAAAAAGAAGAAAAAGAAATCTCCCTTAAATTAGCAAAAACTTTAGTCTTCCCTGGGGATCAGTTAGTGCCTGTTGATTTCTTATAATTTATTTTTTCAAACTCTTGCCAGACCTTTTAATTCCACAACACTGTTCAGATTCCATTAAAAAAAAATTAAAAAAAAGAGAGGAGTATGATGCTTTATCGATCATGACTCACATCAGCTTATAACTTCTGCGTATATCACTTGCATAAGATAATGAAATTTTACAATGTTTTCTTGCCTACATAATACTGCTATGGAGGGAAATTATCTCTGGCAATCTCAATTTGGAGTTCAGCGTCCATGTCATGTACTTCTCAAAGCAGTTTTTAGTTTTTCTACATAGAAACAATTTACAAAGTATATGGAGCTCAACTGTTCATAAACTTCAGGGGTGTGAAAAATTAGGGCTTTCTGCTATATGAGAACAATAGTTAGATTAAGTAAAATCATGCGAATGCAGTTAAAAATCTTGATCAAACTGAAGCATGTATATAAATAAATGTGTTTACCCTTCGCAATGTTGCATGAGGCTAAGATGGTAGCTGTGCGATGGTTGAGATGGGGAGTGGGGTTGCTACAGTTGTTGCAATCAAGATGTTGACAAGGGTCGCTAAGGAGGGAGGAGCAGAGATGGTTGTGAGGAGTGTGGGTGTCTGCAAAAAGGAAGAGGCAAATCTGCTACTGTGGTCATGGTGGAGAAATCTGTGTACATCAGCATGTTTTGTAAACCAAAAGAGAAATAGTTGTATAACGTAATCAACATAATCCACAAATCTAAAAGTAAATATTTGTAATCCACTACACAAATTGAAGGAAAAAAGAAAAAGAAGAAAAGAAATCGCTCTAGGAAAAAAGAAAAAGAAGAAAAAGAAATCTCTCTAAGAAAAAGAAAGCCCTAATTTAAGTGTAGAAGATAAGGCGAAAATGGCCAAATAATGTTTCATAGTAGCGGAAGCAAAACAATTCCAAACCAAAAATTAGTATGTGAACACAGTTTACAAACCAAACCAATATGAAGGACTCATATAATTTCCTAAAATGAGAATAAAACTACACAATTGAGAAAACTCAGTTTGATCCAACTTTATAGACTCACACATATATTCAAGAATGATCACCGTAGAGTTCTATTTAAAAAATAGCAAAGGAAGCTAAGTAGAATATATTTAGTTTCCTTTGCCTTTGTCGGACTGGGAAGAAACAGAGGGTGGGAAGGCAAGTAAAGCAATAATGTAATTGGCAATTCTAAAGCAATAAGATACACCCGACAACAACATTTTATAAATAATAATGAAGGCAACTGAAGCAACATTGTGAATAATGTTAGGATCAAAATGTAATTGAAATTTGTGAAGGACAAAATTTAAATAAAATAAAACAACAAAAACATTCAAGCACATAACAGCTTGATTAATTGTTTGTAGCATGAGGAAATTAGGCTCTTGTTCATTTCACTCTCAAACGGATCCTAAAACAACCAAAATGAAAATGAAGAAACTGATAGCAAAATAGGTTTAATAGTTAGCAATCAAACAGAGAGAGAAGGGGAGAGGCAAAACAAACAGACACAGCCCAAGAAATTCTAAACAAACCCCAAGAATTCCATGACTAAACCTTTGGATCATACAGGAAAGTAAAATTTTCCATAAACTACAGACTACCTGCAAGATGCATTATGGTCCAAAATGAATTAAAATAAATCAAAATGGGTGATCAAGGGCCTCAATCTCATAGCTTACAGTTATATCCATGACAGTAATGCCTTTACATGCAGTAAACCAATGTGATGTGTTATGTCATTTCCATTCTTTTCTCACCCCTTACAATCCAACCAAAGGCTTATATATTTTTATAACCTCAAAATAGCAAGAAAGTTGCAAGTTTTATAATATTAAAAAAAAAAAAAAAAAGTTGGTACAAACATGTAAAGAAACACAGCAAAAGAAATCTGAAGTGGACAGACACCCAAAAGAGTCACACAACACAGCACAATTTTTTTTCTTTTGAAAGAGTAAAAAGTGAATTCACAGGAAGAAACAAAATTCTATGAAACTCAAATGAAACACCAATTTATTAATAACCCAAATAAACTCCAAATTCAGCACTTCAACAATACCAATTTACCAGCACTTCAACTAAACCCGTAATTTTGCGAACAGCCTCACCCAAAAGCTTTATAGTAAAACAATCCAATTCCAACCCCAAAATAGAACATTTCACAGCACCAACACTTCAAAAAAAAAAAAAAAAAAAAAAAAAATATGGAAGAAGTCAGACTTCACATACAATTACTCAATTACTCTTCTTTTTTTACTCAATTACTCAATTACTCTTCATACTCTTCTTTTTTCTTCTTTTTTTTTTTTTTTTTGCAGAAAATGTGAGCATAGCTATTCTAGAAAGGAGAACCAAAAAGAAATAGAGATAGAGAGAAAGGGAGAGAAAGAGAAATCAAATTACCTGGTTAACAGGGGTTAAATCCCTTGAACAATTCGATTCTTTCCCAACAGCAACAACACCACAATTTTCCCAATAGCAGCATGTGTTTTACAATTTTCCCAACAGCAGTAGTACCACAATTTTCCCAACAACAGCAGCACCACAATTGGTTAATGCTAGGGAAACAAACACAACCATCAGAGCTGACAAAAACAGAGAGAGAAGGAAAAAGGCAGAAAAAGATTGAAACCCCAAGCGGAAAACCAGTTGAAGAATAGGAAATAAACCCAGATTGAGAGAAAGAATGGCAGCCCAAATCTATATAATAAAGTACTTCTCAAGATATAGCCATAACATCAAACCTAAAATGGAAATAATAATAATAATAATAATAATAATAATAATAATAATAACAATAATAATAATAATAATAATAATAATGATAATAAAATCAATAAAAAGTACTTTAATTCATAACATAAATCGATGTCCTTTGTTGCATGCCACTGTCAATATCTAGCTGCAAGCACACTGTTATAATTTCTAATGGATTAAGAAAATAAAATAATAAGAAAATATGGTCCATTGCCAACATTTAGTGCCTTACTGAATAGAAGAAAAAATATTGGAAAGAGTTTCCGTGGGGAAGACACATAGATCAACATTTAGTGCCTCAACTAGATAGTACACATAAAGTAATGATTATTGGAAAGAGTTTCCAAAATATTGCAAAAAGTTTTCAAAATAGTACGCATAAAAATTCATACTACTATTCTTCAAGACTAAAGTAATGATTATTGCAACACCCCTATTAGCTTACACAACGAATGAAAGTAATAGACTATGAACAAAATAGCGCTTCAATGCTTACATATCGACAACAATGAGTTCCTTTAACAGCAGCAACACCACAATCTATTATTGTTCAAATGTTTCTATCCAAAAACATTAGCGTTCTCATCACCTATAAGACCAAAAACTATATCGAAGTTTAGCAACTCAATCATTCTCGAACCAAAATAGTTTATCAAAAAATACTCATTCTAAATCATCATCCTTCATATAGTTGGCCAAATTTTATTTTATTTTATTCTCTTTAATGATTATTTGGAGATTGTGCCTCATCCAAAACTCAAAGGTTAACTTTTCTCCAATTTTGCTCTTTATTTTTAATGACAAAAGTTGTTAAATATGTTGGAATTTGGATGGATGTATACGTTATAATCTATCTTCTTCCTCAATCTGTGTACAATAAACCTAGTTTAAACCTAGATAAACAATCAAACCTTGAAGCCTCAAGGAAGGTGAGAGAACAATCAAAACATCGAACAACTGTTTCCCAACAACACAAAATTAAAAAATACAAATTTTCTAACACAAACATTCTAACACAAATTTTCTAAAAAAATAAAGAATGCTCTAAGGTTGAGAATTTAACTGGATAAAAAAAAAAAAACATTACCGTTTTTTGAATCAGAAACAGAATCATTATACTATATTTTGAATCAAAACAACCATTTACCCCAATCAGTACATTACTATTTACCCCAATCTATCAAAAACAGATACTATTTTTTGAATCAACAACCATGAGCAACCATGAAACAAACTCAAAAACATCACCAATCTATCACAGAAGCTGTGGAAGTTTCTAGTCAAAGTCATTTTTGGTCTTAGATAGAGAGAGACACTTGTGGATTCAAAAAATTTAAGGTTTTAGCAACATCTACTATTGTCAAATTTTAGTTCCAAAACTGAATCTAAATTCATGTATTTTGAACCTTTTACCTCATGTATTTCGGCTGCGACCTTTTACCTCATGTATTTCGAACCTTCTTGTCAATGACGGCGAGGTAGGGCGTCGATGTTGGCATCAGCGTCGGCGGCGCGGGACGACAATGCCCTCCTTTTTCTCTCCTCTCACTGAATTGAAGAAGGTATGGGTCTGTTGCAAAACAAAGGCCTAAAATGGGGAAGGGGGATGAGGGAGCGAGAGATGAAGAGAGGAAGACAGGAATAGAGGGTTCGGGTTTGGGTCTCGGGCGAGGGAGAGGAGAGGTGGTCGGTGATCATCACAAGAGAAGAGAGAGTAGCGTATGAAAGAGATAGGAGGAAAAGAGATATATCTATGAAAGAGAGATGTATTCAAGAAGAAGAACAGAGAGGGAGAGAGAGATAGAGAGGGAAGGTGGGTAGGTGGGAAAGCGACAACGATGCTTAGGGAGAGAAGTCTTTGGGCGGGAGATCTATTGATCTCAACCATTGATATAAACTTGGGATTAATCTCAGTCATTAAATTAAAATGTATCTCACATACATTTTATACATTTTCAAAAAACTTCTTCCTTTATTATATAGATATATATATATAATTAATTTAATAGCGGGTCGGGCTGGATAAAGAATATAAATCTCAAGCTCAGTCTATTAATAAATCGGACCGAAAATATTGATCCAGCTCGATCTTATAGACGAAACAAATTTTCTCAAACCCTAAAAAAATAAGATTGAACCAGACAAAATGAGTGGGCCAATGGGCCCGTGCCCACTCCTAGGTGGCAATTACCCCTAATTATATGCAACATGGATCTGTTCATATACTTAGGGCCATATGTTCTCTCCCGATAAGACAATGAGCTGGGAGGAGAGTTGCTTCTCCCCATCCCATATTTTCACCCGTCGGATTAAATTAATTAAACAACTTTTGTATATATATATTTATATAATTTAATTTATTAAATATAATATATATTATTTTTGAGTAATGGTATAATACACACCTCTCAATGTATTATATTCAAGTTATTTCACAAAATATTATAACAAAATAATTTTCTATCATGACTTAATGAATCATAATCAAACACTTTTAAGGCAAAACTTAAAACAACCCTTTTTTTAATTATTATTTTTAGATAGGAACTATCTCGATCATAATCAAATTTATAATTACAATGAGTCATAAGAGCATCTCCAACACTGTATCGAAATTTTCATCAAATTTGACTAAAAATTTAATGAAAAGTTTGATCTGATACGATACACTCTAATGGTAAATTCAAAATTTTCATCAAATCTTGTTACGAGTTCGGCTGTTTGGAAGGATATCCGGGCAGACGTTCGGCCATGAGTAAAAGTTGATGTTCAGATAAAGAAAGTTTGGTTGTTTGGGAGGACGTCTAGGTGGACATTCGGTCCAACAGCTACCTACAAAATTTGATAAAGAATAAAAGCTCTCTTGATTTGATGAAATATTTGGTTCTCCCTCCATTTAATATTAGTTTGATGAAAGGATTGGAGTTGGTACTTAAGGCATTTTTCATCAAATTTGAATTTGATAAAAGATCTAATGCAACGTTGGAGATAGTCTAATTGAGTCCTAATTAATGGTCATAGTTAAATATCATTTAAGCCATAACTAAAGACTTATTTGATCATAATTAAAACAATTCTGCTGGGTAACTCGAAACTTGGCGGCCCCGAATGGCTCGAATGTACCAAAACGACGTTGTTTTGGCACATTTTTTTTTTCATCTTCTTCTTCCTTCCTCCTTTCTTTTCTCTCTCAAATGTTTGAGAACCAAACTAACAAACAAAACCTCCTAACCAGAACCACCTTCCTCTTCTTCTTCCTCTACTTTCTCTCTCTAAAAACTACCAAACCCACCACAAAATTGAAGCTTTTTTTTGTTAGCTTCCTCTTCTTCTTCCTTTACTTTCTCTCTCTAAAAACTACCAAATCCACCACAAAATTGAAGCAAACCCACGTTCTCTCTCTAAAAACTATCAAACCCACCACAAAATTGAAGGTTCCTTCGGCTTCCTCTTCTTCTTTCTCTACTTTCTCTCTCTAAAAACTACCAAACCCACTACAAAATTGTAGCAAACCAAACATGGGCTATTCAATTAACAATAACAAACAACATAAATCATCTAGATTCATTGCCTACCTGAACTTGAAGCCATGGTGAGGAAGCCATGGAGAGTAGATGGTGAGGAAGCCATGGTTGCCTTGGTGTTAGAAACTGTGCCAGAGGATCTGGTTTCTTCAATTTCTTTCTTTCTTTTCTCTAATTTTTTCATTTCTTTCTTTATGTTGTTTTGGAGAGTTATTAATTTGTATATCGATTTTGCTTTGAAAAAACAGATTTGGAAGAAGAATGAGGGAGGATGGTGTTGGGTCGGCCGGAGGGTGGGTCAGAGTGGAGAGGAGAGAAAAATTCAGGCCATTTGGGGGTAAAAAATTCAAGCTACAAAGCTTTATTCTAATTAAACCAACAATCACATTATGTTATAACTAAGTCATATCCAACCTCATAATGAGTCATAACCAAGTCACAATTAACATTATAGTGGGTCATAACTAAAGGTTACAAAGATCATAATTAGAGCATATGATACCACAGGTCACCAATGTCATAATTGGGGCATACAATATGCACCTTTTTCAAAGCGTGCATTACAAAATTTTTCATAAAAATTACATTTTATAATTGGAAAATGTTAAAGACCCCAAATATTTTACAAAAAAATGTACCAAACATTCACATAAGTGTGGGTCCTACATGAGTAGGAGTGTTTGGTGGATTTTTTGGCAAAATCTTTTGTATTCTGAGCATTACTCTTTATAATTTGATATTAAAAACGTAAAATTGTAAAACTATAAAATGAAATAAAATATAAAAAACTAAACGGGTGGGATGAGAGAGGTCTAGTTGAATTCGGAATTGTCTCTCGTAAATCTTTTTTCATTTTTTTATTTTTAGTATAGGTATTGCATATATTAAATAAGTCTATCAAGGGCCAATTAATTAGAAATTCAAAAAAGTGAGTTCCTACTTGTAGACGCGCCCGTGGGCTTCCCTCTACAGTTCGAGGACTCGTTTTGTGTCGGTTCTAAATCTGAACCAAAGAGTCCAAATCCGGCAAATCGTTTGAAAAAAAAACAGATTTTTGAAAAAGTAGTGCCAAACATGGACTGCTTTGCGGACTGAGTCGCCACCTAAATATTTTAAAATGGGAAATTTAGGAAACCTCGACTCGGTCAAGGCCACATGTCCGTCATCACCAAAGTGGTCTTGGCTCAAGGAGCTTGGGTACGATTGGGGAAGGTCACTATGAGCACCCTTTCGCCTCAAGACCGCCTCTACTAACCGTGATATCCGTTTTTTGGAAAACTTTATGTGTTCTTATTCCGGTTATTAACCTAGAATTACTATGTGATGCGCACAACACAAAAGTATAGACTAGATTGCCTAATTTGGAAATAAACATTGCATATCCGTTTTGTCTCGAAAAACGTGTTAGATTTTGCTACTCGCAAGTAGGCTAAAATACGGATTTTTAATGAGTTGTTCCAACTCAGGCAATCTAACCTCCACCCACAGGCATTCAAACAGTAATATCACATAAGCATTTAGCCGCATGGTAAGCATACTGTCATGTCAACATTCACACGCATGCGACATGCTAAAGCATAAAAAACTTACATCGTACTCCGTGCCAAAACAATAACCCGGTTAGCAAACGTGCATGACCTAGTTCATGTTAAGTGGCTAATGCAACACAGGCATAGATGCAATCTAGAGTAGGCTCGGCTAACCCTAAAGATGGCATGTGAAATGCGCGAGTAGCACGTATTCAATTTGGAATTGAAAATTGCTATGCAGTTTGTATGATGTACCGAGCCCGGTGCATGTAAACAAATGCATGAATGCACGCATGCATTGCATAAGGTATGCTAAAATAAGTATGCCCCAATCTACCATCGAAAGCGGGTAAATAAAAGGGAGAAAGAAGTGGGGGTTGGAAGACATACACACCCACTCACACACACTTATTACAATTTTGCCTCGCCGAGGGATGAATGAATATTACAAATTAATAAATGAATAAATTATTACAAAATTCTAATTACTAAAATTAAATCAAGTAAATAAAGGAAAGGCCTCAAATGAGATCTTGTGAATGATGCATGTTCAAATCCAACTCGCCCGGAAAACCCACACTGCACCACTGCTGTCTCTATTTTTACTGCCCTGCTTCTCCAAAATTTTCCAAAGCCCCAGGAAACCTTCCTTGTGTTCTGCTGAGTGCCACCGGCTGGAGGAAACTACCACGGCCGCTTGTGGTGGCCAGTGCAAAATAGTTTGTCGGCCGAAATACAAAGGTCTTGGGTCGGCACTCTTTCCGGCCGGTCGGCACAAAATTCCTGCAGAAGACAGTTTGACAGCAACAACAGGCAGCAGTGCATGGTATTGGATTTTTGAGCATATTTATGCATGGCCAATGCTTCCTATCATGAAGGAGACTCAAGGAAACATGGCTCTTGGTTCTAGGGCTATCAATTGTGCACCTTGGTGCATGATAGCCTAAGATACCAAGGTTGCATTTCAATGTAAAAAATGCATGCAACACAACAATGATAACTAAGTCCCTATCATGCCAAAGTCAAGGGCCTTAGTGTCATGGGAATTGAGGTGTGTTTTGTCACTTGGAGTACAAACACCCCTCATTTTCCACACTTGGTTTGACACCCCAAACCAAGTGATGAAGTGCAACTCATGTAAACATGCATCAATAATGCACTATAAAAATTAGGATGCTAGCAAACTAAGTACCACACAACTAACATATTAGGCATGCAAAATGCCAAAGTGCGTGAGATGCTAGTGTGATGCAAACATGAACCAAGTATGCAATGGAACCATTGTGCTACAACACCTAATGGACCAAACATGCAACAAGCATATAATGAGCATACAATGGTGGCCTTAACCGCCATTGGGGGGGCCTCGAACCTCCCAAAACAAAGGGCAAATGGACTGAAATCAAGGGCAAAATGCCATACAAGCATGCAAGCCAATAAGCCCAAAACCAAGGGCACTCAAGAGAGCATCTAACCATCCCTTACACAACCACTCATGGCATGAATCTAACAACCCAAAACAAATTTCTGGTATGCAAAATGACACCCAAATCCTCTCATATGACAGCCCCAAAATGCCCCAAATATGCAAGCATGCACAATGCCAAGTCCTAGACATACATGAGCACACCCTTAAAGCATGAAATAGGCTACATATACAAACATGCACACATGATTTATGGACTGAAATAGGGTCACAAATGATGCCAAATCATGAAGATGATCAATGTTGAACATGCTAGGAACCAAAATGCATGAGGCTTACAAGCCTAGAATGCAAAACAACCATGTCAAGCACATCAAACATGATGAAAACAGTGGCCCACAGCCCTTAAATGTGGCAAAATAATACTAGTATCTTCATGAAGTGGGGCTAATACATGCAAAGAACATGACCTAAATGCAAGGCATTCTTCCTAGCATAATAGAGCATTTCAAAGCAAGTATATAATACATACTAAGGGCTACAAATCCGACCGAAAACAGAGGTTAAATATGCTCCAAAACACTCAAAAAAATTCTGAAATGAAGCTAAATGTAAGTATGCACACATGCTACTCTTTAGGCCAAATACAAAGGCAAACAAAGGACAAGGGGGAGAGGGGTATCCCTCCCCTATTTGAGACTTGGAAGTACCTTCCTCACCACTGAAAACTCACTGGTTTTCAGTGGTGAGAAGACCAAGAACACCAAGTAAGCAAAGCTTCAAGAAAAGGCTCCAAAATGGCCAAAACAAGGCCTAAGAGAGTGAGACCCTACCCAAACCACAAAACAACCTTGATGAATGTTCTTAAGCAAGGAAAAACAAGTCTTTTTTATGTTAAACACAAATTCAAAAACACAAGACAAGAGGGGTAGAAACTAGTTGCAAGAATGGGGAATCTAAAGTGATGTTCTTACCCTTGAAGATCCTTTGAAGAACAAAAGGTCCAGCCCTCTTTTAGTGATCAAAACCAGTCCAAGATCACACAAAACAACCCTCCAAGCCTCCCAATCTCGGATTAAGGTGTAGTAGTGTGTGTAATGGTGCAAAAGTAAGGTGAAATCACACTTTTTGGTCCAAAAACACACACATAAGAGGAGAGAGAGGGAGATATAGATATATATGTATGTATAAGCTCTGGTTTTTTCCCTTCAATCTCTAACCTTGAGCCAAGAGGAGAAGCCTCTCTCTTATAGGCAAGTAAAGCTTACAAGCTAAGCAAGCTAAAGGCTCATCCCTCCATACACGTGTATGGAGGGGAGCAAAAGGTGATACAGCTGTCTAAAAATATCTCATAAAGCAGCTGTAAAGTGGTCGGCAGGGCAAAATGGTAATTTTACCAAAAAGAGTGATGACCGGCACAATATAGTGTCGATCGCAACACCAGCCAGCCGGTGGCCTCTAGCCACAGCCGGTGGTATGTAGGGATGCCTCACAAAGCATTCCCTGTCCCTCTAAGGCAAAACACAAGTGTTTGGTGCAAAACCAGACACAAAACGGTCAAGTTCGGAGGTCCTGAGGCAAGGCGCGTAGCCGAGAACTCCGGGAACTCCAAACAAACACAAACATGGATAATCACTGAGTGTTCAAGCGGTGACGTCCAAGTCTTGAGGACGGTCAAAAATGGGATGTCTACACTACCCATTCCAAGCCTAAGGTTTGTAAGGTATCTGCGCATTTGTTCGATTCTCAGTAGCAATATTTGATTCTAGATACTCTCATCTTGTTCAGTAAGTATCGTAATAAATAATGATGTTACCATACTTATGGTGAGTAGTGTCTTTTGATTAAATGAGATTGATGATTTGCTTAGCATTTACTTCCATTATAAGTTTCTAGGATTGAAGTTATTGGCCAGATTGAGTCCATCTCTAAGAACCCAAAGTTTAGCTGTTGTGGCTAATGTGGTTTCGATATTTCTACAGAATCCGGTAACCTATTGATCGTGGTGGTTTCTGAAGATTCCGCCCCCACTAGCTTTACTCGAATTTCCCTCAGTAGCTCCATCTGTGTTGAGTTTGAAGCTATTAAAAGTGAGTGGTTTCCAGCTGATTGAAATGATATCCATGGTTTTGTTTTACTTACCTCTTCCCATTTTCTAAAGCTTTAGAAAAGATGAGGTCAGGAATGTTGACTTGCTAGACGTAAAAAGTACTTGGTGTTAGTTCAAAAATAATTTTATTAGGAAGAAGCCAAATGTTCCAACACACAATAGGAAAAATAGTTGCCCAAGAAATGTATAACACCCACAAAAAAAAAAATTAAAAAAAAAATACCAAACTATACAACATAGTCCTTATTAAACATGCGAAAGCTAGATACGTCTCAATCATTCAATGCCATAACATTCCCAAAGCTATACTTCATTCATAAATGTCCTTTGAGTCTTACAAAATAACATCACATGAATTAATACATTCATCGATCTTAGAACATGAATTTATAGCATGTGATCTATAAGGACGACATAAAATAAATACACGTTTATACCCCAAATACTACAAGTTTCCAAGACATTGCTTGGTTATAACAAAAGAAGATAATTAATGAGCCTTAAGCCCCAAAATCCTTCCAAGCTCTCATCTTGGTGGAGGCACACTATCAATACCTGAAAGTTGTTTTCTACGTAGAGATAACTCAATAAAATGTATGATAATTAACAATGTCATATGGTGAGATGGAAATGAGATGACGTGCTAAAAAACATGCGTTTTTCCCTTTTGAAACAATGTAATGCAAGGGTTCCAAAACATCTTCCAACCACAATTCTTCTGAAAAGAAAATAGGACAGTAAATCCAATTCTATAAATCCCCAGGGTTAGTGTCTACAAATAGGCTATAAAAGTACTATCAAAGGCCACTTTACCGGCTCATAACTGAAAGGAATTGACACCTAATCGCGCTGGTTTTAGGACTTTCACCATGAGCTTATAATCAAATTAATTATCGACAACCACACCTCCTACACGGATTCACCACATCATTTACTCCTTTTTCTCAAAAAAATGTAAGTGTCTTTGACACAAAACATTACTAAGGTACCAAACAGTAGGTTCCCAAATCCATGGTATGATAAATGAGATGCATGACTTGTAAGTAATTCAATTGCCTAAATCACATGCATTTTCTATTACACAACAATGTTATTCTCCACCGATAGTCAAAACAGTTATCTCTAATATAAAATAAAAGACAACAAGGTATATAATCCAAGCCTTCCTCAATCTTTTCAAAATCAAGATGGTTTGTGTTCAACGATCTCAATGCTTCAACAAAAGTAATAACCATTCATCATTTCCAAAGATCTCAGGAATATTTCCAAACAAACCTTCTTTCAAAAAAAAAAAAACTCCAAAATTAAATTAGGCTTTTATACAAAATTGGGGTTTCTCTCTCAAATATCATTTTCCTTCCCAAACCAAGTCACAAAATACCTACATAAACATAGAGTAACCAATCAATAATTCTACAGAGGAAACCCCTTTTTATGCACTAATACCCAAATTAAATTAAACACTAGCTTCCAAAAATCCTTTATTTTACAAAATAGCACATAACAAAGTTAAGGAGCATACAAATCATTAATAAAATCCTTACCTTAAAACAAGAAAGAAGAAAAATGCCCAAAAGTTGAAAGTGATGAAACCAAGATTTGCTCCGATTAGAATGAAAGCCTTGACAAGCTCTACACTTTATTTTAAACAAGTAAGGTGAGAAGATGACTCTAGGTAAGTAGATTTGAAGATCTAGTGCAACAAGCTAAAGTATAGAGAGAAAGAGATGGAAGTCACGAAGTGGAGAAGAAAAGAAAGAGAGAGAGAGAGAGAAGAAAAAATAAGGTATGAGAGTGTGGGTTGGGGTCTATTTTATAGTCTAGGTCTATTGTGAAAAGTTTGACCTAAAGTCAACCAAGAAAATAAGTCAAAAGTCCCAAAAGTAGAGCCCAAGTAGCTGCAAAAATTTCAAAAAATTTTGCCAAGTGTTGACACCAAGAAATAATGGTGAAAACTCAATTTAGCACTAGACAAGGCGTCGACATCCAAAAGAGGTAGGGTTGATCCCAAAAAAGCAGTCCCAAAACATGCAACACCCAACTCCCATGGTGTCGACACCAAAAAAGGTAATGTCGACACTCAAAAACAGAACCCAACAGAAAAGGAAGAAGAAGGGCAGGTGTTGACCCTTAAGAAGGCAGTGTTGACCTAGAAAAGAAAGTTAAGGCTCCCTAAGCACTTTCTAACAAAACCAAGTGCGAAAGAACTATCTAAATAAGTTTAAATTGGTTTGCAACAACCCAAAACAATAGTACATCAACCCCAAAGACCCCAATGGAAAAAGTAATGAAATTAAATATACTTTCTAATAACTTAAAGAGCACAAGCGTTACAGCATGTTTGACTCATGGATGAAGTTAGAGAGAGGCAATTTTCTTTGACCCAAGAGTAAAAATTGGGACATTGCTAGTTTAGTTTTGGAGGTTTGAGTTTCGATCAAATTCGGCATGCGACTTGGCAATCGTGGATAATGTGGTTTGGATCTTCAAGGGCTGAGTGGCAGATTGGGAAAGTACGGTCAGAAATAACCCCTTTGATGGTGAGAAATGATTTTTCGTGATCCTCACATTCTGTTAACTTAGATGGCAAAGCTGATGATGTACTTTGGTCTATAAACCACATGGGAGTTATCAATTATGTGGTTATTTCTAAATGATAATGGGTCATCTGCATATGGACCAAACTAGAAGGGGTAAATTGAAACTTGCCCTTGAATTTATAACACTTTCATCTCCAATTAAAAATTTAAAAAAAAATTAACAAGATTAATCTCACTTTGTTGGATTTGAGTGCCTATGGCGGTTGAAAATGAAAAAAAGGGAAATTTTTTTCTCTAGTCCACACTGGACAATATTGTTGGGCCCATAAGGCCTACCATATACCTCATTTTAATATCTGAACCATTAAATGTATAGAGCTCGTCAAGTATTTTATCCCTACAAAAAATTACATTGATTATATATCGATAGCCTCTCGATCAGATCATATTTTTGTTAATAGTAAATATGATTTTAAAAATAAATTATTAATAAAAATGTATTATGATCAAGGGACTATTGATATCCGACCAATGTATTTTTTTTGCAAAGATGAAGTATTTGACGAGTTCTACACATTGATTGGTTCAGATTATCGAAATGGGACCTATAGACACCCCATTTTGACCAGTCCTAAGACTTGGGCGCTTCTTTTTGATCACCCGATGATGAAAACAAGAAGGTGTATCTCATAGAATCCTCAATAAGAAAACTGAAAATTTGAGCCTTGTTTCCAACCCTAAACAGCCACAAATTACATTTCTGAGGAAATATTCTGACCTCACGGTTGTGTCCAGAATGGTTTGTTTAGCTAGGATCAACTTTCATTGCACTTTCGGGGCCTCACTGAAAAATTCTCCTGAAATCTGGGTTACAACACAATTATTTGAAACTTTTAGGCGAAATTGTAATTTTCAAAACTCAGGGAATATTCTGTCAATGCTGACTGTCACGTGGCATGACCGGATTGGTCCTTGCTGATGATGTGGTGCTGACTTGTCTTTACCCAAAAAAATGAATTTAAGAAATGTTGGTGAAAGGGTTTGAACTCCAAACCTAAGACTCCACACCCAATACCTTAACCACTTTGCCAAAGCTTTGCCTTGTGTTATATTTCCCCTCAAATAATATTTGACCATTTCAAATCAGTAGGCAAAGAATGGGTATTTTTTGCATTTTTTTTCTTGTGTGTAGGACACTCCCTTATTCCATTGGCCGACCCATATATCACGAAATACATACCTAATCATCCCTCATTGTCAAAAAGAGGTTTTGTTTGTATCCATAAAGGAGTATCCCATACAACCACTTTGAAAATTTGCCCTCTTATCACATTCTTGTCTCCCACCTTCTTTTTGACCTTTACTCTCCCTCATTGTCTATATAGAATGATCATATTCTAAGAGAGAGAGAGGACCACGAAATTGAAGAGAAAAGGGTGAAAAAAGAGAAAAAAATTGAGTTTTTGAGCTAAAAGTACTCTTATCTTCTATGTACACCACATACTTCTATACAAACTAAAATTCCATCTTTTCTACACCTAAAAATCCTCCAAATTTTTTGAAATACTTGAATTTCAATAGCTTTGATCAAGAAGAAGAGTGTGTGTTGGTAAAAGTGAGCAAAAACAAGAGAGATAATAATTTTTCCCTACATACACCTCCAAGCCATCATTTTAGCAAGGATTCCAAGCTTTCAAATTGAGGATTAAGAACATACTTCCTAAACTTGAGGGTGATCAAAAAGAAGTTTGGAAATCAAGAAGTTCAATCTTTCTTTGGAAGATAGGTTTTGCTAGGCCTAGTTGGCCGGCCGGCCAGTTAGCTTCTTTTGGACAAGACGGCATTGTCTTCTGATGTTAACCAACTTCCAGTGGTTTCCAAGGCATACGAAACTTTTTTTTTTCTTTTGTTTATTTTATTTTCACTGTATTGTGAGGTTTTTATTTTGTTGTAATATTCTCCCCACCCCTCCTCTAATTGGGTTTGTAATAATTTATTCAAAGTGTTGTAATAATTTCCCGCCCCACTTCTTTCTATCCTCGTTCTTTTACTTACTTTCCTTATTTTTGGATATGAATCATGTTGATTTTATTTTATTTTATTTGTTATATCCATCCTTTGCATCTATATTTCATGCATCTTGATTCGGCTAAGTTTACATTTGTGGATTTAATCAATTCCTATGTGATTATGTGCGCTACCTCATGTTCTTGAGATGATTCACATGTCATATCTTATAAGTCGAATCTTTAGTTGCATCTCATGAGTGAATTGCATTAGGATTTTGTATATAAGATCATGCATGTTTTATTAACTTTGTTTTGTAGTTGTTCGAGGGACATCGGTAAATATGTAAGTTTTTATGCTTTAGCATTCTATTTGTGTGTGTTTTTCTTATTATGTTTAAGCATCTTACCATGTGGCTACTTACTTACTTGATATAACTATATGAATGCCAGTGGATGGAGGTTGTGGCGTTTAATTTGGAATAGTGTTGATTTTCATGTTTGTAAACTCAATTTATTTGGGTTGTACATCTCCAAAACTCTTTCAAAACTACATGAAATCAAATTATTTCAAAATAAATGACATACTCTACTGGTATGCTTCACATAATAAATTTTAGAATTTATTAAATAATCGAAATATGAACATATAAAGTAAATAAAATTCATATCATGGTTTTGTAAAGGTCAATCTTTTGATCGGGTGAGCGGGGTTCTCAATTAATGACATTCCCCTCTCATACCTAAGGTTCCAAACCAAGACAACTTTGGTTATGACGAACAGTGGCCTTGGCATGAGTCATGGGTTTTCTAATTTTCCAAAATATTAGGTGGCGACTTTGAGATCTGATGACGCAGTCCATTTCTGGCAAATAATTTTGTAATAAATGGATTTTCTGTAAAAAGGTTGTGCAATAAAATGGATTTTCTACAACTTGCCAAAAATGGACTCTCGTCTACGTTTCACATTGCACTCGTGAGACTAGATCAAAGAGATAGAGGGTCCGAATTGTTTAACGCACGCAGGTACTCCCCGGGCATGTTACAGGACCCATGGTAGACCCCACAAGTCCAATAGTACCATCCAATCCTTGTGGACCGAAAACAATCCTTTCCAAAAAAAAAAATTGTTTATTTTTTTATTTTTTATTTTTAAATTTTGTTTAAGTATATTTCCCTTTCATTATTATTATTATTTTAACTAATTCAAGATCCAAATATATTACAAAGGAAAAATCTTGATATACAATTCTACACAAAATTACATAAATTTTCATGAATTTAAATAAGTAAGTTTATAAAAATGTGTAAGGTAAACACAAATTCGCATAATCACATAAGTTTTTTTGAACTTATGTAAATTAGTATTCAAATTATCCATTTTTGTATGATTTATGTAGAATAAATGATAGACAGTGATAGTTTCAAAAATTATTTGTGTTTGGCACTTGGGTTGGGATATTTTTTAAGGTAGTGACTTCTCTCTAATCCAAGATCGGAGTGGAGCGTGTTATTGGGCTTTTATGAGCTCACTATAGAGCTTACATTGATGATCCAAATTATTTAATGTGCAGGGTACGTCGAGTATTTTATTCCTATAAAAAATCACATTGATCAGATATTAATAGCCACTTGATCAGATCAAATTTCTGTCAATGATAAGTATGATTTAAAAATAAATTGTTGATACAAGTGTGATCCGATTAAGTGGCTATTGATAGTCGATCAACGTAATTTTTTACAGAGATGAAATACTCGATGAACTCTACACGCTTGAATCATCAAGACAGTTTCAAAATGGGCCGAATTGGATCGTCCAGATGGGTAGTCCAACTGGGGACAGCGTTTCCCCATTTTTTAACCTCATCTTTTGTGGCTTTCGACAAGCAATTTGTTTTTGTTTTTGTTTTTTTGTTTTTTGTTTTTTGTGTTTGTTGTTTTTGTTTGTTGTTTTTTTGTTAATGGAATTTATGTTTATGTGCAGACATTACCGCCAATTAATTGACGGGGTTCATGGGGCTAAGGGCAGAGAAGCAGACAAGAGATGAATATATTTTGTTGGTTTCAACAAAGTAGATGATTTTTGTTTACTTTCAATGTTTTGAACTTCAAATTCATGAGAATGTTTTGCAAGAGATTTTGTTGGATTTACATTTTAAATTTTATCTTGCTGTGTTGCTATGTCTATTAAATATGCTTGTTATCTGTTTTGATTATTATTTGCTATGTCAAATTTATCAAATATACTTTTTGTTTTTTAGTTCTTTTTGTGAAATGAAAGGTGAATGATTGAAATTGTTGGCTTTTTTGACTTTCGAAGGTTAGAATTATAATTAGAGTGTGCCAGTAAGGATCAATAAGTCTTTACAGAAATAGTAAATGCCAACCAATTAATCAGAGAATTGTTTCAAAATTCTTTTAGTCTCAATGTAGAAGACTTTTACTGGTGGCTTGTTTTAGGAGAAAATTCAGAAGAATTAATCAAAAAGTAAAGAAGAAAGGAGAGAATACTGTCAGAAATTGAATTTCATTAAGTAAACAAATATTTACAATAGTACCTTCACACTTCCACAGTTTCGAAAAGAATTACAGTAATGAACAGACTAACTTAGAACTACTCCTAAGAAATTGGAATGCAGTGCGGGAAAGTAAAGAACTGGAAAGAAAATGTAAAGCAAATAAGCTGGTTTCTGGATCTAGTTTTGGTCCTCTCCACTATCAGCTTTCTCTACTATTTATAGGCATTGGTAGTAACTGTCGAAGTGGCTGATAACTGTCGAAGTAGATGATAACCATCAAAACAACCTCCATGATCATGGGACATGATTTCAAGCATCTTGCTTCCACTAAGCTATTTCTTGCAGTTCGGCTTCTCTCATGAACTCGAATTTAAATCTTCAAGAACCGTTTAGCCACATCACCTTACTCCTTTTAATTGTTCTAGTACTTTGCAGATCCATTGCCATTGACATAATTTGCCACGTGTCCTCCGATAATTGGAGACCTTTACTAATTTCTCAAGTTACCCCTAATGAACCACATGTCAAGCTGTGGTTGGCTGATACAAAATATATGGCCAACATTACCCTCCACACTAATATAACCAAGACTTGGTAATATTAGTGGATTGATGCACTGTTGCCCACATTCTAGGTCGTGCATGGTAATTAATTATTCTGGAAGTATAACTGTCTTCAAGCAATGTTTAAAACCTTGAACTTTCTCCCGTGCTTGAACCTCACTTACACTATCTGTGCAAACGAAGAGACTGATACATCCTTGATGGCTAATCAAACCTTCTCCTTTATTGATCAAGCATATAAAGAGGTTCTGGATAATGATGGTCGACCTCGAAAGAACTCTCATGCATTTATTAGCCATACTTACCCTCCTCCATTTATACAAGTCATGGAGGCTTTCGTAGAATATATACCTTTAGAACAAAAACTTGCTCATATAGACCTCAAAGGCTCTTTCTCTGCCCCAAAGGTCTCTACTTGGGATAAGGCTGTCTTCTCTTCTAAAAAAAACTACTGGTTAGAATACCTAGCCAAAACCAACCCAACATCAGACAGTGGAGCGAATCCACCATAGACTTGTTGAATTCGATGACCCTACTTTGGTTCTTCCTTCTTCTCCCAGCTCAGTGGTATATCTTTATGTACCATTTGATCGCCTCCGTTGCCTGGAAGACAACTTGATTTCAGCATGGTACATCTCCGCTCTGCCAACAAAAATAGTATGGAAGACTCCCAATCTAATCAAAGCCCTAGGACTGAGTCCCTCACATTTGGCCAAGAAGGTAAAACTCTGCTCTTCTAACTGGCTAGAGTTTATGAATGAGCCCTAATTTTCACTTTCTTTTGGAATTGACCCAATTGTACCTCCCATTCCTCATAATC
This sequence comes from Camellia lanceoleosa, assembly GCA_025200525.1. Taxonomy (NCBI): domain Eukaryota; kingdom Viridiplantae; phylum Streptophyta; class Magnoliopsida; order Ericales; family Theaceae; genus Camellia; species Camellia lanceoleosa. The sequence goes on from CM045758.1 coordinate 109,442,354, forward strand.
CTAATTGGATTGAGGAATTGAAACTCACTTTCTTCAAGGATTGGCATTTTGGCCCTTACCATGCCCTAGCTTTTCCCACTACTTATTAGTAGTATAAAGCCCAGACTTTGCTTACTGCCTTCTCCCACCTATCTTTCGAAGTGCTTCGTGACAACATCCCTCACAAGAACCTTCTATGGGCTTGTGATATAGTCTCTTGAAGCCATTTCCTCAATCCAATGGCTCAGACAAAACTCCATACCTTCTTGGACCAACTTCTTCTCTTGCTCAACTGGCATAAAAATGCGCTAGCCGCCAGCAAATCATTGGAAGAGATCTCTGCTACTCGTATTCAAACTCTGTATGAAGCAGAGAATCTCCTTGAAGAATATGAAGACTTCAATAACCATGACTCATCATATGGAGAGGATACTGATATGGATAGGATGGATGAGGTGGAGAAGGCACTGAAGCAAACAAAGTTTAAGATGAAGGCCAATAACTTTTCCACCAAATAAGGGCACACCAGCTAGAATGACCCCAATTAGATAGGATATAGGAAAGGTTAGAGAGAGAACATGTGTTCATTGAGTTTTGGTGGACTAAGTTTCATGATCTCATAACCTTTTCCATTCCTTATTTTTACGAAATTGAGAACGTAATCAAATAGGCCCCTTAATGTAATCATCTATTTATTCAATAAAATATGGGTTTCTTGCTTCCAATTACATGGTTTGTATTTATTAATATGCATGTCTTTGATCTCTAACTCATTCATATACTAGCAAATATTGTCTATGAATTAACCCATTTATTCCAAAACATAGTCAAGTGTTTCGAATCACATTTTCCCTCCTCAAAAGGTAGCAAAATGTTCCTTCGAAGGAAATTTTCTTGGAAGAGAGTCCAAAAATGTGCTTTCAAGACCTTTGAAATTAAAATATGGGTTTCTCTTTTCCAATTTCATGGTTTGTATTTGCTAATATGCAAGTCTTTAATCTCAAAACTCATTAACATATTAGCAAATATTGGCTTCGAAGTAGCCCATTCATTTCGAAGCCAAGTCAAGCATTTCGAAGCACACTTTCTATCCTCAAAAGGTAGCAAAATACTCCTTTGAAGGAAATTTTCTTGGTAGAAAGTCCAAAAAATGTACTTTCAAGGCCTTTGAAATGTTAAATGGGCCCTAACTTCACATGGGTCAAATAAAGCCCAAATAGCTTAGAACTACTTGACCCGTTAGGTTAAATGGGAAACTTAGATAAGAAGGTATAAAGCCCTAATTCTCGCACTTTTACCTATTCACTTGTCCATTTCTAACTCTTATTCTCACTCTTACTCACTTCTGTGCTTACTTTAGCTCTTGTTCCTCCTAACCTTGCTCTTGCTTCTTCAATCCCTCCTTCAATTCTCACCAATGGCTACTTCTTCCTCTACAAACCTGCCAGTCGTTGAACGTCTTCGTCCCTTGGTGGCTTTGAGGAGATGCATCAGTAAAGAAATAGCCAAATATAATGAACCAAAGGGCCACAATACAATTGATGGAAGGTGCCACCACACAAAAGGAGAGTATATCCTTGGTCCTATTTTACTGAGGCTTTCATTGCACTTCCTCCCTTGTACCCACGTTTGGAGGATCACTACCTTCTTTATGAAGGAAAGTTCAACTGAGGAGGTTGGAAGACCACTTGACCACATCGCTGTTGGCCTACATTAAAGACAGAATGAGGGGAATGGTAAGACATAGTCGTTGAGGCCAGAGAACAAGATCTAGAGGACCTTCATATTCTTTATGCCCTTCAACTTTCCAGGTTTATAATTCCTGAGGATCCCTTCCTTGTCCCAGTTACTCTTTGTTTTTGGAATTCTACTTATAATTTCTTTCAATTTTGTGTGGTATGATGGCCTCCACCGTTCTTAATATGTGCCATCTTTTAGGGCTCTCACCCACTGGTGACCCCTTTGGTCCTGATTACCCAGACCTTGCAGTTTCCTTCTCTACTCCTACTTCGAATCCTTCTTATAATGAGTTTATAGAAGCTGAGAATAATAAGGGAGGTACTGTGACCAACTGAGAATTCTTTTCTTTTATTTTTTTATTGGCTTTGCAAGTTTCTTTTTTATACTTTGTCCTAAAAAATAATACTTGAATTTATTACTCTTGCCAAGGCTCTGGCTTCAAAAAAGAGGATAACCTTAGCCCCTTATGTTCTAGGCCATGTATATAGGGTTTGCTCCCAGTTTTTTGAAAGGCCTCTAGAACCCAATCAAGGAGGCCCAATTTGGTTTCTCTAACTCTAGCTTTTTGCTTACTTTACTGACTTTCATTATCGTTGCTTGAAATTTTTGGTGCAAGAGCCCACCACCTACGGAGAGAAGTATGCCAGAGTCTCTTTGTACCGCTCTAGTTTTGCTTATTATTTTTCTTACTTCTACACTTCACCAGCCTCCATTTGTCATTCATTCTTTTGCCCTTTCAATGCTAATATGGGCCCAAGATGGTTAAGGGTCTTCTTGGCTGATGTCACATGTTCTAGGCCTATTCATAAGGAGATGTGGGCCTCGATTTTAATTCCAATGGTGCTCTTCATTGGCACCCTAAACCCAGGGCCTACAAGTGCATTGCTGAGGCTTACTGCCCTGCCCAATTTGCAAGGCAATTTAGGCTTATTCAGGGGATCCCAGTTCCTCTTAGCAGCCTCTCCAATTTTGATCTTGATGACAAAACTTTGAAGGTGCCAAAATTCAAGCTAGATGCAGCAATGATCAAGGTTGTAAAAGACTTCTCTAGCTTCGAATTCGTGCCCTTCATTGGCCATAGTGGGGTCATTAGAAGATTTCAAGACTAGTGGACAACCAATATGGAGGTACAGCTTGCCACTCCCACCTTGGGTTTGCTAAAAGAGCTGGATGTGCCATCCCAGGGTGGGCAAGCCAAAACTAAAGAGGTTGGCATCACCACTGCTTCTACCCCTGTTGTTTCAGCCCCCTTCACTTTGAATTACTAGGGTTGCCACCAAGAATGGTACATGCTTTACTTCTTCTTTTGCCTTTTTTTCCTCTTTTACACTTTTCTTAACCTTAGTGCTTCTTTTAGTAGTACAGGGGCTTCGCAGGAGGTCCCACCTCAACGAACACAGGCCTTTGTTAGATTGAAGGGCAAATAGCAAGAAGAAAAGAAAAGAAAGGCCCAACTCAAGCTTGAGCCTGTAACAGAGGCACCTGGGGTCCCTTCAAAAGAAGAGGAGGAAAAAAAAGAAAAGTCTCCCCTAAAAAGGAGAAAGAGGCCAATCTCACCTATTGCGAAACTTATCATGGATTTTGCTCATGAAACCGCAGCCAATGCAATAGAGAAGAAATAGGCCAAGGAGGTTATTGTGTTCTAGAGATCAGAGAAAAAAAGGCAACAAAGAATCTCAAGTGAGGAGGTCAAGCATCACGATGCAAAGACAAAAAAGAGGTCAGGAAGAAAAGTAGAGTCATGAACATCACCCTCTTTACAGTTCTCTAATTACCACCACTACAACTGTTGGTAATCCTCTTCAGTGATTTATGATACCTTTGTCTCTTATATCCTTTATGTTAGCATTGCTTTTACACTTCTTTCTTTTGAAATAGCAGCAACCAGCCTGTTACTCTCCTATTCAATGTCAACTTCTTTTTCTCTGGAGGGTTACTGAAAGGCCACCTCTGAGCTCCCACCAAATTAGAGACCTTGAAGGGAAAAGGAAAACCAGATACCAGCTTCCCAATGAGTGTAGAGCCCCTATAAACAATACTTCTAATCCCTGCCTCTACACTCTCTTTGGCTTCTTCCTTAATTTCTTCGATGCTTGATATGCCAATCATTCTCTTATCTCGATCTCCTAGCACTGCTGAGTTTCTTAGTCTGCCCTTGGTGTCCATTGTCTCACCTCTTCATGCTCCCTTATCCTCCAGATTCTTGGTTACCTTTTTGTCTACTGAGAGTACCTCTGTTGCCACTCCTGTTCTAGTGGCAGCTAGTACTTCTAGGGATGGCACTGGTGGCACACCAATACTTCCCTTGCCACTCAGCTCCAGTCCCACTTCCTTAGACTTGCTGGTGGCCAGGACCATGGATGCTACTGAGGCATCTTCCTTCCCTGCTCCCATACCAATTCTTTCAGCACTGCTTTCCACAAGTGACCCTTCTACAATGCTTTTTTCAGAAAAGGAGATAAACATCTTTGAAGCCTAGTTGGCGAGCTTATTTGACACATCTACATCAATTCTATCAACTATCAGTGACACTGAACCACTGGATTTAGCTAACTCCTTACTAGAGATAATAAAGAGTTCATCTATTGCTAAGTCCATTTCCCTTCCTCAAGTAGACTTGGGTACTTGTTTAGAACTGATGAGGACCTTCTCAAGTATTCCATTCGAGGATTTGCAGAAACCAATCATTAATAATGGATTCCTCAAATGCTACCAGCTTCTCGAATAGTCTGATGTTGCCTTTAGAGGCCATTTAACCCAAGCAGCAGCAACCATGGGCTTTTATGTTAATATCTGTCAAATGGCTAAGGTTGCAGAGAAGGAGGTATTAAACGATAAGGAGTTTGTATCCCACACTCACTCTAAAGTTTCAGTGTCAAAAGGACAACACTCTTCTGCTTCACAACTTCAGGCGCAACTCTTGTATAGAAAGGTAGAATTGGAGAAGGAACTAGGAGTAGTCAATTTGGCCTTGGAGTAGAATGCAGAGAGACTACACACTACACACCAAGGGCTATCAAGCCCCAGGCAGAAGATAAACACTGCCATTGAACTGTTCCCATCACTCAAGAGTAGACAGCTTATTGTAAGGGAACAATTGAAACATTATAATGAATTTTGGGCTATTTTGTGGCACAATGTACTTTAATTTTTGTGAAATGAAATATCATTATTTTACACAAGTGTTTATTGTTTTTATTGGATGTTTCCATATAGTATCTCTAAACTCCTTGTGCCTCCCATACAGTTGGGTAATAAGGTTTCAAATATTTTCCATTAATTTTCTTAGGATGCACATATCTATTTAAAATTTTCAAACGGTAGGCTCCTCTAGGCAAGATTTTATGGACTTGGTATGGTCCTTTCCAATTTGGTGATCATTTGCCAAACTTGTGGCTTTTAATTCCTATTGGAAGTATTGCTTTTTAACCAAGTCTCTCTCATCAAAGCTGATGTGTTAAACCCTTTTATTATAGTTTTTGGCTGTTTTTTTCTTTTGCAAAAGGATATTATGTAATGCCAAAATTTTGGCTTCATCCACACCTTCTAATTCTAAGAGCATGCTTTGATGATATTGATCAGTACTTATATGGTTTTGGTTTACCCTCAAGGACTTGATATTGATCTCCAGAGGCAATATTGCATCATGTCCATATACCAAGGTATAAGGAGTAACTCCTGTACTTGATCTCTGGGAAGTCCTATAAGCCCACAACACATCTAACAACAAGTTGTGCCAATCCTTAGGATTGTCTGCCACAACCTTTTGTATCCCTTTCTTCAAGGATTTGTTTGATGACTCTGCCTGACCATTTGCTTGTGCATAATAAGGAGTGGAATTGACAAGGCTAATTCTATATTCTGTTGCGAAAACTTTTACTAGCTTTCCATCAAACATAGTCCCATTGTCCACAGTTATGGTCTGTGGAATACCAAACCTGTAGATTAACTCCTTGATAAAGTCAATTACCTTTGTTTGATCTATCGTCTTATAAGGCTTAGCTTCAACCTGCTTAGTAAAGTAGTTTGTGGCCACTAGAATGAAACAATGTTATTTCGAAGAAGGTGAGTAAATTTTGCCTATTATGTCCATTGTCTGTCCTGTAAATGGCCATGGCTTAACCACTGTATGTAAATCAGCTATTGCAATATGCCTTATCATGCCATGCTTCTAACATGCCTGGCAACCCTTTGCATACTGTAGATCGACTTTTTGTACTCCTTTCGGAAGATGACTAGCCCTACAGTTCGGACTCACGCGGTTCTGAATTTGATCTCACAAGTGTAATGTGAAATAGATAAACACCAAAGAGTCCAAATTCGGAAAATCTTTTGGAAAATCAATTTTGAATCAAAATGCCAAAAATGGATTGCTTTGTCAGATACAGAGTCGCTGCCTAAATATTTTTAGAAAATTTAGGAAACCCATGGCATGTGCCAAAGGCCACGTATCTGTCATCACCAAAATTGTCTCGACTCAGGAACTTAGGTACGAGAGGGGAAGGTCATGAATTGAGCACCCCCGCTCGCCCAATCAAAGATCGACCTTTACTAATCATGATGTGAATCTTATTTACATTATATACTCTTGTTCTGATTATTAGGCTAACATTATTATGTGATACGCACACAAGTATAGACTAATTTGCAAAAATTGGAACGCTTGATTCATGTTTATTTTGAAAATTGTTTTGAATATGTACCACTTGAAAAAGTGATCGCATATGAACATTACTTAAATTATTCCAATTTAAGCAATTAGCCTTCATCCATAGGCATTGAAGCAATTTATCAATTTAAGTACTTAACCTCATGGCAAACATGCTACAACCACATTCGTGCGATATGCTAAAGCACAAAAAATGCTTACCTTGTACTCCAAGGCAAGCCAAATGAAACAAGAGAGTCAGAAAACATGCATGCTCCTAACTAATGCAACATGACTAATGCAACACATGCAATGGTGCAACTAATAGGCTCGGCTATTAATTTATGACATGTGAATCAATTTGATAGCATGTGTTTTAACACGTATTCAATGAAGTATTTAAACGGCAATGCTTTGTTAGAATGATGAACCGAGCCTCGATGCATGTAAGACAAGTGGATGCAAACATGGAGTATGCTAAAAGAAACATGATGTTCTAAAGAGAGAAAGACGTGAGGTTGGAAGACATACACACTATTACAAGTTTTGCCCTCACGCAGGAGGGTCCGAATAAATGGACTAGCTAATTAATTACCTAATTAACTAACTATTACAAACCCAAATGAATAAATTAGCTAAGCTATTTAACTAATTATTATAACAACAAATTAACTATTCTAGCCAATTAAATAATTACAATGTAATACTAAACTAACTAGCTATTCTAACTAATTAATTACGAATCCACTACTCCAAGCACAACACTAATATTATTACAACATCATTTTGATAGGTCCCGAGAATCGAGGGACGACTCATGCATGCATACTGATTTTCGCCTGATAATGCTCTCCGTTTCACTACCGGAATGCCTTTGTTGCATAGTCACAGTTACAAAAATGCATTGTTTTTCACCTCAGCTTCTGTTTTGCTCTGTTGAAAAAAAGGGCATTGTCCGCCTTGAAAAAGTAGCCGGTAGGCCACTAATAGTGGGTTGTCGTCCAGAAGAAGTGGCCTGCCATCCACTGATTTTGGTTCTCTCTTGTAGCAACAGAGGACAAATAGAGCACAAACCAGAGTATTCTCAGGGGATGTTTGTCCACCCTGCCTCTCCTTATCATCAAATAGGTCAAAGGAGGAGTGGGCTTGATTCACAAATCATCAATTGGTGCAATTTCATTGTGGGGTGACTTCTGAATCAAGGGAGACAATTCAATAAATGCAGAATTTAAAGACTCTAAAAAACCCCTCCCTATCATGGATTGATCAAGAGAAGTGGTTGACATTGACTCTTGAATCATTTACATCACTAAGAAGTATGAAATGACTCAATACTCAATGGGTTCAATTAACATCCAATTGAACCTAAGTTAATTTTATTACCTAGCATCACTTTTACTCCCAATTTTATTAATTCATTTTAATTACCATCCATTCCTTAATTCATTAAGTCCAAAAGTGAGCTTTAAGTCCTTTAATGGAAATGAGTACCAAATGAAGTGTCGTTTTAGGCACGAGAAAAGTGTCATGCCGTTGGTAATGAACCCCTAAGGGGATTAAACCATTAAGAACAATACCTCTATCTTAAGCTTAAACAAGCAAGTAGTTTGAAACAACTTTCAAAGCAAAGAAAAAGCCAAGAAATGAGGGAGGTTGCCGAGGTGATTAGAGATGAAAACAAGTATGGAAAGTAAGAAATAAACACTATAAGCTCAAATAGGTTGGTGGCTAAGGCCCAAACCACCAAACCTCTGAGGACCATTACACTACAAGCATGCTATACAAAGCTCAAATGCAATGACCAACTAAAAATAGTCCTAATATAGTCCTAAAATGGTCCAAAAAAGTGTTGGAATTAAGACAAAAATAGCTAAAACAATAAGTTAAAACATGGAGCAAGTTAAGCTAGTAACTAAGCACAAGGAGGAGAGGCTACCCCCTCCATTTTTGGGACTTCAAAACATGATTTTAGCCTCTAAAAAAACTCTGAGATTTTGTGGTAAAAAGCTCAAAAAAAAGATGGTGAGAAGGTGGAAAACACAAGGGCAAAGGCCTTAGGAACAAGGTTCAAAGAAGGGCTATCAACCCCTCTACCTTAAATAACCTTAAACCACAAGTTTTAGTCCAAAAATTCAGTGTAAAAAAAGTCTAAAAAACAAGCCAAAATAGTATTAAAGATGGTAAATAAAGCAAAACAAACCAATAATTATACCTCTTGAAGAGGGATACCCTTTTCGAGTTGCAAACCAACAATTACACACTCTCAAGAGCTAAAAATAAGTTCAAAAATACCTTAGCACAAATCCCACAAGGTTTGGTTTAGAATGTACAGACAAAGGCTTAAGAACTTGCAAGAGAGACAGAGAATTATAGAGGGAGAGAAAAAATTTTGCTCCAAATTTTTCTAACCTTTACAACAAGAGGGGAGGTCATCTATATATAGAAAAACATGAGACTCCCTCATAAATATCCATACAGACACATATGGACTGATGCATGCACCTGTGGAAATAGCTGGCATAGTTGGCAAAAATATCTGAAAAAACACACAAGTGGCTGGCAGGCCACTAATAATGGACTGCAAGCCACATTACTGGCCAGTAGTCCACACAAGTGGGTCTGCAGGTTCCAAGATGTTTAGCATGAAAAACTACTGTTTTGGTCCAAAAAAAAGGCAAGAGGTTCATAGGGTTTTGAGGCTCAAAGCTGAGGCATTCTGTTGAGGACTTTGAGCATTTGACAAGCATATACATATTCATCATTGGGTGTGCAATTGGTGGTGCCCAAGTCGTAAAAGCAGTCAAAAATGGGGTGTCTACAATTGCCCCTCTTTGACAGAACTTGAAGTCATGACATGACGTGAGTGAATGTCAAAGCTCGAAGACGACCTATTTTGACAAGGCCGTAAGACTTGGGCAAACAATCAAGACACAAATTAAATTGGTTGAGCTCGCAAGCTGCCTACGTATATCTTTGCAATGAATCAAGCCAGCGTAGTTCTTGGGTGGGATGCAAATGATATGCATGAAAAAAAAACTTTGAAAGCTAGACTTACACGCCTCGTGAAGCTAGCTATTTTCAAAACTCATGATCATGCAAGATGATGCATTAAGCAATAACAGATGCTATAAGCAATAACAAGATAGCAACATATGAAGGTGTCTCAGGCTTAAATCGAAATAAGTTCCATGCGGAAAAAACTAAATGCACTCTCAAACCATGCCAAAACCATGAAAAGAGGAGAGAAAAACACTGCTCAAGGTTATGTTTCACACAACTTGAGATATTCTAATCACGTTGAAATTGTGAGAAGAGGAGAAAAAAATCGCTCAGGGTCGCGTTTCACGAATCCTGAGATATGAGAGAAATCACTCGAGGTCGCATCTCACACGTCCCAAGATAAAACCCTCCTAGGGCCACGCTTTACACGGCCTGAGATATTTTAATCACACTAAAATTGTGAGAATAGGAGAAAAACCACTCAAGGTACGTTTCAAACGTCTTGAGATAAGAGAGAAACAGCTCAGGATCGCGTCTCACGTATCCCGAGATAAAAATCGCGTAGGGCCGCGCTTCATACATCCTAAGATACTCTAAGCACGCTGAAATCACGAGAAGAGAAGAAAAATTACTCAGGGTTGCGTTTCATACGTCTTGAGATAAGAGAGAAATTGCTCGTGGTCGCGTCTCACATGTCCTAAGATAAAACCTGCCCAGGGCTGCACTTCACAAGCCCTAAGATACTCTAATCACACTGAAATCATGAGAAGAGGAGAAAAACTGCTTAGGGTCACGTTTCATGCATACTGAGATAAAACCTGCCCAGGGTCGCATTTGTCGCGTCCTGAGACACTCTAATCACGCTGAATTCGTGAGAAGAGGAGAAAAATCTCTCAGGGTCGTATTTCACGCATTCCAAGATAAAGCCCATCTAGGGTTGTGTTTCATGCATCTTGAGATACTCTAATCATGCTAAAATCGTGAGAAGAAGAGAAAAACTGCTCGGGGTCGTGTTTCATGTATCCTGAGATAAAACTTGCCCAGGGTCACGTTTCACGCATTTTGAGATAATCAAAAAAGGTATCGAGATTACATAATCCCAAGATAAAAGTGTGCCGAGTCAAGTGAACGTCTTGAGATAGATCAAAAAAGTGTATCGAGATTACATAATGAACAAGTCCGACAGATGCACAAAGTGAACAAGTGCGATAGATACACAAAATGAGCAAGTGCGATAGATGCACAAAGTGAACAAATGCGATAGATGCACAAAATGAACAAGTGCGATAGACGCACAAAGTGAACAAGTGCAATAGATGCACAAAGTAAGCAAGTGCAATAAATGCACAAAGTAAGCAAGTGCGATAGACACACAAAATGAACAAGTGTGATAGATGCACAAAGTGAACAAGATTACAAATCAATACATTGATAACGCATGTTCTATGCAAGATAGACAACCTATGCTTGATGTTAATTGAAGCATGTTCTATGCAAGAAACAAGAGCATATTCTTTACAAAATTGAAAGCATATTCTATGCATGAGTCATGAATGATGCAGGGCGCGCATGCAACATAAGTGTATATGAAAATGCATATTCTTTGCCATAGAAGAGAACAGACATGTAATTTGATAGAACGAATAAAAACGGTGACAACCTCTGATTTTCCCCTTAGAGGCTTTGCAACATGCTCAAAAAAGATACACCCTGTTCATATTGGCAAGTGGAGAACATTTGCGTGCAAGAATACAATAAGTATTGGAAACGGCATAATCAAAACACAGTTTCAAGCTCCTCAAAGATCAATCTGAACCCAAAAGAGAACCTCTCATACATTGCTAGGGCAAATGAGGCACACAACAGAACCTGGCCACCAATGAAGATTACCGACCACCAATGAAGTTTGTCGGCCACTAACGTAAAAATCGGGGCAAAATGGATATTTTGCCTCGGGTCTTTATATACACACATCCACACTTCATTTCCTTATAACCCCTTGTTCGAAATCTTCCCCTATCTCTTTCTAGGTGCTTCCTCTCTCTAGATCTATGTTTTATACGCATTTTCTAATGCCCCACACAAACTTTATTCGCAAAGCACCCTTGATTCTCTACATTTTGAACCGATCAGATTTTATTTTCATTGATTTTTTTTCACATTTTTACCACTTCAGGCTTGTTTCCCTCAAGTTTCTCTCGGGTTTCACAAATTTTCCTGGGTTTTTGACTTTTTCTCTCATTTTCTCTCTCCTAGGGTTGACTTTTTCCAAGTTTTTCCTATTTTTTTTCCCATTTTTCACCCACTTTTCGCCCACTTTCAAGATGGCAGATGATATTTCACATGACAGTGCTCTCCTGAGGTTTCACCTCCACTATCACCCCATATCAAAGTTGAGAAGCCGGTGATTACCGAGGTCGACGAGGCGGTGGAGGATATTGCGGCTGACTTTGAGGCAGAGTTCGCTCCAGAGCTCGAGCCTGAGCCCTTTCCATTGAGGGTATGCCCCTTTGATCCCATGACTTATCACCCCCACACGCACATACTGCTGGTTAGAGGGATCAGGCGCTTTGATGATTTCATTGGTAGTGTGTCAGAGGATCTTTTGCTGAGGGAGCCTCACTCTCACCTTTCCTATGGCGCTTCCAAGGTACAAAATTTATTTTCATGCTTTCTTGCCTTTCATTTGACTATATTTCTTACACTGCCTTGCATCCGAATGCTCTTTATCACTGTCTTTTATCTAATTCACTATTTCTTTGCCACAGGAAGACTCCCGCTCTTACAGGGGTTATGGAGCAATGACAGCTAGAGACTGGTATTATGAGCTCCCTCCCGAGGTCTGCGATCTTGTCGACCAGGCTAGCTTTGGTCTATTCTGCATCGGACTCTCACAACACCTGCCAAGCCGGGCCCTTCTCGGAGCGTTGGTGGAGAGGTAGTGGGATACCACCAACTCTTTCCATCTTTCTTCTGCTGGGGAGATGACGATGACTCCTTACGACTTCGCTATGATCACCGACTTAGGAGTAGGGGGTGATCCGATCCCTTTCGACATGGACATAGGTGAGTGGGAGACAGCTTGGATCCACCTGTTCGGAGCGTGTCCACTTCTATGTAGGCTGGCGATAGAGAGGTATAGCTGGTTTATTGAGCACTTTCGCAAGAGCGAGCCTGAGACACCAGAGGAGGTAGAGTAGTATGTCAGGGGCTTCTTGATGTTCCTCTTCGATACCACCTTATTTGCGAACAGGTGGAACACTGTAGGCTTGTATTTGTTGAGCGCCCTCGTGACATTTTCTCGAGTTCAGTTCTATGACTGGGGTGGAGTTGGCCTTGCCACACTCTATGGCTAAATGAGCTCCACTTCCCGCATGAGGGGAGAGCGAGTCAGAGGCTACTGGAGAACCTTGGAGGTATGTGTCGCACCTTTCTACTTTTACACTTTCTGTTTAACATCTGTTTATGTATTGTGCTTTCTGCTTTGTACTTTCTATTTTATATCTGTTCATGCATTATGCTTTCTGCTTTGCACTTTCTGTTTAACATCAGTTCATGCATTATGCTTTCTTCTTTGCACTTTCTGTTTAACATCTGTTCATGCATTATCCTTTCTACTTTGCACTTTTTGTTTAACATTTGTTCATGCATTGTTGATAACATTGCTGTCATTTTCTGGCAATTATGGGTTTATGCCTATTTCTCGGCTCTGGTTCCAAAGCCTACAGATGGGATCCCCCTGTAGTGCCTTACTCACGGCGATACGACGGTCGGTACTAGTGCGAACGCCAGAGCTGTGATGACATGACCTTCGCTTTCTACTGCAAATACTTCGATATGGTGGTGGCTGATGAGGTAATCCGAAACTCACATTCATTTTTGCTTTACTACAGTTCTGATTCATACTTCGACAACTAACGACAACTAACAATCTGTACATTCTCTATTTGCAAATTACGTGGCAGCCTTGGGCGACGATGCCGGCTGGAGTGAGGGACCAGTACGTCGGGGCTTGGGCCACATCCTGATTCTGAATTTTGCTGGAGGGCTTGGTTCTTGAGTAAGCACTTTATACGCCAGACTCTAGGCTTGCCTGATCCGGTTATTCCCATGCTACCCCTAGCGTCCATGAGGATAGCAGATATCCTCTTAGTTGAGGCACTTATTCAGTTCATGGTGGGACTAGATGCTGACTTCTTCAGAGCAGAGGGCAACTACGCGGCTTTCATCTAGACTTATCTCATGCCGCCCTGACCGGAGTTCGCATGAGCGAGGCAGCAGGTGCTCTCTTGGTAGGTGAGGCTATTCGGGAGGCCGAGGCCAATTATAGAGAGACCCCTCCCTGTTGTGCAGGCGGCTGGTTGGCCAGTGATTTCCATTATGCTCACATGTTGGCAGCTGACTAAGTCAGCCTATCAGATCTCGATAGAGCCACTCGAGGCAGGGCATATGTATGTCTGAGCTCGTGGAGCACCTCAGGTATGAACCACACTTTACTGTACTTTCCCTTCCTAGAGATATTATTCCCGATACTAATCATTCAAATGCACTTGCAAGCACCGATTGAGCACACAGAGGATCTGCTCCAGCTAGTTGCTTCTCTAATTGGCATGGTGCAGAGGAGAGAGACATTGCTTGATCTCTACGGTATCCAGGTATCTCTTCTATTTTCCATATACATTTCAATGTTACCTTACACAGTTGTGCACAATACTATCAAATTTCCACTAGCACACTAGCACACATACTGTAACATTCACACCATTCCACACTACACTAATTCATTGTATTGACACACTGTACTCATTTTGTACATTTTGTACTCATTTTGCACACACATACACACATTGTATCTGATGTATCGACACTTGTTTTCCAGATCTCATATGTACCGAGGACACCAGCAGCAGTGGCAACTCCTCAAGTGGTAGGGAAAAAAGGTAGACATGCTCCAGCATGCGGCCGAGATGAACGCCGAGGTCATGGTAGAGACAGGGGTGCTCAGAGCTAGAGCAGTGAGTTTGAGCCTGTATTGAGCGGGGATGATGCCAAGTCCCGCGACTCCGAAGAGGTAGTAAGCTGACATTCTAGGTTTGAGGGCGGAGGTGATGATCCTGGCTCGGAGTCAGGGAGCGGAGACGACGCTTAGACTGGCTCTGAGGTAGGAAGCGGAGATGATGAGACCGGCTCTGGTTTAGAGTCTGATTTTGATAGCGGTACTGACAAAGACAGTGCCTTTGAGCCCCCTCTGAGGAAGAAGATGAAGAGGGTCTCTTGAGCTTGAGATGGTTGTCGTTGATTTTTGTACTTTTTTGCTTAGTTTCTTTTATTTTGGTAGTTCAGCACATATATAGCTTTAGATAGGCTTTTACTTTTACTTTTGAAAACTTGTACTCTCTTTTGTAATAACTATGATCGGGGAAAAAATGCTGCAGTTTTATGAAAAAAGTAATCAGCATGCTTGGTTGTGGTTTTTTGAAATTTTTTTTGAAAAATTGATTTGAAAACTGTTTTTTGAAAAAAAAAATGGTTGTTTGGTTTTCCAAAAAATATATCATTACAATTTTAAATTTTCCTCCAAATTAATGATTGAAACAATTAAAAATCACATCAAAACATTCTCTCAGATTTTTTAAATATATATATATACATACATATATGTACCTATATGTACCTATATGTACCTATTCTACTAAAGCCTACCTATCTCATTTTCAAAGCCTACCAATATATACCTATTCTACTAAAGCCTACCTATCTGATTTATTTTTTTGAAAACATAACTCATTTTTTAGAATAACCAAACAAGTTGTATAAAATTTTCAAAAAACCATATTCAAAAAACCACAACCAAACACAGTGAATTGTTTTTGCATCATGAGCACCACATTTGCAGAATGAAAATGGAGTTTGAATTTGAAATCAGAAATAAAACTTGTAGCACGATGTTCTTAATCGAGTGATGAGCAAAGTACAACTTGATAAGCAAATCAAAAATAACTTAAACACAGATATACACACTTGCTAAACCCAAAAGACTCAAAACAAGGCCTCAAAACACAAAGACCAAGACAAAACAGGATTGCCAAAAATGCTAGATCCACAAGTGGACGGTAGGCCAGAAAATGTGGGTTGTCAGCCACCAAAAGTGGCCTACCAGCCACTAAAAATGGGTTGCTAGCCACTTATGATGAAACCACCAAATAGCTGATAGCTGACCTCCACTCACAGCCTTGTCTTCTACAAAAGGTCTTTCTTTGTGATTCCTTCACCAGAACCTCATTTTTGCTACTGTTTCTTCCATAAATGGAGATATTTCTTGCCGAGAAGCTCACGGGTTGGATAGCCACTTTAGACGGCACGGAAAAGGTAAATTTCTAAGGTTTCGGCATAAACGCGCTTTTTTCATTAAGCCATACTCCATTTTTTTTTTCCATTTCTCCATATCGTGGCCTAATACTGGGACCCAATTACGCATGTATTTTGCTTCAGAACATAGGAAACGTGCCCAACTCTTGAAGAATTTTGGCCATTGATGGAAACCTGGTGCGACGAAGAAATCATGCCTCAGTCCCGTTTTGGCCATGCCTAGGCTTTGGGATGGATGTGTGGGCTCACTTTGCACGAATCTCGATCTTTGGCCCATGGCGGAGAGCTAGATATACCCAGCTTGATTGATCGGTTTTCTGACATCGGTGACAGAGGAGACCCTCTTTGGCGAGGTTTTTGGCAACATGCCCTCTACTTATGTATGCTTACGCATTTTCTTCTTGCCCCTAGTTACGGCGGAACTAGTATTCGGTTGATCGAAATGGCCCAATGTCTGAAAGAAGATAAGAGTTGTATTGGTTTGATGCTGGTCGAGACCCTGATGGGCCTATATACTTTTCATCGGTAAGGGACCATTAGGTTTGCGGGGAGTCCACTACTTTTTCAAGCATTGTTTCCCATCTTTTCTGATATATGCCTCGCACATCACTCGACACTCATGCTCTATTTTCTCTCAAAGCCCTTTCTTTACTTTTCTCTCTACGCACATATCGCTATTCTTTAATCTCTCTTATTTTTTATCCCTTTCCAGGTATGGCTCATGGATAAGTTGAAGGTGGTGGACTCTTGCCCTGAGTATTCAGCTCGAGCTTATTTCTTTCGCCAACGACTAGTGGATTTTCCTAACGAGGGATGGTAATGCAACTGGATGTGCGGCAAATTTGTAGCTGACATAGCTTGGCGTTGCCCTTGGCTTAATCTGACTGAGATGAGTTACAGTATGACTCGACAGCCTGGCATACAGTTGATTGGCCTTACGCACTACGTGTTCTACTTTCCCTTCCGGTTCGAAAGCCAGTTTGGGCATGATCAGACTTGCCCAGAGGAGGGTGTAGAATTCCCGGCTTCATTCCCAATTTGTGTTTCACACCTGGCTAGGTACCTTATTACTTGGAGGATGAGAGAGCTTCTGGCCCCTGCCCCTAGGTTCAATTATGCCCTTTCTGGCGAGTGCTTGACTTGGCTTGAGGATGAGGCACAAGCCAAGCCCACTTTGGCTTCAAAAGCTTCTGCAAGCACAAGTAGAGGACGTAGGAGCACCTGACTCACCTATGCCCCTAGTTTATTGCTTTGACTTTTCTTCTCAAGTTTTTATGATGTAAAAGCAACTTTAATTTGTATCAAAGAGTTAGAGAACTTTATGTTGAAATCAATGGAATTAAAATTATGAGCACTAAAAATTTTCCTTTTTGGTCCAAAAATGGTCTAAGTTGTAAAAGGTAAATTTTGAGAAAAATCAACTTTTATTAAAACTTTCCAAAACCATTTTTGAAAATGATCACTACCTGACACGCACAAAATCGATCCTCAAGATGTACAACCCTGAATCAAAAGATCATAACTGCCCCTAATTGAACACCACTACTACTCTGCATTGTACCAGCTTTTCTCTCAAAATGAAGATCACAATCGAACTAACAAATGATGAACAAAGATAACCTGATTTAGGAAAACGAATAGGACTGTTGAGTTGGAGATAGTTATGGCCGGACTTCAAAATGAAGTTGCCTACATATCCCAAAGATGGGAATTAGGCCTTACGTAGTTCGGTTCAGGTTCACTCGAGTATTAACTCTCTCCTTTTGCGCTCTAACTTTTGCCAAAGTCACCCTTTAGGGTTTTCAACCTTACGAGCTCAGTTTTTTTTTTGTTTCTAATTTTTCTTGCTCTAACTTTTACCTAGGTAGCCCTTTCGAGTTTTCAGCCTAACAAGCCTCTCAAGGGTAGTATTTCTTCAACTTGTCTATATTGATCGGCTGTGAAAATTCCAAGCCATCTAGGTCCATGAGAATAACTGCTCCACCCGACCAGATAGTTTTGATGACGTAAAGACAAGTCTAATTAGGTCTGAACTTGCCCCTAGGGTCATGGATGGGAGCTCAGTTGTCTTTTAGTACCATATCTCCCTCCTTAAGATTCTGGGACTTAACTTTCTTGTTAAAAGCTCTGGCAATTCAGCACTGGTAGCCCTGAACATGATACGATGCCTTTTTCAAACAACATCAACTCCTCAAATCTGCTCTGTTGCCAGTCCGCCTCCACTATCTGACACTCAACTATAACTTGCAGCGATGGGACTTCAATTTTAATTGGAAAAACGGCTTCCATCGCGTAGACGAGAGAATATGGGGTCGCTCCTGTAGACGTCCGGATCGAGGTCTTGTAGCCTAAAAGTGTGAATGGCAGTTTATCTGGCCAGTCCCTATAGGTCTCAACCATCTTCTGCAAGATGTTCTTGATATTCTTATTAGCGGCTTCAACAGCTCCATTGGTTTGTGGCCTGTGTGTGGATGACTTATGAAAAGCCATATTGTATTTCTCTAACAAGTCTATCACCTCCTTCTTGAAATAAGAGCCGTTATCTGATATGATTTCGTTCAGAACTCCGTACATGCAGATGATATTGTTTCTAATAAATTTGGCCACATGCGATGCCTTCAACACTGCATAGGACTAAACTTCCTCTCACTTTATAAAGTAATCAATCACCACCAAGAAATATTCATGCCCATTCGACTCTTTTGGCGAGATAGCACCGATAACGTCGATTCTTCAAACTGAGAAAGGCTATGGCGAAGTCTTGTTGTAAAGCTTTGACAACGGAATTTTCATGCGATTGGCATGAATTTGACATTTATGGCATCACCGTACAAAACCAATACAATCCTTCTCCATGGTGGACCAGTAGTAACCTTGCCTGAGAATTTTCTGGGCTAGCATCACACCATTCATATGCACTCCGCATTCTCCACCATGGATAGCCACCATAAGGCGCTTGATTCTTCTTCCTCCACATACAGCTTATGCATTCCCAGATGACCTCTTTTATACAGCTTACCTCCACATATGATAAATTGGACGGCCATACGCCGTATTCCCCGTTTGTCTTTGGTATTTGCCCCTAGTGGATACACTTCATTTTCCAAAAAGTTCCAAATATCATAATACCAGGGGTTTTTGTCTTGCACTTCATCTATCGCGGCAATAGTTTCATAAGTTTGTGTGTATTTCTATTCGATGATAATTAGACGCATCCGGATTCCAAGTGGGATGTCAACCATAGAAGATAGAGTTGCCAAAGTATCAGCGAATCTATTGTTCTCTCTTAATAGATGCATGAAAGTCAGCTTTTCAAACTGCGAAATCAGAATATCCAGGGTCTGATGGTAAACCTTCATCTTCTCTTCTTTGGCTTTTCAATCTCCGTTTGCTTGAGAAAAAACTAAGTTTAAGTCCCTGATGGCATCCAACCTTATTGCCCCTAGCTTTAGGGCGGCTTCTAAACCAACAATACACACTTCATATTCTGCTTTGTTGTTGGACACCTTGAATCGGAGTTTAAAGGCTAAGAGTTTATGGGAGTCATCGGGTGCTATTAACAACACACTTATCCCATAACCATACTGATTAGACGCTCCATCAAAGTACATCGTCCAAGTTTCCACTTCAACTTGCAGAATGTCTTCATTTGGGAACAAGTATTCCACTACCTCATCTCCTTTTACTGGGTGGTCTGCCAAGAACTCCACTATAGCTCTTCTTTTGACCGACTTGTGGGTTACATATTTAAGATCAAATTCAAAGAGAATGAGCAACCAACGAGCCAGCCTAACCGTAAGCGCTAATTTCTCAAAGAGATATTTGATGGGATCTGTGGGAGCTTGTGGGAGCCAAAAAATAATATATATTAGTTTATTGGGGCTAACCCAAACAGGGCCTACAATGGGTTCAGCCCAAACAAATATGACACCCCTCCACCTATAAAGGGGGGCATCCCAAGTTGAGGTATGATCTCTTTTTGCTCCACACAAAACACCAAACACTCTTTAGAATTCTTGATTCTTCATTCATGGATTCTAACTTCATCATTGGAGTGTCCCCGGTTGGTAACCCTGGTTGGGTGGCATCAACCAGATTTATCTCGTGCAGGTTCATGGAGCTGTCTTCGTTGAATCTCACCAACAATTTATGTGAGAGGATATTTCATGGTCTCACAATTGGCGCCGTCTGTGGGAATTGTCTGAAAGAGGTCAACGAAGGAAATAGCAAACATGGTACTTTAAGTAACAATTCAACAATACTGTGATGGTGATCTATTTTCTCTCTGCTTAAATGGGTTCTTAAATTGTATATACGTATGTGTCTTGTACAAACTTTATGTAAACTTTTGTTCATATGAAATGTTGATGGAAAAGTTTTAAAACAGATTAGAATTCATGGGTCTAGTTTTACATCTCTATTTTCTCTTTCTAAAAATGAGTTTCACACTTTTCTTGGTGCAAACATCTTTTTGGCAATTCAATAAAGTTGCTCGGCTCTAGAATTATTCCCAGACATTGCCATAGAATGGACCATGAGTTATGATATATAAAAAAAAAGAAGTTATTATTATTTAATTAATTGTGGTAGTCGACATGCCATATATATATAGCTGCATATAAATTCAAACAGTCTGTTCTGGAGGCAACTTCAATTATCATGAATCATATTTCTCATTTTTTATATGCACACCCATGAATTATTTAAATGAATTAAAAATTAATAAATATCATAATTTAATAAATGAATTGTTGCTCCTAAACTGATAGTTGGCTCTCGACTTTCTTTAAAAACGTTGGTCGGAAAAGTGCAGCCCAAAAGCTTCCACTCAAAAAATCTATGTATATGTTTTCTTTTCCATAATTATTTTCTTTCTGTAAAGAATTAAGATTCACCAATAGTACAACCAAAGCTGTGGAAACAAAGTGCAAGTAACTCGGTAACAAGTGCAAGCCATTCGGTGTCTGCCGAGAAAAAGTTTCGCCGAGCATGCATAAAATCGAAGCTCATTCTGACCACACCAAGCTTGTTCGGCGAGATCACCCATGTCGCTCGACCATATCTTGAAAGAACTATTTTCTAGTAATGGCTTTGGCCACCTTGCTCAAGCTCAGCAACGGACGATCGAACCGCAACACTTCTGTTCTCGGCAATCACAACCCGTTTGCAAAAATCATTAACCGTAGCAAGTTTGCCAAGTTACTAACATTGCGCAACCATACTCTACTCTTACTTCGCAACATTGCTTATCAACTCGGCTTCGGAAACATTATTTGGCTTCAGCAACGGAATTCGGCAAAACATTACATCGCAACATTGCCTATTCGGCTAACACTTCTTGAAATTATTATCACTTGCAAATCATTCGGCTACCAACTTGAATTCACACAATAGTGCTTTCCAAAATCTTGGCACCATAGCGCTGTCAAACTCAATGGCAATGATACTCACGGATGGCACGCGTATGTACAATATAGCTCGGCACTACAATGTCGGCATAAAATTGGCATCTCGGCTTGCCAAAATTTACATATGAACCTACCACAAGATTCACATCGGCTCAAAGAGTCCAAACCTACCAACCTGAGGAGTCAAGAAGTAACCAAAATCTGTCGAAAGTTGCAAAACGGGTCACATGTGCCGTAAACTGAAAGTTTCAAAGTTGTCAAACTCAAGTTCTGACTATAACAGTGTGAAGTACTCATTGAGACGAGTCCAACGCAACAAACCGCGTCGAAATTGGAGCTCAAATGAAGCCGTACGAGCTAGTTGAACTTTGCCAAGCAATTTCACTTCAGCTGGAGAAGACGACCCAAAGTTGGCCATATATAAGAAATTATTCAATGCATTGCGGCTAAGTTACATCTGACCCCAATCAAAGTCAAATATATATCTTGCCAAATACTAACAAAGAGATCTATGGTGGTCAAGGCATTAAATCTTATTTATTCATCACAAGGGTGCAAGTTCAAACCTTGTCGGCAACAACATTTTCCTTTTATTTTTTGCCAACTCAACAATATAAGAGCAATTATCCACTGCTTCGTGGAGCACAATTCTCAATTGATCTAAGCCATCAGCTCTATTTTGCTTAAAATTACGCCATTAGGAGTCTGATTATAGCGATCCAATAGTCCTTTCCAGCTATTTGACGCATTCTGGGTCCGTCAGTATGGTCAGAATTTGCAAATTCAACTCACAAATTTTTTTTGTGTTTAGATTTTATTTAAAGAATTGAGCGTAATGGCTCACTTTGCATATCACCAAGCACCCTATTTTGTCTCGGCTTCATTTCAATATTGCTACGGCATCGAACAAGGGCACGAAATTCGTTTCAAATTTTTATCATCTTACTCGGCAATTTTGGCCCAAGTCAATTTTATTCCTTCTGAATAACAAATCTTATTCAAAAGCAATGGGGCAAGTATACGTTGGACAAGAAACTCAAGTTCAATAAATCGGCAACCATTGCCATCCAAGTTTAGCAAATCCAACTCCGAAGGGACGCCGACACACCGCGAAGCTAAGAAAAATTGCCGACCAAATTTGTCAACTTTATGCAGCAACATTGGCCACAGTATTCGGCAACTTTATTCACCTAACAACATTATTCGGCAAAACAATTAACCGCAACATTGCTCAACTCTGCAATTCAGCTTTTCATTCCGCATATTATCAACTCGGATTCGGCGATATTATTTGGCTTCAGCAACTTTATTGGACACATAGTCCACTGTATACACGATCTTGTTCAGCATAATACTAGCATCTCGGCTTGCCAAAATCTACATTTGAAAATACTAGCGGATTCGTGTCAATTCAAGGAGTCCAAACCCACTAACCCGAGGAGCCAAGAACTAACCAAAGGTCGTTGGTAGTTGTGAAACAGACCAAATTTTTAGAAAACAAAAAATTTCAACATTGTTGAAATCATGTTTTGACCATACCAGCGTGAAGTCCTCATTGAGACAAGTCCAACGCCACAAACCGCGTCAAAATTGGAGCTAAAACGAAGCCATACAGGTTGATCAAAGTTTGCGTATAAAGTAAACTAGTTCGCTGGTGAAGACGACCAGCCACCCAATAGAGGAATTATCTTGCACTTCACGGTTGAATTACACCCTGCAGATCTGAGCTCTCAGTTTTATTTTTGCTACACCTACGCTATTAGGAGTCCGATTATAGCGATCCCAAAGTCATTTCAAACTATTTGGACCCTTCTGAACACATCCGTATGGTCCAATTCTACAAATTTTGAGTCGCATATTAAGCTTAATACATCAGCCTATCGGGAACAGTAAATGCAAAATCAATGGTCACATCATGTTCGATCGGCATGCATTTTCAGCGACAAGATCTTGGGGCTATGAAATAATCCTCTGTCTTCCCCGATCATTCATTTCAGTACCTTGGCCATTTATTGCCCATGGGACATCCTAGTCAATTTTTCGTTTTTCAATTGGGGCACATCAAACGATCATCATCTCAGCACCTCTGATATGCATGCATACTCGGCCAACTTGGTACAAACATTACAATGACATTTACTTGAGTTACACACTCCCGCTCATTTTCACACTGCTCCAAGCAAGTGCCAGTTTTGGGGCAATACATTACACACTTGGCAGTGGGCCGTTAGCACTTAGCAGTTGGCAATTCACATTTGGCAGTTGACAGTTCGCATATTTTTACGCACCGCGATTTTACCAAAGCCGAATCTTCCCTACAACATAGGGCAATGGGGATGCATTATTCAAAGTCCTTGCCATATTGGCACTTGGTTGCCACTTAAAATCAGCAATAGTCTCCGAGTATAGTGTAATCTTTGCACTCGGCATGGAGCGCCATCAGCAAAGGCCTACACCCATGCCCGGGGGTTAGAATACCACGGCCTATATCTATGCCCAGAGGTTAGAATACCGCGGTCTACATCCCCACCCAGGGGTTATAATACCACCGGTCTACACCCATGCCCGGGGGCTAGAATACCGCTACCTACACCTACGCCCGGAGGTTAGAATACTGCGGCCTACACCCTCACCCAAGGGTTATAATACCGCCGGTCTACACCCATGCCCAGGGGTTAGAATACCGCGGCCTACACCTATGCCCGGAGGTTAGAATGCCGCGGCCTACACCCTTACCCGGGGGTTACAATACCGCCGATCTACACCCTCGCTCGGGGGTAATAATACCATGGTCCATTTTTTGGCTGATATATCTACCTAATTTAATCTACATTATTTGGTTCAGGCAATCATTTTCGTGCTCGGCACATAGAAATATCTCTAGCTCGGCACGAAAGTCCATATTTTGAAGCACTCTTTGCAGTCGGCAATATACTACACCCTAGCCCAGGGGTCATAATATCGCGACTTACGACCCTTGCCCGGGGGTAACAATACCGTGGCCCATCGTTATGATTTGTTTGGAACTCATGTGATAGACATACGTACATTTATACATACATTCAAGCATACATGCATTCATGTAGTCATTCATTTATACATTTTAATCATTTATCCAGAGTGTTCTTTATTAAAAAAACCTAACAGTTATTTGAACAGTGTAACTCGGCAAAAAAAACTCTTATTCCATCTACCGCAAACAATGAAAGTTTTGGGGCAATTATAGGAGCCAAAAAATAATATATATCAGCTTATTGGGGTTAATCCAAACAAGGCCTACAATAGGTCCAGCCCAAACAAATATCACACCCTCCCATCTATAAATGGGGGACATCCCAAGTTGAGGTATGATCTTTGTTTGCTCCACATAGAACACCAAACACTCTTTACAATTCTTGATTCTTCATTTATGGATTCTAACTTCATCATCGGAGTGTCCCCGCCCGATAACCCCGATTGGGTGGCATCAACCAGATTTATCTCTTGCAAGTTCATGGAGCTGTCTTCGTTGAATCTCACTAACAATCCATGTGAGAGGATATTTCATGGTCCTATAGGCTCTAATCTCGAAACCAGGATTACAGAGTGAGTTAACAAGTAGTGCCTCAACTTCCTGGTAGCCCATACCAAGGCTAGGGAAGCTTTCTCCAAGTGAGTGTAGCGGGTCTCCTAATCTAGCATTTTCTTGTTTAAGCAGTAGATGGCTTTCTCCACCCTATCTTCAGATTCCTAAGCGAGCCCCATGGTTATGTCAGTTACTAACAAGTACAAAATCAAAGGATTTCCTGACTCCGGTGGCGACAACACAGGCGCATTCTAAAGGTACTACTTAACCTGTTCAAAGGCAAACTGACATCGATCAGTCATCGAAATTTCTTTCCTTTCTTCAGGAAACCAAATAGTGGTTCACAAGTCAAGGTTAATTTACAAATAAACCGTCTTATGAATTGCACTTTACCTAGAAAGCCTCGCACCTCCTTTTCAATCTTCGGTGGTAGCATTTCTAGGATGGCCTTGATTTTGGAAAGATCTACTTCAGTGCCCCTTTATGTGATTAGAAAGCCCAGCATTTTTCCTGCCGTTACCCTAAAGGTGCATTTCTGTAGGTTTAATCTCAATCTATATTCCCTGATCCGTTGAAAGAATTTCTTCAGCGCGGTGTAGTTGCCCTCTCGTTCTTTGGACTTGATAATCATGTCATCCATGTACACCTTGACCTCTTGGTGGATCACATCATGCAGAATAGTGATCACAGCCCTCTGATAGATAACTCCAGTATTTTTTAACCCAAATGGCATAACCTGGTAGCAGTAGGTACCCCACGGTGTAGTGAATACGATATTCTCTCTATCCTCGGGTGCCATCAGAATCTGGTTGTACCCGGAAAATCCATCCATAAATGATAGCAATGCCTGGCCCGCAATGAAGTCCACTAACTCAACAATGTGCGGCAGAGGGAAGTCATCCTTCGGGCTAGCTCTGTTCAAGTCCCGGAAGTCTACACACATCCGAATTCTACCATTCTTCTTCGACACTGGGACGATGTTGGCCAACCAAGTCGGGTACTCAGATACTAACAAGAAACTTGCCTCGATCCGCTTGGTGACCTCTTCCTTGATTTTCAGCGCCCAATACGGACGAATTCTACGTAGTTTTTGCTTAACCGGTCAGGCCTCAGGGTCAAGAGGGATCCGGTGTTGTACAATCTCAAGATCGATTCCAGGCATGTCTTCATAAGACCACACGAAAACATCTTTGAAATCTTTTAACAAAGTGATTAAATGCTCATGTTTCTCTGAAGACAACGTGGACCCAGTCTGGACCAAGCGTGGATCATTCTCAGTACCCACATTAATGACAATGATTTCATCAGCACAAGGCTTAGCAAACCTCTCCTCCTCTCGATTAATCAAGTTTTTCAAAGCCAAGGGAATTTCTTCCCCTTCGTTTTCATTAAAATTTTGAAAATCTTAGTCAATACAATAAACCAATGGCACAGAAAAGTACACATAATCTGCAAAGTTTTCATTCAAAAGGTCCAGATCTTTGATTACAGACTCAAAAGAAAACCTGAATAAAGACCTAGACAAGACTTTGGTATCCGGGTTACCACCCCCATAAATACTAGACTCATACCCAGAAGAACTTGAATTTGATCCCGACTCCACAGACTCAGTGAAATCAGATTCTAGCTCATCACCCAATTCAGAATTGAACAGATAGCCTTCCTCCAGCTGCCAGGTAAGAGATGGTGCCTCCAATGCATCTAGAATGCCACTGGTTGCGTTCACACCCGGTTCTTCCCTAATCATGGAGATAGTAAGGTTATCGCCCAAGTTCTCTAGGTCGGCAGCAGGATCTGTTGGGAGACTAGCCAGTGCTGCCTCTACTCCAAGTTCGCCGCTATTTGAGTAACCTTTCATGCTCTGTTTAGCTTTGATGCTGGGTTCGGCCCTTTTCTCATCATCACAGTCCTACAACTTTGATCATGTCTGTGTTGATAGCATCTTAGCTGAGGTGCTGTGCGATTTCTAATTATTGTTTTCTTTTGCTTTATTTCTTTTTGCTAGGTAGTTTAAAACCATAGCTTCAGAAAGTTCAAATATCCGCCAAGTACTCTGGACCTCGAGTCAGAAGACTTTGTAAAGCTGGGGATCTTGTTTGGGGACAAACTCATGTTTACCTCACTTCCACCAGTTACAAGACAGAGGAGAATCAAGCAAAATTCACCAGTTTGATTTTTACAGCAGTCACCCCTCAACTTACCTGTGTCCAGTCTGGTCCGAGAACGGTCATCTACTTCCAGCCCAGCACGAGATCACTAACCTATTCTACTGGCACAGTATCCTTCAGTCAGTATGGAAGAATTAATACATCATCTACAGCAGACAGTTGAGACCCTATAGCAAGATGCTGCCCACCAAGCCGAGGTCACAGCCCGTTAGGCCGAGGTTATAACTAGGCTACAACAACAGCAACCATAGTCAGCTGCAGCCTCTGCATCCTATGCACCTACCACGAGTATCCCAGTACCCAGAGCCATCGCTCATACTGCCAATGTTCAAGAAAACCAAGGCAATCCAGCAGAGCCAATCCCAGCACAAGCCTCAAAAACCCCTGTTTATCAGACCGAGGCTCCGATCAAGTTCAAGGTTGACCCAACTGCACTCAAGATCAATAAACTGGAGAAATTGTTCAAGAGAACACAAGGGGTTAACTCCATCCTGGGCACAGAGGATGGGTACACTGATTCTGTAGTTACATTACCGGATCAGTTTAAAATGTCGCACATTGACCATTTTGACGGTTCCGGAGATCCGATGGTTCACCTACAGCTGTTTTCAGACATCTTGCGGCCGATGGGCTTAACTAGACTACAAAAGCTGTCTCTCTTTGGCCGTACTATATCGGGTATAGCAGCTAAATGGTATGCTAAGTTAGAAGACTTTGTCAAACAGAACTAGGAGGAGATTGCTGAGGCCTTCATTGCGCATTATTTGTACAATACCCAAATCGAGGTCACGACTTGTGATCTCAAAGTAACATGCCAAGAGCCGAAGGAGGGCTTCTGTAGCTTGACTTTTTCGCGCCCGCTTTCGGAGGTCGAAATAAGCCCTATAGTTAGGACTCTCATAGTTCTGAATCTAATCTCACAACTGCAATGTGAAATTGATAAACACCAAAGAGTTCAAATCTGGTAAATCTTTTGAAAAATCGATTTTGAATAAAAATGTCAAAAATGGATTGCTTTGCTAGATATAGAGTCGCTACCTAAATATTTTGCTTTGGGAAAATTTAGAGAACCCATGACTCGTGCCAAAGGCCACGTGCCTGTCATCACCAAGATTGTCTCGGCTCGGGAACTTAGGTACGAGAGGGGAAGGTTATGAATTGAGCACCCCTGCTCGCCCGATCAAAGATCGGCCTCTACTAATCATGATATGAATCTTATATACATTATATGCTCTTGTTCCGATATTTAGGCTAGCATTTACTATGTGATGCGCACATACACAAGTATAGACTAACTTTGCAAGAATTGAAACACTTGATTCATGTTTGTTTTGAAAATTGTTTCGAAATATGTACCACTTGAAAAAGTGATCGCATATGAACATTACTCAAATTATTCCAATTCAAGCAACAAGCCTTCATCCACAGGCATTCAAGCAGTTTATCACTTAAGCACTTAGCCTCATGGCAGGCATGCTGAACATGGCAACAATCACGTACAATATGCTAAAGCGAGTAAAGGCTCACCTAGTACTCCAAGCCAAAAAAGAAATGAGTTAGAAAAATGCATGATTTCTAGCTTATGTGATACGACTAATGCAACGCATGTGATATGTAACTAATAGGCTCGGATACTAATATGGCATATAAATCAATGAAATAGCATGCGGCCTAAGCATGTATTCAAAGAAGTATAAGCAATAATAATGCAGTTATAATGATGAACCGAGTCTTGGTGCATGCAATACAAATGGATGCAAACATGAAGTATGCTAAACAAAACATGATGTCCCTAAACTAACCATTATAAGCTAGTAAATAAAAGGGAGAAAGATGTGAGATTGGAAGACATACACATTATTACAAGTTTGCGCTCTCACGAAGAAGAGTCCAAATAAATAAACTAGCTAACTAGCTAACTAATTAAAGCTAAGCTAAGCTAAGCTAATTATTACAAAGCGAAATGAAGGAATGGCTAAACTAACAACATACAAATTAACTAACTATGCTAGCTAACTAAAATATTACAAAATGAAATCGAATAATTAGTTTAACTAACTAAATAATTATAATCACATATCAAAATTAACTAGTTACAACTAATTAATTACAACAAACATCTAAGCTAAAACAGGATCGATATGCGAGGAATGCTCATGCACGTGCTCGGTTTCCACCCGTAAAGCCACTGTTTTGCTTCCGAAGAGCCTCTATTGCATAACAGAACACTAACACCTTTGCCCACTTCCAGAATAACTCTACTCTGCTTGAAGAACACACTGTTGAATTTTGCATTGGTGGCCAGTCGACCATCAAAGGTGGCCTGTCGGCCACTGCTGCCCAGTTTACCTTACTGTAACAGAGGACAAACAGAGCATGCACAGGGTGTTTTCAAGGATTTGTTTACACAACTCACCCCTTCTTTTCATGAACAAATCAAAGGAGTAGCAAGCTTGTTTCATAAACCACCAATTCAAGCAATTTCATTACATGATGACATATGGACCAAAGTGTGCAATTTCATTAAATGCAACAAAACAAGACACATACCACCTCCCTTTCATGAAAGGATCAAGGGAAGTGGTGATCTTGGAAACTTGAATCATTTCATCACTAGTTGAGTATGAAATGACCCAAGTTTCCATGTGTTCAATTAATGTCTGATTGAACACAACACTTTTATTATCTTGCACACTTTTAGTTCCAAGTTTTAATTACTTCATTTTAATTACCTTTCAATTCTTTAATTCATTGAGTCCAATGGTGAGTTTAAGTCCTCTAAATGGAAAGAGGGCTCAAACCAAGTGTTATCTTAGGCATGAAAGAGACATCACATCATTGGTAACGAACCCCAAAGAGATTAAATCATTAAGCATGACATCTCAATCTTATGCTTTAAACAAACAAGATGTTTGAACCACTTTCAAAGCAAAACAAAAGCCAAGAAAGGAGAGAGGTTGCAGAGGTGATTAAGTGTGATCATAAGTATGGAAAGCCATAAATAAATGCAATCAACTCAAAGGAGGTGGTGTCTATGGCCTAGAACACCAAACTCATGAGCACTATTACACTATAGGCATGCAAAATAAAGCTCAAATGCAATTATCAACCAAAAACAATGCTAAAACAGTCTAAAATAAGTCCTAAAACATGCTAGAATTAAGACAAAAATAGCTAGATTAATTTGCTAAAACATGGCACAAACTAGGCTAGTAAGCAAGACACAAGGAGAGAAGGCTAACCCCTCTAAATTTGGACTTCAAAACATGATTTTGGCCACTGAAAAAGCTCTAAAAATCAGTGTTTAAAAACTCAAAAAAAGATAGTAAAAGAGTGGGAAACACAAGGGGAAAAGCCTTCAAAGCAAGGTACAAAGAAGGATGGAACAACCCTCAACCTTTAATGGCCTTAAAACCCAAGTTTCAGCCCAAAAATAATAAGGAAATTGCAAGAAAAAAGTAGAGAAAGCAAGCTAATAGACAAAGCCTTATACCTTTAAAGAGGAAAACCAATTCCAAGCAACAAAACCAAGCAAACACATCCTCTAGAGCTCCAACAAGGCTCAAGAATACCTCAGCTTAAAGATGGAGAGATTTGATTAAGGGTGTATAGGAAAAGTTTAAGGATTTGTAGGCAGAAGTGTAGGAATTTGCTAGAGAGAGAGAGAGAATTGTAAAGAGAGGAAAAAATTTTTCTCTACATTTTTCTAACCTTAAAACATGAGAGGGAGGCCTACAAGAATATCCAGCTCAAGAATATCCAGCTCTACACGTGGGGGCAGATGCATACATCTATGCAAATAGCTGGCACAGCTGTCACAAAATATCTGCAAAAGAAACTGGTGGTCTGCCGGCCATCACTGGTGGCCGGTAGACCACATCAGTGGCTGACAACCAAAAAGTGATAGCTGGCAACTCAAAAAGGATGGCTGGTAGGCCACCAAAAGTTGTAGGCTTGAAAAACCAAGGCTTGGTCCAAGAATGAGGTAACAAGAGTGTAGGGTTTGAAAGGCTCAAAGCTGTGGCATTCCGCTGAGGACTTCGAGCACTTGACGAGCATCTAAACTCATCATTGATGTATATGCAATGACATCCAAGTCATAAGGGTTGTTAAAAATGGGATGTCTACAGCTTGTCTGAATTTGTGACAAGATAGAGAGCTAAAGCCTCGATGATGACCACAAGGCCTTCCGAGAAGGATCAGATTAGGATGGTTGTCCAAAATCTGCATGGCAAGCTGTTACAGAAGATGATTGTGCTCCCGTTATTTACATTTACAGAGCTTCATGAAATGGGAGTGCAAATCGAAGACGCCATGAAACAAGAGCTTATTACAAATGAGAAGGAGTTGGCAAAAAGGCCGTTTGTTCGCAGTTCTAATGCTGCCAGTGGTAGTACAACTGCGAGGTCGTCAAATGTAAGTGTTGTCACTACAACCAAGACCGCTAACCCCTTTGCCAACACAAGCTCACAAACACCGTCTAACCCTATCCGATCCTAGAGGACTTTCAACTAGGGGTGGGCGTAGGTCGATTGCGGCCACAAAATCTCCAATCTGCCATCCGTCCGCTAGATGGGCGAATTGGAAAAAATCAATCTGCATCCGTCCGCCAATTCGGCGGATGTGGATTGAGCGGATTAGCGGATAGATGCGAATCGGTTTGGTGGTTTAAAATTTTATAAATTTTCAACATAATTCAACTTGTGTACTTCCTCAAAAAAAAAAAAGTATTACAGTCAATGACTTAAAAAAAAAATTACAATCACTGCATGCCTCATCCACATATTACAATCATAGCATGCCCCATCCACATAAAGTATTACAATATGTGGTTCTTAAAACATAAAAACAATTCAAACCACCAAAACCATGAATAGAGCAGTAGATTGTATGTCTCTATATTGTTACATTTATATTTGTTTTTGAAAACAAAAACCAACCGGCATATATCATCTTTTTTATTTATTATTTTTAGAGTGAGATTTAAAAACTAAAAAATATAGAAAAATAACACATTTATTTTTTCAATTCAAAAAATATATTCAAGTTGAAAACTCTTTTTCAACAGAACATATTCAACAGAATATTTGAACTCCTTTTCAATTGAAAACACAAACAGAATATCTAAACAAATTGAAAACACAAAGTCTTACAAATTACTAGGGATGCTCGCGATTTGGCGACTCGGTTGTGGCCAAATGAACCTTAAATCTGCCATTCGTCCAAAACTACGTAGATTGGAAAAAAATCAATCTGTAACCGTCCACTTGTTATCACGTATCTGTCCAAAATGCGGTGGATCGGTTTTGTTCAGTCGGTTTGGGCAGATCAGTATATCCGTTGCTCACCCCTCCTTTCAACCAACTGTACATGACTCTCTCTCTCAAGCCATGAAGGTGTTAGTCAAGAAAGGGCACCTCAAACCCTTAGAACCTCGCCTGTTTCTTAATCCTCTCCCATCTAAACACAACCTCGCAAAATATTATGTGTTTCACCAACATCATGGTCATGATATTGACCAGTGCTTTTGATTGCATCATGAGATTCAGGATCTCATTGACAACAAGGTGATCACTCTACCTCAAAAGCCAAATGTGACCACAAATCCACTCCTAGTCCATAATCAAGTCTTCCCACCTTGAAATCTCAACCTGATCCATATACTAGCTACCTCTTATGACCCCAACGTATATATTACTTCCTTCTACCTACCAAAACCGACGTTGTTCATTCCATAAGGCGTAGATCTGTGCATAATGGACACGTCTAGCCCTCAACCCAAACCTGTGGTGATGAGAGTTACAATGAAAGCGGAGTCGACCTTGGAAGAAGGTAAAAGTCTGTTGCTTTAGTGTCCTGAGGACTTACTTGATAGGGTGTATGATCCAAGTTGCTACATTGTGTCAACTAGTCAAATCAAGCCTGAATTGGTGCTGCCAATCTTGGTAGACGTCAATGTGGTTAGGAAAGATGGCTCAAGCCAGGGGTTAGATGATCTAGTAGAACTCGAGAAAGATCTGGACAACTTGCAATTCTTTGATGAGCAGGATTAGGGAAATGTGCAGATCAAGTGGTTTGACCTGAACGGATCAACTAACAACATTGGATGGTTGAGTGATGAGCCAGACAAGGAAAAAAAAACTAGAATGAAACCAGAGGGAAAAGAAGTAGAGATCATTTGTAGTGGAAAGAGTGATGAGAAAGAATTATGGGAGAAGCGGTGTAGAAAACCTAGCCCAGGAAGTGGGCACTGTGAATACAATGGATACTGAACAGGAAGCTGCACTGAGGTAGTTTGAACAAGAAAGAATTGAAGACAGCTGGGAAATTATAAATTCACAACACCATGTGGGGGATACCTATGATGTGAAGATGGTACAAGCAGAGCTGAACAACTGTTTATCGGCCGCTGAGGGCAAATGGTGGGACGATAATGATTTGCATCTAGCCCACACCGACGAAGACTAGAGCGAGTGCCTTCTAGACAATACGTGGTATGACGAGGAAATAGACTATCTGACAAGAAGTGGGTGGCATTTTAAGCTGTCGTACTTAGATTAAGCAGAGACGTCTGGAAAAGATAGAGAAGTCAAGAAACAGAAAGAGAAACAACTAGAAAAAGAGGCAGTATTGAAACAACTCAAGAAAATTCAAGCTGACATCTCCATCTAGGGTCTTCTCATGGCCTCCCGGGTATATTGACAGGCAGTGTTGTCGGCAATGGACAAGGCTAAATTGTCCATTGACACCACGTTCGAGCAGCTTGTGTGTTTGGTTTTTCCAAGTGGTACTAGGCCAACTCTTACCTTCTCTGACAAAGAGCTGCAGCCGAAGGGCTCGGCTCATAACAAACTGTTGTACATATCTGTGGAATGTAGGGAGAAATGGGTACCGGTGGTGTTGGTAAATACCAGTTCGGCCATCAATGTCTGTCCTTCTCACACCGCCTATGCAATTGGCCTCAAACCATCAGACTTTGTTCCCACAGCCCAAGTAATACGGATATATGATAACATAAGTAGAGAGGTCATGGGCACAGTGCAAGTCAGAGTCCAGGTGGGCCCAGCTGAGCAAGAGGCCGAGTTTCATCTCTTGAATGTACCGGCTACCTACAATTTGTTATTAGGGAGGCCCTAGTTGCACCATGTGAAGGTTGTCTTCTCCATTCTCCATCAAATGTTGAAGTACCCTCATAGGGAAGGAGTGGCAATTGTTTTTGAGAATTCATCCATTCATCCGCCGCCAGAGGTAACTACGCTAGTGTTAGAGATCAACCATGGTGAGGAGGATGTATTCCTCTCAGGATTCACTCTAGCTAAAGCCCGGGTAGTGCAGACTATCTTGGTCGTAGATGAAGGCATGTACGTTAGCGCCCAGTCCATCTATTTCATGAACAAACTACAACACGTTCCAGGAATGGGGCTCGAAAGGAGTGGTTGAAAAGGTGTTGCTGTATTGAAAAATGTGCCATACAACCTACATGTCTGTGGACTGGGCTATGTGCCCACCAAAGCGGACTGGATAAGGAAGGGAAAAGAAATAAGAGACAGAGCCAAGGCTAAGCAAGCCGGAAAACATTATGAACTCATCCACAGGCCAATCCAGGGGACACTGAATGGCCGCTTTGTTCGAGAGGGATAAGATTTCCCTTTTTGTGGCTTTTCCGAGCCTTAGGTGAGTTCCTCGAAGCAACGTGTTCCCGAGTTCGAACTTTTCATGCTCCTTTCGAAAGACGACTAGCCCTACAGTTTGGACTCCTGCGGTTCTGAATTTGATCTCACAAGTGCAATGTGAAATAGATAAACACCAAAGAGTCCAAATCTGGCAAATCTTTTGGAAAATCAATTTTGAATCAAAATTTCAAAAATGGACTGCTTTACCAGATATAGAGTCACCACCTAAATATTTTGGAGAAATTTAGGAAACTCATGACTCATACCAAAGGCCACATGTTCGTTATCACCAAGATTGTCTCAGCTCGGGAACCTAGGTACGAGAGAGGAGTGTTATGAATTGAGCACTCCCGCTCGCCCAATCAAAGATTGGCCTCCATGAATCATGATGTAAATCTTATTTACATTATATGCTCTTGTTCCGATTATTAGGCTAACATTACTATGTGATGCGCACACAAGTATAGACTAATTTGCAAAAATTGGAACACTAATTCATGTTTGTTTTGAAAATTGTTTTGAATATGTACAAAAAATGATCACATATGAACATTACTCAAATTATTCCAATTTAAGCAATTAGCCTTCATCCACAGGCATTTAAGAAATTTATCAATTAAACACTTAGCCTCATGGCAAGCATGCTAGATATGGCAACAACCACATTCATGCGATATGCTAAAGCACAAAAAATGCTCTGCTCGTACTCTAAGGCAAGCCAAATGAAACAAGAGAATTAGAAAACATGCATGCTCTAAATAAATGCAACACATGCAACGGTGCAACTAATAGGCTTGGCTATTAATTTATGACATGTGAATCAATTTGATAGCATGTGTTTTAACTCATATTCAACGAAGTATTTAAACAGCAATGGTATGTTAGAATGATAAACCGAGCCTCGATGCATGTAAGACAAGTGGATGCAAACATGGAGTATGCTAAAAGAAACATGATGTTCTAAACTATCCATCATAAGCAAGTAAATAAAAGGGAGAAAAACATGGGGTTGGAAGACATACATATTATTACAAGTTTTGCCCTCAAGCAGGAGGGTCCGAATAAATGGACAAGCGAATTAATTACCTAATTAACTAACTATTACAAACCCAAATGAATAAGTTAGCTAAGCTACTTAACTAATGTAGACGCGCCCCGAGGGCTCTATACTGTGCTACAGTTCGAACTCAAATGTCACGGTTCTTAATCTGATCTCACAATGTGCAATGTGAGATTGATAAATCACCAAAGAGTCCAAATCTAGCAAATCGTTTTGGAAAACTGATTTTTGTAAAGAAGTGCCAAACATGGACTGCTTTGCCAGATACAGAGTCGCCACCTAAATGTTTTATTTTGGGAAATTTAGGAAACCCTGACTCGTGCCTAAGGCCACGTGTCTGTCATCACCAAAGTTGCCTCGGCTCGGGAACTTAGGTACGAGAGGGAAAGGTCATGCAATGAGTACCCTCGCTCGCCCGATCGAAGATCGGCCTTTACTAACATGATATCTTATTTTTGAAAACACATGCGTTCTTATTCTGGTTATTAGCCTAGAATTACTATGTGATGCGCACAACACACAAGTATAGACTAGATCGCCTAAGTTGGAACAAATTATCTCATGTTTGTTTGTTTGGAAATGGTTTGAAGGTGCTACTCGCAAGCAGGCTAAGACGTGGATTTGCCACCTTCGAGTGGGCTTAGAAAACATGATTTTGCCACAATCAAGTGGGCTTAAAACTCGTATTTCAATGAATTGTTCCAATTCAAGTAATCTAAGCTTCACCCATAGGCATTCAGGCAGTTATATCATATAAGCAGTTAGCCTCATGGCAAGCATGCGGTTAGGTTAACACTCATACTCATGCAAAATGCTAAAGCATAAAAGCTTACCTAGTACTCCGAGCCAAAACAATAGCTAGTTAGTAATCAATGCATGATCCTAGCTATGTTGAGATGCCTAATGCAACACATGTAAAATGCAACTAGAATAGGCTCGCCTATCTAAGAATGGTATGTGAAATGCGACAACTCGATGCACGTATTCAAGTTGGAATTGAAATGTTATGCGGTTAGTATGATGCGCCGAGCTCGGTGCATGCAATACAAATGAATGATGCAAACATGCGAGCATAAGGATGCTAATTGAAACATGACCTAAAACTAACCATTGAAAGCAGGTAAGTAAAAAGGAGAAAGACATGGGGTTGGAAGACATTCACACACTCACGCACACTTATTACAAAATTGGCTCTCTCGACGGAGGGTCCGAATAAATAATACAAACCGAATAAATAATCAACTACCCTAGCTAATTGAATATTACAAAACCCTTAACTAATTTAAACAAATTAACTAAGTTATGAAACTAAAGAGGCTACCGCAGCTCCTCCTCGGAATGATTGAATGATGCATGCCTGATCGCCTCGCTTGGAAACCCGTTGCCATGCCACATGTTGCCTCTATTTGCACTGTTCTGCACCTCTGAAAACTGCACAAGTCCTAAAGATGCTTCCGAACCACTCCCTAAACACTGTGAGATGTCATCGACCAAGATATAGGAACACCGGCCATATGGAATTGGTCACTGACCATTTGTGAGGATCTCGGCCAAAAATGTTTAATCGATCAGCACTAAAGATGGCTGGCCGGCCAAATCTTCCTGCAAAATGCTGTTTTGCTGCAACAGAGGACAAACAGAGCATGGCAATGCATTTTCAAGGCAATGTGTGCACAAACACCCTCCCTATCATGTCATGAACTCAAGGGAGTGTAGTGCTCGACCCTCGGGCCATCAATCACGCATGTCGATGCATGATGGCCAAAGGAACCAAGTGTGCGATTCAATATAGAATGAATGCACAAAAACACATGAATGCCTAGAACTCTATCATGTTGAATCAAGAGTGTCAGCGACCGAGGATTGAGGCACGTTTCGTCACTTCAAGTACGAACGTCCCTCGGTCTTCGTGTTTGGTTCGACACCTAAACCAAACATAATGCAATGCAAATATGCAATGCAACAAGACTAATGGCATGCAAACAAACCCAATGCAATATGAGTATGCAAGCAAACCTGCAAACAATCCAAGCATGCAACAAGTATGCATTAATGTCATGCAATGCAACTAATTATGCAATAGACATGCAACCTAAGCATGCAAACATATAATGTGCCAAGCATGCACAATGTAATGCAATCTAAGCATGCAAGCATATAATGCAAACCACATACCCAATGGACTTATACCGAAGATGGACAGACCTCAGCCATGCCACAATCAGTGGCCAAAAGTGCTAAAATGATGGTGCTAAAGTACAAAACAAACATGCATGCCAATTGGCCCCTAGGCTAGGTGACAAGAGGGCAACTCTTAAGCGCACTTAAAGAGTAACAAACATGGATATATGACAGCACCATAAACTCTGAAATGATGTTAGGAATGATGCCAAACCGCACATATAACACAAACAAAGCATGCAAGAAGGCTCAAAGCTTAAAGTTAGCCAAGGGACTTGCACAATGGCCATATCAACCAAGCCCCACAGGGCCAAGGTGACCCAAAACAGTCCCAAGGTAGACCAAAACAAGGCTAAAACATGCATGGAATGAGGCCAAAATATGCTAGAAAGGTGAGCACAAAACATGAGACATGCAAGGCTAACAAAGGGGTGTTACACTACACCTATCAAAACCAAATAGCGCATGATTTCACCAACTAAAATCAGAGTTATGGCATATCAAAATAAATCCAAAAACCCACTTAGATGGCATCCGAAGGACCTAAGCATGGAGACATACATAATGGTCCAATCATGAGGCATAAGACACCAACTCTTCAAAGCTTTGAAAGGATGACAAGTGCAAGTATAACATATGGGATGATGCCAAATCATTGAAATGAGCCAAGTAATGCACTCATGTGACTTAGACCCTCAAAGCTAACAAGCTAGGGTGCCTTATGGCTATACAAAGCATGGCATACATGATCAAAACAACACCAAACAAAGCTTTAGCATGCTGAAATATGACTAAAAGTTCCTTTGAGTTGAGCCAAAAGATGCAAGTATGATAGTCCAAATGCAAGATGCATGTTAAGGCAATAAGGGGGATTACAAGGCAAGTACATGGTGCATGCAAGAAGCCATTAAACCAATCTAAAATAGAGGTATATCATGACCAAACAACACCAAATACTTGCTGAAATGAAGCAAAAACATGCTACCATTACATGCCATTAACACAAGCAAATGAGACACAAGGAAAGAGGGGGTGTCCCTCTCCTATACAAGACTCTAAAACTACCTTTCCACTGTTGAAAATCCTTTGGATTTTAGTGGTAGAAAGATCATGCAAAGACAAGAACAAAGGCCAAAAGAGGTGGCTCAAAACAAGGCCAAACAAAGCCTAAGAGGAGGCAGACAACCCCCAACCAAAAAGTGACCTTAAACAATCATCTTAAGAACACAAAAACAGAACTTTTTTCAGTTTATAGTTAAGCTTAAAACAATATGCAAATAGGTCTAAAAGCTTAAGCCAAAATGGGGAAACAAAAGGTTAGTTGCTCACCCTCGAAGAACACCTTCAAGAACACAACTCCAGCCACTCCTTTGCATCAAAACCAGCCCAACTGAAACCAACTTCCTAGTGCCTCAGCAACCAAAGGAAGGTGCTCTACTAGGTGCTCTAGTGCAAAAGTATGAACAAAATACACCTTTAAGGCACCAACACACACACAAATATAGAGAGAGAGATATATAGAGAGAGAGGGATATATGAACTCTATATCTATTTTGCTGACCCTCTGGAAAGGGAGAGGAGACTCCCCTCTTATAGGAAATCAAATTCAAAGCTTCTTAGAGAAGCTAAGCTTTGGTTCAAATCCCTCCATACACGTGTATAAAGGGGAGAGTCTGTGCTCATCAGCTGGCACAGCTGGCATGCACAATGCCTGAAAAAGGCAAAGAAAAGGCCTCGGCCAGAAAATATGGTTGATCGACCAAAATAAGTGCCAACCAACCAACAAAAGTGCCGACCGACCAACATTTATAGCTAATGGCAAGGAAACAAGGCTGATGGCATCATTCCATAGCCGATGGGGTGTGGGGATGGCCAACAAGCCATCCTCTTCCCTCAGAAGCAAAACCACAAGTCCTTGGTCCACAACCAAGCACAAAATAGACAAGTTGAGAGATCCTAGGGCAAGGCACGCAGCTGAGACCTTCGGGAACTCAAAACGAGCACGAACATGGATGATCATCGAGTGTTCAAACAATGACGTCCAAGTCTTGAGGATGGTCAAAAATGGGGTGTCTACAACTAATTATTACAACAACAAATTAAATATTCTAGCTAATTAAATAATTACAATGCAATACTAAACTAACTAATCTATTCTAACTAATTAATTATGAATCAGTTACTCCAAGTACAACACTAATATTATTACAACATCATCTTGACGGGTCCCAAGAATCGTGGGACGGCTTATGCATACATACAGATTTCTACCCGATAATGCTCTCCGTTTCACTATCGGAATGCCTCATTGCGATCCACGATTGGAAAAATGCACGTTTTCACCTCGGCTTCTACTACATTACGCTAAAAAAGGGCATGCGCCTTGAAAAAGTGGTCGGCAACCCAAAAATAGTAGCCAGCAGGCCATTAATAGTGGGTTGCTGTT
This sequence comes from Camellia lanceoleosa, assembly GCA_025200525.1. Lineage (NCBI taxonomy): Eukaryota > Viridiplantae > Streptophyta > Magnoliopsida > Ericales > Theaceae > Camellia > Camellia lanceoleosa. The sequence continues at coordinate 109,482,591 of CM045758.1, forward strand.
CAGAAGAAGTGGCTTGCCGGCCACTGATTTTGGTTCTCTCCTGCAGCAACAAAGGACAAACAGAGCACAAACCAGATTATTCTCAGGGGATATTTGTCCACTCTGCCTCTTCTTATCATCAAACAGGTCAAAGGAGGAGTAGGCTTGATTCGTAAATCACCAATCGATGCAATTTCATTGCGTGATGACTTATAAATCAAGGGAGAAAACTTAATAAATGCACAATTTAAAGACTCTAAAAAATCCCTCCCTATCATGGATTGATCAAGGGAAGTGGTTGACATTGACTCTTGAACCTTTTACATCACTAACAAGTATGAAACGACTCAAGACTCAATGGGTCCAATTAATGTCCGATTGAACCTAAGTTGATTTTATTATTTTGCATCACTTTTAGTCCCAATTTTATTAATTCATTTTAATTACCATCTATTCCTTAATTCATTAAGTCCAAAAGTGAGCTTTAAGTCCTGTAATGGAAAGGAGTACCAAACCAAGTGTTGTTTTAGGCATGAGAGAAGTGTCATGCCATTGGTAATGAACCCCCAAGGGGATTAAACCATTAAGCACAATACCTCTATTTCAAGCTTAAACAAGCAAGTAGTTTGAAACAACTTTCAAAGCAAAGAAAAAACCAAGAAAGGAGGGAGGTTGCAGAGGTGATTAGAGATGAAAACAAATATGGAAAGCAAGAAATAAACACTATCAACTCAAATAGGTTGGTGGCTAAGGCCTAAACCACCAAATCTATGAGGACCATTACACCACAAGCATGCTATACAAAGCTCAAATGCAATTAACAACTAAAAATAGTCCTAAAATAGTCCAAAAAAGTGCTGAAATTAAGACAAAAATAGCTAAAACAATAAGTTAAAACATTGAGAAAATTAAGCTAGTAAGCAAGCACAAGAAGGGGAGGCTACCTCCTCCATTTTTGAGACCTCAAAACATGATTTTAGTCTCTAAAAAAACTCTAAGATTCAGTGGTAAAAAGCTCAAAAAAAGATGGTGAGAAGGTGGGAAACACAAGGGCAAAGGCCTTAGGAATAAGGTTCAAAGAAGAGCTATCAACCCCTCTACTTTAAATGGCCTTAAACCACAAGTTTTAGCCCAAAAATTTAGTGTAAAAAAAGTCCAAAAAACAAGCCAAAATAGTAGAAAATATGGTAAATAAAGCAAAGAAACAAACCAAGAATTATACCTCTTGAATTGCAAACCAACAATTACACACCCTCAAGAGCTAAATACCTCAGCACAAATACCACAAGGTTTGGCTTAGAGTGTATAGGAAAAGGCTTAAGAACTTGCAAGAGAGAGAGAGAGAATTGTAGAGAGAGAAATTTTTGCTCCAAATTTTTCGAACCTTCACAACAAGAGGAGAGGTCATCCATATATAGAAAAACATGAGACTCCCTCAGAAATATCCATACAGACACGTATGGACTGATGCATGCACCTGTGGAAATAGCTGGCACAGTTGGCAAAAATATTTGAAAAAAACACACAAGTGGCAGGCAAGCCACTGATAGTGGCCGGCAAGCCACATTACTGGTTGGCAATCGACACAAGTGGATCTGCAGGTCCCAGGATGTTTAAGCATGAAAAACTGCTGTTTTGGTCCAAAAACAAGGCAAAAGGTTCACAGGGTTTTGAGGCTCAAAGCTAAGGTATTCTGCTGAAGACTTCGAACATTTGACAAGCATATACATATTCATCATTGGGACGCAATTGGTGGTGCCCAAGTCATAAGGGCGGTCAAAATGGGATGTCTATAGTTGCCCCTCTTTGACAAAACTCGAAGTTATGACATGACATGAGTAAATGTCAAAGCCCGAAGACGACCCATTTTGACAAGACCGTAAGACTTGGGAAAACAATCGAGACACAAATTAAATTGGTTGAGCTCGCAAGCTACCTGCATATCCTTTTGCAAGGAATTAAACCAGCGTAGTTCTGGGGCATGATGCAAATGATAAGCATAAAAAACTTTGAAAGCTGGACTCACATGTCTCGTGAAGCTGGCCATTTTTGAAACACAGGATTAATGAATACTTAAGTGTCAGACATAGGTTCAAACATAGGATTTGAAAACACTCGAATGCCATTTTCTTGTGTCAACCTTGATTCACTAATGTGTATGGTTTCGCTAGTAGGCAAAGGTATGCTCTGACTCATTAGTGGTCTAGGAGGAGCTTTGTACCATGATTAAGGCACATTAGATGGTCTCTTATGATTTTGATTATTAACTTGACCACTAGTTTGCCTATTATTTTGTCAGTTACTTTGTATAGGATGTTTATCTCGAGCCAATCTTTACTGAAGTTTATATTTTTTTTCAGTCTGTCTAATGACAGATGGTTGATAGGTATTCATTCGATCCAAAAAGGATGTTACCCATCTTTTCATTGTATGCATTAATTGTTGTCCCATAACATCAACCAATCCTTCCCACGGATTTGCTAGTTGGACAGATGAAACAATTGAAGGTCCAATTTGTAGGCCTCATCCAACATTTTGGACTTGAGTTGCATATCCTGAAATACTAGCCTCTTTGACCAATTGTGTAGGACCACTTAAAGCAGGCACATCCACAAGATATGACTCAACATTATCCTCTAGGTTATGTGCTTTTAGATCTCTTTCTACACCTTATTCAAGGCGTTTATTTTCTCTTTGTCTCCTACATCTAGCCATAATAATGGAAGTCCCACTTGGCGTGCTAAAAATATATATTGGCTTTTTTGGTTTTCGAAAGTTAGAAATGTAATTAGAGCGTACCAGCAAGGATCAATAAGTCCTTACAAAAATAATAAATGCCAACAAATTAATTAGACAATTGCTTCAAAGTTCTTTTAGCATCAACGAAGAGGACTTTTACTGGTGGCTTGTTTTAGGAGAAAATTCAAAAAAATTAATCAAAAAAGTAAAGAAGGAGGGAGAGAACAGTGTTAGAAATTGAATTTTATTAAGTAAACAAATGTTTACAATAGTACCTTCGCACATCCACAGCTTCGAAGGGAATTATAGTAACGAATAGACTAACTTAGAACTATTCCTAAGAAATTGAAATGCAATGCAAGAAAGTAAAGAAGTGGAAAGTAAAGAACTGGAAGGAAAATGTAAAGTAAATAAACTGGTTTTTAGATCTGGTTCTGGTCCTCTCCACTATCAGCTTTCTCCTTTGTTTATAGGCTCCGGTATTAATCGTCAAAGTGGCTGATAACTGTCGAAGTGGATGATAACCGTCGAAGCAACCTCCATGATCATGGGACATGGCTTCAAGCATCTTGCCTCCACTAAGCCATTTCTTGTAGTTGGGCTTCCCTCATGAATTTGAATTTAAATCTTTAAGAACCGTTTAGCGACATCATCTTACTCCTTTTGATTGTTCCAATACTTTACAGATCCATTGCCATTGAAATAATTTGTCATGTGTCCTCTGATGACTGGTGTAGGGAAGTGGTTTGGAAATACTTTTCAGATCTTGGGGGATGCTCATGATCTTCAGCTAGTCACCTGAAAAGGAATGAACACTCCGGTCGGGGGTGCCGGAATTAGCACTCCGACGGATAAGTCAGTGTATACTCTCTTGATTACTAGTATCTTAAGTTAAGTTTGCTAGTTTTCACATACCTTTCTCTGACTGAAGATCCTGTATTTATAGTATTCTCTTTGGGCCTTAGGGCCTAGCCCATTCCTGATCCTTTACATGTACTTCTACTCGGCCTTTGTTCTACTGGTTGGAATGCCGGCTATTTTATTCGGCTCTTCAATTGACTAGGATCAATGCCGAATAGAGGTTATGTTCTGGACCGGACCGGTCCATTCGTCTCTATTGGTGCAAAGAAATTCGGCTCCCATAATTGCCCCCCAAACACTCCACTAGCATCAGTTAGTCGGCGTGTTTGGCTTCTAGCCTGGGAAGTCAAAAATTCGGCGGTTAATCCTCTTCTCAATGCGTATCAGAACGCATATACGTTTTTTGGTCATTGTAACGATTTCCCGCCCCTTCGTACACTGCCTCCATTTAATATGATTTGAAATTGTCTCCTCGAATGTATGCTCTGAATACTCAAAGATATCTGGCTTGCCTTCTAGTGTAACTCATTCACTTCGCGGCTTCTACATCTCCTTGTTTCTCATTTTTCCCTTCGTCTCCTATAAGTTTTCTTCTCCTTCATTTTTGATCCTGCTTCCTTGTTTTCTTTTAGTTTTCCATAATCCTTGGGTTGGCCAAAATGGCAAAACATCTGAAGGAGCTCCTCACAGCGGATCGAATCTCCGACTTTCGATACCATTTTTCATCCCCGACGATGTCCATCTGTCACTTTTGGCAAACAACACCACTGATATAGAGAGGGATGATGAGAGCATAATTGTTTTTCCCCTCTTATCAATTGCTGAGGGCGGAGTCCGCATTCTCCTTAACCCATTTTTTAGGGCCGTTCTTCGATACTGGGGTCTAATCCCTTCCAAGCCCAACGTGAATTTCTTTCACATCATAATGGGAATTGTAGAACTAAATTGGCGTCTTAGGATTAATTTAGGTATACCTGCCATTCGGCACTATTATGTCCTAGCCAAATTTACTAGCCGGCTAGGATGCTACTTTCTTAGAGCCAAGGATACTGATCATCACTTAGTGACCGTGCTTGCCAGCTCTGGCAAGCGTGTCGATGACGTGATGGTTGTAGTCCGCGACAATTGAAAATTCGGCGAAGGTGAAGATTGCCTAGACCTTGTGCCAAGGCGAAAAGGCGAACCAGGTGGCCGATTAGATCACTTTTGTTTCTGTTATTTCTATGTTTGTATTCGGCACTATATACATCTAATCATTTTGTTTATGCAGGCAGCAACTTGAAGAGAGTGTTAGTTTCAGACGATGAAACTGTGCTTGCAGAAATTAAAACCGCGCTATAGTTCATCGGCCGTCCAAACCTTCAAAAACAAGGGAGGGCGGCCCACATTCTTCTGTGGTACGAGCCGACTTATACGACATTCTCGACGGCAGACAACATTCCGATCCCGCGAGGCGACCACCATCTTACAGCCCTCATCTTCCCCAGCTTTAAAAACTTGAGACAGATTGGTTTAGAAACATCCGATTCTGAACACGTAGAAGAACAAGCGGCCGAACCAATCGCCGAGAACCCGAACCAGTTGGCAGCAGAAGTTGACGAAGCTATTAACTCGGCCTTTGAGGGAGCCAGATTGAACTTGTCTAACCCTCCGTCCACATCGGACCGAAGGGACGCCTTCAAAGATATTTTTACAAATTTGGGAGACCTTCCCGACGCTTATTCTGAGGGTATGGCTAGAGAGAATCTCACGCATTTGGCACGGAAGAGAAACGCCGAACACATGGCAGCTCGACGAAAAGCTGAGGCCATCCGTTCCGGACCTGGGCTGACTGAATCTGTCGAACCTATTGTTGTAGAAGAAACGGCTCATGTTGACATGGCCGAGACAGAAAAGGCCGCTGAACGGCCGAATCTAGAAGAACGACCGATTTCAGAAGATCAGGGAGAGAAACGTGCTGCCGAGGGTGAGGCCGGTTCTGAGGAGAGCCCTGTTGATAAACGGCCATGCTTAGAGGAGTCGGATGTGGTTGTTCCTTTCGTCGTTCAAGCAAAGATAAAAAACGCACCGATCTCCTTCGAAGCATCGGCCTTGAAGGATCCCGTTGTGGCGTTGAGCTTGGCTACCTCGGTCTCGTTACCGGTTGACAAGGCAACCTTTCAGGTAGAGCCGAATTTGGTAACAATAGCATTAGCTGCCCAGTCGGCCCTTCTGGTATGTGACGATCCTAACTTGTTTTGGTTTTGTTTGTAAACAGTATTTCTTGGTATGTGATGATCCCAACTTGTTTTGCGGACGGTCGAAAGGATCGCCGAATTAGGCCGCCGCCATCATGATGCCATCGCCAGCATAATGCCGTTGAAAGGATTGGCCATTTGCAGTCAAAAGTCGAGGGTCAGGGGAGCAGGGCCGAGTTTGAGGCGATGAGAGCGACAATGGAAAGTGCGCAAGCTGAAGCTGAGAAGGAAAGGGCGCGGGCTGCTGACCAGCTCAAATAGGAAGTCGAGGAGAGGGCAAACACAAGCGAGGAATCGCTCAAGTTAGCCAAGGAGGCGCTTACCAAGCTGGAGACCGAATCGACAGAGTCGAAGGCGGCGAAAGAAAAAGCCGACTTTGAGGCTTCTGAAGCATTCGAGGTTAGGAAGAGTGCCGCTCTTGAAAACTATGTAGAAGAGGTCCCCAAATTCGAGAATCGGGGATTCAAACATGGCTGGCTCAAAGCCCTTGCTGCCGCTGGAGTGACATTGGACATGTCGATTCCATACGAGCAACTGGACGTTGAGCCGCTTGAGTCTGATCTCGAGGATTGATTTGGGGATCACTTTAGTTTAGTTAGGTATTTTCAATGTATCTTTTTGTAATCATGTTTTGTTCTCTTAGTAAACATCTATTTCCTTGGGGCAATCTTCATGTATAAAATGATGACTATCTGTAATCACTTTATGAATGAAAATTTCTCTCGCCTTGAATTATTTCCTGTACTTAATTGTTGTTATCAATGAAGATTACCGTTTTGCTTTAACTATTTTGGGTAAAAACTACTGCAGTCTATTGCGCGGTAGATAAACGTTTATGTAAACTTGCCGATTAGGTATCTAAGGGTTAATAAATGTGATCAGATTAGTAAATGTAATCTTGCCGAATATTATTCGTTCATGGAGTGGTTGCGGCATGAATCGATCGGCATCGGGCTTAGGTATTTGGCTGATCAGATTAATAAATCTGCCTCTGCCTTTGCCTTAGCCAATGTATGAACTCCGAAAACTGAATATCATTAGCTCACGGGGTGAGGCGCGTGATCCTTTCGGCTAACCTTTTTGGCCGTTGAGATTCGCGAACCTGTCCTTGCCCCAGTTCGGGATAAATCGACAATGCCGAATATAAAAATGAATTAACAATGCTGAATGTTATGTTCATGGAGTGGCTGCGGCATGAATCGATCGGCATCGGGCTTATGTATTTGGCCGATCAGATTAATAACTCTGCCCTTGCCTCAGCCAATGTATGAACTCCGAAAGCCGAATATCATTAGTTCATGGGGTGAGGCGCGTGATCCTTTCGGCCAACCTTTTTGGCCGTTGAGATTCGCGAACCTGCCCTTACCCCAGTTCGAGATAAATTAACAATACTGAATGTTATGTTCATGGAGCACGCATTGATGAGGTCGCCTCGAGAGTGGGGTGCACTCCTGAGTAATTAAAAAGGAAGAGAGATTCCATCTGAGTCTCATAAAGCGACTCGATTCTGCTTGTCCTTCGTGGCCGGAAAAGCGTGAATATCAACCAGACTTTTTTTCAATAGTAAAGGAGAGGGCAGGACGATGGCGGAGCTGGACTCAACAATGAATCGAAGTGGCGAACCTCTCCATACGGGGGGTAGGGCATCTGCAGAACATGAGAGGCGCCACTCTCCCCGTCGACGAAGCAGGTCACCAAGAAAGGAGAAGCACCAGCGGGGAAACTCCCCTCGTTTGCGAAGTGAGGCCAGTGGGCCACTACGCCCATTGAGCTTTTCTGTCTTCGTTGGGAACAGACCGATGACAGAGGTAGATTCCATCATTCGGGACCCGAACGTGGTGGTCGAGTTTGCACGACAGATCTTTCCGCCAGAAGTCCAGTAGTCGATGATTGGTCGACCTGACTTCGAGGTGTTTTGAGAGGGAGTTCATGGGGCGGTGAAAGGGCTGTACACCGCCTACGAAATCGGCATGCACCTTCGTGCTGCCCATCGAGAAATAGAGAAGAAGGATGAACGTATTCGAAGCTTGGAAGCTCCCGCGGAAGCGGCTGAGCGTGAGCTAAGGAAGGTCAAGGCTGCCTAGACAGAGCCAGCCGGTCAAGCTAACCCAGTTGTGGAAGAAAATGTGACCTAGCAGCTTATCAGTAGTGCAATTATCGATCGTGATACAGCGAGCATGTTCGCGATAGAGTTTGCGAAGGGAATGGCTTATGAAAAAGGCTTCCATGAAGGCCGAAAAGTAGGGATAGAGAAGACCCAAAAAAAGCTCACCGGGGAAGTTTGCCGATGTGAAAATCGTGGATTTAAGCACAGTTGGATCAAGGCATTTCAAGCCGCGGAAGCTCTCCAAGCATCGGGCGTTGATTCGGCGTTGTCGCTATACCAACATAATCATTTTCCCTTTTCCGCCTTTGAAGTCGAGCAGAGTGAGGATGAGGAAGACGGTGAGTGAAAATGCTCATTGTAATGCTCAAATGCAGATTGCGTTCAAAACTATGTAATCATTGGCTGATTGAATAAAATGCTTTATTTTAAATGTTTGTGTTTCATTGTAATTTTTATTCAGCACACGTGTTTGTATGTCTCGTGTTTCATTGTAATACTCATTGTAATTTTTACATGTTTTTTTTTTTTTTTTGCTTGTGCGGTTGCGCCAGTCCAAGTTAACTAAGCATTTGATTTCGAATGTCTATATGCTTTAATGTGTAAACGGTTTTTGCCGGCTTGTCTTAACAGCATTCTACATTTGAATATGTATTCAGCACACACGAGTTTCACACGGCCCTAGATCCGAATTGGCCAATTGTGATATCCATGAAGGGCGCTCCAAATCCGGAGGATTTTTCGGCCCAAAGGCGTCATGCGCCGATAAGGCTCCGAATCCGGAGACTATTTGGCCAGTCGTGATATCTACGAAGGGTGCTCCGAATCTGGAGGCTTTTTCAGCCCAAAGGCGTCATGCGCCGATGAGGCTCCAAATCCAGAGCTTTTATTTGGCCAATCGTGATATCTACGAAGGGCGCTCCGAATCTGGAGGCTTTTTCGGCCCAAAGGCGTCATGCGCCAATGAGGCTCTGAATCCATAGACTTTATTTGGCCAGTCGTGATATCCACGAAGGGCGCTCCGAATCTGGAGGCTTTTTCGGCCCAAAGGCGTCATGCGCCAATGAGGCTCCGAATCCGGAGACTATTTGGCTAATCGTGATATCCACAAAGGGCGCTCCGAATTCGAAGGCTTTTTCGGCCCAAAGGCGTCATGCGCCGATGAGGCTCCGAATCCAGAGACTTTATTTGGCTAATCGTGATATCCATGAAGGGCGCTCCGAATCCAGAGGCTTTTTCGGCCCAAAGGCGTCATGCGCCGATGAGGCTCCGAATCCGGAGACTTTATTTAGCCAGTCGTGATATCTACGAAGGGCGCTCAGAATCCAGAGGCTTTTTCGACCCAAAGGCGTCATGCACCAATGAGGCTCCGAATCCAAAGACTTTATTTGGCCAGTCGTGATATCAACGAAGGGCGCTCCGAATCCGAAGGCTTTTATCAGAACACTTTTCAACGGGATTTCGCAGTGAGTAAACACGAATCTTTGCATTACAAAACTGGAATGTGTACATGGTTAGCCATTTAGAACTAATATCATTCCCCACAGGTCGGGTTTAATGATAGAATTTACGCAAGTGCGTGGAATTCCAAGGTCATGGCAGACTCCTTCCAGACATGTCTTTGAGCCGATATGCCCCTACTTCCGCGATCGAATCGACCTGATAGGGGCCGTCCCAATTAGGACCCAATTTTCCATCAATCGGTTTCCTGGCAGTTGGGAGTACTTTCTTCAAAACCAACTCTCCGGGTGTGTAGCGGCACAGTTGAACACGTTGATTATATGACTTAGCAAGCTGCTACTGATACCGCACCATGGATGCAAGGGCACGGTCTCTTCGTTCTTCAATCAGAATCAAATCCAAGGCCAGCATCATGTCGTTTTGGCCCATATCAAAAACTTTCGATTTTAAGGTCGGGAGGCCGATGTCCAAGGGTATGATTGCCTGGGTTCCAAAGCATAGAGCAAACGGCGTTTCCCCAGTAGATCGCCTCGGCGTAGTTCGATGAGCCCATAACACACTCGGCAATTCTTCGACCCATTTGCCTTTAGCTTTCTCCATCTTTTGCTTGATGCCATCTAAGATGGATTTGTTAGAGGCTTCAGCTTGACCATTGCTTTGAGGATAAACCAGCATGGAAAAGTAAGGTCGGATACCATACTTGCTGCACAACTCTCGGTAGACGCCACAATCAAACTGGGTGCCGTTGTCTGAAATGAGTGCTCTTGGAATGCCAAATCGTGTTATGATATTTCTTCAAATGAAACGCTTCACGTCGGTATCTTGAATGTGCGTCAGTGCCTCTGCTTCTACCCATCTTGTAAAATAATCTGTCGCGACAATCAAAAATCGCTTGTTACCCAGGGCATGAGGCAGTGGTCTGACGATGTCAAATCCCCATTGGGCGAATGGCCAAGGACTGGTTATGGAGCTTAACTCTTCAGCAGGCAGGTGGGTCAAAGGGGAGAACTTTTAGCACTGTTCACACTTTTTCACGTAACATTTGGCATCAGCTCTCATTATCGCCTAGTAATACCCCTGGGTCACGGCTCGATGAGCCAAAGAGTGCCCGCCAGAATGAGCACCACAACTGCCTTCATGTATTTCAGTCAGAAGCTCTTCGACTTTGTCCGGATGCACGCATTCCAAGTATGGACCAGAAAAGGATTTTTTGTAAACCTTTCCTTGCGGATCCAAGTAGTATCGCAGGGCTTTGTTTCATAGCTTGTGCGCTTCTTTCTTGTCCTCTGGAAGCTGTTCGGAAGACAGGAATGCAGCAATGGAATCCATCCAACTTGGTCCAAATTCTATAACACTGACCTAGACTTCCTCCGAAGGGTCGATGCTCGACTCCGGGATGAAATCTACTTCAATGGTCCATTTAATTTCTGAGTTAATGGTAGAGGCTAGGCAAGCCAGGGCATCTGCATGTGTGTTCTGATCACGTGTTATCTGATTCAATTCATGATGGTCAAATTTTGCTAGCACGGAATTAGTCGTTTTCATATAAGCCGCCATACGGTCATTTCCTGCCGCGTACTCCCCCTTTAGCTGGTTGATCATTAGTTTTGAATCGCAAAATACAAGCAAACGCCGAGCACCCAGAAGATGTGCATTACGCAAATCGGTTAGAAGGGCTTTGTATTCAGCTTCGTTATTTGATGCTTCGAAGCCAAGCTTGATGGCCTGCTCAATTATTACGCCATCGGGAGCCATGATTACTACTCCGACTCCATTGTTGCGTTGATTGGATGATCTATCACAGTACAACTGCCAAGTGTCCCCAACATAAATTCTCTAGTTCGGCTTAGGTCGAATTTCATCAGACTTGAAGTCGGTAAAACACCCTGTGAATTCGGCAACAAAGTCGGCAAGCACCTGTCCCTTGATTGAGGTTCTAGGTAGAAACTGAATATCGTACTGGCCAAGTTCAAGAGCCCACTTTGAAACGCGTCCTGACACTTCTGTACTTCGTAGTACTAATCGGAGGGGGTAGTCTGTTAGCACCCCAATGCTATCCCATTGGAAGTAATGCATCAGTTTTCTTGCTGCCATGACAAGGGCCAGAATCAATTTTTCTAACAGAAGGTAGCGTGTTTCGACGTCGACCATTGCCTTGCTCATATAATACACTGGCCGCTGCTCCTCTAGTTTTTTCTTTATCAGTACGGCGCTGACGGCCCGGTCGGAAACTACCAGATACAAAATGAGCGGATAACCGGTCGAAGGTGTTGTCAAGAGTGGAACTGATCGAAGGTAGGTCTTAAGGCCGTTGAAAGCAGCTTCGCACTCGGCGGACCATTCAAAAGCCTTGCCCTACCGTAGTGTATGAAAGAATTGTCGACAGCGATCCATAGAGCGACTGATGAACCTGTTAAGTACAGCGGCCGTCCCCATTAATTTATGAACTTCCTTGACTGATCGAGGGGAGCCGAGTTCTAGAATTGCTGTGATTTACCTTGGGTTGGCTTCGATTCCTTGGTGGTTGACAATGTAACCCAAGAATTTTCCAGAGCCGATCCCAAACGCAAATTTGGAAGCGTTCAGCTTCATTCTATATTTACGTAGAATGCCGAATGTCTCTTCTAGATCGGCTATATGATCCTGCTCTTCCTTGGACTTGACCACCATATCGTCAATGTACACTTCCATAGTGGGGCCGAGTTGCTTCTTGAACATGGCAGTGACCAGTCTTTAGTAGGTTGCCCCTACATTCTTCAACCCGAAAGGTATAACCTTGTAGCAGTAGATTCCTCTTGGGGTGAGGAATGCAGTTTTGTCTTGGTCCTCTGGATGTATGGCGATTTGATGGTAGCCTCTGTAAGCATCGAGGAAGTTCATACGCTAATGGCGTGCCGTCGCATCTACAAGTTGGTCAATTCTGGGTAGGGAAAAACAATCCTTGGAGCAGGCTTTGTTTAGGTCCGTGAAATCGATGCACACTTGCCAAGTCCCATTTTTCTACTTCACAACCACTGTATTAGAGAGCCATGTAGGGTAGGTCACCTCCCTGATTGCCCCGGCGTCAAGCAACCTATCAACCTCCTCGACAACGGCGGCAGTGTGCTCTGCGGCTGACCGCTGGCTTTTCTGAATGATCGGCTTACACTTAAGGTCAACATTCAAATGATGCTGTGAAACGGACGGATCTATGCCGAACATCTCGTATGGAGTCCATGCAAAGACATCAAGGTTACTGAGCAGGAACGAAATTAGCTGCTATCTGTTAGCTTGATTTAGGGAAGCGCCGACCATGAAGAACTTGTCTGGGCTTCCGTCGATTTCAACTCGGTCTAGGCCTTCTATGGCCTTTTCACTGGGGAGCCGCCCAACATCGTCAAGGCTCTCCCGATCCGGTACCTCAATGGAATTTACTTGCAACTCCTTTGGCGTCTTTCCAGCGAGGAGATAACATGCTTGTGCTGATTTCTGGGAGCCACGGATTTGCTCAATACCGCGTTCTGTCGGGAAGCGTAACAGCTGGTGATACATACTCGGCACGGCCTGCATGGTGTGCAACCAAGTTTGCCCCATAATGAGATTATACGGCGACGGCAGCTTGACAACCAAGAATTCCACTTCCACTGTTCGGGAGCCTACTCGAACGGGTAGTGTGATTTTCCCTAACGGGTATTCTGGATTGGTATTGAAGCCAAATAGTAGATAAGGTGCCGAAAAGAGCTCAGATTCGGAGAAGTCGAGTTTAGTGAATGTCTTGCAATACATAACTTTCAATGTGCTCCCCGGATCAATGAGTACGCACTCAATGGTGAATCGGTTTACGCGTAACTCGATTATCAAGGGATCGATGTGGGGGAGTGTCACTCTGGCCAAATCTGAATCATCAAAAGCAATGCACGTAACTTCATGGGGCCGTTTAGCTGGAGTGAGTTGATTTTGAGGGTCGGGATTCGACTGAATCATGTGCACCGCGGATGACATTGGCAGGTTGTATATCATATGAATCACGCCGAGTGGAGGAGAATCCTATCTTAAGGTTATTGCTTTGGTTAAGCTGCCTTTTCGGATGTACTGTTGTAGCTGACTATCTTGTACCAATTCCTCCAAGTGATCCTTGAATGTGTAACAACTCTCAGTATCATGGCCGTGATCTTTGTGATACTCGCACCGCCTATCCCATCTTCTGGTTTCGGCAGGTCCCACCATTTTGGACGACCATTTGAAGAACAGAAGATGTTGGATCTTGGACATAACCGCGCCGATCGGCTCTAACAACTCTGTGCATTTCTTGTCGGCGCGTCTTCTACGCCTGCCATCGACTTGCAGTTGTTCGTTTGCTCGATGGGGGCATTGGTCGTTCGATCGGCGAGAATCCCGTCTCTTGTCTCGTTTAGCCCGATGCTGCGGTTCAGGGCTCTGAGGTAGTAGAGAGTTTATGTGAAGCCCCTAAAATATGTATTCACTCTAAAAACCCTAATGTTTGAATTATTTTCTTAAAGCCCCTCGGTTACTTGAATTATTTCAGATCTTGTCAGTTAGCATTTTATTTATTTTTTTAGCAAAACAGGAATTTTTCTAGCCAGATTAGGTTCCCTAACCTAATTTAATTTAATTCTACATGAGTAAGGTTCCAACAGATGTATTTAGCTCTAAGCCCTCACTCTTTATTTAAATTCAAAATTTACCCCAAAGACTAGTACTTGTACCTTTGTACCATGAGTACCATCAATCAAGAGATATATATATATATATATATGTATATATCTTGAGGAGTGTGTCCTACAGCCTAAAATTGATAAAAAAAAAATAAATAAATAAAAATAGCCCCTTTACCCTTCCCTAGGGCCGGCCATTCTAGGAGGAAGTGAGGATACAATTTTCTAAGTCTATCATCATGAAAATCTAGAAACTCACAAACCTAGTACCCTAGACCTAGGATGCTAATTCTCAAAACTAGTTTCATTACAACTAAATGTTGTCTAAACCTATGAGTAAGCCTCCCAAATCATCCCTATTCCTTTAAAACTTCAAACAAATCCTAACATTTCCATCCATTTCCAACTAATGGGCTTTTAGGACATTTTACATCAAAAATTGTCTATATATACCAACACCCCCTAGCTTGGCAAGCACAAATAACACACTCATACACACTTTCGGCTAGAGAAAGGGAGGAGAGCAAGAGAGAGAAGTCTAGAGAAGAAGAGGGAGGAAGAAGAGAGCTTTCTTTTGCAAAGCTTAGTAGGTAAGCCACAAACACAACCTTCTCTTTCATTTTCCTTTTTTTTCAATACATGTTTCTAAGGGTTCTAAATAATGTTTTTAGATCTGTTATTAATGAGTTCTTATGTTAAAAATGCTAAGGGTTGAGTATTGATTCCATCTCTCTTGTATTTTCCTCATTTTGGCACAAAACCATCTTTTTTTAATACCAATCTCTCAACTTTCCAAGGGCACTCTTTCAAGCAAATTTTCTGAGTTAAATATATGTTAGTTAGCATGTTTTCTTCACAAAAGAAACGAAAAATTTCCCTTCGTGAAACCATTTTCTCATAAAACTTCTTGTTTTGGGCATGGTACCTTAGAATCTGTTTTTGCAGCCAACTTCTAGAAATTCCAAAAAAATGTATAAAATTATTCTGGACCTCTATTTTATGTCAAAACCTTCCTTAAGGTGTTAGTTTTCAACTAGAATTGGTTTCATCGAAAAACATTAAGCGGTTTGCAAGAAAATCGAATTTTCGTAACGGTCGATGGATCTGGACAGAATCTGGACAGCGCTGGAAAGTTTTCTAAATAACTTAAAATCTAGAAAAGCAATCCCATTTCCGAAAGATGTTCTAGAAACTAGATCCAATTCTCTACAAACCATAGGAAGGCCGAGTCCGATGAAGGATTTGAAATAGTCCTTTCTTTTTAATCTTTATGTGATATTAAATCTGGAAATTTTGTTATGAATGGATGTTTTATGCCCTTATATTCATGAAAATATTTATTAGCTTATGATCATATCTTGGCATGATATTGTATGTGTTATGTTATGTTCATCTTTTTCATCTTATTGAGGCATGCTTGTGTAGATATTATTATATTGTTAAGTTGTCTAATCTTGATGTAAAACATTCAACTTAACGGGAAACCTAATGGAGAGGGTATTGGGTTTTCGAGCACTTGAGTAATGAGAAGATGAGAATATGTGATATATGGATTGTTGGGATGCGTTCTCTATTTAAAAGTTAAAGTCTTGCGCAAGTGGTTTTCGAAACCCTTGAAAGGAGCGGTTGTATTCGGACCCTAGGTGGTTTGGTGTGAGGAGGGATTTGGGCAAGGCCCTATTTTACCGTCTCTTTTGAGGCCCTGCGATTGGTGCTACACAGTACATAACCGTTGGTAGGCATCCGAGTTTAGTTCTGCAACAAAGCAGCAAAAGAGGGGGCATACCGAATAATCCGCGTCCGATTCTTGTGGTGGGAGGACGAAATCTCTTTGGGGGATTTATAGTTTACTAACATCTAACTTAACCCTTTATTTATTTATTTGAGTATCATGCTTTACTACTTGATGTTATAATTGTGATTGCATATTGGACTGGGAAAAAGGGACGGGGTGTGTGTGTGTTTACTGGGCATTCAAAGCTCACGGCGTATCATACCAGGTGACGAAGCGGAACTTACATCGGGAGACGATGAGCCGGAAACCTTCGGAGACTTTTGGCTATCTTAGGAAAGCTACAAATTTCCTTTTGTTATTTTGTAAGACTCATGTGAAGTTTTAAACTTTTTTTTTTGGGATGTAATGTAATGGAACAATCTTTTGAATTAAGTATATTTGTGGTTGTTATGTATTTATATTCAATGTATGAACCTTATCGTTGCTTATGAGACCTTGTGTCAATACCTTTTAAGATCTGTCAAAAGGGCAGTGCGCTGCCTAAAAAAGCTGGACTTAGAAGGGAGGCTAATTTGACTCCTCCAACGATCTGGGATCTTACATGGTTATTGACCATAGGACTCATTAGTGACTCTCCCTTGACTGTAACCAATAGTGTAGAATCGGGGCGTCACAGTTTATCGGCTCAGCAAATGCAGAAGGAGCCGTCTTGTTGGACACGTTCCTGGCTTTAATCCGCAAGGCGTTATCTTCCACTTTACAGTATTCCTCAACTTCTTTCATCAACGACCAGACTGTTTTGGGGAGCCGTCTGGTCAAAGAGCTACGGAGGGCACTATTGGGATGTAATCCCATCTTGAAGGCAGTAATGGCTATGGAGTCATTGCAAGCATCATCTACTAGATTAAAAAACTCTCAATACCGCGCTGAATACACACGAAGGGTTTCCCCCGGTTGAATCTGCATTGCCCAGAGGGAGTCGGCTTGCTTTGGCTGGACCTCATTGGTGATAAACCTTGCCCTAAAGGATTTTTGGAGTTGGTGGAAACTTTTGATCGAAGCCGGCTCCAGTTTATAATACCACCTGACAGCTAGTGGTCCTAAACTACTCGAAAATATTTTGTACATGAGAACCTCGTCGTTTGCATACAGCGTCATGGCTTGCTTGTAATAGCAGATGTAATTGGTGGGGTCTGATTTACCGTCGTACAAGGTGAATGACGGTGCTTTGAATTTTTTGGGTAGCACTGCCCTTGCAATCTGTCGTACAAAGGGATTGTCCTGATCTTTTTTGTCTGAACTATTTGTTCTTCGCTTATGCCTTATTCATGGACGTTCTTCAGAGGAGCTGGTAATTTTGGGTCGTCCCTTTTTCTTGGGCTCCGGGGATAATGAGTCGGAGTTGCTATCAATGTCTTGTTGTCGAGCTCGAGGCCGTCGACTACCTGCCCTCAGAGGTTGTTCCGGATCTGCGCGTACAGCTTGTTTGGACTTTGCCACTTCCAAGGCCAAATCCTGACGGAGACGTTCGTTCTCAGCGATCATATTCTCCAACCTCTGTTCGTTTTGCTTTGATTGTTCCATGATCGCTTGCATTGTCTCATGCGCTGAAATCGAGGGTGAGACAAAGTTCAAGGCGCGCCTTGCGGCGATCGTCTCCGGTCCAAGCATGTTTGTTGAAGTCAGGTCGTCTCTCTGTGTGGTTTCGTCAGTGACTATCGGAGGGTCTTCCGTTACGCCCGCCATGGATGTATTTGAGTATTCCCACAAACGGCGCCAATTGTGGAAAAGTGGTTTGGAAATACTCTTCAGATCCTGGGGGACGTTTATGATCTTCAGTTAGTCACCTGAAAAGGAATGAACACTTCGGTCGGGGGTGCCAGAATTAGCACTCCGACAAATAAGTCAGTGTATACTCTCTTGATTACTTGTATCTTAAGTTAAGTTTGCTAGTTTTCACATACCTTTCTCTGACTGAAGATCCTGTATTTATAGTATTTTCTTTGGGCCTTAGGGCCTGGCCCATCCCCGATCCTTTACATATACTTCTACTCGGCCTTTGTTCTACTAGTTGGAATGCCGGCTATTTTATTCGACTCTTCAATTGACTAGGATCAATGCCGAATAGAGGTTATGTTCTGGATCGAACCGGTCCATTCGTCTCTATTGGTGCAAAGAAATTCGGCTCCCACAACTGGAGACCTTTACTAATTCCTCAAGTTACCCCTGATGGACTACATGTCAAGCTGTGATTGGCTGATACAAAATATATGACTAACAAAAATATAATTGAAACTAGATATTGTAGGTTGTTTTGAAATTGAAGCTCACAGTAAGGGCAATGGATGCTCCTCTTTGTATAACTTGTTATTTATAATTGTTTGAATTTGAAAATTTGCGTAGGAGTTATACTTGTGTCCACATGCTTAAAAAGTTATTTGAAATTGGTTCGTTAAATAAATAAGTAAGATTTAAATATATTTTAAAAGTCATTCGATAAGTTTATATGTATTATAAAAAATCTTATGCTTGGTTCGATAAATGTTTATTCAAACAAGCTCTTTATATAAGCATGTCAAATTTAAATATATTTTAAAATTCATGTTTGAATAACTTAATAGGAAGCTCGGTCCCTTTTCCTTGTTTATTGTTACTCCTCTTTCCTAGCTTATTGCTACATTTTTTCTTCCTTTCCTAGTCCATAGCCACTGTAATGGTCTAGCACTGTTGACAAAAAAATGATCAAATTATTTAAATTGCCCATTTTCAATTAGTTGTAAAATAATGGATTATTAGAATTGATAGCGTTTTAAAAATTAAGAGTTTAAATTGAAACAATTAAAAAGTATGGATTTAAAATTGGTTTTTCCTCTGTTTTTTTCCTTTTATATAATTTAAATCTCTATATATCATATATTGTCTTAGGATAAAAAAATGGAGAAATTATAATTCAATATATATATATTTTTGAAAAAATCAGAATTAAAATAATAAACTTTAAAAACATTAATAATTAAAATTTTAAATTTTTTTCCACATATTAGTAATTATTTTTTGAAAGCACCACTTAATTGTAATTTTTTCGTATAAAATTTGATATTTTGAAAATGTAAATTATAAAACTACAAAACTAAACAGGTCGGATGGAAGGGGTCCAGTTGGATCCGGAATTGTTTCTGGTACCTCCTTTCTCTCTCTCTCTCTCTCTCTCTCTCTTCTCTCGCACTGAACCGAAGACCCCAAAAACGCACCATTGCGAAAACCCTAACATGTCTCTACTTAAAACCCTAACATTACTCCACTTATGTGTGAGTTTTGTTGTCAGATTTGTACCAATTTGGGAAGATTCGTGAAGAGTTTGGAACAAAATTGATCCGATTGGTGAGTATTTTTGTATTTATTCAATGTTGTAGAGTTTTAAATTTAAGGTTTTTGTTCCCTTTCTGATTTAGGGTTTGAAATTTAGAGGTGTTCTTTTGATATATTCTCTGATGGTTTGTGTTTCCGGTGTCGACTCAACGGTCTCTCTCTCTCTCTCTCTCTCTATATATATATATATATACACACGCGCATGAACAAACATATTACATATATCTTGATGTTGGAAAATTTAGGGTTTTCTCAAGTTTATTGCAGCTAATATCGAAATCGTGCTTTGAATCAATCAATCCTGCGTTTGGGCACTCAGAAAACCTGGTTTCGGTTGAGAATTTCAATGGGCAAGAACGAATTTCTGACTCCGAAGGCGATTGCGAATCGAATCAAGGCGAAGGGTCTGCAGAAACTTCGGTGGTACTGCCAGATGTGCCAGAAGCAATGTCGGGACGAGAACGGGTTCAAGTGCCACTGCATGAGCGAGAGCCACCAGCGCCAGATGGAGGTCTTTGGCCAAAACCCCCACCGAATCGTCGACGGCTACTACGAGGAGTTCGAGAGAGAGTTCCTCGACCACATCAAACGCAGCCACTGCTTCAGTCGCATTGCTGCCACCATGGTCTATAACGAATACATTGCTGATCGCCACCATATTCACATGAATTCGACTCAAGTGCAAGGTTGATGAGACCCCAAAGGGCTGGTTTATTACATATATAGATAGAGATTCAGACACCCTTTTCAAGGAAAAGTTGAAATGTAAGCGAGCTAGGGCCGATATAGTAGATGAGGAGAAGCAAGAGAGAGAGATAAGGAGGCAAATTGGAAGGGCGGAAAAATGTGGCTGCTTTGCCTTTGGAGTTTGAGCTCAAGCCACTCGAAAAATCAGAGACTGGTGAAAAGATTGTGCTTAGGTAGTCTTCGTTATCGAAACTCATTGCTAAAGAGAAAGTTGGGAGTTCTAAGTTGGAATTTGAAGAACCTGAGATCGATACAAATAATGAGAAAGGTAAAGAGAACGGAATTTCAATGAAAAGTAAGGGTATGAATAGGTCGGGGGTGTTGGATGATTTGATGAGAGAGGAATAGAAGGCGAAGGATTGGATTAATAGGAAGGATTATTGGTTGTGTGAGGGAATCATTGTAAAGGTCATGAGCAAGGCATTGGCCGAGAAGGGGTATTATAAGCAAAAGGGGGTTGTGCGCAAGTTGATTGATAAATATGTTGGGGAAATTTAGATGTTTGAGACTAAGCATGTGCTCAGGGTTGATCAGGAAGAGCTTGAAACAGTGATTCCACAAATTGGAGGCATTGTTAGGATAGTTAATGGGGCTTATTGCGGATCAAATGCAAGGTTGCTAGCAGTGGATACAGACAAATTCTGTGCCAAGGTTCAGATTGAGAAAGGAATATATGATGGGAGGGTGATTAAGGCTGTTGAATATGAAGACATCTGCAAAGTTGTTTGTTGAGATTACTTAATTGTATATGGGGAAATTTTCTGTTCTTCTCCTTCAACTACTTTTGGGTTGGTAAGTTGGAATGAGCCCATGCCAATTTGAATAAAAGTAATTTCATGTTCTGTTGAAGCATTTGTAACAAGTGCTTTTTTATCTTTCAAGAAATTTAGCAAGACTTTGCATGAAAAGGCTTATGTTTTTTCACGTATAGCTTGGTGATTCTAAAATTGTAGTACCACAAAACACCTGTTTTAACGTTTAATATCATCATTTCATTTACAGTTGTATGCCTCCCTATACTATTATTCAGAATAGGATTATAGCATGATTGGTCGTGTTAAATTTCTGATAATTTGTTCTCTTTCCTGTATAATTGTTGTTCAAATATTGTTTCAAATGATTGGCTGCTGTTTTTCTGCTCACCTACTTATTATTAACTCTTTCTAGGAAACGTAAGTTCAATAATTTTTGCAACTATTTTGGTATATAGGTCAATTGTGAATGCATGATGCTCACCCATTTATTGATCTTATCTGTATGCATGGCTGTCCACTAGTATTAGTTCTGTTAATTACATGCATATCAAGAATGCATGTACACCCGTATTATCTTCTTCAATAAATTGTGGTTTAGGGTGATGCCATGCATGGCTGATTAGCTGTCTGTCTACTTAGTACTGATAACTGCTGGTGTTTGCTCCCATCTATTGAGAAAGGAATAATTAGTAATTATCACAAATTATCTAGGTTGATTGAACTATTCTAATAGATGATGAGGTGGATGTCTGGTTATTTTTTGTACATCTGAAGTAGAAGGTACTCTTTTACTTTTGTTGATAGTTTTCAAATCAGGATTCGAATCGTGAATTGAAATGTTCTTATACCGAATCGCGAATCGAATCGAATCGAATCGTAAATCGTAAAGATTTGGTCATTTAAAAATTTAGATAAAAAACATATCTACGCACTTAAATATTACATTTATCTTACAAATATGAAATATTTAGACTAACCTCAATGAAAATGCTGTTTGGTTTTTTGTTTTGTGTTATGTTATTTTTAGTGATTTGTTTTTCATATTTTAATTATTATTTTTTAATTTTTAGATGCACCTAATCTAGGTGTGTACTTAAAAGATAAAATATTTGTGATATATTCTAAGAAAAAAAATTAATAAATACAAAAATATACTAAATTTTTAGATGTGTATAAAAGGTAAAATAAAAAATAAAAAAAAATTTATCAACCATTCTTTAATCTTGATAAAGAGAGCAATTAAAATGTTGTTTAGACACAACTCAATGAAAATGCTGTTTGGTTTTTTGTTTTGTGTTATGTTATTATTTTAATTATTATTTTTCATATTTTAATTTTTTTTTTTAGATGCACCTAATCTAGATGTGTACTTAAAAGGTAAAATATTTGTGATAGATTCTAAGAAAAAAAATTTAATAAATACAAAAATATACTAAATTTTTAGATGTATATAAAAGGTTAAAAATAAAATAAAATTATCAACCATTCTTTAATCTTGATAAAGAGAGCAATTAAAAACTCAAGACTCCAAACTCCAACACCAATAACACAATGACAGCAATAACAGAGGTACTTAAGTAATAAAAAGGCTCAAAGTGGGCAAACTATAAACTATTCAATTCAATTCTTGTACAGCAAACAGTATCAAATGGAGTTTGTGGACCAATTGCAGCTCAAAGTCCAAGCAACACCTCAAAAAAGTTTGTTGAAGTTTCAAGATTCAATTAAAGTTTAAGGCGCAAGGACCCAACAGCAAAAGCTACTTCTTCGTAACAAGAGAAAGAGAAAAACATTTTTTTTCTAGGGTTTTGTCGTTTGAGAGTTAATAGGCACACCAAAAGACAATGGGATTATTATATAATACTTGAAAGGTCTTAGAAGACCTAGTCGATCCATTCTCCAGCAAAATAAAGCAAAAAAAAAAATGCATTAGAAATCAAAGAAATCTATTTGGGTTCGACTGGTTGCGGGTTTACCCGCGATTTCTAGAATTGTGCGATTCTGCAATTCTTACGATTCGGTGATCAATTCAACGATACATGTGTGATTCATTGCCATTTACGATTCTCTCCTCCAGTTCATATCGATTTGTATGTGTATCGAACCGAATCATACGATTCTAACAATAGTGCTTTTGTCAGCCTTTTGTCTTGCCCATCTTCGAGGTGTGGATGCTATTGCAGCTATTTAGCTTACTTGTTCTTCATTTTATAGAACTTGTGTATCTTCAATGAGGGAGAGATACAGATAGATCCTTGAATCAAACATTCCTGTTAGCATTAGTGAATATTGGGCAAAATTTTAGTTCTTTTTCCATTTTGATAGAGATGAAAGTAATTTTTGGGTTGATCCGGAAAGAATTTCAAATTTATAATCCACGACTCGAGGGATCTGATTTTTCTGATGAATTTGTCTTAGCCACTGTGCATGTTATTATGTTTACTTCTGCTTTCAATATACAAAAAGAAAAAAAAGAAAAACCAGTATTTCAATTTTTTCCTTTCCTAAGAATCACTATTCTTGGCCTAGCTCTCGAGCCGTGACAGTTTTTTTTTTTTTTTTTAAAAAAAGTGCTAGGCTTTTGAGTTGTATGCTTTGCTTTCATGGCTTGCTTGGCCATCTTTCGTGTACCCCTCGGGGGTGCATCGAGACTCATTTTAAACTCTACTTTTTGGTATATCTAGTTTGCTTACCTACCAAAAAATATATATATATTCTTGGCGTATGGCTATTCTTTCCTGAGCGAATGAAATAAAATTTCTCATAGTTCTAGAGCATTATTGTGGTTTTTTTCGTGAAGGAACTAACATTTTGATTCAAATGGATATAATGCCCCGTTTGTTTTGGGTTATAGGGAAGGTATTGAGACTATTAATACCTTTGTATTAGTAATGCCCTTGTTTGTTTTGGGAGAAGGCCTTAGGACTATTAGTCCCTTGGTATTGCTAATACTCTTGGAGGGGGGATTAGTAAGGAGGAGGTAGAGATGGTATTAGAAAAATAGTGAGGGGATTAGAAATTTTTTTATTTTTTTTATTTTTTATATATTGGAAATTTTTTTTTAAATATAATGTTTAATTTTTTATATTTTTTTATTTGTTTTATTATTTTATATAAAAATAATTTAACAATTCCTCACTATTAATCCCCTCACTATCAATCCCCTCACTACTAATCCCCTCACTATCAATCCCCTCACTAACAATCCCCTCACTATTAATCCCCTCACTATCAATCCCCTCCATTCTATCTCTCAAAACAAACGGGGCCTAATGGTGTATTGGTGATTAATTCATAATGGTTTTAATTAGCTGCGTTGACGATTCTGATGCTTTGGTATGTTGGTCAATATATAAATCTATTATTATATTTAGTGTCTAATTTTGATAATGGTTCTGCTCTCCAGCTGTGCTATGTTATAGCAGTTGTCTCTTCATGCTCTTATGCCTAAAGAAAGTGGGCTAGGTTTAGTTGACAGGCAATTTTAGCGCTAGCTGTAAATGAACGAAATAATGATTTGCCTAGCTAACCTCAAAAGTTTGAAATATCTTGTTTAGTGTGGAGTTTTTATGTGAAAGAATGAAACAAGAACTAGAATTTAACATGAATGCAATCAAATCAATAATGTGAAAACTGTGAATTTCTCTCTGGGCATTCTTTAATCCTCAGATGGTTCTTACATGGCACGGAACTAAACTCATTTACCTTTGAAAGTTGTTTTAATGGTCAATGTGATAAGAACTCTAAACTGTGTGCTGCACATTCTTTACGTCGTGATTTTGTCCTATTGACTGCTTTATTAGAATGTTCTGTGATTTGTTTGTGTATGCATTTCATGCACATAGGTCTCAAGAACAATGTGCCACCAACTTTGTTTCCCTTAACAATTTTCTATAATGAATGAACTTACAACATGAGGAAAATTGAGAATATAAATTGGCTAACAAATGTGATGCCTGAATTCCCACCCAAAAGTATCTATTCGGATTTGTGTCTTTTATCGGCATAACCTTGTTTAGTGATTAATATAGAAACTTGTTACTGGACAAGCCACTGCTGCATTTGTTCTTGTAATCTCTTGTTACATGCGTTGATTTAGAGTTTTTTATTTTATTTTATTTTATTTATCTCCCCTGCATTTATTTGTTACTTTTATATTTCATCTGATCTAAATAACTTAGTGTTCATCTTTTGTATAAAAAGCGAAAAAAATATTGTCCTTCTAGACAGCGCCACCTGACCCTCCCAATCCAACCGGGCTCTATGAAAAGCTCATTGCCCTTCACTTCAAGAAAAGTCTCAAGGAATATTTTGATGGGAACTCGGACAACTTGGTTGTGGTGTTCAAGGACCTCGGTTCACAAGTTTCGTATCTTCTTTGAGTATCTGCGTCCTCCTCTATGCATCTATCCAATTTTCTACTACTTCCCCGTCTATCAATTCTTTGTCTACAAAGGAGAGCATGTCATCCACAAAGTTCAGACATATGCCTTGTACTACTGGTGTTTCCACTACTTTAAGCGTATCATTGAGACATTCTTTCTTCACCACTTCAGCCACGCAACCTCACCACTCTTTAATGTTTTCCAGAATTGCGCTTATTACTGAACTTTTGGTGCTTATATTACGTATTATGTGAATAATCCATTTTATACACCTGTTAGTGACCTCCAAATTGAGATTGGATTTGGTTTTGGATTACTTTGTCAATTCTCAAACTTGTACTGCCACATCTTGCTCAGGAATCTTCAGAGTCCTGATGGGAACAGAAAGTGTACCATATCCCACGTGGGTTTTTGTTCAATATTGTCACATGGGCGAATTACGTGACAGAGATTTATCAGCGTCTGGGCTTCAATATTGCGACGCAAACAGTTGAGGGTTATGTCTTTGTTGTGGTTGCCACTTCTATTATGACTAACTGGGCACTCACCAAGCACCGTCGCCTAAGGATGGTAAGTTTCTTTAGTTTTTTGCTGCATATTTGACTCATACATTTATTTTCTGCATTTTAAAATTTGGGCTCCTTGATTGTGAATTGCTTTACCTCTTGGTTTGGTGGAATTGTTTGATCAGTTCTAGGTAGATAGAATTCACTTTTTCAGTGCAAACCTTCCTTCCCACTTTCCTCATTTTCATGGACAAAACCCTCCAAGTGGATCAGATGCATAGCTAGATAAACCAAACCAAACCAAGCCTTAAGTCCCATCAAATGGGGTTGGCTAGATGCATAGCTAGATAGAATTTGGAATTGCTTTGTTTTGTTTTATTTGTCTTTCTGTTCATTTATTTATTCCTAAGAAATGTTACAACCACATAAACAAACCAAAAACAGGCTCCTGATTCAGTTGTAATTCTTTGGAAAGGAGGTATATTCTCTATCATTTTCTAATACTACTTTCTGTTCTTTAATAGTAAAAATGATAATTGACTTGGAGAATGCATTTGGTGGCAGTGTGTTACGGAGCACCGTCTTGAATAATCTTTATTAAAAATTGAAGATGACAAAAAATAACTTTTGTTTGAAAATTTTCATTGTACATAAAATGAAAACAATGCCAAAAGTTTCCCATCCCTTAAATCCTATCCGAGTGATAATTGGAGAATCATCTCCACTCAGTTATCTTTCTATATAGCAATTTATTTTTTATTTTTTATGATGCCATCCCTTGATATTGTACCAAAAAATAATGTGAACCTAATTTGGATATTTTCTTTCATGCATTGAATTTTCCTTTTCTTGATTGGAATTGGATTACAAGCCAATGCATCAGACACTACACTACACTATCTCACCATGGCTAAAGAGCAAACCCTCCTTTGACTTGTCAAAGTAATATTTACAGATAGATGCTAGTGGGAGTCTATTAAGGGAACAACAAAGATCCAAGATCTATACATTTGGATTTTGAGTGTATGTGTTGGTTGTTGACATTATTGCAGTGTTGGTATCTGTAAAAGTAATTTTCTCATATCTTTGATTTGTTTCGATTCTTTTTCTGCCACTTAACCTTTTTGTGGCAGCTATTTGATGGGAAGGAGGGAAGATCTAAGTATCCCTGATGATGGGTCATAGTACCCCCATTCGTGTAGAAGGGACCAGTCTGGTACTTGATGTCTTTGGTAATAAAGTTTTGGAACAGTTTGAATCTTGTTAGAGGTCATTCTTATTTAAATTGCTAGTAAGGGTAAGATCTTCACCCGCAATCCTCCCAAAAAAAGATCTTCACCCTCATAGTTTGCATTGGAGGCCTTGTAGACCATCTTTGATATGTTCACCAGTTATATCTTTCTTTCTCTCAATTTGAATGCTTTAGATTATTGTTTGAAGCAACACACAAGATTCTTGCACTTTCAATATTGCAAGCTCTTGTCGATGAATAAATATTTCTATGTACTTAATGTCGGTTGTTTGCAGTCTAATCTGTTTTCTGCAGTACTTGTATGCAATGTTTGTGCTTGTATGGTCGCGGCCATTAATGTAATAGCAGTTTCAAAATTTGAAATTGGAAGCTAGCAAATCTCAATAAGAAACAGGGAAAAGCTTGAGATGTGCCTCTTACCTTATTGCATTTTTTAAATAAATTCAGGATAAATTACAAACACACCTTCTGAGATTTACTTAACTTACAAATTATCTTTTGTAGTTTTAGAAATTACATTATGCCTCCTAAGGTTTTTAATTTTATAACAAATAGGTTTTTTTATTAATAAATCATCAAGTTAATTAACAGTTTTTAATAATATTAAAATTTTATTTCAATTAATAATTTAAAAAATTTTATTATTGTATAAGCGAACATTTAAAATTTTATTTCTTCAATTAATCATGTTAAATAAAAAATTCTGATAGAGAAGTATTTGTAATTTTTTAAATTATAGGGACAATTCATATTTTAAATAAATTTTAAGTGGTTTATTTGTAATTTATTCATAAATTTATTTATCAAATTTGTGACAGTGAGTCTGGAGCCAATAGATCCGTTTTTTTCAACTGATAATGATAGACCAATCTCCAATAGACCCGTTAATCCCAAAAAATAAAATAAAAAATTTATTGCTAAAGGTTTTTTATTTTTATTTTTCAGAACAATTTTTTTTTTTTTTTGTGAGGACTCGCATTACAATAAAATTTGGTATTATTTTTTTTATAATAAAATTTTCACTTTAAAAAAAAAAATTAATTCTTATAACTTTTATATGTTGTAATGATAATAATAAAAAAAAAATTTATTATTTTTTTTAAAATTTTAAACGAAAGGCTAATCATGAATTGGAATCAATAAAATTCAAAGATCGTTTTAAATGAAAGCTATAGTCAGCCAGCCAACTCCCAATTCCTAACCACCATATCACAGGTCAAAAAAATCCCCCTTGTTAAATAACGGTGTTGAATGGGTACTAAAGTCTTATATATTTAGCTGGCATTCCCGTTGACTGGACTTTTTCATATATGCTTATTATTTAAGTTTTCTATAGTTTGACAAGTTCAGCCATTAGTGGCGGGTTGATGATGCCTACACTTATAGATTCGACCACCTAATTTCCATTTGAAAAATGCTTCAGTCTACTAATTTTATATTATTAATAGATCACTAATGATGTAACGAACGAGGATTTTATTACTAATGTGATAGTTTGGTCTTTATTTTTTTTGTTTTTTTTGTTTTTTTTTTTTGCACTGCCAACTCATTAGAAATGACATTAATGCTTTAAAATTAGAAGACTAAATCAGTGCTGTTTCCATTTGGAAAATGTTTGAGTTTGCAAAAATTTTACACAATTTCATTTATAATGATGTTG
The DNA here is from genome assembly GCA_025200525.1 of Camellia lanceoleosa. Taxonomy (NCBI): domain Eukaryota; kingdom Viridiplantae; phylum Streptophyta; class Magnoliopsida; order Ericales; family Theaceae; genus Camellia; species Camellia lanceoleosa. The sequence goes on from CM045758.1 coordinate 109,511,036, forward strand.
TATGATAGGTATCAATTTTTAGTTTCTTACAACTTATTATTGAAAGACCTAACTTTCTTACCATATCATTGTGAGTAAATTTATGAGTTTGAATAAATTTTAAATTTGATATTGTATTTATCAAATAACTTGTTTTAATTTAGCACTAAAATTTTTATTAAATAATTTTTTAGCTTAAAAAATTTAACATTAAATTTTCAATACTTAATTTTCAATTTTCAATTTTATCAAACAACATTTACTTGGAATTGGAGTTGGTGTTGTGCCGCTATGCTATAAGGGTTTGTGAGGGCGTGTTCCGAGCATTTTTCGATGATTTGAATTGTTTATATTATTGAGTTTGTTGAATATATTATTTATAATAAAAAAAAATTCAAGTTAATCGGATATACGTAACCCCATAATTAATCCTAATTATTTAAAAAACAAATTATCAAATTATACCAACAACTTACTTATTTTAAAAACAAATTTGGTTTTGTTGTGGGGGTACAGATGTCCAATTAATCTAATTATTTTTTTTATTTTTTATGAATGATTTACTCAACAAATTTTACAATATGAGCGATTCAGATGATGAAAATAGGCTCAAGTCACACCCCGATTGGCCTCGGCACGCGTGCAATATCTTATGGCATAGGAAAATTTGGTCAAAATCTCTTCATAATAAAATTTAAATAAGCACAATAAATTTTTCTGAAGATGTCCAACACACATCACTATTACCAAAATATTTTTAGTGACTAATTTAATATTTTAAACTTTAAAATGATATAACTATTACCAAAATATCTTTAGCGACTAATTTAATATTTTAAACTTTAAAATGATATAACTTTTGATTTATGTGTCGATTTTTAATAAAGTTGATATTTTTATTATTCTCTCGCCAATATCTATTAAAAAATATCCATGTTGGATATGAAATTCTTTAAAAAAAATAATTAAAATTTTTAATGTCAAAATTAACGTCAAAAATAAAATTTTATTATGTTTCAAAATAAAATTTTACTTTGATTCATAATAAATTTTACTGTGAAAATTTAGTATTTAAAAAATGAAATATTATCATCATCACTAAACACCATAGTCACTATAATTGTTTCCATCACAACTATAAATATTGAATAATAAATTTATATAATAAAATGATAATGTTAACATAGTACAATTTTAGTGTTAATTTAAAACAGAATCAATAAACGAAAGACAGATTACATATTGCAATAGTAAATCAGAGTAAAATTTTACTACTACTATAAAACAAAGCATATTAACCAAAAAAACACAAGCTATATGTGTCAGAGCAAACAAAAGTAAAATAGATCGGTGTCGGTTGCATTTATTGTAAAAAATTATTGATAGATCTAGGGTCGTTAGTGATAAATCTGAAGTCGCTAGTGATAAATCTAAAGGTTACGGAGGTGGTGATGCTTCGGTGGTGGTAGATCCAGCAAGAATAAACAAACGTAGAGTTTGTGAGAACGCTGGTGGCAGTCTTCATTGCGTAAGAGAGAGAGAGAGAGAGAGAGAGAGATTTGACTCAAATCTGTACAATATATATCGACAGGCAAGATCGTCTATAAAAAAATGAAAACAAATTGTTTTGTTCTTCAAGAAAGAAATGTACCTCTTGAAGGGATTTTCAAATTAAAAAAAGGGACACTTACTAGTAAATCCTATACACAAAGTTTAAAATTCATCTAATCTCAAAACAAAACACTTGTACCAATTAGTCTTACATATTTCTAATTGTTACCATTTTTTATTTATTTTTTATTTTTTAACTTTAAAAACGCTGCTACATCCCACTACCGTCGGACTTCCGTCAAACGGTCATCGAAGACTCGCTGGAATATTTAACATCACGGGGAAGTTGTCAAAGTATCATCGGAAGTTCGCCGAAGTATCACTGGAGTGTTTTGAATGTTACTAAAAGTCGCTAGAATGTCTAGAATTTTTGTTGAACGTCAAAAATATCATTGAAGACTCACCAGAATATTGTCGGGAAAAAAAAAAGAATAAATGGAGTCATTATAATTGAAAAACATAGCAAAATGTACTAAATATTGATAAACTGTAAGGTTAAAAAAAGAAAAAAAAAAAAAAAGAGGGAAAAAGTATATAATTGTTTTTTAATTTTTATAGGGTTTAAGCAAATAATCTCCAATATTGATCAAACTAAATAGTAGCTTTGAAATTGTAAAATGTTACAGTTTCAAAGTATGATTCTATTAAGCATTTATTTTTGTTAATTAAACTGGAAAACATATTATGAAATTGTAAAATCTTACAGTTCTAAAGAATATTATAAAACTATAAAATTTTATAGTTTTCATGGCTTGTAACTAAAAATTAAAAATAATTTGTTCAGAATTTAAAAATTTTCTCTATTAAAACAAGAAAATAGAAGTGTGTAACAGAGAAAATGTAAAAAAATTGAGAAATCAAATGAGAGAAACAGATAGAGAGAGAATATTGTACTTCGGCGGCAACTATTTTTGGTTTAGAGCTAGTCAGATCTCATGTAGATGTACTCAAATGTGATGTGAATAGATTTACATAAGATCTGAGTAGATTTGCCGTTGGTGAGTGTGAAGTAAGGAGTCGATAGTCAGTGGTGCTGGTAAACTCTAAATAATGATGGTCGTTGATCACCGGTGACTGTACATTAGAAAGAGAAAGAGAAGAAGTAAAGCATGGTTGCCGATCACCAGAAATTAAGAAGAGAAAGAGATAGAGAAAAACGAATGCATAGAGAATAATGAATAAGAAAAATACGTAGTGGACTTTTGAGAGTATTCAAAAGGTTGTAGGACTAAATAGACTTATCATCTTTTAAATAGGACTTCCAAGTAATTGGCCCTTAAAAAAATTGGGACTGTCATTTTCATTTAAAAAAAAGCCCAACAAAAAAGTTCATAAAAAAGGCCCAACAAAAAAGTTTAGGAGAATTACATATAAGCGGAAGAAGGAGAAAAAAATTACCAATATATGGGATTGCAAGTGACATTTGCACCCCTATAACATTTTATTTGCACCTCGCTATAAATACACTTATACCTTTATATTGATAATTTTTTTTTTCGTTTCTCTTATTTACATGTAGTTCCCAAAAATTTCATAAAATCCTATGGCATAAAAGCACAACACCTAGCACAAATTTCCATAACATTTGAAGTATATTCTTGTCACCCACATTATAGCCATAAAATTGTTCTTGAAATGACAAAAAAATCACAACTTGGATTGACTTTGATTGACGACAGAGAGAGATTTGGTCTAAACTCCAACAAATAACAAAAAAAGGAAACGCTTATTCGTCTCCTTCCTCACAAATCATCGACAAATGTGAGTGTCTCATTTACAATAATAAATAAAATATAATAAAAATAAATAATCATTATCAGATTATTAATCAATCAAACTATCAATGCACCGAGCCACCAATCCAAATATTATTTTGTTTTGAGCTTTCAGTCAATAATAATAATAAATTTAAAAATACTTATCATTTTTATTTTTATGTATAATAAATTTTAAAATTCTTATTTTTAAAAAATATTTCCTAAAGTATAATTTGCTTAAAAAAATTAAAAACAATTTGTCAAAGAGTAAATTGTTGGAAAGTCTAAATGAAAGAGGATATAAGGCGTTAGGTCAAGTGAATATTTTTTTTTTTTGCTAATGAGAGATCTACCATTTGTAAAACAATTTGATAAGAAGTCATTTTGTTTATTTTGAAGAACATTTTGTTTTTAATTTTACCTATTAATTTATCTGTTATTTTTTTGTTATCTGTTCAAATTTATATCTATCTGTTCAAATTATTTTCTATCTATTCAAATTTATATCTATATGTTCAAATTATTTTCTATTTGTTCAAATTTATATCTATATGTTTAAATTTTTTGACTATCTGTTCAATTTTTTCCCTATCTATTAAATTTTTTGATCTTTTCAGTTCAAATTTTTTTCTTATTTATCAAACCAACTATATTTGTTTAATTTTTCTTATTTGTTAAAATAATAATTCATTTTTCTTATGCATTGAAATAATTTCACTCTTTTTGTCCGTTTTTCCTATATGTCGATATTCACAAACTTGTTTTTCCTACCTGTTGAATATTTACCACCAACACTCAAATGTAACACAGAATCTCTATATGCTTTACCAGGCTCCATATACACAATTCCTTCAAACCAATCAACATATAAACCTTTTAAAATAAACTCCACCTCCATTGAAATTGAAAAACACCTTCATCATTGATTTTTTTTTTTTTTTTAAAAAAAAAAAAAAAAAAAAAAAAAAACATTCACACAAATTAATAGATAAGCCACAGAACATCAATTCCAAATCAGAGAATCCTTCAAGCTTCAAACCCTAACCTTTGTTTGGAAGGATTCAAGTATGGGATAGGACTAATAATCCATCTGAACTAATAGTCCGTTATTTGATTGAAATTTTTTACACCGGACTATGAATCCCAAATCTATGAGATTATTCTATCTCATGGCGGCGGCGGCGGCGGCGGCCGAGAGGGAGGAGGAGGGTACACAGTCCATAGGATAACTCATCCCATGGGGATTAGGTGGTGAAATTACATTTTTGACCCTCTACTATTTAATATCTTTTTAAAAATAAAATTTATTTATTAAATTATTTATGCTCAATTTATTTATTAAATTATTGATAGTATTATACTTAATAAATTATTTATACTTAATAAAATTTATTTATTAAATTATTTATACTTTATTAAATTATTTATTTTAATAATATGGTATTAATTATACTTAGTAAAGTAAAATAAAATTTAAAAATCTCAACTACAAATTAAAATAAATTTATGTAATTTTTATTAATATTCTATTGATTTAATTTTTTAAAAGTTTTAGCAAAAAAAATAAAATAAAATTTATAATACAGATTTAATATTCCTATTATTTAGTAAATAATTCAAAAGGGCAAAGTAGTCTTTTGAACATTTATCCTTCTCCATAATATCCCAAACAAAGATATGATTCAATAGAATGGTCCAATCCAGACATCTAATCAATGACTAAACAAACATATGATATAAATCTAATCCAACCAAATAATCCGAAAATAATGTATCCCAAAACTAACAATCTAATAAATTACAATTTCTTCTCATTCAGTCGTTCAAACAAATATACCCAAAATTTTTAATTTCATCCTACCAGAATCAAACTCTCCTCAAATCCCAATAAAAAAAGCACAGCCAACGCTCACTTCAAACAAGAAGTCAAACCTGAAAATCTCACAAAACAAATCTCACATAAAAAATTTTGAATTAAAAGAATAAAAAATTGAATAATAATAATATTAAATTAACACTTATGCATTGTTTGAGAATAGATTATTTTAGTAATATTTTAATTTTTTACAAAAAGATATACAGAAAAATAGAGAGTAATGTGACAACTTATAATAATTTTTTGATTAAAATTTATAGTGATTTTTTTAATTTTTTGACTAAAATTAAAAATTACCAAACAAAGCCTTAGTATCATAGACCCCATTAATTCACACTTTATGGTCATGTTTGCTTTGCGGTTTGAGTGGCATGATTGAACTATCATGGGTGTGGGTCCCACTCATATCATGTTTGATAGTGTAATGAGAGTGCGGATTGATAGTTCAAAGGGCTTCGTGATCCCCTCATTAGGAAGATTAGCTTGACTAGGTTTTGGGTGAGATTAAGAAAATAGTAAAGGATTGAGTCTATTTTATATAAAAAATTTATTTTTTTAAGTTTTATTTATTTTTTTAAAACCAATGCACGTGTTTGTTTTAATTTTTTTTAATATAAAAATAATTTATTTATTTATTTTATATGAAAATAATTTAACGATGCTATTACTAACCTTCTCCCATACTATCATCAAAATAAACACAATCTTACTTAATCCTCTCATCAACAATTCCCACATTAACAATTTTTTTACTAACCATCATCTCACTAACCATTCAATCCAACCTAATCTGTTAGACAAACGTGGTCTATAAGAAAACTAATCAAAGAAAACGTGACCATCTCTAACGTTTAACCAAATCCATCACCAAATTAAAATTTGATGAAAAAGTATACTTTTTTCGTCTCTAACTGTTTTATCAAAGCTATAACAAATTGAGAACATCCCAAATTTTTTACCAAATTGAGGATGTCTTGCATCTTTCAGTAATTTATTGTGCATAGTCGTTGAGTGTTAACCCACAAGACGACTGGCCGGACGTCCGGCTGGCCAAATGTCCCCCCGGATGACCACTTAAAGGCAAATTTTGTGAAAAATTAACATTGACCGAATTATCCCTGATGACTACCTCTACATTTTTTTTTTTACCTGTCTTCTTTATTGGTTCAAAAAGTCATGATTTGGGACAACCTCCAATGAGGTAGTTTGATTTAAAGAGGACTTTCACAAACAATAGAAACTAGATTCTCCAATACAAAAAAGCAATTTGATCAATACATATATGCAAATCAGATAATCTACTTAGCAAATAAAAAAGAAAGCCTTGTATGATCAATTTGTTATAGTCTAGTGAACTCGTGAACAGTCTTGGAGAACTAAAAATTTATGAAATGGGTCTTCTGTATTGTTCAGATACTATCGAAATTTCCAAAACAATTTGGAGGACCGATGGTCCACGTAGTAGGCACTTGGTCATCCTGTTAATTGAACAATTCCCAGAACATAGCCCGTGGATTCCAACTCAATTAAGCCCAAGCTTGATCAAATCTGGTTGTTCAAATCTTTAACAATGTTGATCAATTTCCTACAGAGCTAGAAAGATGGAATTAACATAAATAAAATACAAAGTACCACTAGTGATGTTAAACCATGGCTTTTCAATCATTTCTTACTGAAACCAAGAAAATGTCCCGAGTCCATCTGTTTTTCATTAACATCTTTAGTGAGCTATATGGTAAACTTAAGTCTTTTAAACTGCACTATGTCAAATGATGATCTTGCGAAAATTCTTGATAGGTGTTCTCTGTTGCAGGATTTGGATTTAAGTGTAAATCCGATTTCTAGTCTTCTAGAAAGCATCAAAGGTCTTATTAGGCTTCGATCACTTAGGTTATCTCATTGCACAGGACTCTAATCATTCCTAGAACTTCCAATGGGTTTAGAATTATTGGATGTAGGTGAATGCAGTTCACTGGAGATGATAACAAATCTTCCTAACTAGACTACATATCTGGCTTTGAAGACAAAAGGTTGTGAAAAACTAGTTGAGGTTCAAGGGATTTTCAAGTTAAAGCCTATTGGAAATGCTGATGCAAAAATAGTTAACAGCTTGGACTTAACTGAGTTGGAATCCATGGGAAGCCTGGAGAAGGAAGGAGAAGAAGAGAATGAAAATGAAGTGAACAAATAAGAAATGGCAAAAAAATTGAGGAAATAGAAATGGAGGCCAAAAAAACATTTTGCTCTTGCTGGTCATTCCCTGGATATCCTGTGTTTTGATGAAAGCTATAGTAGTTCATCGTTGGAGTGGCTAATATAAGATAGGGGAATTGGTCATATTTTTACTTAGATTTTATGAAATTTTTGGTGAACCGTTGGAGATACCTAGTGCTTCAAAACAATCATTAACAATAGATATAATGTTAATTACATTAATAGTTCCTATAGTTTAGGACTTGCGTTACTTTGGTCACTGACTTTTCAATTGTGACACATTTGACCATGAATTTTGAATCTTGTTTCAAATAAGGACAATTGAAAATATTATTAAATTTTTTAAGGGTAAAATCGTTAATTTGATAAAATATAAACTAATTTGACAAAAATAAATGTCAAAAAAATATTTTAAAATTTTTAAAAATTATTTTTATCCACCAATGATAAAATTTTGTAAAGTTAATAAAAATTACATTTTTAAAATTAATTTTACATGATCATCATCTAAACACATAATAAAAATTAATTTGGTAAAAAAAATAAATAAATGTCTAAAAGATTTATCTTAAATAATTTTATTTTTAGTAGATAGAAATAATTTTTAAAAATTTAAAAATATTTGTTTGACATTTATTTTTTAAAATTAATTTATATTTTATCAAATTGAAAATTTTACTCTTGAAAAATCTAATTATATATTCAATTGTCCTTATTTGGAACAAGATTCAAAATTTAGGGTCAAATGTGTCACAATTGAAAATTCAAGGATCAAAGTGACACAAGTCCCAAACTATAAGAACTATTTGTGTAATTTATCCATATATATATATATATATATATATGGAAATGGAGGAGACTTTACAAGCTGGAAAACACAAAACATCAATCATCATCACTCTCTATTTGTTGGTAAATCAAAACTCGTCGAAGGCCCTGGTCCCAATCGGCTAGTTGTGATTTCAAAGAGAGAGATCAGCAAGCATAGTGATCAAGAGAGTAGACAAGAATCATACTAAGAAAAAGAAAGAGATTAGAACTCAGATCTCGCCGGGACAGAGAGCTCTGGTGGTGACATCAACGAGCACAGAAACGGTCATCTCATCGGCGATCTAGTGGATCCAAATCTGGAGCAAAGATAGATCTGAACATTTTTAGGGTTTGGGAAACACAATATATATGTTGGGGGGGATAATTTGGTCATTTGCAAGAATTTATAAAATATTTTAAGGTGTAGATTTTGGGAGGAAAAAAAAATGTAAAATTAGATTTATAGACTAGATGCCTTTGTCATATATATATATATATATTGTATTTTCTAAAAATAAATAAAACAAAAAAATAATACTACCAAACATGTGCAATATCTTTATTTTTATTTTATTTTATTTTATTTTTTTTGACTCCTTGAACTTTGAATGATGGCTATATAGCAATTGAGAGGGAATTATATGGTAGTTATGAGTATATATGGTTACAGTTGGGTATAAGGTTATTCGATTTGTAAAAACTGCCTAACTCGAATTGCTCATGCCTATTTGGGTGGTTTCACAGAATTATTACGGTTGGATGCGATTTAAGATTTTCTTATTTTATGAGTTACAGGCGAATCGTAGGTTTTACCCGCACTCGCACTCACACTCACACTCACCCGCCTACATTTATGTATATATATATTTACATCTGGACTATCAGATTATTTTATAAATGTGGAAGTCTACTCTTCTCTTCTCTCACTCACTTTAATCTGATTATCAAACTTGTATTATAATAATATCACACATTGTCTTGTTTAAAATACTTATTATTCAATTAGGATTTTTTCAAGTTTTTGCAAATCTAGTTGTGTGATATATATTTTTTTTTTTAAAATTTATTTTTCATTCTAAGTTTTTGTAATTCAGTTTTAATAGAGGATATTGTTGAATCTCCCATAATTAAAAATATTTTTAAAATGAAAAAAAATAAGCTAAAAATTAAATTTTTACAGGAAAAAACTAATTTCGCAAATCGTTCGTAGTCGCCTGCACATCCGTGAATCTTATTTGCACAAACTGCAACCTACATTGCGGCAGTTACAGGTTCAATTTTTTGCAAATCGCAAACATACGGGCAAGTTCAAATCACAAACTGAACCATTAAAAACCGATCTATAAGGACCCTTACATATGGTGTAACAAATTAATTTTATTAATTTAAACAGTAAAATCAATTACTCATGTTGATTTCAAAAAAATAACCGAAAACAAATGTCATAATATGAAAAACATATATTAGTTCAAGACTAAAAGCTACCCTCAAAGTTTTGACAAAACACTATCATTTTAAAAAGTCCCCACCTCCAGTCCAACCTTAAAAATTTGTATGCCAAATTTGACACTTCTGAATAGAAACACCTCATTCAATATATCAAATTTATTAATTTGTTATTTGAGTAAATTATATTGGTATTAGCTATATTTTGATCTCTTTATCATTTTGATTATTATAATTTCAATTAATTTGATTTTGACATTAAATTTTTGATTTTATCTTAATTTAATTCAATTCATTATAATTACTAGCCTTTTTTTAATGAAAAATGCATAAGTGATACGTACTATGTTTTTATAGATAAAATTATAAACTTGTTTAACTATATATCTCAATCAACCCAATGACTATTTTTCTTTAAAAATCTTAATCAGTCTTATTAATTTAATAAAATTGACACAAAATTTATAATCAAACGGAACTTACTAACGTGGCATCAAATTCCATTTGGAACTACATTTTACCCTCTAAACTATATCTTAAAAACCAATTAGTCCAAAATGTTTTAAAAAAATATTTAATATTTAATTAATAATTTGTTATCTCAAAAATGAGAATTTTAAATTCTAAATGAAAAAAATTAAGTATTGGTCCAGTTGAGTATTTTTTAGATAGTAATTGAAATTCAAGTTTTTTTTCCACTCAATTTTGAACTTACTATTAGTTGATCAATTTTATTGAAATTAATTTGGGAAATAAACAAGTTACGATGTGTGTGTGCACACACATAGAGTAGCTAAAATTTTTTTGGCTCAATAAGTTTATCCATGATCGATTTGAGATAATTTGAGACTTATGAAGCAGATGAATGAGTATGAGTATTGATACTGGTACAATACGGGTATGTCGATATGGTAAAATTCAAAAAAGCAAGATATGAGTACGGCTTGATATATTTGTAAAAAAATATTTATTTTTAATTTAGAGTAATATAAAAATTGATTAAATAATTTAATTTGTTAAGATTCAATATACAATTGACATTTAATGTCAAAAGTATAGGTATAAAATATACCAAAATTAAATGTCATTATATTAAATGACTTACAAACCATAACTTAATTTTAAAATTATAGTAAGCATAAAATAATGAAAAAAAAGTCTAGTAAAAAGAATTTTATCTTTGTAATAAAATAAAATATTTTGTTTCAACTGAGGTATGACACGACTTGGGGTATATATTAGGTATGTTTGGGTATATCAAAAATTAAGAAAAAAAAATTTGACTAATAAGTGTTTTGCGTCCCCAATATATATGTAAAAATACCATACGTCGGTAAGAACTCACTACAAGTACGACATGTTTGTTGAACTACCCATATTTCATAATCTCAAAATAATTCTAAATGGGGATTTTTATATTTTTGTAAAGTATATATTATTTAAAATTTAATTACTTCATTATTGAGATAAAAAATTATTTATTAAAATTTTAAATTTAATTTTTTTTTAAAAATTTGGGAGACTAATTAATTTTTAAGGTATAATTTGGGGGATAAAATGAAATTCCAAATAAAGTTTGGTATCATGTTAGCAAATTTCGGTTCATTGTAGATGAAATGTGATGATAAGAGTCAAATTAATCAAAATTTTAAAAGTTTAAAGAGCAAATTAATATTATATGAAATTTAAATGTCAAATTAAAAAATACGTAAAAATTTAAGAGAGAAAATAATATTTCTCCTAAAAGAAATTACCAATATAATTTGTCTTTGTTGTTTTTACTTTTGCAAGTGTTTTTATATTAAAATAATAGGGGGAAAAAAAAAAACAAGAATGAATGACATATTCTATGCCAAATTTGACATCTTCAAAACATGTCAATAGCCAACTATTACAGGCTGGTAAGGTAAGACACAATTACATGCCAATTCTTATATCAGAAAGTGCCACCTCAGAAATGGCTATTAGGGTGGAGATACCATATTTGTAGATACTCCCCAAAAAACACGACACTTTCCTGCAATGAGTTTTTCTCATTCCAATATTTTTAGCTGATCATTTCAAAAGGTCTCTCTCTCTTTTCAAAAACTTTTCCAATCATGTTTTTCGCATACCCAATTCTAGTATTGGTTTTGACGATCATAGTTTCATATTTGATTCTTCAATTATTAAGCAAAACATCTTTACTGCATATTCTCAGGAAGTGTTGGAGATTGATTGAAGATAGGTTTCATGTTCACCAATTTTACAAAATTCCTCAATTCAATGAACATAAACAGGAAAACCAGCTCTACAGGAAAGTAGCTTCGTACCTGAATTCTCTGGCCTCCGTCGAAGAATCCGATTTCGCAAACCTTTTCTCGGGAAACAAATCGAACGAAATCATTCTCCTCCTCGATTCGAACCAGACTGTTCTCGACACATTTCTCAGCGCTAAAGTGTACTGGACGAACGAGAAATCCGAGAGAGATGGTTCGAGAGCGTTGATTTTGAAGATCAGAAGGACCGACAAGAGGCGAATTCTTCGTCCCTACTTGCAGCACATTCAAAAGGTGTTTGATGAGGTTGATCAGAGAAGGAAAGAGGTGAAACTGTATATAAACGCAGAGTCGGAACCGGAGAGGAACGGACGGTGGAGATCCGTCCTGTTCAATCATCCGGCGACGATCGACGCGATGGCGATGGACTCGGATCTCAAGAACAAGGTCAAGTCCGATCTCGAATCGTTCCTCAAGTCGAAGCAGTACTATCACCGACTCGGCCGAGTCTGGAAGCGGAGTTACCTCCTGTACGGTCCCTCCGGTACCGGAAAAACGAGCTTCGTCGCCGGAATGGCGAAATTCCTCTGCTACGACGTCTACGATATCGATTTATCGAAAGTATCAGACGACTCAGATCTCAAGCTCCTCTTGTTGCAGACCACGAACAAGTCGCTGATCGTGGTGGAAGATCTTGATCGGTACTTGGTTGAAAAATCAACGGCTGTAAGTTTGTCTGGGATTCTGAATTTCATGGATGGGATACTATCGTGTTGCGGCGAAGAACGAATCATGGTATTCACAATGAATGGAAAAGATCAGGTTGATCCAACGGTTCTAAGGCCTGGAAGAATTGACGTACGCATACACTTCCCACTGTGCGATTTCTCAGCTTTCAAAAGTTTAGCCGATAGCTATTTGGGGCTAAAAGAGCACAAGCTTTTCCCTCAGATTGAAGAGATGTTTCAAATCGGGTCAAGTTTGAGTCCGGCTGAGGTTGGGGAGATCATGATATCCAATCGGACTTCCCCTAGTCGGGCTCTCAAGTCGGTTATTACTGCATTGCAAATAAAGGGTGACCATAGTGGGTTGAGTCGGGTTGGGCAACGGTTGAGTGCGAGTTCTTCTTGTCGGCCCTCTTGTGAAGAGTCCAGTGAATCCGGATCCTTCTTTGCTCGCGAAGGTGCACATACAATGAAGGAGTTTCGCAAATTCTATGGACTATTGAGGATGCGGAGTAGTAGAAAAGAGTCGATGGATTTGGATTCGGTTGAGAAAGAAAATTCAGTTCACAACACCAGACTTGGCTAGATAATATTGCAGGGTAATGTTGCAAGCAAGATAGCCTATATTATATCTGGAGCTCCAAAATGTAGGACTCGTTTTAGGTTGTGAACATATTTATTCATAATAAGACTTTTTTTTACAGTGATAACTTACTCTTTTCATCTTCATTTAGTACCCCCCCCAAAAAAATGATACAATTTTTTAGAATCAAGCTTCGTTTTAAAATAATGATTGTCTAGTGATTCCTTTAAACTCCTATATATCGTGCCTAATTCCAAGAAAAAAAAAAAAAAACCGACAAAAAAGAAGAAGATTGTAGGTACCGTTTGATGTAAAACATTATTATAATTTACACTTTATACTTGTTGCATTATGTTTTTTTATTTTATTTGTAAGAATAAATTTGCATTGTTAAAGTAATGAAACATATATGAAATTATTCCATGGGATGGTTGTTGTTGTTGCTGTTTATATTTGAATTTATGGAAATAGTTGTGAAAAGAAAAGTAATGATAGGAGTTAAATTATAGTTTTATTTTTGGACTAAGAAAATTAGAATAAAATGAAAAGGCATTTGTCAAAAATATTAATTTTAAAATAACTTTCTTCACTACAAATTTTAAATTCAAATTTAACATGAATGAATGTGGTATTGACACAAGTAACAAAGCTCACAATTCTTAATTTCATACTCTTTCCATCCCAAAATAATAACAGTCATTTTTGAAAAATTATATTTTTTTAGTAGTATAATTATTACACTTTAAAAATATTAATTTTTCAAAATTATTCTTTGATAATATATTATTTTAAGAATATCAATTGTCATTATTATACTTTTTGTGTTGTTAATTAATATAAAATAAGAGTAAAATAGAAAATTCACAATATTTTAGCTCTTGATTTTTTAAAAGAAACTAATATTTTAAAATAATAAAAAATAGAATAAAAAACTAATATTTTAAGCTAAAAGGAATATAAAACATCATCATTCGACAACAAATTCTCTCTCCATTATCCTTTCACTTTTTTTACTTTTGGGCATTCTAGGGGGTCTCATTGCCTAAAAGATTCATAATTTTTAAATGATTAAGATTTCGCGGGTAAGACTCCAACTTATGATTTTCACTGTAAAAAGAAAAAGAAAAAGAAAAAGAAAGTGATGTTTATATGTGATATATACATACGTGACTAAAGTCATGTCTATAAGAACGAGTTAGATTAGAATGAACGGCCCAACAAGAAAAGTAACAAGAAATGTCTAGTTGAATAAAATTTATGATTGAGAAGGGCATATTAGTGGGATCTGTTATGATAAAATAAGGGAAAATGAAAAATCTCCCTAAAAATACTCCCCCTAATTCTCCTAATTTTCAATTTTGAAAATTATTTTCTTTTCTCTTTTTTTTGTTTTTGTTTTTTTTTTTTTTTGTAACTTAATATGGAATTTCGGGGGATTCGGGACCCCCCAATTTGGGGGATTCCTCACGGCCCTAAAATAAGTCAGTATTGTTTTGGATATGAGTGCACTAGTTTACCTCATTTTGTTAATAATTCCTTCTAAATTGACGTAGAGTGTTTCATACGTTTCAGATTGGGTATGAAAATAATGTTTGTTTTTAGAATTTATTTTTGAGAAAATTTTATTTTTTTATATTTTTTGTATTTTTTTTTGTTTTCATTGATTTTTTAAAATATTTTATGCCATTTTCTAAATTGTTAGTCACACCTAATATAAATATACTTAGAAAGTATAATATTTGTGAAAAAAATCTTTAAAAAATTCATTAAATACTAAAAATATAAAAAAAAAATACTAAAATTTAATACATTTTTTGTGTTTTTGTGAATTTATTAATTTTTTAAAATACTTTTTCACAAATAATTTACTATTTAGATATATCTAAGTAAGATATATTTAAAAAAGTAAAAAAAAATTGATTAAAATTTAAAAAATAATCATTAAAAACAAAAAAATACGAAAAATAAAAAATTCAATTTTCAAAAAACTAAAACCAAACAGATATAATTCAAAATCAAATTGGCATGTCTAAAGAAATTATTGCACTTATCTTTATCTTCTTCCTCTAACCCAGATCAAAACCTTAACCTAACCATTTCCTCACTACCAAGCCACCACCTCTTGCCTCTGGCTTTCATTTCCACCTTGGCCACCTTCTCCCGCCTTGTGCATTCAACATGGCTATAACTACCACACCATTATCCTGATACAAATTTCTCAAAGCTAAACAATTACAACATTTATGGATTATGATTCAGTGCTGTTTTGGCAACACACCAAAAACGCAGCTTTTCTTGTGTATCGCCAAAAACTCCAAGTTGCTAAAAACGCCCCAACTCTCATTTGGGAAGACCAAAAACGTCACTTCCAAATTTACCAAATTATCCTCTAGAAAATTTTAATTAATTAATTCAAAAATCAAAAAGTAAGGATATTTTAGTTATTTTGAAATGATGTGGCACTTTTAAAAAATATTAAATTAAAAATCAAAAAAGTCAGCTTTTTATCAACTTCCCAAATCACTTTCAAAAAAGCCAAAAAACTTGGTAAAAAGTCAAAAATCAACTTTTTCCCAACTTCCCAAAACACCTCTCAGTAAGTTAGGTATATGTGGACTATATGAAAGGAAACTTGAGGAGCTAAATCCATCCATTAGAGAAACATTAGTTATGATATGTGTGTGCGTAAGAGACCAAGGTTAGAGCCACAAGAATGTGTTCGACTAGAATGAGAGGCCCAGTAGGAAAAGTAACAAGGAGGGCCCAACTGAACAAAATCTATGTTTGGGAAAGGTATACCACTGAGACTCGCCAGGACAAAAACCAAAAAGCAAAATAATGAGAGCTTAAAAATTAGGAGACATCTCACCGATCAATCCTGATTGTGTCTTGATAGCAAACGGAACCATTATACTAGTGTCATCTTTTCATGAAGTGTCATAAAATTATTATCTAGTGACATGTTTTTAAAAAATGTCGCATAACCATTATAAGAATGGTTTTACAATACTCTTTCATCCCAAACAGATCTTCTATAGTTTTTTGACAGTCAAGTTAGAGATTGGCTGAGAAAGAGTGGGTTAGGTGTTCAAAAAATAGAGTAAATTTGGGTGATCATGCATACCTTCCTTTCTCCATTTGCCTTCCTTTTATAGAGGTTTTAGTGTAATTTTGATGATCATTATAATGTCGGGCCCAAGTTCCTGCTATACCTTCGGAAAGGGACAGCCTGAACCCATTTTGATTGGGATAGTATGCCGAACTCCCAATGGTATTCAGCATAAATGCTCGCTGATTCTGTTGGCATCACTTACTCGGCATGTCACTTGGTCAGCGAAGAGGTTGATCAACATCGAACTTTTGCAATACAGTAGGCCTGGTTGGATTTGTTGGAAAAATGATTTTAATTCTGATGTTTCGGAAACTTGATGCTAAATTATTTAGTGAACAAGATTATATAATTAGTGAGTCAAAACCATTTATAGGTGAATGGAAATTGACCTCTAATTGAGATTTATGATCTATAGACATGTTTGTAGAAATTCTCAAAATGATGTTGCATAATTTTCTACACAGGATAATTATCAACATTTTTGGAGAAGATATATTAGGTCCTAGATAAGTTGGGTTTGGGTCAAGCCCATTACTTATTCACATGGGCCCTAGTTGTTTGAATTAATATTCAAACTTCAAGTCAAGCCCATTACTTATTTACATGGGCCCAAGTTGTTTGAATTAATGTTAGTTTGTTGCTGGGAAAATTTGAACTTTATATTCAAACTGCAATGGACATCAACGGACATATATTCAAACTGCACGGACATGTCTTTCCAGAACAGGTTTCCATTGCCTATTTTAAGGCAGTCCTCCATCCTTTTCAGTACTGAAAAATTAACAATCTTTGAGATCTTCCTTTTCCTTCTCTATTCATCTTGCATATTCCATTTTTCGAGTTTAAGTTTGAGAGGGTATAAAGCATATATTTTGGTTCACTGCACAAACAAATACGCAGTGCTGCATTTGTTTGGGGTGATTGTTGTATCCTGGAGGCAGGACGTCCGCTATTCTCGAGCACCTAGGAGAGGACGAATTTCTGTCTTAAAGACATAGTGTCCAAACACTGGCCTCAATCACAAAATTGTTCTAAGTTTGATTCTGCAAAGTTGTAAGTTTTGTCTGTTAAAGGAAGAATTCTGTTCATGCTTTATAATCTCTTCTGCAGATATAATTCTGTTCATGCTTTACAAACTGCTTTGTTTTATTATTCTGTTAACTTGATTATTTTCGGAGAAAAAGTTACCAACAGGATTTGGGCCCATCAGTGATGGGATTGGGTGTGCTTTCAGCGAAGAGGTTGATCGACATCGAACTTTTGCAATACAGTAGGCCTGGTTGGATTTGGGCCCATCAGTGATGGGATTGGGTGTGCTTTGTTTGCCGAATGTGCAATAGTTATAATCGGCTCACACAAACATTTACTTGTAATGGCATTTCATTATATTACTTTAAATCTAATATGTGCATCATTTTTTAGAGATTCCATTAGATTACTTTAAATCTAATATATACATCAATTTTAAAAGAAAGCTATTTATTTATATACATTTTTTAATTTTATTTTAGAAATCTATTTAGGCATCGTTTGGTAACATCACTTTTTAGCCTAAAAGTCAAAAAGTCACCAAAAAAATCAAAAAGCTAATAACCTATACCAAAAAGTCAAAGATTCAATTTTCTCTCTACTTTTTACATATTTTTTCGTAAAAAACTAAAAATTTATTCCAACCATACTTATTTTTTTTATATCATATTTTAGTCAAAAAATTAAAAAATTATTAAAAAAGTTTATTCTCAAACGAGGCCTTAGTTCCTATCGAAACTAACACTTTCACCCAAGACACTATTATTGGTAATCTCTTTCCTCTCTCTTCTTAGTTATTTTTTATGGAAAGAAACTTAAAAGAAAATATATGTAAATGTACAATACTCTGTATATTTACACATTTTTTCATAGTTTGGATATCTTTTAATTAGCCTTTACATGTTTGAAAAATTGCCTCAAAGTGTTGTGGCTACTTTTAATTTTTTCATTTGACGTGTGTGTAACTTTTGAATTTTACTAATTGTTTTATACCTTTTCATTTATAAAATCTTTTAATAAATTTCAGAAGATACACAATGAAATTGTTGGAGGATAAATAAACCATGTAACATACTACAATTGCGGAAATAGAAGCACAAATATGTGTTATTTTACATGTTAAGGAGACATATGAAGAAGTATGGAGTTCTTTCAAGATTGTTATAGCAAAACTTGAAGTCGGTGAAAGGAATCAACCTTTTTTAATTTATTTTTTATTTTTTCAAATGAGATTGACATATTTATAATTATTTAGGGCGAATTACACTAATGATTCCTATAATTTATGGCTTATATCACTTTGATTCCTGACTTTTTAATTGTGACACATTTGACCCTAAATTTTAAATCTTATTCTAAATAAGGATAATTAAAGATACCATTACTTAATTTTAAGGATAAAGTCATCAATTTGATAAAATATAAACTAATTTGATAAAAATAAATGTCAAAAAAATATTTTTGAATTTTTAAAAATTATTTCTACCCACGAAAAGATAAAATTATGTAAAATTGATATTTTTTTTACATATTTATTTATTTACCAAATTAATTTTATTATGTGTTTGGATGATGATCATGTAATGAGCGGTTGTTTTTATTTTCATTAAATTAGTTTAATTTTTTAAAAGTTAAATATGGCGACAACTTTGATATTATTATTAAACCAATCCATTAAATAATAAAAAAAAAACCAAAACTAAAAACATTTCATATATTAAATGTATTGATTACACATTAAAAGCCTAACAATCACCTATTACATGATCATTATCCAAACACATAATAAAAATCAATTTGATAAAATAAATAAATATGTAATTTTTTTTAACAATTATACATAATTTTATCTTTGTGGGTAGAAA
The DNA here is from genome assembly GCA_025200525.1 of Camellia lanceoleosa. Lineage (NCBI taxonomy): Eukaryota > Viridiplantae > Streptophyta > Magnoliopsida > Ericales > Theaceae > Camellia > Camellia lanceoleosa. The sequence continues at coordinate 109,530,301 of CM045758.1, forward strand.
TAATTTTTAAAAATTCAAAAATATTTTTTTTGACATTTCTTTGTGTCAAATTAATTTATATTTAATGACTTTGCTTTTGAAATTGAGTAATAATATTTTTAATTGTCCTTATTTAGAATAAGATTCAATTTAGGATCAAATGTATTACAATTGATAAGTTATGGATTAAAGGCAAAGGAAAAAAGTGTGTGAAACTAGATGAAATGTAGGCATATTTTATTCACATTTTACCTACCTTTTCATTTGTCCTTTCCAAATTTCTTCTCAAATCTTTCAACCAAACACAACATAAATGAAATTTCCAGTTATGTCACTGCTTTCTTCCATGAATAATTTCTTCTAAATTGGCAAAAATTGTTTCCCACACACTTTATTTGAGATTCGGTAAGAAAATAATATAATTTAAACTCAAATTTGCATGCGAAAAGAAATTATATGTATGTATTTGTATATATAGATATTGTGGAAATATCATTCCTTTCATTAATCTTGATATTACATACAATCTATATTTATAGAAAGAAAACTAATGCTGAGCTAAGCAGATAACTAACCCCTAACAATGTAACTAACTCCTAACAACTAGCTAACCAATTCCTAACTGACTACATGATGCATATGCAGCTGAAGCTAAAGCTCTATTCTTGATAGCTGGAGAAGCCATAACTGAAGCTGTTGAAGCTGTGGCTAATGCATTCGAACTAGGATCCTTATCACTCTTGTGCAAGCTGATGGGAGAGGGAGAGACCAGAAGCTTGGCTTTAAGATAGTTAAATCACGAAACTGAGAGAGGCTTTGTAAAGATATCAACAATCTGATCAAAAGAATGAACATATTTGAGGAGGAGTTGTTTAGTAGCAACCTTTTTCACGAATGAAGTGACAGTCCACTTCAATATGTTTAGAACGGGTGTGAAACACTGGGTTGGATGCCAAGGCAATAGCAGAAAGGTTGTCACATCAAAGAATAGAAGGAATGGAAGAGTGAAGTTGAAGTTCACGGAGTAACATTGTTAACCAAGTAAGTTCAGCAGTGCTGTGTGCGAGAGAGCGATATTCAACTTCGGTTGAGGAGCATGAGATGGTTGTTTTTTAGTAGCCAAGAAATAAGATTAGAACCAAGATAAACACAGTAGCCTGAAGACTTCGGTGATCTAGAACATCACCAGCCCTATTGGAGTCGGAGAAGGCCTGAAGTTCAAAAGAACTAGGATTGAAAGTGAGTCCATGAGCTAAATTTCCTTTAACAAATCGTAACAGTCTCTTGACAGCAGCAAAATGGGCAATAGTGGGAGCATGTATGTGTTGACAAGCTTGGTTAACAGAGAAAGACAAGTCAGGCCTGGTGATAGTGAGGTACTGGAGTGCATCAACAATACTGTGATAAAGCTCAGGTTGATCGAAGGGTAGAGCAGAGTCTGGAGCAAGATAAGGCTTAATTGACACAGGAGAATTGCAAGGCTTGCAAGTGGTCATACCAGCCTTAATGAGGATATCAGAAGCATATTTGTGTTGAGATAAAAAATAGGAATCACCATAAGCTTGTATAGATATACCCAAGAAATAGGAAATATCCCTTAGCTCCTTCATGGCAAAGGCAGTATGCATTTTAGCAAGAAGAGATTGAATATGAGAAGAGCTATTACCAGTAACCAAGATGTCATCAACATATATAAAAAGAAGAGTAATAGTGGAATTAGTCCTTTGAATGAATAAGGAATTGTCACACTAACTATTAAGAAAACCTTGAGATAGTAAAAAACTGGAGAATGTAGAATACCAAGTGCGAGGAGCCTGCATTAAGCCATAGAGAGCCTTCTTTAAGAGACAAACATGATTGGGATGAGATGGACTAGTGAAGCCTGGATGCTGTGTCATGTAGACTTTTTCTTCTAATGTACCATGTAGAAAAGCATTACTAATATCCAGTTGCTTGAGAGGCCAATGATAATGCAGAGCAACACACAATAAGATACGAATGGTAGGTTGTTTGGCGATGGGGCTAAAGGTTTCAATATAGTCAATGCCCTCTTGTTAGAGAATCCCTTTTGCAACTAAACGAGCTTTATAACGAGCAATAGAACCATCAGAATTGCGCTTAATGCAGAATACCCATTTGCAGCCGATGACAGATTTAGAAGAAGGCAAAGCAACCAAAGACCAAGTGCCATGAGCAAGAAGAGCATTGTATTCTTCCAACATTGCAGTGTGCCAAACAGGGGAATTTAGAGCTTGCTGATAAGTATATGGCTCAGTATCAGAAAATGAGGATGAAGAAGCAACAGAAGAAGCCATGAAGACCTAAAGATGAGCTTTGGATCGAGTAATCATAGAATGACAATTAGTAGAAGGATGAGGAAGAGGTAAATCAACAAAAATGGAAGAAATAGAAGTAGGAGTAGGAGAAGAAATAGGGCCTGATGGCAGAGAAGAAGGGACAGAATGAGGTAGTTCAGACTGGACAGATTGAGATAATGCAAGTTGTGAAGACATAGTAGACTGCAAAGACATAGTAGATTGCAGAGGCATAGTGGGCTGCAGTGGTATAGTGGTCGACAGAGGCACAGTAGGTGACAGAGGCATAGAAGATGACGAAGAAGGTAAAGAGGAAGCAGATATGTGAGCTGGTTGTAGTGATAGAGAAATAAGCAGAGAACTGACAGGGAAAGCTTGATGATCCACAGTTAGAGAAGGAGAAAGAGAAGGAGACCAGAAAAAAGACTGAAGCATAGACAAGGTCTGAGAAGTAGAAGGAGAAATAGTAGCAAAAGGAAAAATATTCTCATGAAATATGACATGTCGAGACAAATAAACTTTACCAGAAGAAGGATCTAGACACCTATATCCTTTATAAGAAGGATGATAACCAAGAACGACACACAAAGTAGATTTAGGGCGAAGTTTATGAGAAGTGTGTGGCTTAAGCCAAGGAAAACATTGACATCCAAACATACGCATGAAAGAGTAATCAAGTTATTTGTGAAACAATAATTCATAAGGAGACGAATGAGGAGCCTTAGACTTAGGCATTCTATTAATTAGATAAGTGGCTGAAGAAATGACATCAAACCAATACTTAATAGGAATAGAAGACTGATGAAGTAGTGCAATGGCAGCCTCAGTGATGTGTCTATGTTTTCTCTCAGAGACTCCATTCTGAGGAGGTGTATAGGGACACGAAATTTGATGGAGAATACTATGAGAGTTGAAAAATTGAGTCATAGATGAATTAACAAACTCAGTACCTCCATCAGTGTGAAAAATTTGCAAGTGAGTGGAAAATTGGTTGCCAACATAAGCTGTGAATTCTACAAATTTATCAAATACTTCACTTTTGTAACACAATGGATAAAGCCAAATAAATTTTCTATATTCATCAACAAAGAGTACATACTATTTATAACTAGAAAGAGAAGGGGAAAATGGTCCCCAAATATCACTGTGAATGAGAGAAAAAGGTTTTTGAACAATAGAGTTAGACAGTTTGAAAAGTAATCTATGCCTTTTTGCTACACAACAGTGGACACAAGTAAAATCATCATTCTTGACTTTATTACAAGTGGAAGAAAGAAATTGTTTGAGTTTATTAAACTTGAGAAATGATGGATGCCCCAATCTCTTGTGCCAAACAGTGGCAGACACATTATTGGTAGTTGAACTGCATAATGCATTATGAGAATGAAATGATGAAGGTGGAATAGCAACAGCAGAGAAAGAACAAGTAGGCTTGGATGCATGAAAGTGATATGAACCATGTGAATTAAGTCCCTTGTGTATGATGTCCTTTGTGTGCTTGTCTTGAACAATGAAGGAAGAATCAACAAAAGTGATTGTACAATTATTATCTTTAGTGAGTTTGTGCATAGACATAAGATTGGAAGCAATAGGAGTGTGCAAGACTTTGTTGAGTTTAAAAGTATGATATGGAGTAGGCAAAATACCCTTGCCAATATGAAGGAATAGAGATAGAATGACCATTACCGACAGTGATGTGATCAGTTCCTTGATAAGGTTGATGATGACTCAAATGAGATAAATCATGAGTCATATGGTCAGATATGGCAGAATCAAGATACCAAGGAGAGGAATCATACGGAGGTGGAAAGGAAGCAGGAGCCACAAAAGCTCTAGTGTTTGAAAAACTAGATGATGATTGTGATGAAGGCTGATAGGCAGAATAAGCAGAAGATGATTATGATGGAGATTGCCGTGACTGATTTTGAAATTACTGTGGCTGCTGATTTTGAACAAGAAGATAATTGTCATCCAATAGATGCCAACACTCCAGAGTTGAGTGATTAGTTTTACCACAAATCTGACAAATTAAGTTGTGATTGTGACTGCTGGAAGACTGTCTACCTTTGCCTTTAGAAGAGAAATAACCTCGGTAGCCATATCTAGAACCACCTCTATGACCTTTGAAAGAAAATTGACCTCGAGATGAAAAGTCATGAGAATAGCCACGAGTAGCAGCATATGCAACTGAAGGTTTATAAGTGTAGACACCCAATTTTTGACCGATCTTTAGACTTGGGCGCTACTGATGGTTTACTTGGTGATGGAAGATGTGCAGAGCAAAAGTTCGATTTCTTCGGCAAGAGGAGAGTCAAATCCCAACCTCACACCCCATTTTGGACCAAAGCTATTTTGAATGGTTTTTAGATCTTAAAACCCTCTCTTTCAAAATATTTTTGAAATAAAATTTCTACGATGCTCTGAGGCTCGTATTTTGTTAAATAATGCGCTTTTCGGTAAACCGAGCAAGGACAAAGTGGAAATAAATAAAAAAGAGGTGAAATATTTGAAAAATCTTTCAAAACATCTTGTTTAGGGGTTTGGAGTTGAAGAAAAGAGGAAAAGAGGGAAAAAACCTAGTTGAGGAAGAAGATGGGCATGAATCGCTAAGAGAGAGACGAGCAGTCCTCGCCAAATCGGGCCTATCATTTTGTATACTTGGACTTAAGCTATGAGGCCACCACCATTGGAAAGAAGACTTCTGGGGCTTCATTTTACACTCAAGACTCTCCTAAAGCCAAGCCCAGATGGGAGAGATATGGTTGGTTGAAGTAGGGCATCAATCCGGTTGGACTGAAACTGAACGGTTTCACCAAAATAGGCATAACTTTTTGCATAGTTGGAATTTTCATGCAAGGATGCCACCATTGGAAAGCTTACTTCCAAGGCTTCAATTTGGACACAATAACAACCTGCAAAGGAGTCCAGATAAAGGAGTTATGCCCATTTAAAGTTGGGCCTGAAAAGTAAACTTTTGTGGCCGATTGGCAAAAAAAGTAGCAGATTGGCACTAAAGATGGCCGGTCGGCCAAGAGTGACACAAATTCATATTTTTTGAAGATGTTTTCCCTCCAGCTGTTTCCAGCAAGCTCCAGCTATCCCAAATCAGATATTTTCGACCCAAGTTGATATTTTGCTATATATGAGAGCCTTATATCTCATATTTAAGGGATTAGAACTTTTTAAGCAAGTTTGAGAGCTTCTCTCACTAAACTCCCTCTCTCTCTACAATTTTCAGAGCTTAATCTCTGCCTCTCTCTCTTGCTCTTTTGTGCATAGAAGTGCATAGAAGTAGAGAAATATTTCTAGTTGGCCTAGGCATCCTTCATCAAAGTTGCATATCTATGGGTTGAGATCCCTTGGAGCTTATTTTTAGACTGTTGGAAGGTCATTTGAGCCAACAAAGAGGCCATTTTGCTGCTGTGCTTCAAGGGTAAGCCCCTCTTATCTTTTGTATTCGTTTTGCACACTTGCTTCACGATCTTTTCACACTACTTTGGGGCAATTTTTGGGGGTGGTGTTGAACTACAAAAACCTCTGCTTTTCCTCTATTTTTCAGTCCTAAAAGTGTTGGTTTGTGTCTTGGTTGGCTAGGGGGTTGTCCTCCATTTTGCTTTTTGGCTTGTAAGGCCTTGTGAGCTAACTTTCAAGCTTTTCAAACAACTTCTTTTTGACCTTAAAACCACTGAATTCCAGAGGGATTTTAGTGGTAGAAAACTTGTTTTGAGGCTCAAAATAGGAGGGGGTGGTCCCCCCTCCTCTTGTCTTGTTAGCATGTGTTGATGGCCAACCAAAAAAGCATGCATTTCTATCTTCTTGAGGCTTTGTTTGAGCTCATTTTTGTGACTTTCCAGACCTGCCATAACTCTGTTTTTGGCTGTCTTGGTCACCCCTTGCATGCTTCTTGTACTTGTAGTATAATCTTACTTATAGCTTTTCAAAGGAGCTTGTCTTTCTAGCATGTTTTGGCTCTATCTTAGCATGTTTAGGGCCTTATCCTAACATGGTATAACTCTATTTTGGGTTGGTTTGATTGTCTCTTGCATGCTTAATACACTTGTAGTGTAATCCTTGCAAACTAGTCTAGTATGCTTAAGGTTTTGGCTCATCTTTCTAGCATGTGTTGATTCCATTCCAGCATGTTTTTGGTTATTTTTTAACATGTCATAACTCTGATTTTGGTTGGTGGAGTCACCTCATGCTTGGTTTTGGTAGGTGTAGTGTAATCCTCCTTGTTGGCCTTGCATCCTCCATGCTTCATGCCTTTATGCTAGCTTGTTTTGGCTATACTCCATATATGTTTTAGCATTATTTTGACATGCTTTAGGACTGTTTTAGGTGTTCTTGGCCTTTTGGGGCTTGCTTTGTGTGGCCATGGTGTAAGTCCCTTGGCTAGCTTTAAGCTTTGAGCCCACCAGCATGCTTTATTTGTCATATGTGCATGATTTAGCATCCTTTGGAATGTAATTTTAGAGCTTACTTCATTGCTACAGTCTCACATTTGTCACTTCTTCATCATGTTTGAGAGTTATGTTGTTATGCTTAGTTCATGGGCCAATGCATGAGCATGCATTTTCTTGCTTTTTCATGCCATCATTTCAGCATTTTGGCCACTGTTTTGGACCCTCTTAGGTCTGTCCATATGCGGTTTAAGTCCATTGAGTTTTGCATTACATAGCCCTTGCCATGCTTATATTGTTTGCATGTTGTTGCATGTTGCATTATGTTTGCATGTTGTCACATTTGCATGTTGTTAGCATGTTGTTGTATGCTCATGTTGTTTGCATGTTGCATGATTGCATTATGTTTGCATGTTTGTTGCATTGCATTGTGTTTGGGTTTGGCATCAATCCAAACACGAGGAACAAGGAACGTTTCATACTCAAAGTGATGAAACGTGCCTTATTTCTTAGGTCACCGACACCTTTGATCGTGTATGATAAGGTGGAGGTTCATCGAGTCTTATGTGGTATTTGTGTGCATTCATTAACATTGATTTGTGCAACTTGGTCTCTTTGCCTATCATGTATTGAGATGCGTGATTGGTGGCTCGAGAGCCGAGCACCACACTCCTTTGAGCTTTAGACATAATAAGGAGTGTGGTTGCACACACATTTTCTTGCAAATACACTGCCATGCATCTGTTGCAGAAAAGGGAGAATTTGTAGGAAACAGTGGCCGATCGACCACTTAGTCTGCTGATCGGCTATCAAAATTGGTCAATAGCCATAAACTCTGGCCGGTGGCCACTCCTCTTGGCCGACCACCCCCCAGCACGTCCATCAGGTGTATCAGAAGTATCTTGGAGGGTGGCACAGTTTTCAGAAATCTAAAACAGTGCAAACAAAGGCATCATAAGGCACAGTAGTGGATTTCCGGGAGAACGCGATCGAGCATGCATCATTCATCATTCCGAGGCAGAGCTGTGGCAGCCTATTTCAGTTTCTTACTTAACTGGTTTTGTAAATTAATTAATTTGATTAATTGGTTAAAGTTTTGCATGTGTTGCATTAGACATTGTTGACATAGCTAGGATCATGCATTGATTACTAACTAGCTTCTTTTTTAGCTCGGAGTACACTGTGAGTGTTTATGCTTTAACATCGTTGTATGCGTGTAAGTGTTGCCATGATAGTATGCTTGCCATGAGGCTATTTGCTTAACTGATATCACTGCTTGAATGCCTGTGGATGAAGGCTTGATTGCCTGGATTGGAACAACTCGATGATTGTGTTTTAAGCTCACTTGAAGTGACAAAATCATGTTTTTCTAAGCCCACCTGAGGGTGGCAAATCCACGACTTAGCCTACTTGTGAGTAGCACCTTCAAACCACTTTCAAAAGCAAACATGAGTTGTTTTGTTCCAATCCGCGTGATTGAGTCTATACTTGTATGTTGTGCGCATCACATAGTAAGTTAGTTAATAAACCGGAATAAGAACGCATGTGTTTTCAAAAACAACATATCATGTTAGTAAAGGCCGATCCTTTGATTGGGCGAGTGGGGGTGCTTATTTCATGACCTTCCCCCCTCATACCCAAGTTCCCGAGCCGAGGCAACTTTGGTGATGACGGACACGTAGCCTTAGGCATGAGTCAGGGTTTCCTAAATTTTTCCAAAATAAAATATTTAGGTGGCGACTCTGAAATCTGGCAAAACAGTCTATGTTTGGCGCTTTTGATTAAAATCGATTTTCCAAAACGATTTGTCGGATTTGGACTCTTTGGTGATTTATTAGTCTTACATTGCACTTTGTGAGATTAGATTCAGAACCATAACATGAGTCCAAACTGTAGTAGCTAAGAACAATGATTCGCGCCCTCACGCGCAGAGTGAAGTTCCCGGGCGGTCTACAGTTTCTGGCAACTCTGCTGGGTACTTAGAGAACTTGACTCGAACTCATGATATCTTGTTTTGACTACACTTATGTGTTTCTTTGCATTGCATTTGCATTGGTGTGCCTAGGACACCGCGTTTTCCATCTTCTATTCCTGAATGGTTTGCCGGAGGCTGCATGCCATAAGGCGGACCGGTTACGGGCTCTGCCACGATGGGAGTACAAACCTCGATTTTTACCGAGGCACCTTTTTCGACCATTCGACCTAGTTGCATATCGGAAACCATAGTGACCATTCCAAACTAAGACAAGTTGCTTACTCGATTGTAGGTTGTTTGAAAATCGCTGTGCGCGTAGTGAAACCCTAGCTCCTGACAAGATAAGATAGGGAAATCGTACCCCACCATAGGGGTGTTTTGGCTCTTACTTGCTTGCTATATGCTGTTAGGGTGTGTCTCTATAGGATGGTATGTATCAGTTGCAAGTTTGAGTATCGGCCTGAGGGTATCAGTTTACAGGTAGAATTTCGGGTAGAATTCTGTAGGGAGTACAGTCATTCAGCTATGCTCAAATCTGTTCTAGTGAAATTGAGCTGAGATGTTGTCTGTTTCCTCTTTTGCTAGGTAGTCTTGGAACCATAGCTTCAGAAGGCTCCAATATCCCCTGAGTACACCAGACTGGTGTTGATAGATTTTGTTAGGTCAGAGATTCAATTCAAGGGCAACCAGTGTTCTTTCGCTGAGGCAAGGCAAAGAAAGGCCAATCAGGGCTCCCTGGTTCATCTAATCCGATAGTCACCAGTCACATCACCTTTGTTCAAACTCATCAGACCATGATGGCACAGAGTCCGGAAGAAGTTGTACCATGATAACGACATTAAATCAGGGAACTGCTATGTAGGATGAGACCAATGCTGAAAGGCAACGCCCATCTGGGGTATCTGCCTCACATCCAACTTCGGGACCCCAGCCGAACTTTGACCCACTTCCGCTAGCTAAAGATTTGCAGGGTCCAAATCCCCGAGAAAGGTTGACTCAAGCTCAGGTGTTCAGACCCCTAGTGCAGCCTAATGAGAGGCTTTATCCCTTTGATGATAATGAGCTTAATCTGACTGTAGTGAAAATTGCGAACCTTGAGAAGCAATTCAAAAAGGCACGGGGCCTTAACTCCATTCCTGACATTGAGGATGGATACCCTGAGGAAGCCGTACGGCTCCCAGACAAATTCAAAATGCCACACCTTGACCGTTTCGACAGGTCTGGAGATTCTATGGTACATATCTGGCTTTTCTTGGATGTCCTGAAGCCGATGGGTCTAACTAAGCCACAAAAACTCTCTTTATATAGAAGAACCCTGTCAGGTGTAGCAGCTGCTTGGTATGCCAAGTTGGAGAATACAGTGAAGCAGAATTGGGAAGAATTGGCTGAGGCCTTTGTTGATCAGTATTCTTACAATACCCAAGTTGAAATGACTACCCAAGAGCTTGAAGCAACCCATCAGAATCTTACAGAACCTTTTGTGGAATTTGTTGCAAGATGGAGAGGAAAGGCAGCACAGATGACAGATCGGTCTTTTGAGAGGGATCAAGTGCAGATGATAGTGCGCAACCTTGAGCCTGATATGTTGCAAAAGTTGATAGTCGTGCCACTATCCACTTTTAAAAGTTTGCATGAACTAGGGGTTCAGATCGAGAATGCGTTCAGCAGTGGGATCATTCCCAGAACAAGTGAACCGATAAAGAGGGTTTTTGCAGGGAGTACCAATGCTGGTAGTAGCACTATTCCCAAACCCATTGAGATCAATATAGTCGCCACAGCCGACCCTTTTGCCAAACCAAGCCTACAAATAGCCTACCTAATCCGAGCTCAGGGTAGAACTTTCACTCCCCTCTATATGAGCCTAACCAGCGCACTAAAACTCCTGATGGAAAGAGGGTATCTCAAACCCCTAGATCCTCAACCTCCATCTGACCCACTCCCAGCCAGGCATAACCCCACCAAATACTGCGTGTATCATCAGCAGCGCGGTCATGGCATCGATCATTGCTATCGCCTGCGTCATGAGGTCCAGAATTTCATTGACAACCGAACGATAGCTCCACCTCAAGACCCTAATGACCAAGTAGCTTATCCACACCTCAACCTCATCTATACATTGCCATCCACCTATGACCCCAGCATATACATCACCTCGGCTCATCTACCCAAGCCTGAGGTGTTTATCCCGGAAAGCATGGACTTATGCATGATGGGTGCTTCTGAACCCCAATCATCTCAAACCCGTGAGCCTACTACTTTTGAGCTGATGAGAATGATCGAAGATCTTTAGAGAACTATGGCAGATTTAGCCTTCAGAATATTGGCTCCGTCATCGACCACATCGCATCCTAGAAATTTCACACCAAAAAGCTCTCCAATCTCGGGACGGGCTACATTGGAAGAAGGCCAATCCCTTAGCAAAGTGGAGGCAAGTGGTAAGAACAAGGTAGGGACAGGCATTGGTCCCCATGAACACCTTCAGTGGGCTGTTGAGGCTTTGAAAGCTGAAGGACTGAATAAACAGCAGGTGCTCACAGTTGTTGCAAAAACTGTGGAGGACACTTTCACTACTCAAGTTGGGGGTAGTTTGAAGCAAGGGGCAAGCCGAGACAAAGGATGTTGTACCAGAAACCCCTCTTTTAGTTCCAATCCTACACTTGGAACAAATCGGCGAACCTAGTCAGCACTTGCCAACCCTTTCGCCGGTACATCCAATACAACCAGTTCACAACTTGCCAAATACCCACCTCGGGGCCAGAGGGCGTTCACCCCACTATACATGTCTCTGTCAGCGACCCTGGAGGTCCTGATCAAGAAGGGGCATCTGAAGCCCTTGGAGCTGTGGCCGTTACCGAATAAACTTCCTCTCTCCTACAACTCGGCTAAGTACTGTGCCTTCCATCAACAAGCCGGCCATGACACTGACATGTGTTTTCGTCTTCATCACGAAATACAAGATCTGATTAATAACAAGGTCATCGCCGCACCAGTCTTGCAAAGTCTATCGGCACTGGATCAGTGAACTTGGGGGATGATGTGATCATGTGATCGGGGGATGAACCACCTGCAGATGGCGCTCAGTTTACTCCAGATATGGGAATGGCATGCACTGTTTTGAAAATGTTGTTTACTTTATTTTTTGACTTGGGTATTGGGTCAGTCTTGTTGTTTTGTATTGAGTCAGTCTTTTTGTACTGAGTTAGTCGAGTCTGTCTTGTTGTATCGAGTCAGTCTTGTTATGTCGGAGTCGGGTGATTTCGGGGGTGTTACCTCGGACATCACTATCAATTTGTGTTTGTCTTTTACACCCTTTCTTTTGCGTCTGTTTCTGCCAGTGAGCTAGTTGCACCAGAAGATCTGAATGAAACAGAAGTGATTTTCACACTCTTGAGTTTGTTTCTGCCTTAAGCCAGTTGTGCCAGAAGATCTGAATAAAACGACAGTGCTTTTCACCTACTTTGTTGTGCCTTTAAATCATTACATTGACCTGAGTTTTTCAAAACTTTTTGAACATTGTGATCAAAACAAAGAGGAAGGAATTTCTCAAGTTTTGCAAAAATTTGATCAACTGAGAGAAAGAGAGGCATGCTAAGCCCTTAATGAATGAGATCATGTTTGTTAATGTGAGTACTGAGAAGGATCCTGGCTTGATCCAGATAGGTTCCGCACTGTCTTCAGCGCGAGCGATTAGTCTCTTTCTTAAAAGATTTCAAAAAAAATGTTTTGCGTGGTCCTGCGAAGACCTGTGTAAAATCGCTCTTGAGATTATGCAGTATAGAATCGCTCTCAGCCTCGAGACTCAACCCCTTTTGCTTTCAAACCTTGAACTTGGATTTAGAATGTTCAAAGGTCAACTATAATGTGAGGCTTGTATGGCCAGAGTTGAAGCAGCCCATGAACTAGGGACAAGAAGATCAGATGTGATCAAAGGAAGTTTGTAAAGCTGGATAAGAAGCAGCTCTTGAACTAAGGGCAAAAAATGTCAGATGTGCTCGAAGAGTAAAAAATTGGGACATTTCTCAAGCTAATAAGGATCGGCAAGAATGCCAAATCCCAGTAAGGGAGGAAAAAAGAAAGTATTGCTGAAGGACAATCGAGTTCCTATCCACAACACTAGGGGAAAATTTAGCCCCCATTGGATGGACTTCTACATCATCAGCGAATAGCAACCATTCTCCTGGATTTAGATGGCTTCGAGATCCTAAAACCATTCGACATGGACAAAGCTACACTTTTATCCTTGAGGGGTTCACTGGGCCAAAAACCTAGAAGGGCGACCCAGGCAAAAGTTAGAGTAAGAAAAAGAAGAAAAAATGAAAAGAAAAACAGAGCTCGCAAGGTTGAAAACCCGGAAGGGTGGTCTTGGCAAAAGTTAGAGCGCAAAAGGAGAGGTTAATACCTGAGTGTACCTTACCCCGGAACTACGTCAGGCTTGATTCCCATGTTTGGGATACGTAGGCAACTTCTTTCTGAAGTCCAGCCATAAATACTTCTAAATCGACTGTGTCCTTGTAATGGTTCTGATCATTTTTGTCTTCTCTGTATCTGAGTGTTCGGTGGTGCTTGTCACTATGAGAACTGGTTACAGTGTGCTGCGGTGTTATTCAAACAAGAGGCAACTTTCCGTTGTCATACAGTACGCTATGGTGCCATTCAAACAAGGGACAACTTTCCGTTGCTGTGGTGCCATTCAAACAATGGGCAATTTTCCGTTGCCATGTAGTGCCATTTAGACAAGGAGCAATTTTCTATTGTTTCGGATCTGAGGTTGTGCATCTCAAGAGTAAATTCCGCGTTGGTCGAGCAGTGGCCATTTACAAAAACAATTTTTGAGAATTTTTACTGAGGTTGACTAATTTTCTCAAAAATTATCCCATTTTTCCAAAACTGGACCATTTCTTGGACCCAAAAAAGGAAAATTTTCAGTGCTCACAACCTAACTTGCATGATTTCAAATTAGAAAGTTAAACAAGCATGTTAATCTAACTCTCATTTTGGTCAAAATTGATTTAGTAGAAGCCAAAAATAAAAAATGGTCAAAATGATGAACTAGGGGCACAGTTGAGTCAGGTTTTCTGTATTTTCCTTGTTGTCAACATATTTGCCAAAAAGGGCACCGTACTTGCCGAGAAGGGCACCATATTCGCCAGAAAAGGGCACCACTAAAGCTAACAACAAAGGGCAGAAAGCTCTCTCCTCTTTCAAGCAACGAGGTATCAAGCTAAGTGAGAAACATGAACTGGAACTAGAGCGGGATATTCGATTCCCTCATCTGGATGATCAAATCAAAAATTAACGTCTGACCCGGAATGGGGATATAGAAAACCGCAATGTCTGTGAGACTAATCAATTGTATACCTAGTCAGTGGGACATGTTGTAGCTTATCTCGATCAAGTTAAGCCAGGGGCGTCGTCAATCGATGTCATTTGCAGACCTGTTGTACATCTTGTCGCATAATAACCCCTCTGTGGGAAAGCTCACTGTTGTGAGCGGAAGAAAGAGAATCTAGCAGAATGCTAGGGGCAAGAGCCCGTAACTTCTTGTTTATCCGTCAACCACCCAGGGGAGGGGTAAAAAATGAGAGATTGAAGAATAGAAAGATGTGCACCGAGAGAAAAAGTAAGAAAAGGGCTTTTCAGAAAACAAGAGATTGAGTGCCAGAGTGATGTGAGAATCACAAATGAGAAATGGTGGGAAACAATACCCAAAGAAACTGGCTCTTTGTAAAATGAGAGGTCACTTGCCATTGGAACACGTCTGTGTGTTGTGTCTGTTGTTTTGTTTGTCTCGATTCTTGTTTTGAGTCGTTTTGAGTGTCAATACATGTGCTTAGGTTGTTTTACCTTTGTTTTTCATTGTTGAGTCGTTTTGACTGTGGTCAGTTGTAGGCTCAATACCCGGTTAAGAACTCATTTATCAATTTCAAAATAAATCATTTTGTGCTCAGAGTGCTGTGCCATTCTCCATATTTGTACAAAATAGGTTTCTTCCCTTCATAAACTGCAGGGTTAAACCCAGGTTATGTGAGAACAGTAAAATCAGGACCTATCTGAAGCTATATAGGTTCTGGACTGCAAAGCAAAAGAAAAGAGAGAAAATGTGGAGTATCTTAGTGTGTTTCAACCCCAGCAAATTCTGAGACTGCATTCCAGGTGCATCTTGTTAAGCCTCGCCTTTCTCTGGAGTATGAGTGTATCTCGACTCCAAGCTTAAGCCTGCTTCAAGTCAGAATGGCAGTCCAAGCAGCACCTGTGGTTTTCACATGCAGATGTTATCTCTCGCCAATACGAACAGGGTGTGCCCTTTTTGAGCTGAGCATGTTACAAAGTCCTCTGAGAGGTAAATTGGAGGCACCAAAGTACATATTTGATGGCCCTCCCTTGAATAGAATGTGCATTTTCATATACACTTCTTTTGCATGCGTGCCGCGCATCGTTATGATTCATGCATACAATATGCTTGCTTTTAATTTTGCATAGAATATGCTTTCAATATTGCATAGAATGTGCTTTCAAAGTTGCGTAGAATATGCTTGTTTCATGCATAGAAAATGCTCGTATCTTTTGCATAGAAAATGCACCTTACTTGCATAGAACATGCATTTTATCGCACTTTTTTGTGCACCTTACTTGCATAGAAGATGCATTTTATCGCACTTCTTTTGTGCACTTCACTCGCACTGTCTTGTGCACTTACACTTTGTATCTCATTCGCACTGTCTTGTGCACTTACACTTTGTATCTCACTCGCACTGTCTTGTGCATCTTGTGGTTGTGTTTCACTCACACTATCTTGTGCATTGAATTACACTCGCGCTATTTAGCGTATTGCATTGTTTAGTGCATTTCAAATCACTCGTGCTGTTTAGCGTGTCGCACTGTGTAGTGCATTTCAAAATCACTCGTACTTTCTTGCGCATTGCACTGTTTTGTTCAGTTTACACTCGCGCTTTCTTGCACATCGCACTGTTTTGTGCAGTTTACACTCGCACTTTCTTGTGCATCGCACTATTTTGTGCAGTTTATGCTCGCACTTTATTGCGCATCGCACTATCCTGTGCATTTCATTACATGCTCTCATCTTGCATAGAAAATTCTTGTATCTTTTGCGTTGAACTTACATCGCGCTGTCTTGTGCACCTTACCTGCACTTGTTAGTGCATTGCATCACGCTATCTTGCGCACCTTACCTGCACTTGTTAGTGCATTGCATCGCGCTATCTTGTGCACCTTACCTACACTTGTTAGTGCATTGCTCACGCTTTCTTGCGCACCTCACTCGCACTTGTTAGTGCATTGCATCGCACTGTCTTGTGCTCTCACCTAGTCTAGGAGACCTTAAATCCTCTGGTCTAGGAGACCTTAAATCGTGCATCTCCCCTCGCACTGTCTTGTGCACCCTCTGGTCTAGGAGACCTTAAATCCTCTAAAGGTGCAATTCCTTTGGTGTTTGTCGTGCCCGAACGACTTCCGGTGGTCTGGTATAGCCACCTGCCTGTGTTTGCGGTGAGTTCCTAGGAGATCAACTGAGACAGTGGAAACTAGAGTTCGAATGGCTCATGCCTAGAACGCAAAGGTTCGGGATTTTCGAGACTAAAGTCTGGTTTAAATACCCAGGGGTGTATCATCGGCTTGAAATCTATATAGCAGCCCCATAGATTGAGATAACATGTGTATGCACCTCAGTTCTGGATATTGAACCTACCTAGTCTGTCACCCTGTTGGAGAATAGGGAAAGCTGCGACCATAGCTAGGGAGAAAAGTAGTACCTGCGGTTTGGAAGCACAATCAAAAGGGGAAGATCTCCAGCAGCATGAGGTGAGTCATCACCAATTGCCCCTGTCAGGTACTTTCGTAAGCATCACTTCCTAGCTGCATCATTATATCTATCATAAGTATTGCATTTTAGCTATTACATCGCATTGCATATAGCACCTATTGCAT
Organism: Camellia lanceoleosa; assembly: GCA_025200525.1. Classification (NCBI taxonomy): domain Eukaryota; kingdom Viridiplantae; phylum Streptophyta; class Magnoliopsida; order Ericales; family Theaceae; genus Camellia; species Camellia lanceoleosa. The sequence goes on from CM045758.1 coordinate 109,546,914, forward strand.
GCATCTATTGCATCTACTGCATTGCATCCTTTCCATGTTAAGCTTAGTCTGGCATGTGCTCATGCATTTCCTTTGTTGAAGTATGTTTCTGTGATTATGTGTACACGCCTATTCCACTAAGAGAATTGTGGTCTGAGGGTGTTGGCACCTTTTCTGTGTTAGACGTGGTCTGTTTTGTGTCTATGCCTTTTCTAGGCAAAATGTGGTTTGGCTGCTCGCCTTATTCACTTCATCCATTGCATCATATTTTGTTTTGTTGCATTCAGCATTTAGGATCATGATTTTTCCTCAGCAGATCATTCCTTACTTATATCATGCCACCTAATTACTTGTATTCTTAATACGAAACGTATAGTTTTGTCTGTGCATGCACCTATTCCACTAAGAGAATTGTGGTTAGAGCACTCTGGCACTTTTTCTATGTTATACGTAGTTTGATTTTGCATCTCCATCTCTTTATGATATTTGTGTGGTTTTGCACTGCTTGTGGTTTGATGACTCAAATACACTATATATTATTACATTGTTTTGTTGCATTGTGTATCATGTTGCATCCTGTCCCTGAACTATGCTGGTTTGATTCCTTACAAAGGAATACGTAGGCAGCTTGCGGGCGCAACCATTTATTTATCTATATTTTGTTTGTGTGTCCAAGTGTTCGGCCTTGTCAAAAATGGGTCGTCTCTGAGCTTTGACATTCACTCACGTCATTTCATGACTTCGAGCTCTGTCAAAGAGGGGCAACTATAGACACCCTATTTTTGACCGACCTTCAGACTTGGGCGCTATTGATGGTTTACTTGGTGATGGAAGATGTGCAGAGCAAAAGTTCGATTTCTTTGGCAAGAGGAGAGTCAAATCCCAACCTTACACCCCATTTTGGACCAAAGCTATTTTGAATGGCTTTTAGACCTTAAAATCCTCTCTTTCAAAATATTTTTGAAATAAAGTTTCTACGATGCTCTGAGGCTCGCATTTTGTTAAATGATACGCTTTTCGGTAAACCGAGCAAGGACAAAGTGAAAATAAATGAAAGAGAGGTGAAATCTTTGGAAAATCTTTGAAAACATCTTGTTTAGGGGTTTGGGGTTGAAGAAAAGAGGAGAAGAGGGAAGAAACCTAGTTGAGGAAGAAGATGGGCATGAATCGCTAAGAGAGAGACGAGCAGTCCTCGCCAAATCGGGCCTATCATTTTGTATACTTGGACTTGAGCTATGAGGCCACCACTGTTGGAAACAAGACTTCCGAGGCTTCATTTTACACTCAAGAATCTCCTAAAGCCAAGTCCGGATGGGGAAGATATGGTTGGTTGAAGTAGGGCATCAATCCGGTTGGACCGAAACTAAACGGCTTCACCAAAATGGGCATAACTTTTTGCACAGTTGGAATTTTGATGCAAGGATGCCACCATTGGAAAGCTTACTTCCAAGGCTTCAATTTGGACACAAGAATGACCTACAAAGGAGTACAAATGAAGGAGTTATGCCCATTTGAAATTGGGCCTGAAAAGTAGACTTTTGTGGCCGATCGGCCAAAAAAGTAGTAGATCGGCACTAAAGATGGCCGGTCGGCCAAGAGTGACACAAATTCAGATTTTTTGAAGATCTTTTCCCTCCAGCTGTTTCCAGCAAGCTCCAGCTGTCCAAAATCAGATATTTTCAACCCAAGTTGATATTTTGCTATATATGAGAGCCTTATATCTCATATTTAAGGGATTAGAACTTCTTAAGCAAGTTTGAGAGCTTCTTTCATTAAACTCCCTCTCTCTCTACAATTTTCAGAGCTTAATCTTTGCCGCTCTCTCTAGAGCCTCTCCCTCTTACTCTTTTGTGCATAGAAGTGCATAGAAGTAGAGAAATACTTCTAGTTGGCCTAGGCATCCTTCATCAAAGTTGCATATCTATGGGCTGAGATCCCTTGGAGCTTATTTTTGGACTGTTGGAAGGTCATTTGAGCCAACAAAGAGGCCATTTTGCTGCTGTGCTTCAAGGGTAAGGACTTATCATCTTTTGTATTCGTTTTGCACACTTGCTTCACCATCTTTTCACACTACTTTGGGGTTGTTTTTGGGGTGGTGTTGAACTAAAAAAACCTCTGCTTTTCCTCTATTTTTTAGTCCTAAAAGTGTTAGTTTGTGTCTTGGTTGGCTAGGGGGTTGTCTTTCCTTTTGCTCCTTGGCTTGTAAGGCTTTGTGAGCTAACTTTCCTGCTTTCCAAACAACTTCTTTTTGGCCTTAAAACCACTGAATTCCAGAGGAATTTCAGTGGTAGAAAACTTGTTTTGAGGCTCAAAATAGGAGGGGGTCGTCCCCACTCCTCTTGTCTTGTTAGCATGTGTTGATGGCCAACAACCCGACCAGCGGGGACCCGACCCCCGACCCATCGTAATGGTTTTTTCCCAAAAAAAATACATGGGGGGGGGGGTATTTGAAATTAAAAAAAATCCATTCGGGCAGACGGGGATAGCATTCACGACCGGACCCCGCCCCCCTCCTACCCCCCCCCCCCCCGTCCCCCCATCTCCCATATGATATTACAGAATGTGTATATATATGTGTGATAGATTATACAATAGATTGAGATTTGTAATGATGGGGATGATGATAGATTTTTTGATAGATTGAAATTTTGGAGATTTCGATTTTTTTTTTTTTTTGTTCGAGGCGGGGGGGGGGTCGGGGACGGGATCCCTAGAGGGGGGGGGGACTATCGGGGGTAGTCGGGAGGGCTCAGCCGGTCAAAATCTACTACGGGGAGGGATCGACGGGGGAGTGCAATCCCCGGCCCGCCCCGCCGCCAACCAAAAGAGCATGCATTTCTATCTTCTTGAGGCTTTGTTTGAGCTCAATTTTGTGACTTTCCAAACCTTTCATAACTCTGTTTTTGGCTGTCTTGGTCACCCCTTGCATGCTTCTTGTACTTCTAGTATAATCCTACTTATAGCTTTTCAAAGGAGCTTGTCTTTCTAGCATGTTTTGGCTCTATTTTAGCATGTTTAGGGCCTTATTCTAACATGGTATAACTCTGTTTTGGGTTGGTTTGATTGTCTCTTGCATGCTTAAGACACTTGTAGTGTAATCCTTGCAAACTAGTTTAGTATGCTTAAGGTTTTGGCTCATCTTTCTAGCATGTGTTAATTCCATTCCAGCATGTTTTTGGTCATTATTTAACATGTCATAACTCTGATTTTGGTTGGTGGAGTCACCTCATGCTTGGTTTTGGTAGGTGTAGTGTAATCCTCCTTGTTGGCCTTGCATGCTCCATGCTTCATGCCTTCATGCTAGCTTGTTTTGGCTATACTCCATACATGTTTTAGCATTATTTTGACATGTTTAAGGACTGTTTTAGGTGTTCTTGGCCTTTTGGGGCTTGCTTTGTATGGCCATGGTGTAAGTCCCTTGGCTAGCTTTAAGCTTTGAGCCCACTACCATGCTTTATTTGTCATATGTGCTTGATTTAGCATCCTTTGGAATATAATTTCAGAGCTTACTTCATTGCTACAGTCTCACATTTGTCACTTCTTTATCATGTTTGAGAGTTGTGCTGTTATGCTTAGTTCATGGGCCAATGCATGAGCATGCATTTTCTTGCTTTTTCATGCCATCATTTCAGCATTTTGGCCACTGTTTTGGACCCTCTTAGGTTTGTCCATATGCGGTTTAAGTCCATTGAGTTTTTCATTACATAGCCCTTGCCATGCTTATATTGTTTGCATGTTGTTGCATGTTGCATTATGTTTGCATGTTGTTAGCATGTTGTTGCATGCTCATGTTGTTTGCATGTTGCATGATTGCATTATGTTTGCATGTTTGTTGCATTGCATTGTGTTTGGGTTGGGCGTCAATCCAAACACGAGGAACGAGGAACGTTTCATACTCAAAGTGATGAAACGTGCCTTATTTTTTGGGTCACCGACACCTTTGATTGTGTATGATAAGGTGGAGGTTCATCGAGTCTTATGTGGTATTTGTGTGCATTCATTAACATTGATTTGTGCAACTTGGTCTCTTTGCCTATCATGCATTGAGATGCATGATTGGTGGCTCGAGAGCTGAGCACCACACTCCTTTGAGCTTTAGACATGATAAGGAGTATGATTGCACACACATTTTCTTGCAAATACACTGCCATGCCTCTGTTAGTGCTCTGTTGCAGCAAAGGGATAATTTGTAGGAAGCAGTGGCCGATCGACCACTTAGTCTGCCGATTAGCTATCAAAATTGGTCGATAGCCATAAACTTTGGCCGATGGCCATTTCTCTTGGCCAACCACCCCCCAACATGTCCATAAGGTGGATCAGAAGTATCTTGGAGGCTGGCACAGTTTTCAGAAGTCTAAAATAGTGCAAACAGAGGCATCATGAGGCACGGTAGTGGATTTCCGGGAGGACGCGATCGAGCATGCATCATTCATCATTCCGAGGTAGAGCTGTGGCAGCCTATTTCAGTTTTTTACTTAGCTAGTTTTGTAAATTAATTAGTTAAAGTTTTATAATAGTCAATTAGCTAAGTTAGTTAATTAGTTGATTTGTAATAATTAGTTTAATTAGCGTAGCTAGTTAGCTAAATTCATTCAGATCCTCCTCCGAGAGGGCGATGTTGTAAATAAGTATGCGTGCGTGTGTGATGCATGTCTTCTAACCCCCATTTATTTCTCCCTTTTATTTACCAGTTTTCAGTGGTTAGTTTTAGGGCATATTTCAATTAGCATCTTTATACTAGCATGTTTGCATCCATTCATCTGTCTTGCATGCACCGGGCACGGCGCATCATACAAACTGAATTGTATTTCAATTCCTACTTGAATACATGTTATCTAATTGCATTTCATATGCCATTTTAGAATCGCCGAGCCTATTTTAGTTGCATTCTTGCATGTGTTGCATTAGGCATTTGTAGACGTCCCCGAACGTCCCGGGAAAAATCTCGTTTTGTTCATTGGGCTTACTACAGTTCGGACTCGATGTCACGGTTTTGAATCTGATCCCGGAAAGTGCAATGCGAGACCGATAAATCACCAAAGAGTCCAAATCTGGCAAATTGTTTTGAAAAATAGATTTTTAGAAAGAAGTGCCAAACATGGATTGCATTGCCAGATACAGAGTCACCTCCTAAATATTTAATTTTGGAAAAATTTAGGAAACCCTGACTCGTGCCTAAGGCCACGTGTCCGTCATCACTAAAGTTGCCTCGGCTCGGAAACTTAGGTACGATTGGGGAAGGTCACTTCGTGAGCACCCCCGCTCGCCCGATCAAAGATCGGCCACTACTAAGCATGATATCGAGTTTTTAAAATCACATGTGCTCTTGTTCCGGTTTATTAGCCTAGAATTACTATGTGATGCGCATAACATACAAGTATAGACTGGATTGCCTAAGTTGGAACAAAGCATCGCATATCCATTTGTTTTGAAAATGGATTGAAGTTTGCTACTCGCAAGTAGGCTAAAACACGGGTTTCGACGAATTATTCCCACTCAAGCAACCCAACCTTTACCCACAGGCATTCAGGCAGTTATATCACATAAGCACATAGTCTCATGGTAAGCATGCCATCATGGCAGTCACTCGCACATATGCAAGGATGCTAAAGCATAAACACTTACCGTGTACTCCGAGCCAAAGAAAGAAGCTAATTAGAAATCATGCATGAATCCTAACTATGCTAATAATGCCTAATGCAAAACATGCAAAAATGCAATTACAATAGGCTCGGCTATTCTAAAATGGCATATGAAATGCAACAACTGATACATGTATTCAACTCAGAATTGAAATACAATGCAGTTATCATGATGCGCCGAGCCCAGTGTATGCAGTACAGATGAATGAATGCAAACATGCGAACATATAGATGCTAATTGAAACATGCCCTAAAACTAACCATCATAAGCTAGTAAATAAAAGGGAGAAAGACGTGGGGTTGGAAGACATACATCACACACACGCACACTTATTACAACATTGTTCTCTCTCGGAGGGTCCGAATAAATAGTACAGAATAAACTAGCTAATCTAAGCTAATTAAACTAATTATTACACAATATTAATTAATTAACGAATTAACTAAGTAAGCAATAAAGATAGCATGCAAATCTATATGCAATGGACTGCCTCAGCTCCGCCTTGAATGATAAGAGATGCATGCATGCTTGAGTCGCCTTGTCGGGAAATCTATCGCGATGCCCCGATTTGCCTCTGTTTGCAACTGGTCCTAGAACACTGTACCAAGCTCCAGAAGGCTGCTGACCAGTTTTTGTTGCTGGTTTCTGGTTTGCTGCAACAGAGAGCAAGAAATGGGCATGGCAAAGTATTTTCAACATATGTGTGCACGACCACTCTCCCCGTCATTGCATAAGCTCTAGGGAGTGTAGTCCTTGATTCTTGTGCCACCAATCACGCATCTCGATGCATGATGGCTGAGGTGTCATTTTTCACAACTCGATGTAGAATGAATGCTCATATAAACACAATAAGGCCTAAACTCCATCATGGGTAATCCGGAGTGTCGGCGATCGAGAATCGAGACACGTTTCGTCACTTGGAGTACGAAACATCCCTCGTTTCCCGTGTTTGGACTAAACCCTACACCAAACACAATGCAATACACATGGCATGCATAAATGCAACTCTAACATGCAATCTAAATATAATGCCACTAAATGATGCAAACATGCAAATGATGACATGCAAACATGTTACTAGCATACACAATGCTATGAAATAATCAATGGCATACTCAATGCACATGAAAACTATATGGCATACGCAATGCACACATGGAGGCTAACAATGAAATGATCAAGGCATACGCAATGCACACATGGACGCTAGCAATGAAATGATCAAGGCATACACAATGCAATGGTCAATCATGCAATGACATGGACTAAATGACATATATAATGCAAGATGGACTTAAACTAAAATGAATGGGCCTCAGCCCCCCTCAAATCAGTGGCCAAACATGATGAAATTAGGCAACAAAAACACATGCAAATATGCACAAATGCAAGGGACCAAACCTAAGGCACCAAATGCAACTCCACCAAAGCATGGCAAGGGATGAAATATGGCATACAATCACATATTTTTCAGCTCTAAAATGACATGCAAGATGGTCTCGAATCATGTAAACACCTCACACAATGCATGCTAGATGGCCCGGATACCGAAACTACTAAAGTGCATTACACTAGAGGTACACAAAGCAATGCTCAAATGACCAAACCAGCCCCAAACAGTCCCTATGCAAGTCCAAGATAGTGGGAAAATGGTCTAAAATGATGGCTCAAAATGCACGGGAATGAAGCTCATGCAATGGCCCATAAATGAGGTATTTAAGCACAACTCTCAAACGCATTTTAAGAGTGATAAATATGAGAATATGGCAACCTTATATACTCTGAAATATCATGTTTAATGATGCCAAAACATGTCAAGGGCCCAAACAACGCATGCTAGTGGACCCGATATGCAAAGCTAGTGAGCTTGATTCAACTATGACCATATACAACCACGCATGCATGACCCAAAACACTTCAAACAGAGCTAAGTCAGCCCAAAATACAAATAAAATTCGTTTGGATCATGGCCAAAATATGCTAGGAAAGGGGGCCAAAACATCATGCAATACAAGTTAGCGAACCATGATTTACACTACAACCATATGAAACACATGAGAGGCCACAAAACCCATCAAAAATAGAATCATGGAATGCCAAATGAAGCCCAAAAACCCACTGAAACCTGACCAACACATGCAAGAATGAAGTGCTACTTTGATAGGCCATGAAGAGGGTTGTTCTACACATGCAAGAGGGACACCCAAGGTGACAAAACCAGCTCAGGATAGAGCTTATGCAGGCCATAAGAGTCACTGAAAAGGGCTTGAAACAAGCCTTGGAAGCATGCAAACATAGGCTCCTTTGTTAGGCCAAATATGCTAGGAAACAAAACAAGGGGAGAGAGGGTCACCCCTCTCTCATTTTGGCACTCAAAACAGCATGCTAGCCACTAAAAATCTTCTAGATTTCAATGGCTAGAAGGCCAAATAAAGGTCAATGCAAAGGCCCTAATGCATGGCTCAAAATAAGGCAAAATGAAGCATGAAAGGGGGTAGATGACCCCCAACAAAAAAATAATCTTAAAAAAACATGTTAAGGACCTCAAAATAAGACTTTTTTTAGTTGATGACAAAGCTCAAATATGCTTGCAAATATAGCTAAGATAAGGATCAAAATAATGCTCAAAAGAGGGAATAGTGTGTTACCCTTGAAGCTCAAGAACTCCAGCAACTTTTGGACCAAAAATGCAACCCTTCAACCTTTGAAAATGGCCTCCAAGATGCTTAGGTTGGTGTTGGAGGTGTTAGGCAATGAGGTGGTGTGCAATAGGCCAAGAACCAAGCAACTTTTGAGCCAAAGTGTAGAGATATATGGAGAGATGTATGGTATGCCTTCAAACAAAATATGAACCTTTACCCATGAGGGAGAGAGTCTCTCTTATAGAGACATAAACCCTTAGCTTCTCAAAGAAGCTAAAAACTAAGTTTGAAGATCCTCCATACATGCAGTCTGTGGCTTCCAGCTGGCACAGCTGGCAACAACTCAACAAGACAAAACATGAGGGAGTAGGCCAACCAGTTCAGGTGGTCGGCCGACCACTTGCCTTGGTCGGTCGACCAGGGTTAAAAGGGTTAATGCACAAAAGTTGGTCGGCAGCCTCTATTGATGGTCTCCACATGAAATGCAAGCAAGTAGTATGGTGGGAAACCCACCAATGTGGCTCAAAAATCAAGGAGACCAGCTTCCTGACAAGAAAACTGGCCGGCGGGAGAAAAGGTGGTCTCCCACCCTTGTACCACTTTCCAAACAATGAAAACAAGGTCCATGCCAAAAATGAACCAAGACGGATACAAAATGAGGGTTCGGGGGCCAAAACGAGCAGCCGAGTGCCCCAAAAACTAACTGTTAAGCATCGAAAGTGGTGTGCGATCACGAAGGTGGTCTCCCAGGCCACAGTGTCCCTATAGAGAGAGGAAACAAGGTGTGTGCCAAAAACCGGAGCAAACGGAGAAAGTTAAGCGGTCCCGAACCGAGACGCACGGCCGACGGCTCTGAAAATTGGAAACTGGTCTCCAAACGGGAACAGTGGTCTACGACCATAAAAAATAGCCTACAGCCACTGAGAGATGGTCTACGAGACCTCTCCCTCCTTTCGAGAAGAGAAAACAGAACCTAGTTCACAAACCAAGACAAAGTACAAAAGAGTTCCGAAGTCTGGAGGCAAGGCTCTCAGCTGAGACTCCGTAACCTCAGAACAAGCACAACACGCGCAATCACCGAGCGCTCAAACGATGACGTCTGAGTCTTAAGGTCGGTCAAAAATGGGTGTCTACAGTTGCCCCTCTTTGACAGAACTCGAAAGTCATAAGTGACGGGAGTGAATGTCAAAGCCCAGAGACGACCTATTTTTGACAAGGCCGAAAACTTAGAAAAACAGGCGAGATAAACAAGAGATGGGCCTGCAGCCGTGCTCGCAGGCAGGGGAAAAATGCAAAACGATATGCACAAAGCCGAACATAACTCATGATTATGCAAAGCGAGCTGTAATGAAACAAATATTCACAATAAATGCAACAATTTTAAGCAAGAATGCAAAGTAAAACTACATTTCATGCAGTAAGGATGCAAGAGAATTACAATTCTCGCTACGTCTCACATGGAGAAGATACAATACCTGTCTGGTTTGTCTGGTCGCACCAGCTTCAAATGAATCGTACATACAATATTGTGCCTGAAAAAGAAAGAAAACTTAACAGGTACAATATTGTTAGAAACATGCATAGCAATGCAAGTGAGAAGTGTGTGACAACGCAGGTGAAGGGGTGCATGACAATGCAACCTAAGCGCGACGCATAACAACGCGGAAGGGGTGCACGACAATGCAAACTAAGTGTAACGCATAATAATGCAGAAGGGATGCAAGATAATGCAATGCACTAACAAGTGCAGATGAGATGCGCAAGATAGCGCGATGCGCAAAATAGCGCGAATGATATGCAATATTAGAAAACAATGTAATAATATACAATGTAACAAAACAATGCAAATGATATGCAATGTATGTGAGATGATCAAACCACAAGCAGTACAAAACCACACAAATATCATAAAGGGATGGAGATGTAAAATCAAACTACTTTTAACACAGAAAATGCAATGGGCACGAGCCGAACGACGCCTAACACAAGCTAAGTGCCTACATCCTAGTATTGGCCACAACTCAACATGGATGCTTACACATAACAGAACCGTGTTTCAACGTGAAAGGGGTGTGAGCACATGCAAAACTATGTGTTTCGCAGAGAGACCTCAAAATACAAGTAATTGGGTGGTATGATACAAGTGAGGAATGATCTGCTGAGGAAAGATCGTGATCCTACATGCTGAATACGACAAACTAAAATATGATGCAATGGATGAAGTGAATAAGGTGCACGACCAAACCACATTTTGCCTAGAAAAGGCATAAACACAAACAAACCACGTCTAACACAAAAATGGTGCCGTCACCCTCAAACCACAATTCCCTTAGTGGAATAGGCGCGTATACATAATCACATAACCATGCTTTATTACGAAAAGTATGGGCGCATGCCAGACTAAGCTTAACATGGAAAGGCACAAGCGATAGATGGACAATGCAGTAAATGCATGCGATAAATGCTATGTACAATGCAATAGACATACTAGATGATGTAGTAGTTAGGAAGTGAAGGTACCTTACAGGGGCAATTGGCAATGACCTACCTCAACAATGTCCTACCTTATGCTGATGTGGGAATCTTCCCCTTCTTCTCGGTTGAACCACAAGTATTACTTTTCTCTCTGACTATGGTCGCAGTTTTCCCTATTCTCCAACAGGGTGACAGACTAGGTTGGTTTAGTATCCAGAATTGAGGCGCATACACATGCTATCTTAATCCATGGGGCTGCCATACAGATTTCAAGCCGAGGATATACCCCTAGGTATTTAAACCAGACTTTAGTCTCGGAAATCCCGAAACTTTGCGTTCTAGGCATGAGCCATTCGAACTCTAGTTTCCACCGTCTCAGTTAGTCTCCTAGGAACTCACTGCAAACACAGGCAGGTGGCTGTACCAGATTGCCAAAAGTCGTTTGGGCATGACAAACACCAAACGAATTGCACCTTTAGAGGATTTAAGGTCTCCTAGACCAAAAAATGCACATGACAATGTGATGCACAAGAAAGTGCGAGTGTAAACTGCACAAAACAATGCGATGCGAAAGAAAGCATGAGTGTAAACTGCACAAAACAGTGCGATGCGCAAGAGAGCGCGAGTGTAAACTGCACAAAACAATGCGATGCGCAAGAGAGCGCGAGTGTAAACTGCACAAAACAGTGCGATGTGCAAGAGAGCGCGAGTGTAAACTGCATAAAATAGTGCGATGCGCAAGAGAGCGCGAGTGTAAACTGCACAAAACAATGCGATGCGCAAGAGAGCACAAGTGTAAACTGCACAAAACAGTGCGATGCACAAGAAAGCGCGATGAAATGCAAAGGGAGATGTATTCCAACCGCACTTGGAATGAAAAGAGAGGGAAAAACAAAATCCCAAAACAACCAATCAGGAGCGTGCTCAACGCAGCCTGAGACAAATTCCAAACACGCTAAAATCGTGTGAGGAAGAACCAAACTCTAACCACGCTAAAATCGTGTGAAGAGGTCAACCAAATTCCAAATACGCTGAAATCGGTGAGGAAAGGGAGAGAGGGAGAAACATAGGGACGTATCCCGGTGTTTCAAAAAGGTACGAGCATTGGAACGTTTTCCAAATGCTCTAAACCAAAGAGGGAGAAACATAGGGACATATCCCTATGTTTCGAAATGGTACGAGCATTGGACCGTATTCCAAATGCGCTAAACCAAAGAGGGAGAAATATAGGGATGTATCCCTGTGTTTCGAAATGGTACGAGCATTAGAATGTATTCCAAATGCTCTATACCAAAGAGGGAGAAACATAGGGACGTATCCCCGTGTTTCAAAATGGTACGAGCATTGGAATGTATTCCAAATGCTCTAAACCAAAGAGGGAGAAACATAGGGACGTGTCCCCATGTTTTGAAAAGGAGAAGAAACATAGGGACGTATCCCCGTGTTTCGAAAAGGAGAAGAAACATAGGGACGTATCCCCGTTTTTCAAAATGGTACGAGCATTGGAACGTATTCCAAATGCTCTAAACCAATGAGAGAGAAACATAAGGACGTATCCCTGTGTTTCGAAAAGCAAAAGAAACATAGGGATGTATCCTCGTGTTTCGAAATGAAGGAGAAAACATAGGGACGTATCCCGGTGTTTCGGAATGGCTCAAGCATTGGAACGTATTCTAGATGCTCTTAACTGAAAAGGGAGAAATATAGGGACGTATCCCGGTGTTTCAGAAAGAAGGAGAAACATAGGGACTTATCCCGATGTTTTGGAAAAGGAGCGTGCAAAACAATGCAAGTGGAAAGTGCGTGACAACGCAAATGAAGAGGTGTGCATAACAATGCAGGTATAGTGCGCGATAGCGCAAGATAGAAAAGGTGCATAACAATGCGAGTAACGTGCGTGACAGCGCAAGTTTAAAGAGGTGCATGACAATGCGAGTAACGTGTGTAACAGCGCAAGTTAAAGAAGTGCATAACAATGCAAGTGAAAAGGTGCATAACAATGCAACTGGAACGTACATAACAATGCAGGTGGAGTATGCATAACAATGCAACTGAAAGGGTGCATAGTGATGCAGGCAGAGTGTGCATAACAATGCAAAAAGAATGGTGCATAACAATGCATTTTCAGTCCAACATCAACAGCATGTTTGAAGTAAACTACTGAATAAGGAAATACTCGCCTTAACGAGACCAATTCAAACGCAACCTCCAATTTACCTCTCTGAGGACTTGGCAACACGCTTAGCTCAAAAGGGTATACCTTGTTCATATTGGCGAGAGGTAACATCTGCATGTGAAACCCTCAGGTGATGCCTGAACTGCCATTCTGACTTGAAGTAAGCTTACACTTGGGGTTGAGATACACTCATACTCCAGAGCAACGGCGAGGCCTGAAAAGGTGCACTTGGAATGCAGTCTCGGAATTCGCTGGAGTTAAAACACACTAAGATGCTCCACATTTTCCTTCTTTTCTTTTGCTTTGCAGTCTGGAACCCACATAGCTTCAGATAAGTCCTTGTTTAACTATTCACACTTATTGGGGGTGGACCCTGCAATTTTATGAAAGAACAAATCCTGTTTTGCACAAATGTGGAGAATGGCATAGCACTCTGAGCACAAAACGATTTTGTTTTTGAAAATGAGAGTGAGAATAAGTTTTCAACTGGGTATTGAATCTACGATTGGGCATAGCGCATCACGACTCAACAAAGGAAAACAAAGGTAAACAACCTAAACACACCTATTGACACTCGAAACGACTCAAAACAAGAATCGAGACAGACAAAACACAACAAAACACAAGACTCAAATGTGCACAAGGAGCCTGTTTCTCCGAGTATTGTTTCCCACCCTTTCTTATTTATGATCGTCACATCACTTGACCCTCAGGCTCGGTTTTTCTCTCAAAGGTCCTTTCCTTACTTTTCTCTCAGTGCATATCTCTCTATTATTCATCTCTCATTTTTTATCCCTCCCCTGGGTGGTCGATGGATAAACAAGAAGTTACGGGCTCTTGCCCCTAGTATTCTGCTAGATTCTCATTCTTCTGCGCACAACTAGTGAATTTCTCCCATAGAGGGGTTGTGGTGCAACTGGATGTGTAGTAGATCTGTAATGGACATCGGTTGACGATGCTCTGCTGGGGAATTTGGGCGTGATCAAACATGTCCTGATGAGGGAGTGGAATATCATGATCCATTCCAACCCATGCTTCGCACTTGGCCCAAAATCTCGCTGCTTGGAGGATGTGAGAGCTTTCTGCCCTTTGTTGTTTGCTTCAGTTGTGCCCTTTTCTGGCAGGTAGAGTGCACTTCTTGGCAAGTAGAATGCCCTTTCTGGCAAGTATGGTGCCATTTCCGGCAAGTATGTTGACAATGGGAAAAAGACAGAACACCTAACTCAACTGTGCCCCTAATTCATCATTTTGACCATTTTTTGTTTTGGTTTTCTACTAAAACAATTTTGATCAATATGAGAGTTAGACTAACATACTTGTTCGATTTTTGATTTAAAATCATGCAAGTCAGGCTATGAGCACTGAAAATTTTCCTTTTTTGGGTCCAAGAAATGGTTCGGTTTTGGAAAAATGGAATAATTTTCGAGAAAATTAGTCAACCTTAGTAAAAATTCTCAAAAACTATTTTTGCAAACGGCCACTGCTCAACGAGCATGGAACCTACTCTTGAGATGCACGACCTTAGATCCAAAACAATGGAAAATTGCCCATTGTCTGAACGGCACTGCATGGCAACTGAAAGTTGCCCCTAGTCTGAATAGTACCGCAGCACACTGAATGGCAACGAAAAGTTGCTCCTTGTTTGAATGGCACCGCATGACAATTGAAAGTTGCCCATTGTCTGGATAACGCCTCAGCATACTGTAATCAGTCCTCAAAGTGACGATTACAACCGAACTCTCGGATACAGAGAAGTCAAAGATGATCAAAACCATTGCATGGACACAATCGATTTGGAAGTGTTTATGGCTGGACTTCAGAATGAAGTTGCCTACGTATCCCAAACATGGGAATCAAGCCTGACGTAGTTCGGGGTCAGGTACACTCGGGTATTAACCTCTCCTTTTGCGCTCTAACTTTTGCCAAGGCCGCCCTTTCTAGGTTTTCAACCTTGCGAGCTTTGTTCTTCTTTTCTTTTCAATTATTTTTTTCTTTTTTCTTTTTCATCTTTTTTCTTCATTTTTCTTCTTTTCTTTTTTTCATTCTTTGCATTTTTCTTTTTTTTGTTCTTTTTCTTCTTTTTCTTGCTCTAACTTTTGCCTGGGTCGTCCTTCCGGGTTTTCAGCCCAGCGAGCCTCTCAAGGGTAAAAGTGTAGCTTTGTCCATGTCAAATGGTTTTGAGATCCTAAAGTCATCTAAATCCAGGAGAATGGCTGTTGTTCGCTGACGATGCAAGAGTCCATCCAATGGGGGGGCTAAATTTGCCCCTAGTGTTTGTGGATAGGAACTCGGTTATCTCTCAGCAATGCTTTCTTCTTTCTTCCCCTCTAGGATTTGGCATTCTTGCCAGTCTTCCTTGGTTTGCAGGAAAGACTCATCTTTGACTCTTCGAGCGCATCTGACATTTTTGCCCCTAGGTCAAGGGCTGCTTTTGATCTAGCTTCGCAAGCTTCCTTTGATCACATCTGATATTCTCGCCCCTAGTTCATGGGCTGCTTCTGATCTGGCCACACAGGCCTCACATTGTAGTTGACCATTGAACATTCTGAAATCAAGTTCAAGGTTTGAAAGTGAGGGGTCGAGTCTCGGGGCTGAGAGCGATCCTAAGCTGCATAATCTCAAGAGCGATTCCACATAGGTCTTCGCAGGACCGCGCAAAACATTTTTTGAAATCTTTTAAGAAAGCGACTAGTCGCTCGCACTGAAGACAGTGTAGAACCAATCTGGATCAAGCCAGGATCCTTCTCAGTACTCACATTAACAAGCATGATTTCATTCATTAAGGGCTTAGTACGCCTCTCTTTCTCTCAATTGATCAAATTTTGCAAAACCCGAGGAACTCCTTCCTCTTCGTTTTCACCGCAGTGTTCAAAAAGAGTTTTTGAAAAACTTAGGTCGATGTAATGAATTCAAGGCACAAAAGAGCAGGTGAAATGCACTGCCATTAAATTCAAAACTTGCTGGCACAACAGGCTCAAAGTAGCAATAAGCACAAAAACATGAAAACCACAGCTGTTTCAATTAGATCTATTGGTGTAACTGGCTCCCTGGCAGAAACAGACTCAAAAGAAAGCGAAAAGACAAACACAAAACAAAATAGCGATATCCGAGGTAACGCCTCCGGGATCACTCGACTCTAACAAAACAGGACTGACTCGATACAACAAGACAGACCCAACTAACTCAGTATGAAAAGACTGACTCTATACAACGGGACAGACTCTAAATAAAACCACAGAACTGACTCAACATCCAAGTCAGAAAGTACAAAAATTAGCATTTGCAAATGCTCAAAATAGTGCGTGCCAAACGCCACATCTAAAATAAACCGAGCGCCGCCCACAGGTGGACCAACCCCTGATCACATACTCGTATTATCCTCGAAGTCCAACAACTCAGTGGTGACAGACTTTGCTGAGCTAGGCGAAGGCGGAAGCAGTTGTCGGTGGTGTGACCGGTCTGTTGATGGTACGCACAGTGGAGAGGCCGAGGCTCAAAAGGCTTGAGATGACCTTTTTTAACAAGGATCTGAAAGGCCTTAGACAAAGGCATATAAAGGGCATTGAAGACCCTACGACCTCGGGGCAGATACTTCGAGTTTTGCACATTTTTACTGGATGCACTAGCAAAAGGATCGGCAGGTACATGCTTGGCTTGCTGATTTTTCCTGGGTGCAGGATTAGGGTTGGAGGGAAAGGTTCTGGTATGATGACCCTTATCTCGATTTTCTCCTTGGCTTGAACTGCCCTCGGTCTGAGTGGGGAAAGTGTCATCCACAGTCTTAGCCAGAACTGCGAGTATTTGCTACTTATTCAACCCTCTGGCTTTCAGAGCCTCAACAGCCTGTTGGAGTTGTTCATAGGGATTAGTGTCCACCTTCACCTTGTTCTTTCCACTAGCCTCAGCTTGGTAGATGGTTTGGGTTGCTACTTCATTGCGAAGGCCCGTTGTCGTCAACATATCATTGCCGGAGCTTGAGACAGCTTCAGGTTGGCTGAGCTCAATTACAATTCGCCCCAGTAGCAGGGGCTCTTGCGGCATGAAGTTCCCAGTATACGATGCAGTTGGTGGCGGAGGAGCCGACATTCCGTAGACTAGATCAGCCACAGATCTTTGAAGGTCGCCAATCATTCCCATTAACTCAAATGTGGTAGGTTCACGAGCTTGAAACAACTGGGGTTCCCAGATCGGGCGCGCGGCAGGCAACCTGGGCGGGTGTGGTACCTCAACATCGGTCTCATCCTGCAAGATGATTCCTTGGTTTAGTGCTGCTGCCATAACTATAATGTCCTTTGAATCTTGGGTTGTCATAAGTCTACTGAACTAGACAGAGGTGGTGTAACTGGTGACTGACGGATCTGATGAATCGGTGAGTCTTTTCCTGCTTTGCCTTAGCAGAGGAGAACACCGTTGCTCAACCGAAGTCTCTCAATCGAAGAGAAAAGCAGCAAAGATCTCACCAATCAATACAGACATGGACATAGCTGAAGTACTGCATTCGACCACTGATCACTGTTCCCCAAACTATTACCCCAAAACTGAATCTGATACCCGCAGATATAACTGATTCTCAAAATCGATCTTCGATGCCCACAGTTCGATACTGAGTTGCAAACTGATACATGCATTCCTGTAGAGACACACTCTAAAAGCACACAGCAAGCAAGTGAGAGCTAAAACACCCCTATGTTGGGATAGGGTTTTCCTGTCCTATTTTGTCAGGAGCTAGGGTTTCACTACGCACGCAGCGGTTTCAAACAACCTATAATCGGATAAGCAACCTGTCCTAGCTTGGGATAGTCACTACAGATTCCGATATGCACTAAGTCAAATGGTCTGAAAGGGTGCCCCGGTAAAAATCGGGGTTTGTGTTCCCATCGTGGCAGAGTCTGTAACCGGTCAGCCTTATGGCATGCTTCTCAAAGTGAGCGTCCGGCAAACCGTTCAGGAATAACAGATGGCAAACACGGTGTCCTAGGCGCACCAATGCACATGCAATGCAAAGAAACACATAAGTGCAAACAAAACAAGATATCATGAGTTCGAGTCAAGTTCTCTAACTCCCCAATAGAGTCTCCAGAAACTGTAGACGTCCCCGAACGTCCCAGAAAAAATCCCATTTTGTTCATTGGGCTTACTACAGTTCGGACTCGATGTCACGGTTTTGAATCTGATCCCGCAAAGTGCAATGCGAGACCGATAAATCACCAAAGAGTCCAAATCTGGCAAATCGTTTTGAAAAATAGATTTTAGAAGGAAGTGCCAAACATGGATTGCTTTGCCAGATACAGAGTCGCCACCTAAATATTTTATTTTGGAGGAATATAGGAAACCCTGACTCGTGCCTAAGGCCACGTGTCCGTCATCACCAAAGTTGCCTCGGTTCGGGAACTTGGGTACGATTGGGGAAGGTCACTTTGTGAGCACCCCCGCTCGCCCGATCAAAAATCGGCCACTACTAAGCATGATATCGAGTTTTTGAAAACACATGTGCTCGTATTCCGGTTTATTAGCCTAGAATTACTATGTGATGCGCACAACATACAAGTATAGACTGGATTGCCTAAGTTGGAACAAAGTATCGCATATCTGTTTGTTTTGAAAATGGATTGAAGTTTGCTACTCGCAAGTAGGCTAAAACACGGGTTTCGACGAATTAGTCCAACTCAAGCAACCCAACCTTCACTCACAGACATTCAGGCAGTTATATTACATAAGCACATAGCCTCATGGTAAGCATGCTATCATGGCAGTCACTCGCACACATGCAAGGATGCTAAAGCATAAACACTTACCGTGTACTCCGAGCCAAAGAAAGAAGCTAATTAGAAATCATGCATGAATCCTAATTATGCTAAAAATGCCTAATGCAAAACATGCAAAAATGCAACTACAATAGGCTTGGCTATTCTAAAATGGCATATGAAATGCAACCACTGATACACGTATTCAACTCAGAATTGAAATACAATGCAGTTAGCATGATGCACCGAGCTCCGTGCATGCAGTACAGATGAATGAATGCAAACATACGAACATATAGATGCTAATTGAAACATGCCCAAAAACTAACCATCATAAGCTGGTAAATAAAAGGGAGAAAGACGCGGGGTTGGAAGACATACATCGCACACACGCACACTTATTACAACATTGCCCTCTCTCAGAGGGTCCGAATAAATAGTACAAAATAAACTAGCTAATCTAAACTAATTAAACTAATTATTACACAACATTAATTAATTAACGAATTAACTAAGTAAGCAATAAAGATAGCATGCAAATCTATATGCAATGGACTGCCTCAGCTCCGCCTTGAATGATGAGGGATGTATGTATGCTCGAGTCGCCTTGTCGGGAAATCCATTGCGATGTCCCGATTTGCCTCTGTTTGCAACTGGTCCCAGAACACTGTACCAAGCTCGTAAGCGTGACCGCTTTTTGTTCTTTGGTTTACGGTTTCTTTACGCAGAGAGCAAGAAATGGGCATGGCAAAGTATTTTCAACATATGTGTGCACGACCACTCTCTCCGTCATCGCATAAGCTCTAGGGAGTGTAGTCCTCGATCCTCATGCCACCAATCACGTATCTCAATGCATGATGGCAGAGGAGTCGGATTGCACGACTCGATGTAGAATGAATGCACATATAAACACAACAAGGCCTAAACTCCATCATGGGTAATCCGGAGTGTCGGTGACTGAGAATCGAGACACGTTTCATCACTTGGAGTACGAAACATCCCTCGTTTCCCGTGTTTGGACTAAACCCTACACCAAACACAATGCAATACACATGGCATGAATGAATACAACTCTAACATGCAACCTAAACATAATGCCACTAAATGATGCAAACATGCAAATGATGACAAGCAAACATGCTACTAGCATACACAATGCTATGAAATAATCAATGGCATACTCAATGCACATGAAAACTATATGGCATACGCAATGCACACATGGAGGCTAACAATGAAATGATCATGGCATACACGATGCAATGGTCAATCATGCAACGACATGGACTAAATGACATATATAATGCAAGATGGACTTAAACTAAAATGTATGGGCCTCAGCCCCCCTCAAATCAGTGGCCAAACATGATGAAATTAGGCAACAAAAACGCATGCAGATATGCACAAATGCAAGGGACCAAACCTAAGGCACCAAATGCAACTCCGCCAAAGCATCACAAGGGATGAAATATGGCATACAATCACACATTTTACAGCTCTGAAATGACATGCAAGATAGTCCCGAACCATGTAAACACCTCACACAATGCATGCTAGATGGCCCAGATACCGAAACTACTAAAGTGCATTACACTAGAGGTACACGAAGCAATGCTCAAATGACCAAACTAGCCCCAAAAAGTCCCTATGCAGGTCCAAGATAGTGGGAAAATGGTCTAAAATGATGGCTCAAAATGTACGGGAATGAAGCTCATGCAATGGCCCATAAATGAGGTATTTAAGCACAACTCTCAAACGCATTTTAAGAGTGATAAACATGAGAATATGGCAACCTTATATGCTCTGAAATATCATGTTTAATGATGCCAAAACATGTCAAGGGCCCAAACAACACATGCTAGTGGACCCGATATGCAAAGCTAGTGAGCTTGATTGAACTATGACCATATACAACCATGCATGCATGACCCAAAACACTTCAAACAGAGCTAAGACAGCCCAAAATATGAATAAAATTAGTTTGGATCATGGCCAAAATATGCTAGGAAATGGGGCCAAAACATCATGCAATACAAGCTAGTAAACCATGATTTACACTACAACCATATGAAGCACATGAGAGGCCACAAAACCAGTCAAAAATAGAATCATGGCATGCCAAATGAAGCCCAAACCCACTAAAACCTGATCAACACATGCAAGAATGAAGTGCTACTTTGATAGGCCATGAAGAGGGTTGTTCTACACATGCAAGAGGGACACCCAAGGTGACAAAACCAGCTCAGGACAGAGCTTATGCAGGCCATAAAAGTCACTGAAAAGGGCCTGAAACAAGCCTTGGAAGCATGCAAACATAGGCTCCTTTGTTAGGCCAAATATGCTAGGAAACAAAACAAGGGGAGAGAGGGTCACCCCTCTCTCATTTTGGCACTCAAAATAGCATGCTAGCCACTGAAAATCCGCTGGATTTCAGTGGCTAGAAGGCCAAACAAAAGTCAATGCAAAGGCCCTAATGCATGGCTCAAAATAAAACAAAATGAAGCATACAAGGGGGTAGATGACCCCCAATAGAAAAATTATCTTAAACAAACATGTTAAGGACCTGAAAATAAGACTTTTTTAAGTTTATGACAAAGCTCAAATATGCTTTCAAATATAGCTAAGATAAGGATCAAAATAATGCTCAAAAGAGGGAATAGTGTGTTACCCTTGAAGCTCAAGAACTCCAGCAACTTTTGAACCAAAAATGCAACCCTTCAACCTCTGAAAATGGCCTCCAAGATGCTTAGGTTGGTGTTGAAGGTGTTAGGCAATGAGGTGGTGTGCAACAGGCCAAGAACCAAGCAACTTTTGAGCCAAAGTGTAGAGATATATGGAGAGATGTATGGTATGCCTTCAAACAAAATCTGAACCTTTACCCATGAGGGAGAGAGTCTCTCTTATAGAGATACAAACCCTTAGCTTCTCAAAGAAGCTAAAAACCAAGTTTGAAGATCCTCCATACATGCAGTCTGTGGCTTCCAGCTGGCAAAGCTGGCAACAACTCAGCAAGACAAAACAGGAGGGAGTAGGCTGACCAGTTCAGGTGGTCAGCCGACCACTTGCCCTGGTCAGCCGACCAGGGTCAAAAGGGTCAATGCACAAAAGCTGGTCAGCAGCCTCTATTGATGGTCTCCACATGAAAGGCAAGGAAGTAGTATGGTGGGAGACCCACCAATGTGGCTCAAAAATCAAGGTGACCAGCTTCCTGACAAGAACACCGGCCGGTGGGAGAAAAGGTGGTCTCCAAGAGAAAAGGTGGTCTCCCACCCTTGTACTACCTTCCAAACAATGAAAACAATGTCCATGCCAAAAATGAACCAAGACGGATGCCAAACGAGGGTTCGGGGGCGAAAACGCGCAGCTGGGTGCCCTGAAAACTGACTGTTAAGCATTGAAAGTGGCGTACGACCATGAAGGTGGTCTCCCGGGCCACAGTGTCCCTCTAGAGAGAGGAAACAAGGTGTGTGCCAAAAACCGGAGCAAACGGAAAAAGTTAAGCGGTCCCGAGCCGAGGTGCACGGCCGACGGCTCTAAAAATCGAAAACTGGTCTCCAAACGGGAACAGTAGTCTACGACCACGAAAAGTAGCCTATGGCCATTGAGAGATGGTCTACAAGACCTCTCTCTCCCTTCAGGAAGAGAAAACAGAACCTGGTTCGCAAATTGAGGCAAAGCACAAAAGAGTTCCGAAGTGTGGAGGCAAGGCTCTCGGCCGAGACTCCGTAACCTCAGAACGAGCACAACACGCGCAATCACCGAGCACTCAAACGATGGCGTCTGAGTCTTAAGGTCAGTCATGCATTGATTACTAACTAGCTTCTTTTTTGGCTCGGAGTGTACTGTGAGTGTTTATGCTTTAGCATCTTTGCATGCGTGTAAGTATTGCCATGACGCTATTTGCTTAACTGATATCACTGCTTGAATGCCTGTGGATGAAGGCTTGATTGGCTGGATTGGAACAACTCGATGATTGTGTGTTTTAAGCCCACTTGAAGTGACAAAATCATGTTTTTCTAAGCCCACCTGAGGGTGGCAAATCCGTGACTTAGCCTACTTGCGAGTAGCACCTTCAAACCACTTTAAAAAACAAACATGAGTTGTTTTGTTCCAATCCGCGTGATTGAGTCTATACTTGTATGCTATGTGTATCACATAGTAAGTTAGTTAATAAACCGGAATAAGAACGCATGTATTTCAAAAACAACATATCATGTTAGTAAAGGCCGATCCTTTGATCGGGCGAGCGGGGGTGCTCATTTCATGACCTTCCCCCCTCATACCCAAGTTCCCGAGCCGAGGCAACTTTGGTGATGACAGACACGCAGCCTTAGGCACGAGTCAGGGTTTCCTAAATTTCTCCAAAATAAAATATTTAGGTGGCGACTCTAAAATCTGGCAAAGCAGTCCATGTTTGGCATTTTTTCATTAAAATTGATTTTCCAAAACGATTTGCTGGATTTGGACTCTTTGGTGATTTATTAGTCTTACATTGCACTTTGTGAGATTAGATTTAGAATCGTGACAAGAGTCCGAACTGTAGTAGCTAAGAACAACGATTCGCGTCCTCGCGCGCGGAGTGGAGTTCCCGTGCGGTCTACAATAAGCATTAATTTTCTTGGTTTTGGAATGAATGTAAATAGATTCTGAGCATAGAAGGGATGAAAGTTTCTCCATAGAAATAGCTTCTGACCTGGCTCGGATTGTGGTTTTGAAAGCATCAAATTCTTCAGGTAAGCCATTCAATGTAAGAAGAACTAGATCTTCTGCATCTATAGGAGAAGAGGCAAGTACAAGTTGATTAGCTAACTCTTTAATCTGATTCGGATATTCTTCAATTGTTTGAGAAGTCTTGGTCATGTTAGTCAATCGATTTTTTAGTTGATGAATATGGCTGTGAGACAATGTAGTAAATCGTTTTGATAGAACTTGCCAAACCTCTGCACTATGTTGAAGATGCAAAACAAAAGAGAAAATCACATGTGTGAGTGTAGTTGTAAGACGAATTCATTGATGTGCATCGATCTGTTTCCACTACAGAAACTCTGGATTAACTGTTGTGGTTCCATCTGCATTTGTAATCGTTAATGGTGGAGAAGGATGAGAACCATCAACAAACCCTAGCAAATTTGTAGCACGCAAAATATTGAGAAATTGACTTCTCCAAATGATGAAATTTGAAGAATCTAGCTTTACAGTTATGAAGGAATCAAGATTTAAAATAAGGAGACTAAGATTTGAGGGAAGAGCATTTGAGGTAGCCATTGAAGAAGATTGAAGCTATGGAAGAACTTTGAAGAATGATTGAAAAAATTTGAAGAATCTTTGAGGAACTGATAAACTAATATCAAGAACCTAAGAATGCTCGTGAGAGCTTCAAAGCTCTGATACCATGTGGAAATACCATTTCTTTCATTAGTCTTGATATTACATACAATCTATATTTATAGAAAGAAAACTAATGCTGAGCTAAGCAGATAACTAAGCCCTAACAATGTAACTAACTCCTAACTCCTAACAACTTGCTAACTAATTCCTAACTAACTACATGATACATATGCAGCTGAAGCTGAAGCTGAAGCTCTGTTCTTGACTGCTGGGGAAGCCATAGCTGAAGCTGTGGCTAATGCATCTGAACTAGGATCCTTATCAGATATATCTTAATATGTGATTAAATTAGAAATTAGGGGGATTCAATTTTTCAGTTTTCCTTAAATGGTTTAAATTAGAATTAGGATAGTTTTTCACAAAAAATAAAAGAGAAATTACATATACACTCCATGAGATTTACTTAAAATATGAATTGCTTCAAGTGATTTCGGAAGTTACATATTATCCATTCAAGTTTCTAATTCCATAACAAATGATCCATTGTATTAATAAATTAATGATGTCATAAATATATTTCAATTAACAATTTAGGTAATTTATTGTTTTATATGAGAATAGTTAGAACTTTTATTTTTTTTTCGTTAATTCTGTTGAATAAAAAAAAAATTTTTGATAACGAGGTAGTTGTTATTTTCAAAACCATGAGGGAACAATCTGTATTTTGAGTGAACTTTAGTGGTGTATTTGTAATTTATCAATTATTGATAATGCATTACTATTTAGGATTAATTACTATTTAGGATTAAATAATTTGATCTAAATTTCCCTTTAATTCTTATAGTTTCAAATTAAACAAATTGGTCAATGCTTCTCAATTAAAGGTTAAAATTATTAATTTTGAGATACTTGTCAATTTTCTAAGTTGTACATGTAGATAAAATAAACAGAATTTTTTTTTAATTATAAAAAAAGACCAAATTGAAACTAAATTTAAAATGTACGGATCAAATTATTTAAATCGAAATAATAAGGGCTAAAATAAAATTTGAGTCAAACTACATGAGTGAAAAGTGTAATTAATCCTAATATTTATTTAGACTTTAGTTTTTATTTCTAAATATTTTCATACATTTTAAAATCATTTTGTTGTTTTCCTTATTTTTCCAAATGTTTTTGTTTCCAAGCAAAGCTAAGCGAACAAATACGAAATTTTGATCCTTATTTCACATATAAAAAAGAGTAATACGTAACAATATTAGTGTCTTCTATAGAATGAACGCACTCAGAGTCTAATGAAACTAGGGACAGCGCCAGAGTTCGATTATTGACGGGCCAAAATAATAGCAATGAGACAAGTTCCACAGGGCAGAAGAGTTTACTTGGGTTGACTTTTCTTGTAATAAATTTTGCAACAATGATAGAGACTATTAATTTTAGAACTCTAAAAAATCACTAATGACATGATACTCAATAAAAAAAATATATAACATCAAGGCCAAAACATCAAATCATTTATGGTGGAGTCTATTGCCACATCATTAGTAGTAGCACTAATTAGTGCTCTCACTTATTTTCCTAAATTTTGAGCTAAATAAATATTTATTTAGCATACTACAAATAATAATAAATAATAATGAAGAAGAAGTTGTTTTATGGTTGCTCTTATAATAATTCGGTAGTGTTACATCCACCAATTAGTGTATTAATTAGTATATTAACATTAGTTATGACATTATTATTGACTCCACTCATTATACAAATTACACTTCTTAAATTATGTCATATCACCAATTAATACACTAATTAGTATACATAGTATTATTCATAATAACTGCAAATTAATTTGCAAAGTTGAATAATACGAAATTTAATATAGGGCTATTACTTAAATATTTTATCAAAAATTCACTTTCTATGTAGTTTTTCATATGGCATGATGGGTTCTATAATTTTTTTAATATGGGGGCTGTTTGGGAAATGGAATTTTAGCCTAATTTAGGTTAAAATTCACAAAAAGAAAAAATATGTTAAAATAATTAATAAGACAAAATGTCACATCAAATCCATAATTATTTCATTTTTTCTCTCATAAATATCACATCTAACTACAAAAAAATCTAATCATCTTTCAAAATACAAAAATTTTAGCTTACTAAAATAACTAAAAGCTAAAATAGCCTACTTCAATAGCAACTTTCCAAACACCCACATGATATGCATAATGTATACACATGACATTCATTGTATGAATACACATAGAAAATGAAGTAAAAGATTGAAACAAATGTGATGATAAATAGCATTCTAAAATTGGAAGATGTGATAAGAATGTAAATCAATGATGAATGAAAGCAAGAAATATGAATGTAAATCATACCAATATCAAGATGTGTGTTGAATTTGAAGATGTGATAAGAATGTAAATCAATGATGAGTGAAAGCAAGTAATACAAATGTAAATCATACCAATATCCAGATGTGTATTGCAGAATGAAAAGAGAAGACTAAAAAGGGAAATAGGTAAGAAAAGAAAGAGGAAAAACTAATTGAAATGACATAAATGAATTGTATTAGAAAAAAGTTTTTAAGGGAGATCCAAAAGTACATGAAGAATGGGTTGTTTAATGAACTCCTTTGGGAGCACAGGGTACTTACCTAATAGCAACATAAAGTAATATAAAATAGAAAGGGTAGTTCTCATGTCTCATGTTTGCCAATGCTTCATGGTATGTTGGGTGTGAAACCATCCCATAAAGCCGGGATCTCAGTCCTCATGTTTGTTAATGTTTCATGGTTTGTTGGGGGCGAAACCATCTCATGGTGTGTTTGGGTGTAGAATTGAGGATGGATCTAGGAGGGAGGGCAGGGGGTCTAGTCACATCCCTAAAAATTGTAAAAATTATGTATATTGTACTAGTAATTAGTAAGATAATTTAAAAAGATGAGAAGTTATATGTGTTTTTGATCCCTTAAAATTCGAATCCTGGATCCGTCCTTGGGTGAAACCATCCCCTAAATCTATGAACTCAATCCTCATGTTTGTCAATGCTTCGTGGTCTGTTGGGGGCGAAACCATCCCATAATGAACTCAGTCGTCATGTTTTGTCAATGCTTCATGGTAATGCTAACCCAGAAAACTATAAACAACCTCATGAATAAATATGGTAGCAGGCTGAAGGAGTTTTTAGGCCAAGCTGAAGACAATAACCACTTTAGAAGTTTTGTGCAAGTATCAGCAATAAGGCCTACTAGAATACAACATTTGGTAAAAATGATAAGATGTCCAAAGATGAGCTGCATCCAGTGCAACTACATCTCTCTAAGTCATCAGAGCTATAGTAGGCTTAGCATCACAGGGCTAGCCTCACTTCTCTAGAGCAGGTGTAGTCTACTCAAACAGAGAAGTGCAAAGCATCCATGACAGCTTATCCCATGTGTCTGACTATCATGCATAATGTCTCACAAACCTTTAGAGTTAGTGACTCACCAAAATACTGTAATGCAAGTGGAGTTAGTTAGGTTTGTTAGATTGATGAGTTGGTTAGAGAATTAGTTACGTATTTTGTATATATAGACAATGTACCTCTCTTGAATGCATAGATAGCTTAGTTTATTACTTTCTTCATGGTATCAGAGCTTCTAGAGCGTTCATGAATAACGGATCAATCATCCTCTTCTCTTCCATCAAACTTAAGTATTCTCATTTCTAATTTTAGTTCTCTAGTTATAGTCAAGTTAGATTCAAGCAATTTTTTGATATGGGAAAGTCAGATGCCAAATGTTTTGCGAGCTACTGATCTCTTAGGGTTTATAACTGGTACAAATCCACGTCCTTTATAAAAAATCATCAATTCTTTTGGAAATATAGTTTCCAATCCAGCTTATACCAAATGACAGATAATTGATGCACATCTTCTCAGTTGTCCCACTGCAACTTTGTCCCCTTCGATCTATTCTTCGATTTTGCATCTTCAGCATAGCTTAGAGGTTTGCACAGTATTAAATAAGAAGTTCTCATCCCTATCTCGATCTCATATTCATCACTTGAAGATCAAACTTCAAACAATCTCAAAGAAATCTTCATCCATGGAAGAATATCTTATCGTAGACATTCCACTTTGACCAGCCCTAAGACTTGGGCGCTTTCTTTTAATTATTTAATGATGAAAACTAGAATGTGTTTCTCGAATAATTCTCAGTAAGAAAGATGAAATTTGTGCTTCATTTCTAAACCTAAGCTTGTTTTAGCCAAGTGTTCAAATTCTGTTCAAAACTCTCTTTCAAAACTTTCTTTCCATGCTATTTTTTGAATATTTTCGTAGTGTTCTGAGACTCACTTTTAAACTTCAAAATGAAACATCTTCTCAGGAAATTGAGCAAAGAATAATGTGGAAATAGGAGGAAAGGACGAGAATTTTGTTGAAAAATCTTGTTTCATGCAAAAGTAGTCAGCCCCAGCTAATTTTTTGGCTTGCTGGCCATGGCCAAATGGTTCATATTTTGGCTAACCAGCCAAAAAAGTGGCCGGCCGGCTACTTTTCCCAAAATTAGGGCAATTTTGGCAGAATTCTTGATGAAAGCTTGTAGGTCATGTCCAATTCAGATATTTCTTGATTCATTCAAGCATAAGGTGTACCTAGGTCCCCTCTGTAGACACCCCATTTTTTACCGTTCTCATGACTTGGACATCAACGTTTGAACACTCGATGATCATTCATGCTCGTGTTCGTTTTGAGTTCCTGAAGGTCTTGGCTGTGCGCCTTGCCTTGGAGCTTCTTAACTTGTCTGTTTTGTGCTTGGTTGTGGACCAAGAGCTTGTGGCTTTGTTTCTGAGGGAATGGGGTGGCCTGCTGGCCAGCCTTATAACCCATCGGCCAAGACTTGTGCCTATCGGCCATGCCCTCTTTCCATCGGCCATCAGTGTTGGTCGGTTGGCCTCACTAATGGCCGGTCGGCCATATGTTTTGGCCGAGGCCCTTTTCTTTGCTTTTGCAGATATTTTATTGCCAGCTGTGCCAACTGGTGAGCACAGAATGCATCCTCTATATATGGAGGGATTGCACCAAGTTTCTAGCTTGTCCAACAAGCTTAAGACTTGGATTTCTCTAAGAGGGGAGGCTCCTCTCCCCTTTCAGAGGTTCAGAAATTTTGGATTAGGGCTAAACATATCCCTCTCTCTCTATATTTCTTCTTCTCTCTCTATATTTGTACTAGTTTGTTCCTTAAAGTGTATTTTCTCTTCACTTTTGCACTACAACACCTAGTTAAACACCTTCACTTTTGAGTTGAGGTTCTTGGAGGTTGTATTTGAGTGGTTTTAGCTTGGTTTTGTCTCAGAAACTTGCTGTTATTGCTGTGCTTCAAGGGTGAGTCTCATATCCTCTTTAAAGCTTTATTTTCATTGCTTATTTGGCCATCCTTGCATATTGTTTTAGGCCTTGCTTTCAACTACAAAAAGCTTTGTTTTCAAGTGTTTTAGATGGTTGTTTGAGGCCTCTTTGGTATTGAGGGTGTTCTACCTTCTTGTATGCTTTATTTGCTTAGGCTTGTTGCCATCTTTTAAGGCCTTTGAGGCAATCTTTATTTAGCCTTTCAACCACTGAAATCCAATGGATTTTTAGTGGTAGAAGTGTGGTTTTGAGGTCTAAAATGAAAGGGGGTGGTCCCCTCTCCTTTTGTCTGGTTTGCTTGCCTTGTTGGCCTAATTATTGAGCATGTGTTTCTAGCATATGTTGGCTTGTTCTAGCCTATTCTTGGCCTTATTTCAGCATGTTATAACTCTGTTTTGGCTTGGTTGAGTCACCTCATGCATGTTTTTTACACTTGTAGTGTAATCTTACCATTTAGCCTTGTGTGCTCAATACTTTGATCTATCATGCTAGCCTATTTTGGTTCTATCTCAGCATGTTTTTAGTGTTATTTTGGCATGTTGCAACTCTGATTTTGGTTGGTAGAGCCACCTCTTGCATGTTTCTTACACTTATAGTGTAAACCTTGCTCACTAGCCTAGTATACTCTGTGTTTTGGCCTATTATTCTAGCATGTTTTGACTCTACTCCAGCAAGTTTTTACTCATGTTTTAACATGTTTTAGCTCTGTTTTGAGGCTTCTTGGTCGTATGATGCTTGTTATGCATGCTTGTAGTGTAATAGCCTTGAATAGCTTTGAGTTTTGAGGTATCTTGTATGCTTGGCTTGAGGTATTTGCATGTTTTGGCATCATTTGGCATGTTATTTCAAAGCATATAGTGTTGCCACACTTCCATGTTTTTCACTCTTTAGGTGCTCTTGAGAGTTGCACCTTTATGCCTTGTTTGTAAGCCAATGCATAAGCATCATTCTCTTGCCATTCATGCTATCATTTCATATCATTTTGGCCACTGTTTTGGCATGCATGAGGTCTGTTTGCTGTTGGTTTAGTCCATTGAGCATTGTGTTGCAAAGGGTCCTAGTGTTGTATCCTTTACTAGTGTTTAATGCTTAAGTGTTCTAGTATGTTGTGCATGAGTATTTGCATGTTAGAGTCTTGTGCATACCACCTTAACATGTCAAGATTAGCATGTTGTTTGCATGCGTGTTGCATTCCATTGTGTTTGGATCGGATGTTGATCCAAATACGAGAAATGAGGGGCGTTTTATACTTGAAGTGATAAAACGCGCCTCATTTCTTTGTCACCATCCCCCTTGATTGTGCATGATAGGGTAGAGGCCTCTCGAGTCTTATGTGTTATTTGTGCATTCATCGACATTGTGCAAGCTTGACTTTTTGGCCATCATGCGTCGAAATACGCGATTGGTGGCTTGAGAGTCGATCACTATACTTCTTTGAGCTTGAAGATATGATAAGGAGTGTAGTTGCACACACATTTCCTTGCAAATACACTGCCATGCCTCTGTTTGTGCTCTGTTGCAGCAAAAAGAGAAATTGCAGGAAGCAGTGGCCGGCCGGCCATCAAAGCTGCCGACCGGCCACCAAGGCTGCCGATCGGCTATCAAAAGTGACCGATGGCCATCAACTCTGGCCGATGGCCATCCCTCTTGGCCGACCATCCCTCAGCATGTTCCTAAGGTGGGTCAAAAACATTCTAGAAGTTGGCATAATTTTCAGAAATATAGAAGTGTGCAAACAGAGGCATCTTGAGGCAAGGTGGTGGATTTTTGGGAAGACGCAATCGAGCATACATCCTTCATTGTTCAAGGCGGAGCTGTGGCAGCCTAATTTAGATGTTTTTTCATACTTAGTTGGTTTTGTAACTTAATTAATTTGATTAATTAGTTGGTTTGTAATAATTAGTTTAATTAGCGTAGCTAGTTGGCTAAATTCATTCGGACCTTCCGTCGAGAGGGCAGATGTTATAATAAGTGTGCGTGTGTGTGATGCATGTTTTCCAACCCCATGTCTTTCTCCCTTTTATTTACCAACTTTTGATTGTTAGTTTTAGAGCATGTTTCAATTAGCATACTTATGTTTGCATGCGTGCATCATTCATTCATATTGCATGCACTGGGCTCGACGCATCATTCAAACTGTATTGTATTTCAATACACTTTCTTGAATACGTGTTTCAAAGCATGTTATCAAGTGTTGCATTCATATGCCATTCTAGATAGCTGAGTCTATTTTAGTTGCATTTTTGCATGTGTTGCATTAGGCATCTTAACATAGCTAGGATCATGCATGATTTCTATCTAGCTTCTGTTTTGGCTTGTAGTACAATGTGAGTGTTTACGCTTTAGCATCCTTGCCTGTGTATAAGTGATTGCCATGATAGCATGCTTGCCATGAGGCTATGTGCTTATGTGTTTAACTGCAGGAATGCCTGCGGATGAAGGTTTAATTTCCTGAATTGGAAGAACTCGATGATTGTGAGTTTTAAGCCCACTCGAAGTGGCAAAATCATGTTTTAAGCCCACCTTGTTTGGTGGCAAATCCGTGCTTTAGCCTACTTGCGAGTAGCACTCTCAAACCACTTTAAAAAAAAACAAATATGAGTTGTTTTGTTCCAATCCGCGTGATTGAGTTTATACTTGTATGCTGTGCGCATCACATAGTAATTTTAGATTAATAAACCAGAATAAGAACATATGTGTTTTCAAAACAACATATCATGCTTAGTAGAGGCCGATCCTTTGATCGGGCGAGCGGGGGTGCTCATTTCATGACCTTTCCCCCACGTACCCAAGTTCCCGAGCCTAGGCAACTTTGGTGATGACAGACACGTGGCCTTAGACACAAGTCAGGGTTTCCTGAATTTTCCAAAAACAAAATATTTAGGTGGTGACTTTGAAATCTGGTAAAGCAGTCCATGTTTGGCACTTCTTGATTAAAATCAATTTTCCAAAACGATTTGCCGGATTTAGACTCTTTGGGGATTTATCAGTCTTACATTGCACTTTGTGAGATTAGATTTAGAACCATGACAGGAGTCCGAACTATAGTAGCTAGAACTACAATCCACGCTCTCTCCGAAAGGGGGGCGTGCGGAGGAAGTTCGGGCGGTCTACACCCTCCATTATCATCCATTTGCCTCATTTGTCAAAAGAGAGGTTGTCACCTTTCTCAGAGGTGACATCCATTTCAAACCATTCATATCACCCCATCACCTTGGTCTCCCACCTGGTCTCCTTCCTCAATTACTTAGCAATCCGCTCTGATTGCTCATAAAGATTAAGAGAACAAGAATAAAAAAGAAGAGAATTACATTGAGAGAAAGGAGAGAGTCAGAGAGAAAACTTATGTTTTGAGCCAAAACTTGAAAAACACAATAAAATTCTATCTTTCATACACCAAAACCATCTCATAAATTTTGTTAGAGCTTAATTCTAGTAGCCTTGATCAAAAGAGAGTGAGTATTATTGAATTTGAGAGAAAAATAGAGAGTTGGAACAACTCCTCCCCATAACACTGTTATATCACCCAAAAACACCATTCCAACTTGAATTTCGAGCTTTCAATTTGAGAATTGAGAACACACTTCCATAAGCTTGAAGGCAGTTAAAAGGAAGTTTAGGTTTATAAATCAAATCCTTCATTGGAAGTTAAATTTTTCACACTTTTCATTTTCATGCATTTTCTTTTTTGTATTGCTTTTCTTACTTCAATTTCATATTATACACTTGTTGTATGCTAACTGTAAGTGGTGATTTGAGCCACCTGCATATTTTTCATTTGTTTTCTGGTGTTTTGAACAAAATGGAGCCCTTGGCCTAGCCTGAGTGGCCGGCTGGCCACTTTATTGGCTGGTCGGCCAATTAAGTGGTCAACCGGCAGGTTTTTTAGCCGGCCAACCCCTCTTTTGGTTGGCTGGCCACCTTTCCCCAAGACAGAACCCAACAGCCTCCGGCAATGAGCAGAACAGTTTTCGACGGTCTCCAAGGCCCCCTGCAGCTTCTGTTTTTACTTTTTTAGTTTAATTAGAGAGTGTATGCGAGGATTTAATTTGTTGTAATTAGTTTCCTCCTTCTCTTTATTTGGATTTGTAATATTTCAAAGCGATGTAATAATTCCCTACCCCACTCCTATTTATCTCGTTCTTTTATTTGCTTTCCATATTTGTACATATGCGGTATATTTTGTTTTGTAATCATATCCATGCTTTGCATCTATACTTTATGCCTTAAGATCCGACTAAATTTGCATTTATGAGTTTAATAGATTATTATGTGATTTTGTGCATTACCTCATGTTTTGAGATGATTCACATGTTATGTATTAGAAGCCGGATCTGAAGTTGTATTTCATGAGTGAATTGCATTAGGAGCATGTATATAGGACCATGCATGTTTACTAATTTTGCTTTTATGCCTATTTGCAGAATGCGACTAAATATGTAAGTTTTGGTGCTTTATTGTACCGCTTGTGTGTGATTTTCTACTATGTTTAGCATCCTACCATGTGGCTTTGTGCTTATTTGATATAACTCTATGCATGCTAGTGGGTGAAGGTTGTGTTATTTAATTTGAAATAAAATCAATTTTCAAGATTGCACTATTCAAAACATTTTCGAAATAATGAAATCAAATTGTTCCAAAATAGATGACACTGTCTATATTGTTTGCTTCACATAGTAAATTTTATGATTTACTAAATAATCGGAATATGAACATATAAGGTTAATAAAAATTATATCATGGTTAGGAAAGGCCGATCTTTTGATCGGGTGAGCGGGGGTGCTTAATTAATGACCTTTCCCCCTACATACCTAAGGTTCCAAGCCAAACATCCTTCGTTACGATAAACAGTGGCCTTGGCACGAGTCACGGGTTTCCTAATTCTCCCAAAATAAATATTAGGTGGCGACTCTGAAATTTGATGGTGCAGTCTATTTCTGGCAAATTGTTTTTTTTGCAATAAAATAGATTTTCTAAAAGTTTCCAAATGTGGACTGTTATCTGTATTTCACATTGCACTCGTGAGACTAGATTCAAGAGAATCGAGGGTCCAAACTGTTAATGAACGTGGGTACCCCCTGGCAGTGTTACCGTTTCTCAAATTAAAGACATTTCAGATCAGCTTACTTTGGCTTCTTCACAAGTTGAAGATGAGGATTTGATTTTGCTCACACTAAATGGACCTCTCGAAGAATATAATGCCTTTAAAACGGCCATTTGAGATAGATCAGATGTGATCTCTATGGAAGAACTTTGTGCTTTGCTTTGCTTTGAGTCAATTCATGTTGAGAAAAAAATAAAGTATAGTCATGATCTGACTGTGGCTTATGCAGCAACAAAAGGATCATATGGATCTTCTGGTTTTGAGTCTCTATCTTCTTCCTCTCAGCCTGGCTCTTATAGAGGTTTTTCATCACAATCCAGAAGTCATAATTCTTACAAAGAAAGTGGTGGCATATATATGAATCAAATGGAAGATACAATAATAGAGGTAGAGGCAGATATCAATCTCATATCAGTCATCATCAAATGGTTGTCAGATTTGTGGAGGCCTGCCCAATGGCAAATTGAAAGTCACCGACACATTCATGATGTGGAACTCAATTTCGTGCTTAGATGGTCCCATCAAAATTTGTATTTTAGCGGTGCCCATAACCTCTCAGCTAGTGTTATCATATGCTCAGATCAGTTGACTTGTCAGTAAAAAGTTTGTTGGCTTTAACCCTATCACATAAGCAGTGTGCGAAGGCCACACATTTATGGTCAATTAGAACCATAGGAACCCACTTTTTTTGGCATTCCAGAGACACATACAAAGGCTTGTTTTGCTCTAATCCCTCTGGAGGAAGTTCCTTATTCGAGAAAGTCATAGATGAATTGGGCCTATTTGGCGTGATCAATGACAATAACTGGTTTGGTGTAGTATCAATGGACAACTTATCCTTGCTTAACGCTATGAGCATAGCATGTCGGTGTTCTCATGATGCCATAAGAAACCCCTAGATTAAGATGTTGGCTTGGATTTTCTTCAACTGTTTAAGGACCAGATCTTCCTCTTCTTTATTTTCCTTTTCTTTTCCTTTCTCTATATCCTTTCCCAATGGCTTGCCTTGATCTAGGTGTGAGGGCTTAAAGAAGTGCCCGTTCCTAGTCAGATGATCAATCTTTTCGAAATACCAGGTATCGTTTGGTGTATTGCTTCCCCAACCTTCATCGGTGTGGGTGAAGTGTAGATCGTTATCTTTCCACCATTCCTCTTCATTTATAGATAGACAATTATCCATCTCAACATGTATTATTCCTACATTGCAATCATCTCATTTTGGCTGGTAAGGTGATGTTGATTGGATTTTTACAAAGATCTCCTTTTTTTTTCAAATGTGCCTATGCTCGGCTAGCTCTTTGTATTTCTTCTTCAGCTGTTGGGCCAGTTGGCCTAGTGTTCTCGAATTCAGGGACTACCCTTTTAACTTCTTTTATTGGCAATTCTTTTTCATTCACCTCTATTTTAGACTCTCATGGCTTAGTACTTTTCCCGATTTCATTGCTTTCACTTTCTTTTTCCTTTCACTTTGTTTTTCTAGTAGCTTATGCTATTTTACTTGCTTCCTTATTACTTCCTTCTATTTTTGAATATTCCTCACTACTTGCTCATCCGTGGACACTGACCAAATCATTCGGGTTCTACCATCTAATTTGTACATCTCCTAGGCCTTGTTCCTCGAAGAAATGGAGATTATTCTAGTCCTCTTCCAAATCAGCCAAGTCATCCAGCCCTTGCTCGAGTACATCCTTCCCGATGACATTAATAAAGAATACATCATGTAAAGGAACCTTCGGTTTCGGATGACCAATCGATATAATATATCTACTGGGATCATATCTTGGCAAATCCCCAATTTCTATCACTGACACCTCCATTGTTAGCCTCCCTTCTAAGTCTAGCTTTCTTAGGTAGCGCACTACCCTTTTGACAGATCTTAAGATGCATTGACAGAAGATCTCATAAGCAACATAGGGAGTTATATTGGTGTTGGAATATAAATACATAATAGTATAATACTACAAATATCCTTAATTACAGAAGATCGTCCCATCAACATTACATCCAAAGAAAATTTAAAATTTCATATGGACTTTACAAAATAACAAAAGAAAATCCTAACTTTCTAGGATATCGAAAAGTCCACGAAGGTTTCCGGTTCGTCATCTTCTGTTGCACGCTCCTCTTCGACACTTGACATGATACGCCATGAGCTTTGAATGCCCAGTAAACGCGTACATACCCCATTCATTTTTTCCAGTTCAATACACAATAGCATTTACAAAAAGAAACAAAGGAAATGGGTCATGGAATTTATGTTCGTAGCACAAATTATATGGTTAATTGTTAGTAATTTAGAAATCCCCCAAAGAGATTTCGTCTTACTAACTTCAAGAATTGGATACGGATTATTCGGTATGCCCCATCTTTTGTTGCTTTGTTGCAGACTTTACCTCAGATGCCTACCAACAGTTATATACCGTGTAACGCCAACCGTAGGGCCTCAAAAGATATGGTAATGATGGGCCTTGCCCAAATCCCTCGTTACACCGAACTACCTAGGGTCTGAATATAACCGCTCCATTCAAGGGTTCCGAACCAACCGCTTGCGCAAGATATAACATACCAAAGGGAATGCATCCCACTAACCAATAAATTCTTCTCATAATAATAATAATCGGGTGATCGAAACCCCATTAGCCATCCCATTAAGTTTTCCATTAGATTAATCGTTGTAATTAGTTATACAAGCGAAAAGGAAAATAAATTTGCATAAGTGCGGGCATCATCAAAGGACAAGAAAATACATAATCATGACATGTATAATATCATACCAAGACATGATTATAAATCAGTAAGCACATTCATAAAGCCAAGAGCACAAAACATTAATGTAAACAAAATTTCTAGATTTAGAGTCACTTAAAGATCAAGATTAAAAGAACTACTTCACGTTTTCCCCAAATCTGGCCTTCTTATGGTTCATAGAGAATTTTATCTATTTTTCAGAATATTTTTTAGAAATGGAATAGCTTTTCCATATTTTTAGTTATTTCAGAAATACTCCAGCTCTTTCCAGATTCGTTAACCATTACGAAAATCAAATTTGCTCACAAACCGCTCACGCTTTTTCAACTAAATCAATTTTCCTTGAAATAGAACACCCTAAGGAAGATTTTGACATAACATTGAGGTCCAGAAGATTTTTTGACATTTTTCTAGAATTTCTTAAAGCTCATTGATTTAACTGGTTCTTTGCAACAAGTACTAGAAAAATGAAATGAGCCATAAAAACACACCCATGACCCTTAAAAAATTTCTCACACACTATCTATATGTCAAATAATACCCCTTTGAAATAGATCTTGAGTTCATGAAGGTTTGCTATAGAAACAAAATCACAAACTTGAGAAAAAAAACATGTTGAAAATTTTAAAGGAGAAGATGAACACCACTTTTCAAACCATGCATCATCCAACAAGTGTAGTAACTCCAAGTAACATATAAAATATGTTTCTAGCATGCATTATGAAAGGGAAAAACATGATGGTATTCATGGAGAGAAGAGGTGAATGAGGTTTGCCTAAGCTTGCTAGATTTTTTTTCCTACTTGTTTCTCCCTTTTTCTTCTCTTTTTCTCAAACTCATTTGCTCTCCCTTTCCTCTCTTTTCAGCCATGTATTGTGTGTATGGAGTGACAAAAATGAGTTAGCAAGGCTTGTATTTATAGGCCAATAAGGGGAGAGAAAATGGTTGAATGGTTTGGTTGAATTTCAATGGAATTGATCTAGTTTGATTGGTTTGTAATTGGATCCAATTAGGATTAGTGTTAATTAATCTTGATTAAAAAAAAGTAATCCTATTATTAGTTAATTGGGAGATAAGAGAACATTGCATTTATTGCTCCGCATTTCTTCATGTTTTCAAAGATTTTTTCGAATATTCTATTCAAGATTTGCTATATAAAAAAAATTAATTTCTTGGTCCTTCTCCCCTATTCACAACTGGTCACCTTTTACCACATGTGAGAATTTGATTTTTGTTTTTTTTTGAATAAAATAGAGTAGATATTATGTATAAATCAATAAAATATTAGTTGTACTCTTATTGAATAAAATATTAGGATCTTTGGGGCCAAAATGCAATAATAAGGAAAGAAGAGGGTACACATCTGAAATTTTGAAATAAAACATATATTTAAGTCATATATTTAATAAAATAATGATAAGAAAAGTAATTCAGGTCACGTGAGTGCCGATTCGCAACAAAAGGCGAGATACCGAGCTAAAACGACGATTATCGGAAACTATGGTGAAAATTGAAATTAATTAATAGAATGAGGGACTTCAATGAAATAATTTAAAAGTAAGGGACTTTTAAGAAAATAAAATTTTTAGGGGCCTCACAACCTATCCCTCTTAAAACAATTTCGTTCTCGAAATTTAACTATACATTACTTTCAAATAGTTGGGAGTAGTTTGCCTTCATCCAATCCTTGCTTTCCCATGTAGACTCTTCGATTCCTCGATGACGCCAAGCACCTTTACTAGATGAATTGCCTTGCCCCTAAGATTCTTCTCCTGACTATCTTGTATTACTATAGGCCCTTCTTCAAAGGTAACATTTTTGTCGAGACTGATTTCTTCCTAATTGATGACATGTGATGGATTAAAAATGTATTTCTGCAACATTGATACATGAAAGACGTTGTGTATCCCTGCTAACTGCGGGGGTAGAGCTAGTTGATATGCCCACTTCACCCACCCTTTTTAATATCTCAAAAGGTCTGATTTATCGTGGTGATAGCTTCTCCTTTCTTCCAAAACGTATGATCCCACGCCTAAGTTGCACCTTTAGGAACACGTGGTCGCCTATTTCAAACATCAATGGCCTTCTCCTCCTATCTGCGTAATTCTTTTTACGGTCTCGAGAAGTCTCTAACCGTTGTCGGATCAATTTGACTTTCTCAGTGGTCTCTACGACAAGTTCAGGTTCTATTAGGTTTGCTTCACCTTGTTTAGTCCAACAAATTGGCGATCTACAAGGTCACACATTTAATGCTTCAAAAGGCGCCATACCAATGCTAGCTTGAAAGTTGTTGTTATAGGAAAATTCAATTAAGGGTAGATGTCGTTCCCAACTTCCTTGAAAATCCATTACACGGGCTCTCAACATATCTTCGAGTGTCTGGATGGTGCGCTTAGATTGCCCATCCATTTGTGGGTGGAAAGTGGTGCTACAACATAACTCGATACCCAAAGCTTCTTGTAGACTTCCCCAAAATCATGAGGTGAATTGTGGATCGCGATCTGACACAATATATACTAGAATTCTGTGTAGTCAAATGATTTCCCTAATGTAGAGCCTGCACATAGACTCTAAAGTGTTAGTTATCTTATAGGCTAAGAAATGTGCTGACTTAGTGAGGCGATTCACTATTACCCATATAGCACCACGCTCTTTGGGTGTCCTGGGCAACCCTATCACAAAGTCCATTGTCACGTGTTCCCACTTCCATTCAGCAATTGGAAGGCGTTGCAACATTCCTCCTGGTTTCTGATGTTCCGCCTTCACTTGTTGGCATGTTAGACATTTTGCTACAAATTTAGCCACATCCTTCTTTATTCCGCTCCACCAATACTGCCTTTTCAAATCTTGTTACATTTTAGTCCCTCTTGGATGTACTGCAAATAGAGAGTGATGACATTCCTTAAGTACCTTTTCTCTAAGCAACTCGTTACTTGGTACAAACAATCTACCTTGATATCTTACACTCCCATTGGGGTGAATTACCTAATTGAGCATTGGTTCTCCTGATTCTAGGTGTCCCTTAATATAGGCTACTTCTTGGTCGTGCTTTTGGGTCTCTATGATCTCACTGATCAGCTTAGGCATCACCTTCTGTGCACGAAGGTATACCTTCGTGTCTTGAGATTCTACCTAAATTCTAAATTCATTGAGCGTCTTGACCATGTCCCATTCCTTTACGGCTAATTTAGCTATCATCTATCTACTCTTACGACTCAGGGCATCTGCTACTACATTAGCTTTACCGGGATGATATGAGAGAGTGAACTGGAAGTCTTCAAGATACTCCATCCACCATCTCTATCTCAAATTAAGGTCCTTCTGTGTAAATAGATACTTTAAGCTCTTGTGATCTGTGAAAATCTCAAATTGTTCCCCATATAGGTAATGTCGCCATTGTTTTAAAGCAAAAACTACGGCCGCCAATTCCAAGTCATGCGTTGGGTAGTTTCGCTGGTATGGTTTCAACCACCTGGATCCATATACGACCACCTTTCCATTTTCCATAAGCACGCAGCCTAACCCTTTCTTAGACGCATCGTAATACATAGTGTACTCTACTTCCAGTTCTAGGATGGTCAAAATTGGCGCACTAGTCAATCTCTTTTTTAGCTCTTGGAAGGATTTTTCATAAGCTTCGTCCCACTCATACTTTAC
Organism: Camellia lanceoleosa; assembly: GCA_025200525.1. Taxonomy (NCBI): domain Eukaryota; kingdom Viridiplantae; phylum Streptophyta; class Magnoliopsida; order Ericales; family Theaceae; genus Camellia; species Camellia lanceoleosa. The sequence continues at coordinate 109,587,803 of CM045758.1, forward strand.
TCCTTTTTGAGTCAAATGAGTCATTGGTCTAGCTAGTTTGGAGAAATCTTGGATGAACCTTCGGTAGTAACCAGCCAATCCTAAGAAACTACGAATTTCTGACACGGTTGTCGATTGTCTCCAATCTATAACTGCTTCCACCTTGGTTGGATCCACCGCAATTCCATTCTCAGACATTACATGCCCTAAGAATTTCATTTCGTTTAACCATAACTCACATTTGCTTGCCTTGGCATACAATCGATTGTTTCTAAGAACTTAAAGTACAATCATTAAATGTTGCTTATGCTCTTCTTCAGACCTTGAATATATCGAGATGTCATCAATGAACACTACTACAAACTGGTCAAGATATGGTGTGAAAATCTTGTTCATTAGGCTAATAAATACTGCCGGCGCGAAGGGCATTACTACAAACTCGTAGTGACCACATCTAGTTCGAAAGGCAGTTTTGGGTATATCCTCCTCCTTGACTCATAGTTGATAGTAGCCCAAACTGAGAACGATCTTTGAATAGTACCTTAAGCCTCTAAGTTGACCAAAAAGATCATCAATCCTTGGGAATGGGTATCGGTTCTTGATCATGACTTGGTTGAGTTGATGGTAATCGATGCATAGCCTTAACGACTTATCCTTCTTTTTAGCAAACAGTACGGGTGCTCCCTATGGTGAAGTACTTGGCCTATTGAATCCTTTTTTAAGCAACTCTTGCAATTCCGTCTTTAATTCTCATAGTTTTGCCGATGCCATACGATATGGGGCCATGGATATTGGAGTAGTTCCAAGTTGTAGCTCAATACTAAAGTCTACCTCCCGGATTAGTGGCAATCCTAGTAATTCCTCAGGAAATACATCAGCATATTCGCATACTACTCGTGGAAGTTCTAATTCTTCTTGGCCTTCCTCATTTAAAATCAAACTTACTATCCTACCTGCAAGTTGATCGTGCCACCGTGTCTTACGTTTTGTTGAAGTCATGGAGTCTTGTCTATCCTCCTTAAACTAGAAACATGTTCCATTAGGCGTGTGAGCTACTACTTTCCTCTGATGGCAGTCGATCACTATTTGGTGGACAGACAACCAGTCCATGCCCAAAATGATATCGAAGTCTGACATTTCCATGACACGATGGTCGCAAGTTAAACGTAGGTTCGACACTCCTATTTTACAATCCTTACAGATCAACCTTATTTGAACGCATCCTCCCATAGGTGACATTACCTTTAAAGTAGTTTTTAAGGGTTCACATACAAGTTCTAATGACTTAGCACAAGTAGAGGATATAAAAGAATGTGATGCACCAGTATCAAATAAAACATGCACCCAAAAATTATATAACACCAAATTACCCTCAATTATAGACGGGTCCGCTTCTTTCTCTTGCAAGGAAAAGACTTTGCCGGTTGCCTTTTGGTTGCTGCTGGTCCTAGCGTTCTGAGTTCCTCCACTCTTCTGATGTTGCTGCCCGGTAGATCCTGTCTTGTTTGTCCAAGGCTTCTGTCCACCCAAAGCCTGGGCATTTGCTCTGGAACCTCCTCCCTAGTATCCTGATGGAGGTAGTTGGAGGCATTAGCTCTTTTTGTGTCCCAACTGCTGGCAATGAAAGCACTGGAGTTGTCCTGCTAGCCTTTGTTGATAACCTCCCTTCTGGATCTGTTGCTGTAATTGTTGCTGTTGCTGTTGTGGTTGTGGTCTTAAGTAGGGCTTCGGGGCCATATTTCCCTTCTAGTTCCTTTGAGGTCCTACAGATGTTTGACTCCCTTTCCGCTTGTTCCAAGTTTTCCTATCATTGGCTACTTCTCTTTCAGATTCTAATGCCGTCTCTAACACCTCGGCATATGAGTGGAGTCGTTGCGGGAGAACTCTTCCCGTGATGGTAAGGTCCAGCCCCCACTCGAACATCCTTGCTGTCTCTTCGTCATTTGCTACATATCTAGTTGCGTAATGGGCTTACTCTTCAAATTTTGCAGCATATTGAGTTACAATCATATTTCCTTGCTCCAGGTTTTGGAATTCCTTGACTCGTTCTCGGTGAACTGTACTTGGAAAGTATTTATTCAGAAACAATTCCTTAAACTGGTTCCATGACATGTTTGTAACGTCACGCATATTCTTGATTAGTTCCCACCACTAATTGGCCTCATCATCCAGCTTGAACATGGCCAAGGCTATTCTATCAACATCTTCGGTTATTCCCATAGTGTCCAATATCTTCTCTATTTGTCGAAGCCAATTCTCAGCCACCCTCGGGTCTTGTACTTTTGTGAATTTTGGGGCCTTTGTTTTCTGAACTCCGAAAAGAGTCAAGTCCTTTCGTTTTGCCGATTGTTCCTTAGTTGTCCTAACTCTTCTAGAATTTGATGCCCAAGATTATTAGGGATACTGAATTCCATGGGTACAGGCCCATGCTGATTTCTGGGATGGTTCCTAGCATTGTTGCTAGTTTCTGAATAGTCGTTAGCTCGCGTATCCACCATTCTGTTCATGGTAGGGGGTAAGTTGGTTTCTAGATTTCTAGCTAGAGGTAATCTTTCTATGAGATTTGAAATTAAGGTTTAGTTTTCTTAGGGTGTAATGAATATTAAAACAAGTAACAATCAACAGATATAGAACAAGTCATCATTTCATATAATTATATTAGGCATCAATACAAAAGGCTTCCATATCATAGTTTCACTTAAAAGCATTACACACGCCATAGTCACAAAGTTACAACATACCTTTTAAAGACCCCTACCATGAGTGGATCTCACAAAAAGTCTTGCTTGCTATCCCTAGATTAATTCTCATTCCCCGACCAATCGAAATCTTCTTTAGGGTCCTCATCAGCCGAGTCGGTTTCTTGGCTAGGGAAGCGGGGCGTGTATATCGGCGAAAGGGGGATGTGTTCAGATGACACCTCGATTGGGAAGGCTGGAGTTGTTCCTGGTTGTACTGGTGGTTATTCTACCTCCATTGGTTGACTGTTGTTCTATCCAGGGTAGTGAGACTTGCTGTTTTCTGCTTGTACGGGAATTGGTGCAATGTTTCACCTGCTAAGGCTCGGTGCATCAGAGAGTCCATTTTCTGGTTATCCTGCTCCTTTCGGACTGCACTTCTCGTTGCGCGACTTAGGTATTGAAGGCATCGTCGAACCAAGGGCCTCCTTTGTTTCCTCATGTAATAAGAGTAATCTGTTTCCACATTTTGTATCTCTTTGATAATCATCTCCTCGGCGATGAATTCACACCTTCGACAACTGAAGTAGGCATTGAAGGACAGGGCCCTTCTGTCCTGCATGTGAAATGCTCCCTACATGTCGAGACTGCTATTAGTCGTCTGGCGGCTTTCTGATGACATCCTAGGGTGAAGGGAAAAGATTTTAATTATTAGTCTCTTTTAAATAAATACAATAGTGTAATAGTAAAATACAATAATGTAAAGGGGTAAGGATTTCTAGAGTCACGTATTGGGTTGCACGGGCTAAGGGTTGAACCTATGCTCTAATATCAAATTGTGATGCCCTAAATCTACACTAAGGGTTATAGTAAAGGGAAAGTCACTAATAACCAAGTAAGATCTTGATCACCGGAGGTGTCAAATTAGCCTCCCTTCTAAGTCCAGCTTTCTTAGGTGGCGCACTATCCTTTTGACAGATTTTAAGAGGCATTGACACAAGGTCTCATAAGCAACGTAGGGAGTTATATTGGTGTTGGAATATAAATACATCATAGTAGAATAACTACAAATATCATTAATTATAAAAGCTCGTCCCGTTAACATTACATCCAAAAGAAAATTTAAAATTTCATATGGACTTTACAAAATAACAAAAGAAAATCCTAACTTTCTAGGACAGCCAAAAGTCCTTGAAGGTTTCCAGTTCGTCGTCTTCTGCTGCGCGCTTCTCTTCGACACCTGGCATGATATGCCATGAGCTTTGAATACCTAGTAAACGCACATACACTCCATCCCTTTTTGCCAGTTCAATACATAATAGCATTTACAAAAAGAAATAAAGGAAAAGGGTCATGGCATTTAAGTTTATAGCACAAATTATATGGTTAATTGTTAGTAGTCTAGAAATCCCCCAAAGAAATTTCATCCTCTCAACTCCAAGAATTGGACATGGATTATTCGGTATGCCCCCTCTTTTGCTGCTTTATTGCAGACCTTACCTCAGATGCCTACCAACGGTTCTATACTATGTAGCGCCAACCATAAGGCCTCAAAAGAGATGGTAATGATGGGCCTTGCCCAAATCCCTCCTTACACCGAACTATCTAGGGCCTGAATACAACCGCTCCATTCAAGGGTTCCGAAACAACCGCTTGCGCAAGATATAACTTACCACAGGGAACACATCTCACTAACCAATAACTTCTTTTCATAATAATAATCGGGTGATCGAAACCCCATTAGCCATCCCATTAAGTTTTTCGTTAGATTAATCGTTGTAATTAGTTAGTACAAGCGAGAAGGAAAATAAATTTGCATAAGTGTGGGCATCATCAAAGGACAAGAAAATACATAATCATGACATGTATAATATCATAACAAGACATGATTATAAATCAGTAAGCACATTCATAAAGTCAAGAGCACAAAACATTAATGTAAACAAAATTTCCAGATTTAGAGTCACTTAAAGATCAAGATTAAAAGAACTACTTCACATTTTCCCCAAATCTGGCCTTCCTATGGTTCATAGAGAATTTTATCTATTTTTCAGAACATTTTTTAGAAATGGAATAGCTTTTCCATATTTTTAGTTATTTTAGAAATACTCCAGCTCTTTCCAGATTCGTCAACCGTTATGAAAATTAGATTTGCTCACAAACCGCTCACTCTTTTTCAACTAAATCAATTTTCCTTGAAATCGAACACCCTAAGGCAGATTTTGACATAACATTGAGGTCTAAAAGATTTTTTGACATTTTTCTAGAATTTCTTAAAGCTCATTGATTTAACTGGTTCTTTGCAACAAGTATTAGAAAAATGAAATGAGCCATAAAAACACACCCACGACCCTTAAAAAATTTCTCACACACTATCTATATGTCAAATAATACCCCTTTGAAATAGATCTTGAGTTCATGAAGGTTTGCTATGGAAACAAAATCACAAACTTGAGAAAAAAAACATGTTGAAAATTTTAAAGGAGAAGATGAACACCACTTTTCAAACCATGCATCATCCAACAAGTGTAGTAACTCCAAGTAACATATAAAATAAGTTTCTAGCATGCATTATGAAAGGGAAAAACATGATGGTATTCATGGAGAGAAGAGGTGAATGAGGTTCGCCTTAGCTTGCTAGATTTTTTTCCTACTTGTTTCTCTCTTTTTCTTCTCTTTTTCTCAAACTCATTTGCTCTCCCTTTCCTCTCTTTTCAACCGTGTATTGTGTGTATGGAGTGACAAAAATGAGCTAGCAAGGCTTGTATTTATAGGCCGAGGAGAGAGAAAATGATTGAATGGTTTGGTTGAATTTCAATGGAATTGATCTAGTTTGATTGGTTTGTAATTGGATCCAATTAGGATTAGTGTTAATTAATCTTGATTAAAAAAAAGTAATCAAATTATTAGTTAATTGGGAGATAAGAGAACATTGCATTTCTTGCTCCCCATTTCTTCATGTTTCAAAGATTTTTTTGAATATTCTATTCAAGATTTGCTATATAAAAAAATTAATTTCTTGGTCCTTCTCCCCTATTCACAACCGGCCACCTTTTACCACATGTGGGAATTTGATTTTTTTTTTTTTGAATAAAATAGAGTAGATATTATGTATAAATCAATAAAATAGTAGTTATACTCTTATTGAATAAAATATTAGGATTTTTGGGGCCAAAATGCAATAATAAGGAAAGAAGAGGGTACAAATCTAAAATTTTGAAATAAAACATATATTTAAGTCATATATTTAATAAAATAACGATAGGAAAAGTAATTCAGATCACATGAGTGTCGATTCGCAACAAAAGGCGAGATACCGAGCTAAAACGACGATTATCGGAAACTAGGGTTAAAATTAAAATTAATTAAGAGAATGAGTACTTCAATGAAATAATTTAAAAGTATGGGACTTTGAAGAAAATAAAATTTTCAGTGGCTTCACATAATCTTTTGGAGAAATTAGGAAATCCGTGACTCGTGTTAAAGGCCACCGTCGGTCATTACAAAGTGTCTCAGCTCGGGAACATTGGTATGAGGGGGGAATGCCATTAATTGAGCACTCCACTCACCCGGTCAAAGATCAACATTTATTAAGTTATAATGTGATTTTTATAATCAACGTAAATCCGTATTCCAATTATTAATAATGCTACCATTACTATGTGAGGCAATCAAATAGAGATTGTGTCATAAATTTTGGTTATGCTCAAACTTCATGCATTTTGAAAATAGTTTTCTTGGATACAATCTGCAGCATAAGAATCATCAACACTCCAAAATAAATAACACAACCTCCATCAATTGATATTCAAACAGGTATCTCACTTAAACACTTAGCCTCATGTTGTAACAAAAAATATGATAAGGAACATGCACATGCAATATGCTAAAGCTCAAAATGCTCACCTAGTACTCCAAGGCGAGTTCCAACATATACAAATATGCATAGATATGCTTGATCCTATATGCGAGTTTCCAATGCAATATACACAGGATATGTATCTAGGAGTCCGGATGCTAAGATGTGGAATGAGTATCATCTCAATACATGGATTTATGCACGTATTCATATATGAAGATAATAAATCCTATTAATGTGAATGATCCAGACCTAAATGCATGAAAAATGAATGCAATATACAGGCATGATAAAGAAAAGATGATGTAATACTAAAAGCGAATAAATAAAAGGGTTAAAGAGACGCGGGGTTGGAAAATTATTACAATAATTCGAATAAGAAAATGGGAAGAGAGAGAAATTATTACAATAATGAATCGATTTAGCCTAACTACTGCTAAATCTAATAAATCATATTAAATAAAGTAAAGAAATAATCCCAGGAGCTCCAAAACTACTTAAGGGAGCATTTCCCAGAAACTATCTGTTCTGTCCTTGGGAAAAATGACCGACCAGACATCAGATGAGCCGACCCAAGTAGAAAGTGGCCAGTTGAATTCCTTTTCCGGCTAGGGATTAGGTTAGTACAAGATTTCAGGACAGGGGTCAAAGGGAGACTTTCTAGGGGGTTTTTCACATCTTCTACCTCCTCTGCTAATAAGGATCACTTGGAGAGGAGATGAATGAGTCATAGTCCTCAATAATGACATAAACATATATATATATATAACATATATTTTGCTCAAATAAACAAATTAAATGGATCAAAATAAAGAATGAATTCAATACCAAGAACTAGATATGAACCTACATTTTCTCTTTGTGAATAAGGGCAAATTAACACCTAAATTCATGCTATTAAACAGAGAGCATAGATTAATGCAGATCATTTCTTGGCGGAAGCATTGCTTATTAAAACAAGAGATTCATCAAATTAATTGAAAACTCCTCATCTAGTCATAGAACAAGTATGACAACGTCCCTTTCTATGTGCACAAATGATTGAGAAGGAGTTTTCAACTTCCTTTGATCCAAAAGCTCTTATTTCACTTCCAAACACTCAATAAAAAGAAAGAAGACAACACTTATTAACACCAAATCCCATGGATCACTCAAGGAATCTCATGAAACAACCCCTAACACTCATTGTCATTGAGTGAAGAGTTGAAACACATATATTAGTACACTTAAAGGAGAGAATAGGTGAAGATAAGAGTTGCAATATCAAGAAAAGCTACCAAATTTGAAACACCTCCAAAATAAACACAACTAATCCAATTCATAACATAAATGAGTATGATAGAATTGGTATGCTTTCATTCATCAGAGTTCATATTACAAAAGATAACACATGCAATAGACATTTATAAATGTTCATCCTAAATCTATATAGCATGTAATACCAGTTAACAATCAACAAAATAAATGCCCTACGGGCTTATATTCCAAGACATTGCTTGGTTATAGTAAAAGGAAGAGTCTAACTCAATACAACTTAGCCCTTGGCTATACAAAATAAATAAACTAAAAGGAAGCTCTTGCTTCAAGTCTCCCCAAACTACTGTCTCGGTAGAGGCATGTCTCCAACACCTGAAAATGGTTCTAAGTAGGGTGAGCTAAAGCCCAGTAGAAACATACTAACATAATATATAAGAATTAACAAGATATATGTATGATGTAGATGTTCATTGTCCTACGACAAAATCTTTGTAACTCTTTCCAAAGCCACGTTATGCCGAACTCGCATCCCAACTCATTCATTTTGGTTCAATAGATACATCCACTGCATTTAATCCATCAACAGATGTTACACCTCACAAGTGTTCAACAGATAAAATCATCATAAAAGCACATTCACTTCTATTTGCCATTTTACGAAAATTTCGTCTGTGGGAATCGGCACCCATGTATACAAATGGTTTTTGGGATTTTCACTCTGGACACATAGGCCAACTTAGTTCAATGGAGTTCATCCCATTTCTTCTCCTCAAAATATGGAGTACATCCCTTTTCTCCTCCCAAATATCATACATATACAATGTATATCATTCATAATTATATTCAATGATAATGGTTAAGGGATTAGTTTCAATTCACCTAATCCACATGCGATGTGTACAACAATCATGATTATCCTTCCCCAATAGCCCAAAGCAGATATTTCTAAACAGATATACAATCTCTATAACAGATAAATCATCAAATTTCCATAAGTGAGTGATTAAACAAATCCAGCAACACCATTCATGTATACATCCTCCTAGTTTCACATTTTCCATACCAATTTCATTATTTATACAAAATAATTATTTAAGGCATTTTAGGGCAAAGCTCCTCACTTTCCAAATACTAACCTAAATGCCAAAATCAACTATTTTAACACAAGATAACCTCATATCCAAATCCCATAATCATTTATATAACACCCACATAGAAACCCCTCTTTTCAAACTTGAACCCAAACCCTAGGTTTGCTTAAAACATCCCTAAATCTCATTATTTTCACATAACATCCTATAGCCAAGTTAAAACTCATATTAAAATGTAGAGAGTCCTTACCTCAAGTTTAGAAGACCAATGGAGCAATGACGAAACTTCAACGGCGCCGAAACCAAACTCCAATCGGATTAAAATGGAGCTCTAAAAATGCTCTACCCTTTTCCCAAAGACACTAGGGCAGAGAGATCAACGGATCTAGAAGAAAATGTAGAAAGAGAGAGAGAGAGAGTCTCACTTTAGAGTTTTTGGAAGAAAAGATAATAAAAAATGATATAAAAGTTATTTTCGCGAACTAATATACACACAATTCGTTCGAGCGCAAGAGTTGACGCTCGAGCGTCAGACACAATAAATTGTTCCGCTCAAGCGCAAGAAGTGATGCGCTCGAGTGCAGAATACGCACATCTAGTACTTTTACAGGCAACAGACAAACCGCTAGAGCGTAGGAAATGCCGCTTGAGCGTAGAAAACACTCTTCATGTACTTTTGCAGACGTACAAAGTACTAAGAGTTCACAAATCCCGCTCGAACGCAAGAAGGGCCGCTCGAGTGGAGGACCAAAAATCTGGGCAACATAAGGTTTGAAAATCAAGCAACCAACTTGTTTCAAACACGCTCAACACGTCCAAATAACCAAATTTAAGGAGGAATAAAGAGAAAATGACAATGAACGGCATTCAGAAACCATAAACCTGAGTTCAGACTACCACAAGTGTCGGGTCAAAATCGGGATCACTATAAAATTTATTGAACTTGTGAATGGATGGCTAAAACTACTCCCAAACACATCCACAAGAATCTAAAATTCATAAAAATTAGATAGCTAGAGCTAAGGAAAGCAAGAAAACAAAGGAAAAGGCTATCAACTCAATGGATGGGTGGTTAAGGCTATTCCCTCCACATCCATAAGGACTTACAACAATTACATAATGCAAATAAAACTTAAAATTGAAGAAATGGAGATTAAAAAAAAAAAGGAATGTTGTTTAAAGCATGAGAAAATCACCTCCTAAGAGGATATGTCACTTTGATTCACAAACTTCCTTGTTAATTCCCTCAATTCACTTTAGATGTATTGCTTAATGTTCTAAAGTCTTAGCAAGGTGCTTAAGATCAAGCTTCCATGGAGTGTGGATGTCCAAAGTTAAAAGGGTGGTAGGTAGGATGTATGGTTAAGAGGAGAAGGGATAAAGAAGCTTTTAGGAGCCTTAGGCAAAGTTTCAACCTTTTGAAAAGAGCTGTCAAGCTCTCTATATAGAGCTCATGCCACAAATATCGGAGATATTTGTGGTAGGTAAGCAAAATAAGATGAAATCCCTAAAAATGCTCTATACTAGGAACATTTAGCCGGCCAAGCTTCATGGTGATTGACCTAGTGCTTTTGTGGCCGACTATCATTTGGTGTTTGGCCAGCCAGTGGGCACATCGTCAAATCAACAATAGCAGGTTAGCCTGAATTGAAGGAAAAAATATGTATTTTAGAGGATTTCATCATTTTCACTCACTTTCACTATATTCTTCGCTCTGTTTGTTTGAAAGAACACAACGTTTGATTTTGAAAATATGAGCCTCAGAATATTGTGGTAATGTCTAGAGTTGCACCACTAAAACTCATTTTGAAAGGGGTTTCCATTTTGGTTGAAAAACATTTTGTCCAAAACAGGTCGTTTGGATGGTTTAGAGCTTGATCCTTAGAACTCTTGCTGTGGGTTTTGCAAAGATTAACACCTCTCGTTTTCATCATTGGGAACTCAAAAGGGAGCACCAAAGTCTCAAGGCTAGTCAAAAATGGAGTGTCTACAGCCTGCACACCACTTTTTCAGCCTTCTTGATTTCCCAAGGTTTCACTAATAGTTCCTCTGATACTTCTCTCTTTATTCACAAAACTTCCTCTAATCTCACAGTGCATCTCATCTATGTAGATGACATTCTATTAATTGGTAGTGATTTTACTTTCATTGCTCATCTTCTTCATCAAGTGCATGCTCTGTTTTCCATAAAAGAACTAGGTGACATCTATTATTTTTTAGGCATTTCTATTGTCAAAGACTCCACATGATATTTCCTTTCTTGGTATAAATATGCTTAAGAACTTCTAAGGTAGGCTTAATTGATTGCAAGACTTGTTCCACTCCTTTGTCTCTTAAGCCTTCTGTTACATTCTCATATGCTCTTCCTTTTTCCAAACCTTCACTTTATAGAAGGCCCAAGGATCCTCCGTCCCCAAAAATTTATGTTCCCCTATCCCAAATCACTCACAATCATTAGATATGTCTTGAGAATTGTGAATCTTGGAATTCTCATATGATCCAATGATTGTGAGTAATTTGGAACAAGGGAACAGAAATTTTTGGGGACTGCAGATCCTTGCTGCTATAGAAGCATTGTTGGTGGGCTTCAATATCTCACCATTGCCAAACCTGATTTGTCCTTAGCAGTTAATTAGGCTTGTCAGCACATGCACGCTCGTACTAATTCTCATTTTCAAGTTGTTAAATGCCTCCTGCAATATATTAAAGGCACTCTTTCTCATGACTTGAGTTTCACTCTTGGTCCATTCACTCTTCATGCTTTTTCAGACTCTAATTGGGGTGGTGACGCATTAGATTCACTACAGGAAAAAAGGGTTATAGTGGCGTTTTTTTAACGACGTTTTTTTAAACGTCACTGTTATTAACATTTAACGGCGTTTTATAAACGCCGCATATTCTTTTAACCAAAACGGCACCGTTTTATAATAGGAGGCGTTGAAAAAACGCCTCCGAATGCGGTATACCACACGCACCTTTTCAATCCTTATTTATTATCTGGCCTTCTCTCAACCCATACGCATAGATTATGAATCTGAGCCCTCTCTCTCTCTCTCTCTCTCAACCCTCTCTAAGCTTCATCGAAGCAATTTCGAAGCTCCATCGAAGCTCTAGATCGAACTGATTTCGAAGCTCCGTTGAAGATTCAGTGATTTCCAGCGAAGATTCAGATATTCGAAGCTCCAGATCGAGCCGATTTGGAAGCTCCGTTGAAGATTCAGTGATTTCCATCAAAGATTCAGATATTCGAAGCTCCAGATCGAACCGATTTCGAAGCTCCATCGAAGCTCCAGATCTGAACTCTGACCCCTCGATTACTCGCATTTCAAGCTTAAATCGGTACACACACTCTCTCTCTCTCTCCCTCTCTCTCTCTCTCTACATGAAGCTACATAAATAGAAAGTTTCATTTTCAAGATTTCATAGAAATCATCTACATGAAGCTAATATAAACATGATCCAAACTTATCTCTTGGAATCTATTATTTTAGAAACCCTAGCCTTATTTTCCTTGTTTTAATATATACTAAGTTGTTCACTAGTAGTGAGTGCATCACTCATTAAAGGTAGAAATGGCATGCAAGTGGTCATGGTGTTGATGGGCTTCTTTTCCAATTAAGCTCACAATTGCATAGCCAACCCAGTCCTTGGGAGAATGTGTTGATTCTAAGATAAACAGGGCAGCGCTGTACAATTTGTATTAGCAGCAACTTTTCTGATCTGAAGTTGCTCTTAGATAATTATTTAATTTTTTTAATTTCTTATAAACATTATTAATGTTTGAAACAGAATGCAATCATGTCTGCTAGGAATACGTTCATATATGAACAAGAATTAATGTGTAGTAGAAATGCTGACAAATTAATAAATTTATAAACATTCTGATTTGAATTTTTAAATATTAATAATTTATGAACAAGAATTAATGAGTTTGAATCAATATTTAACATAAATAGTCTAGATTATGTTTTGATTTGAATTTTTAAATATTTTGGTGCTGCTTTTGTTTGATTTCTCTATCTAAACCTACCTACAGCACAATCGATGCTTACAAACTTGACTGCATGGCCTGTGAAATTGGTTGACTTGATTGAAGTTTTGCTAAAATTGTTTTCTTTAGAAGGGCAGTTAAACAAGTCTACTCTTTGTGGTATTAAGTGTTTTCCTTTTTATTTATTAAACACTCATTGCAGCTAGTAAATTATTTGATTTGTTGTATCAGAGGTTGGAAGAGATGGATGTTCAAAATATCCCTATCAAGGATGGGAAGAAACAATTTGATGTTGTTGATAAGGATCATGTCGTGGTTCTGCCTGCTTTTGGAGTTGTGGTGGATGAGATGTTGGTTTTGAATGACAAAAATGTACAAATTGTTGATACCACTTGCCCATGGGTAGCTAAGGTATCTTTTCCAGTGACTGAGCTGTTGCTGATGTATTTCTTTGTCTACAGCTCTTTAATTATATGTCCTGTATCCTTCAACATTTGAGATTCGACATTTTTGTAATTTTTGTGAAGGTTTGGAATACTGTTGAAAAGCACAAGAAGGGAGAGTATACTTCAATTATTCATGGTAAATATTCTCATGAGGAGACTATAGCAACTACATCTTTTGCAGGAAAGTATATCATTGTGAAGAACATGGCAGAGGTATTTTTATTGTGGCTTCTATTCTCTGTAGAAACTTTCCCTTAATTTTTAATGTTTTTGTAATTTTCTGTACTTTAAGCAACATGTATATTGTAATCAAGAAGTAAGCCTGGCCTTTATGGCAAAATTTTAATTATATGAATTTCTCAACTTAATCCAGGCAATGTATGTTTGTGATTACATTCTTGGGGGTGAGCTTGATGGATCTAGCTCAACCAAAGAGGCATTTTTGGAGGTGAAGTTTCGATTGGTTGTTGTTTTTTATTTTTTAAAAATGTGGCCGAGTTTCATGCAAATATTTTTGGTTTACCACAGAAATTCAAATTTGCGGTTTCTAAGGGGTTTGATCCAGACAGTGACTTGGTTAAAGTTGGTATTGCAAATCAAACTACGATGCTTAAGGGTGAAACCGAAGAGATTGGTTAGTTACAGTTTTATCTGTCATAATCTATTATATTTACCAACCAATTGCAAGTTGTGGATTCTAAATTTGTTTTCCTGTTTCACAGGGAAATTAGCAGAGAGGACTATGATGCGTAAATTTGGAGTGGAAAATCTCAATGAGCACTTCATAAGTTTCAATACGATCTGTGATGCAACTCAAGTATTTTCTCTCCTCCAATCTATTGGTTTTGTCATTTTCAGGATAATGATTTGTTTATGGTCTATTATTGTAGAACATTGTACAATGTGTTGGGGTGCTTTGTTTTTATTCATTCATTATGCTTATGCATTTTGCCTTGTCTTTCTTTCTTTCCCCTGTTCATGTATTGATATTGAAACTTGGCCTACATGGTGTGTTTGTTTTCAAATTTTTTGAAAATAAACAAGAAAATGAATGAAAACATGAGCCAAACTTGCACCAAGTATTTATATTTTGTGTTTTTGGCCTTCATGAAGCTTCTTCTAATTAATCCTTCTCCATTTCAGGAGCGACAAGATGCCATGTATAAGCTGGTGGAGGAACAGCTGGATCTTATGTTAGTTGTCGAGGGATGGAACTCAAGTAACACTTCTCACCTTCAAGAGATTTCAGAGGAGCGTGGAATTCCATCTTATTGGATTGATAGTGAGCAGAGAATAAGTCACAAGTTGATGGTGGGTGCCTGATAATAATTCCAATGTTGCAACCTATCATTTGTTTCCAAAATCTAATTCTTGTTCATTTATAGTAGAAATTAAAAAATGTGTAGTAGAAACATTAATAATTTATAAACATTAATTCTTATAGAAATTATTGTTCATTTATAGTGGAATTCTTGTTCATTTATAAACAAATGTGTAGGAGAAATGCTGACAAATTTATGTCTATGAAATGTAGATTCCCTTTATTTTGAAAAAATTGATGTCTATCAATGAAGATCTCATTTTGTGTGGTTGAATTTCACCTTATAGCAAAATTTGGTTATCAAGTCATATTGAAAGAGAAGAGTTGTGTTAATTAGCAATCATGTCTGCTAGGAATAGATTCATATATGTTTTCAATTCTTCAAGAAATTGGTACTTCCCAAAAGACAAAGCTTCAAAAGAAATTGGTTTCTTGTCAAGTATTAAACAATTAGAAACTTCCTTGGAGCAATTCATGTTTGAAACAGAATGCAACAAGAATTGATCTCTCTTATTGGATTAAATTCTTGCCTCATTCAAATACTACAATGCAAATTACCTCTTTCTCCATTCTCATTGTTTCTTGGTTCTTAATTAGAGTGTAGCTGTGACTTGGTACGATGGCATTGTGGAAAGTACTGTCCACCTCCAGTCTTGCGGTGCAGGTTAGCCTAACATGGCTGCAGGTATTGCAAGGACTCTTTTTATATGTATCATATCTTTCTCATTTTGTTTGTAGAATTGAATTAGATTATGGAAGTCTAAACTATCAATTTTGATAAAGTGAAGTCTGGAACTAAAAATAAACGGGGCAACAAAACGAAGCACTAAACTAGCAAGTTTTCAATGTTAGAAACATATTTTTCTTTCGCATGTCAATATATCTTATTTGTGATGGAGGCATTGCAATGAAGTTGAAATCAAGACTCAATGATGCCCTTTTTTTTTTAGTGGCTTGATTATCTGCCATTATTGAAATTTGTCTTTGGTAAACAAAATAGTTAGTTTTTTACATGCTGTTAGTATCAATTCTTTAGGAATGTGTTAAGTTAATTAGGAAGTTTAAACTCATGCTGTTAGTATCAATTCTTTTACATGTTCATAATCTAATCACAGAATTGGAAACAACTCTCTTATATATGGTGAGACCCCACCTCATGTGAGAGGATTGACAACTTTCTTCATCTCTAATAGCAGTACAACCTTAAACTTTTGAAAAACATTTGTCATAGATAGCATTAGTTGTAATTAAGGTTGACAAGAAAACAATAAAATTGTTAATCACATATACCACATGCATAGATTTATATGTTTACTACTATAATATGAGATAGAGTTACATATTGCTACAATAATTTATAGCTATCTTTTTTTATTCCCATTTTTAATTATGTTTCGAGTATTGTTTAGTTTAGGTAGAGAATACATATAATTTATTTAAATTATGGTTTGTTGAATTCTGGAATTAGAGCAGTGCCACTTTCATTTCAGATTTGACTGATGTTGTGATTGAAAGTCTTCCATACGTTGGAGCGATGGCAGTCTCAAATCTTGAAGCTCGACAGGTCCGACTTTGGACATTTATATTTAAAACATGGAATTAATGTGGAATGCTAGTTATAATGTGGAACTAATAAGATCTTGTCTTTACTGATGTGCCATATTTTATTTATTTATTTTGTTCTGACTGGAGGTTGTGGGTATGCCTTTTGCAGTCTCTAGTTCCTCTTGGAAGTGTTGAAGAACTATTGGCAGTGTATGATTTGCAGCGTTGGAAGCTTCCACCACCGGTCACGGTGTGGGAATGGGGATGGACAAAAAGTGCTGAAACTTGGAATGGGAGAGCAGCTATGTTGGCAGTGCTTGTTCTACTGGTCTTAGAAGTGACTACCGGTGAGGGGTTTCTGCATCAATGGGGTGTGTTGCCTCTATTTCACTGAAAGGAATCTATGCAACCCCCTCTCTCTCACCCTCTAATTCACTATTCTGTTTGGTTGCAGAGAAATGATACGAAAAGAAATTGAAAATATGAATTTTTGGTTTTAAATATATTAAAAAAAAATGCAAGTATTTGAGCTTAGGACTGATTTGGTGGTCTGAGGGTAAGTAAATAAATATTTGAAGGCGTTTAGAAGCACCTTCAAATGTCCTCTCTCTTATATAGGTGAGCTGGTGAATATCGTAGTCACTTATCTATTCATCGTAATTAAAATGTGAATATGCATGGGCCTGGGTACATATATAATTTACTGATGAATATGCATGGGCCTGGGTTTCGAATGATAGATTTCTTATTTGAAATTACGGCGACCTATTTAAGTCATATTCCAGTGTGCCAATGAGAAACTAAAATCTGGATAATGCCCTTTATTTTTTATTTCAATTGATTTTTCTTATATTAGATTGGTTGACCCACCTTATTTTTCACATGTAATGTATATTCAAGCAATCTCTAATTGAACTTAATAATGTACTATGCAACAAATATTGCATGTTTTGACACACCTGGTATCATCATTATGTATAGATTAGACCAATAACGTGACTCTTTCCTTTCTTGTTGTTGATGCAGGATTAAATACTACAATGGTTGTTTATTTCACACGGTTCAAAAGGATTTTACTGCACAAACTGGTGATCCTACTGGAACAAGGATTTTACTGCACATTTTAATTACTGATGTAAAATGTTTCCAACTCTATCCATGATTCCAGCACCAGCTTTCCATTATCTTTCACAATGATCTTTTTGGCTATATTTGTGTGGTATCACTTTTGGTCTATTGTTCAGACAATCATCTTCCCAATCAATATTAGTCTATTCATGTATTTTTTTAACATGAGGACAAATGTTGATTTTTCGTTTGAGATATTTGATTTTTCGTTTTACCTCTTAAATTTTACATGGAACAGCTAAGTGTGGACCTTTGAGGGAAGAGGACTGTTATTGGGATTATGGAAAAGCTCGTTGTGCATGGCCTGAGCATTGTGAATATAGGTATTTTTCTTACATGTTTTTTAATTATTCTTTCGAATATTGTGGTCATCAGTTTCCCTTATTGCATGATTGTAACAACGCCCGCGGGGGACCTCGCTACAGTTCGGACTCGATTTTGTTGCGGTTCTAAATCTCGAACCAAAGAGTCCAAATCCGGCAAATCGTTTTGAAGAAAAACAGATTTTTTGAAAGAAGTGCCAAACATGGACTGCTTTGCCAGATAACAGAGTCGCCACCTAAATATTTTTAAAAATGGGAAATTTAGGAAACCCTGACTCGGTGCCAAAAGGCCACGTGTCCGTCATCACCAAAGTTGGCTCGGGAACTTGGGTACGATTGGGGAAGGTCACATCGTGAGCTTCCTTCAAAGACCGGCCTCTACTAACCATGATATCTGTTTTTGAAAACTTTGTGAGTTCTTATTCCGGTTATTAGCCTAGATTACTATGTGATGCTCGCAGCAAACAAGTATAGACTGGGCCGTCTGAATTGGAAATAAACATCTCATGTTTGTTTGTGAAAGATGGTTTGCTACCCGCAGGTAGGCTTAAAATGCAGATTTTGCCACAATCTAGTGGGCTTAAAACAAACAGTCGATGAATTGTTCCAATTCAGATAACTCAACCTCCACCCACAGGCATTCAAGGCAGTTATATCACATAAGCACATAGCCTCATGGTAAGCATGCTATCATGGCAACACTCACACGCATGCAAGGATGCTAAAGCATAAAACTCACCTAGTACTCCAAGCCAAAACAAAAGCTCATTAGAAATCCATGCGTGATCCTAGATGTGCTGAAATGCCTAATGCAACACATGCAAAATGCAACTAAGATAGAGCTCGCTATTCTAAACATGGCATGTGAGATGCAACAGCTATCAAGTACTCAACTTGGAATTGAAATACAAATGCAGTTAGTATGATGCGCCGAGCCCGATGCATGCAATACAGATGAATGATGCAAATATGCTGTCATACTGTATGCTAATTGAAATATGCCCTATATCTAACCATCCAAAGCGGGTAAATAAAAGGGAGAAAGAAATGGGGGTTGGAAGACATACATCACACTCACACACCCATATTACAATTATGCCCTCGCGCAGAGGGTCCGAATGAATAATAATACAGACCCGAATAAAAGAATATATAGTCCGAAATAATACAAATTCTAATTAATTAACAAATTAATTACAAAAGAACTAAAACTGGCGTGCAAGCCAGGGACTGCCTCGCTTCTGATAGATGTTGTATGTTAGGCTGCTTGGCGTGGAAATCCACTGGAATGCCCCAATTAGCCTCTGTTTGCAGTATTTCTCGAAATGCGCGCTAGACTCCGAAAAGTTGTTGGTCCTCGATTTTGCTGTAACAGAGAGCAGGAAAAGGGCATAGCAATGTATTTCACGAATATATGCATGCCTCGATCCTCGTGCCACCAATCACGCATATCGATGCATGATGGCCGAGGAATCGGATTGCACAACTCAATATAGGGATGAATGCGTATGAATGCGACAACAAAACCTAACTCCATCATGGGTAATCCGGAGTGGTGGTGACTTGGGAATTGAGACTCATTCACATTTACTCGAGTACAAAAGCGTGCCTCGTTTCGTGCGATATGCATGATATGCATGAAATGCAACTAATATACAACCTAGCATGCGCAATGCTACGAAAATGAGATGAAAATAAGATGCCTCGAAAAGCGTGCGGCAGCACGCAAAACCGAGGCGATGACAAAATAAGAAAATCGGATAAAATCGAAGTGCCTCGAAATGTGTGCCCACAGGTGCGCAAATCGAGGCGATGATGGTAGATGAAAATCGGATAAAACCGAAGCGCCTCGAAATGCGTGCCTGGTAGCGCCGCAAATCGGCGATGATGAAAATCGGATAAAACCGGTGCCTTGAAACGCGTGCCTGGTAGCGCAAATCGAGCGATGATGAAAGAATGAAAATCGGATAAGGCGGCAGCCAAACGCGTGCCCACAGGCGCGCAAACCGAGGCGATGATGAAAGAATGAAAATCGGATAAGACCGAAGTGCCTCGAAACGCGTGCCCACAGGCGCGCAAATCGAGGCGATGATGAAAGAATGAAAATCGGATAAGACCGAAGTGCCTCGAAACGCGTGCCCACAGGCACGCAAATCGAGGCGATGATGAAAGAATGAAAATCGGATAAAACTGAAGTGCCTCGAAACGCGTGCCCACAGGCGCGCAAATCGAGGCGATGATGAAAGAATGAAAATCGGATAAAACCGAAGTGCCTCGAAACGCGTGCCCACAGGCGCGCAAATCGAGGCGATGATGAAAGAATGAAAATCGAATAAAACCGAAGTGCCTCGAAACGCGTGCCCACAGGCGCGCAAATCGAGGCGATGATGAAAGAATGAAAATCGGATAAAACCGAAGTGCCTCGAAACGCGTGCCCACAGGCGCGCAAATCGAGGCGATGATGAAATGCAATGAAAATCGGATAAAACCGAAGTGCCTCGAAACGCGTGCCCACAGGCGCGCAAATCGAGGCGATGATGAAAGAATGAAAATCGGATAAAACCGAAGTGCCTCGAAACGCGTGCCCACAGGCGCGCAAATCGAGGCGATGATGAAATGCAATGAAATGACACACGGAATGCCGCGATGGACTTACACCAACATGGGAGAGCCTCAGCTCACTCACATAGGAGGCCGTCGGATAAAAACGAAGGTGCCTCGAAATGCGTACCCGCGGGCACGCAAACCGAGGCAAAGCATTAAGGCACAAAATGACATGCAAACATGCAACATGGAATTTCAGCACTCGCAAATGATGTAAAACAGCCCCGAAATGATACGAAATGACAACCGAAGCATGCAATCATCCCGAAAATGTGAAATTAAGCCCCGAAATGGCCTATAGCCATGCTATACATGCAAAATATGATCATGGCAGCAATAACAGTAGCAAGGCAGTCCCAAATATGGCATTTTTCAGTAACAAACATGGCCAAAAAGGAGACATAGATATGGCAACAAAATCATACAAGATTAATGGCCAAAAGAGCATTACAATGGGAGGTGGTATATACAAACACCAAATGGACAAACTTTCTTCTACAACATGAAAGAGGGCCCAAAAATAAGCATATATTCAGTTTATGGAAGCCTCTAAATCATAAGACAAACATGCTAGAAATGGAAGGCAAAATGGAGCCACAAAAGGGTATAACATAAGACATGCAATCTATACATCAAATGACCAAACCTTCTTCATGAAACATGTAAAGGGGGTCAAAAAGAGACTAAAACCAGTAGGGGTCGAAGTCCCAAAAACAAACACAAATAGATCAAAAATTGCATGCAAAAATGGGCACACTTGATGAAATTAGAAGGAAGTGGTAGATACAAAGGCCAAATGAACTTGAGCTCCTCTACAATGTTGTAGAGGGGCTCAAAATAAGAAAGAAAGCAGTAGGGGTCGGACCCCTAAAAACCAACACAAATAGGTCAATTTTAGCATGCAAAAATGTGACAAACTTGGTGAATATTGAAGGAACTAGTATATAGAAATACCAAATGAAGTTGAGCCCTTCTACAATGTTGTAGAGGGGCTCAATATGAGCACAAAAGCAGTAGGGGTCGGGCCCCTAATTCTCAACCAATTAGAGTATATAAAAAGATCAAGAAAAAGCCCTAAAAATTGGTTTTGAAGACTTGTCTTTCTTTGCTTCTTGGCTTTGATTTGTAGCTTCTCAACCTCTGAAATTCACTTCCTAGCTGCTGGAATCAAAGTTGGAATGGTGAGGCTAGGTGTTGGTGAAGGAATCAAGCAAGACTTGGAGCTTTTGGCTATGGAAATTAGGTTTTTTGCTTAAGTGTTCTTGAGACCATTTTTTCTAACCCTAGAGAAGAAGGGGTTGGGCCCTTTAAGTAGACAAGAAAGGGGTGTAAAAGGGGAGGGAAAAGCACTAAGTTTCCCTCCCAAAATATCCCGGATGGGGAGATATTTTGAAAGCAATGACAAATTTGGAGCAGCCGAAAGCAAGAATCTGGCCGAGTAACTTTCGAGGTGGTGGCCACCACCCCCACTGTCGTGACCACCTACCATGGCCGGCCGGCCACCCCCAAAAAATGAAGTCAATATTTGCTGGCCGACCACCATGCCAAGGTGTCCTCCCGAGTGTGTAGAATAAGGCCCCAGGGTCGGAATCTGGCAACTCTGAAGCAGAAGTCACAACATAGAGCTTGAAGGAGAGCCTCAAAAATGAACTGCATAATTTCTGGCCGACCACCTTCTTTTTGTGTCCTCCAAGGTGTGTAGAACAAGGATCCAAGGTTGAAATTTGGCAACACTGAAGCAGGAGCCACAACATAGAGCTTGAAGGAGAGGCCCAAAAATGAAACCCACAGTTTCTGGCCGACCAGTAGCTTTTAGGGTCCTCCCATGTTCCCTCATCACAAATATGTAACTTTGGCTGGAAGAAAATACCCCCAAGGTGTTCAACATTGGCCCGGAAGTGAGAAAAACGGGCTCCGGAGGAGCGAAACTGGTTATCTGGGATAATTGCTGGCCTCCCACCCCCAGGATCTTCTGGTGTTGAAACAGAGGTACCGCCAAGTTTGAACAAAACCAATGAGAAATGAGCAACGGGGCCAAAAAAAACCGATCCCAAATGGGCGGGTGAGTGGCATACGGCAGCGAAGTGGATATCTGCAACTCCAGTGTCCCTCGGAATGACAAAATAGTGGTTCCTGCCAAAAATCAGAGAAAACTGATGCAAAATGAATGCTCGGGGCCCAAACCGTGCGATTCGGTCCCGAAAACCTCTGAGCACCAAAGTGGCATCTGACCACGAAGTGGGCATCAGGCCCCAGTGTTCCTGAATCAGAAAAGCAGAGGTGCAAGCCAAAACCGGAGAACTCGGAGATGGTTGGGCGGTCCCGAAAGGCACACGGCTGACGATCCCGAAAGGAAAGACTCGAAATGGGCAAAATGGCCTCACGGCCACGAAAAAGTAGCTCACGGCCGCCGGAGATAGTCTCTGGGACCACTCCCTTCCTCGGAAAGAAAACAGAGAAAACCGAGTCTGGTTCGCAAACCGAGACAAGGTGGAGAAAAGGGTTCGGGAGTCCGGAGGCAGGGCGCACGGCCGCGACTCTGAAACTCTTGAACGAGCACATGATGCAACATCACCGAGCGCTCAACCGGTGACGTCTGAGTCTTAAGGTCGGTCAAAAATGGGGTGTCTACAATGATGTACAGATACGTTTTTGGAGATGTTCACCTTGGGCAGAGCTATAGATTGAGGAATTCTTGAGCTATAAATCTGTTTTGCTTGTTGTCATCAATTTATGGATTTCGGCCATTGAGATTTTCACTTATAAACTGAGTGTTGGGGACAGTTGGTAGCTGCATGATTTTAGTTGATGTTTCACTGTCTTGAACATGAAACAAATATTGTCACTGGAGCACTAATAAGTTCTTTTATTTCATGGTTGGACTTTAGGATCGGTTTGACCTGATAGCAGATTCAAACACAATCCGTAATGATCTTATTCCTCACATGGTTTATGGGTGAGTATTAAAATTCTCTTTCTGATCTTTTACGTTTTATCTTTGACTTTGTTCTTAGCCTTCTTTGTGGGTGTTGGTACGAGAATGTTTCTGCAGGAGGAACGTGAGGGATCAAGAGTTTGCATGTCACAATTATTTTTTTACTGCTTTATTTTGGAACTTATATTCTTCAGGAGAGAGAGTCAATTTGTGTTTTAAGACAATTCTAATTGCCTTCTATATTAGATTGTTGTTGAATGATGTGAAACTGTGCATGAGATGGCTGCTTGGTTTGTTGGGATTGAACTTATTGGATTTTTTTTTCTTTAAAGGATGTTGTATTGGGTACTATTATAGATGTGAGGGAATAATAATCTCATAGAAATATGTCTATATCAAGTTTTATTCATTATTACTATGTTACAGGTATATTTTTAAAGTTAAATCTCACAAAATTAATAGTTCAAAAAAAAAAAAAAAATCTATTGCGATTTTACAGGTATATTTTTAAAGTTAAATCTCACAAAATTAGTGGTTCAAAAGCAAAAAAAAAAAAAGAAATCTATAGTGGCGTTTTTAAAAACGCCACTATAATTGTTTTTTTAAAATAATAAAAAAGCTATTTCGACGTTTTTGAAGCGTCGTTGAATGCCTGTGTGACGTCATGTGACCGTTGGCTCCCACTTTTAGCGGCGTTTGTATAAACGCCGCTTATACTAATTTTGCGACGTTTTCAAAACGTCATAAACTTACAGCGACGGCCGCGTCCTCGGCGTTTAGTGGTAAGCGTCGCTAAAGGAATTAGCGGCATTTTCCAGACATATAGCGGCGTTTTTAAAACGCCACTAAAAATCATTTTTCCAGCAGTGATTGCAGATTTATTTCTGGTTATTGTATTTTTCTAGGTCTTAACTTGATCTCGTGGTCAGCCAAGAAGCAGCCCATAGTTTCTAGGTCCTCCACCGAAGCAGAGAGTACAGTTCTCTTGCAAATATTGCCGCAGAACTTACCTGGCTTCAGCACTTGTTGACTGACTTCTCTGTCTCTAGTCCATCTATTCCCATCCTTTGGTGTGACAATCTTTCTACAATGGCTCTTGCCTCTAAGCTTGTCTTCCACTCAAGGTCTATACATATAGAGGTTGATTGCTATTTTGTCAGGGAGAGGGTTCTTCAATACATTCCTGCCACTGATCAACTTGCAGATTTGTTTACCAAATCTTTACCTACTTCTCGGTTTCATTATCCGAAAGACAAGCTTATGCTTCTTCCAGCTCCCATAAGCTTGAGGAGGGCTGATAAGATGTCCAAAGATGAGCTACATCCAGCTGCAGCTACATCTCAGTCTAAGTCATCAGAGCAGCAGCAAGCTCAGCATCACAGGGTTAGGCTCACTTCTCTAGAGCAGGTGCAGTCTACACGAACAGAGAAGTGCAAAGCATCCAAGGTAGCTCATCCCATGTGTCTGACTGTCATGCATAATGTCTCACAGATCTATAGAGTTAGTAACTCACCAAAATACTGCTATGCAAGTGGAGTTGGTTAGGTTTGTTAGATTGATGAGTTGGTTAGAGTGTTAGTTACGTATTTTGTATATATAGACAATGTACCTCTCTTGAATGAATAGATAGCTCAGTTTATTACTTTCTTCAAAAACAAACACAAGGAAACTAAACGCTTTTATACTCACAGTTAGTGCACACAATTCCATTAGCAATGCGCAAGGACAGAGTTACGGGATCCAATGGAATCATTTTTGCTTCCTTATTTGTTGTTCCACATAATTAAAGAACACATGCATATTTTCTAGATTCTTACATATTGTATGGAATTTAAATTCATTCAACAATCTATACCTTCATACATATACATTGAAGGCTCTCAGACAAGACAATAATACTACATCTTCTAATAGAGTCCTTACTAGTTTAGTAAAAATGACATTAACCTAGTGCAGTGACGGTCCGGCACTGGAAAAACCATGCTTGCCAAAGCCATTGCAAAGGAGTCTAGAGCTGTTTTTTTTATTAATTTGAGGATATTAAATGTGATGCACAAAAACTTGGTGACTGGATTTGTGTTCACAATTGTCCTATTGTATTTGAGTTTTTCTTTTATATTTGTTGTTTCTTTAGTTAGATTATGTCCTTTAACTGTTGTGGACTTGATAACTTGACTTCTTCTTCTTTTTCTTTTTCTTTTTCTTTATTTGTTTATTTATTTATTTTTTATTGACATGTCTAGATGGACATTCATTTGAAGATTGAGAATGGCTGATATTTGTGAAGTGCAAGTCATAAACTCTTTGTGCAAATAAAGCCAAAGTTAGGTCTATTACCAGCCTCACCCCGCCCCACACAGTGCCCTCCATTAACAGGGCTCACATTAAATTCAAATTCCACAAATATGTGTGTCCAGGATTTATTACATTGCAAGCTACTACATCCTATCAATCATTAAAAAACACAATCAAAGTCAAAACACAAAGAACAACAAAGTATCTTAGTGATATCCTGTTGATCAACAAAGTTACCATGACATTGTTTTAACTTTCATCCAAATACCAGTATTCAGTCTTATACCTATGTGATATCAATAAATTTAACATGACTCCTACTTGATAGTGCCAATCTTGATCATATATTAAGACATCCACTGCTGCAATTTACTCCAAAAAGAGACTTACTAAAACAAATTTATTGAAAGGAAAG
Source organism: Camellia lanceoleosa (assembly GCA_025200525.1). Lineage (NCBI taxonomy): Eukaryota > Viridiplantae > Streptophyta > Magnoliopsida > Ericales > Theaceae > Camellia > Camellia lanceoleosa. The sequence goes on from CM045758.1 coordinate 109,613,670, forward strand.
GAAGCCATTTTTCTAAAGGAGGGTCTCATTATTTCAACGCTAAACAAGCAATTATAAGTCCACAAATCACATTGCTTAGACCATTTCCAGCCCTTTACCAATTTTTTTTTTTTTTTTTTTTTTTTAAAATCTAATTTCATTCTAAATTTTGAGTAAAAAGTTTGCTTTGATATGAACTATTCTAATCTTTTCATCAAATTTTCAACAAAATCTTCTTAAAAATTCCCATCCTATCCCAAATTCCCATTTTTATTAAATTTGATGAAAGACGATTATCTCCACTATTTCATCTTTTTAAATTTTTATCAAATTCAAATTTGATGAAGGAGTTTTTGATTTTTCAATTTGATAAAAAAATAATAATAATTCCCCCTTGATTTGATGAATATTCAATGAAATAATTGGAGATGATTTTTAAATATTTTTTCATCAAACTTAAATTTAATAAAAGGTAATTTGTCAGGTAATGAGTTTTCAAAACTAGTTTTGAGTTTTGAAAGATAATTTTGTGAAAAGAGTTTGAAATTTTTAAAACTTGTTTGGTTATGAGTTTTTAAACTAGTTGTGAGTTGTATATTTTAAAAATAGTTTTTAAAAATTTGAAAATTCAAAACTTGTTTGGTGATGAGTTTTCAAAACTCGTTAATTTTTTTTGGGTGTTGTGTTTTTTTGACTTGTAATCAATTTTTTTTTTGGTACTATTATAATCAAATTTATTCACTTCTTTCATATACCTAATCTAAATTTACTTTTCACATGCATCTAATCTAATTTATAGGGCAAAGTTTCAATCTATATTTTTTATTTTTTATGAATTTTAAAAAAAATTTAACACTTCTTTTCTGGTTTTATATCTACTCAATCAACATACATTTAAAACGTTTCACATTTAAATGTAATTTTTTAAAAATTATTGAATACTGAGAAATATACCAAAAAAAAAATTTTTTTTTGACTCCGTTTAAAAATTTATACAATTTTAATGTTTTATGTATTTATTAAATTTGCTTTTGAGTTCACATTTTGCTTATTATTTAAGCCTGTATCAATCATATATATCTAAAACATAAAAAATTATTTGGTCAATACTTGAAAATCAAACAAAATCAATTTTGTGAAAATCCTAAACCAAATAGATTTTGAGTTTTGAGTTTTAGAATGAGTTTTTAGAAATCTTAAACCAAACAAGTTTTGGGTTTTGAGTTTTGAAAAATTGATTCAAAAATTAATCAAACGCACCCTAAAGGATTAACAAATGGCTCATATGTAAAAATTCATCAAATTTAAACATCGATACTAGTCGCTTTTGGTTGTTTTAGCTCTTGTATATCATGCCTTTGCCCAATTATAGCATATTAGCTTGTTGCAAATTGAAAACCCAATAGAACATGTGAACAATTAGAAATTACTAAAAGGAAATTAGGGAATAATAATATTGGGATTATGTTAATATATACTTTTCATATGGATTGGTTTGAATGAGAGATTAGCCTAAACGAATGGTGATCTCTTCCTTGGAACTTGGAAATTGGTATTTTCAGGAGGGTTTGATTTCTTTTAAGTTGTTCTCTTAATTTAAGAGAACGTTTAGGTTTGGTAGTCTCTTTTTAGAAGAAAATTCAGTAATTTAAACTGTTCACTTTTTAGTACTCATTGAATAGAATATTCATGTACAAAATTAAAATCATTAAATATAAATAGCTATATGTTTGCATTGTAATTGTTATAAAAATAAATAAATAAATAAAATGAACAACAAATATAATTTTAAGGATAGTCATTCATTTTTCATAATATAAATTTGATTAAAATGTATAATTATCGATATCCGATCATCTTGATTTTTTGCATGAATATTCTACTTGATGGTAGAAAGTGAATGGTTTGAATCACCAAAATCAATTCTAAAATAGATCTACTTAATCTAAACGTTCTTTCAAATTGAAATGACCAATTTAAGAATAGCCAAATCCTTTCAGGGATGTTAGAATTGATACTTTTACCTCAAAGGTGTTCATAGGTCAACCCATTATCTTAAGATATTTTGGACGTGATGACTCATGCCAAGGCCACTTTAGTCATAACCAAAGATGCCTCGATTCAAAACCTTAGATATGAGAGGAGAATGTTATGAATTGAACACCTCCGCTAACCCGATCAAAAAATCGACATCTACTAAACCATGATATGAGTTTTATAAACAATATATGCTTATGTTTTGGTTATTTTAATAATACTAACATTATTATGTGAGGCATGCAATTATAGATCATGCTGCTTATTTTGGTATGCTTTGATTTCATGCATTTTTGAAAGACCTTTTGGATAAATGTACAATTCAAAGAAAACCGAGCTCACATGTATATCAATTAACATCATTCCAATCTAAGCAACGCAACCTTCATCCATTGGCATTTAATGAGGTATTGTAGACACCCCATTTTTGACCAACCTTAAGACTCAGACGTCATCGATTGAGCGCTCGGTGATTGTGCATGTTGTGCTCGTTCTAAGGTTACGGAGTGTCGGCTGAGAGTCTTGCCTCCGGACTTCAGGACTCTTTTGTGCTTTGCCTCAGTTTGCGAACCAAGTTCTTGCTTTCTCTTCCCGGAGAGAGGGAGAGGCCTTGTAGACCATCTCTCAGTGGCCGTAGGCTACTTTTTGTGGTCGCAGGCCACTGTTCCCGGTTGGAGACCAATTTTCGGTTTTCGGAGCCATCAACCGCGTGCCTCGATTCGGGACCGCTTAACATTCTCCGTTTGCTCCGGTTTTTGGCAAACACCTTGTTTCCTCTGTCTAGAGGGACACTGTGGCCCGGGAGACCACCTTCGTGGTCGCACGTCACTTTCGATGCTTAACAGTCAGTTTTCGGGGCACCTGGCTGCGCATTTTGGCCCCCGAACCCTCGTTTTGCATTCATCTTGGTTCATTTTTGGCTTGGACCTTATTTTCATTGTTTGGAAGGTGGTGCAAGGGTGGGAGACCACCTTTTCTCCTTGGAGGCCACCTTTCTCTTTGCCGGCCGATTTTCTTGACAGGAAGCTGGTCTCCTTGGTCTTTGGGCCACATTTACTGGTCTTCCACCATACCACTAGCTTGCATTGAGTGAGGAGACCACCCTAAGAGGCTGTCGACCAGCTTTTGAGACCTGAACCTTTTGAATCTGGTCGGCCGATCAGGGCGAGTGGTCGGTCGACCACCTGAACTGGTCGGCCAGCTCCCACATTTTTTGTCTCAGTAAGTTGGTTCCAGCTGTGCAAGCTGGGATTGGAGAAGCTTTAGCCTCCCTTGTCTATAAAGGAAGGCCTTTCCTTCCTTGTAGAGGGTTCAGAATTTCCCTAAGGCATACACACATACCTCCCTCTCTATATCTCTATTTTGGCTCCAAAAGTGCATAGTTCTTGGCCCTTTTACACTACACCTCCTAGCCTAACACTTCCACCATCAACCTAAGCTCCTTGGAGGTCATTGTCAGAGGTTAAAGGTTGAACTTTGGTCCAGAAGTGTGCTGTTTTGCTGAAGCCACAAGGGTAACACACTATTCCATCTTTTAAGCTTTATTTTTCTTTATCTTTTAGCTATACTTGCAAGCATATTTGAGCTTTGGTGTAAACTAAAAAAAAGTCTTATTTTGAGGCCCTTAACATGTTTGTTTAAGATTATTTTTTTGTTGGGGGTCATCATGCTTCATTTTACTTTGTTTTGAGCCATGCCTTAGAGCATTTGTGTTGGCCTTTGTTTGGCCTTTTAGCCACTGAAATCCATTGGATTTTCAGTGGCTAGCATGCTGTTTTGAGTGCCAAAATCAGAGAGGGGTGACCCTCTCTCTCCTTGTTTTGTTTTCTAGCATTTTTGGCCTTACAAAGGAGCCCTTATTTGCATGCTTCCAAGCCATGTTTCAGGCCATTTTTGATGAGTTTTAGGACCTGCATAGGCTCTGTCCAGAGTTTGTTTTGCCATATTGGATTTCCATCTTGCATGTGTAGAACAACCCTCTTCATAGCATATCAAAGGAGCATCTCATTCTTGCATGCATTAACCATGTTTCAATAGGTTTTTGGGCTTTATTTGGCATTTCATACCTCTGAATTTTTCTAGTTTAGTGGCCTCTTGATTGCTTCACATGCTTGTAGTGCAAATCCTCTTTACTAGCTTACATTGCATGCTATTTTGGCCTTTGATTCTAGCACTTTTTGGCCATGCCTTAAACTGATTTTGTGCATATTTTGGACTACCTTAGCTCTATTTTTGGGCCTCATGGTCGAATGATGTTTGCTATGCATGGTTGTTGTTCAATACCCTTGCCTAGTTTTGAGTTTTGAAGCCTATTACATGCGTATACTGAGGTGTTTTCATGTTTTGGGGCCATTGAGAATGTCATTTCAGAGTCTATACTTGTTCCATATTCCCATGTTTTCCACTCTTTAAATGTGTTTGAGAGTTATGCATGAATACCTCATTTTTGGACCATTGCATGAGTTTCATTTCCACGCTTTGCGAGCCATCATTTTAGTCCATATTTGCTACTGTTTTGGCCTACATAGGGACTATTTTGGGCTTGTTTGGCCATTTGAGTATTGCTTTGCATGCCTATAGTGTAATCCACTTCACTAGTTTCGGTATTTGGGCCATCTAGCATGCATTGTGTGAGGTGTTTGCATGATTCGGGACCATCTTGCATGTCATTTCAGAGCTACAAAATATGTGATTGTATGCCATATTTCATGCCTACCATGCTTTGGTGGAGTTGCACTTTGTGCCTTAGGTTTGGTCCCTTGCATTTGTGCATGTTTGCATGTGTGTTGTTGTTTCATTTTCATCATGTATGGCCACTGATTTGAGTGTGGCGGAGGCCCATTCATTTTAGTTTAAGTCCATCTTGCATTATGTATGCCATATCCATGTTATCGCATGCTTGATCGTCGCATTGTGTATGCCTTGTTCATGTCTTCGTGCATGTCTATCTTCGTATATGCATTGCGTATGCCATATAGTCCATGTGCATTGAGTATGCCATTCTTAGTTCATAGCATTGTGTATGCTAGTTGCATGTTTGCATATCATCCCTCGTATGCTAGCATGATTAGGTTGCATTGCGTTTAGGGTTGCATGCTAGTCGTATTGTGTATGCCATGTATATTGCATTGTGTTTGGAATAGGGTTTAGTCCAAACACGGGAAACGAGGGACGTTTCGTACTCCAAGTGACAAAACATGCCTCGATTCTTGGTCGCCGACACTCCGGATTACCCATGATGGAGTTTAGACCTTGTTGTGTTTATATATGCATTCATTTTACATTGAGTCGTGCAATCCGACTCCTCGGCCATCATGTATCGAGATGTATGATTGGTGGCACAAGGATCGAGGACTACACTCCTTGGAGCTTGTGCAATGATGGGGAGAGTGGTCATGCACACATATGTTGAAAATACTTTGCCATGCCCCTTTCTCGCTCTCTGTTACAGCAAACCGGAAACCAACAACAAAAACTGGTCAGCAGCCTTCTGGAGCTTTGTACAATGTTCTGGGACCAGTTGCAAACAGAGGCAAATCGGGGCATCGTGATGGATTTCCTGACAAGGCTTGAGCATGCATGCATCCCTATTATTCAGAACAGAGCTGAGGCAGTCCATTTTGTTTAATTTGCATGCTAGTTTCCTTACTTAGTTAATTCGTTAATTAATTAATGTTGTGTAATAATTAGTTTGATTAGCTTAGATTAGCTAGTTTATTCTGTACTATTCATTCGGACCCTCCGAGGAGGGCAATGTTGTAATAAGAGTACGTGTGTGTGTGATGTATGCCTTCCAATCCCACGTCTTTCTCTCTTTCATTTACCAGCTTATGATGGTTAGTTTAGGGCACGTTTCAATTAGCATACTTATGCTCGCATGTTTGCATCCATTTATCTGTCTTGCATGCACCGGGCTCGACGCATCATACTAACTGCAATGTATTTCAATTCCGAGTTGAATATGTGTATCAGTTGTTGCATTTCATATGCCATTTTAGAATAGCCGAGCCTATCTTAGTTGCATTTTTGCATGTGTTGCATTAGGCATTCTTAGCATAGTTAGGATTCATGCATGATTTCTAATTAGCTTCTTTCTTTGGCTCGGAGTACTCAGTAAGTGTTTATGCTTTAGCATCCTTGCATACGTGTGAGTGACTGCTATGATAGCATGCTTACCATGAGGCTAGGTGCTTATGTGATATAACTGCCTGAATGCCTGTGGGTGAATGTTGGGTTGCTTGAGTTGGAATAATTCGTCGAAACTCGTGTTTTAACCTACTTGCGAGTAGCAAACTTCAATCCATTTTCAAAATAAATTGATATGCGATGCTTTGTTCCAAATTAGGCAATCTAGTCTATACTTGTATGCTGTGTGCATCACATAGTAATTCTAGGTTAATAACCGGAATAAGAGCACATGTGTTTTCAAAAACAAGATATCATGCTTAGTAGTGGCCGATCTTTGATCGGGCGAGCGGGGGTGCTCATGAAATGACCTTCCCCAATCATACCCAAGTTCTCGAGCCGAGGCAACTTTAGTGATGACGGACACGTGGCCTTAGGCACGAGTCAAGGTTTCCTAAATTCCCCCAAAATGAAATATTTAGGTGGCGACTCTGTATCTGGCAAAGCAGTCCATGTTTGGCACTTCTTTCTAAAGTCAGTTTTTCAAAACGATTTGCCGGATTTGGACTCTTTGGTGATTTATCGATCTTGCATTGCACTTTACGAGATTAGATTCAGAACCGTGACATTGAGTCCGAATTGTAGTAAGCCCAATGAACAAAATGGAATTTTTCCAGGACGTTCGGGGACGTTTACAGGTATATAACTTAAGTATGTAGTAGCATGGTAGGATGCTAGACATAGTAAGAAATCATGCATAGGCGGGATGCTAAAACTATAAATGTTTAGCCAATATTTATTTATGGCAAGCCAAAAATATTGTGTTGTGTACATATGCATGATCCTATATACAAAGATCTAGTGCAATACATACACAAAATGCAACTAAAGATCTAGCTACTAACATTTTATGTATGAATTATCTCAAGGCATGAATTAACGCACAAAGGCACATAAGATTTGATAAAACTCATAGATGAAATTGGTCGAATCCTAATGCATAAAAAAAAAAAGATGCAAGTCATCAATATGATAAATAAAACATGATTCAATGTGTATACATAAAGCACAAAAATAAAAGAGATAGAAAGATGTGGGGTTGAAAGATTATTACAACAATTCAAATAAGAAAATAGAGGGGAGAGAGAGAGAGAGATTATTACAACACCTTGAATGAATAATAAAAGAAAGAATAGAGATTAAAGAAATTATTATAACAATGAATTGATTCAGCCCAATTACTACTGAATTTAAAAAATCATACTAGATAAATAAAAGAATTTAACTAGTAGTTCCAGAAACACCTGGGAGAGAATTCCCTAGAAGATGTTTGCTCTATTCTTGGAAATATCATCCGGCTAGATACAAAATGAACCGGCCGAACAGGAAATTGGCCGGCCAAATTCTTTTTTTCGTCGAGATTTAGATTCGTCCAGAAAATCCAGAACACAAGCTAAGAACTTGTTTCGAGGGGTGCCATCTTCTCTACCTCCTCCACTCATAGGAATCACTTAGCGAAGAAGTAGATGGGGCCTCAACCATTAACAATAACATAAACAGATATATAAAATAGATATTTTACAATAATTTATCAAATTAAATGGATTAAAACAAGATCAAATTCAAGCTTAAGAAATAGATAGGAACCTACATCATCTTTTTTGTGAATAAGGGCAAATTAATATCCAAATACATGCTATTAATTAGAGAGAGTATATTAATGCACATCATTTCTTAGTGGAAGCTTTGCTTTGAAAGTAAGAAATTTATCAAAGGCTATTGAAAACTCCTCTTTTACTCACAGATAAAATATGTTTCCATCCATTTCTATGTTCGAAATGGGTTGAAAAGAGAGTTTGCAACATCTTTGACCCAAAATTTCTTACTTTATTTCCAAGAAATATCAACCAAAGTAAAAACCAAAAACTTTCCTAATCATCAAATGCCAAGAATCATCCTGATGACTCCATATAACAACCATAACTTCTCATTAAATTGAGTATGGATTGAAGCATATGAGCCAACATGGTTGAATGATGAGATAGGTGATAAGAAAGTTATGAAAATGAAAAAAACTAAACTACATAATCAAATTTGTGGATGGGTGGCTACTTTCGACTCCCTCTACATCTATAAGGTTCCAATTTACACATCTATATATAACAACAATGAGCTATAGCACTAGAAAGCAAGAAAAGTGTACAAAATCACAAGAAAATATGAAAACAATCAACTCAATGGATGTGTCTCTACATCCTAGTTCCCTTCACATCCATGAGGATCCATCACATGATTACAACAAGCTAATAGTGAAATACAGAGCTTAGAGATAAAGAAAGAAAGAGAGAAAATGATAAAATGATTAAAATAAATAAATAAATAAAATAAAAAGTTTCAACTCTTACCTTTTCAAAGCAAGGAAGAGTTTTTAATTACCAAACTTACTTCCAAACGCCCTTAAGGTCCTTCGGTATGGCTTGAACAGTTAGAAAAGAGCTCCAAGATCAAGCTTTAATGGAATTTAGGTGGTGTATGTAGGAGGGAGAGGTGGAGAAGTTGTAAGCTTTTGAGTTCAAGGTATAAACCTTTGAAAAATGATTTTCCAACTCTTCTAAAACAATTTTTCAACCCTTCACAATGAAGAGGGGAGGTGTATATATAGACTTTTTGAAGCAAAAAAATATCTAAGATATTTTGGGAAAGATATTTGTGGAAACAAATATCTAATATATTTGTGGAACATATTTGTAGAGACAAAATATCTAAGTTAGTTGTGGAAGATATTTGTGGAAGCAAAATATCTCCGAAAATATCTCTAAAAAATATCTCCCAAAAATATCTCTAAAAAATAACTTTGAAAATATCTCTGAAAAATATCTTACGTGCATGGAAGCTAAAAGAAAAATATCTAGGTATTTGTACAAATCTTATAGAGGAAGCTAAATGTGAAAATATCTTAGATATTTGAAGAAAAAGCCAAAATTCCCGAAAATGTTCTGTACTCGAACAATTCAGTTGGTCGTACCATTATTCATCTGGCCGACTACATTTTGTATCTAGCCATAAATTGTTGGACGGCCATATAAAAGATACACCGTTAGATCAATAGGGTAAAGTTAACATGATTTGATAGGTGAAATAGGTATTTCAGAGGATTTCATCATGTTCATTCATTCCCACTATATCCCTTGCTCGATCTACTAAAAAAAGTCAACATTTGGAGTTTGAAAAGGCGAGCCTCAAAACATTGTAGAAATATTTGGAATTGTGCAACCAAAAAATTTTTTAAGAAAACAAAGGTCAAAAATAGTTTGGTCAAAACATGTGTAAGGTTGGGATTAAAACTTGCACCTGGCTCTCCTGTTGAGGAATTCGTAAAATGGCACATTCCAACTTTCATCATCAGGTGTTCGGAACAAAGCGCCCAAGTCTTAAGACCGTTTAAAATGAGGTGTCTACAATGATCCAATTATTATTATATTATATAAATTCTAGGAATATTATCGGTTGGTTCCGTATGATTTATTTACTCTAAAATCATGAGTAAAAAATTAATGGACATATAAATTTTGTGAATGAAAAGTTTATCAATGTAACTTATTCACTTTTGCTTTTGTTTATGTGTAGTTTTATTCTTTACACTAATACATTTATCACGTTATGTTTGGCAAGTGGCAGATATAGCAAAAAAGTCATTAAAAGGTCAAAAAGTCTGTACGGGGAGCGAATATTCATCACGTTCGTACTTCTTGTGACCAAACTAGTATGGCTACAAGCGGCTTCATACTGCTTGAAAACACAACTCAGGTAAGCTACACAACGGGTGTTTTGTCGGAAAACCCCTTCGACGTTCAAGTTAGCACCCTTAGAAGAAGAAGGAATGTAAAGAAAGTGTGTAATCAAATATTGCAGACCTTTTTCTTGGTTGAGTCGCGTGTCTTATATAGTTTATTCTGTTGTCTCTTCAGATTGTGTGCACAATACCTTGTTCGTCATTTATTGGAAGCGTGATTGTATTGCCCTCTCTTTTCTTTACACGTGTGCGCGTCAATACTACCAAACTGTGGCAACCCCATTACGTAACATACTTTTATCTATTTAATTTTGAATGTTGTTTATGTGTTTAATGTGTATTTGTATGCATATCTGTTCATTGTTGGAATTATCTGTTGTGATTCTGTTTTAAATCCGAAAATTGAAGGCCTTAATGACTTCAGAAACTAAAATTGGTAAGTTTAATTAGAATGACATAATTTTTAGAGCCTATTGGGAACTTTGACTAAAATTTGATTTAGTTCATAAAAATTAAGTTTTAATTAATTTTCCTTAAATCTAATTAGTGAGCTTAATCCATGATTAGTAAACTAAGCTAACCTAGCCTATATATATGTCAAGAGAAGTAATTAGCTCATTTTGAAATCAAAATTCTATAGAAAAGCTTAGAGAATGAGAGAGTTCAGCACTCTAGAGAAAAGGGAAAGAAGCTAGAACTTGAGGTTTTGCTAGGAGAACCCAAGAGTTTGTTGGTATAAGCTTAAATCAAGACTCTAGATAAGTCTTTAACTTTCAATTCATAAATTTAAGTCATCTAACTTATGAATTCAAGAGGATTATGAGTTTAGACACAAGAATTGAGTTAAAGATGGTGAAATTGAAAGCTAGGCATACATGAATGCATGATTTTGTAGAATTTCATTTTTTTGAGCATGATTTTATTACCTATGTTTGAATTGAGAGTTAAATCATATATTTATCCATAATTCATAGAGTTTTGAAGATGAATTTCATATTTTTAAAGTCATAGAAAAGAATTTGAAACAAGTTCATACATGCATGAAGGTTTGAGCTCTAAAGAATTTGTGAAGTTCATGTTCCAATTGGAAATAACCATGGAGTTTTGAGCTAAGGTTTTGATATTGGTTACATGTTCATATTTTTCTAAGTGTTTTCAGGCTATAGACTAAACCATGCAAGATTTTTTGCAAGTTTCTCACTTTGGACTCAAGTTTTGAAACACAAAATTCTATTTTGGAAACCCAGAATTCGGCCAGACTGCTCGAGCAAAGTAGTTGTCGCTCGAGCACACATTTCATGCATCTAGCATTTTTGTAAAGCATTGCACATGGCTCGAGCGACCTCAGTTTTCTTTGCACCTTGGCTCAAGAGTCCATCGAGCCTAGAATCTGACCATTTAGTACTTTTGTAGACCATGTGGTCCACTCGAGCGACCATTCGTGCGTTCGAGCGAAGTGTCCTATTTCAATATATTTTGAAAAGTCATATTTTAATCATGTTTGCATTCTCATTCATTTCAAAGCATTCTTAGGCATAAATTGAGTCTTCCAAATGAATTAATGAGTAAGAACTTGACGTAAGATAATTGAATAAGTTAAGAATGATTTGATTAAACAACGAGCCTCAATGTGCATACCTGTTTATATGATATGTAGGTTCATTCATGAAGTCGTATCAACAACCAAATCATTGTGAGTAATATCTTAGTAAAGATATTTTTATATACGTTATTTTCTAAATGTTTCTAAATGTAGTAATCGTTTCCGAACTTATGATTTTGTGATATGTATAAGCCTTATCTGTCCGATCATTACAATATTTGTGAATATGAGTGACGAGCTACGAATGTATATGATGGACCTAAGGTCGTTCTACATATTTGATAAGATGGACTCAAAGTCGTTATGAATAACTGTTATATGTTGACCAAATGGTCATTATACAACTGTAATTGATTAGACCCAAGGTCATTCCACTAAGTATGATCTGTCTATTCTAAACTTCTATTATATGTTGGACTAAAGGTCGTTTGGTCAAGTTTTGGACCCAAGGTCGTTCTGCTATGACAAGAATTAGAATATGAGATTAATTATCCTAACTAATAGAACTAATTCATATAACGTCTTTACTTTGATGTTATTCATTAGGTTTTAGCTCACTCTATTATATATGTATGTAGGTGAGCAACAAGATGCCCAGCCTTAGTGGACCTGTGGATGACCACTGTGGTGAGGCTTTCACCTTTGTTCTTTTGTTTTCTTTTGTTGGTCATGTACGACCTGTACATAAGCTTTTGGATTTGTGTAACAACCCTCAGATCGATTTTATCGATAAACCATAGATAATTGAATTAATCAAGTAAAATGGGACGATTTGAAATCGAAAAACCTAAATTGAATAAGTATATATTTTGAATGCATTATTGCATCTGATTGATTTTTGATTTCTTCTGCTTTGAATTCATATGTTTAAATCAGTAAGAAGGCCTTTTATCAGATAGATAAAACATTTATTGTTCTTGCGAAACTAGAGAAGAGAGAAAAGAGAGAGTTTCCATCATCTTCATTGGGTTTTTTTTTTTTGCTTTGTAAGATTGAAGTGTTGAACAATGAATTTTCCTCCTAAACCTTGAATACACTTAGGAGAGAAAATCCATCTTCTTCTTCTTTCTTTTGTTTTTTGCATTTTCATCTCTCCATTGTAATAGGCCAAGGCAATCATGAACCATGATTTAGTGGTTGAATTAAATTATAATTTGATATGCATTTTGCATAGCCATTTGGTGCATTTTTGATTGATTTTGAATTTGTTGTCTGTGTGCATGTGTCTGTGTTGTTATGTTTTTCTTTTTTTTTTTTTTTTTTTTTTTTTGAGCTTTGATTGAGCTGTGTGAATAAAAAAAAAAAATTGTTTAAAATGCATGCAATATGTATTTGCATTTTTTGAAAAATTGTTGAAAATTTAGTTTGAAATTGAAAACACCCTCTTTTTTTTTTGAATTGAGCTTTAAATTTTTTGTTTTTTATTTGTTTTGAAAATTTTTCCGAAAGAGTTTTCCGAGAGTGAGGAAGATCAGGAATGACTTTTGAACTTGAAAAACACTTGTTTGGACAATTTGTACATTGATAACTTGTGAATGATCTTTGGGCATGTAATATCTATTTGTATCTATTTGGATGTGAGTTATTAACGTAATAAATGTTTTTGTTTATATCATATATGCACAGCTCATTGGATAAAAATTTTTAATTCTGTTTTCGCTTCTGCCCCTATATAATTAAATATGATTGGAATTTTATTTGAGGCCATAGGTAATCTCATGATTACAGGCCGATTATGATCCAAACCTCTAGGAGCGAGTTCGGGTCATGACACAAACAACATTAACTAAACTGTCAAATGGTATTGACACGTATTTTAGGCTGGTTTTCTCCTCGCACTCCGATTAGGCCACGTAGCACACGACAACCGAGCTATCTCTGACCAGTCTAACTACAACCCGATCTAACCCAGACTAATCTCTAGGACCAGCCCGACTTATTTGCTCAGCACAAATTTTCCTCTCAATTGCCCATTAATTTCGTCTTCTTTAACATGATCGAGATTACCTTATACTGGTGAGCTAAATCCCTAGCCCAGCCCTAAAACTCGTTGTGACAATCCAACTCTGGATTATGTTAATTAATCTTAATTATGCTTATAATTATGAGCTTGATATGATTTTGAATGTTAATTATATGATTATATGTGTTTTTGAATTTCTATCTATTTACCGTAAGAAAATTTGTTTGATTTCCTGTTATAAAATTTAAATTGAAGGCCGTAGAGGTGACAGAAACTGAAATTGACAGTATTATTGCGATTAACATAATTTTTAGAGTCTATGGTGAAATTTAATTAAAAACTGATTCGGATCAAAATAATTAGATTAAATTGATTCAATTAAGTACAATTGATTAACTCTAAGCATATATGATTTGTTAAACTAATCACCACTATATATGTGTATAGTTAGTGCTTAGGCTCGAGAACCTTAAGCTCATTTTCACCTCTTAGCTGAGTTCATACACTCTAAGGAAAGAACTCAACACTTAGAGAGAGAGAGAGAGAGAGAGAGAGAGAGAGAGAGAGAAGAATTGTGAAAGAATTGAGGAGATTTGAAGAATTGGACTAGGATACACTTGATTCAAGCCTTAGGTATGATTTTCAACTTTGATTCTTGTAATTAAGACATGTAGAGGTTGAATTCATCTAATTCTTGAGTTCATTTGCATGTAATTTTCCAAGAAGAGCATAAATTACTTTGAATTGGAAGAATTGAGTTGAATTGTGTACATGCATGCATGAATCACCAAGTTGAGCTTGAATTTCATGGAATTATCTACATGCATGAAGCTACATTTGACATTTTTGGAGATTTTTATAGTCTTACCACTTTTCATCTCATGCATGAGAGTTTTGAAAAGATTTGAAAAGAAAAGAGTGCAATTCATATCATACATGGTTTCAACCTCATGATTTAAGCTTGAATTTGGGACAATAGTTCATGATTTTGAGTAATTGGTTTCAAATTGAGAGTGTTTTCATGTTACATAATGTTTTACCATGTTATTTGCATCAACTTGCAAGCTTTGAGCCTTTGGAATCAAGTTTTGAGCTTCAAATAGAGTTCTGGAAAAACTAGTATTCGACTTGTCCGCTTGAGCAAAGAAAGTGTCGCTCGAGCGTGAAAGTCGAGCTCCCAAAAGTTTTGCAAAAATTTTCATAGTAGCTATAGCGACAAACTCTGTGCTCAAGTGAACCCTGTTTTGCAAGACTCCCCGCTCGAGCGGCTCAAGTGGCAGATATCTCGCTAGAGCGCGAAATGCATGTAACCAGTACTTTTACAGAGTTTTGCAGTCCACTCGAGCGAAAAGCCCTGTTTCAGAAATTTTGAAGAGTCATTTTATGATTCGTTTTCTATTCTCTTTCATTTCTAAGCACTCTTAGGCATGCACTGGACATTCTAAATGAATTAAAGGACACAAAAGAAGCCTAAGAGAATTAAGCAAACTAAAGAACGGATTGAATTGTATTATAACCTAATGTGTTATGAATTATGTAGGGTCAAGTGCAAGGACAAATCAAGCACCGGAACACTGTGAGTAATACTTTAGTAAAGACATGTTCGCATATGCTATTTTTGTTTAATACCACTCATGTGTAAGTGTTCTGGATTTGTGAATTCGAATTATGGATGAGTATTCTCCTCGTCTGATTGTGTAAGACTATAACGCAATTGATAAGTATGAAATCACCTGAATGGACTAAAGGTCATTTTGAATGAATATGAAATGGGCCTAAAGGTCGTCCTGTGTATTTGATTATATGGACCATAGGTCGTTCTGTATGTATATGAAATGGGTCTAAGGCCATTTTATAATTGTTGAATGGGCCAGAGGCCGTTCCAAATAAGAGAATGATTAGACCTAAGGTCGTTTTGAATTGAATGCAGAAATGAATGTGAAAATGATCATGGATCATGAGTACGCATAAATGCGAAAATGGATTAGTTGGACCCAAGGTCATTTTGTGTGTAAATTGGATCCAATGTTGCTTTACATATGATGGACCTAAGGTCGTTTCGCATATGTTGGACCAAATGTTGTTTTGCCTATGAATTGGACCCAAGGTCGTTTTGCATGTAATGGACCAAGAGTCGTTTTGAAAGTATGAGTTGGACCCAAGGTCATTTAGTATATGAATATGGATGAGACATATGATATGTTGGACCTAAGGTCGTTTTGCGTTAGTATTGATCGACAAGTTTGGGTTATAACCTATGAATTAAACGAATCTCATTCATGAACTCCTTTACTTTGGTATTATTCACTGGGCATTAGCTCACTCTTTATTTATATGTATGTAGGTGAGCAGCAAGATGTCCAACCTCAACCCCAGTAAGCCATGAGAAACCGTGTTTTCAGAAGTCAACCAAGGTTGCCTCACGCAAGAGGCTTACTTTTGTTTTTGTTCTCTTTTGGTCATGTATGACCAACCTTGTGTATAACCTTGGAATTTAGTGTTGATATTGTTTTGAATGATCCTAGATGTACGTGGTACATACATAATGTAAATATTGCATGGTGTCAGTTATTATATGTATATGAGAAAGTTTTTGATTAAACCATATATGCACAACTTGTTGGACAATTTTTACAAGTATTGCTTCCGCAATTTGGCCCCATATTTTTAAGTATGCTTTGATTTCTGACTGAGGCCATAGGTAATCTCATGATTACTAGCCGGTTATGACTCTAATCCATAGGGGTGGGTTTGGGTCATGACAGAGTGGTATTAAAGCACGAGTAATAACTCACACACTAGTCCAAGTGAGCAATAGAGTGTCTAGAAAAGACATAAGTTGCATTCATATGATACATATATGTGTGAAATGCATTGATGAATTGCTAAGTGACTCGAAATATGCAACTATATGATATATATATATATATATATATAATTGTTGTCTAATTGTACGAATGTGCTCTTTGTTCTTTTATATATGAATATTGTGCATATCTTCTATGTGAAATATAATGCAAGTCTCATTAGATAATTGTGAGAACAAGAGCCCATGAGCTAGAAGAGTCCTCCACTACTCGGCTAGGCCGAACGGAGAGAATGATGCAAGACATGGTGGAAACACTAAGGCAACAACAGGAATGACAACAACAGTGGCAACACCCACAACCCCCGCCTCCGGTGCAATCCATACCGGGTTTGCAAAATGATGACCGAACAATAGCCTTGACTAGAGTTCAAGAAAATGAAGCCACCAATGTTCCATGGGGGTGTGGACCCATTGAAGGCTGAAGCTTGGGTCCTTGATATTGAAAAATTATTCAAGGTATTTCCATGCCTGGAGACACAGAAAGTGCAATTAGCCACTTTCACATTAGAAAATGAAGCGAGAATATGGTGGATGCTAATCCGTGATGATAACAAAGGCATTGACTGGGCACAATTTCTTGCACTCTTTTATAAGAAATACTTTCCATAGTGTGTCCGTGATAGAGAGGTGTCATAATTTGAAGGACTGAAACAAGGCAATCTGACAGTAACCGAGTATAAAGCCAAGTTCACCGAATTGGCTAGGTTTGCCCCATATATGATTGACACCGACTATAAAAAGGCGAGGAAGTTTGAAAATGGTCTTCACAATGACATACTAGAAAGGGTGAATGTGTTAAAATTGCCCACTTATGTTGATATATTAGACCGAGCCTTAATGTCAGAAGCTAACATGGCCAATCGAGGTAAATCGCCAACTGACTGGAAGGCTAAGAGACAAGGCTTTTTCTTAGGAAAGAAATCATCAAAGAAACAAAACATGGGGTCTTCAAGCACTTCAGGCTCCACCAGAAATACGATGCCAATATGTACTCAATATGGTAAGAAGCACTGTGGGGTTTGTTATCGTATTTCCAGGGCATGCTATAGGTGTGGTGAAATGGGGCATATGGCAAGGGATTTCACCCAAACTGAACAACAAAAATATGGAAAACCAGTTGTTAGTTCAACCAGGCCTGCTACTACCAGAGACACAATGAAATAAAGGAGTCTTTGCACTCGTCCTAGGTGACACACGAAATATTGAAGCTGTTGTCTCAGGTACTATCTCTATATGTAATCAAGATGCTTTTGTGTTAATTGATTTCGGCTCAACACATTCCTTTGTGTCTACTATATTTACATCTAGATTGACTAAATCCCTAGAATCATTGCCATATTTGCTATATGTGTCTGCTCCATCTGAGGGATCCGTATTATGTACATCTGTGTATCGTGTTTGTGACATATGAATTGGTAATACTATCTTATATGTGGACTTGTTACCCTTGGACATTCGGCACTTTGATATAATTTTGGGTATGGATTGGCTATCGAAATATTGTGCCACTATCAATTGTGTGACGAAACGGGTCGTGTTTAAATTGCCAGGCCATATTGAATTTGAATTTGTGGGTAATGAGGTAGTGCCTCCACCTTATTTGATATCTGCAATAAAAGCATGTAAATTGATCAGGAAGAGATGCCAGGGTTATTTGTGTATTGTATTATCTGAACAATCTGTGAATGTTGAATTGGATAATATTTCTGTGGTCCGAGAATTTCCAGATGTATTTCCTGACAAATTGCTAGGGGGACTGGTCGACAGAGAGATAGAATTTACCATTGATGTTGTCCCGAGCACCCAGCCTATTTCAAAAACTCCATATAGAATGTCCACTGCTGAAATGAAATAACTGAAAGAACAGTTGCAAGACTTACTAGACAAGGGGTTTATACAACCAAGCACTTCGCCATGGGGCACTCCCGTGTTGTTTGTGAAGAAGAAAGACGGAACCTTATGTTTGTGCATTGACTACCAAGAATTAAACAAGGTAACGGTCAGAAATAAATATCCATTACCCCGAATTGACGATTTATTTGATCAATTACAAGGTTCAGTTTAGACAATGAGTCCAGATATCTCACGATTTTTTATTTCTTAGCACAATTTGATTTCATACATGCACATCAAGGGATCTAGGCAAAATCAAACTAAAATCTTGATTTGGATCCAAAAATCAAACACAACTGGGCAAACTTAGCGTTTATAGCATTTTTGAAAAGCCAACCAAGCTATAACCCAAATGCTTATATTCCACAACACTAAAGTGACAACTGAGGGGCAGAATTGAGCTAGTACATAATTATTTCACGAGACCGAGCTAAACAAGTTGCCAGGGTGCACAACTGAGCTAAAATCCAACTTGTGTTAGAGACCGTGTAACAATCTTGCACTATGCATTAGATTGAGCTAAAACCCAACTCATATACGCAACCAAGCTAAAATCTTGTTCACGCATTTGACCATGCTAACACTTACAGACGTACTTAATTTTAATTTTTTTCATCGTGCAAAATCATAGGTTTGACCAGGAACACCAACACGTCCTGCGCTCTCACAAGACCGAGCAATCGCTATTCACGATTAGGCCACCTCATCTTGTTGAGCAAGGACATATCAAACAAATCAGCACTAAATTGAACCGAGGTCCATAGAGCGTTACCGCTTCTTGATTGCGACACTAGAAGCAATAGTAGAGTTCAAGAGAGATTACAATATCTTGGTAGAGTTGTATTTTAAATTGGGCGAAGAGAGGATCTTCCCCTGGATAGACTGGACGCTTGCCCCTTTACTGTGTTGTTAATCGTAAAAAGGGCTCTCCGCTTTCCAGTGCCGCCCTTAATATGTGAATTTCTAAGGAAAACTAGACTTTGCCGCACTCAAGTATCAATTAACACTTTTCGGATAATAAACAGAGTATTTGAGCTAAACCGTAGATTAACCTTATATCTCTGTTTAGCCGAGATATTTCAACAATATACCCTCGGCCTCACAGACGATGGATTCTGTTGGTATTGAAAAATCAAGAAGGGATGTGAGTGCCTGGTGCCTGGCACACCAGACAATGATCTATACGATGACGGCTTTCTCTAGGTAATCGATAATTATGAGATCACTGATGTGCCCGATTAGTGTATAAATTACAAGAAAGGTGAAGCAGGTAAAGCAGATAGTTCATTGACTGGGCAAACTCCCTTTTTCATTGTTGCATCGAGCTAGCTTTAGTTTCTTTTGGTAGATCTGGAAAAACTCCAAACTCATTATTCTTACCCAAACAAAGCTGCAATTAAGGTCGTGCTCAAGTGCAAGTTACGTGACTGCCATGACCTTCTTAATTACGAGCCAACCTACCAATATTCGGCAAAGCGTAAGGGCCAGGTCACTAACTTTCTATCTGAGCTATCTCCTCAGCTAGACCAAACTCTTCCAAACGTCCCATTAATTTCCATAACCGAAGAAGAAAAAATGGTAAAAAGGAATATGATTAAGAATCTCATGGTTGCAACCTCCATGAACAAGGCAACGAGTTCAGAACCACTTGCTTTGCCCATTGGGCAAGGTTCAGCTGCTGTGCTGACCTTAGCCTCTACCACGGTTGCTTTAGCCAGCAAAAAGTCATGCCCGGCTAGCAAGAAGTTCCATGCATCTAATCCTTCTGTGGATCTGGCTATCTAGCTAAGCATCAAACAGCCTGTTGAAGATGTCGCTCCTGTCACCGCTTGGTAGCCTGAGATTACCCATGCTAGTAAGGCTATCATGACCACTATTTCCATTGCTAGGCACTTCTTCTACCAGCCGACATGTAGAGGCATGACCATTTGTGCAGTTTTCAAATGTTAATACTGGCATTCTTTGTAGGCCATCCAAAAGACTCATATCATCATGAATTGCTTGGTGAAACTAAAGTAGAAAGTGCAAGACATGAACATACGGATAAAAGACCTTGAGACTGAGCTAGGGTGATCTCAATCCTCACTAGAGATGGCCAATGTTGATGATGCCAAGCTTCTAGATCAAGTGGCTAGTGTCAAAAAAGCCAAGGATGAGGCACTAGTCGAGCTAAAAAAGTTGAATGAGGAGAAGAACACCGTGGTGAAGGCTGCTAATTTCACCCTTGCTACGCCTTTGCCCTTCATCTGGCATTTCATGCCCTCCATGTCTACTGACATTCTCCTTATCAATTCGTCTTGTTCTCTTACGCGATCCTTCAAAACCTAGGCATCCATCTTTCGCTTCTATCCATTTGGGCTTTGAGAGCGACGAGGGCTTAAGCCCCATTTTTCCCACGTGCCCCTATGAGGGTACCATTATTGAGTGTTTAATTCTGCCATGGGCGAAACAAAAGGCAAATCCTAACACCTCCTATCCCCTTCTAAAGTTTGTCTATTGACACAGACTGAGGCAAGTCTTTATTGTGCGCCATTGAAATTAGTTGAAGGAAAACTCAATCAAAAGGTTTGTTCTTTGTAATATTTCCCACAGACGGCACCAATTGTACGAGCACGAAATAATCTTCTCGTATAATCCTGTTGACCAAGTTTGCACTCCTCCAAACGTCGTTGCTTTGCTACGTGAAAACACACGTGAGTTAACCGGCGGGTGTGTTTTAGAAACCCCTCTGATGCCTAAGTCAGCAAGTAAACAATAGACAATAAGCTCTGAGTGTTTATGAGTCAAAATTGCAATACGGTGCAGTCATGAGCTTTTATGTTCTCCACGTGGCACAATCCTAATAGGACTTTAACTCTCCTTAGCAGAGTCCTCCTAGGAATTACTTTCCCACAAGATAATACCTATCTTGATAACATTCTACTCACTACCAACCAAGTAAGATGGTTATCACCTTACGCAGCTCACTACGCCTAGCTGAGCTATCTGGTGCAAATACTTTGACCGAGCTGGACGATCACCAATTTCTTTGAATCCTCTTGCCGAGCTACCTTTAGCTCAGCTTCCTTTATGTGGCCAACATAACACTTCGGCTCGCCCATTGACCGCATCTAGAACTCACCGACCGGCTGTCAAGCATTATTCCCACACCGAGCTATCCTAAGCTCATAACTTGGCCCACAACGTGGCCTAATATTCAGAAATAACGCTTCCTAGCTCGGCCCAATTTGGCTGGATAAATCACCCTCTCAGTACTAGTGCTAGTACTCGTACCCGTACTTCATAGCTTAGATACTGAAGGTAATATGTATGTAATCAACCAACATCATATATTAGTTTATATTCATAGATATGTGTGTGTGTGAGAGAGAGAGAGAGAGAGAGAGAGAGAGAGAGACCTTTTGAGTATATTCATTATTGCTCTTTATTTATTATTTGAGTTTATTTATTGGGATTAGGATCTAAGAAATTCGGGGTGTGACATCTAGTCCCGTGAAATAGACCACAGGTCTCGTTTTGATGATTATCATTCATTTTATAGGGTCCTTCATGCATATCATTCACACACAAAAATTAGGTCAATTCGATAATCGTAGTATGTTTAATTTATTGTGTTAGTCACCAAAAAAATAGATAGTTTATTTTTAAAAATACACTTGTCGTCTATTTTTTTAGAAGCAAGTGCGATAAATTGAATAAGTTACAATTATCAGATCAACCTAATTTTTTTAATGGATAATATGAACAAATAACTCTACAAAATGAACAGTTCAGATCATCAAAACAGAATTCATGATAAGTCTCACGGGATAAGACAACACCCTCTATTCTTGATGTTGGACTAGAGGAAAGCCCATCCCTACCGATGAATAAGTCACATCCATAGGCATGAACTTAATTACCCCTAAACTTTTTATATTATATATTTTGTTGGGATAAATTACAACTATAATCCCTAAAATTTATACCTTTTTCATTTAAGTTCCTAAAGTTTTGATTTTGCCAATTAAGTCCCTAAAGTATTAAATTTGAATCAATTTAGTCATAAAGGCAATATAAAAATAAAACATAAACCCATAGATTATATAAAATTGTTATAACGCCCATATTTTAATTTATTCTTAACTTAATTATTCTCTACGTATGTGTTTTTAGAATTGGTATATTTCTCCCAAACTGATTAATCCTAGTTGGTTATATAGGTCTTCCTATATTTCTATTCTATTATTATTTATTTTTTCTAATACAGAATTATCCATGTTATCTAATTTTTGGCTATTTTTAATACTATTTTATATTTCATTTCATTATGTTTTTCTTATTCTGCCATTATTTCTAATTCTTCAAAACTATAATTATTTAGATCCATTTTTTCTTATGTTATTTATTCAAAAGATTCATTTGGAGAGTTCTACTGGAAAGATAAATATAATTATCTGCATTATTTTCTTGCTTATTTTTCCCGAGAGCTAGCTCCGTAACCTTATTTAATAAATTAATAATAGATGTCAAACTTTGTGTATAATTTATAGTTGATTTTTCTTAAGATTTTTCGTTAAGTTCTTTTAATAATCTGATTATAGTATTACTTTGATCAAAAGTTATTTGTAGTGCAGTACTATTATTTTAATTATCTTATTCGATTTCTTTGGTATATCTTATGCTTATATATCAATATTTGTAAGATTAAAAAACCAAATTCTGATACCAATTCTAAAACACACGCACGTAGGATAATTAAGTTAATAATAAATCAAAATTCGGACCTTATAACAATTTTATATGACCTTTGGGCTTATTTTTATTTTTATCTTGTCCTCCGGATTAAATTGATTCGAATTTAATACTTTAGAGACTTAATTGATAAAATCAAAACTTTAGGAACTTAAACAAAAAAAAGTTAAACTTTAGGGACTGTAATTGTAATTTATCCTATTTTATTGTGTATAGAAAATTATTTTTTTTTTTAATTTTTTTTTTTAAAAAAAAAAAGCACCTACCAATGTCTGGAACTGTAATGGATAAATACTAATGTTTAGTTTTGTAACATTTATTTATTTATAAAAAAATATATGAATTTATTGGGCAATCTTGGAATAATAATATCATTTATGGAGGTTTAGGATATGATTTTTTGGGCTAGATGTACGGTGAGGAAGTAAAGAGAGAGGGAGCGGCTCAAGTGAGCAAGGACGGTATAGGAAAGAGACATATAGTATAAACTATAGAGAAAGGAAGAAAAAGAATTATATGTTTTTGTTTTTTGTAAGGGTATACTTTAATCTTAAAATTACGATTATTCTTAATATAGGCATTTGTAACGCAATTTTTTTGTTAATTTAGATGAAAATTGTGACAGTACAATTAAGTTTGATTTTCAAATGACAAAAAAAATGAACGTAATTTATATTCAGTGAAATTTGTTATAAATAAATAAGTAAGAAAAAATTAACGAAAAGGGATTCCTATTATCCTAAAATGGGATTCATTCTAAGTCCACCTCCATGATCACAAAAAGAGTGATACTCTAAAGTAGGCAATGCCACTCTATTCATTTGAATTTGAAATCTCACTTTATTGGTATCTAAGTGTTCTTTCATCCTTACGAGTGATCATTTAGTACTCTCAGAATATAAGTACGTGGTACTCTATAAAATTTTAATTGGTGGAGAGGCATAACGGTCCATAATTTATGTTGGAATGAGAGAATAATATGAGGCCAAATAATTAGTAATTGATTTGAAGTATGGTCACGTGATACTCCGGAAATATTGAATAATTTTTCCATAATCACTTAACTTATAACTTAGGTCTCCACTAAATATATCATTATGCCAAAAAAAAAAAAAAAAAAAGTAAATTGGGCACTGGTAACCACATAATCAAATTAGATTTATTTGTAAAAAATTAAAGATAAATGTGATTTTTTGAATTTTGTGCATTAAGCCTCCTAATCTAGGCTACTTGAAAGCAAACTGTGACGTGGCTGTCCATCCGAGGTCATCAAAAGGGGTGAATGTTGTTCTGCTACGTGATGTACATGGGATCCTTGTCGATGGGTTGGTTCATGAGATTGGTTGTTTCATCTGCACGGCTTCCTTGAACTTGGCTAGGGTTGAAATTGAAGGGGATATAACAAAAGTTATTCAGTTGTGTGTCTCTGAAGACGCCCTTCTGTGGGAGTGTGGAGCTATTTTGGAGGATATTGGGGTGTTCGTAGATTATAAGGGTTTTTATAATTTATTTTAATTTGAGAATCTGTATCAGAATGTTTAATACAGTTTCTGTTTATAACTTTTTAAGCAGAAATAACTTAAATAAGTTGAGAAAAACTGATTATTTAGAAGGTGGGAAAAAAATACTTTTGATTTATGCTTTTTAATTATTAATTTTTAATTTATAATAAATTGCGCCAAACAGCAGCATTAAATTGAAGTCTTTCGTCTTTTAAAATGGTGTCCTAAGCCAATGGAGCGGCTCATTGGACTGCTCGTGCTTCTTTAAGAGGTTATCTTCCTTTGAATTGGGTGTTTTGTCCTCCTGTAGCTCTCATTTCTGCTTTGTCCAATTCTATGTAATTGGTTTTTTTCCGTTAAAAAAAAAAAAAAAAAAAAATCCTCATGATTTAGATCATGAAAGTAAGTGGGTGTGAGGAGCAAAGCATAGACCCCTGCAGATTCAACTCTTCTGTCACTTTCATCTCCCCTTCTCACAAAAAGTAATTAATATAACAAGCAAACCATTTTTGGAATTTACTCATTGGTAGGAAATAGAGATGGGCATATATTTGGTAAGCCACTAATGACAAACCATAAGCATCTCTTAGCCAGCCAAAAAAGACAAAACAAAAAAAAACACAACTTTATCCAATCCCTGCCGTTCATAGTGTGGATGATAGAGAAACACTTTGCATTAGAGCACAATCCCTCTGTTTCTCTCCACCACAATTCAAAAGTGAAATAAAATAGCATGAAATACAACCCATTGGTAAAAAAGGAATAGAACATCATCATCACATCAATTTCAACTTTTGGTCAGATGTATATGGGTTTCATGATTCTTATGGAATCTTTTTGGTCTCTCAAAATATGCCACGCGCGAAAAATTTGTATTTTTTTAAAGAACTTTTTTTCCCCTCATATTTGCTTGTACCACCAATATTTTATTTCATGATATTATTATTTTTCAATAATTAATGATACTTTGCAATACTATAATTTTGTGAAGTGGTATCTTGTCCCTTAAACAAATTTCTACTTTGAACCTTACAATTTTGTAAAATTTGCACTATATAAAGAAGAAGTTGCACTACACACAAAAGGACAAAATAAGCTTTTTAGTTAATAAGACAAAATATCACATCAAAACCATAAGCATTTTATTTTTTCTCACCAAAGTCAAAAAAGTTAAAAAAACCTATCCAAAACGAAACTTTTTAATCCCAGGCTAAAATAGTTAAAAATTCAACTCACATCCCAAACAAAGGTTGAGTTAATAGACTTTTTCTTTTACCAGAGTTACACTTTCACAAATTGTTATTAACAAGGTGTGTACTCCATGTCTTTCTGAGAAAAATAAAAATTATTAAAACATAATAATAATTATAAAATATAGACGCGCAAGGAACATTTGTACTATGGTGCAAATATGCAAAAAAATTTGTTTGACCAAAACACAAACCAATTTGCATTATTGTGTTTTGACAATTATTTTTTTCCCACTTCCATGCAAGGAAAAAACTTGAAACTCTTAAAACATGAGTGAATTTGTTTCCATATTTAGGGTTATTTTAAATATGATTTATAAATTAGTTTTTTTTATACAAAAAGACATGTAAAAAAAATAAAAAGTTGATATGATAACAATAAGTCAATAAGTATATCTTCAATGGATTGAACTAGTTTATTAGTATCGGTCATTACCTTAGTTAACTAACAGTTATTTTTGTGTTGTCTCTAGTGGATTTGTTAATTGTTTGGTAGTTAGCAAGTTTGCTACACTTGTGGCAAACTGCAGCAAGCGCGGTAGCAAAGAAAAAGAGGAGAGAAAGAGAGTATATGGTGTGCTGGCTCTATGTACCATAATATATATATTTTTAAATCGCGCAAGTGGTTATAGCATCTTTCAAAAAGATTATAATAATATTATTTTGGATAAATTACAATCACCTCTTTTGAAATTTTTGACAAATATAGGAACTTTTTCTATGATTTGAATAATTACACAAATTTCCTCTACTTTAACTAACATTGTCAAGATTCTCCCATTTTGTCAAATTGGTACAAATGACGTTGCTTGCATATACTAAATGACCTTATTACCCATGCTTTGGAGCACGAAAAGATGATAATACCCTTTGTACTCTAAATCCCTAGCTCAGTACTTAATCTGATTGACGATCGAATTTGTGAGAGAGAGAGAGAGAGAGAGGGGATGAAATCTTTGAAGAAGACCGATTGGTGTGAAGAAACGACGAAAAAGCTTGACATTTTGATTCGATCATCGTTGCCAATGCAAAATGTGAAAGAGATTTATCGGTGAGAAGTTGTTTTTAGAGCTTCCAGGTAAAATTTTAAATCTTTTATACTTCGAATATGAGAAATTTGAGTATAGGGTTTACAGTTTCGTTTTTTTTTTTTTTTCCCTTCTTTTTATATGGAATTTCTGATTTTTTTTTTTCTTCGTCTTTTTATACAAAATTTCTAACTGTATAGGTTTGATTGATGAGATGTATGTGAAAAGGGTTTCATTCAAAAATATACATTTCGGGCTTTTATGTTTTTTGCAAAATTTGTCACTGAAAAATAAGGATTTTGTTAATTTTGTGTCAGAAATACTAATGTAGGGTTTTTTTTATTTTTTTATTTTAGGGTTATTTTCGTCTTTTTCTTGTGAAATAATGATTGAATAGGTTTGGTTTATTTGAAAATTTTGGGGGTTTTTATTAATTTACTGTAAGAAATAGTTTTGTTTTTATTTTTCTTAGAAAAACTGATTTATGGATTTTTAATTATTTTCCTTATGAAATTATGATTGTATGGGCTTGTTTTATTTGTAAAATTTGGGATTTTGTTAATTTCATGTCAGAAATAGGTTTCTTCATTTATTTCTTAGAAATACTGATTCTTCATTTATTTCTTAGAAATACTGATTTATGAGATTTTTTTTATTGTTGGTGTTATGAAATTATGATTGTATGGGTTTGGTTGATTTGTAAAATTTGAGGTTTTGTTAATTTACTGTTAGAAATAGTTTTCTACTTATTTTTCTTAGAAATAATGATTTAGGAATTTTATTTTTTTATTCTTTTTGTTATGCAATTATGATTGTATGAGCTTTTATTTATGTTTGCTATGAATTTGGGGATTTTTTTATTTTTTTTTATGTCTTCTGCTTATGAATTTTGTTACATTTGGATAAGTAATTGTTGAATGGAGTTATTTTTTTTATAATTAATTGTTACTCATTATGATCATAGTATGGTTGCATTCCTTTATTTTGATTTAATCATCAACTATAAAGGCAAAGTGGGCAAAGTATATGATGTGGACCCAAATATACATTACTACATTGATGCCTTGAAAGATGTGGCTGCAACAGTCCTCTCTTCCGTTGCTTTTAGTAAACCAATAGCTATCACATTACATTGTGATATGCCTGGTACTGAGAATAAGACATTCATAGAAAATGATCTTGTTATGTTCGATATATTTTATGTGCAAGGTAGGAGTAAAATAATTAACTTATATGTAGATATTGCATATTCTATTGGAATGGAAGATGGTGGAGATAAAAATGATGTTGGAGATGGAAATGGTAGAGGTGATGGAGTACATATTGTAGATATAGATGAAGAGTACCATGAAGACAATGTCTATGGGTTTAGTGATGAGGATAGGGATTGGAATGCAAGTGTTGATGATGAACATGAATCAGATGGCATCGAGAGTTTGAGTGATAAGGGTAATGAGGAGTCAAATGAAGATGATGATGATGATGATGTACTTAGTGATTACCAATCTAGTGATGATGAAGTAAGATATTCTAGCAATGATGATGAATTTGATGTTGAAGTAGACTGGATGGATGATTAAGAGATGGTATATCCAGACAACTAATTTGATAGTACCTACAGTGGGAAAAGACTATATTTCTAGGGGTATAAATTTGGGCAGGGTCGAGCTGGGCTGGCCTATGTCGGGCGGCGTGGGTCTCGCCAAAATACTGGTCAGGCCGGGCCGGCCCATGTGCCAGAAAATTAGGCCTAGGGGGTATTCGGGTCTTGGACGAGCTGATGGGCTCAAGCTTGGGGTAGGTCTGAACAATTTTTTTTGTTCTTTTATTTTTTATTTTTTCACTAAAATTTTATTATTTGCCACTAACAAAAACACTAGGTCTCGGCGCTAGTCGAGCCTTGAGTGGGCCTTAAACGGGCCGATGGGCTGGGCTTCAAAATAATGGCCCTAGCCCTAGCCTAGGGTTTCGGACTGTGCTCGAGCCCAAGCCCAAACTAGTCGAGCCCACCCTGAACCGCGAGCTATTTTTACACTCCTACATATTTCAATCAAGAAGGAGAAGTTGTATTAGAAAAAGGAATGATTTTTCCAAATGCACATAGGTTCAGAGCTACATTGAGAGACTATTATACAGTGCCAACTAGTTTCAAGATAGTGAGGGACAAAAATGAGAATGCCAAAGTGACAACCCATTGTGCTTCTGAGGGATGTAAGTTTTTGTCATGTGAATGCACATGTAAGTTTTTCTTACTTGTTTAGTCTTTCCATTACCTTACTTTGGTTATTTTGCTTATCCATTTATGATACTCATGCATATTTATTACCTTACTTTGATTTGCAATTTAGGATATTCTAAGAGGGACCCCCCTCAATGCCTACTCAGTGTGTGACACAGATCACTTAAGATCATCTTAGTTGGTTAGTTAGTTGTGAAGTTACCAAAAAAAAAATTCTTATTTTTTTACATTACATGAATCCAACAGTGGGTTTTTTTTTTTTTTTTTTTCTCTCTTTTTTTTTCATTGTTTCTTACAGAGGACTTAGCTAAGATGATGATGTTTTTGGTACAAGTTCTTCTCACAAGTTTAAGGTATATAACACATGTTATTGTAGTGCACAGTTAGTCTCAAATCATGTTCCATTCTTTGTATTTTGTAGTGGAAATGAAATAGTAAGCATAGCAACAAATAGTCTCAGATGATGTACCCACTTTTGTTTTTTTGTAGTGGGTCTGAAGTCTATTCACTTGGTGTTTACATTTATATTTTGAGAATTTAGTGGAATGATGTAATTGAACAGAGTACAGACATGATGCTCTATGGTGTTTACATAATTGTTAACTGGCTGCATCATATTGATATATTGATGATCACATAAGGTCCATTACAAAATATTTCTACAAAACATTACAAAAGCTTGAAACTCCTACCAATTCCCATTACATTTTCAAAGCAACCATTAAGGAAATCAAACATAACACAACATTCATGATCATTACAATCTTCGTAAACCCCATGTTTGCTTCAAGTACTTACATTCTTGATTGCATAGCCCTTATCTGGTTCATTAAATTCATTGTCGTAGTATCTTCTTCATAGGGTAAAGTGTGTCTGTTAACAATAGTTTTAGTGTTTTCCATCATCATTTCTCCTCCAATAGATGAGTTTACTGGTTTGCACCAATCCCAGAAAGAGCATTTCCCATGTGGGCATAAATAATACAATTTACCTTTGGTTGCGTTTGGAAGAGCTTTAGAATTATGATTTGAGAATAGAATTGTATTTTGAGTATGTGAGTTTTAGAATTATGATTTAAGTGTGAAAAATTTGTTTGGTTATGAGTTTTAAAAAGAGTTTGAATTGAGTGATGTGACATATAATATTGATAAGTATGTGTTTTAAAAAATGTTTTGAAAAGTAGGTGTAGAATTAATTTTCTAAAGGTTTAACCAAACAACACACTCAAACTAATGGGTAGAATTAAATTTCAAAAACTCTACCAAACAGACGTTTTTCTCTTATTCAATGACTTTAATTGCTTCTTTGCTCGCACAATAGCAAATCTTACTCCTATACTTCATCACACCTCCTCCATTACTTGATGATGACATATCCATATGATCCTATATTTCATGAAATGTGAGAGTTATAAGGCATTTTTAGAACATATATTGCATTATTGGTAACCAATTCTGGACTATTGTTGTGCTTTATTTGTGGACTGTGATTGGATTGTGGTTGTGCTTTATTTAAGACTGTGGTTGTTCTTTATTTGTGTTGGACTTGGTTTGATTTCATTTTTTTAATGGAAATGGTTGGTTGTGCTTAATGTCAAAACATTTTTTTTTTTTTTTTTTTTTAACACTTACAGTAATGGTAACATACCCTATTGTTCTTGGTTATGGAGTTCTGTCATATGTTTCATTCCTTTCACTTCTGGCTACTTTTTGCCCCTAGATTGTTTCACTAAATTAGAAAAAATAGACAAGTTGAATGGTATATTCCTCACATGGTTAGATTGTTTCACTAAATAACACCTTCCCAAATTGTACCGGAAAGGGAACAATTGGACTTGTTATTAAGAATAAAAGAAATTGAATGATGTATTGTATACTGTGTAGATTTGATTTCATAGGCAGATGGTGACTTTTGATCTGAAAGATTAGTTACTAATTGAAAATGAAAACAAATTTATTTTTTCTCCTAGATTGTTTCACTAAATTAGTTAAAAATGGACAAGCTTAATGGTATTCCTCACAAAGTGGACATGTTTAGAATTAATAAAAGTGACATTTGGATAGATAAGTGACATTTGAATACATAAATAAGCTTTGAATAGATGTGTCATTTTGAAGAAATAATAATGTCTTTTTTGTCCAAAAAAATTTAAATTTTGGTTTATTGGCTCAAAAGTTTTAAAAATGGATCTCTAACTTGATTTTTTTTTTATCAAAATACAAATTGAAATTTGAAGTTGTATTTTTAAAATCTAATTTTAATTAAAATAAAAAAAATTATTGAAATAAAAATACCACATTATGAATTGGGAGTAGATCAACCTACCAGAAGTTTGTTTGCACTGCATTTTGTCTTCTTCTTACTCCTACGACTTCTTGTTTCATAATCCCAAAATTTTATTACATATATATATATATATATACCGCTAAACTATTTGAGATTCGTCTTTTTTTTATTTTTTTATTTTATTGTTTCATTCACTACAACAAACAGCACTTTCGGTGACTAAAAAATCATTTGTCGTCGCTGAAAGTAGGAGAATTGGCGACTAAAATGAAATTAGTCGCCAAAATTGATCACTTTTGCCGACTAAAAAAGTTTAGTCGCCAAATGCATAGTTATTGGCGACTAAAATCAATTTCGTAGCCAAAAGTAGGGGTTTTGGTGACTAAAATTCAGTTTAGTTGCCAAAAGTGGAGATTTTTGGCTACTAAAAAAAATTAGTAGCTAAAAAGAGGGGTTTTGCCGACTAAAAGTCACTTTAGTCGCCAAAAGTGGATGTTTTTGGCTACTAAAAAAAATAGTAACTAAAAGGAGGGGTTTTGCCGACTAAAACTCACTTTAGTCACCAAAAGTGGAGATTTTTGGTTACTAAAAAAAATTAGTAGCTAAAAGGAGGGGTTTTGCCGACTAAAACTCACTTTAGTAGCCAAAAGTGGATGTTTTTGGCTACTAAAAAAAATTAGTAGCTAAAATGAGGGGTTTTGCCGACAAAAACTCACTTTAGTCGCCAAAAGTGGCCTAAATTTTTTTTTAGTAAATAACTTTTTTTTTTACATAAATTATATTTGAATTAAAATAATTATATTCATATATATTATTTTGTATTAATACCGGTTAATATACTATATAAATAATATATATTATATATATATTCATGTGAAGTTGTAGTGGCATAGTGGAGGGAGTGTGTTGCAAAAAGGCTTGGAATGTGGGACGGTTGGGGTTCAAAACTCAGGAAAAACAAAAAAAAAAAAAAGTGGATTTTTTTTTTTTTTTGCCGGAAACACCTTTGGTGACTAAAAATTTAGTCGCCAAAACTCTTTATTTTGGCGACTAAACCGTTTAGTCGGCGATTGAGTGACTATTGGTGACTAAATTATTAGTCGCTAAAGACCTGATTTCCAAAAGTGTAAAACACTATTGGCAACTAAATTATTGGTCGCTAAAGACTTGTCTTTTGGCAACTAAAGAATTTTGTCGAGAAAAGTCAAATTTCGACTTTCGGCGACTAAAAACAGACTTTTGGCGACTAAAAATTTAGTCGCCAAAAGTGATTTTTCTTGTAATGATTTTGAATAATTTACTAGTGGTGACTTATATGTTGAGTTAAGGTTTTTTCGTAATTACGCAAATATTCTTGGTCAACTTTGAACAGTTTTTTTTCGTAATTACGCAAATATTCTTGGTTAATTATAACTGCTTGAGATTTGTCTTTTTTTTTCTTTTCGATTTTGTCCTTTTATTTTAAATAATTTACTAATGGTAGCTTATATGTTGAGGGAAATTTTTTTCGTAATTACGCAAACATTCTTGGTCAATTATGCAATAGGCTTTTTTGTAATTATGCAAATATTCTTAGTCAATTATGAAACATGTTTTTTTCGTAATTATGCAGAAATTCTTGATCAATTATGAAATATAAATCTTTTCTTTTTTAACAAATTACAAATACAACCATGAGGTTTGTTTAAAATATGAATTGGTTTTATAATACTAGAAATTATAACTATCGTTTGTTATAAATTTTAATGTAACACAATACTCAGGAAAAAAAAATAAATTCTTCTATGCAATAATAAATTATCAAAATTGTTTATTGAAAAATATTTCTCATATCATTAAAAACTGTTAATTGACTTAATGATTTATTTACTAACAAAATGGTTAACTGAAAAATATTTTTCATATCATTAAAAAATGTTAATTATTTAATGATTTACTTATTAATAAAATTGATCATTTGTTATGTGAGTATGATTTATGTATTAATAAAATTAATCATTTGTATGTATATGTATTTTCTTCTGTCTCTTTATTAGTTTATTGAATTATGTTAATAGTTTCTTTTAGATAGAAAAATTATCTTAGTATTTGTTTTATATTTATTTATTGAAAAAAATTACACACCATAATATTTTTTTTTATGAATTCGGACGAAATATTGAAAACTCATAAAGTCACCCAAAATGATATGGTAATAGAATTGGAGTTTACATCATTAGGTGTATAACAAATCAAAAAAAGATACATATCATACCACATAATTTTATCTAATGATTTATTCTATTCAATTTTATAGAATAATATTCTAATTTTAAAAAAATTATTAAAAATACAAAACTTAAACATACTGTAATAATAGCATGTGCCTTGCATGAACTTTTTTAAACTAGTATATATATATATATACTGGTAGGGAGGCCCAGCTGAAATGTAACCACTCTCCTAATGTGTGTAAACTAATCATGTAGTTCAAAAGTTAACATCTCCATGTGAAATCAAATCTGCGCAATATAAAATACATCATTCAATTTTTTTATTTTTTTATTTTTCACTCTTAATAATAAGTATAGCTATCCAGTTTCTAGTACAATAATTTGGTAAGGTGTTTTTTATTATATATGCATGGGTGGTAAGGTGTTATTTAGTGAAAATTGTTATTCAATATTTTATTAGTTCTAAGTAACATGTTCACTTTGTGAGGAATATCATTCAATTTGTCCATTTTTCTCTAATTTAGTGAAACAATCACATCACAAAAATTAAATTTTTAGAGACAAAAATTTAGGGATAAAAATATTTTTTAGAAACAAAATATGTTAATCACCAATAGTGTCGTCGTTGTATTTTTAACAATAAAATTGGACATCTAGTGGTTAATTAAGATATTTTTTGAACCAAATATTTTATTTCAAAAAATAAACTATTTTGGCATGAAATGGTTTTGTTCTTGCATTTATTAGCGGCGTTCTTAAAATTTTATCGCTAGAATTTTTTTAGTTCTTAGGGTGACCTTTTAATGACGACTCTTGTGACAATAAGAATTGGTCTCCTACTTTTTTTACAACAAAATGTTTACTTTTGGGGACAAAAATTTAATTTATGAAATCCTTCTATATTGTAGTGAATACGAGGAAAAGAAATTATTCTCATTTTCAATTAGTTACTAATCTTTTTTTTCAAAGTTAACATCCTCTTGAATGACTTAACAACCATAGGCTCCAAGTAAAGCAGGACCAATGCATATATTTATATATATATATATATATCTATATATATAAGGACCGTTTAACTACTTGAGATTTGTGTTTTTTTTCGATTTTGCCCTTTCATTTTGAATAATTTACTAGTGGTGGCTTATATGTTCAGTGAAGATTTTTTTCGTAATTATGCAAACATCCTTGGTCAATTATGAACAGGTTTTTTTGTAATTACGCAAACATTCTTGGTCAATTATGAAATACAAATTTTTTATTTTTTTAACAAATTACAAATACACCCATAATGTTTGTTTAAAATATGAATCAGTCCTATAATAGTAGAAATTACAACTATCATTTGTTATAAATTTTAATTTAACACAATATTCAGGAAAAAAAATATTCTCCTATGCAATAATAAATTATCAAAATTGTTTATTGTAAAATATTTCTCATATCATTAAAAATTGTTAATTGACTTAATGATTTATTTATTAACAAAATGGTTAACTAAAAATTATTTTTCATACCATTAAAAATTATTGATTTACTTAATGATTTACTTATTAATAAAATTGGTCATGTGTTATGCGAGTATTATTTATGTATCAATAAAATTAGTCATTTGTATATATATATATTTTTTCTTCTGCTTCTTTATTAGTTCAGTGAATTATCTTAACAGTTTTTTTAAGATGAGAGAATTTTCTTAGTATTTGTTTTATATTTATCTATTGAGAAAAGCTACACACTATAAAAAAAAAAATTTATAAATTCGGAAGAAATGTTAAAAATTTATAAATTCATCCAAAATGATGTGGTAATAGAATTGGGGTCTACATCACTGGCTGTATAACAAAACAAAAAATGATACATATTATATCATATAATTCTATCATATATCTAATGATTTATTCTATTTGAGAGGGTAATTTGTGAACAAATTGGGCCGAGCTAAGAAAAGTCTTCTTTAGAAGTTAGGCCGTGCAATGGGCCGAGATAAACGATGATGTAGCTCGGTCTTAGGCTAAGAAGACACTAGGTCGACTAGAGATGGGTTACTAGGGCCTGGACCTAGCTATCTGAAGGTAGTCCTTTATCAAACCGAGATGTTGTTAATGGAGAGAGTCGAGCTATGTGTAGCTCGGCAGGGTGCAATTCGATAAATCGGCTTATGGTCACACGACCCGAACGACAAGGGACCGAGATAAGGCAGCTCGGTCAAGAATGTATATCCGAGCATAAGGGAGTGGTTGTCTCACTTGGCTTGCAGTGATGAGGGTGTTTTAAGGATAAGCATTATCTTTGGGTATGAGACTCCTAAGAGGACTCTGCTGAGTAGAGTAGAGTCCTACCAAGATTGTGCAAACCATCTCACTTGGTTGGTAGTGAGTAGAGTGTTATCAGGATAGACACTCTTCACTGGGAGTGTGATTCCTAAAAGGATTCTTATAAGGAGAGTTGGAATCTTACTAGGATTGTGCCAAGAAGAATCTATAAAAGCTCATAGCAGGACCTATGTACTGGTATCACAATTCTTACTCTAGAATACACAGAGCTTTTGTGTCTATTGTCTATTTACTAACTTAGGCATCGAAGAGGTTTCCGGTACACACCTGCCGGCTAGCTCACGTTTGTGTTTTTAGGTAGTAAAGCGACGACGTTTGGAGGAGTGAAAACTTGATCAACAGGATTACACGAGAAAATTATTTCGTGCTCATACACTATTCAATTTCATAGAACAATACTTTAACTTTTAAAAAAATTCAAAAATATAAAACTTAAACTAATATATATATATATATATATATCAATGCTATGGTGCACAGGCCTTTCGAAACTAGTATATATATATCAATGCTATGGTTCAACTCAACCCACAGAAATATATCTCTTTGTTCAAATCTTGTGAAATCTTGCTTTTAATTGCCATGGAAACTAAGAACCCTGCTGAGCACGCTTCTTCTAATTCACTAATGTAATGACCCGAAAAAAATAAATAAATAAATAAATAAAAATAAAATAAAATAATAAAATAAAATATATGTAGTGGTGATTGTTTAGCGAGTATGGTCAGCATGAGGATAATATTTTTGAGGTAGTGGGAAATTATTTGAGAGAGAGGCTAAGAAAAATTTGAGTGGGAAGGATTTTAATAATATATCTCTCTCACACACATTAGGAGAGTGGTTACATTCCAGCTGGAGATGTTATTTTTCTCTTAGCTTGGAATTTCTGAGTTGTGTGCACTGTGAAGCTATGTGTTGTGCTTGGTATATATAGCTGAGAGTTGTATGTACTGTGAAGCTGTGTGTTGTGCTTGGTATATATAGTAGAGTTCGATATCCTTGAGGGCATTATCGGTAATTTTGAATTTATCTTTGATAACATCAGCAGGTTCTAAGGTAACAAAATGGGAGAATCTTGACAATGTCAGTTAAAGTAGAAGAGATTTGTGTAATTATTCAAACCACAGGGAAGGTCTCTGTATTTGTCAGAAACCTCAGAGGAGGTGAGTGTAATTTACCCTATTATTTTATATGTATAAATATATATTTGGATAAATTACGCTTACCTCCCCTGAGATTTCTGACAAATACAGAGACATTCCTTGTGGTTTCAATAATTACAGAAACCTCTCATGCTTTAACTGACATTATCAAGATTCCTCCAATCCGTGACAACCGTTACACAACCTAACAGAAAGTGCTGATGTCACTCATTATAAATTATGAAATTCCAAAAATACCCTCACTGCTTTCTAATTCATCCATCTTCCACAACCTCACTGCCTTCAAATTCATCTTCTACTCGTGTCATCACCAGTACCAACCCACTCACCATTGCAGCACCTTTGACAAAACCAGAAATATATATAAAAGTATATATATGTAAAATATTTATGTATATATATTATGATTCAATTCTCTTTTTTATTTTTTATTTTTTATTTTTTATTATTCAATCAAACATATATATATTACATAAATGTAAGATGCAACTAACCAAACCCACCACAAACTACATTCACACCTCAAACCCACAAATCCGTTAGATAAAACTCACCACCAACGCCTTAAACCCACTACCGCTGCCTCAACCCATTTGCGTTTGATTCAAAAATCAATACTACAAAGAGAGATAAGGTCTATTGCAAAGGTCAATAAAATTGAGTAAAAAATCTTTTGTTGCAACCATGAGAAATGGAAGAGGATAGGAAAAAAAAAAAAAAAAAAAGAGGAAAAGAAAAGAAATAAAAAAGAGAATAAAATTTAGAAAGATGAGATCAAATTTATAGAGGGTTATGGGTCTTAAGAGAAGAAACAAAAAAAACATGTTACAGATGAAAGATGAGGAACCAACTCTGCCCCATAACTCATTATCAAGAAAAACAATCAATTTTATTCTGTTTGGTTGCCCAAAAAATGCAAGAAAATAAATAATAAATAAAAATCCATTCCAGATCAACACCCAACTGATTCAAAGCAAAAATTTTAACATTCTTAAACCAAAATAACAAGATACCAGACTTGGTAACTCATTATTTTCTCTTTTTTAACATTTTCCTAACAACCATATACACAAATATATATATATATATATACAAATCAAAAATTAAACATTAAAAAAAGCGTTCTAAATCTACACCAAATTGATCTAAATCAAAATTTTCAACTTTCTTACACTAAATTAGCAAAAAACGACCCAAATACATATATATAGAGATAGGGGAGAAAATACATATATATATATATAGGGTTGGTGCCTTTGGATTTGGTGTTTCCATGATTCGAGTAAGGATTGAGCAGCCTGAACTTGATTGTTAGTGGATAGGTAAGGTGCCAGAAGATCCTTCGCCTTCTCTTCTCCTCATCTTCTCCTCCCAATCGCAACCCAAATCGTAACCAACCGCCACAACCAAGTTGTGATCCAACGTTGCTACCATCACTGCTTACCACCGCTCTCAAAACCATAAACCTAGGTTAGGATTTTGGG
Organism: Camellia lanceoleosa; assembly: GCA_025200525.1. Lineage (NCBI taxonomy): Eukaryota > Viridiplantae > Streptophyta > Magnoliopsida > Ericales > Theaceae > Camellia > Camellia lanceoleosa. The sequence goes on from CM045758.1 coordinate 109,652,164, forward strand.
AGAATATGAAAAAGAAGAAGAAGAACAGGAAGAGAATAGGAAAAGGAGATGGCGAACGGTGGAGAAGAAAGAGTGGAGGAAGAAGAATAAAATAAGAAGGAGGAAAGACGAAGGCGGCGGACGGAAGACGACAGACGACAGAAAGGAGTAGAGAACGAAGATGCCCCAACAAAGCCGGCAAGGAGCGACTTCTCGCTCTTTCGCGTTTTATCTGATGAGGAGAAAAAAAAAAAAAAAGTCAAATATGGTGAGAGAGAGTTAACAATCAAATGGTATTTTCGTCTTTTTGTGTTTAAATAAAAGGGTAATATGATCATTTTGTATAGTAAAGTAATGTTGTTTGTGCAAAATTGACGGATTGAGGAAATCTTGATATTGTCAATTAAAGTATGAGAGATTTTTGTAATTATTGAAACCACAAGAAAAGTCCCTATATTTGTTAGAAATCTCATGGGAGGTAAGTGTAATTTACCCTATATATTTTTATATATTTGAGTGGATTTTACACTTACATAATATATACTTAATACACATCTTAACTATATTATTGGAGTACACACTCACTTTCTAAACTAACAAGCACTTAACCCACAGAATTTGGTCTTACATCTTGCACTTTTTGTTATATACACTTTAACAAACTTTTTTAGTCATTTTATTGGAGATGTTCTAAGCCAATAAACAACTTATTTTTGTTGTTCCTAAAAAAAGCCTCCTATTTTGAGAAGATAATTATAATCAGTTTTTTGATTAAAAGTTCCTTATAAGCTGTTTATTAGTCGTTTTTTTGTAAGAGAAGAAGTGGGTGGATTATAATCCACTTTCCAAAAAGGTTTATAATGGGCTCAGCATTCAAAAAGTGGATTGACCCCACATAAAATTATGACTTCTATTATTTTAAGCTAATTAAAACTTGTATTTTGTTCACACTTTTTGATAATATGAGCAAAATCTGACTAAAAGCATAATTAAGGGTTGTTTCGAATGATTTAAATAAGTATATATTTTTATTTTTTAGAAAAAAAAATACAAGTAATAAAGATGTGATACAATTTAAATAAGAGATAGTACGACCAAAATAAGATAAAAAAGATAACAATGTATGCTTAAATTACACATGTCAAACAACCCATTAGTTTGAAAATCAACCACTAGATTCAACTCCCACATCATTAAAATTTAGGGTCATATGCTAAAAGTTGTCTAGCGTATTATTTTTTATTTTTTTAATTTTTTAATGTCCAGACCTGCCACACACCTGTCATTATGACTGATATGGGTCAAAGCAAATTAGGAAAAACTAACAGGTCCATCTTAAATCCCAACTTTCTCTTGAATGTAAAAGAATTCAAACACCTACAGTAAGGAGAGGAACAAATTACCCACCAGGGTGGCCACCTTGATGGTGTTGTCTAGCATTTTTGTGTTTGCATTTCCACTATCTTTTTATTGTGAACTTGAACCCACTTTCAATCTCTTATCCATCTACAGGATTGAAACTGAAATTTTAATGGTTTTTCAAATTGAGAAATTGAGAAATTACTAAATTATGAAATTAAAAAATTTCTCAATTTTGCTAAATTAAATATAAAAGGAAAAAAAAACTAAATTCTTTTTTTTTTCACAATATTTTATATCAATTTTTTATTTTTATTTTTAAAATAATTATTAATTACTACTCTAGAACGTTGTCATAAGTACAACTACAACTAAACATGAGAAGCTTTCATATTGACACTTCATTATAAAGAAGATCTATGGGGCTGAAAATAAGGCATGCAAGATTGTTGGGAGCATTTCGTTTGACGTCGTCGTTTCTACAAAGGCTAAAGTCCTAGAAAAATGCTTGGGGATGTAGCACCAAAGTCTTGACTCAAGCCTTTTTTCAATTTTTCTTTTTCTTTTTTCCTTTTTTTTTTTTTTTTTTCCCCACAAACAACTACCCACTAGTCTTTTCATTTATTTTTATTTTTCCCCATATTTACCCACTACTCTTTTCATTTTTTCTTTCCAAGACAAACAAAAATTATAAATTAAATTAGATTAATATTTTTCTTTCACTGTAATTTTTTATAATCGTAATTTAAATTTTGTAATATTGAAATACTATTTTACATCACTTATCACTCAATGACACTTGACATATCATTTCTTAAAATCTTGACAAAAACAATACATTAACTTATATAATTTTAATCAACAAAGGGAGACTTTTCTCCCGTTCATATTAAATTAGAAGATATTGTTAGACTTCTATGGACTCACCAAGAAATCAATATCGATAATCTAAATCATGTAATGTGTAGGATTCTCTTAGAAATTTATCTCTAAAAAAAAAATTATATTGATCGGATATCGATAGTTATTTAATTAAAATATATTTGTGTCAATGATAAATATGATTTTAAAAATAAATTATTAATACAAATATAATATGATTAAACAATTATTAATATTTGATTAACATAAATTTTTTTAAAAATAAAATATTTGACAAATCCCATACATTTAAAGATTTAGGTCTCGATTAGAAATATGTTATTTTAATAATTATTTAATTTTTTATAAAACAAATATATAAAAAAATAATAATAAATAATATGATAACTTATAATACTTTTTAACTAAGGGCAAGTTTGAGATCTTTCAAAAAAGATAAAAAGATAAAAAATTACTCAAAAGTTAAAAAGTTAACACTATTCACCAAAAGTCAACAATTACGGATGCACAACTTTTAATTCGAATTTTTCCCTACAAATCAATTTTTACAATTTTTTATTACACATTTTTCAATACAAAGTCAAAAAATTAATCCAAACATCCATATTTTCAACCTCAATTTTTTAATCCAAAAAAACAAAAAATACACTTATTTAAAACACTCCAAACAACCTCTAAAATCAATATCACTCTTATTATCAATATCACTTATGTTGCGTGTTGCCTGAAGTGGAATAACGCCCTCCCATCATTAAAATATCAAGTTGGGAATTGAAAAATGTACCAAAACCACAGCATCATTTTTTCTAAATTTGAGACCACATCTAATTTCTAATCAAGATAATGAAAACCACGCTCTACCATGGGGTGTCCAATATACGCACCACTAACGTCCAAGTGAATTGGCTCCCGCTAACAGAAAGCAAAGATACGAACAGGTGAAGCGCGTAGAGTCAACGATCACCTGCACTGTCGTGGTGTATATTGGACCTGGGAATATTGCTTTGAGCTTGATTACAGCAGGTTGCTGTGGTCGGGGATTTTCCTGAGTATTTTTTAACAATTTGAATAGTAAGATTTGTCGAGTTTTTAATTTATGTACAAAAATTGAATTAATTAAAATTTTGTAACTCTAGAAATCGATTCGAATTGTTCTAAAAAAGTAATTATGTTATATTTTAAAAAAAATAAATGTACTCTGTTCTAAAGGTATAAATATTTAATTAATTTGATTTTTTATATAAATAATTTCTCTATCGAACTTTACAATATAAATAATTTAAATTATCAAAAAATATTCAAAAAAATCCCACTAAATCTACAGGACCCTGCATAGTAGTACTGCCTCTTCTAATATTTTATTTTTATCTCTAATAAAATAGAAGAGAGAGATAATGGACTATTTTGAGAAGATAGTTAAAATTAATTTTTTGGTGAAAAATTATTTATAAACAATTTTTTTGTGAGAGAAGAAGTAAATTATAATTTGAGAAGTAAATTATAACTCACTTCTCAAAATAGGCTAATGAAAAGTGAAAGAGTAAAATTTATTTTATATAATTAGGAAGCATTTTTTGGATATTGAAGTATCCCCAATTCCGGTGTAGATAACGCTATCGGACACCGTTGGATTAAAAGATGCGTTTTGTCAACTTCGAGGCTGTTCGTGTCATAACCTTAGACTCCATTAATATATCTCTCTCTCTCTCTCTCTCTCTCTCTCTCTCTTCCTCAATTCCATACTCCGCTGTTTACACCACACGCCATATAGCCCAAAGCCTTTCTTTTAATCCAATTCTCAATCTTATATTATTACAACTAAATTAGAGAGATTTAGGTTTGGTTTGACATCATCTAAATAAGTTAAAAAAAAAATTTATGATCTAATTTTCTCATTATTTAAATCCATACTCCATTCTAACACATCACATCATATAACCCAAACCTTTCATGCAATAAATCAAAAATATATTATTACTACTAAATTAGAGAGATTTAGATTACATCACCATCCATACCACAATATTAGCATGCATATTCTTCCATCTTTAGAGAGAGAAAGTGGAAAGAAAGAGAAAAAAAAAAAAAGAGTCAACAAGATGGAGAAGCAATTCCAGCCGACCATCTGTTCAAAATCGATTTTGTAAATGATCATTGATTTGTACTACAACGTTTTAAATCGATTTTTGTGTGTACTACCTTTGTTTTGTAGTACAACACAGAATAGTATTCCCATTCTTTTAACATGTAGAGTTTGTTTACATTCATCACCTATAAATTTACTTACTCTCCTTTGCTAATTTGCGCACTGGATAATCCCAATTTTGAGAATTTAGTGATTTGATTGAAATACAAAAAAGTAGTGGGCTTTTGGGTTTAATTTCTTTTTTTTTTTTCTTTTTTTTCGCTGGAGAGTCTCTGTTTATGTAAATGCAGAGGAAGCCAGAGACCCATCTGGTGGTTCCGTGTTGGTGATGATTTGACCCATTTGGCGACCTTTTTTTTTTTTTCTAAAGATTTCTCAACACATACATTAATTTCGAGAATTACCCAGGTGAGAAATCACTCATGTTTACTCTGTTTCACTTCTTCAAATTCATTATGAGTATATATATAAGTTCTGTTCATGATTGAATTAGAAAAAGGTCAAGACTTTGATCATTCAAATGGGGAACATGGGTGTGGAAGAGTCAAGCCAAATTCAGAGAGAAGACTCGGAAGAGGTGACAAATGAGGCGGTGCCGGAGGCAGACGTAAAGAGAACTCCGCCGTGGAGAAAACAGATCACAATCAGAGGAATTATAGCCAGCTTACTGATTGGGATCATTTACAGTGTGATAGTAATGAAGCTCAATCTCACAACAGGACTCGTCCCTAACCTCAACGTCTCGGCAGCTCTTCTTGCCTTTGTGTTCATCAGAACATGGACGAAGCTGCTTCAAAAGGCCGGGATTGTCTCAACTCCGTTCACTCGACAAGAGAATACCATAATTCAGACATGTGCAGTGGCATGTTACAGCATTGCTGTTGGAGGTTCGACATTGAAACTTTTTTGATTGATTGATTGTTCATTTCAATATATGATATTTGCTAAGTTTTTATCTTTTGGGGATTTGTAGGTGGCTTTGGGTCATACCTGTTGGGATTGAACAAGAAAACATATGAGCAGGCAGGGGTTGATACGGAGGGGAATCCACCAGGAAGCTACAAGGAACCTGGGGTTGGTTGGATGACTGGTTTCCTCTTTGTAGTTGGCTTTGTTGGGCTGTTGGCTCTTGTTCCTCTCCGGAAGGTTAGTTTTTTTGCTTCCATTTTATGTTCATGTTTGTTATGCAGTTAGATTAATCATGACATTTGCGCAATTTGAAGTAGTTAGATGTAAAAATAATATTTTAAATATAGAAAAAATCATAATAATTCAAAGAAAAAGATTAATTGTCAAATTCATGTTCTGCAAATTCATTGAAGTTTATTTGGTTGATTTGAGTGAACCTGTATGTATGTCGTAATGATCTCAAGCTCCGGAAGCAGATAAGAATCTATATTCCAAAAAAAGTCATGGTCACAATCACGCTATTTTTATTTAAAGGGAAAAAAAAAAACGTTTACACTGAAGTTTTAATTTATGAATTTATATTTCATTAAATTTTAATTAAGATTTTTTAAATTTTCAAGTCTCATTAAATTTTTAATAGTCGAAATTACTTTTTAAATAATAATTATTTATCATTTATGATTATCTATAAAAAAAATGATGATTTAACATTTATTTTGATTTTCAAAATTTTAAAATATCAACTTGTGCAAAGTTTTTTTTCTTTGAAAAAAGTTAAAGAATTGAATTATTTCTTTTGTGCAAAAATGAAAATTTGTGTCTATAAAAAGAGTATTATGATGAAACATTAATATGTAAAAAATAAAAATAAAAATAAAAAATGCTTTTCAGAAATGAAAAAATTGATAATATTTTCAATTTTAAAATTAAAAAAACTGATAACATTTTCAATTTTATTTTATAATTGAATCAAATCAATAAGTAAAAGAGCAAAAACGTGTAATCTCATGCTTTGTTTTTTTTCTCCTCAATTAGTAAAATAATTATCTAAAATATTACTATTCAAAATTAATAATATTTTTAATTTTAACTAAATAAGGCTTATTGCTTTTAAAAAATTTTAAAAAGATTATTACACTTATAAATAAGATTTTTAAATAATTAATTCAAAAAAAAATTGATGATACAGACGAGACACGGACGTTTTGGGAAGAAAAAAATCCCAAACCAAGTTGCAAACAGTTCGGTTAAATTAAGCCTCCGTTTGGAAAGTGGGTTGATTTTTTAATTTTTTGGCTTCCTTGGTTATTTTAACTTGGGCTTAAAAATTTAGTTTGGGAAGGACTTTTTGACTTTTTAGCTTTTTTAAGTTTTTTTGTGAGAAAAGAATGTAATGATTATGAATTCAATGTAATGTTTTGTTTGTTGTGGTTAAAATAACCTATTTTATTTTTTGTGACTAAAATAATCAAAAAAGTCCAAACTATGGCTTCTCAAACGAAGCCTAAAATTGTTATAATATTGAATTAAACTTTTTAATTTTTTATAGTTGTGAAACCGAAACTGATTGCATACTAGCGTTTGATTTTGTCAATTTAACTTTTTAGTAAATTGATGGATAGCTAATAGCTATAGTCCTTAAAGTTTAACATTTTTTTTCATTTAAGTTTTTAAAATTTTAATTTTATCAATTAAGTCTTTAAAATATTAAATTTAAATCAATTTAATCTTGAATGCAACATAAAAATAAAACATAAGTTCAAGGCCTTTACAAAATTATTATAAGACCCGAATTTTAATTTATTATTAGTTTAATTATTCTCCGCACGTGTATTTTTAAACTTGATATATTTTTTCTAGATTGACTAATCCTTATTACTTATATAGGTCTTTCTCTATTTCTATTTTACTATTATTTGTTTCTTATAATACGCAATTATCCATCTTATCTAATTTTTTGACTATTTTTTATATTTATTTTTATTATTTTCATTATTTATAATTATTCCAAACTATAATTATTAAGAAACATTTTTGTTTTACTAGTAGTATTAATTCAAAATATTCACTTGGAGAGTTTCCTAACCAGGATAAGGATAATTATCTATATTTTTTATTGCTAATTTTCTACAACAGTTAACTATTTACCTTTATCTAATAATAGATATCGAATTTCATGTATAATTTCAAGTTGATTTTCCTTTATATTTTCATTAAGTTCTTTTAGGAATATGATTATAATATTATTTTGTTCAATAATTATTTAGAGTACAGTATTTTCATTTAAATTATTATATTCGGCTTTTTGATTGTATATAATACTTATATATTAATATTAGCCAAATTGAAAAATCATACTCTGATGCCAATTTTAAAATATATACGCAGAGGATAATTAAGTTAACAATTTGGGCCTTATAACAATTATATAAAATCTTTGGACTTATGTTTTATTTTTCTATTGTATTTAGGAATAAATTGATTCAAATGTAATACTTTAAGTATTTAATTGACAAAATTAAAATTTTAAAAACTTAAATAAAAAGTGTTAAACTTTAGGAATTATATTGATAATTTATCCAAAACGTCGAATGAACGAAGAGAAATCAATCTTACAACACATTTTGGTCTCCTTACATTCATTTTCTTATTACAATCAATTAAAATTTCACTTTTTCTCTTTTCACGTTTTAATATATCAATTTTATCCCATTTTCAACCCCACCTTCTCTCCTTACGCATCCATTTTCATATCTCTCTCTCTCTGCTCCACTTTTCTCTTGTTCTTTCTGCCATTGCAGCTGTCGGCCGCCGCCGTCACCACCTCCGGCAGCCACACCCTAACTCTTTATCCATCTCGGACCACCATCCATGCAACCTTTGACTGCCGCAACCACCACTTCTACTGTCGCGATCTCCTCTCTTTATTTTTTTTCTTTCTTTTTTCTTCTTCTCTCCTTGTTGTCGAGATCTCTCTATCGGTGCCGCCATCGTAGCCCCCTACGACAGCGTATCTACAAACATCGCAACCTTACGATCATTGACCCATCTTCATCATCATCACCATCATCACTATTGCAGCCTAGAACCATCGCGGCCCCCTCACCATCTGTGATTTCACAACCTCCCACCTCATAATCGCCATCACTACCGTCGCAGCCCACCACCATAGCGGCCCTTCAACCTCTGCGATTTCTTCTTTCAAATCTATGGTTTTGTAGATGAAGAAGAAGAAGAAGAAAAAAGAAAAAAAAAAAGAAGAGGAGAGGAGAGGAAGTCAAAGGAAGAAAGAGTTGATGGGAAGAGAAGGGGAGGCTGGGGGTGTCGGAAAGAGCTGGTGGGAAGAGAAGGACTGATGGTGGCGCGCGACGGTGGAGATGGAAGGGATGGGGGGAAAGAGAAAATTAGGGTTTTAATTTGTTAGATTTGAGTGCATTTTGGTAATTTTCATTAGGGATAAAAACATAATAAAAACAAGAGTAAAAATTGCAGGGTGTAATGAGTTGATTTTGTTGTAGAAGTAGAATTACCCCTAAATGAAGAGAGATGTATGATTGAGAAAATGACCAATAACTTCTATTTTCTTCTTAAAATTACTTATTGGGTTCTATTAAATTTTTACATGAACAACAAAGTCTTACTTTTCATAGAATATCTCTAAAAAGTTTATTGTTTTATAGTGGTGTATGCTATTTCAATTTATCCCCTCATTTCATACGAACAATAATTTTATAAACATTTTAAATTCAAGTAAAATTATATTTTTTAATTATAAAATTTATGATATTATATTAAAAAAGTCATAACCACAAAGAAAAAAATTATCAATAAGTTATATTTTGTTTTAAAAATTACTATTGAGTTATATTAAATTTTAATATTAACAAATAAGTCTATTTTTATTTTATTTTATAGATTGTTATAAAAAAAAAAAATCAACTATTCATAACAGTATATTTTATTTAAAATTGTATAATAAAAATATTTTTAATTGTTGAAATTAAATGAATTTTCATAAACAAATGTATAAGCATAAGATTCATCAACTATCTCATACATTGAGAAATATATAAAATTTTCATAATAATATTTTTCATAGCACTTTTTAATTTTAATAGAATTTAGACTTTTTAGATTGTTTACGCTACAAAGAATCATAACTTAAAATAACATAAAATGATGCATTTTATATTTTTTTTAATCCAATTATTACTATTATTTGTTAAAATTGTTTATAAATATAATATTAATAATTTTTATAATTAAAATTATTTGTTAAAATTGTTTATAAAATTTATGTTCATATTAAATGAAAAGGATAAAATTAGGATAAGATACACTATTATGGAGTAATGAATTTTTTTGGAACATTTTATCACAAATAAGATTTAGCTGTTTATATTGAAACTTGATAGAATTCAACAGTAATCTTAAGAGCAAATCGGGCTTATTAGTTATTTTTCCTATAAAATATGTAACATTAATGATTTGTCTTGTAATACTAATTTAATATTTAATCAACTCAATTTGTATGGGTGTAACATTTTTAAAGTAGAAACAAACTTTACCATATGAAAAACGGGCCAAAAATCAAAATTTCAATCAACCTAAACGATCGGTTTAGTTTCCTCGATTTTTCGAACAACACCAATCCCAACCTAGAAGAAAGGGTTTTCATTTCAGAAACTTATTACAGCAAGCTATATATCATGAAAAACCTTTCATGAAAATTTTGTGATTCTTAGATTACACTTAGAATAAAGCACCACATATTAATCAAAGTAATCCAATGATCATAAATCTTTCATAATCATTTTCATGAAAAAATTTTCATCATCCATAACTTTTCTCAACTTGTTATGGTTTGTTAACTCATGCACTTAATGTTGTTTGCAGATCATGATAATAGACTACAAACTAACTTACCCTAGTGGAACTGCTACTGCAGTTCTTATCAACGGGTTTCATACAAATAAAGGAGACATGATGGCCAAGTACGTATACATCATCTTCTTCTCACATAAACTTTTCGCACGTCAATTACTTCCAAATCTGGACGCAATTCAACTCCTGATTCTTTTTCCAGGAAACAGGTTCATGGGTTCATGAAGTTCTTTTCTTTTAGTTTTCTATGGGGTTTCTTTCAATGGTTCTATTCTGGTGGTCCACAATGTGGATTCTCTAACTTCCCTACATTTGGGTTGCAAGCTTGGAGGCAATCGTAAGTACTTAACATTTGTTTTTCAAATTTTTTACACTTTTGGGTTTTTAATCTAAAGATCATCATTCAACCATCCGTAATATATAAGTAATCAAATTTTTGCAGATTTTACTTCGATTTCAGTATGACTTACATTGGAGCGGGAATGATCTGTTCCCATCTTGTGAACTTGTCGTTGCTTCTTGGAGCTGTGCTCTCTTGGGGGATGATGTGGCCGCTGATAAGTTTGCAAAACTGGTACCCCAAAACTTTGCCAGAAAGCAGCATGAAAAGCCTTAATGGTTACAAGGTCTGCAGATGAAATATTTAACTTTCATTTCCATAATCTACAACTTCAAATCTAAATCTAAAATATTACACTTTCAACAATTGCCCCTTGCTTGTCTGTGTTCCAGGTTTTCATTTCTATCGCTCTCATCTTAGGAGACGGACTCTACAATTTTCTCAAGATACTATTTTTTATCTGCCAAAGCATATATGATAGATTGAAGAAAACAAGACCCACGACATGTAAATTAGCAAATCTACTATATATGTCGCCTTTGTTTCTCTAGCTTGCAACATTGAAAAATTCTATACTAACCCAAGTGATTTTTTTGTTTTTTTTTGGTCCAAGTGCAGGTTCAGATGGCATGAATCAACCCCTAGATGATCTTCAACGAAACGAAGTATTTGTAAGAGAGAGCATTCCCTTGTGGGTAGCCTGTATTGGCTACTTGTTTTTCTCCATTATCTCCATCATTGTGATCCCACTCATGTTTCCTGAGCTAAAGTGGTATTATGTCCTTGTTGCGTATGTACTTGCACCATCCCTTAGCTTCTGCAACGCTTATGGTGCTGGACTAACTGATATGAATATGGCCTACAATTATGGAAAAGTGGCTCTCTTTGTGCTTGCCGCCTTGTCTGGGAAGGATCACGGTGTAGTTGCAGGACTCGTTGGATGTGGTCTGATCAAATCGATTGTTTCTATTTCCTCTGATTTGATGCATGATTTCAAGACTGGCCATCTCACCTTCACTTCCCCTCGATCAATGCTTTTTAGCCAAGCCATTGGTACAGCCATAGGTTGTGTCGTTTCTCCTCTTACATTCTTTCTCTTCTACAAGGCTTTTGATGTTGGAAACCCAAATGGCGAATACAAAGCACCCTACGCTATCATATATAGAAACATGGCAATATTGGGCGTCGAAGGTTTCTCTGCCTTGCCCCACCATTGCATGCAACTTTGTTGTGGGTTTTTTGCCTTTGCCATAGTTGCCAACTTGGTAAGAGATTTTTCTCCTAAGAAATTTGGAAAATGGGTTCCACTTCCAATGGCTATGGCCGTGCCTTTCCTAGTTGGGGCTTACTTTGCAATTGATATGTGTGTGGGCAGTTTAATTGTATTCGTGTGGCACAAGCTCAATAACGAGAAGGCTGGTTTGATGGTTCCTGCAATTGCATCAGGTCTGATTTGTGGAGATGGGTTGTGGATTCTCCCATCATCAATCCTTGCTCTGGCCAAGATTCATCCTCCAATCTGCATGAGATTCTCTGCTACAAAGAGCATCTGAGAAATAAGAAAAAAGGTTTAGAGTTCGAATAGGACGACAATGAAGAAATTGTATTAGGGTCAAGAAGAATAAGTAGTTTCAGAAGTAATCAATTATGTATATGCAGTTTTGGTAGAGTCTAGACATGATAGAGATGCCCTGGCTCCAAGTAGAAGATAATATTAGGGCTGAGTAAGGAATTCATAAAATCCTTAATCTGATCCAGTCCAGTCCAATTTAATAGGTTTGAATTAGTTTTTTTGAATCTGTGGTTCGGTTCCGGATTGAAAATTTTAAAATTCGTGGTTCACGGATTGGTTCCAGATTGTACCGCACGGTTTCAAATTGGAACCGATCCGGACCATATACAAATAGTCTATATTTTTATTATATACCCTCATGCATAGTATCTTCTCTTATTTCATATAAAACTTAAATCCAAACCTAAACTCGTATATCTTCTTTTATTACTTTTGTTTGCTAATTTTTAGTGTTAATTTGTAATGGTCTAAATATTTATGGTGAAATCAGTTTTCTTATGGTTGTTTAAATTCTAGAACTGTATGTCGCTAATATAAAAAGACATGTTACTATTGTGAAACTAATATGATGCTATATTTATATTTTATGAAATTAAAGTGTTATATATATTTTTTTATTATTTAATTATGCAAATACGTAGTCCTAAACCGATCCAATCCGTATTTAAATTAATTGGTTCGGATTGGTTCCACGATTTAAACGGATTGGATTGGTTCTAATTTTTTAAGAATCGTAAATAACGGATTGGTCCTGATTTTATCCTAATCCGGTCCAATCCGAACCATACTCACCCCTAGATAATATAACCAAGAGGGTTTGTCATGATTTTGTGTATCCATAGCTTAAAGTCTTCAACATAGCACAATGCTCATTAGAGTAATCTCATATATATAATAATAATAAATCATACATAAAATATAAATGTACTGTGACTAGTGAGGGTTAGATGTTAGAATAGTGTTTGGTATCACTAATTTGATACCACTAAACAATCACTAATGAGGTAGAAAACCAAAAAAAAAAAAAAAGCATAGCAACACTGTGGCATTGGGGTGGCAGTGGGTGGGGCCCACTGCCACATCATTAGTACCACCATTAATTAGTGGTCTCAAACATTTTTGTAGATGTTATGATAGGATTGATCATAAATGCATATTGACATGCTTCTATTGTGATTAAAAAATAAAATAATAAATAAATAAATAAACTTCAGATAATTCATGGCTGCAGTTATGCCTTTCTAATTATATAAGTTTGTTTCCCTTCATTAATTAGACTAAAGTTTCACTATACACCTTATAATCTTATAAAAATTACATGGGTAAATTACACTTCGAACCCTGCAATTTATATCGAATTCGATTTTAGCCCTTCATTTTTCAATTGTAACAGCCAGCACTTACACTTGCAATCAAGTTACATATTGCTCTTCTGTTAATTTGGTGTTAATAAGATTGACAGAACTTGTCATATAAGCAATACATGACATTTTTCTTGTCTCTTTTGCATTCTACACTAAAATCTCATTTTTGGTTCTTATATTTTCAACAAAATCTCACTTTATTCCACTTTGAATTTTTGCTAATCTCATCAGTAGTAGATGGACTGAAAGACGACACTATAACTTGACTAAAAGTATAATAGATTAACTGATATAATTGAAAGTAGAAGGATTAAAGTAAAATTTTACTAAAAATATAAGTGTGTCAAGTATAATTAACCCAAATTACATTTTCATAAAATTGCTATCAACAAGATGTGTACATCTTACAACGAGGTAACGAGTTTTGTGGTAGTCCAAAAGATAACAAAACAACCCAACTTATTAGGGTAAACCCAAACAAATCCTAACAATGGGCTCAACTCAAGTAAGGAAACCCATCAAGCCACTTCTATAAAAGGAAAGCATCCCATAGAAAAGAGGTATGCCTCATCTCTACAACTCACACACAAACACTGTACAATTTCTTCATCTATTCTCTTTGATTTAAGAAGTCTAACTTTATTATCGGAGTGTCCCCGGCTTGCAACCTTGGTTGGGTAGCGCAAACCATGTTTATCTTTGTAAATTTATGGGATAAAGCTCATCTTTTCGTTGGATATATTCAACAATCCATGTGAGAGAATTTTGTATGTGTCACAATTGGCATTGCCTGTGAGAAAAACCAAAAGGAATTCAATGAAGAAGACAACAAACACCACCGCTCGAATCATTGTTACACATTACTTCTAATTGTAGGTTTATTAATTTGAAATCTTTCCATCTTGGAAACAGTTTTGGATAACCTTAGAAAAAAAAAGAAAAAAAAGAAGAAGCTTTCAAACAACATAGTGTTGATTGATTATAATTGGGTCTTGATTCTCTCTCTGTAAAAATATTTATATTATTGCATAGTATTGTTTTCTATGAACTAACTTTTATCACCTACCTTCCCATGGAGCACTCTAGTGGATACAAAAAATTTGTCAACAATATATATATATATCTAACTAGATAAATTGGACAACGTGGTAGTATTTTGACTGGCTGATCAATTATTTCGACAAATTGAAAAGCAAAAGTGTCGAGACCCAAATGGCAACCCCGCCGAAGTGGTGCTCTACCTAAAGAAGTTGTTCAGTGATACGCCTCTCCTTTCGAAGTTGTTCGGAGATGCCACTCTAATGAAATTGTTTAGCAATAGTAAATAGCCGAATAGCCAAGTTGCCAAACTTTCAACAAAGTCGAACACCAAAGTATTTTTGTTGGCAATAGTATTGCAAGTGCAATGAAGTGTTCTTAGCACAACCAAAAAGAGTTGCCGGTCAAGCATTTCGGCAAACAAAGAGCCAACAGTAGTTGTCGACCAATTAGTTTCAGCAAACAAAAGATGAAGTGTCACCGACCAAGAAGTTTCAACCAAGAAAGAAACTAAGTGTCACGGAAATGTTTCGGTAAACCAAGGAAGTTGCCGAGTTGCCAACCAAGTGTTTCGAAAAGCCAAACAACCGAGAGGTTGCCAACCAAGCATTTCAGCAAGCCAAATAACCGAAAGGTTGCCAACTAAATGTTTCGGCAACCCAAACGATCAAGAAGAGTTGTTGACCCTCCTATCTTGGCCGTCAAAGTTATCGTAGTTATGAATGGACCATCTCTCTAATATGCCTATATATGTATATAAATATCCAAGAGTTCATTGAAATATTTACTTAAGATCAGTGTCCGAACAATCCCCGAGCAATTTCCACGTCGAGAACTAAGTTGGCACCAATCGTTCATCGCCAAATGTAAATTCAAAGCCCATTGTGAGCCTTACCAAGCTCTTTTGCCAAGCCGATCCTCCGCCAAGCACACTCCTCCACCAAGCACATTCTGCCAAAAGCACTTATTACATAACACCTTCCCTCAGCTGACCACACTTTTACCGAGGACAAGAACCAAACAATATAAAAAAACAAAAAAATAAAACAAATAACACAATCTTATCTTATTTTGTGTCAACTTTTGGCGGTGCAACGACATCCAAACAGAGGCGGAATAAGGCGTATAAATGATGGAATGACCACTAGATCATGAGATGAATCCCATGCCACGAAAATAAGGCAAATCAAATTTACGACACAGGAGAGACAAGGGCTCAAAGTCATCCGCTCGCATCTAGAAATTCTGCTTTTAACATTGTGCTGCATGAGGAAGATAACATGAGGTTTTATTTTGCACTTCTCAGCACAAGGTGCTCCATCTTAAAGCGTTCGAGTTAATTGGGTGGTCCGATAACTTAGAGAACGGCTACCTAGAGTTTTTCGCTATGTAGACTCCATTTTTGGGGTCCAATTCTATAAATTCCAAGTCCAAAATAGTGAGGACAAATTCTGAAGCATCAAATGTAAGATTAACGATGAAATCATGTCCGATTGATATGCAATTTTAGCAAGATGATCACAGAGCTAGGACAAACATATCCAGTGGCTAGAATCATGAACCAAAATCATTTGACTAACTTTTCCAAATGTAAGAATTGCTCCAAAATCCTGCAACTCGCCCAACCTTTATCTCGATGCACCGTGACTCCATTAGCTCATGAGACAATTGAGAATCTTTACTAACGGACAATAACAAAGTCGAGGGATTTATATTTGGGGCTAGAAAGGCGTTGCGGAACACTTCTACGACCACCTTGAATATCATAAAGCATTCTAACTTGTCTCAGCTTCAGTTCGATTTCACTGAGGCGAAGATTAGGAGCAAGGCATCCAATTCAACATTTTGTTAACGGCTTACTCCTCTGTAATTTTGGCCAATGCCAATTCTAACTTCCTTCGAAATAACACATATCATTCAAAAGTAATGAGGCAAATATACGTTGTATACAATACAGGACTAACACAATCAGAGATGCATTGGCAGCTTTGCTACATCAATACCTATCCACATTATTCAAGGAAACATGATGAAATAGTTTCACGAGTAATTCCTTGGCAGAGATCCACATGTTGATCACTTAGCTTACTCCGACTTAGCATAACCACAACTCATATTAACTCAAGGGCAAGAAATCAAATTAACAATCTGTTTCAATTTGCTTTCAAAATCCACTCGACAATTCCTTACAACAGTGCAATGCTATTTTTTAATGCTCTACCATTGATGTAAGTTTTTTAGCTTTTTACTTTTTTGTAATTAACAAGCCTACCTCATTTGGTACAAGCAATCAATAACACAAGATGTACTATTCACAATCCTTGCAATGTGTGAAATTGATGACCACTTAAAATTAGTAAAAGCCTCCGAATACGGAGCAATCTCCGAACTCAGCACAGAACACCATCGACAAAAATCGCCGAATTCGAAGCAAAGCCCTAATTTCCTAGACATGCATACATTTATGCATACATTCATACAGTTATTTGTTCATTTATTTTATTCATTTATCAAAGGTTTCTTTATCAAGAGATCTAATATTTGTTTGTGCCACTAACTCAGCAATAAAAACTTTCATTCTTTCTACCGAAGAAAATGAAAGTTTTGAGGTAATTGTGGTAACCCAAAAAATAACAGAACATCCCAACTTATTAGGGTGAAACCAAACAGGTTCTAACAATAGGTTCAGTCCAAGCAAGAAAGCCTACAAGCCACCTCTATAAAAGGAAAACAACTCATGGAAAAGAGGTATGTCTCATCTCTGCAACTCACACACGAACACTTTACAAGTTATTCATCTATTCTCTTTGATTGAAGAAGTTTAACTTTATCATCAGAATGTCCCCAGCCAGCAACTCCAGTTGGGTGGTGCCAATCACGTTTATCTCTGTAGATCTACGAAGCAAAATTCATTTTTTCGTTGAATCTCTTTAACAATCCATGTTAGAAGATTTTCTGAGTTTCACAAGTTTTAATTTTCTCACCCTCTAATGTATTCAAAAAATATAATTTCTTTGACTTTTTCAGGAGATATAAGGTTTATTAATTTTTAGAAAATGCATATTTTCTTGTAAAAATTACAAATTATTGAAAATAAATAAATATAATTATAGAATACAGAAATACAACTAGCGCCAATATTTTTATTTAAGCAAAGTACAAACTAACTTATATTTTCATAATTTTACAGTTTTTTTCATCACTTATTTGCAATTGAGCTATCTTTCTAAGAAAATATTTTAGACTCATAAAAAAATTCTACTAATTTGACTCACAATGATGTTGTATGATAAATGTCAATTTTAATCTGTCAAACAATCAAACATATAATCTTGTGGATCTAAATTGTGGTCCTATCATTTTTTTTTTAATCTTTAATAATATTACGGACTCAAAAAAATTATAAAATATTTTATCAAATTCTCACATAAAAATATAATCAACATCATACGGGATCCATACCCGGGAAACCATATCACTTAGACATTATTGGTGTGTGTAATCAATGCCTCAAGATACGAATAGGTGAAGCGCGTAGAGTCACCATTTACATGCGTTGTCATTCTATTGGTGAGGGAAAAAAATTTGGGGTAATCACTCACCAGTGGGTTTCAGATGAATAAAATACTCAATCATTAAAAACCTTACAATTTTTATTATTAATATGTATAGAGTTTCACATTGATTTGTAAATATTTTATTAAATGATTTGGGTTCTCTAATTGAACTTTCAACTGAATTAAACAGTTAAGATTTGTTATCGGCAAGGTTCATTAAATAGAGGTTTTTTACTTGTAAGAGTTTATCAAAATATAACCCAATTAAATTTTTTTAAAATATTCTTATCGGTAAAAATCTTCCGTTTAATGACTCTTAACGATTAGAGTCTTTCATTTAATGATTTTTACTGATTAAAAATCTCAACTGTCTGATCCAATTGAAATTCAACTAGAGACCAACCATTCCCTTCGATAAAACTACACTAATTTGATAATTTCTCAAAAAAATGTGTTCACACTAGGTGAAATAAACAAGTTCGGATCCTCTCCTTGCAAGCCATACTTGCAAGCCTCCTTGCAACGGCTGAGATCAGCCATTGCACATCCAACGGTCACAAAAAAAAAATTAAAATTAAAATTTCACTTTATTCCCGCCCGTTGCTATAGTTACACATTCAAGCACAATCACTCTCACTTTCACTCAGCCTCGCACTCACCCGTCCTCCTCCACTGAACCCATCCTCACCGGTGTAGACACCCTATTTTTGACCGTCCTCAAGACTTGGACGTCAGCGTTTTAACACTCAGTGATCATCCATGCTTGTATTCGTTTTGAGTTCTTGGAGGTCTCGGCTACGAGCCTTGCCTCAGGATCTCTTAACTCGACTATTTTGTGTTTGGTTTTGCACCGAACACTTGTGTTTTTGCTTCTGAGGGCAGGGAATGGCTTGATTGGACATCCCCACACCTCACCGGCCATGGCTTGAGGCCACCAGCCCTGTTTTCTTGCCACCGGCCATTGGTGATGGTCAATCGGCACTATTGGTGGTCGGTCGGCACCTTTGGTGGCCAGTTGGCACCTTTTGTGGCTAGTCGGCACCTTTTGTGGTCGGTCGGCCATCTTTGTTGGCCGATTGGCCCTTTTTCTGGCCAAGACCTCTTCTTGGGGAAGCTTGACCCTTTTGAACCCTTGGTTCTAGCTTCTTGAGAAGGTTTGAACCTTTTGAACCCTTGGTTTTAGCTTCTCCAAGAAGCTTGAACCTTTTGAACCCTTGGTTTTAGCTTCTTGAGGAAGCTTGAACCTTTTGAACCTTGGTTCTAGCTTCTCCAAGAAGCTTGAACCCTTTGCTCTAACTTCTCCAAGAAGCTTGACCCTTTTTAGATTCTCCAAGAAGCTTGGCCTTTTTAGCTTCTTAGAGAAGCTTGAACCTTTCTAAGCTTCCAAGCTTCCAAGAGAAGCTTGCACCCTTTGCTTAGCTTCCCTTGGAAGCTTGTCCCCTTTGACCCCTTTTGCCTTAGCTTCTCCAAGAAGCTTAGGCCTTTTGTCTTGCTCTATAAATAGAAGAGCTCCTCTTCCATTTTAAGGGTTCCAAGAATTGGTCTAAGGCTCCATACATATATCTCTCTCCATATCTCCTCCATTTTAGCTCCAAATTGCTTGGTTCTTGGCTCCTTTGCACACCAACCCCTAGCCTAACACCTCCATCATCAACCTAAGGAGCTTGGAGGCCATTTTCAGAAGCTAAGGGACTTGTTTTTTGTCCAAGAAGTTGCTGGTTTTGTTGGTCTACGAGGGTGAGCCTTTAACCCTCTTTTATCCCCCATTTTTGCATAAGCTTTTAGCTTGTCTTGCTTGCTGTTTTGAGCTTGGTGTATAACATAAAAAAGTTTTTTTTTTTGTGTTTAAGATATTTCATTAGGACACTTTCGTGTTTGGGGTCGTTTAGCCCCTCTTAGGCCTTGTTTGGCCCCATTTTGTGCTATTTTTGGTGAACTTCGAGACCACCTTGTTTGGGCCTCCTCACCACTAAAATCTTGAGGGATTTCAGTGGTGAGGATGGTGGTTTAAGATCCTAAGAAGGAGAGGGCCATCCCCCCTCCTTATTGTCTTCAAAAAGTCTCATTTTAGCTTCATGTGTGAGCACCATTTTTAAGTTCATGTTGGCCATGTCGTAAGTGTTATTTGTGTTTATTTTGCCATGATATAGCACTGTTTTTAATTGATTTAGACACACCATGCTTGCTTTGCATACTTGTCTTGTAATGCCATGAAATTGCCTTAACATGTATCTAGCATTTGGACCACCATGCTTGCGTATTTTGGCTTAGCTTTGTAAAGTTTTTGGTCATGTTTTAACATGCTTAAGGTCTGTCTTGGGTCTTTGGAGTCATGCTTTCCATGTTTTGTATAGCTTCTTTGCATTCTAGCTTACTAGCCTTGGGTATGTGGATCACTAGCATGCTTTACTTGGCCTATTCTCACGATTTGGCATCATTGGAAACCATATTTCAGTCCATGTTCCATGTTTGCATACTTGCATTTTCCATCCTTTTCATGCTTTGAAGAGTTGATGGCTTATGCTCCATGTTTAGGCCCTTGTACATGCATGCTTGTGTGTGTGTTTTCATGCTTTTGTTACATCATTTTGGCCACTGTTTTGGGCCTACTTGAGGGCTGTCCACTTTGGTTCAAGACCATCCTAGCATGTTGTTGCATGCTTGCTTTCTATGTTGTTGCATATTTGGCCTTGTTCCATGTTTGTTACATTGCATTTTGCATGTTTGACACATTGCACATTTGCATACTTAGCCTCCATGCCTAGGTTGCATTGCATAGAGCATGCATGCTTTGCCTCTTGAATTGAGTATGGTAGAGGTTGGGCTTTATGTGTTTATTTGGTTTGCATGTCATTTGAAATCAAAATGCACAACTTGGTTTCTTGGGCCATCACGCATTGAAATGCGCAATTGGTGGTCCGAGAATCGAGTACCATACCCCTTTGAGTCATAAACGTGATAAGGGATGTGGTGGTGCACACATTTGCTTGAAATGCATTGTCATGCCTTGTTTTGCCCTCTGCTGCTGTCAAAACAGGATTCTGCAAGAAGCTTTGGCCGGCCGGCCATCTGCAGTGCCGACTAGCCATCCATCAGTGGCCGATGGCTTCACAAGTGGCCGGTGACCACTCACTTTTGGCCGATGACCATCCCACATGGCCGGTGGTGTCCCTCCCTATCCAGAGAGTGCACCTTGGGACTTGTGCAATTTTCAGAGGAGTAGAACAGGGTAAACAGAGGCAATTTGTGCATGGCGATGGATTTCTGAGCAAACCCGAACACGCATGCATTGGACCCTCTTCCCGAGGCCTTTTACTGCTTTCCTTAGCTTAATTGATTTATTAATTAATTAGGTGGTCTGTAATTATTTAATTAGCTTGTAGGTTAATTAATTTGTATTATTCTTTTGGTCCCTCCGAGCGAGGGTAAATTTGTAATAAGTGTGGGTGCGTGTGTGCATGTCTTCCAACCCCCACTTCTTTCTCCCTTTTACTTACCTGCTTTTGATGGTTAGTATTAGGGCATATTTAAATTAGCATACCTTATGCTATGCATGCGTGCATCATTCATCTATATTGCATGCACCGGGCTCAGCGCATCATTCTAACTGCATTTGTATTTCAATTCCAAATTGAATACGTATTAGTTGTAGCATTTCACATGTCATTATAGATTAGCCGAGCCTGTCTAGATTGCATCCTTGCATGTGTTACATTAGCCATTTTTAACATGAACTAGGATCATACATATGATTACTAACTAGTTTCTGTTTTGGCACGGAGTACTCTGTAAGCTTTTATGCTTTAGCATACTGCATGCGTATGAGTGTTTCCATAAAAGCATGACTACCATGAGGCTAGATGCTTATATGATATAACTGCTTGAGTGCCTGTGGATGGAGGTCGAATTACCTGAATTGGAATAATGCATTAAAACCGTGAGTTTTAAGCCCACTAGATAGTGGCAAAACCATCTTTTCTAAAAAAGCCCACTCGAGGGTAGCAAAACATGCATTTTAGCCTACTTACGAGTAGCAAACCATTTTCAAAATAAACATGAAATGTTTTGTTCCAATTTAGGCGATTTGGTCTATACTTGTTTGCCGTGCGCATAACATAGTAATTCTAGACTAATAACCGAAATAAGAGCATATAATGTTTTCAAAACAAGATATCACGGTTAGTAGAGGCCGATCTTCGGATCGGGCGAGAGGGGGTGCTCATAGCTGACCTTCCCCAATCGTACCTAAGTTCCCGAGCCGAGGCAACTTTGGTGATGACGGACACGTGGCCTTCGGCACCGAGTTAGGGTTTCCTAAATTTTCCCAAAATAAAATATTTAAGTGGCAACTCTGTATCTAGCAAAGTAGTCCATGTTTGGCACTTCTTTATAAAAATTTGTTTTTTTCTCAAAACGATTTGCCGAATTTAGACTCTTTGGTTCAGATTAAAAACCGTGACAAATTGAGTCTGAACTGTAGTAGCGAGGTCCCCCGCAGACATGTTACAACCGGCGACCAATCCCCCAGACAGCACTGGCAACCCACTCCAGCCCTAATATTCTTTGCTTCGTGAACCATAGCTCCACCGCGACCACCATCAGCTGAGCGAAGGAATTTGTTAATGAGAATGTGGGTGCCGAAGCCATAGAGGAACTAGGTTTGTATTCAAAACTCTGAAATTAAGGAGTGACAAAATAGATTAGGGTTGTGTGATTGAGATTGACAAAATAGATTTTAAATTTCAAAATTACGGCTTTGATTTGGGATTGGAACAGTGAAAAATTAGGGCTTTCACGATGAAAAAAATTAGGGCTTTCATAGTGACCAAAATTAGGGCTTTCATAGTTTCAGCTAAGATTTTGTGGGTTTTGGATGAATTAGTTTGTCAAATTGATTAATTTTTTACTTGATTTTGTAAAGAATTGTTGTAGAATTGAACTTAAGTTTAAAAACTAATTAGTGTGTTTTTGAGATTAGTTGAACTTAAGAATTGTAAATTATAGTTGAACTTAAGTTTTGTGTTTGAAATTAGTTTGTTTTGTGTTTGAAATTATAGCTGAACTAATGCTATGTTCTATGTTTGAAAAACAGTGTGTTCTGTGTTTGAATTTGAAATTATAGCTGCTCCATATGTAAACAACTGGAGTGAGTGTTTTGTGTTTGAAAAACAGCTGTTCCATATATAAACAGTTACTTCATATCCTATGAAACCCACCATCTGGTGGACTTGGATTGTGATCTTAAGTACAACCATGGCAATAACAAGACAATGTTAGGCCAAGCCACTAATGAATTAAAGTGAAACATCAGAACTTGTTTCCTTGGTATAAGTAGCCACTAAAGTTTACAAGTAGCCTATCTAAAGGACAATAAAGGCCATCTATATTAGTATTTCATAGAGATAGGAAACAACGCCAACAGTGTAATAGAGCAATGTGATATGTATATTATTAAACTTTTAATTGTCCCAAATATTTAAATAGATAGAAAATGAATTAACAATATATATCAAGTTAATACTCTTCTTTACATGCAACTGTATTTCTCATCTGGAGAGACAAATAAAATTGAGAGAACAAGAATGACTCTTGAAACCATCTTTCTCAAGTGCAATTCTATTTCTGAACTGCAATTCTATTTGTCAAGTGCAATTCTACAACTGATCAATTGTCTCAAAAACTTAACCAATTAAGAAATAAATGTAATAACATATATCAACTAACACATATAATGCAACTTAAACAAGATCAAGATTTGAATACAAAAGTAAAAGTGTTTGAGAAAAGTTACAAATCAAACTTTGTAAGTGAGTTAAGAACTAGGTAAGAAACAATGAGTGCTGAAACAATGAGTCCTCACATTTTACCCAAATGAGAATTACTTTTAAGTTTGGCTGAAATTGAAGATGTTACAGTCACTCTCAAATTGAAGATGTTACACTAGTTGTTCCACATTGTTCCATTTTTAGTGAAGATTTAAAAATTTTATCATGTATGTAGATTTAAAAAATGGCTTCTTCTTCTAACATTAGCAACATAAGATTACAACCGAGGCTGTGCAATTGTGGAAGAACCGTTGCCATACATATTGTAAGAATCAATAAGAATGGAAATCAAGGGCGTTTGTTCTTTGTTTGCCCATCAAGATGTGTAAGTTTGTAATTCTAGCTATTTTCATCCTTTAGTAGTCACATTAATATTTATCTTATTCGACTAACTAATTCTCATGCATTGCAGAGTAACACTTCCACTCCCCATTGCAATTACTTCAAGTTCGTGGATGAAGATGATGAAGACGTTACATCCAGAATCCGTTCGAACAGTACAACTTGTGATGGTATAACAGTAGAAGACTTTAACGATGTAAGGACGAGGCTTGATTACATGGAAACTGACTATGGTCGAAGGCTTCAAAGGATGGAAAATAATATCAAAGCGATGGTGTATTTCATTGTATTTTCTATCATTTTGTACTTTATGATGTAACTTTTGTACTTTATTGTATTTTGGGAAACTGAATGGAAGTTTGTACCATTTTGGGTTTTATGTACATCAACTTGTTATCTATTATCTATTATGGAATGAACTATGGAATGAATTATCTATTATCTATTTCCCTCAACTTGTGGCCTCAGCTTTGGAATGAATGATGGAATGAAGTATGGCACATTTTGGAATGAATGCATGAATGATGGAATTTTGGAATGAAGTATGGCACATTATCTGCTAAATGAAGTATGGCACGTTATCTACTGAATGAAGTATGAACTATGGAATGAAGTATGGCACATTATCTGTTGAATTTTGGAATGAATGATGGAATTTTAAGTTCATCTATTAAGTTTATCTGTTATCAGTATGGCACATTTTGGTTTAACAACAGATCCAGACCAGGACTAGCATCACATTCTAAGTATGGCAGCAGCAGATCCAGTATTAGCAGCATGATGTTCTGTTACCAATTTATCTGTTACCAGCATTAGCAGCATCATGTTTTGTTAGTCAGATCTAGCATAAACTTCCTAGCAGTTTATCTGTTACCAAGTCTATCTATTATCTGTTACCATGTTCTGGTTCTGAGTAGGGTAGCAGCATGAAGCTGTAGGAGAACCATTTATCAGTATGGCAGCAGCAGATCCAGACCAGAACCAACACCAACATATATGGTTCTATCATTAACATACCACATCCAACAAACCAGAACCAGTATACCAGAACCAATATAAACCAACATACCATAATAGAACAGAACCAGCATACCAGAACCAATACAAACATGGACACCAGATGGGATAATTTAAAAAATGAAAAAAATCAGACAGCGACGATGTAACGTAAGAATCAGTAGATTAACACCGAATGAATAGGATTTTTTGAACATAACAGAACAGAACAGAACCAACATAAACACTAGTTAAATGCAGTTCCAGCAAAATAAAAAAATGGACAACAGCACAACAGAAGGAATAAATTTTCTAACAAATGAAAAAGCTGTGTAAATTAACATCAACTGTAAATTAACATCATTAGCATACAAGCCATTAACATTTGGAAAGATTCAACATGTTATGCTCACATTGGTCCATCTAAATTAACACATTGGTCCACACATACAAGCCATTAACATTTGGAAACATAGGTACACTGAGTTTGCTTCACAATTTGAACACACAGTTTGCTTGTCTTTCTGCTTCACATTGAGCTACTATGACTTCATTTTCCAGGCGAATTTCAGCTTCAGTTTGCTTGTCTTTCTGCTTATCCATAGCCTAAAATGGAAAAAGACATAATTTTGCACAATTTTTAGCAACTAAATACATACTTTACATAGAAATTTCAGCAACTAAAAAGCCACAATTTTCATCAACTACAAAATAAAAATACAGAGAGGACAAACCTGACTACACATTGGACTGTTAGATTCTTAAGAATATCGAAACCCAATGTCATATCCACATGAACCTTGAAGTAGTAAATGGAATGTTGGTTGAGAAGAATACCATTGAGGCATTGAATTTGGCAAAGAATTTCCTGCAAATTGTTCGCCTACAACAATATCATATATTACGCTTCGCAATCAAGGTTTGAGTCACATATTATATCCATACAAAAATGAGCACTTAAATTGTACTAACACTTACATGATATGTGGGATACATCAATGGCAGAGGAATAGAATTACTACCCATTGGCAAAGATGGAGGAAGAGGATGAATGGGAGAAAGAGGTTGAAGAGGAGGAACATGTTGCCGAACATAGATATCTCCTCCAACAAATAATGGAAAAGGTGCAACTGTTGGACTTGTAATAGATTGTGACGAAGCCAAGCTGTTAGCACAGGATTTTTTTTTGGAGTTCGCTACCAACGCAGCTTCGAATCCACCTTTGACACTCCTTTCGCCCTTACTAGTTGCCACATTTTTCTTCAATCCTTTTGGTTGCACAACATGATTTACATCTTCGCAATCCACTTCAACGCGTTGGGTGTCATCATCATTAATTATTTCATTTCCAACACCAAAATGAGCACTTAACTTGCCTTCAACATTTGCACCTAATGTAGCAAGATGTGCAATACAAAAATCATAAGTTTCTTCAGTTTCAGCAGCTCTACTTGCTAGTGCTCTAAATGCGGTCATCAATGTCTTATACCGCGAGGCTTGTTGGAATTTCACATCTAGTTTAATGTCATTCCCCTTAATGTCCTTCACAGTTTCGGCTCTTGCTTGTTTGGTCCACCTCTTTAGAATGTATTGTGGAGGAACCTCTTTCATCTTCAATATGTCTCTAATAACCTTCAATGAATGACAACACAAGATTCCTTCCCTTTCAAACTTTGTACAATTACAACCCAAAGAGCCATCCCTCTCCATCTTCACTTTCCTTGTATGTTTGTTACCAACATTAACAACTGTGTAAATATTACTAGCCTCGCCATATTCAATTGCTTTTATGTTCGATTTAATGGATCGAAAGTACTCATTTTGAAATTCCTCAAAAATCTTTTTTCTGTAGACATTACCCATTTGAATTAACATTCTTATTGTTGCTTTCACCTTTGGCAACCTTTGGCACAGAGTATATCCTCACTACAATAAGTTGGGTCTTGAATGACGAAATTTTTTTGTCTCGAAAGAGCTAATGTTGTCATTATAGATATTTATGACGACATATTTTCGTCACAAGTTTTATCATTAAATGTTTGTCACTAAAAACCATCGTGACGAAAAATAATTTCGTCACCAATGAAATTAGTTCAGTGACAAAATTTTTTGTCACCAATATAACAAGATTTTGTCGCCAAAAATTCTCATTTTCGTTACCAAATAATTATTTCGTACTATATTTATAATTTTAGTTTACAAATAAATTTGTCACAAATACTGATCATTGATGAGAAAATAATTTCGTCACGGTAAGATGTAAAGGTGACGAAATTTTTCGTCTCCAAAAGTCATACATGGGTGACGAAATATATTTCGTCGCAAATATATTTATGTACATGACGAAATACATTTCGTCACCAAACAACAAAATCAATGAAAACTTTCATATATGTGCTGCAATAAATTTTGTCACAAAAAATGTTTATTAACGACGAATAATCACTTTGTCATAATAACAAATACAAATGACGAAACAAATTCATCACTAAACCTATTCCATATTTTATATTTTAATTTCAATTATTATTTCACAAATATCCCTGCTCATATCCCAATAGCCTTTTAATTGTACTAAGAAATCCATTAGCTATTATACATCACTCCACAAAAAAATTCAGTAAACAATTTATATTATAAATCAAAATATATCCATCAAACAACTTTAATAATATAAACCATTAAGTGTAACAAAAAAACCATCAAAGCAAATCCCAAAATGAATTAACGTGGAATCCACCAAAAAAAAAAAAAAATCAACACTCAATCTTGATTTGCAACTACAACTAAGTATTAGTTCAGGAAACAAAATTCAACAGTTGATCTTCATTTGCAAGTATACTTCCAAACGTCATTAAAAACCAATCTGCAAAGAAAATAAACAAAAAAAACATTAATATATTATCAATTACATCTAAACTCATATATAAATAATTTTATTTTATAAACCAATTTAGTAGAAATGCATCTAACAAACCAAAACTTCAAAGAGTTGAGGTGATCCTTAATGATAAAGCAACACGGATAACATAAGATGCCAAAAGATTGCAGAAACACCATATATCACTATCACTAATGGCAGAATATATATATATATATATATAATAGCTCCAAAATATAACGTAGCATTGAGGTACATTTGATTCACGACAATAGGCCGATGACTTCTTCAATAAGGTAAATTTGATCAGTGGAATTCAACACAAGAACCTTGTAAGACCTTTGGGTTGTACCATTGAAGCCCCTCAATGCCTTCTTGTTTATGAATTTGTACCCAACAAAAACCTTGATCAAATCGTCTTTGGTAAGGAATCATTGTGATTTTTTATTTTTTATTTATAAACATGCTCATGATTTTTTTGACTCTTTAGTTTTGGAGTGCTATCCTAGCATTATCACCTAATAAAGCCAATATATATATATATATATATATATTTTTTTATGACCGATGTCCGGACTAGTTTACACGCACCTCAAATTAATAGCCAGAAGAGAGTTGTCATCTCCATTTAAAAATTGATAATTATTCCAAGACATGAACATGCAGAAAACAAATTGCTCCAAACCACATAAAACAATCTGTCCCTGCAACAAGAGATGAGTTTGTTACATTGAAATCATATAGTGATAGTCAGTTTACCACAGACAAAGGTCATGTAATGATAATAGATAAACAATTATCAAATAAAAAATGTAATGATAATATATAAAAAGTACAGTAATACCATTTATAAATCTTGAGATGAGGTTAATATCTACCAAAGAAAAAGTTGTTGACTTGATTATGCAAAGCCTGTTAACTGTTGATGTGCAAATTTTGAATTACATATTAGTGCCACATGGAACCTAATGGAATTAAGATTTTAGTCAAGTAAGTTTTATGTCAAGTTTTCTTTAAGTTAATGTGTTGCAAAGTTTGCTGACAGCCGACAGGGTTGTTATTTGTTAAGTTCATCAGGACCTGCCACAAGGAGGATAGTATAAGTGTTGGCAATCATCACATGAATCACAACCACGTCAAACAGATTCTCAATAAAACACATTTTTAGCTACTCCATTATAGATGCTCTCATCTTTTCTCCAACTTCTATATTTCAATATTCTATTTGACATAAGTAAAACCAATAATATAAAAAATATTTGGAACTGATGGGCAACTTAGCTGAGTCGGTCATTATAAATATAGTTATATTTCCACTGGCTGCCATTTTAAAATTTTACTCCTTTGAGCAGTTTATTAGAATCTTTTAATATCACGACAAATCCAGATGAAAATTCCTCAAAGCAAACTTCTTGAATCATTCATGAGATGCCAAATTATAGAATAATTATCAACATAGTGGTTTGCAAAGAGGATAACACTTACTTCCAGATCAACTGATGTTCTGCTTTATCTACTGATGCATACACAACCTCAGCATCACCAGGTCGTCGCCCAGCAAACGTCAGGGGAATTATCTGGAACAAGCACGAAAAGAAAATTATGGCTCTTGTCCACATAAACGAGAATTTGTCAATGTTTAATAACAAAAATGCCAGTTTTCCTTTTTTTCAATGTCCGTTTATAATGCCTAGAGTAACCTTTTGTTTATCTTGTTTTCCTTTCTCTTCCTGATGAAGACCCAATACTGGGTGGTACATTGACCTTGGACTCGGGGTGACCTTTGGGAGGAATCACTTGATGTACATTTAAAATGACATTCACACATCATATACGATTCTGTTGTTATCTACTGAATTCGAAAATGTAACAGAGGAATAAATGGTCTATGAACCAAAGCCTTGTTTGGTTTAGATTTCACCAGACTTCACATCTGCTCTTAAAAGTCTGGGATATGAAAATAATAGCTCCAGAATCTAAGACTTTGCAAAGTTTAATTTGAGGAACTCCAATTCAATCTCCAAGCACTTGCTTACTCAGGAATCAGTAGAACAATTTAAATATATATATTGAAAAAACTCACATCAAATGAAAAGGAGAACTAGGATATAGAATATAGATTATGTCCAACATAAGAAGTTAGATCATTTTTTAAGATTTGGCACATTGGGAAAATCTAACACACAGGTTCAACAATTCAGTACCTTTCCAGAAGCATTTTCGAATGTTGTTACCATTTCCAAAACTGATGTTCCTTTTCCAATTCCAAGGTTGTAAACTTCACAACCTGCAGTGACATCAATAATGAAGCAAATATAATGATACCTAGCCACATCATTCAAGAATTTTCACGCCAACTTTTACATTCATGTAATACTAAACAACTTTTAGACTTAACCAACATTACACTTGTGCACACACATAAGTGTACAACATGCATAGAAAAGCATAATTGAGGCATAGATAAAGTTTCAGGGGAGCCCTAGCCCCCAATATATATTTTAAAAAATTAAAATAGCCATTCTTGAGTTAGCATTGATCTCAATATTCCTACACTTCTTGGTCACTTGAAGTGTAATAACTAGTTTACCAAAAAAAAAAAAATTCTAATAACTCAATCAAGTCCATAGAATAGTAAATAATAAGGAAAATCTACATCTAAAAGAGTTCAAGAAATGGCACTCATGCAAAAATGCATTAAAATGCATTAAAAAATAAATCTACTTTTAATCATATTGATTTTTTTTTTTTTTTTTTTATAGAGTAGATGACATAAACAGTTATTACTAAGAAGTTTAAAAGTATATAAAACCTTGTTGATCTTTCGCCATCTCAAATGTGTTCCAGTTAAAAAACACGAAGGGTCTTTATATTAACTAAAGCAATTCGTACTCTTGTGGTATTTGACAAAGGCATGATTTCAAACACTAAGCACAACATATAAAAATTAAAGCCTACCTAGTAGATGAAATATAGGCTCCATAATTTGCCATATAGATTATCATGAATCTAGGGGAAATAACATATAGATAATCAGAAAGTGTAATGGTGCATATAATATACACAAAAATGCAAAAATTATAATTGTTCGGCACAATGGTACAAAAAAATTTAAACCAAGGAGCTCTCAATGATACAGACAACCAATAAGACAAGTCAAAATAATTATACTAAGAACTCAATCTTCGCAAGACTGACAAAATAAAGCACCAATTCCTGAGCAATGGAATGGTAAACAAGAAAAATAACAGAATAATGAATGCGACTTCAGGACTACAGAACTCATTAACTTCTTTAATTCTTCCAATAATGACAACTTCTGCAACATGTTAAAATTACCTCTTCCAAAATATTGAAGTATCAAGCACTAAGCAATGCAAACCAAGTAAATCACGTCCAGATATTGGACTGTTGCTTGGTTCTTCTGAAAGCTCCCCAGAGCAAATGACTACCAAATGATAAAGATCTTTTGCCAAAGCCCTATGATAGAAAGGTACTTGATAATGAGTTACTTCAGAAAACTGACATGTGAAGAGCTTCTAAAAGCATCAACAAACTAAATATACTTAGTTTCATCTCATTTAACAACATATGTGCTTATGCATTCATTTCATACCGATATTATTTCCCCAAAAAAATAAGATATCCATCAAAGATTTATGAACACACGTACACAAGAAAAATAAACACATAAAAGAAATCTGCAAACAACTTGGACCCATTTCATTCATGATTACTACAATCATATAAATCAAGATACATGAGTTAATGAAATGTAACAACTGTATTTCTAACAAGTTTCCATTCAATAAGCTGTCTTGCTTGACATATCTAATCGACTTATTTTCAAAATTTATTCCATATGCACTTGCATTTGTCAGAAATTTCCTCTAACTCTCAATAGATATTATGTAAGACCATTGACAACTTCATACAAGTTATATTGTTGTACAAGCACAGATAAAATTTTATATTATTTTTTCTTAGGAAGAGAGAGACTAAAACAAAAATAGTTAACTTTTTTTTTTTTGGAAAAAAAGAAGAAATTTATTTTAGGTCATAATCATTTATGATTGCATCAAACGTAGACCACTGAATATTAGCTTTTGAGCCTTTTCGAAAGAATTCTTCGTGATTTTTATTTTTGCTTGGCATGTATAAGACTTTTGTTTGTAGTCCCATTCATGGGATTTGTCTCTACTTCAATATAGTTAGTATTCTTTCCAGGTGTCTTGGCTCAAGCAACAGAAATAACAATGAATCTAATTGGAAATGAAATTACCCAAATTATACAGCATAGAACAATAAATGTATATATATATATATATTCATGAGGAAATAGAGACTAGCTCTCCATAATCATAAGCATCACATAATTAGATAAATATCAAGGATTTTAAAACCACCCAAATTAAGGATAAGCATACCTTGCAAATTGAAGCATTCAAAAGTCGACAAACGATGTGGTTGTCCACTGGTTGATTAGAGATAGAAAACTAGTGTATATTCTGGCAAATAATACCAGGGTTGTAATCCATAAGGAGACTCATAAAAAGAATACCAAAAAGAATAGAGACTAATGAAGGGGATACAAAATGAACCACATTTAGAGTTATTTCCTCTATGGTTCAATCCAGTAATTAACTTACAACTTTTCCAATGGGAAATATGCCAAATATACTAAAGCAGATGCTCCCATCTTTGTCCCCACTGCATAAGATATTAAATCGTTGATGTGAAGAATTTGATAGCTCCCGAAATGAATCTTCACTTTTATCCATGAAGCCAGTATCTCCAGGTACCACCCCAGGCATTTGAGGAACCCTTGGTGCAGAAGGAAAGAAACGAGAAGTGCGGTCTTCATAAGTTGAGATGTTACCAGAGTTATCCTGACTCCCAATAGAGAAAGAGAGACTTCCATTCATATGAGGAAAGCAAAGAGAAACAAATAAAAGCCTTTAACATCAGTGAAATTAAACTGGACAAGCATATTAATGAATATTGATAAAATGTCAACCTAATTTTAATTAAATTAATTTTAAAACTTAGCAAATTACAGTTACAGTTGCAGTAAGATCATTTTTACTTAGAAAAAAAAAAAAGAGGCTTTAGAGTGGTAGGTTTCAAGATCATCAGCCCTTTTTATTTCCTAATTGAATATGTTCAAGCTTTTACATTCAGCTAATATCTAATTCTAGCATCAAATGCTAAACAAATTCACAAACAGCCTCAATAATGCTGAAGCAGAGGACCATCAACCCAGCAACCTTTAATTCAAACCCTCATTCATATCAATTAATAAAGGTGAACCGTCAATACCTTTGCCAGCTAACTATTATCGTGTATAACCAATAAGCGGATTGCTCTAGGACTAGTGATCATCACCTTCAATTTAAGAGATTGAAAGTAAACCAAACAAATTAAGAGAACCCCAAATGTGAAAGTACCTCAGGAATCCAGAGAATGAAGCAGAAGGTGTTCGTGAAGAGGCGCGCCGGTTTAGAAACATGGGATCCAATGGATATAGGAGGGAGGGAGAGAGAGAGAGGGAAAGAGAAGGTCAGAGGCTAATTTATCAAACCTCGTCGCAGGCACCCAGATTTCACAACCGCCTCCTCTCATCGTCGCAGACCCCGTCAACCTCCGTTCGCCATTGCCCTCTGATTTTGCTCAACCTTCACTACTCTCTATTTGACGGGTTAGGGTTCAAGACAATGAGAGAGTGGAAAAGAGGGGTAAACAGTGTTGATTGGTATTTCCTTTGTATGTATCAGAGAAATTATAAATAAATAAAATTAATAAAATTAAACATAAAATAAAATTAGGTGGTAAATATTCCCCTCAAAATTTTTTGATCACACTTTTTTAAAAGTTGTGATTAAAAAAATTACATATAATCACACTTATTTAGAAGGTGAGATTAAAATATATATATATATATATAATCACACTTAATTAAAAAGTGACATAAAAAATAAATATTATCACACTCAATCAAATTAAGTGTGATTAAAATATCAATCTAATTTTTTTTATCACACTTCTAATAAAAGTGAGATATTTTCATTTTGTTAAAGTGTGATCTTTAACTGTTTTTGTAGTAGTGATTCCTCATTAATAATTTTTCAATTGTTGAAAAAAAAATTCTCACCAAAACTTTCAAAATTTTTGGTGAGGAAACTTATTTTTTTTCTCTCCTAAAAGTAAGTATTTATTGACGAAAATAAATTTCATCATCTATTATTTTTTTTTTTTTATTATACGTGACAATATTTATAATTCCTCATGGATTATTCTTATTTAGTGACGAAATTTGTTTTCTTCACTAATTTTCGTCACCATACCAAAACAGAGAATAAGAGAAAGAGACACCAGAAAAAGAGCAAAGAGAAACCATGTACCAAATCATCGAGCGAAGAAGATGTGGCGGTTACCGGCAAGGCTACTACTGGCGGTGACGATCGGCAAGACTAATAGAGGCAACGATGGCAATCGGCGTAGTGAAGGAGCAAGAGGTAAGAAAAATTAATACCCTATTTTGAGAGAGAGAGAGAGAGAGAGAGAGATGATAAACAGAAAAAGGGTAAAAAAAATTAATACCTTTTTTTTTTTTATTGCTGCTCAATATATCAAAAATTTTCCACCAAAATTGGTGACAATATTATTTTCTCACCAAAAGCTATCAGAAATATTAAAATGTTTTGGTGATGAAAATATATTCATCACAAATAATTTTATAATTAGTGACAAATTTGTTTGTCACCAAAAGTCTCAAAATTTTGGCACCACCCAAAAAAAATAGCGGGAAAATTTTTGGTGACGAAACTAAATTTTTCCTCACTTAAAATGAAGTATTTATTGACGAAAATAAATTTTGTCACCTATCATTTTTATTTTTTTATTATATGTGACAAAATTTATAAATTCCTCACGATTTATTTTCATTTAGTGACAAATTTTATTTTCTTCATTAGTTTTCGTCACCATAGGTTACTTTTGTTGTAGTGCCTGCTTCTAACTCCTTGTATTGTTTCTCATAAAGTACCCTTTCGAAAAACATGAAGAATTCATTTAAGTTAAAATCAGAATGAATGTAATCCTTCAAAAAAGCATTAAAAGATTCACTAAGTTGTGTGGTACTCATTCCCACAGCCCATATTGATCTAACATATGGCCAGTTCCATTTTTCTTTCACCACAAAAGTCAATTTCAACCAATGGTTTTCATGTGCATCATATTTATCAAGCATTTCTGCCCACTCTAAGTTCCATTGATTTGCATCTTCAATGTCAAAGAAGAATTTATTTAGTACACCCTTTACCCCCTTATCTTGGAACAAACAATTAATATGTTTTAATGCATTTTGCATCAAATGCCAATTACACAATCGGTGACTTGTGTCAGGCATAACGATGGGTATGGCTTTAGCCATTGTAGCATCTTAATCAGTGAACAAGGTTTTTGGTGCCTTTCTTGACATAGCCTCTAAAAATTTTTGAAACAACCATACAAACGATTCGGCGGTCTCATCATACAACAAGGCTACACCAAATATAATTGTTTCCCTATGATGGTTGAATCCCACAAAAGATGCAAACGGTCTATGTTCTTTGTTTAACTTGTAAGTCATATCAAATGTGACAACATCACCAAATTAGGCATAATCCATGATCATTTGTGCATCGGCCCAAAACATATTAGTTATTTGCTCCTCATTATCTAATTGGAAAGTATAAAAGAAGGAAGGATTCTGCAAAGATTTTTCTTTAAAGTATTGCTACACATTGCCTACTTCCCCATATGCTAAACTTTGTTGTCTTTTGGTTCTCAAATAATTTTTTTGATCTAATTTTGTAAACCCAAGACATTGCCTTTCACTAGCTTCCCTACTCATGAGTTCAAAAGACTGGCCTAAACGAAGACCAAATTGTGCCGCCAAATCTAACTCAGTTGCTTAGGTAGTCGATATCTTTCTTTGTGACGACAACATGTGGGCACACTCGGGTGATACAAGATCATGGTTGTGTTTTTCTTTGAAATCAGTCATAACATATTTCCCAATACCCTCATCTAATTTAACATAAAGTTGAGCCTCACAACCGATCCTAGTTTCAGCTCTAGGGTTTTTTGATAATGGGTCTTGTTTGTCAACCTTCCAAAATCCCTCCGTGTTGCAAACCAAAAGTCTACAAATAAGTTGGTTAGTGAACTTGTTCTTCCTACAAAAATCCCTTCTTATGCTAAACCCTATTCTTCCTCCATATGTATTATAAAAATCATACACACATTGTTCAAAATTGAATGTCATTCCCTATTTTGGCTTCCAAGCACAATCATTCTCAGGTTCCATATCCATATGAAAATGCAACTAAAAACTCATATAAATAAAATCTTAGCTACATAAAAAAACACAATATCTGCACAATCATCAAAGAACCCACTGTCACACTTGGATAAAAAAATAAGAAATGAGAACTAAATATCTTTAATAATAAATACACAGGGTTTGGCAAGTCTAAAAATTATCTGGGCTCAATTTCTGAAATCATTTGCATTAAATATCTTTAATATGCAGAATAATGCATTGGCATAATTCAATTATGAATGCACATGACAGTGTGTGCTAGCATAATTAATAAGATAATCTAACATACTCATTCTATAATTATCAATGAATATTGCCTACATCAAGTTGAAAGTAGATTAGTGGCCAATTCTAGAATATAGGATATACCTAAAAGTTCAAGTGAATGTCAAACTGATTCAACTAGATGATATATAATAGATTTGTAATTTAGAAACATATTTCTAATTTGCCTCAACGGTATTGAACAACAGATCATCCATTTTTGAATCAGTTGAATGCCTCAACCTGATATTCAACATAAACTGATATTCAACATAAACATAAATTTCAAATCATCCAGTTAAAAAAATTGATTTCTAAACTGATATTCAACGGTAAATTGAGCGGCAGATGGTGTATTAAAAAAATGGATGATCAGTTTAAGGCATTCAATACCATTGAATCAGATCATCCTAAATTAGAAACATATTCAACACCGTTGAGGCATTCAACTAGATGATATCACCGAGGAGAACATCACCAAACTGATTTTCAATTTGCAATTTATACACATATTCGGTTTTTTTTTTTTTTTATTATTATTATATGTTATCACCAGTGATTAGAAACATATTCATTACAATTTAAATTTGGCAAACCTCTGATTTATAGAGATAAGGGGAACTGACCTCTGGTTTCACCGTCGTCGGTCCTTGTAATGGCGTCAAGACTGGGTAGACTGGGTTGCCACTGGTATTGGGTCGCCTTCTAGGGTGGGTTCGTGGACAAGAAGGAATGAGTGTGCGTTGAATGAGTGTGTGTTTTTGTGTTTCCCCAAGAAAATCTGTCTATACGCTGTGTTTTGTTTTGGGCGGGAAGAAAGTAAAATTTCAATTTTTTTTTTTTTTTTGTGACCGTTGGATGTGCAACGACTGATCTCAGCCGTTGCAAGGAGGCTTGCAAGTATGGCTTGCAAGGAAAGGATCCGAACTCGAAATAAACACTT
Organism: Camellia lanceoleosa; assembly: GCA_025200525.1. Lineage (NCBI taxonomy): Eukaryota > Viridiplantae > Streptophyta > Magnoliopsida > Ericales > Theaceae > Camellia > Camellia lanceoleosa. The sequence continues at coordinate 109,689,811 of CM045758.1, forward strand.
TACTATTAGTTGAATAATGTGATGTCCCACCTTTAACACCAAAAACTAACTAATGAATATCAAGTATAATGTTTCTAAATATATTTAGCATGTGAATAAATTTACACTTTGTATATGCGGTTATTGGATCAAGTTTTAAATAAATAAATAAATAAAATGAGGGTATTGGATAATGTTCGATCAGAAGAGAAGGGTTATTTCGTGTGGTTCATGCCATTGTGGGACTTATCCCAGTCTTTAAAAAATTAACACAAAAAGAGTAAATCTTAAGTTAAATTATATTTACCTCTATTGAGATTTTCAAAAAAAATATAATTAATTATATTTTTTATAGAATTATATTAACTTCTATTTGATTGTAGTTAAAACACCTGAAATTAATAAAGATGGTGGGTAGGCATTAAAAATAAAATTAAATATACATTTTAGTTGAAAATAGATGATAACATAAATATTTTAATTCATAACTAACAAACTACTGATAAAAAATGACAAAACGTACAAGAGAATCCAATGCAATTATGTCAAAAATACAAGATTAACTTTTTTTTTCTTCCAATTTTGAAGAAATTGAGTATAATGTACCCTAAATTTTATTATTTCAACTAATAAAAAATAAATTGAATGAAGTGTCACATAATTCACTTCAAGATCATAATATAATTTCTTAGAAGATATGCTTAGTCAGCTTTGAAACCAATCGTATCGTGAAGGATTTAGGGTAGCTATTATACTGGGAGCATAGTAGTCACTATTGTGTAGTCAAATGTATCCATTTTGATGATCCGAACCGTTCACATTTTAAAATATATAGAATAGAACATACTTGCAAAAAATCAAATTAATCGGATATCGTTTCATCCACTCATATTTGTATCTATAAAAATAAATGACAATTGTGATTTAAAATATTAAAATGATTACAAATATGAGTAGATGAATCAGGCAGGCTAAGCGGACCAACAGGCCAAAGCCTATCCCTAGTCACCACTATTAAGGAAGCAAAATTGGTTCCCCAAAATTTTGCCAGAAAGCCTTAACTGTTACAAGGTCTCTGAGTGAAACATTAACTTTTATTTCCATAAGCGAAAACTCTCTTTGATGACTTAGGCCTCGTTTGGGGACTTAAGATTTTAGTCGAAAAAAATTAAAAAGTCACTATAAGTTGTCATATTACTTTTTCTTTTTTTTTTTTTTTTGCACATATTTTCTTAAAAAGTCAAAAACCAAACTAAAATAGTGAATTTCCAAATTATGGCTTCTGAAAGGGTAATTTATGAACAAATTGGGCCGAGTTAGGAAAAGTCTTCTTTGGAAGTTGGGCCGCGCAATAGGTCGAGATAAGAGCTGGTGTAGCTCGGTCTTGGGCTAAAAAGACACTAGGCCAGTCAGAAATGGGTTGCTAGGGCTTGGACCTAGCTGTCTGAAGGTAGTCCTTTATCGGACTGAGATTTTTTCAATAAAAAGGGTCGAGCTATGTGTAGCTCGGCAGGGTGCCATTCGGTTGATCGGCTTCCGATCACACGGCCCGAATTGCAGGGGACCGAGATAAGGCAGCTCGGTCAGGAATGTATATCTGAGCATAAGGATGTGGCCATCTCACTTGGCTTGTGTAGATACCCTATTTTTGACCACCCGCAAGACTTGGACGCTTTATTCGGAGCACTCGATAATGGAAGTTACATTGTGTAAATGGTTTGAATTCTCAACAAAGAAATTTGAATTCGAGCTCTAAACAATCCCAACCTTCCATACCCACACTGTTTTTACCTCAAAAATTCATTTTTAAGCACTGTGCCAGCCTATATTGAACCTAAAACTGAAGACAGATGAGCCACATTGGGGCCCGGCCGTGCCTTATTTGGGACCAGCCGTGTCCATTGGGGCCCAACCATGCCTTTTGGGCAATAAACACTGTTCTGGGCGAGAATTCACCAACTGTCTATTTTTGAAGATATTTGTGACCTATTTACCTCAAATTTTATAAATACAATGCCTCATCTCTGTTTTGAGGGTTAGAAAATTTTCAAAGAGCTTAAAACACCTTTGAGAGCTCTTTCTTCCTTTGCAAGTCATCTTTGTGCTATCCTATCACCTTTGAACTATATCTATACATCATCACAGCTTAGACTTGGAGCCTTGGTTGAGACTTGGGAATCATAATTCAAACTTGAGAGTGCCTTAAGATCAAGTTTGGTTTACAACAAAAGCTTTCTCTCTTTAAGAGGTATAAGCTTGCCACATTCTTCCTTGTATTCATTTCAATTCTTTCCTATCTTTTTCTTGTGCTTTCATATTGTTTTAGATCAATTCCAAGTGCTGATTCTTGGGGTTAAAGAGCTACCAAAGGTAGAGGGGCTTATCACCATTTCTTGAACCTTATCCTGTAGCTCATACCCCCCTTGTTTTCCCACTCTTTTCTTTAGTTTACATATTGATTTTCAGAGTTTTAAATGGCTAAAAAATATGGTTTAGAAGTCCCAAAAGTGGAGAAGTTAGCCACTCCTCCTTAGTTTTGCTTACTAGCTTTGTATCTCTTTGTTTTGGCTATCTTTTGTGCTCTTTTAAACATGGTTTTAGGTACTTTTTTTTTTTTTTTTACATTTTAGGGGCTATTTAGGAGCTGATTAATTCATTTAAATAGTTTATGCTTTAAATATTATACTTGTTGTGTTGTAAGTCATCATGGCTTCAGTTGTTTAGGCCTTAGACATCGAGTCATTTGAGTTGATAGCTTTCATTACCTAGTTTTCATGTAAAGAGTCCCACATTTGTAATAATCAACTTTGCATAATCATCTCTACAACCTCCCTCCATTCTTTGTTTTTTTAATCAAAGAGTTGTGTTTAATAAAAGGTTGTTGTTCAAGTATAAGAAAGAGACCCTCCATTTTTAATAGTTTAATCTCTTCGAAGATTCATTACCAAGACATTATATCTCTCTTATGCTAAACACAATCTCTTGTTTATCACTCCTCTTTATCACCTATGTATTTACTTCTAAGGGACTAACTTTCTAGTTAGGCCCTTGGAAATCACAAAAGGAAGTTTCATTATAGCTTGTTATCGAGTTTGGGTTTAGAGCCCTTATCGCTCATTGTGAGTTTAGCTATGTCATTATCGCTTTTTTGAGTTTAACTAATAATTATAGCTCATTTTGGGTTTGACTCCGAATCCCTTATCGCTCGTAAATGAGTTTGACTCCTCTTTTGTAATTTTTAACGAAGAAAAGGGTTTGAAAGGCTCATTTCTCGAGTTAAGTCAATACTTTCTCATTTACATTGCTTTTGGACTTAGTGGACTTAAAAATCCCTTTGGACAAAATAGAATAAAAGATAAAGAAATGGAATAGTAAGTTGAAAAGGGCTAATAAAATCGGTTTAAAATTGATCAAACTGACATAAGGAAAATTAATAAAATTGGTAGGATTCGATCGAACGTTATACCGAATCCATCGTTTCTAGAGTCATCACATACTAATTTGTGATGTTTGATGATTCTCGAGACGTGTCTACCTCCCTTCTTGAATTAATTTCATGATAGGAGGAAGGGGTAGTGTGTCTTTCATTGAATTAATTAATTTTTTGTCCCATCGTGTCCAAAACCATCACGCAATCAACTTGCAACCATTAATGGTTTCGGAACCGAATCCGCTCTTCCCTTGAGTTTCTCCTTGATAAAGCAGAGCAGAAGGAACAAACATGGCTTAGAAATGCTATGTCTGCACTGTTTTCACCTTAGAGCACAAAAACATTTTTCTAAAATAAAATAAGGCACGGCAGGGTCTCATTGGGGGCCGGCCGAGCTCCAATGTATGGTAAATAGGGCACTTTTGATGGAAACAAAAAGCAATGTCTGGGGGTAAAATAGAGCAGATTCCCAGAAGGCAGACAAAGCAGTTTTTGAAGACTGTTTTCATCGGCGTGCATGCAATCCTTATGCATTCTTTACATATTTTTGTTGTAATAAATTAGATAGTTATTGATTATTCATTCAGATTTGTAATAAGTAATTAGTTCAGACACTTGGACATTCGGACATTTTTGTGCGAGGGCCAAATATGTAATAAGGTGCATTTCTTCCAACCCCCATTTCTTTCTCCTTTTTATTTACCTGTTTATAATGGTAGCATCATATTTTTCTTGTCATCTTCCATGATTTGCATCCATTCGTTTTGCATGCATACGGGGCTCAACTCACCATACTAACTAATGTCAATTTCAAATTCTTTATTCGAATACGTGCTCTCTTGCATGTCTTGAATTGACTTACATGCCATGCTAGTAGCTGAACTTATTTGCATAATGTATGTATTGCATTAGCCATTTGCATCGCTAAGATCATACATTTTTTCTAACTATTTTACTCCTTTTGGCTTGCCTCGGTTGAGTACTATGTGAGCATTTTCGCTTTAGCATATTGCATGCGTGTGATTGTTGCCATGTTAAGCATGATTACCATGAGGCTAAGTGCTTAGTTGACATACCTATTTGAATGCCTGTGGATGAAAGTTTTTTTCGCTTAAGTTGGAATAATTTGATTAACTGTACATATGATATCGCTTTTTCAAGTGGTACATATTCAAAACAATTTTTCAAACCAAACACGAAATCAAACCGTTCCAACTTTTGTGAATTAGTCTATACTTGTGTATATCACCTAGCAAAGATAGTATAATAATCGGAATAAGAACATATAATGTTAATAAAAAATTACATCATGATTAGTAGAGGCCGATCTTTAATCGGGTGAGTGAGGTACTCAATTCATGACATTCCCCTCTCATATCTAAGTTCTCGAGCCGAGACACTTTGGTGATGACGGATAAGTGGCCTTTGACACGAGTCACGGGTTTCCTAAATTTTTTAAAAATATTTAAGTGGTGACTCTGAAATCTAGCAATGTAGTTTATTTTTGACATTTTTTATTTAAAATCAATTTTTCAAAAGATTTGCCGAATTTGGATTCATTTGTTTTTACGTTGCACTTGTGAAATCAGATTTAGAACTGCGGGAGTCCGAACTGCAGGGCTATTGTATCCGAGGAGACTAAACCTCTCTGAGGAGCACGAAAAGCAAGCTACAGCTTGTAGTCATGAGGATGTTCTACGGATAAGCATTATCCTTGGGCATGAAACTCCTAGGAGGACTCTGCTAAAGAGAGTTAGAGTCCTACTGGAATTCTGCCAACCATCTCACTTGGTTGGTAGTGAGTAGGGTGTTATCAGGATAGGCATTATCCTTGGAAGTGTGATTCCTAGGAGAACTCTGCTAAGGAGAGTTTGAGTCCTACTAGGATTGTGCTAGGTGGAATCTATAAAAACTCATGACAGAACCTATGTACAGGTATAACAATTCTTATTCTAAAATGCATAGAGCTTATTGTCTATTGTCTACTCGCTGACTTAGGCATTGGAGGGGTTTCTGGTACACACCCACCGGCTAACTCACGTTTGTGTTTTCATATAGTAAATCAACGAAATTTGGAGGTGCGCAAACTTGGATACGAGAAGATTATGTTATGCTCGTACAACTTCAAATCTGAATCTGAAAGACAACACTTACATTTGGTTGTATGTGCTCCAGGTTTTCATTTCCATTGCTTTCATCCTAGGAGACGGCGCTATAATTTTCTCAAGATACTGTTTTTAACCAGCCGAAGCGTATATGGCAGATTGAAGAAAAAGAACCCATAACATGTGAATTATGAAGTCTACTATACATGTCTCCTTCGTTCACCTTCCCTCCAGCTTAGTGCATCACCAATTTTCCCCACTGACAGCTCTCTGCATTTAATGTTATAGAAGACGTTGCTTCCAAGCTTAGTGCATCACCATGTTTTTGGCATAACTCATTTGAGAACAAATTATTTTAGTGATTTTTTATTTTACTTTTTTCGTGACTAAAATATAAGATAAAAAAAAAAATTAGTATGTTGGAAATAACTTTTTGATTTTTTATGAAAAGATGTGTAAAAAGTAGAGAGAAAATAGAATTTTTAATTTTTTTTTTGTATAATTTGTTAAATTTTTTAATGATTTTTTTGATTTTTAAGCTAAAATATGATGTTGCCAAATGAATCGACTAAAAAGGTATTATGTTAAACTGGAGAGGGCAAAAGCATTTGCTCTCTGGCTTGCAATGTGCGAAATTTTACTTACCTTGAGTTGTTTTATTCCAAGAGTAGTTTCAGATGACACGAACAAGCCCCTTGATGATCTTCAACGGAATGAAGTATTTGTAAAAGAGAGCATTCTCTTGTGGACAGGGGCGACGCTACAAGGGAGCTGATGGGGTCCCATCCCCCCCATCAGTTTATGTTAAAAGTTTTAGTTAATAACAAATTGACCCCAACAAATTAAAAATAACAACTCACCCACTCCAATAATAGTTGAATGATTACTTGAAAAAATGATGTTTTTGACACTATTAATAATAAATTTATCATGCAACAATTTCAAAAAATGACACCTTATTGAATGCAATTGTAGAAGTTTATGTATTTTTTTTATTTTTTTATTTTGTTAAGACAATAGTATTTTATTAAAAGTTTGCTTTACTTCAAGTTGGATAAGTTTAAATTTTAATTAGTTAAATTTTTTTTTCTCATAAAATTTGTGAAACTTTAGTTTTTTGAGCAACTCCATCCTTGTAATTTCTAGAGTCGCCACTGCTTGTGGGCAGCATGTATTGGGTACTCCATTTTCTTCATTATCTCCATTGTTGCGATCTCTCCTATGTTTCCAGAGCTTGAATGGTATTATATGCTCGTCGCCTATGTACTTGCACCTTCTCTTAGCTTCTGCAATGCCTATGGTACTGGCCTAACCAATATGAACACGGCCTACAATTATGGGAAAGTGGCCCTCTTTGTGCTTGCAGCTTGTCTGAGAAAGATAATGGTATAGTTACAGGACTTGTTGGTTGTAGTCTGGTCAAATCCATTGTTTCCATTTCCTCCGATCTGATGCAGGATTTTATAATTGGCCCTCTCACCCTCACTTCTCCTCAATCAATGCTTCTTAGCCAAGCCATTGGTACAACCATTGGTTGTGTTGTATCTCTTCTTACATTTTTTTTCTCTTCTACACGACTTTCGATGTTGGGAACCCGAATGGGGAATACAAAGCACATCACGCAATCATATACAGAAACATGGCAATTATAGGCGTTGAAGGCTTCTCTGCCTTGGCCCAGCATTGCTTGCAGCTTTGTTGTCGGTTTTTGCAATTGATAGGTGTGGGAAAGTTTAATTGTATTTGCATGGCACAAGCTCAATAGCAAGAAGGCTAGTTTGATGATTCCTGCAGTTGCATCGGGTTTGATTTGTGGAGATGGGTTGTGGATGCTCCCTTCATCAATCTTTTCAAGAATCATCCTCCAATTTGCATGAGCTTCTTCGCTACAAAATAGCACTGAGAAATCATAAAAGAGCGTACGAGTTTAAATTTGAGAAATATGAAGATAAATGTATACCAACATGCTTATATTTGATAAAAAATAAAAATAAATTAAAAAAACCTAAGATAATTCATAGCTGCACACGGCTTTTTTAACTAAGAAATTTCATTTCCCTTGATAAATTCAAAATGTATACATGGAGTAGGGGCGGAAAAATAATGACAATAATGTCTTGCCATGTAATTGGAGACAAAAAATTGGCAATATATAACAACCGTTTTTTATGCAGAATAAGATCAACCATTTGCAATGACACTAAAATGTTGACCTACAGCAGTACCACCTATAGGATACAATGATGCATTAAATTTGGCATTAATCTAAGGAATATATGAGAAGTGATCCTTATATCATACAAACAGCATGTATATTACCATTTTTTTATAGGGACCCATTCCCTTACACAGAAGCTACCCATCTTGACACGGTTTTAAGGTAACACAAACATCCTCGGCTCATATGGCAAATATGTTACAGATTGTCCATTTAGACTCACTCTTTCAACAGAAGGTGTTTCAATTGTAACCTGCTCCATCACCTAGCTAGCAGAAGTCACAAGCCATTGGAAGTCAATTTTCACTTCGAAAAGTGGGGAAAACAAAATGGAGAATCTTAGAAAGATGTTGGGGGAGTTGGTACCTCTTTTTCACAGGCAAACGATATTAAAAAATCAACATTTCAATGATCAACTTCTCCCATTATGATATCCTTGGTTCCTATAATAGTAGCCAATTTCATTCTTTTAACTAATTGAGGATCTCAAGATCTTGTATTTCTCCAAGTTCAATTTTTGCCAAAAAAAAACAGTTCAGAATAAGTTAGCCAACAAACCACGCCCACACACTTACACAAAATGCAACCGAGACCATTGTCTAGAACCCCAGGGCTGCTGAAAGTCTGTGCATGCGTGGAAAAAAGGCCCATTGGCTGGAACTCAAGGGATAGAATTCACCTTTAAAATCATATTCAGTTCCACTTACAGCAAAGAGAAAGTCCTCTCAAACCAAGGCATAGGTATTCTCAAAAATCATTGCCTGTTGATTAAAATTTGGCTTGTTCACCACTTTGTTCTACCAAGAGTTCAAACGCATTTTGATACTGACCAAAGAGGATTAGTTCTTTCAGGACTATGGGACGAGAAAGATTTTAATCTCAGTGATGGAGTTATAAAAAGTAGCTTGCAAGTTCAATGTAGTGATATAACAAACTACTTCACAAGTATTTGCCTTAACAAATTGAGGAAGAAAAATCTAAAAGCATCCTACAAACTTATTGCTGTTCGTGCTTCGAATGTACTCTCTGTTAAAACCTATCAGTTTAGTTTCAGGAAGTGATTGACCAAACAAAGATTCATTTTATAGTGGAAAATTCTTATGAACTGCGTGTGATGCACTGAATCACTGAAAGGATCCATGTTTTGTTTCTTCGCAAAGGTGCATCATGTTCTCCAGTATCACCCATAAAAGTAAATAATATATGAAGGTGCAAGTGGCAAGCAAAAGGTCACCATGCCATATATATTTTAAAAAAAAAAAAAAAAAAAACAGAGAGTTAAATATCACTTCCAGAACGCAGACATCATCTATCACAAAGAAAAATGTGTGACGAAATAACATAGCACATAGCTCAGATTCCCATTAATATAGATGGATAGAATACAATCATAATTTATTGGTCCCAAGAATCCCAAAAAAAAGAAAAAATATTCAATGCTTGGAACAGATTTGAATATATCTCATCATATATACTCATCGGCCTTCTTTTTGAACTGACCATTCTCTTTCTTTTTCTTTTTTTCTTTTTTTCTTTTTTTTTTAAGCTGGGGCTCTAATGAAAAAGACATCAGTTGACCTCATGGTTATGAAATATTGAGTTACTTCAGCATAATGAATGACACAACTCAACTCACCAACCAAACGAATTGAAAACTCTCTACCTTAAGAGGCTAAAAAAATCACAATTGCTTGTAAAATCGTGTATCAACCAGCTTCAATGTATTTAAATTAACAATGAGCAAATTTCCCTATGGTGGCCACCAAAAGAGGAACTTTAGTTTGCAGAACAAATTGCCAAACCTAGTTGGACATTTAAACAAGAAGCACAAAAGCAATACGATCAATATCATCCAAAAGGAATCATTTTGAAACCAATCATCCTATGGAAACACAAGTATCTTTCCATGGAACTATTAAAAGTTTGCAACGGTACCATAAGAAACATTGAGGGAATATGTTTCCTATCCTATCACCAAATCCCATTTGACATAAACGGCCAATGAGAGAGACACCAAGCAACACTCAAGTGAAATATCACAACCCTTTGCCCAAGATAAATAGTTACCATGTTGAGCTCCTATTAACCAAAGAATAGTGGTCCTACATACAACTTATATAGTAATAACTTTCATAGTGCCAGGAGAGATTATGGCGAGTTGACATAAATTCAATGTCTCTGTGAATGGTTAAAGATTGTACAATTATAAGATTAGAATTTCTCTCCATGTGTTTTATTTCTCTCCCACTAGCAAGGGCGATCTCAATTTAGTCTACTTTGTCAGATGAGATGGTTTCTACATATTACATGGTTCCTTCATGAACTATGATGCAAACACAAACTTGGTTCTCTTTAGCCACTAACTCTACCTCATTTATCTACGTGAACTGAACATTATGTGAAGACAACAAATCAATGTAGCAATTTCACAAAAAAAATTAAAATTAAAATCGTTGTTCTTTAATTTGATCACAAGTAAATGGTCCATTGCTTCCGAATAATTGACGACTGTGAATAATACATTATCTCATTTCAAATGATTGTGCATCCAAAGTGAAATTGTAGAAATAAAATCATAGTTTTAGATACCATACCATTAATAAAAAAAGATAAATCATAAGAACTTGAAAAAGGTTTAACCTTTCAACATCATTCCCAATCCATTATTACAAGTTCTAGTCAACTAAAACAGTATTATACAATACAAAGTTATTCACCAGTAATCAGAATATGAGAGAGAGCCAATAAAAGTAGCAAAACAATTCATTCACTTCCAATTTAGCACATACAGAGCACAAAATTAAGCAATAAATTACAAGAACGCAGAGATTTCAATCAATAAAACCTGTCTTCAGAAAGACCGCGTTCCTCACTCGCCTCAAATCCCTTCCTTTGAGTGTCCTTCCGACGCCTTCGAACACCGAAAACGTCATCAGGTGCGACCTCGCCACCATCACGTGCGGCGGAACCATCTCCTCCTCCTCCTCCTCCTCGGAAACTTCGTCCAAACGTCGCAAATTAGTCACTCCGACTTTCTTCGGCCAAATCGGCACGTTTACCGGAGCCGATTGCCGGAACTTCCTGGGCGCCGGCGATCCGGTGGACACCTCCGAACGCAGTGGAAGGATCGTCCGGGCGGCCGAGATGGACGGGTTCAGAGCAGGTTTACGGCGGACCAGAGGGTGGTGGTCATCGGACAAGGCGGCGGAGAGGCCTGATTTCTTCGTATGGAATTGCTGGAGGAGATTGGGAGGAGAATTTGATGGGGTAGGAGGAGAATGGGAGTGGAGGTCGGTAGAATCGGAGGACCAAACGACGTCGCTCTCGTGGAGCTCGAATGGGTTGGGATCGGAATCGGGTTGTTTGAGTAAGCCTAAGAATCGGATGGAGGACTTGCGGCTAGAGCCCATGGTTGAACGCGTATTGTCATCTCCTTCCCCGGCGCTGCGAGGAGGATTTTGTTCAATTTTCTGTTTCATTTTCTTTTCTTTTCTTTCTCCTGCGCGAAAACGTAAAGTGCGAGGAGGACGGTTTGGTTGTTGAGAAAAATGAGGAGGTGATGATGCAGCCAGGTTGCAGCTTACTTGTCAGGTACAAGTTGGCCCCAGCAATTATTACTGTTACATCACACAATGGGGGTGTCTGGGAGGAAAAAAAGTAGCCTAATTTAGGTTATTATAACTCCTTTGTTTAAATAAGTCAAAAAAGTCTCTTTGTCTTTATTTTTAAAATATATATATATATATAGGCCCGCAAAGCGGTTATTGTGACAGAACCTAACACTATCACATTGACAGGTAGAAAAATTACACTTTTGGCCCTTTGTTTTTATTTTGAAAAATGTAAAATTAGAGCTAAATTAGTTGTTTTAAATTCAAATATCATTTCAACACATTTTTCAATACAATAACTCAACTAAAAATCTATCCCATCTTTCCAAATACAAAAATTAAAATAGTCTACTAAAATAGTCAAAAAAACCAAATAGCCTCTAAAATAGCCACTTCCCAAACGAGGCTAATATATATAGAAAAATGATTGAGACCTATTTTTTTTTTTAAAACACTCTTCTTTGAATCTCCACTATTAATATATATATATATGACCTATTTATGTATATTTGAGACCCATATTATTAATGGTGGAGATTTAAAAGAGATTGTGTTGATATATATATATATAACAATAATTGTGACCCCCATTTTTTGGACACTCCCATAATTTCCTTTGGATCTCCACCATTAATGTTGTGGGTCCTATACATACATGAATAGGTTTCATACCTACATCAATTGTAGAGATTCAAAAGGGGTTATGGGGTTTTCAAAAAATAGGAATCTCAAGAATTTTTCTATATATATATATAATGTTAGAGATTTCAAAATTTTACTAAAAATTTTATTAAATGTTTTATATGGGTGTGGGTCTCATATCTATACCCATATAAGACATTTAGTAAAATTTTTAATAAAATTTTTAGGATTTCTAACATTACTCATATATATATATATATATGGGTCATGTTATGGTGTGCAAACCCTAGTTTGCACTCACACCAACAACACAAACAAAAGGTGTAGTAAGAAGGTATAAACATAAAACAGGATAGCAACACAAAAGGTGTAAGTGTAAGGTGTAAGTTGCACACTTAAGAAAAGTCCTATATATATTACAATTTTCTGATGACGTGGCGTTGGGATCTGGATTTGCTTTTTTACTTTTTAGTTTTTTTTTAATTATGTTAGGTCTCCTTTGACATGTGCTTCTTTAGTTTAGGAGTCAAAAAGTCATTAAAAAAAATCAAAAAACTTATAATTTATATTAAAAAGTCAAAAATTTTCTTTTCCCTCTATTTTTTACACATCTGTTCGTAAAAAACTAAAATGTTATTCTAAGTACCTGTTTGTAAAGTGGGTTTGGAGGTTTTTTTAGACTAAAATAGTCATAAAAAACAAAATAGACTTTTTAACCCAATAAGACAAAACATCACATCCAACTCATAATCATTACATTCTTTCTCTCACAAAAAAATTAAAAAAGTCAAAAAAGTTAAAAGCCCTTCTCAAACTAAACTTTTTAGCCCTGGACTTAAATAGTCAAAAAAATCAAAGAGTCAAAAAGCCAACCTACTTCTCAAACCAAACCTAAATATATTCAGCTTACTTGTTTTCATTTTTCAGAAAACACTTTTCAGAAAATTTTACTTTCTTATTTTCTGTGTTTTTTTGTTTTTACTGAATTTTTTTAATATTTTAAACAATTTTTTTTTTACTTTTTAGACACAACTAACATAAATACACCTAAAAAGTAAAAAAATTGTAAAAAAAATATTTTAAAAATTCACTAAATACCAAAAATATAAAAATTCAGTACATTTTTTGTATTTTTATGTATTTATTAATTTTTTAAAATATTTTTTCACAAATTTTTTACTTTTTAAATACATCTAACTAAGGTGCATCTAAAAAAGTAAAAAAAAAAATGTTTAAAATTTTAAAAATATTCACTAAAAACAAAAGAATACGAAAACTAAAAAATTCAATTTTCAAAAAACTTAATTCAGAAAACTCAAACCAAACACACTGATTAATTTTATTTTACCTCATATTTAAAAACTTATCTTTCAAAATTAATTTTAAAACTAAATCAAACACAGCCTTACATTTTGATAATTTTTTCCAGACCTCTTACTAATAATTTCCCCTTATTATTTTATGCTAGATCATTTGTACTCACTTCCTTTTATATTTGATATTAATTTATGGACTAGGAAAATAAATAAAAATCATGATGCTTAGGTTGTTTGATTAATAAGAATAATAGTGAAAAAAAATTTCCTGACCTCTTACTAATAATAATTTCCCCTTATTATTTTATGCGAGATCATTTGTACTCACTTCCTTTTATTTGATATTAATTTATGGACCAGGATAATGAATAAAAATCATGATGCTTTTAGGTTGTTTGATTAAGAAGAATAATAGTGAAATGATTAATAATCTCTTGAATTAGTGAAAGATTAAAGCCTTGTTTGGGAACTCCTATTTTTAATTAAAAAGTCAAAAAGTTACTAAATTAGCCTAAAAGTCAACAACCCATACCAAAAAGTCAAAGATTCTCTTTTCTCTCTACTTTTTGCACATCTTTTCGTAAAAAATCAAAAAGTCATCCCAAACATATTAATTTTTTTTAGTTCATATTTTAGCCAAATAGCCAAAAAGTTACTAAATTAGCATGTTCCCAAACGAGGCCTAATTATTCAATTAAATTAGTGAGATAATCATTTATTATGTATTTATTTATATTTTATTTTTTTTGAGAAATGTTTATTTGGGGATGACCCCCACACCCTTAAAGTAATTCTAGCCCTCCATGTATGTGTAGGGCCTACTCATGTATGTGTGAGGTCCATATCATAAATAATTCAGATTTGTAGAGGTCTTGTAGAGGTAGGGTCCTCAATCATTACTCTCTTTTTTTTCTTTCGTAGTTAAAATTATGATCACAAATCTCTCTCAATATTAAAATTTTACCAATTTCGTTGGATTGAATATTTATCATACATGTAATCCGATTAATAAAATTTACAATCAAACATAAGATTACAAGTCCATGAACTAACAATTCCAATCATATGCTATGGCCATGTTTATTTGGCTCTATAAGTGAGGAAATTGGACTAATAGTGAGGAAGGACCAATGTTTGGTTGTGAAAGGTCGAGGTGAGATTAACACTTCAAAGGGACTAGCAATTTCACTACAAGAAAATATACATTCAGCTATTAAAAAATTTGTCGTCAAAGTCTCATTTTTCGTCGCCAAAAGTCAATGGCGACTAAAAATTTTAGTCGCCCAATTAGTCGAGTATACTTTGTCAGCAATAGTATTGGCGACTAAAATTTATTTGGTCGCTAATTTACAACTTTTAGCTACTAAAAATTTATTGGTCGCCAATGGTAACTTTTTGACGACTAAAATATTAGTCACTAAAAGTTTCTATATAAAAATGAGTTCAACTATTGGCGACTAAAACTTTTAGCCGATGAAGGATGCCATGTTCTTTCGTGACTAAACTAAGTGAGCAATAGTTTCTTCCCTCAAATTGATTTGTTTTGGCTACTAACTATTTGGTCGCCAAAAATCTTTTGTTTCTTTTTTACTACTAAAATATTTAGTCACCAAAAATATTTCGTTGCATTTTTTGCTACCAAAATATTTAGTCGCCAAAAACTTTATAATTGTTTTTAAATTAATTTCTCGGCCAACTATATTTATTCCATTATTAAGGCAACCTATACCCTATATATAAATAAAATAAGGAAAAATTACCCATAAATCCTAAATGGAGGAAAGTTAAACCATTTGGTCCTGAGAGTTTTTTTGTGCACCAATTAGTCCTATTTTTTTTGGTATGTTTTATTTAGATGGGTTCGATTTTATTTTGATTTTACATGTATACCCTTGGTGTGATTGTATTTTCCCAATTGAATATTTCAGTTTTGGATGGGGATAAGGAAATGTTAGAGTAGGAGTCCGTTTTGAATTGGTTTACATTTATTTTAATGTTTGTTTATTGGGGAAACATTGGCTGTGTTTTACAATGTTAATAAATGTGATGTGACAAATATGATGTCCAATTGTACAACATTTTCGTTCATATTGTCCCATTTCATACAGTGCATAATTGTTTCCCATTTGCAGTTTTCAACATATTTATGGTGTACTCCAGGTTGTTATTGTGCATTACATTAGCTAACATCATCCAAAACCCCATTAATTGAATTTATTACGCTAACATGTTGGTGTTGCAGCGTGAATGTCATAGCTTCTTTTACACTATGCCAGTCTATTGTTTTGTTGGCTTGTTAGATTCTCACATCGTAGCTGATGTTCCATTTTTTTGTTGGCTGGGCTGATTCTTTTGTTGTCTGGCCCATTTGGTAACATTACCATGTGTTCCAATTTGGAGCATAAATTCATTTTGTTGGTGTCACATTCAATGTTCTTAACACTATGTTAACAGATTCACTTTAACGGTGAGATATGGCAAAACCCAAAGTAGGCTATGTTCATCAAATACAATTAACGATCACTTCCACATCATATAACCACCATGCCAACATCATCAAGTTATAGTACCCGAAACCAAACATATAAATGTCTCAATGGCCTCTACAACTTCACAACGTAAATGTATTGCCAAATATGGCGGGTCATATGTTTCTAGGGTTTACAAATAAAAGGAATGTTCAAATTAGTGTACTAGTCCACACTGAATCGACGTTGCCCATTTACAGAAAGATCACCAACACACCAACCAATATCCCATTAACATCAGAACAAAGCAAAAATTCCCATTCACATCTCTTCCGTTCCGATTGCTTTGGAGGGAAACCAAAATTTCCAAAAGAAATATTTGGGGCATAGACGTAAATTCAACATCAACAAAACCCACAATTACTCTTATTTTGCGTGATAAAACATGGGCAACTTGGTCTTTAACACTGTGATGGGACTTATTGGTTCATAAGATTAAAGTTAGGACTAAATGGATCAAAAGATTAGAATTTGGGATTTATTGGTGCATCTCCCATAAAATAATCTTTGAATACTGATTATATTTGCAACCATTCCACAATGTGTACACCTTTTACTTTCAACTATCCAAAAAATTCATATTTAACGTTAAATTCTAAATGTAATAGAAATTCCATACAAACCAAGTATAATCCAACCTTAAAAATATAATTCCATACATAACAGAGGATTAACTAAATTTAATATCCAAAAGGTAATCTATACCATGCCAAAAGAGTAATCTGTACCACCAAAAAATTAATTTGTACCGCACTAAAAACTAATTTGTACCACATCAAAAGATAATCCGTACCACACCAAATTTTAGATATGTACCACGCCAAAAAAGTAATTTGTAACAATTCTAAGGACGGAGGTATAAAAACAATATCTTCCGTACTTGTCAAAAAAAGTTATATCCACAATTCCACGTGCAAAAACCGTCTGTAAAAATAAAATATATTATTAGTATTGACTAAATATTGGCATATTTTAAATTATAAAAAAAAAATATAAATCTCGAATTTAATTGATCTTTTCAAATTAATCATTAGTTTTACATACTCAAATATATATGAAAGAAAAATATGTCATATATTAGGCAATTAGTAATATTTTACAAGTAATCATTCTACATAATTAATAATTATTTTTCCATTTTTTGGCCCTAAACGCCGTTTTCGACTAAGTTAAAGGTGTTTTCTACTCTAACTCTCAACCTATGTGCCTTATTTATATATCGTATGTCCGTACAGGTGACATTTGGCACGAAGAAGTTGCCTGTTACATCACAATAGTAGTTGGGGGTTGTTTTGCATTTTTGCTCCCCAAACGCCTTTTTTCAACTAAGTTTAAGGCATTCTTGATTCTAACTCCCAACCTAGGTGTCCTATTTTGGCACGAGGAAGCTGCCCGTTACATCACAACATTGGTTGGGGGGCCATTTTGAATTTTCGCCCCCTGAATGCCTTTTTGACTAAATTTAAGGCATTTTTTACTCTAACTCCCAACCTACGTGTTCTATTTACGTACTGTCTGTCCCTATCCCAAACGACACCTTTTTTCAACTAAGTTTAAGGCATTCTCTCGACTAAACCCAACTTACATGTCCCCTATCCGTTGTGTTGTCCCATCCTATATATGTCATATTTGGCACGCTAGACCGTTAGATCGCAATATAGGTGGGGGGGGTTTTTTTTTTCAAACACCTTTTTTCAACTAAGTTTAAAGCATTTTCGACTCTAACTCCCAACATACGTATCCTATTTACATTAGGCCAATAGTTAAAGGAATTGCTCCTGAAAATAAATTGTTGTTCAGAAAGAGAAACATTATATTAGGCTAGAGTGGGATCGTACCTTCCAGGCGATTGAAACTCAAGTCCACAAAGGAAATTCCTAATGAGTTGAGAACAACACCGACAGTTTGGTTGTGAGATAAATCGAGCATGTCAATTTTCTTTGACAATTTCCACAACCAATCAAGTATAGTATCTGAAATGGAGACATTTGTGAGGACTATGGATGAAAGTTCTTTCTGATTTCTCTATCAAGCATGCAAGGAAAACAAATAGGATTAGAAATCTAGTGATGGGATTAAGGCCACATTTGTTTGGCTCAATAAAATTGAGGGGATTAAGATTATGGTGGGATTAATTAATGAGATTATTAGTGTGATGATATTTGGTTAGAGATGTAGGATAAAGAGTGTTTGTTTATACGTCACTCGATTAGTAATACTATAGATAGTATTAAAAAAAATAATATTTATTTTTAGTATTTTTTTAATATTATAAAATTTTTGTTAAAAACTATGTTACATGTATTAAAAATGTTACTTAAAATCTTACTATACATATATATGTCCGAACATTATTGGATGTCAAAAAGTATTGACAACAACCAGTAGCTAGCAAGCCTATGATGGTTGCATGATCCACTAGGATGTCAAACTCAAAGTGGGGTATAACGGGTCACGCCCCAAATTTACAAGGTCCGACCCACATAAACAAACCTATAACCAATAAGTGAAAGACGACAATAAGATAGAATAAAATAATATCCCTCATGCAAATAGATATCATAAAGTCACACAATAGTAAATTCTTCCAGTTACATGCACCCTATATACACCAACTAGGTCGAGTGAATGCCATTATTATAAAACATACAATGGTGTCACACTGAAAATTGAAATGCCCGAAGGCTTACATCATACGCAAAGGGTGTAACCCTTACAAGAATGGCACTCGGCTTATTAAATAAACAAATGGCCCTAGGCCTACAAATAAGGGAGCAATCTTACTCAACTCCAACATGTAACACCCCGAATAATACCTTTTACGAAAATAATACGATAATCTTATTTTTGAATACCTTAAGCTAAATTAATATAAAATAGTTAAATTGATACTTGGAAAAGAAAATTTAATTTTATAATTGTTTGTGTTAAAATGTAATTTAATTTAAAATTAAAAGTCTTTGTATCTTACTAAAAAATGATAATATAATTAGTTTAATATTTGGTCCATAGGATAATTAGTCATTTGTTTCTTTGCCTTTGTTAGTGAAGATTGGCCTTTGTCTTTATTAGTGGATTAAGGATTATGGATAAGAAACATTGAGATAAGGCAACATGTTGGATAAGTCTAGAAAAACTAAGATAAGAAGTTGAACGTGGCAATTGTTGTGCATGAGAGCCACGTGTTCAATTATTAGAAAGGGAGCTCCGCCCAAGTTCTCCTATAAATAGGTGATGCAATTTAAAAAAAAAAAAAAAAAAACAACGAACGAACGAACGAAAAAGAGAAAGAAGGAAAAGTGTAGCAGAGGAAAAATAAAGTAGGAATTAATATTAAGGTGAGTTTTATTATATTTTGAGCTACCTTAACTTGTTTTATGTAAATTATGTTTTGTAAATTATATTAGTTTTTAAAGTATATTATTTGTTGAATGAACTCTATTTGCTTTAAAAAGAGAAACCCATAGATATAACCATTTATTAAATGTGTTTTTAAATAATTATTTTATAAGTATCATCACGAATGTCCCATGTCTTTGAGGACTTAAATAACCATTGATTCTCTGATTTGTCACTTTAGTGATACTCTGATTTGTCACTTCGGTGACCTCTAGTGTGGAGCAAAATGTTGTGCGGAACGAAGTGTTACACTATTGTGGAAACTATCTCTAAGGTCCGTACAAGTCACCTCTTGGGTCCATTCATCTGTATTATCATGGATCCACTGATCCTCTATTCTGTTCTTTGTTCTATACCGTGGTTGTGATTATTTTGCTTATAAGACTTCTGTACTATATATTTGTTTTTGTAAAATGATTCATACAGGGTCCGTACAAGTCACCTCTTGGGTCCATTCATCTATATTATCATGGATCCACTGATCCTCTATTTTGTTCTTTGTTCTATACCGTGGTTGTGATTATTTTCCTTGTAAGACTTCTGTATTGTATATTTGTTTTTGTAAAATGATTTATGTACGGGAAAGAAATATACCTTCTCGTATAATCCTGTTGATCAAGTCTGCGTTCCTCCGTACGACGTCGCTTGGTCACCTGAAAACACAAACGCGAGCTGGCCGGCAGGTGTGTGCCGGAAACCTCTCCGATGCCTAAGTCAGAAAGCAAGACAAGTAGGCAAAAGCTCAATGTAATCAGGGAGCAAAAGTTGCATTACCTCTTCACAGGTGATATTGGTGAGCTTATATAGGTTTCGCGTGCCACAATCCTGGTAGGACTCTAACTCCTCCATGCAGAGTCCTCTTAGGATTCATACTCCTGGAAGATAATGTTTATCCTCCAACACCCTCCCTCACTGCTTAAATCAAGTGAGATGGTTTTATCACGGTCGAACTCCAATACGGCCGAAGTAACCTCTAGTTCGGCCCTTTCTTTCATTTCTCTTACCTCGGCTTTCCCATGCTACGACCGATCTAACCGTAAGAGAGTTGAGCCGAACTATTTACACAACCAGTCCTCCTGAGGACTTAGCACACCTCGATTTCCATACGCTATGACCGAACTAATCACTGAAGACCGAAGGACTGTTACCCCGGCTCCGCTTTCCTTTCTCCTACCTCGGCCTTACATGCAAAGGCCGAGCTATCCATAAAAGGATCAAGCCGAGCTACCATTTATTTAGGTCCTAAAGCAAGCCCAATGTACCTCGGTTCTGAACAACATGACCGAGCTAACCCAAACAAGCGCAACCGAATTAAACTCAACAACTTACTCCGGTGGAAATCCTTTGTTTCGGACCGGACTAACACTTGTCCAGGGCCCATCTTCTCAGCCTCTTCAATACGGACCATAGATCAGCCCACTACCCTAGCTCGGCCCAATTTAAACATAAATTATCCTCTCAATTGCCCCTTAATTCCATCTGCAAAGCATGATAGGGATTACCTGTCTTCCAGCCGAGCTAATACACCTTAGCCTTTCCAGCCGAGCTAAATCCACTTAGCTTTTCCAGCCGAGCTAAGTCCGCTTAGCTTCTCCAGCCGAGCTAAGACCTTTTAGCTCTTCCAACCGAGCTAAGTCCGCACCGGGCTATACCTGTCCGGCTCAAACGTCTCTTCAGTTGCAGAAACTGAATCGATTGTCCTTCCAATGACACGTGGCACGCTGGTAATGGCTATTCACAGCTGTTGCGCCGCCCTCGTACTCTGAAAAAATTAAACAGTTCCCGCCCTTTTGGCCCTTTTCACAAAAACATGCCTCACTTTGAATCACACCTTATTCTGTTCATCTTCTCTCTCTGTGCCTCTGTACTGATCGTGAAGCTGCTGTGTTCGAGTTCTTCAAATTCTCCAAGCCTTCACTTCTACCTCTATCTTCTTCCTTTTTCTCTGGTAAGCTTCTAAACACTCATTTCTGCTTTTCTTGTTTTTGCTTTTGTTTCAATCCATAACAGTCCATCTTGTGTATTTACAAAGCATGCTTCCATTTCCAATAGTATTTGAAGTTTCTGAAAAACCCTTCATAAGAACACTATGAATGTAATAAAATAGTACGTAGAACACCTTTTTGATCTTTGCACATGCCCCAACCGAACTAGAATACTGCTTTTGCAATATATAGATTTAGGTAAACTGGAACCGAGCTAGAACTTGCACACTTCACAATAATTTTAATAGGAAACCAACTGATTCACACTAGCCGAAATTAAAACATACTGAACTAGAAATATCGGCCTTTAACCGAGCTAAGCCTTGGGGGCTAAGCCAGTTTTCTTAGTTCCTAAACCGACCCGTAAGTCGCCTTAATGCTTAACCGGAGTAACAGAAACCATAGGTAGAACCGAAATAACCAAAACATCTTGACGAACCGATATAACAAGTACCTTGAGAAAACCGAGGTAGGTCCTTCAGTACACTCCGTAGCCGAAGTAAGAATTCCCTTTCTTGCTTTATTTCTGTAGCACGGTCCACTGATCTGTGCTTAACCCTTTGTTTTCCACTTTGCAGACTTAGGTTGTCCAGGCACTCCCTCTGTGCACTCAACCGAGCTCCTGAGCACATTTTCTCAGCCCGAGCTAATTTATTTATAAGTTATACCATAAATGGGGAAGTACAGATTTTTGGTAGAATCCCCAGGAGGCTTAGCCGAATTCAGAAAGGATTACAATATACCAACCGATGTAAACCTCACCCTAGCCGAACCAGATGTAGATCCATGGGGCAACCCAGGCTTTGTCCCTTTCACCATTCAATCAATAATAGAGACCGGACTACGATTCCCAGTCCAGCCTTTAATCTGTGAGTTTCTTAGGCAAACCAGACTATGCCCAACCCAACTTTCCACCAACACCTACCGTATAATAATGGGCATAGACGCCCTAAACCGCCAGACCGGTCTCAACCTAGGCTTAGCCGAAATATTGCACCAATACTCCATAGGATCCAAAGACGAAGGCTGGTGCTATTATTTGAGAATACGCCGTGGCCGAGAGAAAATAATTAAGAACACACCGGACAAAGATTTAAATGATGACGATTACTTCTGGGTGTCTGGGAACTTTGAGGACCACCAGGCCCAGATCCCAGGCGGAAGCATAAACTGGAACAAAGGAATCCCTGGTATACTTACTTCGGTTTCAATGCATTCTTAATCTTTTACTCCGGTTTCGACTCTGGACCGAACTAACACTTTGTCTTTTCTTTGCAGATAAAGCCCATCTCCTTTCAAACTACGGCCACCCGAACCTCGGTCTTCTGCGCGCCGCACTAAGAGTAAAAGAGAGAAGTTGGGCAAAGCTCCTAAACTTCGAACCGACTTACCGTTATACCGGTCGTCGAAAAGCAAGGGTAACTGACTTCCTACTTGAAGAAGCACCAGAACCGGACCCTTCCTTGCCCCAGATCAACCTCATACCACTCACAGCCGAACAAGAAATGGCTAAGAAGAACAGATTGAAGGCCCTCCTAACCGCAAAGTCTGAAATTGGCCATACTGGCGAGACCGTGGTGGTTGATTGCCATCTCAACGGCCATCTTCATCACGTCCTAGCAAACGTGCCTAGACTAGCCAAACCGAGCCATGTCTTGCTGATGAAGACGAGACCGTCCCGCCACCAAGTCTTCAGCCAAGCATCCAACCGGAGCCCACCGACCAAACTGCCTCCTCCAAGTGGACTCCTACACTCACCTTCAACGACCGGGACATCACCGCGTCTGATTCGGTGGTCTCAGAGAAGGGCCATCTGATGGCCTTCAACTTAGCCAAGGGTGTGTGCCTCCCCAAGGACATGGAGCACCACTACAAATAGCTCAACACCGAGCTAAAGTCAATTCGGTCCTCCACTAAGTCCATGATCCTGGTAAGCAGTATTCCTCTCTATGCAAGGTTTTTTCAAACTCGAAGTCCAGCTAACGTTACTTCTTCTTTGTAGGCCATCCAGAAAAACCAAGTTACTCACAGGAGGGTCATGGAGCTTAGGAGGAGTACAAGGGAGGCCATGGCTGAGGCCGAACTGAAAACGGCCGAACTAGAGGAGGCAAAGAAGCAGCTAGCCGTGCTTCGGGAGGAGAATGGTCGGCTGACCGAGGTTGCCAACTCGGTTGAAGCCGAAAAGAAAAAAGTCGCCAACGAGGCAAAAGATAGATACCTGCGCATCTTGGCTGCAATTGAGAAGAAGAAAGATGCCGAAATAAAGCAATTGAAGGGGGAGGTAAAAAAGGCCGAGAAGCGGGGTTTTAAGGAGGCCGAGGACGCGTACACTCTTCAGTGTGACGCAGCAAACGATCTATTTTTCAAGTGCGGCTGGAGGGTTGTAGTGGAGAAGCTCGGTTGTACGCCTGACACCGAGGTCTACAACGCTCCACCGTACTCCATTCCAGCCTCACTCTCACAATACGCGGCCGATCTCCAAAAAGCCTTTCTTGAGGGGTCCGGTGATGATGATGACGATGATGATGAAGAAGATGAGGAGCCATCTCATACTCCGGTTGTCAACGAGCAGCAGAACGATAAAGCAGTTCGGTCTGAGCCAGTTATTGAAGATCCAACTCTTGAGCTGCAGCCGACTGACACCGAAGTTCAGGCTGACACCGAACTCCCACTTCAAACCGTGCTCCCCTCTGACACCGGACTCCAGGCGAATGCTGATGCAGAATTTGATGCCGAGCTTGATGCACTTCTCGGTTGATTTTTTTCTTTTTTCTTTTTGAACTTTGTAACCGGGCTGAAGCCCCCCCAAATTGTATTTCTCTGTTTTGTGGTTCAATGAAAATTTCCTCAACTCTTATTCCGGTTTTGTGTATGTATGCTAATATTTGCAATGAATTTTTCCGTGAACTTATCTGCACAACTGTGATCCCGGTTTAGCTATCTATCTTACTAGCCAACCACTCTTCGGCCGATATAACTCACTTCGGCTGAAGAGTACAAAGTGTTGGTTTAATCCAGCCAACCACTCTTCAGCCGATATAAATCACTTCGGCTGAAAAGTACAAAGTGTTGGTTTAATCCAGCCATACACTTACTTCGGCTGAAGAGTATAAAGAGTTGGTTTAATCCAGCCAACCACTCTTCAGCCATACACTTACTTCGGCTGAAGAGTATAAAGAGTTGGTTTAATCCAGCCAACCACTCTTCAGCCGATATAACACACTTCGGCTGAAGAGTATAAAGAGTTGATTTAATCCAGCCAACCACTCTTCGGCCATACACTTACTTTGGCTGAAGAGTACGAAGTGTTGGTTTAATCCAGCCAACCACTCTTCAGCCGATATAACTCACTTCGGCTGAAGAGTACAAAGTGTTGGTTTAATCCAGCCAACCACTCTTCAGCCATACACTTACTTCGGCTGAAGAGTATAAAGAGTTGGTTTAATCCAGCCAACCACTCTTCAGCCATACACTTACTTCGGCTGAAGAGTACAAATTGTTGGTTTAATCCAGCCAACCACTCTTCAGCCATACACTTACTTCGGCTGAAGAGTACAAATTTTTGGTTTAATCCAGCCAACCACTCTTTAGCCATACACTTACTTTGGCTGAAGAGTACAAAGTGTTGGTTTAATCCAGCCAACCACTCTTCAGCCATACACTTACTTCGGCTGAAGAGTACAGAGTGTTGGTTTAATCCAGCCAACCTCTAAGTTGGTTTTTCCAGCCAACTTAGAATTAAGTGTTTGGGTATTTCGACCAAACGTCCTGCGGCCTGAATCCTGATTCTGGGCTTAGGAGGGGTCATAGTTGGTTATTCCGGCCAACTATGTTTACAATGCTGTTAACTACTAAAGCTACTTTCTACTAAAACAAATATGCTAAAAAAGAATCGATTTGTTTTATTGATGAAGTGAAAAATTACATATACTTAAAGAGGGAAAAGAAAAAGCTAAAAGTAAAATAACTTAAGATTGGCAGTGTTCCATGGCCTAGGAATTGCTTTGTCGTCCTCATCTTCCAAGTGGTATGCCCTTTTCCTGCTAATCCGACCACTTTGTAAGGACCTTCCCAGTTAGGCCCTAACTTGCCATCTCCTGGGACCAATGTGTTGCCCATAACTTTGCAAAGTACCCAATCGCCGATCTTGAATTGCCGTGGATGCACCGTTTTGTTATACTTCCTAGATAGTTCTTGTTGGTAGGAGGCGATGTAAACCAATGCTCTGTCTCTTCTTTCTTCCGCAAGGTCAAGTTCCAATGCTATAGCTTCGCCATTTAAGTCTGGATCAAAATTTTCGCTCCGAATTGTGGGGAGTATGACTTCTAATGGGATGACTGCTTCCATGCCATAGGCTAAGGAGAATGGAGTTTCTTCTGTTGACCGCCGTGGTGTGGTGCGATAAGCCCATAAAACATGAGGGAGCTCTTCTGCCCACTTGCCTTTGGCCGTCTCCAACCTTTTCTTCAATTCGTCCAAGACTACCTTGTTTGACGCCTCGGCTTGACCGTTTGCTTGGGGATACGCCGGTGTAGAATTGTAGAATTCTATCTTGTATTCTTCGCAAAAGTTTTTGAAAATTCTGCCGTCAAACTGAGTGCCGTTGTCTGAAATCAGTGCTTTTGGTATGCCAAAGTGAGTAATGATGTTCTGCCAAACAAACTTCTTCACATCTTTTTCCTTGATTGACGCCAAGGCTTTTGCTTCCACCCACTTTGTGAAGTAGTCTGTTGCCGCAAGAAAGAACTTCCTGTTGCCTGGTGCTGTTGGAAGTGGACCTACTATGTCTAAACCCCACATTGCGAAAGGCCACGGGCTGGTTAATGGTAGTAGTTCTCTGGCAGGTTGGTGTATTTGGTGCACAAACTTCTGGCATTTTTCGTATTTTTTGACATACTTCTCTGAATCTGCTTGCATGTATGGCCACCAGTATCCTTGTGAAATAGCTCGGTATGCCAACGATCTTCCTCCTTGATGGCTGCCACATACCCCCTCATGTATCTCGAACAGGAACGCTTCCACCTTGCTGGAGTGAACACACTTTAAGTAAGGTCCTGAGAACGACTTCTTGTATAATGCCAAGGATGGAGAGAGCCAAAATCGTTGCGACTTTGCTCTTATTCTGTTGGCTTCTTTCTTCTCTTCTGGGAGGATGCCGTCCTTTAGGAATAGTATGATGGGATCCATCCAAGAAGGACCTAACTCTGCACAACATACCTTTTCAGCTTCTAGGTCTTCAATGCTTGGTCTAGGCAGATAGTCGATTAATAGTAGGTGAGGAACGGAGGTGTCTGCCATTGAGGCAAAGCCTACGAGTTCGTCTGCTCTGCTGTTTTCCTCTCTGCCAATCTGTTCTATCCTCACTACTTCGAACTTCTTTATCTCTGTTCTGACCAAGTCTTGGTACTTGGCCATCCTATCATCCTTTGCCTCATAGTCGCCAGATATTTGGTTTACCACCAGCTGCGAGTCGCTGTAAACCATTAGTTCGGTGGCCTTCATGTAGAATGCCGACTTGAGATCTGCTAGAAGCGCTTCATACTCTGCTTCATTATTTGATGCTGGGAAGCCCAGGTCGATTGCCTGCTCCACTACTAGGCCGTCTAGAGAGATGAGGACTATGCCAAGTCCTGCTCCATGCCTATTGGATGCTCCATCCACGAAGAGCTTCCACATCTCTCCAACGAACAACTTCCAGCAAGTGAAGGGATCGGATGATGTCTTGGGATCTTCCACGTTGCTAGTGGCTTCTTCAGAGTCGATGCTTGCTGTCTGCCCCTCGTTCTCTGTTTGCACCAAGTCTTTGTTTGTCGGTGAGTCCTGACTTGGTGTAGCATGTTTCACTTCTTCCTCCCTTTCTTTGCTCTGGTCCGCCATGGGACCTGACTGAGTAACCAATACTAGGGGTTGCGTTATTCCGACGCCAACTTCCATTCGTAGTTAATTGTTTTACCAGTCGATTGGCAAGGAATGTGATGACTTCCAGGGGTGAACTCTGCGACAAAATCTGCTAGTGCTTGGGCCTTTATTGCGGTTCTGGGTTGGAACTTGATGTCGTACTGTCCCAATTCTACTGCCCACTTCAGAATTCGCCCAAAAAAGTTCGCCCTTTCAAATAATGCCTTGAGTGGGAAGGCTGTGAGAACAACTATGGTGTGGGTGTGAAAGTAATGCGATAATTTCCTTGAAGCCATCATCAAGGCCAATGCCAGTTTCTCCAGTGGCAAATACCTTGTTTCAGCGCCTAACAATGTCTTGCTGACATAGAAAATTGGAAGGTGCTGGATCCCCTCTGCTCGAACCAACACTGCACTTACCGCGTGCTGAGAGACTGCCAAGTAGAGGAAGAGTTCTTCTCCAGGTACTAGGGTGACTAGTAGTGGTGGAGAAGACATGTATTCCTTCAAACTCTCCAGAGCTCGGTCGCATTCTTCATCCCACTCAAACTTAGCTTTTAATGACTAAAAGAATGGACGCAATCTGTCTGAAGACCAGCTGATGAATCGGTTAAGTGCTGCTGCCATGCCGGTGAGATGCTGCACTTCTTTCACTGAGTTAGGTCTCTCTAACTCCTGAATTGCTTTGATCTGAGAAGGGTCTGCTTCTATACCTCGGTTGGTTACCAAGAAGCCTAGGAATTTGCCAGATCCTACTCCGAATGCACACTTCGACGCGTTGAGGCATAACTTATGCTTCTTCAGGATCTCGAACATCTCACCTAGGTCCTTCATATGGTCATTCTCATCTTTGCTTTTGACCACCATATCGTCGATGTAAGCCTCCATTGTTCTGCCTAACAACGGTTCAAACATCTTGGTGACCATTCTCTGGAATGTCGCCCCTGCATTTTTTAGGCCAAAGGGCATGACTTTGTAGCAGTAGAGTCCCCTTGGAGTGGTGAAAGATGTGATCTCCTGGTTGGGTTCATGCATGGCGATTTGGTGGTAGCCTCTGTACGCATTCAGAAAGCTAAGTCGGTTGTGCCCTGCTGTTAAGTCTACCAGCTAATCTATCCTTGGTAGAGGAAAGCTATCCTTTGGGCACGCCTTATTGACCGTTTTGTAGTCGACGCAGACGCGCCACTTGCCATTCTTCTTTAGCACTACTACGGTGTTAGAGATCTATCTTGGGTAGTGCACCTCTCTTATTGCCCTTGCTTCCAGCAGGTTTCCCACCTCTTCTGCCACTATTTCGGCGTGATGGAGTGCCGATCTGCGGGTGCGCTGAATGACTGGCCTAGCAGAAGGGTGGACATTGAGTTGGTGGCAGATGAAGTTGGGATCGATGCCTGGCATGTCGTATGGGGTCCAGGCGAACACTTCGATGTTGGAGGTCAGGAATTCCAAGACCTCCAATCTCTCAGTGCTGGACAACGACGAGCCAAGTAAGAAGAACTTATCCGGGTTCTTCTCGTCTATCCTGACTTCAACCAAGTCCTCCACTGCTTTCTGACTGGCCGCTTTGCCAACTTCCGCGAATAGTTCATTACTCTCTGGTTATTCTACCGAATGAACATATCCTTTAGCAGCACGGCTGCCGTTCACTGTCACAAAGCACTGCTTTGACATGATCTGGTCGCCATAAACTTCCTCTATCACTCCGGTGTCGTTAGGAAACCGCATCACCTGGTGGTAGGAGGACGCCACCGAGCGCATGACGTGCAGCCATGTTCTGCCCAAGATAATGTTGTAGGTGGAGGGGACCTTCAACACCCAAAACTCCACTTGCTTTGTCACACTCCCTGCTCTAACCGGGAGAATAATCTTGCCGACGGGCCATTCAGGCATGGAGTTGAATTCGATGAGGGGAGATACTGCCGGTGCCAAGTCTTTATCTTGCAACTTGAGTTGCTTGAAAGTTTCATAGTACATAATTTCACACGAGCTACCTTGGTCAATCAGAATCCGCTTGACGTCAAAATCCTTGACTCAGAGAGTGACGACCAAGGCATCGTTGTGAGGGCAATAGATCCTTGCCAAGTCTTTATCCGAAAAAGACATGACATTTGTGGCCTCTATCTTCCCCTTCTTAACAACCGGTTGGGCACTTAGCACCTCCCTTAAGTGCTCAGCCTTTTTGATTGAACCTCTGAGCTCGCATACACGCTCAGGTTCAAAGATTCCATGTATTACGTTGATGACGCCTTGGGGCGGGGCGTCGATCGGCATCCCATTGGGGTTGTTGTGGTCTGAAATTTGGCCGCGCCTCTCTATGTATTTGTCGGGTGGCTCTTGCCACTAATTCTTCCAGATGTTGCCTCAACGGCATACAATTCTCAGTGCGGTGCCCCTTTTCTTTGTGGAAGGTGCATCTGGATCTGTCATCATAGTCCTTTTGGGCCTCGCCTAACTTGGCTGGCCACTTGACGAAAGGCTCGTCTCGAATTTCACTAAGTATATGGTAGATCGGTTTCTTGAACACCGTGGTTATGGCAATGCGGACTCTTAACCATCTCTTGTCCTGGTCCTCGCCATTGTCTCGCCTGCCTCGTCCGTTTCGATTTTGGCGATCTACCGCATTGACCTTTGCTGAGGTCTTCTTCTCTGGCATTGTGGTCGCGCTAGTTTTTGCTTTGGCATGAGCGCCATCCTCTTCCACCCTGATGTGCTGATGCACTCTCTCCATCAGAGCCTCCATGGTGAGGGGTGGCGTCATGGTGATAGAGTCGCTCAGTCTGTTCCCGACTGGAAGGCCTCTTTTGTATTGTGCAATGGCGAGGTTAGTTGGGTAGTTCCCAATCTGGTTGAATGTCTCCCAGTAGCGACTGTTGTATGACCTCAGGGTCTCCTTCTCGCCCATGTCGATGAAGAGTAACTGGTCGATTTCCACCGGGATTTTTGTGTTTGTTCTGAATCGTGTTACAAACGCCTCTACCAGCTGCGCCCAGGAGGCTATGCTGCCCTCTGGTAGTTTTTCAAACCAAGTCAAGCCAAGGTCCCCAAGGCTTGAAGGAAATAGGATGCACATCAAGGCCTCATTCCGCCAGTATACAGCCATGACCTAGTGAAAGTGGCTTAAGTGCAAGTAGGGGTCCGTTTTCCCCTCATACGTTGTGAATTTAGGGCATTTGTCTGGCTTGTGGAAGGGTGCATTCTCTATTCTTTGGGATGAATGGTGAGGTCTGCGACCTCGCAATGCCTTGTCCGCCGTATCTTGGCTGTTGCATTGGCATTCCAACCTCGACGCTTCCATGCGTCCGAGGAGCCAACCGCTGCAAGGTAGGAACCCTGTGTGGATCGCGCGCTCTGGCATCCTCCTTCCATCGTGCCTTCTCTTCCATCATGGATCGTAGGTCGGATGATCTGGGTAATTCCGTCTTTCTAGACCTCGTTTGATGCGTATGTGAGAGCCAATAGGTGCTTCCCTCAGTGTACGACCTCTCAGACCTCGTCCTCTCAGACCTGGAGTGCCGAGTCCTGGAAGATCTGGATTGCGTGTCGCCTGTCCTTAGGCTTCTGTTCTCTGGTTGAGAGGGTGTAGAATTCCTACTACGACCCTCTGAGTGGCGAGGGGGCGTTTTGTTGTTGCGCCCCTCTCCTGTCGCCACTGTTTTTCCTTTCATCTGGCGTTTTAGAGACTCCATGTCTGCCGCCATCTTACGGATCAATTCGTCTTGTTCTCTGACGCGATCCTCCAAAATTTGAGGATCAACTCTGCGCCTTTGTCTTTCTAGGCTTTGCGAACGAGAGGGATGAGGGCTATTATTTCGCCTTCGACCCCTCGCATCCCTCCTGGAGTTATGTCTTTGTGGCTCTAGATCTGCCATGGGAGCGACCAAGGGTAGGCCTTCTTACCTTGCACCCCCATCTGGAGTTTGTCCGTCGACGACGAACTGAGGTAACTCTTCATTGTTCGCCATTGATGTTCGAGAGAAAGCTTGATCAAGAGGTTGTTCTTATCTGTATTCCCACAGACGGCGCCAATTGTACGGGAAAGAAATATACCTTCTCGTATAATCCTGTTGATCAAGTCTGCGTTCCTCCGTACGACGTCGCTTGGTCACCTGAAAACACAAACGCGAGCTGGCCGGCGGGTGTGTGCCGGAAACCTCTCCGATGCCTAAGTCAGAAAGCAAGACAAGTAGGCAAAAGCTCAATGTAATCAGGGAGCAAAAGTTGCATTACCTCTTCACAGGTGATATTGGTGAGCTTATATAGGTTTCGCGTGGCACAATCCTGGTAGGACTCTAACTCCTCCATGCAGAGTCCTCTTAGGATTCATACTCCTGGAAGATAATGCTTATCCTCCAACACCCTCCCTCACTGCTTAAATCAAGTGAGATGGTTTTACCACGGTCGGACTCCAATACGGCCGAAGTAACCTCTAGTTCGGCCCTTTCTTTCATTTCTCTTACCTCGGCTTTCCCATGCTACGACCGATCTAACCATAAGAGAGTTGAGCCGAACTATTTGCACAACCAGTCCTCCTGAGGACTTAGCACACCTCGATTTCCATACGCTATGACCGAACTAATCACTGAAGACCGAAGGACTGTTACCCCGGCTCCGCTTTCCTTTCTCCTACCTCGGCCTTACATGCAAAGGCCGAGCTATCCATAGAAGAATCAAGCCGAGCTACCATTTATTTAGGTCCTAAAGCAAGCCCAATGTACCTCGGTTCTGAACAACATGACCGAGCTAACCCAAACAAGCGCAACCGAATTAAACTCAACAACTTACTCTGGTGGAAATCCTTTGTTTCGGACCGGACTAACACTTGTGCGGGGCCCATCTTCTCAGCCTCTTCAATACGGACCATAGATCGGCCCACTACCTTAGCTCGGCCCAATTTAAACATAAATTACCCTCTCAATTTATACCAAACTATTCTCTATTTAGCCTAAATAATTATCCATGGTGATTTTTGTACCCCTTATGCTCTCAGTATAATGTTTCTCACTATATTATGTGCTTATAACTGTTAAAACCCTTTCCCCTATTGGATAAGTCTAGAAGAACCAAGATAAAAAGTTGAATGTGGCAATTGTTGTGCATGAGAGCCATGTGTTCAATTATTAGGAAGGGAGCTTCGCCCAAGTTTTCCTATAAATAGGTGATGCAATAGGAAAGAATGGAAGGAAAAAAAAAAACAAGAGAACAAGAGAAATGAGGAAAAGTGTAGCAAAGGAAAAATAAAGTAGGAATTAATATTAAGGTGAGTTTTATTATATTTTGAGCTACCCTATTTTTTTTATGTAAATTATGCTTTGTAAATTATATTAAATTTAAAATATATTATTTGTTGAATGAACCCTATTGCTTAAAAAGGAAAACTCATGGATATAACCATTTATTAAATGTGTTTTTAAATAATTATTTTATAAGTACCACTACGGAGGCCTCATTCCTTGGGGGACTTAAATAACCATTAGCTCTCTGATTTGTCACTTTAGTGACCTTCTGATTTGTCACTTTGGTGACTCTCTAGTGTGGAGCAAAGTGTCATGCGGAGCTAAGTGCCACACTATTATGGAAGCTACCTCTTGGGTCCATTCATTTATACTGTCATGGATTCGTTGACCCTCTATTTTGTTCTTTGTTCTATATAGTGGTTGTGATTATTTTGCTTATAAGACTTTTGTACTATATATCTGTTTTTGTAAAATGATTTATACCAAACTATTCTCTGTTTAGCTTAAATAATTATCTATGGTGATTTTTGTACTCTTATGCTCTCAATATAATATTTCTTACTATACCATGTACTTATAGCTGTTAAACACTTTTAGGTAATAAGGCTTAGGGAGAAATGTTAATTCATTATTCATTAGTTGGAAGTAACAGGATCAGTGCGTGCGGTAGGTACAAGGCATTTTGTAATTATAGTCTAAGTCTAACAATGTAAATAAATAGAAGCTCCGATAGATATATTATTGTTACAATTAAATACGATTTGGGTACCTTTTATTTTATTCCACAATGTTTTTCATCTCATAAATTTTGGTTTTGATTTATGCTTTTGTCTTGTTACGACGTCAAACATCCGGGTGTCAAGTTTGGGTTGTGATACAACACATACCCAACGACTAACATACATATCCACAAATCACGCCATACACCTGAAAAACATTTTCAGCCATGTAGGATGAGCATAAAACCCAACAAAGAATATTTCAAAAACTAAATATGCTCCACTAATATAAATAATCATGATGCAGTACATATATACAATATGCCAAATGCATTTTCAAAATTCCTTTAATTCCCAACACAAAAACCCTTTCTTTCCAATCCTCAAAATCTTTTTATTTATTCAAAATGTTTTTCGAGTTCAAAACATCTGTTTGAATAAAAACCAATTTCAAAACAAATTCGGTATATCACAATACCAAACAGCAAATACATTGCTAAACAGTTTGAAAACATCATTTTCAAAACCAAAACAAAAATAAATAAAATTGGTAAATCTCCAGGACTAATGTTCATAATAATGCGCTATACAAGCCACTATGCCATTTTACCGGGATTTTTCGGATAGAATCGGCACCTACCGTATGGGTTTCTGGTCTTACATCAAGGACACACAGGCTAACTTAATTCTGCTCTAACACCCCTTACAACTTTACCACTTTATTTATCATTTTTAATTACATAGCACATGTGATCCAAAATATTGTTTTTAGGATGACAAATGTTCTTAAAACATAATCCAAGAATTTTCCAACAACGTTTTCAAAACATGCAGTTCTGGTTTCAAAATTCATTCTAAAACCCATGATATGCACCATGATATGTATGATTTCACAAATATTCCAGTTTGCTTAGTCCACATGCAATTTCTAACACACAGCAATGCTATCCTACACCAGTAGCTAAAACAATTATTTCCAATGTAGTAATTAAAAGACAACAATATAGATATACAATATAATATTCCAAAAACTTATATATATAATTCCTAATAGCCTAATATTTTCTTAAAGAGTAACAAGACTCGTTATTTCTAAAATCTCATAACATTTTCTTCCAATCAAACCCATTTCTGAAAATCCAACCAACTCCCAAAAATAATATCATTTCGGGTTTTTCACAAATTGGGGCATTTCTACTTTTAAAAGACCACATGCAACTTTATATATCAAAAATAGATTTAATAATAAAATCATAACCAAACAACCCCTAATTTGGAACAAACCCCCCACCCCAAATTATAGTTTCAAAATCAATCAAATACCCACAAATCTATATATCAAAACACATCATAACTACACTACCGAACTCATATCGAGTTAAGGAAATAGACCCTACCTCTTGAAGCAAAGATTAGACAAGCCGGAAAAACCTTCAGTCGCGAAAAAACGATCCACTCAGATTAAAATGAAACCCTCGATGAGCTTTACATTTTGGTATATGGAACTAAGGGTAAAAAGTGGGTAGTAGATAAAACCTAAGCCTAAAAACTTAAAATGGGTCAACAATGGCGAGAGGGAGAGAGAAGAGAGAAAATATCTAAAAAAGTGAGGTTGTCAACGCATTGATGTCTTATATAAATGCACCATCGCGGCCGCAATCAAAACTTCGCGGGAGCAACGTCACTGACACACCTAGTCGCGGGCTCAATCGAGTACACTACGACTACAAGCCTGAAGACAAACAGGTTGCCAGCACGACCATGCTTATTGTAGCCACGAACAAGCCATCCGCAAGCTGCATCGCAACCCCACCGCGGGCTACACACTTCCTCCTACCAACAAACCTGAAGGCCTCTTTTGGTCGCGGCTCATCGCCGACGCGACCTTCCCATAGCTTAATCGCGGGCACGACCTTCCTGGTCATGGGCGTGACTTTCCTGGTTATGAGCGTAACCAGCCCAACTCTAGATTTCTGAGTTGCTGTCCTGTAGCCAACCCAAGGCACTTCAATGGTCCAAACTACTCAGAAAAGGTCCAAGTCACCCAAGACAACCCCGTGTCCTAACTAGAAATGAAAATTAGTCGTGTTAAACTAACTCGAGCCACTACAATCTCCCCTACTTAGGAAATTTCATCCCTGAAATGAAAGAAACGCCAAAAACAAAATGGTCACCCAACCGTACCAAAGAACATAACACCAACCCACGCTTAGATCCAGTTTGGGATAAGTTCCTGAATTCCGATCCACTACCTCGGGGCCCCAAAGATACCTGAGCACCACACACACCAAGAAATGAGCACAGAGGCCTCTCTTTGACCCACATAACTCATTAGGGTCTATGAGTCAAGAACAACAACCACAACAACCACCACCCAGACTCAAAGACGCTCACCACGTCACAACCATCGACAATAACCAAACACTATTGAGTACTCAACCCTCGAACATAGAGAGTCAGAAAACTACTCACTTTTATAACTCTCGACCAACTCTCACAAAATGAGAATATAGAATAAACATAGGTAAACAAATAATGCTATGGCCTAACAAACCCTAACAATTCGAACCTCCTCACAAAACAACACACAGACCATACACCGTTACATACCACGCAAAGCGAAACCCCATTACTTATTACACAATATCTCACCCTTAACTCCAAGTAAGTTATCTCAACACTAAAGCCCTCATTCTGCCAGTGCCAATGTTCATACAACCCAACTGAACTCATAACAACCAACTACACATACTTGCCCTCTCGCACTACACCAACTTATAAGAACCTATTGCGTCACAACACTACTGCTACCACGTAGCAACCCAAACCGAACCACAAACAGACACAACACCTCTATTTTTCAGTGACCAATAAGGCCAACCCTTAATCCACCATTCTACACCATCATGTGTTACACGGGGTACAAACAAAATAGTAATTCTCCTGGCGAACCTACCAGTTTGCTAATATTTACCGAACAATCACCCTAAACCAAACCCCAACAAATACACACAACACTCACTAACTTTTCAAAGTCATACCACTCCAACTCCATAAAATAAGAAAAGAAGTTTCCAATCTTCTCTACCACCCGAGTCACAATACCATATTCCCAACTACCTTCTCAACCAAACTAGAACACTACCTAAGCCAAAACCATAGCTCACCTTTGAAAGATAATCACCTCATCATTGCCATCCCAAACCTCGACCAACAAACACAAAACCACTGTGACACTACACATAGGTCACACACTAACTATGGGTTATATACCCAACTGACCATTCCAAACTTCTCCTGTCTCCACCCAACATGAGGTACACACCTCCCGCACCCAAACACAACAAATAGAATCCTAGACTTAGTGAAGAAGTTCGCTATACCACTTCCCAAAACACCACACAAGGTGCTCGAACTGACATCCTTTCACAAAGAACACCTAACCATACATTACCAAGATCCGCTAACATTACCTACCATTAAGGTACAAATCTATACCCAAACTAAACAACGACTCTATTCTCAAAACACCGGTAACCCTAAGTCTCTCTATACTCAAAATAAAACAAAATCCAACATAAAACTTCTAACTCAACTACCAGCAGAAAAACTCCACCCCTAGATACATCCTAACACCACGCCTTATCATTCTACAAGGTTAACCCTAAACAAGCCCACTGTGACAATCCGTTGCCGAACACCAACTCAAAACCAACTATACCATCCACAACAACCTATCACCCCTCGTGCCTTACTAAATTACTCATAATAACTATAACTCTACCATACATTCAACTAACAACTCCATCCAACTACAAGGAACAACCCCACCTATTCCAACCAACCATGCATCATCTACAATGATAAACTCATGACCTAAATGGCCCAACTGACTTGACAAACCCCGAAGGAAGTCAACCCACAACACTCACCCCTCACCAACCACATTCTGAAACACGCATTTCTATATTACTACTATTAAGGTCTGAACCATACACTAATACTACCTACACATACAAGTTCAATCCCAACTCTTTGTGTCCCAAAACTCCAACACCACCTACACCCCTTCATCGGGTTACAAGTCTTAGAAACAACTCATTCAATTGGGGAACACATCCCACACTACACTTCATACACCTGACCGACCAAGGTTATAACAAATCCTGAAGTTCCACTAGTCCAAAGACTATCGACCAACACTAGACTTACACGTCATCACTAAAGTGAGTATAAGAACTCGACCCTCACACACCGTCACAAAGGACTCAAAACACCACCATTTCTCACAGACACACTAACTGCCACCAACGACAAACCAAACCCAACTCACAAGAAAACTAATACACAACATATACGACGCACACAGAGGTGCCCACTCCGAGTTCACTCCTTATCTCCAAAATGTCTTTATAAAAGAGAACACACAACCTAGGATACATAACACTAGTTTTTTTCCCCAAAATACTAACACAACACAATCACATAAGTAATTACTCAAACAACCACATTGAGACTCCAATTAATTCACATATCATTTACCACATAACGCATAACACATAATTGAACTAAGTCTACAAAGATAGTTATTCGTTCCAGTACTCCCTTAGAATTTCCATTAGAAACAACGTCGATCAAGAGCATTTCCAACAAGACCTCCAAGTTAGTCAACTAGACACCGAATAATATCTATGAGTCTCAACACCATGCCCCTAGAAGATGCAACACATAATTATGTTATCACTTAGCACACAACATACAAATGTCCTCACCATGCATGATGAACCCATTATGGCTAACCACTTCCTACGAGCCCAAGATTTTCAAACCAGGTTTGCTCTGATACCAAGTTGTCACGCCATGAATTTACAAGGTTCGACTCACATGAATAAACCTATAATCGATAAGTAAAAGACTATAATAAGATAGAATAAAATAATATCTCATGCAAATAGACATCATAAAGTCACACAATATGTGAGTTCTTCTGGTTACATGCACCCTACATACACTAACTAGGTGGAGTGAATGCCATTATTATAAAACATACAATGATGTTACACTAAAAATTGAAATACCTGAAGTGTTACATCATATACAAAGGGTGTAACCCTTACAAGAATGGCACTCGACCAATTAAATAAACAAATGGCCCTAGGTCTACAAATAAGGGAGCAATCCTACTCAACTCCAGCACATACCCAACGACTAACACCCATATCCACAAATCACACGACACACCTAAAAAACATTTTTAACACAGTAGAAAATATTTCAAAAACTAAATATACTCCACTAACATAAATGATCAAGATGCAGTACATATATATAATATGCCAAATGCATTTTCAAAATTCTTTTAATTCCCAACACAAAAATCCTTTCTTTACAATCCTCGAAATCTTTTGTTTATTCAATATGTCTTCCGAGTTCAAAACATCTATTTGAATAAAAACCATTTTCAAAATAAGTTCAGTATATCACAATACCAAACAGCAAATACATTGCCAAATCAAACGCGAATATATCGCTAAACAATAACAAATATATTACTAAACAGTTTGAAAACATCATTTTCAAAACCAAAACGAAAATAAATAAAATGGGTAAATCTCAAAGGCTGGTGTTCATCATAGTGTGTGCACTATACAAGCCACTATGCCATTTAATTATACAATACATGTGATCTAAAATATCGTTTTCAAGATGACACAAATGTTCTTAGAACTAATCTGAGAATTTTCCAACAACCTTTCCAAAACATGCAATTCCGATTTCAAAATCCATTCTAAAACCCATGACATGCACCATAATATGTATGATTTTACAGATATTCCAGTTTGCATAGTCCACATGCAATTTCTAACGTACGGCAATACTATCCTCCACCGATAGCCAAAACAGTTATCTCTAATGCAATAATTAAAAGACAACGATATAGATATACAATCCGATATTCCAAAAACTTAGATGTATAATACCCAATAGCCTAATATTTTCCAAAAGAGTAACAAGACTTGTTATTTCTAAAATCTCACAACATTTTCTTCCAATCAAACTGTAGACACCTCATTTTGACCGACCTTAAGACTCAAACGTCATCGATTAAGCACTTGGTGGTAGTGTATGTTGTGCTCGTTTCAAGCTTCGGAGTTTTGGCTGAGAGCCTTGCCTCTGGGTCTCCGAACTCATTGTGCTTTGGCTCGGTTTGTGGACTGAACCTTGTTTTCTCTTCCTGGAGGGAGGGAGAGGTCTTGTAGACCATCTCTTTGTGGTCATAGACCATTTTTTCCCGTTTGGAGATCAGTTCTCAATTTTCAGAGCCTTCGGACGTGCACCTTGTCTCGGGATCGCTTAACGTTCTCCATTTGGCGTGGTTTTTGAACCACACCTTGTTTCCTTTATCTAGAAGGACACTGTGGTCCGAGAGACCATTTTTGTGGTCGTATACCACTTTTGGTGCTCAACGGCTGGGTTTCGAGGCTCCCGGCTGCGCGCTTTGCTTCCCGAACTCTCGTTTTGCATCCGTGTTGGTTTGTTTTTGGTACAAACCTTGTTTTCCTTGCTTGGAAGGTGGTACGAGGGTGGGAGACCAGTTTTTCCCCTTTGAGACCACTTTCCTTCCCGCCAGCCGATTTTTTGGTTGAGAAACTGGTTTTCTTGGTCTTTGGGCCACTTTTACTGGTCTCACACCCCACCATTGGCTTGCTTTCAATGTGGAGACCACCAATTCCACCTGCCGACCACTTTTTTTCCTGGGAGACCACTTGAAGTGGTTGGTCGACCACTACAAGTAGCAGGGCGACCACTTTAAATGGTCGGCAGCTCTCTTCCTGTTTTGGCAGACTGTGTGGATACTGAGGGCTTTGATGCATCCTCCATACTTGTATGGAGGGATTGCATCCAAGTTTTAGCTTCTCCAAGAAGCTTGAACCTTTGTTTTCCTATAAGAGAGAGCCTTCCTCTCCATTGTAGAGGTTCTGAAAATTTTCCTAAGGCATAAGTATATATCTCCCTCTATATCTCTATATTTGGGGCCTAAAGAATGTGTTGTTCTTCACTTTTGCACCACAACTCTTAACCATACACCCCCATCATTAAACTGAGGTTCTTGGAGGACATTTTGGAGGTTAAAAAGCTGGTTCTTGGCTGAGAAATTTGCTGGTATTGCAGTGCTTCAAGGGTAACATCTTTTCTCCCTTTTAAGCGTTATTTTGGTTGCTCTCTTGGTCTCATTTGCATGCTTATTTAGGCCTTACTTTCATCTGAAAAAAGTTTTCTATTTAAGTGTTTTTGATGTTTGTTTAAGGTCTCTTGGGTGTTAAGGGTCTTCTACCCTCTTGCATGCTTTGTTTGGCCTTGTTTTGTGCCATGGTTTAAGGCCTTTGAGCTAGTCCTTGCTTGGCCTTATAGCCACTGAAATCCAGTGAATTTTCAATGGTAAGCATGTGGTTTTGAGGCCTCAAATCAGAGGAGGGTGATCCCTTCTCTTCTTGTTTTGTTTGCTTGCATTTTTGGCCTATCAAAGGAGCATGCATCTTCATACTTTCAAGGCTTGGTTCAGGCACTTTTTCATGACTTTTAGGGCCTGCCTTAGCTCTTTCTATGGCTGGTTTGGCCACCTTGTGTTTGCTTCTTGTATGTGTAGTGTATTCCCATTTGTGGCTCATCAAAGTAGCATGTCTTTCTAGCATGTATTGGCTCCATTTCAGTAGAGTTTTGACCATCATTTGACATGTCATGACTCTATTTTTGGCTAGTTTGGTAGCCTTTTGCATGCTCCATATGCTTGTAGTGTAAATCTTGTTTACTAGCTTTGTATGCATGATGTTTTGGCTCATTATCCTAGCATATTTTGGCTATGATCTAGCATGATTTTGTTCTTATTTTGGGCTGCCTTAGCTCTATTTTTAGGCTTCTTGGTCGAATGAGGCTTGTCTTGCATGCCTCTAGTGTAATACACTTCGCTAGCTTTGACGCTTGAGACTTTCAACATGTATTACATGGGTTGTAGGCATGATTCTAAGTCATTTTGCATACCATTTCAGTGCTAGAACATATGCCATTGTACCCCATGTTTCATCCTTTCAATGCTTTTGGAGAGTTGTGTTTTGAGCTTTAAGCTTGGGCTGATATGCATGCATATTGGTATAGCATTTTGAGTTTCTATCTTAGCATGTATGGCCACTGATTTGGACATGGCTGAGGCCTATCTATTTTGGTTTAAGTCCATCGTGCATTGAGTATCCCATGTGGTTCATAGTATTGAGAATGTCATGTTGTTGCATAATTGATTATTGCATTTGTGCATGCCATGTCCATTGCCTTGCGTATGCTAGTTACCATGTGCATTGCGTATACTAGTTGTCATGAGCATTGTATATGTCATGTAGTTCATAGCATTGTGTATGCTAATATGTTAGTTGCATGTTTTCATGCTTGTCCCTTGCATCGTGTTCATAT
Organism: Camellia lanceoleosa; assembly: GCA_025200525.1. NCBI lineage: Eukaryota > Viridiplantae > Streptophyta > Magnoliopsida > Ericales > Theaceae > Camellia > Camellia lanceoleosa. The sequence goes on from CM045758.1 coordinate 109,731,337, forward strand.
GCTTGTTTCATTGCATTGAATGTTTGCATGCTTGAGCCGCATTGTGTATGCCATGCCATGTTATTTGTTATATCGTGTTTGGAATAGGAGTTAGTCCAAACACGGGAAACGAGGGACGTTTCATACTCGAAGTGATGAAACGTGCCTCAATTCTCGATCGCCGACATTCTTGACTATACATGATGGAGTTTTAGGCTTTATGTGTTTGTGTGTGCATTCATTTAATATTGAGTTGTGCAATTTGGCTCCTCAGCCATCATGCATCGAGATGCGTGATTGGTGACCCGAGGGTCGAGAACCACACCCCATTGAGCTTACGTAATGAGAGGGAAGGTGGTTGTGCATACATGTGTTGCAAATACTTTGCCATGCCCCTTTCTTGCTCTCTGTTGCAGCAAATTGAAGTTTGGCAGCAGAAACTGGTCGGCCGACTAGATAAAGTGGCTGGCCAACCACTTTTTCTGGTTTTCAGCATAGAAAGTGGTCGACAAGTGGTCTCCAATGCCAACAACTGGTTGACAGCCCTCCTACAGATTCCCATGATGGAGTTTCAGCCTTCTAGAGCTTTTTGCAGTGTTCTAAGACCAGTTGCAAATAGAGGCAAATCAGGGCATCGCGATGGATTTTCGCACAAGTTGACCAGGCACGCATCCTTCGTCATCCAAGGCAGAGTTGAGGCAGCCTATTTCATATAGTTTACATGCTTATTCAATTGCTACTTAGTTAATTTGTTAATTAGTTAGATTTGTGTAATAATTAGCTGTAGCTTGTTATTCATTATGTTGTGTAATAACTAGTTTAATTAGATTAGCTTAGATTAGCTAGTTGGTTCTGTATTATTCATTCGGACCCTCTGTCGAGAGGGCACAACTGTTGTAAATAAGTGTATGTTTGTGTGATGTATGTCTTGTAACCCCTATTTCTTTCTCCCTTTTATTTACCAGCTTACGATGGTTAGTTTTAGGGCATGTTTCAATTCGCATCCTTATGCTCGCATGTTTACATCCATTCAACTGTCTTGCATGAACCGGGCTCAGCGCATCATACTAACTGCATTGTATTTCAATTTCTGTTTGAATACATATATCAAATTGCATTTCACCTGACATTTTAGAATAGCCGAGCCTATCTCAGTTGCATTTTGTATGTGTTGTATTAGACATTCTTGACATAGCTAGGATCATGCATTGATTTCTAACATAGCTTTTGTTTTGGCTCAGAGCACTCGGTAAGTGTTTATGCTTTAGCATCCTCGCATATGTGTGGGTGACTACCATGATAGCATGCTTGTCATGAGGCTAACTGCTTATGTGATATAATTGCCTGAATGCCTGTGGGTGAAGGTTGGATTACTTGGATTGGAACAATTCATTGATTGCGAGTTTTAAGCCTACTTGAGAATGGCAAATCATCATGTTTTCTAAGCCCACTTGAGGGTGGCAAAATCCGCATTTTAGCCTACTTGCGAAGCAAACTGCCTTCAAAAACAAACATGAGATGTTTTGTTCCAACTTAGGCGATCCAGTCTATAGTTGTATGCTGTGTGCACCACATAGTAATTCTAGGTTAATAACCGGAATAAGAGCACATGTGTTTTCAAAAACAAGATATCATGTTAGTAAAGGTCGATCTTTGATTGGGCGAGTGGAGATGCTCATTGCATGACCTTCCCTTCTCATACCCAAGTTCCCGAGCCGAGGCAACTTTGGTGATGACAGACACGTGGCCTTAGACACGAGTCAGGATTTCCTAAATTTCCCAAAAATAAAATATTTAGGTGGCGACTACTCAGATCCGCAAAGCAGTCCATGTTTGGCACTTCTTTCTAAAAATCAATTTTTCAAAACGATTTGCCGGATTTGGACTCTTTGGTGATTTATCAATCTCGCATTGTACTTTGCAAGATCAGATTAAGAACCGTGACATTGAGTCCGAACTGTAGTGAGTCCAATGAACAAAATAGGATTTTCTTAGGATGTTCGGGCGCATCTACACAAATCCATTTCTGAAAATCCAACCAACTCCCAAAAATAATATCATTTAGGGTTTTTCACAAATTGGGACTTTTATACTTTTAAAAACCCACATGCAATTTTATATATCAAAAATAGATTTAATAGTAAAATCATAACCAAACAACCCTGGTGCAACTCTTCATAATATGTGAAAATAGGTGAACCTATTTGATTAAATAGGGTGTGGCATAGTTTTTTGGTTATGTAAATATTCAAAATAAGAGTTATAATTAAAGCAAAAGATATGGGACACATTTGTTTATACGTGTTTAAGTGTTAATAAATTAAAAAAAGACCAATAAAAAAATAAATAAACTAAAAATGTTACAAATTATAGCTAAATAATTTCTCACTTTTTAAGGCTAAATAATGCTTCAAAAGTCAAATAAGCTTATATTCTAAAATTATAGCCAAATATCATCATTAACCCTTTTTTTTTTTAATCAAATAAACTAAATAAATTGACTTATAAATAAAAAATTGACTTATAAATAAACGGACAGATGGAACGATGTTTTGTATGTTTGGTTTTCTTTTGTTTTTTGTTTTTTCGTTTTTCTTCATTTTCATTATCTATCTGTGTTAAGGGTTGGGCCTACAAAATGTTTTTGTGGCCCATCAGATTTAATTGTGGAAATTTTAGCTGGCTGGGCTATGTGGTAGGATTCAACAAGTCTCATGGACTGAGTTTGGAAAAAAAAAGCCCCAAAAGAATTTATTAATGTTCCGGCATCTTTTTTTGATGAAAAACATTTTCTCTATTTTATAATATTTAGTACAAAAAATGAAAGTTAAGAAAAAAATATTTTTTGGTGACTATACCGTAAACAAGTTTATTTGGAAAAAAAAATGTTTTTAAATAAAATTTTTACCAATACTATCACTAAAAAACTAAATATAATTTCATTTCTTACTCCTATATGTAGGGTAATAAGATTTATATTAATAAATATATGAATCTACTCATTTGTATCTGGAGGTAAGGAAATGGAGTGGAAAATTATACTTATATGTAATATTTTTCATATTATTATTTGCTAAGTAGGTGTTTCTGTTGTCAGAATAAGAGAGATTACTATGTGTACAGTGTATACCCCAAAAAGGGTATTACGGTATGTCTTCATAACAATATCATAAAATTTTGTACTATAAATTATAAACCCCCCCCCCCCCCAAAAAAAAAAAACCTCAAAAAGTATAACTATATATAACTTCCAGTTTAAAGTGCACACTATAAATTCATCATTTGAAAATTTTATCATTACTTGGCATAACGTACTACAAACATTCATAATTTTTATCACAAAAAATTACAACTTACTTGCGTGTCCTTTTCTAGAATGTGTTTTAACTAATGAATTTGAGTAAAAAATTGTAAAAAAATAAAATAAAATAAATTGAGAGAAATACGAAATAAAAATTACCCTTTGGGCTATTTGGAAGACTCGTATTATATTTCACTGTGAAAAATTCACCCCTCTCCGAATTTTATTTTCAGCCAAACACGTCTTATCTTCCTTCTTGAAAACCAAAGAAGTTCTCCACTTTTCTGCTCTTCACTCTTCTTCTCAATCAGGCATTCATCTATACACTGTTGCCCATTTTCATCTCTTTCTGCCACTAGATATCAGTTCCCAACTTCCCATCATGTGGACCTTGGTTGTATACTTAATCAAGATTGGTAAAATATGAAATAGAAATAGAAATATTAATAAGAAATGATAAATTAGTAAAATATGAAATAGAAATAGAAATATTAATAAGAAATGATAAATTAAACACATACAAAGAATATAAGGATGATGTGGTTTATCCCAAAATTAAGGTTGCATTTACAATTGTTGTGATTTTCATTAAGATTAAAGAATTATAAGGTACAAGATACAAGATAGTCGTCTACTCCTCAACAGTAAATATACATAGAAATGAGCATCTCGAACACTAGTAGACATTTTATTTATTTAAATATTACTATAAAGTGTATATATTATTTGCTTATCAATTTTTTTTTTTTCATATTTTTACTCCGATTATACTCTTTATTTTAGTTATTTATCCAAATACTATTAATGTTATAGAATGCCACATTAACAATAAAAATTAAGGAAAATGATTATAATGATTAAATAAATTTTGTCTAGCCTCTAAAGGCTAACTATGTGTAACTAGTGAATATAAATTAAGTCAAAATGCTTAATCATATGTCTAGTACATTAAAGTTGAAAAAAGTGAGTTATATTAAAAATTTTAACTAACAAACATTATACATGGTGTGTTTGATTGGGGGGATTAGGGAAGACTATCCACTGTTGGGATTGTAATCTGGGAGAAGTTTTTTATCCGACATTTGTTTTTTTTTTTTAGGTCTGCCAGACATGAACTCTGGCCGAACTCCTTGTCCCCCATATGTTGGATTATACTATCCCGGGAAGGTGTGGGATAATTTTTATTAGACTATTTATTGTTGGGATTAGATGGTGAAATGATCATTTTGACCCTCCACTATTTAATTATTTATTATATTTAGTAAAATTTAATAAAATTTAAATGTCTCAATTTAAAAATAAAATAATTTTATTTAAATTTTTATTGATGTTTTATTTATTTAATTTTAAAATAATTTTTTATAGATATTTTATTAATGTTTTATTTTTAAATTTTGTTTATATTTTATTTAATTTCATTATTTAAATTTTAATAGATGTTTTATTTAATTTCATTATTTAATTATTATTATTTTTAAAGATAAATTTATTTAAAATTTTAATTAAAAATAACATATAATTTTATTGATATTTTATTTATTTTATTTTAAAAAAATAAATTTATTTAATTGTGTAAAAAAATAAAATAAAATTAATTTTTATTTAATCTAGCTAAAAATAATTAAAATATTAAAGATATGTTTAATATTGCTATTACTTAGTAAACAATTGAAAAATGATAAAATAGTCTTTTGTTCATTTATCTTATCCAATCCGTTCAACCAAACAATGGAATCACTAAAAATAATCATTTATAGACATCTAATCCCATGAGAAAATAAACAAGGGATACATATCCAATCCAACCAAATAGTCCGGGGAATTCATAGTCTCAAGATTCAAGTCCGGTGGATTCCAATACCCTCTTATCCAGTCCGTCCAAACAAATATACCTATGATGAACTGGATAAGAGAAGATTGGAATCCACCGAACTGTTGAAATATATTGTCCCCAAACTATTTGGTTAGACTGAATTTGTATCTCATATTTGTTTAGTCATGGAATTAGATGTTAAGAAAGAATTATTTGGTTGAATAGGGTATGAATTTCTATATTTGTTTAGGATATTATGGAGAAGGATAAATGTTAAAATGACTATTTTACCCTTTTCAATTATTTACTAAGTAATAGCAATATTAAACATATCTTTAATATTTTAATTATTTTTAACTAAATTAAATAAAAAAATATTTTATTTTATTTTTTACACAATTAAATAAAATTATTTTTTTTAAATTAAATAAATTAACTAAATAAAATATCAATTGAAATATATGTTATTTTTTTAATTAGAATTTTAAATAAATTTATTTTAAAAATAATAATAATTAAATAATGAAATTAAATAAAACATCTATTAAAATTTAAATAATTAAATTAAATAAAATATAAACAAAATTTTAAAATAAAACATTAATAAAATATTTATAAAAAATTATTTTAAAAAATAAAATAATATTATTTTATTTTTAAATTAAGATATTTAAATTTTATTGAATTTTACTAAATATAATACATAATTAAATAGTAGATGGTCAAAATGGTCATTTCACCACATAATCCCATATCCTCCCTTATCCCTCTATTTGTGTCTCACCCCCTCATGGGACACAATAATCCAATGAATTTGGGACTAATAATCCAGAGGGACTAATAGTCCAAAGCAGTGGCGGAGCTAAGAAAGTAAATCAGATGAGGCACTTATTAATTATAACATTAAAAATTTTTACAAAAATATTTCACATAAATTTTTACTATTGACTTCAAGAAAGATATATATATATATACAGATATATTATTTGTAATTAGTATATCATAGACAATATAAAAAAATAAAAAGTCATAGATATAAGTTTTAAAATAAATTATATAATGATAAAGTAATTTTTTATACAAAATTTTAGTAAAAATTCAATATAATAGTAATACTACGTCATTATTGACATATGATATCACCAACCAATAGTAAAGAAACATATAGCAGATAAACCCCACGTATTAAATGTAACTAATAATTCAATAAATTTCATATCTTCATTGAAATTAATTATAATTGTATGTTAATAATGATAGACATCACCATTGTATTTGTCACGACCTGCTCCCCGTACTCAAGGGTTAAGCATCGTGATGGCCAGTAACTGAGATTACCTCCGGCCAATACTAAAACAAATCAATAAACGCAAGCGGAAGTAATATTTAAATAAGGGTACTAAAATAATCATCGGAGCTTCTATTTTTATTACAAAATTATATTGACCAAAAAGGTCGATATTTACATAGAGAAATATTATAAAAATGCTGTGTGTGTCTATTCCGCAGTCCCGCATCTAAGACTTTCCAAAAGCTATTTCCTAAAAATTGGTAAACAACTATAAGCACATGGCAGAGTGAGAAATATTATACCAAGAGTATAAGGGACATGAAATAACCATGGATCGTTAGTTAAGCCAAAATATTTACATAAACAAATCATTTAAGTAGCAGAAAACATTTAAGTAGCAAAGTAAAGCACTTAGTTCCACACAGCACTTTGGTCCGCACAAAACAGAGGTCAATAGATCCATGACAAACAGAGGACCACAAAGTGGTCAAACAGAGGCTAATGATTATTTAAGTCTCCCAAGACGTGGGACTCCCGTGGTGGTACTTACAAAACATATTTGTTTATAAGGTCATAGTCAAATATTCTTTAAAATATAAACAAATATATCCATGGGTTTCCTTTTCAGAAATAGAGTTCAGAACTAAAACCACGTAACTGAAATAATAATATAATTTATAATAGTTTATAAAACATGACTTTTATAAAACAGATTTTGGTAAGTCAAAATATACGTAAAATACATTTTGGTGACTCAAGGTATAATATAACTCACCTTAACTTTAATACCTTACTCTTCATTTTCACTATCAAAAACCCTTTTAACTTCTATTATTCTTTCCTTTCTTTTCTCTCTTTTCTTTCTTCCCTTTCTCTCCAGCGCCTCCGTGTATAAGTATAGGCGAATAGGTGCTACGTGGCAGATTTCACTAATGGTTACAGATATTCAATCTTATTCTAAATAAATATTTAAAATAATTATCTTTTAACCCAATTTTTAATATAATTATATAAATAACTTAATTTATACTTAAATTACACTTTATCTTATACTAATATAAAATTAATTATTTATTTTAATACCACACTCATTATTATTATTTATATTATCTATATTATTATTATTTATATTTTGACTCCTAAACTTTTAATAATTATATTATTTTATAAAATTACACATAATAATATATAATAAATTATATATTTTCCAAACTGAGATTAAATAATATTAGTATAAATTTTACAGAATAATTAAAAATCTGGATTGTTACAGTATTGAAATTTTCATAAATAATAATATGATTTATCGTAATATCTTTATTTTCAATAAAGAAAACAAACATTATTATTCTTATAATTTTAAAAACATCATTGATATTTCACTTTAAATAATATTTTATATATTTTTTTATTTAAAATATTTTCTTTATGTTTGTAATAAAAAATATTTCCAAAACCCGGGAAGGCACGTGACCCCCTGGACCCATTATGACTATGTCACTAGTCTAGAGGTAAAATTTTGAATCAAACAACAGATTATTAAATCTAAATGGACTAATAATCTAATCTCACCCTTCATTGTCTCAAAACAAATATCACCATAGTGGATTGAAGATATTTTTAAAACACCATAATATATGTATAAAAATATCAAAATATTCTTATTTTAAAATTTTGAGTATTTTAGATTAAGTTATGTTAAGAATTTTAAATAAATTATCAAATATTCTATCAAATCTCTCACATAAATATAAAATTTACACAAATTACATACATATAAATCCTATATCTATATAAAAAATTTAATAAAATATTTAATAATTTATTTGAATCTATAACATTATCGTTTTAGATTGCAATAATATAACATGTGATCAATATTTATCGTTTTAGATTGCAATAACATAACATGTGATCAGTATTTATAAAGATTCCCTCTATCCAATAGGCTATGATATGGTTGCCTTCATTAATAACGATACCTAGGTGGACTCTTTTCAAATTTTTTCCTAGAAAATTGTACCCTGCTTCAATTCTGTCGGTTTTGAAATGGGTTGAAGTAATTAATGTCATAACTTCATGACAATCAGATTATCGATCCCGATGGAGAAGGATAAGGTGAATTTTTGAAATGAAAAATACTGTGTACTCCGGCTGGGTGACTCTCACGACTTCAGTGGGCTGTGATTAGTCAGAATTTTTTTTTCTTCTTACTTAATCACTAATCTCCACGTGTGTGTAGAGGTGATGGAAATAAGAGAAAAAAAGAGGTCTCAATTATGTTTGTTTTGAAATACATAACAATCAAAGATCTTCTAATGTCTAAGTTACTAGAGTAAATGTACAGAGATAAGGACATTTTGGCAACATTAATAAAAAGTTAACTTTTTAACTTTTTTAGTCAAAAAAATAATCAAAAAAGTTACAAAGTCAAAAAATTAATTTTTTACTAACTTCTCAAAACACCACATAATAGAAATGAAAAACTATTAGATATACACTTTTACTTTTTGTAAAGAGTCTTTATCTTATATCATTAATGATGATGGACCTCAATTTTATTGAGTCATAAACTTCATGAGTTGATCTATCAAATTTGATCCTTAACTTGTTGCATATATCAGTAGTCTCACATTCATGAGTGATGTTTAAGTTGAGTGACGGGAATATGAAATCCTCATCTTTGTAATATATGTGTCAGCAATCCCCATTCCTATGTGGTACTTATGGTTAATGAATTCAACTTAGCTAGGCTTTTACCTTGTGTCAACTTTGCTTCAATTCAACTGTTCATATTTGTAGAATATGAGTTTCTTCTCTGACACAATTTCTTTTCATTAGAACATCTTAGTAATCTCTCTAAACCCACACCTTATCTATTTTAAAAGGTTAAAATCACTTTATACTTCTTACAGTTTTCATAAATAATTCTTTAAATTAATTTTTGTTACAGTAATTTCTTATTTGTAGGAAGTTACAGTAACTTTTTTATATCTGATAAATTATTATTTTATTTCATTAAAGACGTGAAGAGAAAATTCCCCAGACATCCCTTCGGGCGTCCTCTGGACATCGAATGTCCTATGAGAGTCCTGGAGCTAAAGAAGAAAAATGTTTAAAATTAACTTGACCAGTCGACCGTCCAATCGACCACCACTGTTTGTTTTCCTCTGCTGCTTCATGCTATAATGTTACATATTGTGCTGTTGCATTTGTTTTTATTATTTTTTTATTAAAAATATATTTAAATTTAAAAGTAATTAAAAATATTATTTTAATAGAATAGAAAAATAATAGAAAATTTAATGTGGAAAGTAAATAAAAAAAATTCTTAAAATAAAAAATAAATTTTTTAATAATATTTTAAAATAAAATACTAAGAATACTCTAATTAGTGGTTGAATTTATTACATCAATGTTGTTTTCTTTTGTTTTCGAGGTGCTCTTCATGGTGGCTTCAGAGTTTCTCTCTTTTGTTTTCGAGATGCATCTTTCTAATCTTTGCAAATCATAAGACAAGATGATACTGAACTTGACTGACGGGTCAACCTTTGGCTGGGTCATTTTGAACCTAGTTGATCTCATACGACTTTGTGATGAAAATTATATTTTTATATATATTTGTTTTAAGTTCATTTCAATTTTAATAGTTATAGGAGTGTAAAAGGATAATTTAGGTCTTGTTTGGGAAGTAATAATTTTTGTTTAAAAGTTAAAAAGTTATTAAAAAAAATTTAAAAAGTCTTAATTTATACAAAAAAATCAAAGATTTTATTCTCTCTCTACTTTTTACATATCTTTTCGTAAAAAATCAAAAAGTTATTTTAAATATAAAAAAAAAAATTTTACCTCATATTTTAACAAAAAAGTCAAAAGGTTACTAAAATAATACATTCCCAAACGAGGCCTTAGTCTTCATAAAAAAGGGTCATATTCTTGAGATATTAACAGGGAACACATGAAACAAGAGAGAGGAAACCCGAGGTTCCAAGGATGAAGTTTTCCACACTTATGGCGTTCTTCACTTTCTCCATGGGCGACTAATCTTCTTCTTAGAGATTGAGATGAAACCCTAGTCAAGTAACTTGTAATTTTGTATTTAGATTCTAATTTTTCTTTGGATTTAGATAATCGTTGTATGATTATTAAAGATCTTTTGTTCAAGAAATGTTTTCATTTGATTTATGTATTTGTTTTATGTGATTAAGAATGCATAATCATACAACTATTTTGCGTGCTTGTATATACAAATTGTAAGATGAATCATACTTAAGGAAAACGAATCGTGCTGTAACCCTAATTTAGTGTGGACAAATCATGCTGACTGATATGCCTATGATTTGATTATACTCATCTTCTTGACAATAATATCGAGGCAGGTAGCCACGATACATCAATATTATTCAAATCATTAATTTATTAGAATTTAATATATTAATTACTTGTTATGAGATTATAGGTGAATTCAAAACCCCAAACTATTTTCTATTTCAATTCCACCTCAATCTTTCTTTTTGTTTAATAATTGTTTTTAGTTAATTTTATATTAAAATCAAAATATTTATCTGATTCAAATTAATTAAGAATTGATTTTCTAATATTTAAACAACTTAGTCTTTTAGTTCCTGTGGATCGATACCCGAACTAAACCAATATTCTATTGAATTAAGGTCTTAATAAGGATTTATTTTTGATGTGAAAAACGGCCTATCAAGTTGGACAGGTGGAATGCCCCAATCCTTATTTTCATTTTTTGTGTTCTAGTCCACTTGATAGCAAGACATTTTGATAAAAAGTTTACGAACACAAATCTAACAGCATAAAATAATTTAAATCACATATATCGAAAGACTAGCGCATTACTCGTACCTAAAGGCATTCTCATATAAAACCACTTAAATGGTGGAATTTGTTCCCTTTACAAAAAAAGCATTCTTGTCACTCATATAGTTTGTAGAACTTTAAACTTTGAACGCATATAAAATTTGTCTATGTCTGTCTTCTTTCTTTCTTTTTCTTTCAATCCTTATAATTCACTTTTTCTTTTTAGTTTAAAGCTTCAACACATATACTCCCAACAATCACTGAAGTATGTAGTGGTTAAACCAACACCTTTATGGGAGGAAAAGAAATCTAGTGGACAGACTAGAGCCATGCCAAATAAAAAAATACAGAAACAAAATATCATGCATGAGTCATTCAAATAAGCTATTGTATTAAGTTTTTCATTTGTCATACCAACCCATTCTATTTCATTCTACTACTTTAACATCCACCACTCATAGGAAAGCAACAAAGACTCTCACATACCCTTTATCAAGCCTTATTCAAATGAAAGAAAAACTATGAAAACAAGATTAGTGGAGGAAGCAAATGAAAGCAAAAAAGTTTAAGCAATATTATTTTTTATCATGGTTTACATTTTGTCTACTGCTTGTCGGTCCCATTTTTCTTCCATCTTTTATGCAAATGGAAAGGGAATATTGTTTAAAGCATTTCTACAAACAGAAGGTGAACAAAGAGCAATTTAGAATACAAATGGGGAAAATAAATTTTCTTATAAACCCAATAATCACCATAGACCCAATAAGATGTAATAAAGAAAAAAATTCCTGTGAGAGAGAAGGTTTTATACCTTTGATTATATCGAAAATCTAGAAATTGATGACCACTTGCAAAAAAAACATAGCACAACACAAAAACAACAAAAAGTAACAAGCTGAAACTTAGGGGAAAACTAATAATTAGAGGGAGAAAAAGAAGAACATATTTATAAAGATTGTAATGGAAAATATTATCAATGAAATCAAAAAATTGAATACCTTTTATTATATTAGAAACCCAAAAATTGATGAACTGCAACAAGAAAAAATCGATGTTAGAAACTAGTTTATAGAAATCCAGCAATTGAAACAAAGGAAAGAAAATAATTAATCAAAGTACCATAAATGTCTCTGGAGTGCATTTTCAACATAGATGTTCATACTCTATAGAGTAGAGCATTTTCAAAATTAAAAGGGGCAAATTAAAACAGGAGAATTCTATTATATACAACTACATATCATATGCACTTTTAATTATGTTTTTTTTTTAGTTATGACTAATTTTTCCTTTTAATTACGACATTATTTTGAGATATTTGATTATGAGTTTTTTGTGTTTGGTTATGACTTTTTTTTTTTAAAGTTATAACTTAGAAAGTATAAATTTATGTCATTTTCTTCTATAGTTATAAGGTGCATATACTACCTTATAACTACAGAAGAAGGTACATAGTCTTACCCATTAAAATGATAGTTTCTACATTTTATCGCTCATGTCATTTTAGTTCCTATAGGTTTAATTGGCTCAATTTTAATTATTAATTTTAAATTTTGTTTTAATTTGGTTCAATTGATAATATCGTTAGAGTTTTTGACATAAATTTTTTATTTAATTGATTGAGATTAAGTAACTCAGTTGGGGTTGCTAACAACTTCGCCGGTCCCAAGCCTAGGTTAAGAAGGGTTATGTGTTAGGTAACTGATAGCCAACATATAAAAAAACTGCTCGAATCCCTTTTGACAATGAATTCTACTTTGAATCGTTTAAATGCTAGGTCGTTTCCCTCAAGTGACGCATTGTGCCTACCTCCGGGTGTTTCGAAAAGTGAGTAAGGGGCACCGTATCAACGCTTAGGTGCGGTGAAAAATAGGTAAAGGTTCTCGCGTTTTTTTGGACGAGCGCGGGTAAAAAAAGCTAGTCTAAGACTATAGGTTTAGGGTAGCCACTTAAAATATAGGAACCTTAACTGGTAAGATGATGGAATTGGTAGATGTTATGATTAGGAAGAGAGTTAGTATAGCTTACGTACAAAAAACTAGGTGGACAGGTGAGAAAGCTAGGGAAATTGAGAATATCGATTTTAAACTGTATTATAGTGGTAAGGATAGACGCAGGAATGGGGTAGGAATCATAATTACCAAGGGTCTTGTGGAAAAGGGATAGGATTATGTTAGTTAAACTAGTTATTGAAGGGAATATAGTGAACGTTATTAGTGTATACGCCATTCAAATAGAATTAGATGATCAGACTAAGAGGGATTTTTGGAAGCAAATGAATGAGATCTTACTGGAGATGCTCATAGGAGACAACCTGATTATAGGTGGAGATTTTAATGGCCATGTAAGCATAGATAAATTAGGCTATAAAAGGATGCATGGTGGATACGGTTTTGGTGACAAAAATGAGGCTAGAGAGACTATTTTAGATTTTGCATTGGCTTCTGATCTGGTGATGGCCAATACTATGTATAAGAAGAGGAAGAAACATTTGATAACCTTTAAGAGTGGATCAGTTAAGAGCCAAATAGATTACTTCTTAGTAAGAAAAGTGGACCGCCTAAAATGCAATGATTGTAAGGTGATTTTTGGAGAGAGCCTGACCTCTCAACATAGGATTTTGGTACTAGATTTATGTTTTAAAGGGAAATTCCAAGTTAGGAAGGATGGTGGGCGTTGTAGGATGAGATGGTGGAACCTAAAATGAGATAAATTAGAAATATTTAAGAATAGAATGGATAAAGAAAGTACTTGGGACTTGGAAGATAATGCTAACATTATGTGAAACTCGATGGCCAATTATATGAGGAGAATCTCAAGGGAAATGCTTGGAGAGTCAAAAGGAATGGGACCCAGTTCTAAGGAAACTTGGTGGTGGAAAGAAGAGGTTCAAGCAGTAGTTAAGGAAAAAAAATAGTGCTTTAAAAAGTGGCAAAATGATAGAACTAAGGAAAACCTTAAGAGCTATAGATTAGCTAATAAGAAGGTCAAGAAAGTAGGGAGATATGCTAAGTTGAAAGCTTATGATGACCTATATACTAGACTAAATAGTAAGGAGAGAGAAAAGAGGGTATACAAACTTGCTAAGATACAGGAGAGGAAAACAAGAGATTTTAATCAAGTTAAGTGCATTAAAAGTGAAGATTCTAAGGTATTGGTGAAGGATGGAGAGATTAAGGAAAGATGGAAGAACTATTTTAAGGAACTATTAAATGAGGAGCATGGATGTACGACAATAAGGGAAGAAATAGCCAATAATACGATAAACCAAAACTATAGGTTCTATCGCAGGATTAGGAATTTTGAAGTGGAGATTACACTTAAGAAAATGAAATCAAATAAGGCTTTGAGACCCGATGATATCCCTATTGAAGCTTGGAAGTGTTTGGGTAAAAAGGGAGTTTCTTGGTTGACTAGGTTGTTTAGCAAAATTTTGTTGAGTAGGAACATGCTAAATGAGTGGAAGAAGAGTGTTTTAGTGTCAATCTATAAGAATAAAGGAGATGTCCAGAATTGCAATAACTATAGGGGAATCAAGCTACTGTATCATATAATGAAAAGGTAGAAGAGGGTGATGGTACGCCGATTGTGAGATATAACAGAGGTGTCAGAGAATCAGTTTGGGTTTTTGCCTAGCAAGTCAACAATAAAAGCGATCTATCTTTTAAGGAGAGTAATAGAAAAGTATAGAGAAAAGAAAAGAGACATATGGTGTTTATCGACCTTGAGAAAGCATATAGTAGAGTGCCCCGGGATATAATATGGTGGGTGTTAGAAAAGAAATGGGTGACAAAAGGTTACATTGATGTAATTAGGAATATGTATGAAGCGGTGGTGACCACTATTAGATCGCCTGCTGGAGAAACAATTGAATTTCCTATCACTGTAGTGTTACACTAAGGATCTACCTTAAATCCTTATCTTTTTGCTTTAGTTATGGATGAGTTGACGATAAATATTCAGGATAACGTGCTATAGTATATGCTTTTTGCAAACGATATCGTGCTAGTCGATGAGACTAGAGAAAGAGTTAACACAAAGTTGGAGCTTTGGAGAAAAGATCTTAAATGTAAGGGATTCCAGGTAAGTAGAACGAAGACAAAGTACATGGTGTGTAAATTTAGTAACACTAACAATGAAAGCAGAGAAGAAGTGAAGATTGAGAACCAAGAACTGCCTAAGAGTGAATATTTTTGTTATTTAAGGTCGATTATCACAACAGCTGGGGAGATTGATGTGAATGTGGCCCATAGGATTAAGGCAGGATAGTGTAAGTAGAGAAGTGCATATGAGGTACTGTGCAATAAACGAATACCCACTAGATTAAAAGGTAAGTTCTATAGAACGGCTATTAGACCAGCGATGTTGTATGGGACAGAATGTTGAGCAATCAAGAAATAACATGTAGATAAAATAAATGTGGCTGAGATGAAAATGCTAAGGTGGATGTGTGGCAAGACTGGACAAAATAGAATTAGGAATGAGTGTATTCGGGAATGGGTAGGAGTAGCACCGATAGAAGATAAGTTGAGAGAGAATCGATTGAAATGGTTTGATCATATTCAACAGAGACTAACAGAGGCAGTAGTGAAAAGATGCAATACTGTAACGGTAGATGGAAGTGTTAGAGTACGGGGTAGACCTAGATTAACGTTGGCTAGCGTTTTAAATAGAGATTTAGATCTACTTAATTTGACTAACGAAATGACTTTTGATAAAGTTGCCTGAAAAAGAATGATTCATGTAGTCGATCCCATTTGATGGGACTTAAGGCTTAGTTTGGTTTGGTTGAGATTAAGTCACTAAATTGATCAAGATTACAATTTTACTTTTAAAAATACGATCATATGCGCATTTGTCATAAAAAAAAATGCTAACAATTGGAAGAAATCGGACCAATTTAAGATAAAATCAAAAATTCAGGGTTAAAATTGATCCAATTAAAATTACATATTTTAAAATTAAAAAAATCAAAAAAAATATTTTAAAATAAGTGAAACATGAATTGTGCTCTATATATATACATATATATATATATATATATTGTTTTTTCCTATGACTTAGAATACTTGCTAGCAAAACTCTTGAAATCAAAAAAGTTTTTTGGGTTTTGATTTGTGGCACTAAAAAGTTGGGCACTAATGCCCCTAATTTCCATATAAGGCAACAAAAAAAAAACAAAAAAAAAACAAAACAATTACCCAAAATGAAAATTAGGGGCATTAGTGCCCAACTTTTTAGTGCCACAAATCATTTTTGTTTTTTTTTTAAAAAAAATAAATTAGTAGACTAGTTTTTCGTATTTTTCCTATTTTATTTTTATTCTTTTGTTTTACTACTATTCCTTTTTATTTATTTATTTATTTTGTCAAGTCCCACTTGCCAACAAGACTTGGTAAATAAATAAAAAAAAAATTACAAATCAGTGTATATATTTAAAAATAATTACGACTTAGTAAAATTTTATCAATTTTAATAATTAAAATCTATACATATTTTATGAAGTTACCATTAATTTGTAAATTTTTCTTTAAATAATGCACTTTGTTGTCAAGACAAACAAAGGTATGCCAATTGCAAAGCTAGCCCTAACTTTTTCCAAGACTATTAGCCCTTTTGGGGTGTTGACTTTTTAGATAAAAATAGTCAAGTGGTTAAAAAGTCAAAACACTCAATTATATTAATATTTTTAATTTTTTTGCACCATTTTTTAGTAGAAAGTTAAAAAATAATTAAAATAATCACTTACAAATATTTTTCAAATCAAATACTTTAATGGCTTTTTTAAGGATATTTTTGTCGGAATTTTTTTTTTGGCACAAGTTGTTAGAAAAATGGTTTAGAAATTATTAATAGATGAATGAGAAATTAATTTCAATACGCATCATTTGAGTATGGTTTTAAGATAAAATTTATGTACTTTAAAATTTGATTTTTATTTAAATAAATTTATTATTTTTTGGGTCAAAATTGAACCGAATTCAATACAAAATTCGGACCCTGTTTATGAGAACAATTTTGTTAGAGTTGTGTCTTTTCATCGAAAAGTCAACATGATCATTCGAAGAGCCACTAGTTCACCTATATAAATAAGCCCCCATTGCATTCATTTGACATCGTATTGGCGCTCTATTCTTTTCTATAAGATAATTCTTGTGGGGATATATTTTCTGAGTACCAACACGTGGCAAGGTGACGCCGACGTGTCAGCCGAGGTGCCACGTGCCGTGGTAGTTTTGCCGAGGTGATCTCGGAGTTGCCGAGGTTATCTGCGAGAATACCGGAATCCGAAATAAGCGGAGAAGGGACAAGAGGCCTAAGATGAAGAAAGACTTCAGGATGGATAAGGGTAATACTCTTAGGGAATTTATCTTTATCTCTTAAGAAATCCAAAGTAAGTACTGAATTGGAGTCCATAGAAGTCAAGCTTCTAGTGGGACTAGGATTGAGTAAACTATAAAAGAGAGGCACCCCCGTGGGTCTAAGGTACGCAATTGATACTCTAAGCATTGTTCTTAGCACTATTGATTATCTTTGAGAGATATACTGACTTGATCGTCGGAGTGCCCCCGGGTGAAAAAACCACCGCCGAAGCCTTCTCTTTCTATTCAAGACAGCAGGGTGCCATCTATTCTGCCTGTGTTTTACAGCTGAATTATTAAGGTGGGCAGTGTGATCGAAAAATCACTCACACAATTTGGCGCCGTCTGTGGGAAAGAAAGACGAATAGATGGCCAGTAACGGACAGAAAGAAAAGATTGGGGACGACGCTCTTACTAGGAGTAATAGACCTATCGACCTTGACGTCGAAGGGGACAACCACAATGCAGAAACTCGTAACCAGGGGCACGGAGGAAAAGACGTCGGCCAGGAGGGCAACACTTCAAAGAAGACAGACCAAAGCAGGTACTATAACGAAGATAACCTCCAGGTATAGAGGGATAAGTGCCTACGGAGGGATAAGGAAGTGAAAGAATTGGCAGACAAGTTGGCGGACCTGCAGTCGGTTGTCAACTTCATTATGCAAAACAATGTCATGCAGCCACCGTACCTGCTGTAGGATACGTCGATTCCAGCAATTAATACCCAGAAGAAAGGAAGGAAAACAATCAAGCACCCCAAAGACACCAGAGCGGAGCAGACTCACCCGCCTTCTAGGGAAGTCGGACGAGAGGAGTCGAGACAAGAGAAGTCCCAAAGGACATATCACACGAAGGACCCAGAGCACAAAGAACATCGGCATGTCCAAGGGTAGGCGCTCTGCTTTGACACAACCAATGGAGAAAGATCAAAACGGGCCCACCACGAGGCCGAAAGTAGTGTACCGAAAAGACTGAAGTCCAAAGATAGCCGAGCTCCGGGGAGGAGTAAAGAAGACTTGAGAAATTACCTCAAGAGGAAGGAACAGAATGCTGAAGCCGAGGTTACCTCACCCGACAAGCCGAGGACACCATTCTCGGTAGAACTGGACAAATTTGAGGCACCAAAGAGATTCAGTATGCCGAGGTTTCAAATATACGATGGTAAGTCAGACCCTAACTTCCACGTGGGATTATTCTTG
This sequence comes from Camellia lanceoleosa, assembly GCA_025200525.1. NCBI lineage: Eukaryota > Viridiplantae > Streptophyta > Magnoliopsida > Ericales > Theaceae > Camellia > Camellia lanceoleosa. Next base: position 109,750,103 of record CM045758.1, read on the forward strand.
AACTCAATGGCATTATACAGTGGAAACGAGCCGTTGCTCTGCAAAGTGTTCCCCTCGTCCTTTGGGGAGATTGCATCAGATTGGTTCCACAAACTGCCAAAAGGAAGCGTAAAGACTTAGGAAGGCCTGGCCGAGATGTTTGTGGCCAGGTTCGTGACAAACAAGTTACAGCCATTAAGGATGGACGCATTGATGGCTCTGAAGATCAGCAAGGATGAAGGCCTTAGGGCCTATGCAAAAAGATACTACGAGGTGTTCAATCGAATACCCGAATGCAACCAAGAAGTGGCGGTCGTGTCTTTCAAGAACGGCCTGAAAGATGATTGTTCACTACGGAAATCTTTGGCAAAGACATTGCCAAAAAGCATGGAGGAGCTCATGGCAAGAATCGAGAAGTATGCCAGAGCCGAGGAAGATACATCGGGGAATAAAGAGATAAAACAAGAAAGAACCAACGACTCACCGAAGCGAGGCCGAGGTAACAACGGGTTCAACAAACAAGAAACGGAATTGAGGGCCAAACAGGCAGTGATGACTGTGTTCCGAATCCCGGTCCACAAAGTCCTGGATCAAATCCTAAACCAACCCTATTTCAGAGCACCAGCAAAGGCCCCAAGAGAATACATGGGAAGGAACGTTGGTAGGCGTTGTGCTTACTACAATGAAGAGGGGCACCCAACCCAGGGCTGCAGAGCCCTAAGAGCACACTTAGAGGACTTAGTGAGACAAGGCCATCTGAGAGACTTCGTCGATAAAGCCAGGACAAGAGAGGAACAGGCAAGATTGCTTCAAGCACCAGCAGCCCCGCATCTTCCAACACAGCAAGCACAGGCAGGGGGACCATGGGTGGTTAATGTGATCCACTTAAGGGTCAATGAGAATGAAGTCAGAGGAGAGACCCAGAGGGGAAGGCATTTACAGAATGTCTACCAAGTCAGGGAAAAGGGACATCGGCTAGAAGAGTGCCAATGACCGATGATAACTTTTACTGAAGTCGACCTAGAGATGGTTTAACATCCGCATAATGATGCCTTGGTAGTATCCCTCCAGGTTGGGGAGTGCCAAGCGAAGCACATCTTGATTGATCAAGGCAACTCTTGCGACATCATGTACGTTAGATGTTACAAGAAGCTGGGTCTTCACCCAGATGACATGGAAGGATCCAATAGCCCGATGGTCGGCTTCAATAAAACGCCGACATGGCCACTAGGCGCAACAAGCTTGGAAGTACAAGCCGGCACAAAGAAAATCAAGACAGAATTCATTATGATTGACACACCCTCACCATACAACATCATCTTGGGAAGGCCATGGTTGCATTCAATAGGGCTGTTCTCTCAACATTGCATCAACTATTGCGGTTCCCAACAGAGCTTGGGATTGAAGAAATCAAAGGAGATCAACTACAGGCAAAAACTTGCTCCATAGTAGCAATGAAATCAACTTGCAACATCCGAGAACCAGAGAAGGTAGAAATCGAAGACGAGGACATAAAGGTCCTAGACGATGTCGGCAAGGAGCCGGCCGAGAAAAGTGAAGAAACACTAAAAAAAATCCTTATCCAGAAGGGCGATGAAGAACGCTTCTTTCTTCTCGGCTCAGGCTTGGCCGAAGAAAAAGAAAGAGAACTGGAAGCTTTTTTTAGAACAAACATAGAGGTGTTCGCCTGGACACCTTATGAAATGCCTGGCATTGACCCCGAGGTCACATGTCATAGACTGAACGTCGACAGGTTGGCCAAACCTGTAATACAACGAGCCAGAAGACCGACGTTGATGCACGTCGAAACAGTGGAGGAAGAAGTAGATAGACTTCTAGAAGCCAGGGCCATTAGAGAAGTCAATTATCCGACATGGCTATCGAACACTGTGGTGGTAAAGAACAAAAACGGTAAATAGAGGGTCTGCGTAGATTTTACGAGCCTGAACAAAGCCTGTCCCAAAGACAGCTTTCCTCTGCCCCAAAATTGACCAGCTGGTGGATGCCACATCTGGACATGGAAGGATGAGTTTTCTGGATGCTTATAGGGGGTACCACCAAATAGCCATGTACCCCTCAGATGAGGAGAAGACAGCGTTCATCACCCCAAAAGGCCTGTACTGTTACAGAGTAATGCCTTTTGGGTTGAAAAACGCAGGAGCGACTTACCAAAAGCTGGTAACAAAGATGTTCAAACACCTGATTGGCCAAACAGTAGAAGTCTACATTGATGACATGGTTGTGAAAACCAAGGAGCCTAGGGATCATTTGGCTGACCTAAAAGAGGTCTTCGAAATCCTCAAAACATATCGGCTCCGACTCAACGCATCAAAGTGCGTTTTTGGAGTTGGATCTGGTAAGTTCTTAGGATACCTAGTGACAAGAAGAGGCATTGAGGCCAGCCCAGATCAGATCAAGGCCATTCTAGATTTACAGAGCCCGACATCGGCAAAACAGGTACAAATGCTTACCGGAATGGCCGCAGCCCTAAACAGGTTCATAAGCAGAAGCTTAGACAAATGTAAACCTTTCTTCAACCTGGTAAAGAAAGCCACGGATTTCCTTTCGACAGAGAAATGTGAGACCGTGTTGGCTGACCTAAAGAAGTACCTAACTACGACTCCAGTCCTCTCAACACCTGAACCTGGGGAAGAGCTGTTTTTGTACTTAGCAGTTTCAAAACACGCAGTAAGTGCGGTGTTAATCCGAGAAGAAAAAGGGGAGCAAAAGGCTGTTTACTATGTAAGCAAAACCTTGGCCAACGCAGAAACAAGGTATCTACCCCTAGAGAAATTAATGCTAGCCTTAGCGATGGCTTCAAAGAAGTTGAACCATTACTTTCAAGCGCACAAGATTATAGTGTTAACAGAGCACCCTTTGAAACCCTTATTATAGCAGGGAGACTTAACTGGACGGATAGCAAGATGGGCAGTGGCCTTGGGCCAGTATGACTTAGAGTTCAGGCCGAGAACGGCAATTAAGGGTCAAGTTTTGGCCGACTTCGTGGCCGAGTTCACGCCGGAATCCAACGAACATCAGGCTCCGTTGAGCCAAGATGAACGCTGTCCCAGCAAGAAAGGAGAAGCGTAGCCAAAAGCAAAAGAACAAAGGAAGGAAAAACTCAGACCCTGCAGCATGTACATCGACGACTCCTTCAGATTGTTTGTCGATGGAAGTTCAAACCGACAAGGAGCGGGGGCAGGAGTACTACTGATATCTCCAAATGGAGAAATAATAGAACAGTCCATCCGTTTGGGGTTCAAGGCCTCAAATAATGAAGCAGAATACGAAGCATTAATTGCAGGGCTAAAGCTGGTAGCAGTAGCAGAAGCAGATGAGGTAATAATTTTTTGTGATTCACAACTTATTGTTAACCAGTCAACAGGAGAATTCGCAGCCAGAGACGAAAGGATGTCGGCATATGCAAAAGAGGTCATCAGATTGGCAACCTTATTTCAGAACTGCCGACTACTCCAAGTAAGCCAAGATGATAACAGCCACGTCGACGTGTTGGCCAACCTGGCAAGTTCAATGCAAACTGGAAAAACAAGGACAATTATGATTGATTATATGTCGGGCCTGAGCATAAAACCACAGAACACTGAGCAGGAAGCAATGTGTGTGGACATGGGGCCAAGCTAGATGGATGCAATTGTTGTATTCCTGAAAGAAGGAAAGCTACCAGAAGACCGCAAGGAGGCACATAAGGTCAGATTGAAGTCGGCAAGATTCAATCTCACAGCGGACGGACATCTCTACAGAAGGTCATTCACTAGACCCCTCTTAAGGTGTGTACACCCTTTACATGTTGAAGATTTTTTATATGAAATTCATGAAGGAGTTTGTGGAAGCCGCGCTGGAGGCAGATCACTAGCTCACAGGGCCATTACCCAGGGGTATTGGTGGCCCTACATGCAAAAAGATGCAGAAGCATGCGTGAAGAAGTGCGAACAATGCCAAAGGTTTGCACCATTGATTGATACCGACCATTTCCGACCTAAATCCAAAGATCCGACCCTTGGCCGCTTGCCCGATGGGGCATGGATCTTGTTGAATGACTTTCCGAAACCTGGGCATAGAAAATACTTGCTGGTAGCAACAGATTACTTCACGAAGTGGATAGAGGCAGAACCTCTTGCCAAAATCCGAGATGTGGACGTCAAGAACTTCATATGAAGAAACATCATCACCAAATTTGGCATTCCAAGAGCCATAGTTGCCGACAATGGAACGCAGTTTGATAGCAAACTCATCAAGAACTTTTGTGCGAAATTCAAAATCAAGAATTACTTTTCAACACCAAGTTTTCCCCAAAGTAATGGGCAAGCAGAAACATCCAACAAAGTAATTTTGGATGGAATAAAGAAGAGACTGCAGGCAGCAAAAGGAAAGTGGGTAGACGAATTACCCAACGTGCTTTGGGCATATCGGACTACGCCGAGAAGATCAATAGGGGAATTCCCCTTTGTCATGGCCTATGGCACAGAAGCAGTCATTCCACTGGAAGTCGGCATCCCAGGGATCCGAACCTAGGGAGTTGAGAATGAGACTAATGACATATTCTTAGCTCGAGATCTGGATCTTTTGGAAGAACAAAGAGAGAAAGCTGCAATTCAGCTCGCAGCATACCAACAACAGCTTGCCAGAGCTTACAACAAGAAGGTCAATCCAAGGGATTTTCAAATCGGCAATCTAGTCCTGAGAAAAATCGTCGGCAACAAGAACGATCCTAGAGAGGGCAAGCTTGGCCCAAACTGGGAAGGACCCTACAGAATCACTTCGGTATTAGGCAATAGAGCCTATCGACTTGAAGATAATGAGGGCAAAGCATTGCCTAGACCATGGAACACTTGTAATCTGAATTTTTTCTGTCATTAGATGTTCTTTGTTATTTTTTCAACGTCATCAATAAAATCATAGCAGAATTCCTTTATAATGATAAAAGATACGCAATATTATTTCTGAATAATGAGAACCCAAGTGGAACTCAGGCTCACATTGGGGGCAAAGAGAAGTAGAATATGCTTAACACTTGTTGAAAGTTGTAGCAATTTACAAGTTGAACTTAAGCCGAGATGATTCCTTATCTTCATTTGTTGAAATTTATAGCAATTTACAAGTCGAAGTTAAGCTGATTCCTTATCTTCACTTGTTAAAATTTGTAGCAATTTACAAGTTGAAGCTAAGCCGAGATTATTCCTTATCTTCACTTGTTAAAATTTGTAGCAATTTACAAGTTGAAGATAAGCCGAGATTACTGTTTCTCTTCGCTTATTGAAATTTGTAGCAATTTACAAGTCGAAGTAAAGCCAAGGTTATTGCTTAAACACTTGTAGAAATTTACAAGTTGCTTAACCCGAAGAAGATGCTTAACACTTGTTGAAATTTGTAGCAATTTACAAGATGACATTAAGCCGACATATGATCATCTATTGAAATTTGCAACAATTTACAGGTTGAAATAAAAGCTAAGTATATTGTTTAAACACTTGTTGAAATTTGTAGCAATTTACAAGTAGATCATTGTTAACACTTGTTATAACTTGAGGAAAGTTTATAGGTTGGAATTAAAACAGGATGTGTTTTACACTTGTTGAAATTTATGAAAAGTTTGCAGGTCAGTATCTTGCCGAAGTAAAGCTTGTAGTTATTATACCCGAGATATGTGACCTCGAGAAAATTGCACAAAAGAGGCAAAGTGTGAAAGGCATGCAAAATATTCTAAGTATAGAATCATACAGAAGTAATCAAGAGAAAATAAAGATTGAAGCATTCAGAGAAAACAGTTGTAGTTTTTCACAAAAGAGGGTACAATCAAAGAATAACTGTTCAGAAGACGACACATCGGCCACATAAAGAAGCTTATACTACCCAAGAAACAAAAAAGTACAAAAGACATCAAAGTTATGATTCCTCAACTTCATGAGCAATTTAGGTTTGGACCTCAGCAGATTCTTGAAGAACTACATTGGCCGCCTTCTCCGTTGCAATTTCTGTATCAATCTCGGCAAGAGTTTCGTCAATACTCTTGTCAACTTGAGGAACGTCGGATGAAGCGTGCTCAAGAGTAGTTTCCTTGGCAACCTCATCACCCACTTCATCTTGAGTTAAGTCCATGATTTGCTCAGTTGAAGGAAGGGACTTGGCCCCAGCAGCACCCTTCGGTTTCCTTACTAAAGCCTCATCATCCTCCTCATCTCCATCTTCATCCTCAGATTCAGAAGCATCCTCAGGTTGACTTGGAGGTGGAGGTGGTGGGAATGGAGGAGGGATAGCATCGGCATTACGGAAGGGTGAATCAGCAGGAAGATCAAGTTTTTTTATTAGGGACATCCAACCCAGGGAGAAGCCCCTGTTGCATGCCTGCCTAATTTGAAGCTTATATTCCTCAGTGACGTCAGCCATACCCTGAGCGTAAGCCTTTTCATCAGTCGCTTTGATCTCAGCGTCTTTAGTGGCCAAGGCCTCCTGAAGTTCCTTTTCGGCTTAGGCCTTTTTGTCCTCGGCCTCTCTCTTCTCGGCCTCAGCGACCTTCCTTATGGCCTCGGCAGATTCAGCTTTTTCCTCGGCTATCTGTTGGGCCTTGATGGCAGCCTCGGCCTGGTCTTCTAGTTTCTTCATTTTTAATTGAAAGCTTTTGTTGGTTTTCTGAAGGGAAGAAAACTCCCTCTTCATCTCGGTCAACTTCTCTCGATTTTGAAACGATTGCATTGAAAAAGAATGGGCATGCTGGATGGCCTGAAAGAAAATAGAAGTATTAGAAAATATTTTAAGTGTGAAACAGAAAGAAATAAAAAGTACGAAGCAGGAACACTTACTTGAACTGAGTGCTGTAGCATTAAAGCATAATTCTTGTACTCATTGTACCCGGCATTTCGCTCCAGATCGCCAGGAAGAAGCAGCGCCGTACTGAAGGCAACGTCGACATTAATGTCGTTGGCGCTTTCACTGGTCATAATTGGCCTGTCTTCCAAAGTAATTTGGGAGGCCCAAGGGACATCAGGTTTTTTAGACTCCGAGGTAGTTGCTGAGGACGACCTCGGCTTCTTTGACCTTATGGACTCAGAAGGTTGGGCTTCAGCAGACCTTTTGCCAGAAATAGAAGAAGTCTTCTTACTCTTAACCAGTTTTGAAATAGGCAAAGCGTCCTCAGATTCAATCTGAGTTACTTTGGCCTCTATCTGAGCTTTTTTGGTTCATTTTTGCTTCAGTGGGGGCATGGTTTGCGATGGTTGATCGTCGACATCGGTAGGGAGGTCGGCTAGGAGATCTGCAGCAACAGGTTTTGGGCGACCCATCTCAGCAGTTCGGACAAGTCTTCACTGACGTTTCCGTTCAGGTACAGGGATCAAGTATGGAGCCGAAGTTGACGGCTAATCAGCTGGGTCCAATGTTGATCCTTGATTCGTTCGAGATACAGACGCAGTTTGGGTTGTGGCAGAAGGTGGAGAAAGGCTTTTCTTCTTACTTTTAGGGACGTCGGGCAAAATCAACTTGTATGTAGGAATGAAGTTAAGAAGCAGGGGCGCTTTTCTCTTCTGGACTGGCAAATCTAAAAGTTTCTTCAAATCCTTGCTGGGGACGTAGGATTGGCGAAAGCTTTTAGGTGGCTTACGAACATCTGCAAGAAGAACAGACATTAGAAACAGACAGAGTATTGAGGACTTGAAAAAAAAACAGCTAAGTATTGAAACTGGGCTCTTACCCTTGCCCTCTTTAACTAACCGAGGAAGAGGGTAGAGATGGGCATCCTCGTCTGGGGCAAACTCCCAATTTCCCGAGGTAATGAGGTAGTCATCTCCAGCCCCCTTGTTGGAGTCTGGGAGGTCGGCTACAATTTTGAACTCTGTAGACCTCGGCTTAAGATAATAGACGTAGCCTTTTTCTTTCAGGTTGAGGGCACACATGGTGTAACAATACTGAATATCAGCTAAAGTTATCCTAACATTTTCCTGTTTAACTAAGGCTATAATACCATTAATCACTCAATAAGAGTTAATGGTAAGTTGCATGGGGTTCAACTTATAGTAATGGAGAACTTCACGAAAAAGGAGATTAAGTGGAAGCCGAAGTCCACATTCAGTAAAAGCAACAATGGGAAAGGGCATCGTATCATCTGTGGGCATGATAGAGTCGTCATCCCCAGCCAGTCTCAGATGGACATCGGCAGGAATGGCGAACTCTTCCCTAAAGTATTTAAGTTTGGTTGGGGTATCTACCATATGTTTCCATATGCCCATAATGTCGACATAAAGGTATTCGACTTCAGAAAGGGGATGTTTTTAAAGGGTTTTTAAGACCTTGGCAAAACCTAGGTAAATACTGGTAAGGATTGTTTTAGTTTTTCCTAAGGATTGGTAGGTTCTATAGACAAATCCCAAAAACTGAATCTATGAAGGCAAAGATTGGGGGCACAGATTTGGAAGGAAACACAGAAAACAAGAAACAAAGAATAAAGTTTCAGAAACAAGAACAAAGGTAGGGTTCTCAAAAGTATAAAGAGTATAGGAGATATAGGGTCAAGAACAGTGACAAAACAATAGGTGAAACAGTGCAAGTGTTCAAGACATGGACAAAAGCAAAATTAAAGCATTCAGATATGTGGTTCGCAAGATAGATGTTTGAACAAGACAGTCATGGCAAACTAATAATGAAGAATATCGAAGGCGTTAAGAACGAAAGGAACGGTGGCTTACTAGGAAAAGTGAAGCCGGTATAAAGATTGTCGAAGTCAGGCGACGGTTGCAGACATAACGGAATGATGAAAGCTTCACTGAAATGGAAGAATGACAGCAGTTGCAGAGCTTGAGGTTTAAGTAATGGCAGATTCAAGGGAAAGAGTTTAGAGAGAGGAAAAGTAAGTGAAATCGATTGCAAAAGTGAATAGACAAAAGCAAGAGGCAAAAGTTTTGTCAAAAAACTTGAAACGGCGACAAAAATAGAAGCATTTAATACACCTGGAATATCGCATGCGTTAGACGGCGCAGACAGATACAAGACGGCTTACAAGTGCGTCACAGACACGAACCAATGAAGGTGAAACACGTAAGAAGAACGGTTGAAAAGTGATGCATGACAGCTCATGCGCGTAAAAGAGTTCATTAGAATTCTTGTTCTTAGAAGAAGACATGTCGGCCTGAAATGAACGATCTCAGCTGAAGAGTTCTTATGCCGATGTATTGAGAAGAGGAACGATATAGGTTCCATCACCTCAGAATACTGAGGTAATAAAACCTAGGGGGCAGTTGTGGGGATATATTTTCTGAGTACCAACACGTGGCAAGGTGATGCCGACGTGTCAGCCGAGGTGCCACATGTCGTGGTAGTTATGCCGAGGTGATCTCGAAGTTGCTGAGGTTATCTGCGGGAATACCGGAATTCGAGATAAGCGGAGAAGGGACAAGAGTCCTAAGATGAAGAAAGACTTCAGGATAGATAAGGGTAATACTCTTAGAGAATTTATCCTTATCTCTTAAGAAATCCAAAGTAAGTACTGAATTGGAATCCATAGAAGTCAGGCTTCTAGTGGGACTAAGATTGAGTAAACTATAAAAGAGAGGCACCCTTGTGGGTCTAAGGTACGCAATTAATACTCTGACCATTGTTCTTAACACTATTGATTATCTTTGAGAGATATACTGACTTGATCGTCGGAGTGCCCCCGGGTGGAAGAACCATCTTGAGCCTTTTCTTTCTGCAGACAAATAGGTGCCATCTATTCTGCCTGTGTTCTATAGCTAAATTACTAAGGTGGGCAGTGTGATCGGAAAATCACTCACACAATTCTACACAGCAAGGTTCTCGAGATTTGCAATAGTAGTACTGCTTTTAAATGGTTCGATCGATATATTCTAAGAGACAATTATCCAATAAAAACGCGCAAGCACCATAACTGTGGACAAAATTTGTTTTAAAGACATTGTGTCTAGCACAAGTCTCCATCAAATTGTTTAATTTCCAGATTTATACAGTCTGTCTATAATTTTTCTGATTCTCGATATATGGTTTGGTTTGATTTTATCCAAATATTTTATGTCGTCTCTGAGTTATATATATATCTAATTTGATAATTTGCTAATATATTTGGTATGATTATTTACATGTTTACACAGTACACATAAGCAAATATATGATGGTGCCTATGCTGTGCATGATGTGCATGTTTCAGATTGTATTTGAATCTTAAAATTGAATATGAATTTGTATAAGAATAAGAAATGTGGACGAAAATGCAAATGAAATATAAGTTGATTTTATTTATTTACTTTGGCAAAGTTAAGAACTTCGATTAATATGTAAAAAAAAAAATACATCAGTTCAAAAGAGAACTTACACTCAGTTTGGATGAGTAGGGTAAGAAATAAAAAATAATAATTACGGTCTCTCATATAAGTTAAAAAACAAAAGAAATAATTGTGTTTTCTACCACCATATTCACACTAATGAACTGACTGGGACAACCAAGGGTGATTTTGCAAGGGAGTGAAAAAATTGGGCAACATAACAGATGGCTCCGTTTAAGATAAAGGTTGGGGTTAAAATAGTTATATAAAATAAAATATGTTATTTTAATTAAATAGGACAAAATGTCAGAAAATTCTATTTCTACACAATTACCTCAATCCACATCATTTCTCAGTACACACACTTTATAATTTAATTATTAATTAGTTTTCTCAATCCACACACTAAATGTATCAATTATACCCTTCACTCATACTACTGTACACACACCCCATCAACCCTCCTTCCACACGTTTGTCCCTCCTTTCTCATGCACTGCTCTTGATACGGTTTGAAAATTTGTAGACCCACAATGCTATAACAGTCAAAGTAAAGATCCACAATGAAGAACTTTGCTCTATTGAAGACCTCCCTTCTCAGAGAAAAAAAAAAATTCCCTCAACCCAGTTCTTCAATCTTCTTAATTAATTTTAGTTCTTCAACCCAGTTTTTCAATCTTCTTAATTAATTTTAATTCCTCAACCCAGTTCTTTAATCATAAACCAAAGAGATATGCAGAGAGATAAAATAAAATAAATAAAATAAAATAAAATAAATTGACCTCATTAAACAGATATAAGGAAATGACTAAACCCAAAACCCTATATCGATATAAGTAAAGAAAACACCATGGAGTACTCAATCTTAGCTTGAATATATATATATATTTTTTTTTTTTTTGAGCATTTATTTAGTTTGGTTTCTTCACACTTACTATTGATTGGAGAATTAATCGAGCGTTGATTTCAAGGAATCAATGAGTGCAAATCGTTCATATTGTATGTATCATATCATCATTCCATTCACTCTCTAAGAGCAATGGTCCTCATCCTCAAAAATTCAAGCCGACACTTTTGCCTTCAATCTTGGGTGAGTCGACCCAGTCCTCTATTAAAAACCTCCCTTTTTAGAGAACAATAAATAAATAAAATTCATCAATTCAGTTCTTCAATCTTCTTAGTTAATTTTAGCTCTTCAACCCAGTTCTTCAATTATAAACCCAAGAACATTTTATGTTGATAAGAAGATAAACTAAAAATAATCAATCATAAACATAAAGAGCAGAGCACGTTCACTATTTTTTTGAGGATTGTGCTTCGCTGGTTAACAATATTTATCCCAGTTCTTGAATTTTCTTAATTAATTTCAGTTGAATCCCCAAAAAAAAATAAAAAATAAAAATAAAAATTGCAATCTCTCTCCACAATGTGACAACAATGGAAAAATTAGGGTTTACTTTCTTCTTCTTCTTTTTTAACTCAAAAGGTGTACATTGAGTTTTTTTATTCTTCAAAAATGTGTACAGAGAATTTTTTCATATAATATTATGGATGTTACTGGATGTCTATTGTGATCATTTTTATTTAGGATATAATTGTCATTAAATTAATATTTCATTAAGTGTCTGCCATGAGCTAACTATGTGTGTGGAAATAAAATTTCTCCAAAATGTCACATCCAGTACATAATTATTTTATTTTTTTCTCTTACAAAAGTCAAAAAAATTTAAAAGTTTATCCCAAAAGAGGCCTTTTAACCCAAGCTAAAATAACTAAAAAAATTAAAAATTAGAAAGTCACCCAAATCTCAAATGATAAAAAAAAATCCATGAGGCCAAGCTAGATCGTAGTGTGCTCTTCAACTATTAAAACAAAAATTTGGCATCAGTTTTGACCTTTCAGAAGTCGGCCATGGGAGGAATGACCTACCATAATTAGTGGGTGTTTGGGAAGTGAATTTTTATGTAAGTTTTTTTAGTTGTAAGATATTATTGAATAAAAAAATTTTGATATTTGGAAAGATAGTTGGATTTTTTTGTGATTGAATGCGATATTTGTAAGAGAAAAAGTGAAATAATTATGAGGTTGAATGTGATATTTTGTTTATATGTGTTTTTTTTTTAATTTTGCAAAAAAAATTGTCTTTTAGTGTAAAAAATTAAAAAAAACCCAGCCACGAAACTTCCCAAACACCATTTAAGTCTCATTTCAAGTATTTATTTTGTAAATCTTTTCGAGTATATTAGTCACACAAAAAGTTAGGTCGACCTAATAATCGTAGCCAATTCAATTAATTATATTTATTGCCAAAAAAATGAATGACAAGTGTATTTTTTAAAATAGACCATTATTTTTTTTATTTTTATTTTATAACAAACGCGATAAGTATGCTACAATTATCAGATCGATCTAATTTTTTTATTTTATTTTGAGTGATTTACGTGAAGAACCTTACAAAATGATTGGTTTAGATTATCAAGATGAAACTCGAGGTAGGCCTCATGGGATCGGGACTAGGGTGCTCACAGATCAGGTTGGGTCGAGTGGCCTTCTATCCGCCATCCGTCCAAATTTAGGCAAATTGAAAAAAATCAATCTACATATGTCCACTACGTTAGCGGATGCAGATTGCGCAAATCATGTAAGTTGGCGAATGGATGCAGATTGATTTGGCAGTTCTTTTTTTTTTTTTTTTTTGAATAATTGTAGAGTAATTTTTTACTATTTTGGATCTTATTTGAGTTCAAAATTTTTTATTCTTCATTTTTTATAATTTAAATAAAGGTCAAACTTTTACATTTCATAAGTACGTTGGGAATAGACTATTTTAGTAACTTTGTAATTTTTTACGAAAAGATGTACAGAAAAATAGAAAGGTGATATGATGCAAAAAATATAAAAAGACAATAAGTATGCTAAATAAGTAGGTTGCCAAATAAAATGTCATTTTTTTTTACCTGAAAATCATAAAAACATAACATCATTTTCTTAAGAATGTTGATAAATCTATTTGGGTTCGTGGCCTCTTAGCCACCATCAGTCCAAACATAGACAGATTTGGAAAATTTTCATTCGCAATTTGTCTGCTTATGCAATCGAATTCGTTTAAAAGCAGGTGCATTAGGTTAGGTTGATCGATTTTTGTAAATCGGTTAGGTCCGTCAGCATCCCTACGCCAGACAACACCTTCCGATCTAGACTAGAAACAATCCAAAACCAAAAATAAAAATAAAAACAAAGAAGAAAGAATATAATAAATAGTTCATTAATTTCAAAATATGTTTTGCCGATTTCAAAATTTTTATAATTTTTTTTTATATACGAATATCGTAAAGGTTAACAATGCTAGAAATAATTATTTATTTTTTATGATACGTATTTTCATAAAAAAATATACATAAGTTTTTACATTTTTTTTTAACAAATATTTTTAAAGCACTCGTTAACAAAATCATATTTTTCAAAGCACTTTTAATCTTAATCTCGATATCAATATGGAAAATGTCATAAAAAAAATTACAAATATTTCTTGTAAACTGATGTGGCAATGTGCAATTAAACTTTAAAATGTGGGATGAGACTGAATTTACTAATGTGATGTCTCGTATCAATTTGTAAAAAAAATTGTTCGAAGAAATTGTTTAGTACTCTCAGAATAATTCCCCAATCCATTTAGTAAGTAACTAACATATCATCCGTCTTATATACGGATTATGTTTATAATTATTTATATATGTGAATTGTGATTTTTAAATATCTTCTCTTTTTTTTTTAATGTCTTCTTTTTTTCCTTTTTTATATTATATTAAAGTTTAACATTTTGATAATAATCATATATGTTAGACTTTTCAAGGAATTAAATGTCTTTTTTTTTATTATATTATATTAAAGTTAATATTTTGATAATAATCATATGTGTTGAAATTTTTAGAAATTTTTTTTTATACTTGTTCTTAATGCATTAAAGTGTTATTATGAGGTATAATAATCATATGTATTGGGACTTTTCAAGAAATTCATGTGTTGGATTTCAAAGAATTTTTTTTATGCTTGTTCTTAATGTATTAAAGTGTTATTATGAGGGTAAGACTTGGAGGTTGGGAGAAATTAATAAATGCTAAATTTTTTTTTGAATTGCGATTTTTAAATGTCTTTTTTTTTTTTTAAATATCTTCTTTTTTTCCTTTTTTATATTATATTAAAGTTTAATATTTTGATAATAATCATATGTGTTAAACTTTTCAAAGAATTAAATGTCTTTTTTTTTTATTATATTATATTAAAGTTTAATATTTTGATAATAATCATATGTGTTAGACTTTTCAAGAATTTTTTTTTTTTATGTTTGTTTTTAATGCATTAAAGTGTTATTATGAGGGTAAGACTTGGGGATTGGGAAAAGTTAATAAATGCTAAGGTTTTTTTTTTTTTTTTTTTACATCAAAAAATCAAGAAATTTAGATTGAGAGATTGAAGCTCCCACAAGACTTAGGATTAAAAATTTCCTTTTAATTAATATAAAGGGGCAAAATGATAAATTTACCATTGATGTATAGTTCTGCGAATGTTTGTGATGTGTAGGCCCCTACTTGTCTGCCGCCTACTTTTTTTTTTTTATTTTTTTTTTTTTTTTTTTTTTGAATTTTTTTTTTTTTTTTTTTTTTTTTTTTTTTTTTTTTTTATATATATAAAACAAACACAACAAAACAACGCCCATAGTATAGATATGTTTTAGAAACTACCACTTTCCCCTATATTTTACATTGTTTCTTAATACGACACAAGCAATGGATCTTCTAGTGTAATCCAATACCTGTTGATTTAGAGCAATTTGAATTTATTCAAAGAGCACCAAATAATTTATTTTTATAAATGAGTGGGGTAAATATTAAGTAGTCTATGACAAATCACATTGTGAAATTTTTTACAAATGCAACAACTTATTCATCTTTGTTAGATAATTACTAATGAGACATTGAGGTGTGACACAACAGTCTAGTAGTTACACCTTAGGGTGTGGTGAGTGAGAGGTCAAGGGTTCGAGTTGATGGGGACAACGGCAGCCCTACAGTTGTAATCTAATTATATTAACATACTGCATTAATTAATACATATAAAGTCACTGCAATATTTTAAAAGCATGGAACAATATAGTTTTGTTAATAAATGGCCTTAAGCATTTTGTAACCAATTGACAGCTATTGTGCTCTACATTTGTAATCTAACTATACTAACATACTGCATTAATTAATGCAGGTAAAACCATCGAAATATTTTAAAGGACCGTGATAGAGAGCTCGAATTGAGCCTCCCCCGAATCCCCCTAATTAAAAAACGACGTCGTTTTTGAATTTTTTTTTTTTTTCTTTCCATTTCAAAAAAAGAGAATCAGAAAAGAGAAGGAAGGAGGAAGAAGGAGAAGGAGGAGGAAGGAGAAGGAGAGGAGGAGGAAGGGAGGGGGAGGGGAGGGGCCCAACAAACTAGGGTTGGAGGCGGAGGCAGAGGCAGGGCGAGGCTAACTGCGGCAGCCAGCTGAGGCGACGACCATCGGCGACCATCGGGCGACCATCTCTCTCTCTCTCTCTCTCTCTCTCTCTCTCTCCTGAATTTCGAGGGATTCGGGGGGTGTTTCTCGAGCTCCCAAGCTTTATCCTATTTTAAAAACATGGGACAATATAGTTTTGTTAATAAATGGCCTTTAGCATTTTGTAACCAACTGGCAGCTATCGTTAAAGAAAGAAATTAATGATACCATTAAATACAATTTTAAAGCATTTAAGTGAATCATAATGGTGCATTTAATGTACAACTTATCCTTTTCTTTGAGGTCCTTTTGGTAGTTGGTATTTTAATAATTTTTCAATTGTATGGTAAAATATGATTAATTGATATGTATAATTTATTTTGTCTTAATTTTTTATTTTTTCCTTGTCGAAAATTAAGACATATATTGGTCTTTTTATAAAGGGAAAATTTCACATCAATATAAAACTTTAGATATTATTATAAATTACTGATAAATTTTATTAATATTAATAATTAAAATTATAAAAAAATTCATACATAGGTAATAATATTTTAAAATTATGACTGAGGGATAAATTCTCCTTTTATAAAACTGATACTATATTAGTCTATTTACATTGACGGAGATAGTCTTTGAGAAATGACTTTTTTAATGATTTTTGATTTTTTTTTAAACTAAAATATAAGATGAACGTATAAAAAAATATTCATAAGTAATTTTTAAATTTTTTACAATAAAAAAACTTTAAAAATAAATAGAAGAAATAAAATTTTGACTTTGTAACTAAAATTCTAAATTTTCAAACGCACCTTTACTCTAACAATTGATTTTTTAAAATAATTTTTTGATTTTTTTACTAAAAGACAAAAAAAACAGAGAAAATGATAATTTTTTTATAGTGATTTTTTTAATTAAAAGGCTAATTTTGCAAACAGTTGTGCTACGTAACTCGAAAGAGAGGCCCCTGAATCCAAAAACGACGTTGTTTCGTCGTTTGGAAATTATTATTATTATTATTATTATTATTTTCAATTAGAAAAGAAGAAGAAGAAAGAAGAAGAAGAAGAAGAAGGAATAGCAGAGAGAGAGAGAGAGAGACAAAGAGATCGGAGGCGGAGGCAGAGCCAGAGGCGACGGCGGTCGGAGGCGGGGCTGCGACGAGCTGCTACGACGATCGGCCAGTCGATCTGCAATCGATCGGCGGCGGCGGAGGCGAAGGAAGAGCCCTCTCTCTCTCTCCATAGGAGGGGCCCTCTCTCTTTCTCTCCATTCTCTCTTCTCTTTCTCTTTTCTGTTTTTCTCTTTTTCTTCTATCTGTTTCGGGGAGGCAAAAATCGGGGCAAAAATCATATTTGTTTTCCAAAATAAGAATCAGTGAGTTTGGTTTCAATTTTTTAGAAATTGAGTTTTTTATTATTATTTTTTATTTTATTATTTTTAGTGAATATTTTTAAAATTTTAAGCAAATTTTTTATATTTTTTTAGATGCACTTTACTTGAATGTATCTAAATAGTAAAATATTTTTGAAAAAATATTTTAAAAATTAATAAAAACACAAAAATAAGAAAAATTTACTGAAGTTTCATTTATTTATTTTTTTGTATTTTTGATATTTATAGTGAATTTTTTAAAGATTTTTTTTCACAAATATTATACTTTTTAAGTGTATTTATGTTAAGTGTGTCTAAAAAAAAATACAAAAAATAAAAAAATAAATTTTTTTCTTAAAAGCATTTTCTAAAAATTAAAACCAAACAAATAATGCTGGTTAGGTAGGATGCTTGAAGTTTGCTCTCAACTGCTGAAAAACGCCTGGCATTCTCTTTTTGAACCGTGGTAGGCCTTTTCCACCAGGGACTAGTCTGCAATTTCGTAAAATCTACGAGGTCATTTTGCGAATAATGGTGGTTAGGTAGGACGCTTGAAGTCTGCATGTAAAGTTTGTTCTCAAATGCTGAAACACGCCCGGCATTTTTTTATTTTATTTCATTGAACCGTGTAACATGTTGTTAGGCCATTTCCCTCAGGGACTAGTCTACAATTTAGTTAAATCTAAGGGGTCAATTTGAAAATCATCAACTTTTTGCCCTATTTAAATCAGAGGTCCTTCTCGGCATCTGTTGTTATCACAGGGTCTGGTAATAATCGAGGAGGGAGAAGAAAGGCTTGGCTATACCACTTCACTTTCTAAGCCAAAAACAAAAAAGGAAAAAGAGGTTACGATTCCTTTGTTTGTTTGCAGATTCATCGAGAATCTCCACGAAACTGATTCTTTGATTTTCTTTTCGTTGGTGGTTTTGTGTGCAGTTTCAGTAATAAAAAGAGAAAAAAATGGCTTCAGATCCGAAAATTCACACATTTGAAGAGGTCGCTAAGCACAACAAAACCAAAGATTGCTGGCTAATTTTATCTGGAAAGGTCAGATCTTCCTTCATTTTATCATTTTCTTTTGGTAACTCTTTTTTTTCTTTTTTTTTTTGGATTTCAAATCTGTACAAAATTGGCTTCTGTTTATTTTGTCAATTGTCTATTCGGATTAGCTCGTTTCATCGATTTTTCTGATTGTTTATACTGGGCAAAATTGATTTCATCTGTGGTTCATGTTGTTGATGATTTATTTTATTTTATTTTATTTTGTTGGTATATTTTGAGGTGTCAAATTTGCATCTCGAATAGTTTTTGGGAATTTTGATGTCATGTTAGAATTATTGTTCTGGGTGGGTGTGTCCTATATGCAAGTTATAAGATTTATGGACTCAGATTATCACAAATGTCAATCCTATGGAATCATAACTAAAACAATAAAAAAGGATGAATTACGTACTCGACTTTGCAGTTGTGACACATTTGATCTGAATTTTGAACCTTGTTCCAAATAAAGACAATTGAAGATATCATTGCCCAATTTCAAGGCAAAGTCTGTCAATTTGATAAAATATAAACTAATTTGATAAAAATAAATGTCAAAAAGATCTTTTTGAATTTTTAAAAATAATTTCTACCCACCAAAGACAAAATTATGTAAAATTGATAAATTTTTTAAACATTTATTTATTTATTTATTTTATTAAATTAATTTTTATTATGTGTTTGGATGATGATTAGGTAATAGGTTGTTGTTAGGCTTTTAATGTGTAATCGATATATTTAATATATAAAATATTTTTAGTTTTGAATTTTTTAATTTAATAGATTGGTTTAATAATGATATCAAAGTTATCGCTATATTTAACTTTTGAAAAAATAAAAATTAATTTAATGAAAATAAAAACGACCACCCATTATAAGATTAAAACATAATAAAAATTAATTTGATAAAAAAAATATAAATAAATAAATGCCTGAATACTTTATCAATTTTATATAATTTTATCTTTAGTGGGTTTAAAAATTCAAAAATATTTTAATGACATTTATTTTTATCAAATTAGTTTATATTTTATCAAATAGATGACTTTACTCTTCAAATTGAGTAATGATATCTTCCATTGTCCTTATTTAGAATAAGATTCAAAACTCAGGATCAAATGTGTCACAATTGAAAAATTAAGAACCGAAATGACACAAGGTCCAAACTATAGGGATCGTTAGTGTAATTCGTCCTAATAAAAATGAGTTATAAGAAAGACAAATAGAGGTATAACCAAAGAGTTATTGGGTTATAACTTATAATCACTAACATGTTATAACCAAAATCACAAACGTCGTAATGAGGAGTGCATAAGGTACACACCCAAAGATTTCTCTACAATTTCCCTATTTGTGCTTAAACCATTTACCTATTTGTGCTTAAACGGTTCCTTTGCAACTTGTAACTGTATCTGGGTACCTTTTAGTTAAGGGTGTAAATTTTTGACACCACACAATAAAATGTTTGGGTTGGCTGTTTTCAAACATGAATATGAATACGACACGACTCGGTAACATGAGTATTAAACATGTCAAGTTTGTGTGTAACCTTTATAACATGGAGTTGACACTCATTACTCGAAAAATTAATTATATGTCAGGATGTTTTTGAATACCTTATAAGTTTTTTAAAACTATAATTAGTTACTCCATCCACCTGAATAAAACATTTAAAATAAGATTTTAAAACTAATATAATTTTGTCTACTATTTTAGAGTCAATCGAGTAAAAATAAAATAAAAAATAGGGTATAGTTTTTTAGTTTTATTTTTAAATAAGGAAAATATAATTGAGTTGAAATCAAATACTTTTATGAATAATTTCATTAAGTAGAGATTAGTTTCATAAAATTTAACCTTGTGAGGAAAAATTTTAATTTTGTCATACAAATATTTTTTAACAAGTGAAATTTTTTGACATAAAATGTTATAATATGGCACAAACCGAAAGTGAGACGACATGATAGCACAAAAAAATAAACGGGTTAAGTTAGCGTTGAGGTAATTTTGACACTAACCTGAAATGGCATGACACGACGCACACCCTAGTTTAGTTGATAAAAGAAATTTCATCATGGACAACCCTAGGATCAGGCATATGAACTATGGAGTTGATGGACTGCTTATGAACCACAATCTTTTAAGCAGCCCCTGCTAACTTCTGCGTCACAGACAAGATTGATAAATAATGTTTAAAGGCGTCCATGAACCCAAGAAAGGAGAAAATGTAAAGGGAAGGAAATCAGAAAATATAAAGTACAAGAAACTATGTAAGAATGAGCCACTGTACATCCATAACTACTAAATATTCACTCTTAGAAATTTCCACATTGCTATATCCTCTGAAGAATTTTGCTTGTCAAAATCTTTGCATTCCTTTCTTTGTCAATTAACTGGAATTTAGTGATTGGATCCCTCCTCAACACTACTTTCTTGCTCCAAGGGCTTAGATTGTCTGTGGATATTAGTTTTAAAATTTGGGTGGGCCTAAAATATTTCCCGACTAGTAAACCGAAGGCTAAGGTGGTCCAGGCATAATGATGGTGAGTGGATTATGTTTTCATGACTTGGACTAAATTGGCACATAATGCTCATCTAGGCACGTCTATCTTCTCATTAAGATATTAATGATAAGTTTATCCAAGCCATCCATCTAGTGTGTTTGTAGCAAATTCTATATATCCATATAATGACTTACATAAGTCTGTTTAGTGTCCATGGCTATCTTGTAACAGTAGCGACTCACATATGATTGGGTATACAACATAGAAAACAAAAGTAAGATGTGTGCTTAGTCAAAACAACACTGTTTTTTGGGTGTTGCGACTTTGATGGAAGGACAGCATATCACGTAAAGGTTATCACATAGAATACATTTTTTAAAATATGAACTGGTTTTAACTAAAAAAGGTTGTTTTTTTTTTAATTGGTATCTAATTTGAATTTTCAATACCATTTAGGATGCAGTTTTATTTTAAGAATGCATTTATGTTATCCTATAAATCCATTTATGAATTTTCTTTGGAATTTGGAAATTAATATTTTTTCTTGGATAAAAGAGCATCTGTCTCGTAGAAAATTAGCATAGTTGATTGAAAACCAAAGAAGAAAAAGCTTAGCAACTTCGTCTGAAGTTTGATACAATATGATAGAAAGGATTTTCATTTGAATTTGAGAAGTTACTAGTCGGTTAAGGCCTCAACTTTCTGTAGAACTAGTGTCTTTTGCTATGATGTCATGCTGTGACACAATGCTAATACACATAAGCTTCTTGCCGTGAACCAGGAGTCAGTCAAGTCAAGTCTTGTATATTATAACATAATAATGGCATACTGTTTAGTTTTATTATAGTGTCATTTTAGAACTTTCTTGGTTTCACACTTTTGTTATGTGAAAGTGTCCATATACTTTATAACTTTCTTGGTTTCACACTGTTGTGTCACTGCCCATGGGTAGTGATTTTGCTTTTCTCAAAGTAAAAAGTTATTGGTGCTAATCGTAACTTAGTGGGAAATTTCGGCTCCAGGAAAAGTTGGAATATCTTGCATAGTGTAGACTCCAAATCTTAATACAAGACACTTGTGTGATAAAATAATTGTCTAGGTTTTATATTTTCTCCTCTTTTTCTGTTTTAAATATTTTTATTTTTATTTATTTTTATTTTTTTAGATGTTTCTTTGTGTATTATAAATAACTATGATTGAAAACTCGGTAAGTCTTAAATTACCGTATCAGGTGTATGATGTCACCCCATTCATGGATGATCATCCCGGAGGCGATGAAGTTTTGTTATCATCAACTGGTAATGTTATGTTATATTACAAATCTTTCCCACTTGTCTCTTATTTTTCAGGCCCTTGAGGAGACTTTGCCAATTTTGTTGAATTTTGCAGGGAAAGACGCAACAAATGATTTTGAAGACGTTGGCCATAGTGATTCTGCTAGAGAAATGATGGAGAAGTATTACATTGGTGGAATAGATTCATCAACTGTTCCCCTGAAGCGCTCTTACATTCCACCTCAGCAATCCCATTACAATCCCGATAAGACCCCTGAGTTCGTGATTAAGATTTTCCAGTTCCTTGTACCCCTCTTAATCTTGGGCTTGGCCTTTGGTGTTCGGTACTACACCAAAGAGAAGTAGTGACAATTTCAATATCTCTTGGCCACTCTTGCAGGGGTCAGGTGGGCCATCTACAATGGTTGAGTAGTTGAATGAACAATCAATTCCCCTTGTTTAGTTTCTTTATGGTTAGGGCATGCTTTGATTAATTACCTGTTCGTATAGTTCTACATTGTCAATCGTAGTTCTTGGATGTGTTTGGGAAATTGATGTGCTGCCAATGACTCAAGTCTATTTTGCTTGATAATAGAGTCACTTTGTTGTTGGTTTCTTTTTAACTTGGTTTTCCTTGTTGATTGGCATTCAAGTGTTGTTGAGTGTGTTACATTCTCAAATGGTTTGATTTTTATTCTCATCTTTTTTCTTTTATACTCTATTTTTTTTGCACATTCTTTTAATAAAAAGTCAAAAAATTAACTAAAATAATCAATTTCCAAACAAGGATACTTGCATCTGTTTTATATTATTTTAGATTACATTATAGGTGTAAGTAGTTTGGTTTGGTTGGGATTGAGAGCAAGTTTAGTACAAATTAAATTGTATCTTTCAATTTTTTTGATTGAGGAATTGAGACAAATGTTATGCTATGGTTTCGATTTTGTTAGTTTTGTCAATTTGATAGATATAGCGATTCCAGTTTTGCTCTGACTTTTATTGTGTCATGGATTTGGGTTCCATGGTTGAATATTGTGTCTATGTTTTGTTTTTTCCCTTTGACTCTTTGTATTTGAGTTTTAGAACTTGTTAAGCGTGTTTGGAACATGTTGGTTGTTAATTGATTTAGATTGTTGTTGTCCAGATTTTAGCCTCTTCGCCTGAGCGAGGCTTCTTACGCTCGAGCGAGCCTTGTGTATTTGGCTTTCTTAGTTCGAGCGAGGTTTCTTGCGCTCAAGCGAGGTTTAAGGGTCTTCAGGTTTCTCTTCCAAACGCAGTTTTTCTAGGAAAGGGAAGTTCTTCACTCAAGCGAAGTTTCTTGCACTCGAGCGAGCCCGGTGAAATTGCTTCTTCGCTTGAGCGAGACTTCTTGCGCTCAAGTGTGCGTGTGCGGCTATAGCAGACCTGAAGCTTTGCATTCCACGCTCGAGCAAGGTCATTTGTTGTGTCTGGTCGCTCGAGCGACAGCTTCTTCGCTCAAGCGAAGGTCGCGTATATCAGTTCGCAGCGGAGCTTTTCTGCATCACTTTTTGTATCTCTTTCACCCAAAACCCTAGCCTAGCTCTTTCTCTCTCTAAAATACTCTCGCTCTCTTTATAAATACATTTTGATTTGGGAGTCTCTCAACCCTAGTCCCTTTGTTAAAAAGGTAGAGTACCTTGAGGGCTTCGTGTTGATCCGAATAGATCGTAGTGTCGGCGTGTTTGAAGTGTCTCCATCTTCTCCTTTGCTTTCCTAATGTTAAGGTAGGGATATTTTACTCTTTGATATGGATTTTGACCTAGGTGTTTGTCATTTTATATAAATTGTGGGATTTGGAAAGATTTGGGTGAAGTTAGGGTTTGGTTTGAATTTTTGAAAGAGGGGTTTTCTATATTTGGCCCCATATATGTATGTGAGGTATTGATTATGATGTTATGTGAGAATACGTGGTGAAAATGAGCCTTGGGATTGATATTTGAAAAATGAAAAGATTTGCCTTAATATGAGTTAAATAAATTATTTGTATAAATAATGAAATTGATACGAGAAATATGAAATTGGTAGGGCGTATAAATGAATGGTGTAGTTGGATTTGATAAATCTCTTACTTATGAAAATTTTGGCAAATTATCTGTTTAATAGATTTGTTTATCTGTTTAGAAATATCTGTTTTGGGTTATCGGTGGAGGATAACTATGATTGTTGTAGAAACTGCATGAGGACTAGATAAACTGAAACTAGTCATATGGATTATGTCATTGAATATGACGGTTGATTAAATTGCTGAGTGTGTAAATTTGGTAGTCATTGCATATAACAACATTTTAAATATATTGTACATGTATCTTTGTTTGGGAGGAGATAGGGAATGTACTCCATTGTTTGAGAGGAGATAAGGGATAGACTCTATTGAAAACTAAGTTGGTCAGAGTGTCCAGGGTGCAAGTCCCAAAATCTTATATATATATATGGGTGCCGGTTCCCTCGGATATGATTCCGTAAAATGGCAAGAAAACTGAAGTGTTTGAATAATGATTGTTATTGAAGTGTTATTAAATGAATTGTAGTCTCGTTTTGAATTGTTTAGGTTACAATGAACTATACCAATGAATTGATTTGGATAAATGAATAGAAATGGACTAAGATATAGATATCGGTAATGATTGGTTATGGAAAGAGTGTAAGTTGGTTTGCAAGTATTGAACATTTATTTGATACTGACATCTTAGTTAATTGTCACGACCCAAACCCGCCCCTATAGGTTTGGCACCGTAACCGGCCAGTAATCCAAAAATTACCTACGGCCTCTGAATAGATTAACGAGTAGTAAGGGATTGCGGAAGCAATAATATAAATTAAACAAGGTCCAATGAGCTGTGATGACATACATGGGGCAGAAAATTCAAAATTTATTTATATACATAAACATACTAGTCAGATACCCCAATATGTACAAAATATTTACAACTTGTATTCCCAAGATCCGACATTACAAAACACAAACATTGACTAGCATGACGACAAAACAGCCATAGCGATAGGCTTCAGGCGGAACCTTCCCGGGAGGCGCAACAGGTGACTGACCAAAACGGAACATAAGGCCATTAAGTCTGGCCCGGGTCCTGTGCCGACTCACCTACATATATATAGTAAACTGTGAGCGAAAGCCCAATGAATAATAAACAAAGTAAAGGGATTGTAATGAATGTGTCCATAGAGATTCAGAATTCATATCAAAGCCATACTTGTACAGATCATTTACAGAAATCAGAAGTCTTGTATAAATATGCGTGATACATTCATTAGCCCTCACAGATACAGTTGACCCAAAAGGGACGGCCATAAAGGCAAACAGTTGACTCACGTGCATGGAAGCGATCTGATTGGCTCATGAGATGTCTGATTGGCCCATAAAGGGACGTAAGGATCCATAAACAGTTGGCTCATGAGACGTACAGTTGGCCCATAAGGGACGAAACAGAACATATTTGAGGCTAAGAATATCACAAATACATTTCAAAAAACATTGGACAACCATTCATTCATACAGAAATATCATTTCAGAAAACAGATCTTGTTTCATCACACAAAAAGTAGATACAATTGAACATAACTTTACTAAGTTATTACTCACAGATGATTGATAGCTCTAACTAGATGGGAAGGCGACACTCCACTTGTTTGAGATGCGTGACCTACATAAACACACATACATCGTACACACTTGAACAACCCTTCGAATAACGCATAACTTGTTTCGTTTGTTCTTAATGTGTTTCTAACCATTAGTTCTCATTAAGGAGTCTTAAACATGGCTTAGAAATATCTAAGATGAAATGAGGATGCAAAAGAATGTCTTGGAAACATTTTCAGAAATTTCAAAAAAACAGGGTCCCGCTCGAGTATATGTTTCCCCGCTCGAGCGGACATGCAGACACAGTTCCCGCTCGAGCGTCAACTTCACCGCTCGAGCAGACCAAAAAGTACTGGATAGGTAAAATTCGCCGACGCCCTTCGAGCGTGTCACCGATCCTCCGCTCGGCGTCAATACTCGCTCGGCGGTGATGCACTGATGTAAGATCTTTGGGAGCTCGATTTTCCTGCTTGAATGGCATTTCCCCCGCTCGAGCAGACGACCAAAATCTGAAAATTCCAGATTTGAGTCCTAAGCTCAAAACCAAGTTTTGATGCATAAATTTCGATCATCTTGGGCTAATTTTTTGGAAAACATAAGTAAACTCATAGAGCAACATGTTACAAAGGTCAATTTGAGAAATCAAGACCCAAGAGTGTTTCAATTAATCTCATTTTCAAACCCATTTTCAAGAACATGCTCCAAACATGACATGCATGAATTTACACCAAATTAAAGCTTCAAAGCTTGTTTATTTGAGCTCATTTCTTTCAAAACAAGTTGAAAACATGGTCTACTCTCAAAATATGAATATGCATGTAACACTTTGCCATGAAAACAACTTAAAACTCAATAATACCAACATGCATGCAACAATTGAGCTCTAGCTCAACACTATTGAACCAATTCATGCCTTAACTCTACACTTAGACATGGATCATGCAAGAATTAACTTAGACACAACAATGAGGAGGTGAACTCCTTACCTAAGTCTTCAATCGAGAGTTTAGGAGATTAATAATGCAATCAACCCTACAATCCTCTCAAGTTCCAAGCATAATCAAGCAAAATGTGATGAAAATCAACTCTCTCCCTTTTCTCTCTCTCTATGGCCGGTTGAGTTCTCAAAATATGGCTGAAGAAGTGATTTGATCAATATATGATAAGGCTCAATATTTTACTCTAAGTGGCCCACTAAGGGTGGCATGTTGGTAATTAAGCCAACTATTGTGATTTACCAATATTTAATCTAATTTAATCATGCCTAATCAATTTCCGGATAAATATATCATAAAATCACATAAATTCTAATGAACACAAAACATCAATCAATTTTAGGTTCGGCCGTCGATAAGGCCTTCAATTAACAGTTTAAAGTTTAAAACATGAATAGATATTTCGACACTAAACAGATAGAAACACATAAATCATGCAATACTCATGCAACTTAATTCCGGATTTTCTCTTAATTACTGTTAGGCATAATTAAGTGCCAATTAATGTTAATCAGGGTCAGGGTTATTACATTAATTCTCATATATTGTTTTAGCATATCTCTACAGGGTTTTGGCTCACCTTACTTGGGAAATTATTTTCAGGTATAGGTGACATGTTACCTCTAAGGACATAGCTTGGGAGGTTTAAGAGTTGAAGATTCTATTTTATTATTTTGTTTATGCTAAGTGTTTATTCAAGCCGAGGGCTTGACTTGTATAGAGCTTAGGACTCTTTTGTTGTAACGAAGAGATATCTTGAAAAGATGTAAACGGACATTTATTTTTATTGTTATCCATTAGTGTTACATGCTGTAGTTTCATAGTAAATATTTATAAAAGTGTCATATAATCTCTTTTGTAATATAAACTCTTATAATCTCTTGGGTGATTTGTACCTTTTTTTGAAGGCGTTACAATAGAAATTAATTTAAATTTTTTTCAAAAAAATCCCATATTAGGAATAAATGAAGAACCATTGTGAAAATTGTTTTACAAGTGTCACCATTTAATTTTTTTTTTTTTTGCAAAGCATGTATTATTAATTCTTTATCTTTTAATATTCCAAGAATTAAAGTAAGAATATATATATATATATATAACATTTGGTTCAGGTCAGATTGTATAGGCATTGAAATTATCAAAATAAAAAACTCTCTCAATGATCCATCAAATTTTCTTACACTCTACTGCAAAGGGTTAAAAGAAATTTCATGTAAATTTCAATTGTGATTTGCATAATTTTTGGGTCAACCTATGAATTCTCAAGGCCCAAAAATGAACATAATATTACTCTTAATCAATCAACATGGAATAGACAGATGCTATAATTAAGAGATCATTCTGAGACTACAAGTTTTTCGACAATCACTTCCACGGGTTGGTCTCATTTTCAAGTTTGCAAAGCCAAAGAAGAGAAAAAGTATTCCTTTCTTTTCTTTTTTTTTCAAATCCAAAATGGGTACATTTGACTAGTGATGGCAGGTCTATGCTTCACCACGGCAAAAATTATACTACAGTTCTAAACCACCATATTACCTTTCATCCCGGCCACAGAGAAAAAAGTGAAAAGCGGGGTTGAGTCCCTCTTTTTCCTCCTTGGCTGACAATGAGTAGTTTGAGAATAAAACTGACGTAATAATTACCCCACAGGATGGCCCGTGTTCTATGCATAAAGAGACTTCATAGACCATACTGCAGAGAATGAATTACCGAACAACATTCCAGGACCAACACTACAAGGGTGTCTATATCTTGTCGTGGAGGTTCACCACCAAATTGTGCGCGTCGTCAAGGAGCTTCCATACATCAAGATGCCCAGCCATGCTATTGCACTCTCTTAATATCTCATCCATGCTACTATATTTCTCTATGATTTGTTTCCTCCTTTGTAATACCGAAGCAGCAATTGCATAAAGTAACAGATCTTCTGTCGGTGGGGCACGCTGCCTTATCCTGCTCCACGCAGACTTGCCAATCCCAGCCCTAATCGCTGCCTGGTTGGCCCACATTACCTCCCAAAGTCCAATTGTCTGCTCGAAGGTTAATTCCCTTCTGAAGAGTACAATCACCATCCTGTAAACGAAAAAACAATCTTCTGCCTCGAGCTTCTCCAAATGTCTGTAAAGATGAGAATCCTTGCGTTTAATAATTTTAGAAACAGTGTTCAGTTGCCTCCTGATACCTACCTCATCGAGCCTGAAATTATGCCGAGCTTTCTTCATAAAACCAACGAAACACCAGAAAGCCTCGTGGTCATCTGTTATCACAGTAATTATTGGAGAAAGTAAATCACTCATCCCCTGGCAGTAACCAATTTCAGGATCGTAAAGTGCATAGGCTTCGAGGATGGCAACTAATCGCGCAGCGTGGAAGATCCTGCAAGGCTCTAGGTGTTCATAATCTCTTAATCCAATAGCCTCAGCAGACCGGCATGCCCTTTCAACTGATACTGCAGCCTGTGTTGGGGAGTATGCTATCCATTCTTCATTTGCACGAACTGCATCCAGGCGGATGATTCGTTGCCATGTGGAAAAATCTTCCAAGGTGTGGAGTTTTGACTGGACTTCTGTCCTCGAGGGGGAAGAATCCTCCTTGGATGGGTCATTTTCACTCTCAGTAGTGGGGAAAGTATTACTCACTTCAGGGTTATCCGAGGAGTCTGAGTCCGATGATTCAGTGTCAAATGCAGGGGAATTTGGATCAGTGACTTGTCTTGAACCCAAATCTCCTTCCATCAATGCACTGGGGTGGTTGGAATGCTCAACGTATGGGTTCCTTTCCTCGCTAGATAGTGAGTCCCTGGCACTAACGACATCCTCATAGTCTGGAGAATCTATGCCTTGATTGAAACTCCCACTATCTCCACTACTGCTAGTTCCACCAGTTTCCCTCAAATTTATACTGTCATCACTGCATTTTAAAAGACGTCGGCATTGCCTTCGAAGTATTTCATATTCCTTTCTGCATCCATAGATTGCAAAATAAATAAAAACAAAATAATAATAATAATAAGAGAAACTCGGTGTGTGTGAGAGAGATGAACTTGGCAAGCATACCTCTTCTGCGTTCTTAAAACTTCTCTTTCTTCTTTGGAACTGTTTAAGTTATAGCTGTTTAAAAGAAAAGGCAACTCAGTCATCATATAGGATTTTGGTGCATCTGCCTAAATATAAAGGGAACACAAATATACAGCGAGGTGTCACAGCATCCAATCACATACAAGCAGAAAGCTAAAGTCAAAAAGGAAAGAGAACAACCAATTTTATATTTACTCGTTTCAGAAGAAGAGACCTACATAGATCGTAACCAAAAATAGTATTTAGCACATGAATCTTATATATGTAAGTTGGGCAAATATCTCCAGCAATTGAATTGTCCTCCACAATTATTTGAATTACCGAGCACATAACAATATTTTGGAGAAAAGCCATTATTGCAGTCCCAATTCTGCAGATGGAAAGTTGGCTAATCCTTGCTAATTTGATAAGATGAAGAAAAGAAGAAGAAATTGGTGGGCATAATTGATGATTGCAAGAACTGAGCAGAAACAAAACCACGGCAATTCAAAAGATTGAAACACAAATAAAACCATGTCCAAGACCAATAAAACCCACAGCTTGAAGTGCAAATGGATGTACTAATACAAAATGATAATATATATATATATGCAGGACTAATTCTAAAAGGAGAGAGAGAGAGAGAGAGAGAGGAACCCTGAAAAAATAATAAAATAAAAGAAAAGTAGGTTTTAGAAGACTCTTGATCCATATGAATGAAAATGTTATCAAATATAATTATCTGGGATGCAAGTATGTAAATTTATACGAATCCACTGAAACAAGCAGGAAAACAAAAAGCATGGGACATCTCCAACCAAATCATAGTTGATATCTGGAAATGAGGGAGTAAATTCTCTCTACAAGTAGTAATCAAAGTTTAAAAGGTCCATCTCCGATACATTGCAGTAAACAAATATTTCAATGGTGGACATGCTTACACTCCAAGAAGGAACGGCCAAACCTCCAACCTGATACTTGGATCAACACCCTACATAAAAAATGAGGAAGTAAAATTATAATATTTATAAGAACAAAAAGGAAATCTGCAAGCATGAATAAGTACAACTTTAAAAATTGAAAATGAACAATGAACTGAATGAAATGGTAACTCACTCCACTTCGAACTTTTTTCAAAAATTTCACTCCACCATGATGAAGCTTTCCATCTGGTGTAAACAAACTTCTCCACTGCTGAGGTGAAAGGGTATGTTTTCTTTTCCTGCGGGACCATGGTGATTTGAGACGACCCCTGGAAAGGAAACAATAGGCATTATTAATTGTCATCATAAACAAGAAGCTGGCGCTGATATAACACTATAAATAACCAAGAATACCAGGGTGACATTTACAAAAAAAAATAATAATTTTTGGTCATGCAATGCAGGAAGAAATCATAGAAATGAAGCAGTAGGTCAGCAGCATGCCTCACTTTTCCTATGTGTTTGATAAGTTCCAATACCCATGCAAAATAGGAACAAATGTAATGGTTGATTATGATAAGTTCATTCAAAATTAAATTCCATTATGATAAGTTCATTCAAAATAGGTCAGCAGCATGCCTCACTTTTCCTACGTGTTTGATAAGTTCCAATACCCATGCAAAATAGGAACAAATGTAATGGTTGATTATGATAAGTTCATTCAAAATTAAATTCCATTATGATAAGTTCATTCAAAATAGGTCAGCAGCATGCCTCACTTTTCCTATGTGTTTGATAAGTTGCAATACCCATGCAAAATAGGAACAAATGTAACGGTTGATTATGATAAGTTCATTCAAAATTAAATTCCATTATTATATGACTAGGGAAAAAAATGAGAACTAGGGATCAGAACCTGCTAGAAAATATGTCCCTATTCCCAAATTTAACACAGAAAATGCATTTAGTTTACATACAATAGTCCAACTACAGAAATGAATGTCAATGACACAAAACTTAGATTTTCCTAGTAGAAGTTGTATGATCAGCTCATCTTTCACTAACGTAATCCCATTCTATCTTTTCCTTTTTATTTCTTTAGGACAGAGGGAGGAAGG
Organism: Camellia lanceoleosa; assembly: GCA_025200525.1. NCBI lineage: Eukaryota > Viridiplantae > Streptophyta > Magnoliopsida > Ericales > Theaceae > Camellia > Camellia lanceoleosa. The sequence continues at coordinate 109,781,788 of CM045758.1, forward strand.
AAGGGAATGCAATAAATATTGATACATAAAGTTTGGTAAGCATGAACTTTACTTGCCTAAAGTTTCAATTGTACAATTTGCCACTTTAAAGTTCTACTACTCTGGGTGACTAGAAGGTTATAACACTGCCAATGAAATGTCAACTGGATTGGATAATCAATATCCACAATCAGTGTATCATTCAAGCTTCTTATGTGCAGTCATTTCATTGACTTTAATTTGTAGTGCTTGTGAACACTGGATTCTTTGGGCAATATCTCTCAGACTATAAATAAATATCTAAAATTGCTTTAACCACTTAATTTCTTGGAAAAAGTACAAAACGGGCAGGGGAGGGAAAAAGGATTGCAGTTGACGCGTATTGGGACTGTGTTCCATGTGCTCCCACAAAGAGTATGACACTTATCTGTGTGCTCCTTTAGTTGACAAGACCCAATGGAAACGACATAGTACCAAACATTAGAGCCACTGTTTCACCAAAGAATGTTAGTCAACACTGAAGGCCTATGGAGATTTTCTTGTTTTATCAACTTTATTTTATGAGGCTGGAAATAAATACAAATACCAGAAAATTATCGTGGTGAAATTTCATTTTTTTTTCCCCAATCAAAACACTAGAGTCCAGTATATATAAGTCCGGTTAAAATAATTTAATGGGAATTCCATAGCCATTGTCTCAAACTTAATGCACATATAACACTTCAAAAACCAAGGCAAATCAAACACAGCATATCTGAGAATATTTATATATAGTACCTAAGCCAATTTATGAAAGCCAAGAGCATTGATTCGTTAACCTTCAATATATCCTCAAAGCAAGAAAACAGGAGGACCTCAAGCAGACTGAACATCTGCTGTTAATATATAGGAATTCCTTGCCATTATCCATTTTTTTAATAAAACATGTTAATTGGCAAACTCATGAAGGCTTCAAACTCCAGTTCTCTACTGGGAAAAAAAGCCTCCTCCCAAAAAGACAATTTGTCAAACTCAAATGGATATTGAGTGATGTTAAGGGATCTCCATAAAGTTATGAGACAAAACCACCTTCCCATGCTCAACTTGGTGTATTGAGAGAGGGGGAGAGCCTCATGGTAAGCAATCCTTCTTATTTTCCATGGGTACTTTCTTAATTCGTCCGATGCTCACAATGAATACATCAAATTAATAACTTCTGCACCTATGCCAGGTACTTGTAGTAATCTCATAAAGGCTTTCTCCGATTCTCTACTGTCTACCATGAGACAAAATTTGAAAGAGAGCTTCCACCCCCTTGCGCTCCTCCTCCAAAACACACACTTGAGATTTTTCTACCCAAAAAGGCAATATGTAACACACTCATATTGGATATTGGTGAAATGAAGGGATCTCCAGTAAAGTTATGAGACAAAACAAGCTTCCCATGCTCAACTTGGTGTTTTGACATAGAGGGAGAGACCCTCATGGTAAGAGATCCTTCTCATTTTCCATAAGTACTTTCTCAATCACCCTGATGCTCACAATATCAAATCAATAACTATACTTTAAACATTCTAATTATGTGCCTATGCCAGGTACTTGGAAAGAATGAAGCAATGGATCAATTATGGGATTTCATTGAGGCCTCTGAATAGATTTTTTCATGTATGGAAGATTTTTTATTTTTTTGCATATGGGTTGTGACCACTATAAAAAAATGTCAACACTCTAACTCAATAAATGACGCTTGCTTGCAAGCATTTCCCTTTTCTCCCCCTTCTTCCAAAACATGAAAACCTACTCCTCTTTTCTTTTCCTTTTTTTTTTCCTCCTAAAATAGTATTCCTAGCACAAGGGAAGAGCTAATCGGATCTTCATTCATACAAAAACCAATCTACATCAGACTGAAATCGATCAGTAATGCATCTAAAAGCAACAAACAATACAAAGAAATTGACCAAGCTACTGCTATTCACAGTGAACAATAAACACACTCTATAAACTCAAGAACATAATAATACTAAGCAGATTGAGACAAATTTGACTCCGTCAAACCATTTAGCTGGTCGACTTTGTCAAACCTCTAACTAAAACCCTCCTTATCCACCAAAACTTGACTACTGGAACCACTAATGCATGATCCAATGCAAGTTAAACAATATCCGAAGAAACCCAAGCTATAGGGTTGAGCTAAAGATTGATTCAATAAAAAACAACTCTGACAACACTGATACCGAGATCTAAAATTGAAAAACACAACTTTCTAAAAATAGAGCTGAATTTAAAATATATAAAAAAACGACTAATTGAGAGAGAAACTCACCGATCTGAAGAAGAAGAAGAAGAAGAAGAAGAACAATAAGCTGGAGAGGAGGCCGCAACTACGAGTAAAACCGATCTCAAATGAATCCACGGCGAAGACGAAGACGAAGAATTTGAAGACGATGGCGACGAAGTGTGACTTCGTCGAAGAGCTCTCATCTATCTATTAATTTACACCTACTGTTTTCTGCGAAAAATCCATTGATTTCTTCGGATCAAATCAAATCAAATCAAATCAAATACGAGGTTAGTTATGACCTAGTAGTGTAGAATACAACAGCGCCAGCCATGGCGATTCCAGCCAAGGCCGTGACGGCGACAGTTACTCCGGCATTCCACGCCGCCGTTTCTAGCTAGAATCCGCCGCCGAGGAAGACTGGGGCTAACTTACTGCTGGTTTGAACACCATTCGAGACGGAGCTGAAGAAGAGGAGGAAGAGCATGGAGGATGAGAAAGAAGATGATGATGACGATGAGAGAGAGAAGAGAGAGAGAGATCTGATTCTTAGAAGGGGTAGTGAATTTTCCACCATACCCACCTCAAGGCCTAACCTTTAATTTCACGTTTCCTTTTATTTTAGGTTTATGGTCTTCTACTTTGGTCTTCTACTTTGTCTCACTCACTCTTTTGTTTCTTCTCTCTCTAGAGTTAGTCTAGAGAGAGATGGGCACTTGAACGAAGACCAGATAATCGTCAAGCACGCTATTACTTTATTACAAAGCTAAATGCTATATAAAATGTAGGACTTTTATTAAGTGTGCAACTTACATTTTACACTTACGTCTTTTATTTTTATTGTCCTGTTTCATATTTATACTTTCTATTTATACCTTTTGTGTTAGTTGCATATGATGTGTAACCTTAAAGGGTTGCACACCATAATAAGACCCTAAAAAATAATAATGCTTAAAAGAAAAACAAATGAAATTATATTAAAAAAAAAAAAAAGTAAAGTAACAGAAAGAAAATAAGAAAAAAAAAAAATAGAAGACGTAAAGTAAGAAAAAATAAAATGCATAAATATAATGTTTTCATTTCGTCTAAATAATTATAATAATAAAAAATTAATGTAATTTTCTAAACGTTAAGAGTAATATGTATTAAACTCAAATATCAAGGGGTGTAAGTGTAATTTATCCAATAAATAAATGCTATCAACAAGTAGACATCACTTAGGCCTCGTTTGGCAACATCACTTTTTAGTCTAAAAGTCAAAAAATTATTAAAAAAATTAAAAACCCAACAATTTATACCAAAAAGTCAAAGATTCTATTTTTCCTCTACTTTTTGCGTATCTTTTTGTAAAAAATCAAAAAGTTATCTCAAATATACTAGTTTTTTTTTTTTTTGACATCATATTTTAGCCAAAAATAAATAAATAAAAAAGTTACTAAAAAAATCTGTTCCCAAATGAAGCCTTAATACTAAAATGGTTAATTTGTGACAAATCCAATATAAAGAGAGTATAAGGTATTAGGTTTAAGGGATTTTTTTTTTTTTTTAAGAGGTTCATGCTTTATAAAATAGTTTGGTGAGAAATTCTGCAAAACATTTTGTTTTCAATTTTACCCTTTGAAGATTTTATCTGTTTGAATTTTTGTTGACTATTTGTTGAAATTACTTTCTATCTATTGAAATTATTTTTATCTATTGAAAATTTTTATTTGTTAAAATTGCTGTCTGTTTAAATTTTTTATCTGTTCAAATTTTTCAAATTTTTTATTTGGTAAAATTTCTTTTTGTTTAAATTTTTTATCTGTTCAATTTTTTTATTTGTTGAAATTTATATCTGTTCAAATTTTTTATTTGTTGAAATTTCTATCTGTTCAAATTTTTTTATCTGTTCAAATATTTTCTCTTTATTTGTTAAATCTGTTTCATTTTCATTTTCATCAACAACAATACATTATCAACATAATAACAAAAATAACTACAACTATCTATTGAATTCAAAGAGAAAAAATGGTACTAAAAAAAAAGAAGAGAAAATGATGATAATTAAAAAAAAAGATCTAGATCTGAAGAGTGATTTGTTCAGATCTGAGAAATACACCAAGCCACAAGAGCTATCGCAGACGATGGTGTAGTGGTAAAGCAAGATCAGTCATGTGAGTTTTTGAACATTATTGTTCATCACCTAAATCTATCTTATCATGCTAGCAAAATATTTAGATCTTCAAGTTAAAAGCTTGAGAAATGAAAAAATTAAAAAATAAAAGGAAAGAAAAAAAAATGCTAAATTCTATTTCATTGTGATTCAAAAACCTATAATCAAACTTGCAAACAGAGAGGTTTTCTGAATGGTGAAATCGAGGCATTCTTCAATTTATTCAGTTTCAAAATGTACATTTACATAAAAATATTACTAAATAATAATAATAATAATAATGTAAGTAATTATCCATCTAGCCTGGATGTAAAATATAGAAAAGCAACATGGAGGTCATATAACAAATCTACACTAGGATTGAAATCAGGCCCAAACTAAAAAGAATCAGACACCGTCACACAATTTGATCATCAACTTTGCATGAAAAGACTATAAGGACAAGAAATTGACAAGATCAGCAAAACTACAAATCATTAAAAGAGATAGAGATTTCATAGATAAATATCTTCAGTAGTGTCTAAGCTATAAACGATCAATATGTATATATCGTTATCTCTGTGGTGGATCGTTTAGATCTAGAGAAATGAAGTAGAGATCTAGAGAGAGAAAGAGAGACCCTAAAGGCGGCGATATTGGCAAACTCATCGACGATCTAGTCAGATCGAAGTCCCTTTGTTGCTGGCGACTTCGTGAACTAGCTGAAGCGAGAAGTGTTCTTCATCGCCAGAGTTTTGCTTGAAGAAGATGGCGATAGTGAAGCGAAAAGCAACGTCGTCGTTGTTGCTAATGAATGTACTCGACGAGCAATGGAGTAGAGAGAGAAAGAGTGAGAAAATGATTTTGCTTAGGGTGTGGGTTGGAAACCATGTACATATATATATATATATATATGTGTGTGTGTGTGTGTGTGTGGGTATTTTTGTCATTTCAAAAAAATTATCCTTATGGACATAATAAAGTTACATGTGGATCTTTGGGCATAAGAAATACAAGATTGGATTTTTTGCCCAAGTACCCATACTAAAATTTACATTAAAAAAATTATTATCTTTGAATAGATTAAAATAAATAAATAAATAAAAAGAAAAAATTGATGATAAATCCAATCTAAGGAGAGTATAAGGTGGTCCAGTTGATTTTTTTTTTTGGTGAAAGGTCCACATTTTGTGAAATAATTTGGTGAGAAGTCTTGAACGATATCTATTTATATCATTTGCATTATTTGTGTTTATATCTGTTTAACGTAAGAAAATCTGTTCATGTTTCTGTTTTGATTTACAAATTGAAGGCCTTATCGGCATCCGATTTAGAAATTGACTTAAATTATGTGTTATTTAGGATTTATAGAATTTTTTGGTAGGTTTAATTGAAATTCGATTCGGAACGATTAAATTAGAATAATTAGTGCCCAATTGATTAATTACTCAACAAATTAATTAGGCCATTAACCAAGCCTATATAAGACCACCTCAACACCTCTTATACACTTTTCCATTCATAGTGTGTTCTGTATCTGCTCTGTTAGCGCTAATGGATGTACCACGTATAATTAAGCATGAACTATGACTTCTGCGTATGATTTGAACAAGGATAAGAATATGAATTTGTTTATGAATCTGAATTATGATTTCTGAATCTAGTATAGACTTCATTTATTAAGTCCTTTACTCCGTTATTATTCACTGGGCTTATACTCACTATTTATATTATGTATGTAGATGATCAGGCACGTGACCAGACTCAGAATTGAGAACCTGGCCTCTCAGTTTTTGTCAGCCAACCTTTGTGCCTCCCGATGAGGTGTCGGATTAAGTCAAGTTTAGTGGCTGTTTTTGTGAATGTACTAGATTTTGTTTCTTTTGATTTTCGGGCAAGATCTCTGATAATATGTTCATGGAGTAACGTGTAAATATTGTATCTTTTGATGTCACTCGCAAGTTTATAAATTTTTTTTTTTTTTAAATTATCTGTCTCATGTATGTTTTCACAGCTCAATAGCCTATGTATATTTTGTATATTTGCTTTCACAATCCCTAACTATATGTTATTATGTTAAGAGGCTTTTAGTAATCCAAGGATTACTGGTCGGTTACGACGCTAAACCTATAGGGGCGGGTTTGGGTCGTGACAATGGTGTAGACTGTTGCCTTCCTCCCTCCTACGGGCAAACTAAAGACTTGTGGCTTAGCTGACCACACTTAAAGCAAGTGATCCCACCCTAATCACCACTTCCAGAACCTAAACTCGGTACTAGGAAAGTGGATCTAGACTCTGCTCCTTGGGACTATTGTGGGGTAGAACCTCTCTGCCTCTTACTGTCTTGTGTCTCTCCTTGAACCTTCTAACATCTCTGTCTAGAACCTCTCATCTGCTCTTCCTCTTACTGAACCACCGGTCTCAAGATAAGTTGTCTTCTCCACAAGGCGTCTGTAGTCCCTAATCATGGACCCAACCACTTTGAAAAGAAGCCCGATCCTCAACCTCTTTTTGAACTCAATGCAACGGTGTTCCTTCGTCGCTACAAGTTTCGGTGCAAACCTCTACAAACTAGTGACTACCTGTGTGTTAAGCTGCTTGAGCTTCAGGAACTGCTCTCTCAACTTCTCCTTAGTAGTGAGAGGCAAAAACTTGTCTTGGAAAGCATTGACAAAGGCCTCCCAAGTCACTCAAATGCACCCACATACGTACTTTCACCTCTGACCTACATCTCTCTTCAGCTAGCAGGATGCCAAGGTCACTCTCAGCCCATTGTCCTCGATGCCAAGCATCTCGAATGTCTTTACCATTTGTTACAACCACTCATCCGCCTTCAGTGGTTGCTTTGGATCCCCTAAAAACTTATCCGGATTAGATCGAAAAAACTCCCTTTCAGAAGAAATGGCCTTGTCTATATAACATGGGCCAGGACTTGATTCTCGGCTCTAAGAATGTCCATGGATTCCCGCAAAGCTTCAGCCATCTCACGCGCTAAAGCACTTATGGCCTACTGACCCACTAGTTCAGCCACATTGGCCTGATCAACACCTTCCTCTTATACCAGAATATCATTCGGTAACGGCACCTCCTGCCGTCTAGGCCTGCCACGCTTTCCACCACCACATCTACATCCTGACATCCTAATAAAGGTAACACAAGAGATTAGCACATTTACAAATATGCCAAAGCTAACTCACCCGCGTCCTAATGCGGTGGACAACGATTAATTCACTTCACATAAGCACATAGTCACATAAACACATACGAATTTTCTTTCCAAGATAATGATTGTCCCACGACATTGTTAGAGTTCTAATTAGAAATAGCAGTGATCAAGTGCTCTTCTAACAGGACTTCTAGAAACTTATTGATCCAATCAATATCTTAGAAATTAAATCCCATAGCCACTTTAGTCACATAAGCATGTTATCACATAGCATACTAGGTTTACTTTTAACACAACTAGTGAGATAACCAATTATGGTAAAAATCACATCCCACAATCCCAGAGCATTTAAACCCAGTAGTTCTTATACCAAGTTGTAACGTTCCGAAATAATTGACAACAATATCATCTCACAATAATTACCAATTGAAAATACATTTCTGAATATGATATCTTTACATTCATATGATTCAATTTTACAAAAGATAACACATGCAGTTATGCATTCATAAGCCCTAACTCTAAATTTATAGCATGTGCCATAAACAAAACATATGAAATAAACATTAAAACAGATAAATTAATGCCCCGATGGCTATAAATTTCCAAGACGATGCTTGGTTACAACAAAAGTGAGTTTAAACTCAATATATATAAAGTCCTAGGTTTGTAAAAAATAAATGCAACAATAACAAAATGAAGCTCTTGGCTCCAAGTCCTTCCAAGCTACTACCTTGACGGAGGTATATCATCAGCACTTGAAAATGGCTTTCCACATAGGATGAGCCAAAGCCTAGTAGAGATATTCTAACACAGTGTATGAATCTTAACAAAAAGTTATAAGGTGAATGCATATACAATGCTTGTGTCAAACGTTTTATATCTCTTTCGAAAACCATGCAATGCTAGATTATATCACAATTCATGAAATCATTTCCTTTACAATAGAAAACAGGATAGTGGATACAATATTGGGAATCTCTAGGTACGTGTCTGCAAGTAGGCGCACTACCAATTGCCATTTTTATAGGTACTAACCGGAAGGCTCGATACTTAACCGCGCAGGTTTCTGGACTTTCACCAAGGACACACAAGCCAACATAATACCACAACCACACCCCCTACCCAAATTTACCAAGGTATTCATCCATTTTTCTCAAAACAATATACATTTTTAATGTGTTAAATATGCAACAATGCTCAATGCAAATGGATGAGAAATTAGTTTCAATTCTCCTAATTCTCATACAATTTCTACAATAATCATAGATATCCTCCACCGATAGCCCAAAACAGATATCTCTAAACAAATAGATAATTTTCAATAAAGATAAACTTTTCAAAATTTCAAGATGGGAGGATAATACATATCCAACTCTACCATCATTGTCATCATCATTTCAATTTCATAAAACCAACATCATTTCCATTTTCTCTTTACAAAAATCCAATATTCACATTTTAGGGCAAAATTTCATTTTCTTAATAAATGAATTCCAAGGATAAAAATCCACCATTTTATCACCACTCAACCATATTTACAAACTCATGATCATTTTGATTTCTAAACCAAAACCAAAACCCTACATTTTGTTCAAAAATTTCCAAATCACAAAATTGTTTAAAAAGGCAAATAACTAAGTTAAAAATATACAAATGTGTGGAGAAATCCTTACCCCAAAGTTATAGACAAGGAAGATCAAAGGTTGGAACTTGATGAAGCTCAAAACGAGTTTTGTTCGATCAAAAAGAAGCTCTAAGCAAGCTCTACCATTTTTTCAAAAGGATAATGTTGTAGAAATCAACTGATCAAAGTGTATTTGAGGTTTAGAGATGGTTTCTAGAGAGAAAGAAAGAAAATCTGAGATTTTAGAATGTTTAGAGAGAGAGATATGAAATATTGACCCGAAAAGTGAGTTTTCAGAACTGATATACGCTCAAACAGCTCAAGCAATCAAAACATCACTGGAGTAACCAGACACAATAAGTGAGACCGCTTGAGCGAACAAAGTGACCGCTCGAGCGAAGAATATCACCTTCCAAAAGTTTTGCAGACAAAGGCTAACCGCTCGAGCTCAAAAGGACTGCTTGAGCCAAAAAAACACCCTCCTAGTAGTTTTGCAAGCCTGCAAAAGTACTAAGAGTTCGTAAAGACTGCTTGAGTGAACTGACCAAAATTTGGGCAACAGTACTATTGAAAAACAAACTTCTAACCTGTCCCAAATGCAACAAAGACATCTAAACAACCAAACTTAATCAAGAATAAGATGAATAAGGATATGAACAACCAAATAAGATAAGGAATCCGGATCCAAAATAATAAACGGGTTGGGTCTAAATCAGAATCGTTATACATCCTTTGGAATGTGTACAAAAGCTCAGCAACCAAACACTCTCACGTGCTCATAAGACACATCTTTGGCAGTCTATACTCTTTTAGGAACATCACCATTCAAAGGATAGGAATGAGACAAATTAATCAAATCAACCATTGTCCTCATTGCCTCACCCTAAAAGGATCCTGGCAATTTAACATGTGAAAGCAAACAACTTGTTCTTTCTACAATAGTGCAATTCATTTTCTCTTAGTAACACAATTTTGTTGAAGAGTCTTCTTAACCGTTCTTTGATGTCAAATACCTTGGCTATGGCAATTCTCATCAAATGGCCAAAGGTATTCATCATTGTAGACTCCCCAATTTGATCGCCCTTAAGACTTGGGCACCTCACATTGAACACTTGATGATGAAATGTTATATTGTACAATCATTCGATTTCTTCAGCAAAAGGCTTCGATTTTTAAGCTTCAGAACCTAAAAACCTTGCACCCTCTTCAAACCAAAACCTGATTTTTTCTAGTCTGGCCATTCAGAGACTTGCTGGCCAGCAAGTGGCCGGTAGGCCATTTTTGGTTGGCCAGCCGTCCCTTTTTATGGCCGGCTGGCCATATTCAGTGACAAACGTATATTTTTGGCTGCCAACTATCCCAATGTGCATGTCTTGTACCAGTTGACTCATTATAGATATTTTCGACGTGAGGACCTATTTTTCTATAAATACATGACCTCCCTTCATGGTTTAGGCTTAGAAAAATTCTCCAAGTGTCTATAGCTTGCTCAACGCATTACCTTTCCCTCTTGCAATATGCATACACTATACATATTCTTCCCAAGCCAAAACTTGAGGCCTTTTGCTGAGATTCTTGAATACAAATTTCAGCTCTTGAGAATGTTCAATTTGTGGTTTGGGAACTAGAAGATCATCCTCTCTTTAAAGGGTAATCTTTGAGCTTTTATTTGATATACCTCTTGAATGCCTGTGGATGAAGGCTATTTCGCTTAAATTGGGATGATTTTGATTAATGTACATATGATCTCGCTTTTTCAAAGTAGCACATATTCAAAATTCTTTTCAAACAAACATGAAATCAAAGTATTCCAAAATAGGTGACATAGTCTATACTTGTGTGCACCACATAGTAAGTTAGCGTTAATAATCAGAACAAGAGCATATAATATAAATAAAAATCATGTCATAATTAGTAGAGGCCGATCTTTGATTGGGAGAGGGGGGTACTCAATTCATGACCTTCCCTTCTCATACCTAAGTTTCCGAGCCAAGACATTTTGGTTATGACGGATAAGTGGCCTTTGACACGAGTCATGAGGTTTTCTAAATTTTTCAAAAATATTTAGGTGATGACTCTGAAATCTGGTAACGTAGTCCATTTTTGGCATCTATTATGATAATGGATTTTCTAAGATTTGCTGGATTTAGACTCTCATTTGTATTTTTCTGTTTCACATTGCACTTGTGAAACCAGATTCAGAACCACGGGAGTCCGAACTGTAGGGCTATCGTATCTAAGGAGACTAAACCCCTCTGAGGAGTACGAAAAACCAGCTACAATCACCATTATCTGTTTGGATGGACTTCAATTTTTGTCCAATTTCTCTTTCAACCATGGCTTGAAAACGCTTAAAAACATCTAGAACTTAATCTTTAGTTTTTAGTGCAAAAGCCCAAATTTTCCTAGAATAATCATTAATGAAAGTAACAAAATAAAGTGCACCATTATGTATTCTAACTTTTGAAGGACCACAAACATTTGAGTGAAACAACTCCAAAACATTCTCTTTTTAAGAAACACTATTTTCATGAAAAAAGAATATATGTTGTTTACTCGTCAAACAATGAACACAAGTTTTAAAATACGTACCTTTCCAATCGGGTAGAAGTTCTTTCTTGAAAAAAAACTTGCAATCCTTTTTCACTCATGTGCCCAAGCTACTTGTGTCATAATTCGGTATAAGTATCATCCTCAAGTGCATTGATAACACATTTGCAAATTTTTCCTTACATCGAATAAAGTATGCAAGTCTTCTTGCACTTGGCCACCATCAAATAACCCTTTGTGAGCTTTTATTTTCCATCACCAAATTTGTTGTTCTAGCTTTCATCATCTAGCTTCTTGGTAGAGATCAAATTGAGGTAAATGTTGGGAACATGACTCGCATCTTTAAGCAACAACTTGCAGCCCAAATTTGTTTCCAAGCAAACATTACCCATGCAAACAATCTTAGACAAACCTTCATTTTCCATTCAAACACAACCACAATCTCCTTGGGTATAGGAAGTGAATAAATCAACTCTAGAAGTCACATAAAAAGAAGCACCGAAATCATTCACCCAATTGCTCTTTTGGTCCACAAATTTACACAATCATCTTTACACAAACCATGAGATCACCATCGGTAGTAACTGTTGTTGTGTCTTTTTACTTTTTATCTACACTTTTGTCATACATTTTCTCCTTCTTGTTGAGCTTTCGGTATTCCTGCTTCATATACCCTTTCTCATGGCAATTATGGCACTCAATGTCTTTCTTTGAAAAAGAACCATCTCTTAATTTGTCACGACTTTAATCACGACCATGAGAAGTCTTACTCATCTCCTTTGTTTTTCTTCGACTTCTCACAACAAATGCCATCAAATGAGAGGAACTTGTTGATTTTATTCTAATTTCTTCATTCAACAAGTTACTAGTGACTTGGCTTATTGTGCCAACTCTATCGGGCGCTGAATTACTATCTGTCACAACCAAAGTCTCCCAACTTTCAGGCAAGGAACTGAGTAACATTAAAGCCTCTAACTCATGATCAAAAACAATTTTCACAGAAGCAAATTGGTTAACAATACTCTTCATTTCATTCAAATGTTCCGAAATGGGGCTGCCATCTTTATATTTTAAATTAACTAACTTTCAAAACAGAAAATCTTTATTTGTGGTTGGTTTTTTTTATCATAAAAACCTTTTAATTTTTTCCATAAATTATATGCCAAAGTTTCAGTAGTAATATGATGAAACACACTATTATCAGTCCATTGACGGATAACACCAACGGCTTTTCGATTAAATTTTTTTCATTCTTCATCTTTCATACCCTCGAGTTTGCTACTATTACCCTCAATGGGTCCATACAAATCTTTACAAAAGAATAGGTTCTCCATTTTAGTTTTCAAAGTTACCCGATTACTTCCATTGAAACTACTTGTACGACCCACATTCCCCTCCATTGATTTATACAAATAAATAAATCTAAATAAATCGTAAGCTCTGATACCTGTTGTTAGGAAAAATAGATGATTTCCCACAAGTAAATCAATTAAAAGAAACAAAATTAATGCGAAAAAATTAAATCGACGACACAAGAATTTTTACGTGGTTCCCTTAATGTGAGATATGTCTACAGGACCGAAATTTGATTTTACTATCAACCAAGAATTTTCAAACGATTACAAACCAGACATGAATGGTCTCACAAACCACTCTTAGGTGAATTCCAAATAATCGCAAATAAATAGAAAAAAGACCTTACCAAATAGACGAACAAATTATCCTCGAAACAGAGTATAAAAGACCATAAATTTGAATCAAACTAGCATCCACTAACACTGCAGAGTACGACTGAAATTAATCCTTCGAAGTTGAACTCCACCGAATTGAATAAATCCAAAAACACTCACACAGCAGCTTTGTATATTGCCGAATTGAACTTCGCAGCAAGCTTTATCTCACCAAAATTAAAATTCTTTTAATAAACAAATTAGGTCTCATATTCTACTAAAGATGTATACCTGACAAGATTTAAGTCTTTAAGTTTGTATAATGGATGGAGTCTATAATTTTAAAAGTGACAATATTATCACATCTGTTATTATACTAATTGGTATAATAATTGATACGTACAGTATCACTATAAATTTTTTAAATAATATAACAAAGTGTTATGAAATAAATGATATGCAATATTAAAACCACCTACTAGTTTTGTTTTTATAATAAAACAATAGTTAAATCATGAAAAAGCGTCAAGAATTTTATCTCAAAAAAGTAGTGTATAGTCTATATACAATTATTGTAAAGTGTGCAAATTTTATCCCACATTTTGAAACAGATGGAAAATTGATAAGAGTTTTATCCCACAAACAAATCACAACCATACACAGTATATATATATATATATATATTTAGAACAGTTGAACACAGATATATTAAAATAAAATAATGGGGGACTTATTTATAAGTTTTTTTTTAGACATTTATGATAAGTTAAGTCTTGTGTAATTTTTTATAGAGTCTCAAGTCTTATTTAGATAGGAATGTATTCCACAAGATCCTATATAAACGTAACGTAACGTGACACTTACATAAACATAACGTAACGTGACACCTACATAAACGTAACGTAACATGACACTTATAAAAACGTAACGTAATGTGACACTTACATAAACGTAACGTAACGTGTCACGTTATATTTTGCAAACTTAATGAGTTTTTATTTTTTAAAATTGAATGTAAAAATGTTGTTGGTTTATGTTGGTGTCACGTTACGTTTCATATAAATATGAACTATGGTAATATTCAATTTCCTATATAGGTGTCACGTTACGTTTATGTAGATATGATTTATGGTAACATGCAATTTTCTATATAAGAAATTGCATGTTATCATAGATCATAAGTGTCACGTTACGTTTATGTAGGTTCACGTTACGTATAGGTGTCACGTTACATTTATGTAGGTGTCACGTTACGTTACGTTTATATAGATATGATCTATGATAATATTCAATTTCCTATATATAGTTTTACTATTATTCATGATATTAGCAACTAATATGGAGGAAAATATGTCAATAAACGGTGTCACGTTACGTATAGGTGTCACGTCACGTTACGTTTATATAGATATGATCTATGGTAACATTCAATTTCCTATATATGATTTTACTATTATTCATGATATTAACAACTAATATTGAGGGTAAATGTGTCAACAAATTTTCCACAAGACTTATGGAAATATAAATTTTGTAATAAGATCATATGTAACATAAATCTCCCTAATAGCCCTTATAAATAATTTTCCTTAAAAGGAATAAAATGTACGAATAAGAACAAGAAGAAGGTCCGAAGGACTAAACAAGAATCCTGACACAAACTATAAACAATAAAATACAAAAATTACCAAAAAGAGTCACAGTATAAAGAAAATCGCCAATCTTCTCACATATGTGGTTTGACAAAAAAAGAAGATCTAATCAAAATCATATCTGAAACAAAATATAACCCAGACCCACCAACGCCATTGTTGTATGTTCTTGAGGAGGTTTATAAATTAAAAAAAATTATCATTCACACAGGAAACGTATGTTCTTGAGGAGGTTTAAAAAAATAAAATAAAATTGAGACTACATTTTTCACTAAAAAAGCGTCTAACAAGGAAAAATCCTTTTAAAAAAGGGGTAGGTGTTGAAAATTTGCACGAAGGAGGTCAAAGGCGAGCTTCGTCGTCTTGTATCTGGTAAAGCAAAAGTCGTAACGGATAGTGACAACACATCACAAACACAACACGCAGTACACATTTCATTCGTGTAACCCCTCGCACAAGTAGCAAAGATTATTGGCCTGTGTGTCACCCATCAAGCCTCCCTAAATTGGTTGATTATCTCACGGTTTGAAATTGACATCTGTCGGCAAGGCTTATCAATTGGCCCGCGGCTAGGCAAGCCCAATTAAGGCTGGACTTGGGCTCGATCTTGGTGTTCAATCCTGGCCTGCGAGCTCATAAAACAAAAAAGCCTTAAATTAATTTTGAACATCGATCCTTTAGGCTTAACTTGTGAGCTCATTGGGGCCAATTCCTTCATGGAAAACACAGAATGCAAATGCTTAATTAATGCTTGAATATGAGAAGCATCATTTCAAGCATGTCATCAACATAGACGAGAAGAATGGTAAATAGTAGTTTCAGTTTTCTGCACAAAGAATTATTCAAACCATTCATCATACAAATAACCATTCAGTTTTCTGACATGTATGTGAGTTAGTCATCTCTTTGCTGATTTCAGAAATATTCCATCAATCATGACCGAACATTAACATCAATAAAGCTAATCAACAGTAAATGAAAATATAGAAAACAAAATATGCAAATCCTAGGAAGTAGAAAAAGCACAGATTACACTAATAGGAAATTTAAAGGAAATTTCATGACATTATTTTCTAGGTGCAACTTTATTCAAATACTCTAACCACTACCGAGGATGAAGAAAAACCTCACCGGTCATCAACAACTTGGAAATTCCTCTAATACATCTACTAGCTAGCTGATCGGGTCATCAAATACAAGATAGACATGCTATTTTATCATATGTATCAACTTATAAAGCTCAAGGCATGACCAGCACTACAGCTCCGAAGCTGCTTCCTTATCCAAAAACCAGGTCAGCTCACCTTCGGGTGAAACCATTTGAACGGGAAGCAAATCAGAATTCTGACTATTACCCAATGCCACGTTCACTGCATGGGCTTCACCGGCCCCTGCTACCACAAGTGCAATATTTGCAGAGGAGTTGATTACCGGGAAGGTGAAAGTAATCCTCTCAGGAGGTGGTTTTGGTGAGTCCTTGATAAATGTCACCCACTTCTTGTTCTCTTGGACCAGAGGATGCCCGGGAAATAGCGAAGCCACATGTCCATCTGGGCCCATTCCCAGTAGCATGAGATCAAATTTTGGAAACCCTGTAGCCTGAGACAAATCTATTGTGCTTGTCTGGACCAAATGTTTAAGACAAGTCTCATAGTCATCAGCTGCACCCTCTGCCGATAGTGCATCATTGATTGCATATACATTCCCAGCAGGTATTGATACCTGCCAAAGTCCCGGAAAGAGGAGAAGAGTTTACATTACTGAAAGTATTGAAGAATGGCATTTAGTAGTGTCATAAGTGGACTAACCATAAAAGGGTAGTATGGTCATCTCACCAGTATCTTAGATTTCAGTTTTTTGTAGTCATTACGGATAAGTAAAAACAAGATACAGAAGAAAGTAAGCTATAAAAAGAGAAAAGGAAAAAAAAGAAAAAAAAAGAACACAACGACTGCACAACTTCTGAGCAGTATATCTTTTGCCAAATACTGATACTCCAATTTTAGTGATCTGTACTCAAAAGTAAAACATCAATTTTTTTTATTTTTTATTTTGGTTCTTTTGGGCACTTGGAAATACATCAGTAGGTTGTAAGTTAGTGGGGGGAAGGGATGGGTTTGTCGGGGATTGAACCCACGACGAAGGTGACGAAACCATAAGGTCAGTAGCTACACTTCACTGCCCCCACATTGATACCAAAAGACATGAGTTTCTGCGTTTTGGTATATCAGATTACTGATATTTATGCGGACCAGAAACTGCAGTGATGGCAGCTGTTTGCAATAGAGATGATGATTGGCAATTTTTTGATTGTTTGTCAAAATCAGATGAGAGAGAGAGAGAGAGAGAGAGAGAGAGAGAGAGAGAGAGAGAATGGTGGTTTACGGAAGGCTTGGCAGCATGTTGTTGGTAGAGAAACAAATGGTGACAAAGTGATGGTAAGTTGGTGGCTGAAAGGTCCGTCTCACGGTGTTGCTTAAGGAACAATGGGGAGAGGGAATGTTGGGAAAAAAACAATTGTGCAAAAGTTTGTGTTTAGCCAATCAAAAGATGGCCACCTATGTGCAAACATTGGTGTAGTGTAGGATTATTTTTCATTGTTTTACTTTTCCAATTGGTTTTGGCATCAAATTCCTTACAGTGAGAGAGACATCAGTCTTACCCTCAGCAACTTCCCTTCGAGAAGGATCGCACAAAGCAAGTCCGATACAACAGCATGTCTTTCTCTCTCTCTCTCTCTCACACACACACACACACACACACACAGAGGGATTTGAAGCCTGCTCCTCGTCTTTGGGGTTAGTAGAAGATACCATTCAAACTAATGGCGTGTTGGTGAGATCTCAGTGAGAAAAATAGAGGGCTTTGTTTCTTCAATATCAAACCAAAACAAAACAAAACTGACAGCTTTGATTTCAAACTCTTACATGAATTGATTTTCCATTAAATTAACTTAAACATAAATCATAGAACAGTTAGATATTATAACATTAGAGATAAACTACTAGAGGCAATCAGGCAAAAAATAGAAACCTTAAGCTTTCGGTGTCACCAAAAAGCATTGATATGAACATGACGGTGGGTCTCCCCTTGCCTGATGTCTAGAACAAAGAGTGATGACAATAATTGCCATGGCAATCAGACAAGTAAAAAAGAAATCATATAGGCATAATTGTTAATCCAGTGCTGTTGCTTGTTGGATGGACAGCAAATTCAGGCTGAAGATTGTGGAATGGTGTAAGAGACAGACATGGTCATGTTTGTTAAGATGGATTGGATTAGATAGATTGGCATGCTTAGTACTATTAGTCCTAGGATTATTAATCTTTTTGGATTGTATATCCTATCCCATGTTTGGATTGGATGAGAAGGGATTGACAAAATTATATCAATTTTGAAATTTCACTAATTGGTCCGATCCGACCTCCTTAGTCTCCTATTTTGTATCCCACCTCACTCTTGCGATTCAATAATCCCCATATGAGGTATACTATGTCGTGATGGACAATTAGTCCAGATCCCAATTTTCTTTGCCAAACGTCAAATTATAGATTTTGTGGGATTATTAATCTAATCCCAAGAAGATCATGCCGTCCAAACAAACATGACCAACATCCCCTATTTTCTTTAAATGAATACCAGTGACACTTCATTTGAAGATTGAATTTTTCTTTCAAAAATATTTTTCTATAAAGAAAAATCCATCTTTAGCAATGTTCGCATCCTTCTTATAATTCAGTTTTTCTCTTTTCTCTTTTTTATTTTTTATTGTTTTTTTTTTTTTTTTTTTTGGGTAGAAAAGACATGAAGTTGAAATTAATGACCTTCACACAAGATTTAGAAACTGAACAAGTCATAAATCAACACCAACTTAAGCATTTACTCCAAACCAATAAGGAGGGTTCACAATTTGACAAACACAAACTCAAAAGATACGTCTATGCACAAACAAACAAAAATGCTTATTGGCACATATCAATCAATTGACTTCATTCAACATTTTCAAATGCCAATACTTAGAAAGTATAAATAAAAAAATAGCACAATTCAGGCTATAGAGCTATCTTGTTAACGTTAGGTAGAAACAGGTGTTGGAGCATGTATACCTTAGATAGAAAACCATCGTAGGCGAGCTTGTAATTGCTATCTTCGTGATCCTTAGGAACCACTCTCTCATCCACCCAAAATATATGCCATTTCGACCACTCCACCGAATCAATGTACGGAGGTTCTAGTAATTTCCTGAATTATCAATTATTTTCTACGACAATTACAATCTCGTATTCCAATTTCCTACCTTTTTTCTCAGAAACCAAACAGAAAAAAAAAATCAAAAATAAAATAAAATAAAATAAAAATTGTCACCTGAGCCATTCGATGAGGGAACCTCCAGACAAAACGACAGTGAAAGCAGCTTTTTGTTTGGAAATCTTATCAGATAGATCGGCGGTGTATTTGGCCAAAGACACCGTTAGGGCTTCCTCGGAATCGAACACTTGTACCTTCCCTTTGGCTTTCTCGGTCGCTATTTCAGCCATAATATTGATGACTTTGCTTTGCACACTCAAATTTCTTCTTGGATTCACGCCCAATTCAGAGAGCCTGCTTGGTCTTATAGCAAGCGAGGGGCTCGTTGGGGAAGACGGATTGCCAGATTGATGATGGGATGGAATGTACGGCGCCGATAGGCGAATGGACGGGAGGCTAGTGCGGTGTGCGTAGCTTAGCACTCAATGTGGCGTGGAGGCCATACTTCAACACACACACACACACACACACACAAAAAAAAAAAAAAAAAAGTTTTTGATGTGTGACACTAAATTGGAGACACTAATGTTCCTAATTTTCATATAAGGTAAAAAAAAAAAAAAATACTTTAGACCACTAATTAGTGGTGGCTCTAATGATGTGGCAGTAGGTCCCATCCACTGCCACATGTGTTTTGTGCTTTGATTTTTGTTTTTATTTTTTTTTTTTTCAATTGCCACCTCATTAGTGGTGAAGTTAGTGATGATAAATTAGTGGTATGTAGCACTGCTAAAAAAAAAAACAAAACAGTTACTCAGAATAGAAATTAGGGACATTAGTGCCCCCAATTTAGTGCCACAAAACATTTTCCAAAAAGAAATTAGCCTGTGTTTAGTTTCAAAGTGTGATTTCACTCTTTGGTTTCAGTATGCTATTTGTTTACTGTTTTTAAAAATTGATTTCATATTTGTTTTTTCAATCGTGCTACGTAGTTCGAAAGAGGGGCAGCTCGAATCCTTCAAATCCAAAACAACGTCGTTTTGTCGTTTTGAATTTTTTTTTTTTTTTTTCAATTAGAAAAGAAGAAAGAAAAAGAAAGAGAGAAGAAGAGAAGGAAAAAGAAGAAGAAAGAGAGGCGGAGGTAGAGGCAGAGGCGTGGCGGGCAGAGGCAGGCGGAGGCGAGTGGTCATGACGAGTCTGACGATCAAAGTGAGGAGGCGACGGGCGGAGGGTCATGACGACCGCCTCCTCTTCTTCTTTCTCTCTAAGCTATTCGGGGGGACAAATTTGTGGAGAAAAATCATTTTCCTTATTTTTTAAAACGCGCCTACTCGGTCATCCTCCTAGATATCCCTTCGAACATTTGGTTGGTTGATCGGAGCAGTGTTTGGATTTTTTTTTTACACCTATTATTTTTATATTTTAAATAATTTTTAAATTTTTTTTTATGAGTTTTGAATAAAATTTTGAATTATGTGTTTGGTTATGAGTTGTAAATTTTAGAATCACATATCATATGACACATCACTCAATTCAAACTCAATTTAAAACTCTTTTTAAAACTCATAACTAAACAAATTTTTTATATTCAAATCATAATTTCAAAACTCACAAACTCAAAATAAAACTTCATTCTCAAATCGTGATTTTAAAACTCCACCAAACGCAATCTTAATTTCACTTGAATTAATTATCCACCTCACAAAAAATAAAATAAAATTACAACAAGAAGAAGAAGAAAAAAAAATTCACATGATTTGATCCCTATAACAAGTTAAATTTTAAAATTTTAATTTTAAATTTTTTTTTTCAATTTAAATTATTTATCTATTTTTATTAATAAAATCGATAGAAAAAATATTATATTTTAATATTAAACTTAAGCCTTATTTTGACAATTGGGGGAAAAAAATCAATTTATTAGCTTATTTGGGTTACATTAGGTCCCTACTTTTCTAGATATTTTAAAAAAAAATAAAAAATTCGGCTTTTTTCAAGATCGAACTCTCCATAAGATTTCTAATTGTATTACTTATAGCTTCCTTGCTTGTAAACAAAGCGGATTCGGAATTGTCTTCCATTCCAAGGCATAACTTGTATCCATGCGTTTCATATTCGCCCGGAGTTCACTCTCAGAAATATAACCATCCTTGCCCCCTCACGTCAATTTCACGAGCCTCTTATCCATTCCCATTCAATCACGGTGGGGGAGTAAGTCAAAATAAAAAAACTCACATTGAGTTTAGAGATAATCAGGCTCAAACTGATGACTTCTAACACGTCAAGGTGACACTCTACTGAATCGCTTTTGCTTTCTTTTCCTCTGGCTACTAAGATGTTTCAGTTCGCCAGGTTGTCTCTTGTCTACCCATGAATTCAGCAGCAGTTCAAAAGGTCCTAAGATAGGCTAAAAAATAATATTTTAGGCATTTTATGTATACACATATTGAATTTAATGACTAGATTTTTTTGTCAATTTTACTTAATGAAAATAGACGAATGACTTAGATGAAAAATAAATTAAAAGATTAAAATTTAAATTGATAAAATTAAAAATTCAATATTTATCTCGTTACAATACAAGTTTAAATTTTGAGATTTTTCTTTTTTTTTTAATTGTCCCAAAAAAATAATTGCCCATCTCAAATCAAATCACTGTCCATCCTCTCTTTTCATCAATTTTGGTGGAAAAAAAACAATCACCTCCCATCTTTCATTTTTTAATAATTTCATCAAACTTAAATAAAAAAGACATGTTAAAAATTTGATAAAAAATTTAGTTGATTATTGATTTGATGAAAATTTATTTCTTACTTGATTTGATATAAATTTGATCAAATGATTAGACTTTATTTTTACCAAAATTTTTATTAAATTTAAATTTGATTAAGGATATGCTATATAAATATACTTTTTGATTTTTTAACTAAAAAAGTAAAGAAAAAATATGTATATATAGAATAATTTTTTGACTTTAAAAAAAAAAAATGTAATAAAATATTATAATAAAATCAAAATAACCATTCTACCTTTATTGACTTTTTAATTTTTGGCTAATTGAATTTAAAGTCCTCTCCAAGCTTTCCACAAATTTTTCCAAATAATATGAACTTTTTAACCTTTTTTTAACTTCTTACTTGGTGTTTGGGAAGCAACATCCCAAATTTTTTATCTCATAAAAATCACTAAAAGACAAAAGTTTTGCAAAATAAAAAAAAACACATCTAAACAAAATATCACATCAAACCCCATAATCATTTTACTTTTTCTCTCACAAACATCACATCAACAAAAAAAAACAACTCTCTTCCCAAACAAAAAATTTTTTTTTTAAAAAAAAAAAAAAAACAAAATCTAAAAAAAAAAAAAAAAAAAACACTTCACAAATAATAACTTTTTAATTTTAATAAATTATGCAAACCAAGCCTCTCAGAGTTGACAGCCACTTTCAACCATTACTTTTCACCATCAACAGCCAATTCTGATCACTACTTCTTGTGGGCTAATCTTCTCACTTTGTTTTCTAAACTTTTTGTTCTTTAAACACATCTGTGTATCTAACATATTTTCATTTTCATTTTCATTTATTTTTGAAAAAATAAGTGTTTAAGTTTTTTTTTTTGTCTGCAACTTATAGCCTTTATTTTAGAAGTTTATGTTAGACTATTTCATATAACTTTTATTTATAATTTATTAAATATAAAAGTTTAATAAATTTTAAAAAAATAATTATTTAATAATTGGTGACGGAGTTGTGTTGCTAGATTTATTATTATTATTATTATTATCAATTTTTAACTTATAAATTTGCAATAAAGAAGTCAATTTCTATAAATGAAAAACAATAAATTATAAACATTACCTTACCTAAACTTTTTTTACTTTTTTTATTTTTTATTTTTATGTCTTTCTTGAATTGTTTTCAACTTTGACTCAATATTTTTTTTTTCAGTTTTACTTTTTAAGTTACCTTGACTAATTATTCTAAAAAACTAAATTATGTCAATTTTGAAGAATGTACAAAAGAAAATAAGCTAAAATTTATCAAATAAATTATATTAATAGTCCCTATATTTTGATTTTTTTTATCATTTGGTTCTTGTAATTATTAATTTAATTTAAGTAATTACAATTATTAATTTTTTTTAATAAAAAAATACACAGGTAACTGTTCAGAGAGCCTGTTCTCTCTGATAGCAAGCGAGGGGGGTTGGAGAAAACGGATTGCGAGATTGATGATGAATGTACGGCAGCAATAGGACGGGAAGTTAGTGCGGTGTGCGTAGGTTAGCACTGAAAGTGTGTGGCGAGAGGCCATACTTTAAAAAAAATTAATTTCACTTGAATTAATTACCCACCTCACAAAAAATAAAATAAAAAAAAAAACAAAAAAAAAATCATATGATTTGACCCTTATAACAAGTTAATTTTAAAAAATTAATTTTATTAATTTAAATTTTAAATATTTTTTTAATTTAAATTATTTGTCTATTTTTATTAGTAAAATTGATAAAACAAAAATGATATTTTAATCATTAAATTTAATGAAAATGAGTATTTTAGACATTTTATTTATATCTACATTGCATTTAATAATTAAAATACTCTTTTTTTTTGGGGTCAATTTTACTTAATAAAAATAGATGAATGACTTAAATTAAAAATAAATTAAATGATTAATATTTAAATTGATAAAATTAAAAATTTAGGATTTATTTTATTAGAGATTTAGGATTCGTTTGGCATTGGCTTTTTTAGCCAATTTTTTTTGTATTGGGACTTTTTTAGCCTCGTTTGATTTTTATTTTGATACTTTTTTGACTTTTGTGAAAAAAAAGTGTAATGATTATGAGTAAAAAGTAATATTTTATCTTATTAACTTATATAACATATTTTATCTTTTTGTGATTATTTAACTCCAAAATGTTTGCCAAACCATGGCTCAAACTTTGGGATTTTTTTTTATAATTTCCCAAAAAATAATTACCCATCTCAAATCAAATCACTATATCTTTGCCCATTCTCACTTTTTATTAATTTTGGTTAAAAAAAAGCCAAACGCCAATTCTTCATCTTTAACAATTTCATCAAATTTAAATATATAAAAAAAAAGCTTGTTGAAAATATATGAAAAATTTATTTCTCTTTTGATTTAATACAAGTTTAATAAAAAGATTAGACTTTATTTTCAACAAAATTTTCATTAAAAATTTAATGAAAATTTAATAAAAATTAAAGATACTCAATAGCTACCATATCTCAATGATCATTTTCAACTACTATTATGACCATCAATAATTATGACTACTACTTCTTCCGGTCTAAAAGCATCCACAATAAGATAGTTAAAATTATTTTTTAAAATGTATGTTATATGACAAAAAGTGATAAAAGTAGGGCTCAAAAATATATGTTAAGGTATGTTAAGAGTTTGTTAATTTTAAAGAGTGAGTGGTGGTGCAATAGATGTGTTAAGGTGTGTGTTAAGATGTGTGTTAAGTGTGTATATATATATATATATAAATAATAAATAAAATAGTATAAATAATATGTATTAAGGTGCAATGGATGAAGAGCATAATTGAGCAGGTTGTCCCGTGGGTGAACAGGCCGGTTGACCAGTCAAAGGCAATTTTATTTTATTTTATTTTTTTTGTGAAGGGTCAGGATGTCTGGGGGGATGACCGGCTGAACATCCTGTTGGACGACCCCAAGGCACTTTCCCACGTCCCCTTTTCCCTCTCCTCCCTCTCTCTCGTTGGCTAAAAAGTTAGCCACAATTAACAAAGAAGTTGACAACTGACACTAACAAAATCTACTAACACACTACTTAACACTTCTATTGTGAGATCCAAACGTTATTGTAGCTAGCTAAAATTTGGCTACTTACACTAACACAATCACTTGTAGGTCTATTGTGGATTCTCTAACTTTCTCACTTGTTTTTAGAACTTTTTATTTTTTATTTTTTAAACACATTGGTGTATCCAACATATTTTCATTTTCATTTTTTTTCAAAAATAAATGTTTAAGTTTTTGGTTGTCTAGTGCAACTTATGGCCTTTTATTTTAGAAATTTATGCTAGATTATTTAATGTAGCTTCTATTTATAATTTATTAATAAAAGCTTAAGTAAATTAAAAAAAAAATGATTATTTAGAAATTGGTGAGGGAGCTGTGTTGTTAGATTTCTTTTTTATTATCAATATTGAGCTGATAAATTTGCACTAAACAAGGCAATCTATATATATATATATATATCTATACTATATATTAAGCAAAAAGGAGTTTTTAACCCCCAAAGCCTATGGAAGTTTTAATATCCCAATTTGAATTTTTTAAATTTTTTATTTAAAAAAAAAAAACTCAACATTTATTGATTTGGTTAAAATCCCTTAATTAGCATTTATTAACTTTTTTCAATCCACATATCTTTCCACATGCCTGCAATTATTGATTTGGTCAAAATTCCCTGATCAGCATTTAAAATCCTCTTATACAAATAATTATAGATACAATTCGTGTATAGTTACTGCAGTACCCTTTTCAACTTCTCCCATACACTATGGTTAGTGATAAGAAAAAAATCTTAAAAAACATAATTTATATATTAAAAAAAATCTAAAACAAATATAAATATCTATAATTATCCCGTGCATAGCACGGGTGATAGGCTAGTATGTTATATAAAGAAAATGAGGTTTCTAACTCACAAACATTATGTAAGCTTCAATATTCCAATCTTAATTTTCTAATTTTTTAATTAAAAAAAAAATTTAACACTTATTGGGTATGTTTATTTGTTTTGGAAAATTTTTTTTGAGAGAGTTTTGAAAAGTGATTGATTTTGATGTGTGTGTGTTGATTTGAAAAACCTCCAAGCTTTTTTGGCTTCTCCTATACACAACCTTTTCAACTTCTCTCATACTTATTGCAGCCTTTTCTACTTCTACTACATAATTCTTTACTTTCAACTTCTCTCATATCTATTGCAGCTTTTTCCACTTCTACCAACAACACATCTATCTATCTATAACATATAATTCTTCACTTATTTTTTGTACTAGAAGGACAAACCAAGATAAAGAGAGAGTTTTAAAACTTGTAAATAATCTTTTCATTTATTTTCAATGGTTCTTTTTTTTCATTTATTTATTTTTATTATGAGAAAAATATGATTGTAGTTAGATAAATATGAATAGTTACAAAGAAAAAGTTTCAAAACCTATAAGTAATCTTTTCATTTATTTTTCAATGGTTTTTTTTTTTTTTCATTTATTTTGTTTATTATGAGAAAAATGTGATTATAGTTAGATAAATATAAACAGTCACAAAGATAGCATAACATCAGTAAAACAACCAAATTTAAACCCAAATACTCAACCATTATTTCCAAGTGTTTGGCATATCTACACCCAAAAAAAAATTTGTGATTTTTGTCAAAAAAAAAAAAAAATTTATAATTTGATATTTTAACTCAATGTGTTTTTTGAAAAAAAATAATTATTGTGTTTTTTAACTATCAATTGACTTAATTTGTGATTTGATTTGTAATTCACTATATTTTTTGAAAAAAAAAATAGATTGTATTCATTAGGTTCACATAAAATATCCAATATTGATGATGACTAGATTGCATTTTGAAAAAAAAAATCGTAATTGATTTTTTTAACTCACTGTGTTTTTGGAAAAAAAAATAAAAATAGATTATATTCATTAGGTTCACATAAAATACCATTATTGGTGATGATTAGATTGTATTTTGAAAAAAAAAATTGTAATTGCTTTTTTTTTTAATTTACTGTATTTTTTTAAAAAAAATTTAATTGTGTTTTTTAACTATCACTTAAATTAATTTGTGATTTGATTTTTAATTCTCTGTGTTGTTTTTTTTTTTTTTTTTTGGGGGGGGGAGGGGGTGGGGGGAAATGATTGTATTAATTAGGTTCACATAAAGTACCTATTATTGATGATAATTAGATTATATTTTGAAAAAAAAATTATAATTGATTTTTTTAACTCATTGTATTTTTTTAAAAACAAATGATTGTGCTTTTTTAACTATCAATTGACTTAATTTGTGATTGGATTTTTAACTCATTGTGTTTTTTTTTTTTCATTATTATTATGAGCAAAAATGTGATTATATTTTTAACTACCAATTGATTTAATTTGTGATTGAATTTTAATTCACTGTGTTTTTTGAAGAAAAAAATGATTTTATTTTTTAACTATCAATTAACTTAATTTGTGATTGGTTTTTAACTCACAGTATTTTTTGAAAAAAAAAATGATTGTGTTTTTTACATATTAATTAAAAATATTTGTATTTTGTCTAGTAAAGATTTTTTTAACTCACCGTGTTTTTTTATCAATTGACTTCATTGCTTTTTTATTTTTTATTTTTATTATGAGCAAAAATGTTATTGTGTTTTTTTACACTCCGTTTTGATCATATTTTTTAACTGATTGTATTTTGTTACACTCTATTTTGATCACATGATGAGAAAAACATTATTGAGTTGTGACAATCTCTATGTTTTTTGAAACAAAAATAGATTGTATTCATTACTATTAATGACGATTAAATTGTATTTTATCTTGAAAAAAATAAAATTGTAATTGGATTTTTTAACTCACTATGTTTTTTGAAAAATAAATGATTGTGTCTTTTTAACTATCAATTGATTTAATTTGTGATTAAATTTTTAACTCACTGTGTTTTTTGAAAAAAAATAACGATTGTGCTTTTTAACTATTAATTGACTTCATTATTATTTTTTTTATTATGAGCAAAAATATGATTGTGTTTTTTTACACTCTGTTTTGATCACATGGTGATTTTTTTAATTGATTGTGTTTTTTTACACTTCATTTTGATCACATGATGAGGAAAAAAAAAATATTTGCGTTGTGACAATCTTTGTGTTTTTACAGGATGGAACGTGATATAGTTACTGCTAAAATCAACTATCTCAAAAAAGAAAATTATTCATTTTACGCCAGACTGATAATCATGGCAACAGTTAAAAATTATCATGATAAGATTACTTTTTATTTACTTTTATAATATCTATATCCATATACAAATATTGATATTAATAAATTCTCTTTTCTTAACTTCTAGGTCCATGTCTCATTACATGCAAATACAACAAGTTATTTACTAATCATTCATTCTGTTATACAAATCATATTCGAGGGTGGTATGTTATGATTGTATAATATTAACCAATTATCTATGACAATATAATTCTCACAAGTATATATATATATATTGACATGTTTATCTAGGCTTGCTATGGATCCTATATCACAAAAGTTGGTATCTTGGAATCGATAAAATGGATTCTCAATTTCACAGTCATTGGTAATATCAAAGACCAAAAGAATTTGAATACGTGATTTGGCACCTATACCAAATGTAAGAATTGTTATCATCCCAAGTGATGAAAGTTAAACGATATGTATATAAATTCGTTTATAGAGAAAAATTAATTTATTTTTTTTCAAATATTTTGTAAGTTTCATATTTTCGAATATTTGGGTTGTGGGAGCCGAATAAATAGAAGAGTTAGAAGGGATGTATCCCAGAAGTCAGAGACTGTTCGGCTCCATACTAATCAACTAAGATACCAAATACATTGAGATTGCCGAATAGACGGGGAGATGTATGTTGGAATAAACAAAAGGATAATAAGTAAAAAGTGGGCTCTGGACCCGAGGTCCAGAGAATGAGTATAAATACAAGAGCTTCAGATTTGGAAAGGTATGTAAGAATCACTTCACTAAACTTAGTAAACAAGCTTTCTTGAGTATAAGAACTGACTTGCTTGTCGGAGTGCTAACCCCGGCACCCCCGACCGGAGTGTTTGTCTTTGTAGGTGACTAGCTGAGGATTAAGAGCGTCTCCCAGGATCTGAAGAGTATTTCCAAAACCACTTCTCCACAATTGGCGCCGTCTGTGAGAATACTCAAGTACATCCATGAAAGGCGTGACTCAAGATTCTCCGATAGCCACCGACGCGATCACACAAAGAGTCGACCTCACTCCGGCAAATATGCTCGAGAAGGAAATCATCACTGCAAGACGTGCCTTGAATGTCGATTCACAAACGACTTCAGGACAAGAGACGATGCTAGCCATCATGGAACGAGCCAAAAAGACCAAACACCGTTTAGACAACACCATCGCTGAGAACGAGCGCCTTCGCCACGATCTGGCCTTGGAAATAGCAAAGTCCAAACAAACAAAGGCCTGTGTTTCGAGCGACCCCCAAGGCGAGCAATCTATGGTCTCGCCCGACAAAGAAAACACCGACGCTTCGTTGTGCAAATTGGATTACTTTGAGGAGTTAACAAAAGACGAATGTCTCCAGCGAAGTGTTCCGCATGATAACATCCATATGATATACAGCTTGCCGAAAGCCCCAGCCGTACATGCAATCCAGTCCCTCCCAGGCCCTTAGCAGCAACTCACACCAGCAAAGCGACCCCGAGAATCGCCAAGCATCACCTTCGACAACTCTAATTTGATCGGCATAACACTCCCTCACATCGATCCATTGGTTGTTGCGCTACGCGTAAACCGGTTCACCGTTGAACGTGTACTTATAGACCAGGGCAGCACTTCGGAGGTCATGTATTATAAAACCTTCATCAAACTCGAGTTCACCGAATCGGACCTGACTCCGGCCCCTTATCCACTATTCGGTTTCAATGCCAACCTCGAATACCCACTGGGAAAGATCAACCTACCCGTTCGAGCGGGTTCCAGAACGGTGGATGTAGAATTCCTGGTCGTCTGGCTGCCATCGCCGTACAATCTCATCATGGGGCGATCGTGGTTGCATACCTTACAGGCCGTCCCAAGCACCTACCATCAATTGTTACATTTCCCAACAGAACACGGCATTGAGTAGATCCGCGGCTCCTAAAAATCGGCACAAGCATGTTACCTCCTGGCCGCCAAAATGCCAAAGGAATTGCAGGTAAACTCCATTGAGGTACCAAATCGGGAAATCCTGGATGATGTCGGGCGGCAGCCAAGCGAAAAGGCCACAAAGGGTTTAGACCGAGTTGACATCGATAGAAGCCTGAAAAAGTTCTTCATGATCGGCACCTTTTTAAACCAAGCCGATAGACAGCAGCTGATCTCCTTTCTACTCGCCAACCTCGACGTCTTTGCGTGGACTCCGTACGAGATGTCGGGTATAGACCCATCAGTTTCATAGCACCACCTGAACGTCGACCCCACATGCAAGCCTATCATTCAGAAAGGCCGTCGGTCAGCCGCAGAGCACACTGCTGCCGTCATAGAAGAAGTCGACAGACTACTTGACGCCGGGGCAATTAGAGAAGTCACCTACCCCACGTGGCTCTCCAACACAGTGGTGGTGAAGAAGAAAAATGGAACTTGGCTAGTGTGCGTCGACTTCTCGGATCTGAACAAAACTTGCCCCAAGGACTGCTTTCCCTTACCTAGAATCGACCAACTCGTCGATGCAACGGCGCGCCACCAACGCATGAGTTTCCTCGATGCTTACAGAGGCTACTATCAGATCGCCATACATCCTGATGACCAAGACAAAACTGCATTCCTCACTCCAAGAGGAACCTACTGCTACAAAGTTATGCCTTTTGGGCTGAAGAATGCAGTGGCAACTTACCAAAGACTGGTCACCGGTATGTTCAAAGAACAACTCGGCCACATTATGGAAGTCTACATCGACGATATGGTGGTCAAGTCCAAAGAAGAACAGGATCACATAACCGATCTAGAGAAGACATTCGGCATCTTGCGCAAATACAGAATGAAACTGAATGCCTCCAAGTGCGTGTTTGGAATCGGCTCCGGCAAATTCCTGGGTTATATTGTCAACCACCGCGGAATCGAAGCCAACCCGAGGCAAGTCACAGCAATCTTGGAACTCGGTTTCCCCCGATCAGTGAAAGAAGTCCAAAAGTTGATGGAGATGGCCACTGCACTCAATAGATTCATCAGTTGGTCAACAAACCGCTGCAGACAATTCTTCCAGACGCTACGTCAAGGCAAAGCTTTTGAATGGTCCGCCGAGTGCGAAGCAGCTTTCACCGGGCTCAAGACTTACCCCTCGTCAAGACTCTCTTGACAACACCAAATCACGGTGACCCCCTCATTCTCAGATTCTGGTAGTCTCCGATAGGGCCAGATTATTGTACTATTAAAAGAAGAGGAAGGGCAGCAACGGCCAGTGTATTATGCGAGCAAGGCAATGGTCGATGCCGAGACACGTTATCTTCCGCTGGAAAAACTCATCCTAGCCTTGGTTATGGCAGCAAGAAAACTGATGCATTACTTCCAGGGGCATAGCATTAGGGTGATAATAGATTATCCCCTCCGATCAGTACTACGGAGTGCAGAAGCATCAGGACGTGTTTCAAAATGGGCTCTTGAACTCGGCCAATATGACATTCATTTTTTACCCAAAATCGCAATCAAGGGACAAGTGCTGGCCGACTTTGTTGCCGAATTCACACGCGGGCTTTCCGATCTTAAACCTGCCGACGTTCTTCCAAAGGCTGAAGTTCGATCAAAGCCGAACTAGAGAATTTATGTCGGGGATATTTGGCAGCTATATTGTGATGGATCATCTAACCAACGGGGCTGCGGCGTCGGCGTAGTAATCATGTCTCCCGACAGCGCAGTAATAAAGCAGGCCGTCAAGCTTGGCTTCGAAGCATCAAATAACGAGGCCAAGTATGAAGCCCTCTTAGCCGGTCTACGAAATGCACATATTCTCGGCGCTCGTCGTTTGCTAGTGTTTTGTGACTTAAAATTGGTCATCAACCAGCTAAAAGGGGAGTACGTTGCAAAAAACGACCGTATGGCAGCCTATATGAAAACGGCCAACTCTTTGCTAACGAAGTTTGACCATCACGAACTGAACCAAATACACGCAGATGCCCTGGCATGCCTAGCTTCCGCCATCAATTCTGAGCTCAAACGGACCATTGAAGGAGGTTTCATCCCGGAGCCGAGTATTGGCCCTTCGGAGGAAACCCACGTCAACGTTATAGAATTCGCATCAAGCTGGATGGACCCCATTGCCGGATTCCTCTCTTCTGAACAACTCCCGAAGGACAAAAAAGAAGCACACAAGCTACGCAATAAGGCCCTGCGATACTATCTGGATCCACAAAGAGGGCTTTATAAAAAGTCCCTCTCCGGTCCCTATTTAGAATGCGTACACTCGGATAAAGTAAAGGAGCTTCTAACTGAGATACATGAGGGCAGTTGTGGTGCCCACTCTGGCGGACGCTCCCTGGTCCATCGAGCTATAACACAGGAGTATTATTGGCCGACAATGAGAGCCGACGTAGAAAATTATGTTAAAAGATGCGAACAATGCCAAAAGTTCTCCCTACTAACCCATTTGCCCGCCGAAGGGTTGAACTCTATCACCAGTCCCTGGCCGTTTGCTCAATGGGGGCTTGATATCGTAGGACCGTTGCCAAGGGCCCTAGGAAACAAGCGATTCTTAATCGTAGCAACAGATTACTTTACAAAATGGGTCGAAGCGGAGGCTCTAACACGTATACGAGATGCCGACATAAAGCGATTTGTATGGAGAAACATCATTACGCGATTCGGCATTCCAAGAGCTCTCATCTCAGACAATGGCACCCAGTTCGATTGTGGCGTATACCGAGAACTGCAAAGAAATACTGATCGCGGTTTTACTTTCTACGCCGCACTTCGTGAGTAATCTGCCGTCGAAGCCTCTAACAAAACCATCTTGGACGGCATCAAAAAGAGGCTGGAAAGAGATAAAGGCAAATGGGTCGAAGAATTGCCGAGTGTATTGTGGGCGCATCACACAGCGCCGAGGAGGTCCACCGGAGAAACGTCGTTAGCTCTATGCTTCGGAACCCAAGCAGTCTTACCCCTGGAAATCGGTCTCCCGACTTTGAAATCTCAAGCCTTTGATACGGGTCGAAATGACATGATGCTCGCCTTGGACCTGGATCTAATCGAGGAACGAAGAAATCGTGCCTTAGCCTCCATGGCATGGTATCAGCAGCAGCTCGCTAAGTCGTACAATCAACGAGTTTAGTTGCGCCGTTACACTCTAGGAGAGCTGGTCCTGAAGAAAGTACTTCCAGCCGACCGGAGACCGGCCGACGGAAAGTTGGGTCCGAACTGGGACGGCCCCTATCAAGTAGACTCTATTGCAGGAACAGGGGCATATCGGCTCTCGGACATGTCAGGAAGAAGCCTGCCACGACCTTGGAATTCAACGCATCTACGAAAATTTTACCAGTGACCCGATTTGTGGGCTTGGTACTTGTACATACTCTGATGTAATGCAAAAGTTTCTTGTTTTTATGCCTCAGCTCATACGCTTCTTGATGGCTGAATAAGTCTCCGGATTAGGAGCGCCCTTCGTGGATACCACGATTGGCCGGATAAGTCTCCAGATTCGGAGCGCCCTTCGTGGATACCACGATTGGCCGAATAAGTCTCCGGATTCGGAGCGCCCTTCGTGGATCCCACGATTGGCCGAATAAGTCTCCGGATTCGGAGCGCCCTTCGTGGATCCCACGATTGGCCAAACAAGTCTCCGGATTCGGAGCGCCCTTCGTGGATACCACGATTGGCCAAACAAGTCTCCGGATTCGGAGCCCCTTTGGGTGTATGACATCTAAGGGCCGAATAAGTCTCCGGATTCGGAGCGCCCTTCGTGGATACCACGATTGGCCGAATAAGTCTCCGGATTCGGAGTGCCCTTCGTGGATACCACGATTGGCCAAACAAGTCTCCGGATTCGGAGCCCCTTTGGGTGCATGACATTTAAGGACCGAATAAGTCTCTGGATTCGGAGCACCCTTTGTGGATACCACGATTGGCTGAATAAGTCTCCGGATTCGGAGTGCCCTTCGTGGATACCACGATTGGCCAAACAAGTCTCCGGATTCGGAGCCCCTTTGGGTGCATGACATCTAAGGGCCGAATAAGTCTTCGAATTCGGGGTGCCCTTCGTGGATTCCACGATTGGCCGAATAAGTCTCTGGATTCGAAGTACCCTTCGTGGGGATCACGATTTAACTGACCAACTACATGGTTCCTAATTGGAGCCGATCGATGCATGTTCGAACGTTTACATCACACACTACAAAAGCTGACAATAAATTGAGATAGGGCGTTTAATTACACGCAAAACATTTCAAAAGATGCTAATAAAGAAATTCTATTTATTCAAAAGCCGCCAAACATTTCAAGCATTTGATAAAGTAATTCTATTTATTCAACATTATGGCCCACTAAGTCGGCGTCTTCGTCGTCGCTTTTCTCAATTTCGAACTCAGGATACGGAAGGTAATGCCGATGATATAGGGGCGAAGCCGAATTTATGCCCACGGACCCAAGAGCTTCCACGGTTTGAAGGGCCTTGATCCAGCCATGCTTGAAACCACGATTTTCGCATCGGCAGACTTCCTCAGCTAGGTCTGTTTTGGTCTTCTTGATCCCGGCCTTCAAGCTGTCTTGATATCCTCTCTCATAACTCGAGGCCTCTCGGTTCGCCCTCTCCCCCATGCTTTTCTCTTGACTGTCCACCACTGACTCGGCCGCTCGAACACTCTTCAGCTCCCGAAGCTCACTCTTAGCCTTTTTCGCGCGAGCCTCCAGACTACGATTCCTTTCATTGTTTTTCTCATTCTCGTGTTGGGCTTCGCGCAGACGCATCCCGACTTCATAAGCGCTATACAGTCCCTTGACAGCCCCATGTATGCCATCCCGAAATACTTCAAAATCTCAACGTCCGACGATCGACTGTTGGACCTCCGGCGGAAAAATCTGCCGAGCGAACTCGACTGCCACATCTGGGTCTTTAATTATAGAATCCGTCTCCGTCATTGGTCTATTCTTCACGAGAACCGCAAAACTCAACGGTCGTGGCGTCGCGTCAGGCTTAACTCACGATTGTGGGCGCGGAGAATCTCCCCATTGTCCGTCCTTTCGGGGTGATCTGCTTCGACGACTAGGGGGACGCTCTTTTTCCCGATCCATGGATGCTTTTCTTCCCGTGTGAATAGGCTCGCTTCCACGATTCATTTTGACTGCTAAACCCAGCCAATGTTGGCCCCTGCCAGGTTTGGATCAAGCCTGAATAGAAATGAGTCAAGTTGTTGGCATGAACTCGCCCATTTATTCTGGGGTACATGCAGCTCCCCCGAGAAAACGTCAGAAAACTGAGCGCCAAACGTCGTATGCCCCTCAGCCAGCCCTCGCTTCAGAGCCATCGGCTCATTTGGTTCCTCAGGCTCGCGCCCTGGCTAAGGCAAGGGCAGATTCATTAATCTATTCGGCTATATTTCAAGCGCTATCGCCGGTATCGCTGGGGCAAGGGCTGGATTCATTAACCTAGCCGGCTATATTTTCAAACGATAACGCCGAGTAATTTACGCCTCAGCCAGCCCACGATTCAGAGCCATCGGCTCATTCGGTTCCTCAGGCTCGTGCCCTGGCTAAGGCGAGGGCAGATTCATTAATCTAGTCGGCTATATTTCAAGCGCTATCGCCGGTTAACCTAAGATCGCTGGGGCAAGGGCCGATTCATTGATCTGGCTGGCTATATTTCCAAATGATAACGCCGAGTAATTTATGCCTCAGCCAGCCCTCGATTCAGAGCCATCGGCTCATTCGGTTCCTCGCTCGCGCCCTGGCTAAGGCAAGGGCAGATTCATTAATCTAGCCGGCTATCTTTTCAAGAGATCACCGAGTAACTTATGCCTGAGCCAGCCCACGATTCAAAGCCATCGGCTCATTTGGCTTCGCGAGCCCGCGCCCTGGCTAAGGCAAGGGCAGATTCCTTAGTCCGATTGTCCGAGCTCAAAATTAAGTAATATCATTCTTTATCAGCAAAATTGAGCATAACTTATGACATTTTATATATGCAAAATAAATAAGCTATAAGCTCGCATAAAAATGTCTGACAAAACAATTGTAACAATACATCTACGAAATCCTAATACATTTGTGAAATCCTAACAGTCAATTGCCCAGCTCAGCCTTCGAAATCAGTCTCCAACGGCTCGACATCCACTTGCTCATACGGTACTGGCATAGTCAGTGAAACTCCAGCTGCAGCAAGGGCTTTGTTCCAGCCATGCTTGAACCCCCTATTTTCGAACCGCGGGACCTGGTCCACATATTCGGCGAGCCTAGCATCTTTTCCGGCTTCGAATACTTTGGAAGCAGCCGCCTTCATGTCAGCCAACTCAGCCTCCAGGCTGGCAACCGCCTTTTAGGATGGCTCGTCAAGGCCCGCTTCTTCTTCTTGTCCGAGATTGATCTGCAATGCGAGTTTTTTACTTCGCCTCGCCCGAGAAGCTTCCTTGTTCGCTCTCAAACCGCATCCTCGCCCTCTTCCTCCGCCCTCTACTTGCTTTCGTAAGTGGTCAACTGCTTGATCTGCCGAGATGCCGACGTCCCATGTCGGCTATCCTTCCGACGGTCTGCAAAGGAAGAACCCAAAAACATAACCTCAATAGTACTTGGATAAAGTGAAGAAAAGTCAGAATACGTACCAGAAGTGCCGATTGCGCGGCTAGTGCTGTCGCATTCAGATCTGGTTCTACCCGGAAAGTCTCCATATCAGACGGCAACGACACGGACGTAGCCACACTGAATGCGACTTCTGGATCTTTAAGTGCTGAAGCGTTAGAGGGAACAGGCATGTCCTTTACCATTGGACGAATGACAAAAGGAACAACCTCATTAGATCTCTCAAATCGAGGACGCTTACCACCTTGTTCGTCTGAACCGGCCTTGAGGTCAGCAGAGCGTTTCTCTGCCTTTTCCTCAACTTTTTGGCCGACTTCCCCGACCAACGGAGATTCGGCATTCTGACCTTTTTCCGTCTCCTCTACAACCCCTAAGGACTCTGATTCGGTGGCGGGCGGTATTTCAGACGAAAGGCCCTCCGCTCTTCGCTGTGCGGCTAACCTCTCCGCATTCGCCTTTTTGGCAAGCTTCGTCAGACTCAATCCGGCCATATCCGCAAAGTCTATGACGGGAAGATCCTTTAAGCGTTGAAAAATGTCGGCAGAAAGAAGATCCCCTGGTCCCGATGTAAATGGAGGATCGGCGGGATCTAATACCTCCTCAGACTCGGTCTCGGATTGATCTGATTCGGCGATATCAGCTACCTCATTTCTCTCTAAATCAGACCTTTCAAAGCCTACCTGCCTCAAGTTTTTGAAGTCAGATAGAATAAGAGCAGTAAGGGAATCTTCACCCCTCGGAATCGGTATGTTTTCCGCCGTCGAGAAGGTTGTGTATGTCGGCTCGTAACAAAGCAGAATGTGAGTCGCCCTCCCCTGTTTCTGAAGACTTCGACGGCCGAAATACCTGAGAGCAACCCTAATATCTGAAAGAACGGCGTTGTGGGTTGAAGATAGTACCTTTTTCAAACCCCTCCCTGCACGAGACGAAGCCGTAAGATTTCAATGGAATAGGTTTTACAATAAAAATGAACACATGACAAAAACAAGGAGATACTCGGCGACCTGGCTCGCCCCTCCGTCTAGGAATAGGGTCAACACGATCCTCCCCTTCGCCAAATTCCCAGTTACCCTGGAAAACGACCATAACATCATTAACTTGTTTCCCAGAGCTGGAAAGCATAGTGATTAGTTGATGGTCGATGTCCTCAGCTCTAAGGAAATAACGCCCTTGCCGACCGGAGGACTTAGCCAAAGCATAACAGTGCCGGATAGCCGGAATGCCAAGGTTAATTCCATGGCGACAATTCAACACTATAATCCCCATTATAATCCTAAAGAAATTCACGTTAGGTTGAGAAGGGATTAAATCCCAATGGCGAAGCACAACCCTTAGAAATGGGTGTAGAGGGAAGCGGACTCCACCCTCTGCGATTGACAAGAGAGGAAAGACGATTGTGGTTTCGTCCTCCCTCTCCATGTCAAGGGTGCCGTGTGCCAAAAGTGACAGACGGACGTCATCAGGAATAGAGAAATGACGTCTAAAACCAGCAATTTGATCTGATGAGAGGAGGTCTTTCAAATGATTCACCATACTTTACAGTTGACACAGATATGCCAAAGAATAAAATGGGAATAGTTCTCGAAGCAAAGAAGTGGAAAACTTACAGAGGGTAAAGAAGATATTGGAGGAGACAAAATTGCAAGAACGATTCAAAAGGCAACCTAGCGACCAGTATCATGGAATGCGAATCCGAAGGGACGCCAATCTTTAAAAACGCAATGAATAGGTATGTACGAAGAGGCGGGAAGTCGGTACGACAACCAAAAGGGGGTTTACTTAGACGTATGCTTTGTGGGCCCAATCACCAAAATTTTGGTTGGGTATTCAAAATTCAGAACCAAGCACTCCAGCCAACAGACGTTGGGAGAATGCTTGGGGGCAATTGTGGGAGCCGAATAAATAGAAGAATTGGAAGGGATGTATCCCAGAAGTCAGAGACTGTTCGGCTCCGTACTAATCAACTAAGATACCGAATACATTGAGATCGTAAAATAGCCGGAGAGATGTATGTTGGAATAAACAAAAGGATAATAAGTAAAAAGTGGGCTCTAGACCCGAGGTCCAGAGAATGAGTATAAATACAAGAGCTTCAGATTTGGAAAGGTATGTAAGAATCACTTCACTAAACTTAGTAAACAAGCTTTCTTGAGTATAAGAACTGACTTGCCCGTCGGAGCGCTAACCCCGGCACCCCCGATCGGAGTGTTTGTCTTTGCAGGTGACTAGCTGAGGATCAAGAGCGTCTCCCAGGATCTGAAGAGTATTTCCAAAACCACTTCTCCACATGGGTACATCGAACAAATTGATGTTGACAACCTTTGGATTGATTTGTGTAAAAGTTGCTATCAAAAAGTTGAATATCATTATGGTTCACATTGTTTGTCGTCACGGCATGCATAATGATATTGATATTATAACGAGATAATTTTCTTTAGGTGACTAATTGTTATATACAATAATAATTCAAACTTAACAAAGCATTTTAATTTTTTATTAGGTATAATATTTCCTTTTAACAAATGTTTTTTTTTTAAATTTTATTTAGATATAATGTTAACGTTGTGGTCAAAGACAATATTGGTTCAATAAATCTCACTGTTCAAAATAAACGGGCAGAGTTTATCTTGCGATGTTAACCATTATATTTGAAGAATATAATATCAAAGGTAAGAAACTATACAATTTATTATAAATAATTTATTCTTACATTTTCAAACGCAATTTTATCATTTCAAAATTTTATAAAATAATGGAGTTAGAATGATTAAAGATTATATTGTGACATGCTAAGACCGTGCGTATGCATTTATCATACATGTACCATGTTGACTATAGCAATTCCGGTTTTAACCTGACCCTTTTGTATCTTGGACTTGGGTTTCATGGTTTCGTAGTGTTGTTCATTCCTTTTTTTTTTTTTTTTTTCCCTCTCATATTTCCTTGAGTTGGCTATTAGATTGTAATTGTTGCGTTTGGAATAGGTTGATTGCTTGGTTTTCAAACTTTTATTGCCCAGAATTTTACTCATCTGCTTGAGCGGCACTTCTTGTGCTCGAGTGGGCTTTGTGAACTCTCAGGAATTTTGCAGGTCTGTAAAACTACTGGGAAGGTGTATTCTATGCTCGAGTAGTATTTTCTACACTTGAGCGGTCTCAGCTTGAGAAGCCTTTCTTGCACTTGAGCATTGATTTGTTGTCTGCAAAACTACTGGGAGTGTGAATTCTGCCATCGAGCGTTACTTCTTGCTCTCAAGTGGAACAACTTATTGTGTCTGACGCTCGAGCGTCACTTCTTGCGCTCGAGCGGATTGTGCGTATATCAATTCGCAGTAGCACCTTTCTACTTCACTTTTTCACAAATTTTTCCCTCAAAACCCTAGATCTAGAGCCTTTCTCTCTAAAACTCACTCTCTCTTTACATTTTCACCCAAATTTGGTGGTTGCTCTATCAATTTGCCTTTGTTAAAAAGGTAGAGCACCTCAAGGGCTATGTTTTGGTCCGAATAGAGCTTGGTTTCGACGTCTTTGAAACTTCTCCGTTGCTTCCTTGGTCTTCTAAACTCGAGGTAGGGACTTTCTACACTTTTTTATGAGTTTTAACTTAGATATTTGTCAATATGTAAAGAATATTGGAATTTAAAATGATTTTAAACAAACCTAACGTTTTGGTTTAAAATAAAAAGAGGAGTTTTCAAATGTATTAATTAAAAATGGTTATGGGAGGAGATGTGAGGTTGTGTTGTGATAAATTTGTTGATTTTGATACCCGGGATGGATTTTGGAAGAAAATGGAGTTTTGCCCTAAAATGTCTCAAATAGTTATTTTGTATAAATAAATAAAATTGGTATTGAGAATGTGAAATTGGATTGATGTTTATATAAATGGTGGAGTTGGATATGTATTACCACTCACCTATGAAAATTGGGATAATTTATTTGTCTTGGAGATTGTATATTTGTTTAAAAATATCTATTTTGGGCTATCGGTGAATGATAGCTATGATTGTTATAAAAACTACATGAGGATTATGTGAATTGAAACTAATTTCTTATCCGTTGTCATTGAATATGACTATGTCTTTGATACATTATAAATGTATGATATTTGAGAGAAGAAATAGGATGTACTCCATATTTGGAAGAAGGAAAGAGATGGACTCTATTGAATTAAGTTGGCCTGTGTGTCCAGGGTGAAAGTCTTGAAAACCATGCGTATACATGGGTGCCGATTCTCGCAGACAAAATATCCGTAAAATGGCAAAATA
This sequence comes from Camellia lanceoleosa, assembly GCA_025200525.1. Taxonomy (NCBI): domain Eukaryota; kingdom Viridiplantae; phylum Streptophyta; class Magnoliopsida; order Ericales; family Theaceae; genus Camellia; species Camellia lanceoleosa. The sequence goes on from CM045758.1 coordinate 109,822,883, forward strand.
GAAGTATTTGTATAATGACTGTGTTGGTTAGAGACCCACTGAGTTGTATCCTCAGTTTGGTTATCTGAATGAAATAGTGAATGGCTTATGAGCGAAATAAAATGAATTGAGATATAAAGCTCGACATGGCATGTCTTTGTGAAAAAGTTATAAATGATTGTATCATAGGCATTGGATATGCATATCACATTTATATCTTTGTTAATATTTATACATTGTGTTAGATTGTTTGTACTGGGTTTTAGCTCACCCTATTTGGAAAAAACCATTTTCAGGTGCCGGTGAAATGCCTCTACAAGGACAGTAGTTTGGAGGGATTTGGAGCAAAGGCTTCTTTTTTGTGTATTATGTTATTGTTTTAATTCAAGCCAAGGGCTTTACATGTATTTGATTTATATCTGCTTTTGTTGTAACCAAGCATAGTCTTGGAAAGATGTAAGCCTATAGGGCATTCTTTTAGTTAAACTTTTTTGTAACATTAACTCTCATGAAATGAAAGAAAATTATACTCTGATTTATATTGTTATTTACATATGATCTTGAATGGATTTATGGCATTTATTTTGGGCCGTTACATTGACAATGTAGGAATGCTGATAGAAAACACACAACAATTTAAATTTTAGTTATAATATATTTTATTTATTCAGTGAATTTCGAATAAATGTAATAAATTTTTATTTTTATTACTTCAAGTATGAAACAACAACATTTTCTTTCAAAATTACATATATTTCATGCTAACAATTTAAAAATATGTTTGACATAATCATACATAAATTTTTTAAATCCAATCTCATGCATAATACGGGTGATATGCTAGTATTATATAAGGAAAATGAGATTTCTAATCCACAAGCCTCGTGGGAGCTCCAATATTCCAATCTTAATTTTCTGATTTTTTGATTTAAAAAAAAAACAGCATTTATTGATTTTTCCCAAACCACAAACCTTTTTTATTTTTCCCATACTTACTGTCACACAATTTTCAACTTCTTCCATACACTATGATTAATGATGAGATAGTTAAGTTATTTTTATAAAAAATCTAAAAAAAAAATAATTTGTATATTAAAAAAACTAGTGTTCCACCCATTCTATACACGGGTTGTGTTTACAATTATTTATATATATGTGAATTGTGAAATTATTTTTAATTTTTTTTTTGTATATAGAAAAAAGGAATAAAACAAATGCAGCATATCTTCAATCAATTATTTTATGTTTTCTTTTATTCAAAATTTAAAAATAATGTATGGGCAAAATTTATAACTAAATTAAGAAAAAATTTATTCCTAACTACTTTTTTTTTTTTTACTTCTATATAAATACTTAAAAAAATAAACCTAAAAAAGGTAGTAAATATAAATATTATACATTAAGTAAAAAAATGTGGTTAGCATTTATGCTTACATAAATTTACTATAGTTTTAATTTCAAATTCAAATTAAAAAAAAAAAACTAATTTAAAGTACCAAATAGAATTTTCTTAGCAAAAAGGAAAGTTATAAAATTTTGTTACAAATTTTCAAATGTTTATTGTTAGACATTCTATTTTACTTGCATGTTTGTTTACTTGCTTACGTTGGGAGTTTTGATCTTTGAGCTTTGCTCCATATTCGTCGTATTGTTTTATTTATTTATTTATTTTCTTGTTGCTTGATTTTTGCATGATACTTCTTTCATAGTGAATCTCTGAGTGTATTAGTGAAAATATCATATACTTAAAATGCACAAAATTAGAATATTTAGAAGGAAAAAAAAAGTAATTGCCCAAAACTAAAACTACTTTAAGAAAAAATAAAAAATAAAAAAATTGAAATTATTTGAAATAGAAAATGATTTATTTATATATTAATTAATTTTTTAAAATAAACTTTTAAAGAAAACAAAGAAAACTATATAAAATAAATAAAAAAAGTACAGAACTAAACATAAAATATAATACAAAAAATAAATAAATTATAGAATTTTCAAGAAGTGAGACTTACAAACAAATTTTGTAAAATACTGTCTATTCATATACTTTTTGTGTATTTTTTTGTACTTCTAATCCGTAGAATGACATTGAAATAGTTTGTACTTCTTGCATTAGATCTATCTAATTGTTTTAGCAAACACAGAAATAATAAATTGGAGGTATAACTAGATAAATCGCCATAGAAGAGGAATATAACCTTTATTTTTTATCACAACAATTACATAACTCAATATATAATTTTAATATCTCTTACTCTTTTACACGTTCAAGAGATGTGGTTTAAGCCCTTTCAATTGTTGAATTCTATTAATTAATAGTCATTAGGTTTTAATAGTAAGGCTTCTAATATTTGTTAGCGATTAAAGCCGAGTCCTTTAATTTCATCTATATTGACTTGATAATTTGAGAGTGGACACATGTCAAACTTTTACACAAATACTTAGCACATTTTTTTAGCATTATTAATGAAATGCACAGTGTAATTTTTTTCTCTTATTTTTTTTTTTTGCAATTGCAACATCTTGTTTTTTTAATAAGAATTTATATTTGTTTTAGATATTTTTTAATACACAAATTATTTTTTACAGTGTATTTTTTTTTTTTGCAATTACAACTTATTATTTTTTAATGAGAATTTATATTTCTTTTAGATATTTTTTTATATAGAAATTATCTTTTTTTCTATATTTTAATGAAATGCACAATATAATTTTTTTTTTCACGATTACAACATGTTATTTTTTAATAAGAATTTATATTTGTTTTAGATATTTTTTAATGAAATGTATAGTGTAATTTTTTTTTTTATAGATTTTAATGAAATGTACAGTGTAATTTTTTATTTTATTTTATTTTTGTTCACAATTGTAACCTGTTATTTTTTAATAAAAATTTATATTTGTTTTAGATATTTTTTTAATATACAAATTGTTTTTTACAGTGTAGTTTTTTTCTCTTTTTTTTTTTCTCACAATTACACCCTATTATTTTTTAATAAGAATTTATATTTATTTTAGATATTTTTTTAATATACAAAATATATTTTTTTAGATTTTTTATAAAATAATTTAACAGTCCCATCATTATCCATAGTGTAAGGGATAAGTTGAAAATAGTGCGACAGTAAGTATAAGAGAAGTCAAAACGCTTATGGGTTGGGAGAAATCCATAAATGCCGAGATTTTTTTTAAATCAAAAAATTAGAAAATTAAGATTGGAATATTGGAGCTCTTACAAGATTTATGGGTTAGAAATCCCCTTTTCCTTATATATATATATAGATAGATAGATAGATATAGATGGATAGATATCTAAAATAAATATAAATTGTTATTAAAAAATAACATATTGCAATTGTGAAAAAAAAGCGAAAAAAATTTATACTGTGCATTTCATTAAAAAAATATCTAAAACAAATATAAATTCTTATTAAAAATAACATGTTGCAATTGTAAAAAAAAAAAGAGAAAAAAAATTATACTGTGCATTTCATTAAAATCTAAAAAAAAAATTTCTATATTAAAAAAATATCTAAAATAAATATAAATTCTTATTAAAAAATAACAAGTTGTAATTGCAAAAAAAAAAAAAAAAAGAAAAAAAAAGACAAAAAAATTACATTGTAAAAAATAATTTGTGTATTAAAAAATATCTAAAACAAATATAAATTCTTATTAAAAAACAAGATGTTGCAATTGCAAAAAAACAAGAGAAAAAAAAAATTATACTGTGCATTTCATTAATAATGCTAAAAAAATGTGTTAAGTATTTGTGTAGAAGTTTGACACGTGCCCACTTTCAAATTATCAAGTCAATATAGATGAAACCAAAGGACTCGGCTTTAATGGCTAACAAATATTGAAACCTAATAACTATTAATTAATAGAATTGAGCATATAACGATCCCGGTTTTCCCTGTCATATATTGTATTCCAGACTCGGTTATGTGGGTGGTTGTTGTTGTCTTTATCTCATTTTCGTCCTTTAATTCTTTATATTTGAGTTGTGGGATGTGTTGGGTAAGTTTGGAATAGGTTGGCTGGGTGTTGGAACAAATGGTTGCTGTCCAGATTTTGGTTTCTTCGCTTGAGCGAGGCTTTTGTCGCTCGAGCGAGCTTTGGGTTTTAGTTCTTTCGCTCAAGCTAGGGTTCTTTTGCTTGAGCTAAGGTTCCCTCGCTCGAGTGAGATTTGTGTGGTATGTCTCTTCGCTCGAGCGAGTACTCTTGCGCTCGAGCGTGCGTCTGGGTTGCAGACCTGAAGCTTTGAATTGTGCGCTCGAGCAAGGCTTCTTGCGCTCGCTCGAGCGACCACTTTTTCGCTTGAGCGAGCTTAACATATATCAGATCGTAGCAGCAGTTCTCTCCTTCACTTTTTGATATCTTTTTATCTCCAAACCCTAATTTCGGCTGCCTCTCTCTCTAAACTCTCTCTCTCTACAAATATACCTTGTTCTTGGGTCTCTCTACCCTAGTCTCTTTGTAAGAAAGTTGAAGCTTTACGTGGGCTACATTTTGATATGCAAATTCTTGGATTTGGAGCATCTTGAGTTTTCTTCATCATCTTCTTTGAGTCTCTTCATTTGAGGTAGGGATAAACTACTCATTCTTATGAGTTTTAACATAAATACTAGTCATTTTGTATAAATGGTGAGATTTGGAAATTTTGAGAAGTTAGGGTTTGAAATTTGAAATGTTTAAAAGAGAGGTTTCTTAGTTTTGGGTCTCTTTGTTAATGTGAGGTCATGAAATGGGTTTATGTGTGTATAATTGATGAAATTGAGCCTTAGAGTTGATATTTAAGAAAGAGGGAAAATGCCCTACTTGGGTTTAAATGTAATATTTGTCAAAATAATGAAATTGAATATGGGAATATATAATTGAGTTGGAGATGATGAAATTGGAAGAAAATGTAATGAATTGGTATGGTTGGATTGAGAATCACTTACCTATGGAAAATGTATAAATTTCTCTGTTTGATAAATTTAATTATCTATTTAGAAATAATTGTTTTGGGTTATCGGTAGAGGATAGCCATGATTGTTGTAGAGTTGCATAATGATTAGGTAAACTGAAACTAATCAATTGGAATATGTCATTGAATATGACAATTGGAATAACACATTGAATATGTGCATTAATTGATAATTGTATATGATCAGGTTTTTAAATACATTGCATATGTATCTTTGTTTGGGAGGAGATAGGGGATGGACTCCATTGATAATTAAGTTGGCCGGAGTATCTAGGGTGAAAGTCCCGAAACCTTAGATACATCAGAATGATGTTGATGAATTGAAGTGTTGATAATATGAGTTGTAGTTTCATTTTGAATTATTGATGAATTGAAGTGTTGTCTTTTTTATGAGTTGTAGTCTCATTTGAATTACTTGGATAAACGAACCATGTCAATAAAGTGAATTGGAAATATTAATGAAATTGGGTTGAAAGATGAATGTCAATGTTGATGGATTATAAAACAAATGGTGTGTATCGATGCACGTGTTGAACGTTTATCAGATGCTAATGTTTTAGTTATTTCTCATACTTGGTTTAGCATATCTTTACTGGGCTTCGGCTCACCCTATATGGGACATCATTTTCAGGTATAAGAGACATGCCGCCTCCAAGGACCTAGCTTGGGTGGTTTAGAGGCAGCATGCTTCTTTTGTTGAATTTCTTTTATGTTATATGTTTTATTTCCAAGTCGAGCGCTTAAATTGTAAAGGGCTTCCGACCCTCTTTTGTTGTAACCAAGTGTTGACTTGGAAAGTTGTAAGCCCGTAGGGCATTTACTTTTGTTGTCAACATGTAATACTTTTTGTAAAGAACACTCTGATGAATGGATGTATATGTTATTCTCCTATGTCTATGAATATTATGAACGATTGATTTATGCATTTATTTTAAGAGCGTTACAACTTGGTATCAGAGCATACCGGGTTTGAATACTTAGGGTACGTGGGTTGATCTAGGTCCTTCGTGGCTGATTTTGCGTCAATGGCTTCTTGCCAAGACCAAGTATTGAAGAACCTGAAGCGGCTGAAACATACTGCGCTGATCTAGGTCCTTCCTGGATGGATCCCATCATAGTATTTTTAAAAGACGACATTTTACCTAAAGAAAAGAAGGAAGCCAACAAAGTTCGCGCCAAATCATAACGGTTTTGGCTTTCCTCATCCCCGGCATTGTACAAAAAAGTCCTTCACAGGTCCATACTTGATTTGTGTCCATCTCAGCAAGGTCAAGGCATTCTTTTTCAAAATTCCCGAAGGCGTGTGTGGGAGTCATCAAGAAGGGCAGTCCCTGGCCTACCGAGTTATTTCACAAGGGTATTGGTGGCCATATATGCAAGCGAACGCAGAGAAGTATGTCAAGAAGTGTGAGAAATGTTAGAAGTTCGCACATAAAATACATTAATCGGCCAGATAGCTCTTACTTTTGACCAGCCCTTGGCCCTTTGCAATGTGGAGCTTGGATATAGTAGGACCACTACCAACCGCGCCGGGCAACAGAAAGTTCTTTTTCACTGCAACGGACTACTTCACAAAGTGAGTGGAGGTAGAAGCACTCGTATCCAAAAAAGAAAAAGATATCAAGAAGTTTGTTTGGCAGAATATCATAACCCGATTTGAAATCCCCAAGGCTTTGATATCTAACAACGACATTTAGTTTGATGGAAAAATCTTTAGGGGTTTTAGCGAAGAATATAAGATAGAATTTTACAACTCTACGCCGGCGTACCCCAAGTCAATGGCTGAGTTAAAGCTTCCAACAAGGTAGTCTTAGATGGTCTAAAACAGAGGATGGAAAAAGCAAAAGACAAATGGGCTATGGAACATCCCCACGTCTTATGGGCTTATCGAACTACACATAGGTGATCGACTAGCGAAACACCTTTTTTCTTGGTGTATGGCATGGAGGCAGTAATCCCTCTAGAAGTTGGCCTCCCCACCATTAGAAGCGAAACTTTTGATCTAGACTTGAATAACGAGGCCATAGCCCTAGAACTAGACCTTGCAGAAGAGAAAAGAGAAAAGGCACTGGTACACATCGCCTCATATCAACAAGAGTTGTCTAGGAAATATAATAAAGCGGTGCACCCAAGGCAATTCAAGATTAGAAATTGGGTACTACGCAAAGTAATGGGCAACACTTTGGTGCCTGGAGATGGCAAATTAGAACCTAATTGGGAAGGATTGTACAAAGTGATCGGTTTGGCAGGAAAAAATGGCATATCACCTAGAAGATGTGGACGACAGAGCTATTCCAAGGCTATGGAACACGGTCAATATTTTATTTTTAGTTCTTTCTTAAACACTTGTAATTTTTCTTTCAATAAAACAAGTAGACATTTTTTTTCTGTAAAAATTCTTTCATCTATTTGTAAAAATTGTTTGTACTTATTGCCCAACTGGGGGGCAATCAAGAGGGTTGACAGGTTTGACCAACACCTTTTTCATTCTTCAGTCGAGATAAGGATCTAGGCTTAAGAAGGTTGGTATGTTTGACTAACAATTTTTCATTCTTCAGTCGAGATAAGGATCTAGGGTCAAGAAGGTTGGCAAGTTTGACCAACATTTTTCTAAGCCGTGATGAGGATCTAAGCTCAAGAAGGTTGACAAGTTTAACCAACACTTTTCTACTCTTTAGCCAAGATAAGGATCTGGGCTTAAAAAGGTTGGCAGGTTTGACCAACACTTTTTTCATTCTTCAGCCGAGATAAGGATCTAGGTTTAAGAAGGTTGGCAGGTTTAACCAATACTTTTTCATTCTTCAATCGAGATAAAGATCTGTGCTCAAGAAGGTTGGCAGGTTTGACCAATACCTTTTTCATTCTTCAACCGAGATAAGGATTTGAGTTCAAAAAGGTTGGCAGGTTTGACCAACACTTTTTTCATTCTTTAGCCGAGATAAGAATCTAGGCTCAAAAAGGTTGGTAGGTTTGGCCAACACAATAGAACACACACTAAGTTTACAGCTGGAAAGGATGATAATTAAATCCCTAAATTCCTGGTGTGGTTCTGTATCTACATCTCATTAAGAGATGCATAAAACTAGGCCTAGAATGCCTAGGATGCGATGATGAAAAAAAAAAGCATAGCAAAAGCAATTCAGCTTTTTCAAGAACGCCTCCGCCGAAGAACAAGTTTTTTCGGCACAAAATAACAAGCTCAGCTAGGCCGGCATCCGCTCCGCATGCCGGTACAAAAAAGATTGAAAAAAAAAAAAAAAATGCAAAAAAATTTTTTTTTTGCGATCCAAAATAAAAAAAATCAACCGAAAAAAATAATAAAAATAAAAAGCTTGAAATCCGCGAAATCCCCTGACGGCCGAAGAAAACCGCCCGAAAAATCGGGAAAAACCTCTGATTTCTTCGACCTCCAAAGTTTCAAACAAAGTTTTGATCTTTCAAATTTTTTTTCTTCGAACTCCATTTTAAAAAAAACAAAAACCCAAACTCAAAAAAAGTTATAAAAGAAAAAAACAAAATTTTCAAACTCTCAAACCATTTTCAAACAAACTTTCAACACATTTTCAACATGAATTTTAAACAAATTTCAAGAAAACAATTTCAATTTTTCAAGTTTTAAATTTGGCAAGCAATGAAAATCATGGAAAATGAAAATAAATGATGCAGATATGAATATGAATGACCATGCACCAACCAATTGAAAACCAACAAACAACCCCAACAATTCACAATTAATCAAACAACTAAGCACAACAAACAACAACTCTATCTACATAAATGACATGAATTGAAAAAAACAAAAAATGAGATGAAAGACACAAGAAAGAGATGTTGAAAGACAACTATGAGTTTTGGTTCTAGTCAAATTTAATTAATTTAGCCAATCAATTATCAAAAACAAAAACAATAAAATTCAATCAAAACTCTCCAAAAACTCTCCCGAGCTCAAATGAGGTGATGAAATGTTTTGATCAAAAAATAACAAGTTTTTTCATTTTTAAGCCAAGATAAGGATCTAGGCTTAAGAAGATTGACAGGTTTGACCAACACCTTTTCATTTTTCAGCCGAGATAAGGAGCTAGGCTCAAGAAGGTTTGTAGTTTGACCAACATAAGTCTTTACTCTCTGCCCGAGATAAAGACCTAGGCTAAAAGAGGGTGGGCAGTTGTGGCCAACAGGTTTTTCCTATCGCGAGGTAGATATCACGGCTAAGAAAGGTTGGCAGGATGAGGCAGAGCTATTGAGCCCGGCCAAGTGCGCAGTTAAAATGATACATAATAAAGGAAAAGCACAATGACCAAGTCAGAAGTACAAAAACTTTTTTCATTGATTTCACCGATTAAAATGTGATTATAAGAGGTGGGGCATAGCCCGGTTATATAACACAGAACATAAATCAAGCAAAAAAAAACAAGAAAAAAGCTTCCTGGTCAAGCAAAAAGGTCATCGAGGTCAGCATCTAGGTCACCGCGGTCTCCTTTGCTGGGCAGGCCAGCTCGGGCTTCAGCATTATGTGTTAGATTGGTTATGGCCACTCCGTCGATTATATTAGGCACAGTTTCTCTGGGCGGATCAACCCGAGCGGACGACGAAAACTGGCGAACGAGGTTAGTGATTGCAGGAGGTACATCGTCTGGGTCTGGGATCTTCTTCTCCACCTCCCCCTCTTAAAGGAACTTTTGTTGGACAGCGTTTGCGTAGTCCGTCATATAGCTCAGTATGAAGTGAGGATGAGGGTTAAGAAACACCTTGAAGTCTGGCCCATGACCAAGCTTAGCTACTACTGCCTTCCAGTCGCACTTAAAAAAGATGTCCTTGGCCGCCTCGCACTACTAGACATAGGTTTCCTCCCATTCTTTGAAACCTCAATCCTCAGCGTCCTCCATCTTCTTTCTCAGCTTTTGGACCTTGGCCTTTTTTTTTCCTCCAACTTGGCCAACCGCGCAGATAGTGATCTTTTTTCTTGGCTAGGGCTTTTTGCTTGTCGGCCTCTACCATGTTGACTTGTTTGGCTAGCCTTTCATTTTCAGATACCAGCTCGGTCAGCTTCACCTTGACCTCCTTCAGTTTGGTTGCCTTGGCGTTTGCATCAGCTACAATAGACCGCACTGTTTTTCACAATTCTAGCACATGCTTGTGAGCCATGTGGTTTTTTTGCAAGGCCTGCGAATCGAAAAAAAAGTTATTAGGATAAACCAAGCAATTATATGGATAATATGGGTATAAATAAATGGGTGGAAGACTTACAAGCACCATTGACTTAGTCACTGAGCGAATGGCTTTAAGTTTAGTCAAGTGATCGTGATGCTCCGTGTCTGTTGGCAAACAGACGCTCTTTGAGAGGTTAAAAGCAAGCATGTGGTCCTTCTTAGCAATCATAGAATCTTTGGTGGACACAGCGCGATTTTTGTAAGATACAAACAGTGCCTATGCTAGGAGAGAAGAAGGGCCTGCTCGGCTAGAATAAACGGGCTCTAGGTTCGGTAGCACAGGTTCCAGAAGCATGGTCTCTTCCTCATCTACCAAGCGTTGTCGGCGTATGAAGTGCGCGGATGCTTGCTTGGCCGAGACGTTGTTGCCCTGGTGGTTAGAAGGGCGACAACTGTTTCGTGCGGTTGGCCAAGGGGTGCTAGTTCGGTTTGAACCTCGCCGGAGTTCTGCTTGGTAATAAGAGCTCACATGACCCTCCATTTCGCCATTTCTTGTTCTTCAGTAAGTGGAATTAGATTGATTTAAGGAAGAGTGGGGTTCGACTCGGGTGAGGGCTCTAGAAGGAAATCGATTACTCTGGTCTTTCTCTTACCACTATAATGGTAGGTCGGTTGCACATCAAGTAGTTCGGCCCAATCTCGATGCTGATAGTGTAGCGCGGCTTGAAGTGCGGTTTGATTTGTGCAAGCGTAAGTTGATTTAAGATGATTCAAATCTGTAGGAGGGACAAACATCACAAGGGTTACCGACTGTTCCCTTGTTCTAGTTGATGTTGTAGCCCGGTATCTGGGCTTCTTGATCTTCAAAATTTTTAGACACCTAGAGAAAATCATCGTCGTTTAGGTTTTTATCTGGTGTATTCTTGACGATTTTCTCTCGGTCCTTTCTTATTCTAAGGTAATAGACCCAACCGTCATCATTCTGACTGAATGAATATTGGTGGAATAGCTCGGCCAGTCCAAGGTTGAGGCCAAGGTGGCGATTTAGTTCGGTAATGCCGTTTATTATTCTGTACGTGTTGATGGATAATTGTGTAGGGCATAATCTGGTTTGCCTAAGGAATTCACAAATGAGGGGTTGGACTAGGAACCGGAGTCCACCCTCTACAATGGATAGTAGTGTGAACGGAACAAAGCTCGGTCTGCCCCAGGGTGTGGTGTCCGGCTCGACTAGTTCAAATTGAACATCGTTAGGGATATTGTAGTCCCTTCGAAACTTGGCTATAGCACCGGATGAATTTACGAGGAACCGGTATTTGCCCATCGGTGTGGCTTTTGTTTATAAATATTTGCTCGGTTCCTTAGCCTGGCTTTGTAATGAATGGTGTGCCTAAATAAACCTAGTCAAAGTCTGCACAGTGCAGAACATAGAATGTGTTATGGCTAGCTGGTGACCGGGTTAAGGCATCAGTGTAAATTATTTTGCTCAATCTTGAGAGAAGGGACGACGTATAGCTCGGCTAAAAACTGAGGCAAGGTTTTTGTTTGGTCTTGGGAAAGGGCGAGATTTTTATCTCAGTCCATGAAATGGCCAGGTTACTGCCCGGTCATGGTTAGGTGATGTTTTCCTAGTTCTGTGAGGCACATCTAAGTGAACACAAACCTGTTTGTAGCTCGTTTTTAGTATGATTTCTGGATCAAAATCAAAGTTTTAGTGTGATTTCAGTCCCGGTTAGGTAGAAGTTCTTCCTAAGGCGTGGGGTTTGGGAAGCTAATTCAGTTCTAAGCTCACTTTTAGCGCATGAACAAAAACTATACATACTCTTGCAGTGTCAATATAATGGGTTTATAACGCTACAAGAATCAAGAACCTAAAGAGTGTCATGTAAGGTGTTTGAAAGAACAGGGAACTTATGAGTTTTTAGTGAAAGATGTGACGTTGATCAGCAAATGACGTTCCTGTAACAGTTTTGAGCTCGATTTGGTTGATGGTACCAGGGTTTGAATGCGGGCAAATGCAGGATTGGAGTTTTGCTTGTAGGGAGTTGTTTTTATTTTTGGGTTAGAAGATGAACAGTAATGGTGATTGTTTGAAGACTAAGGAGATGAATATGAAATGGAGGCAAAATGGCGGGACTATTCAATTTCAGAGTAATGATTGACGGCTGTCATAGCGATAAAGGCAATCGTGAGGGGCCACGTGTCCTAGTAAGGATGTGGTGTCAGAAACATAGGAGAGCAGGCTGTACGACCTCGAAGATGTAGAAATTGAGTGAGTTTTGGCTCAGTTGGCCTGAGTGTTCCGGTTCGGGTGGTTTGGATATTTTAGCACGGCTTGAGGATAATAATCCTAATCATGCTTCACAGATGGAATTAAGAGGTAATTAAGAGGATAATTTGTGTACAAATTGGGCCGAACTAGGTGGATTCTCCTTTGGATACTGGGCTGTATGCTGGGTCGAGGAAAGGGCAGGTTTAGCTCAGTTGACCATGTAGGCATTAAGCTAGGGCCTGAACCAGGCTGCCTAGCACAGTCTAGAAACGAATCGAGGTTTTTTTTTTTTTTTTTTTCCAATAAATAGAGTCGAGCTAGAATCAGCCTGGTAGAGTGTCATATTGGTTCTGTCCAGCACAGAACCGAACTAGGATAGCTCGGTTGACTATGCTACTAGCCGAGGTAACAAACTGGAACCATCTCACTTGGTTGTGAGAAAGGCGTGCTCAGGATAGGCTTTATTCTTGGGAGTATGATTCCTAGGAGGACTCTTATTAGGAGAAATTGGAGTCCTATTAGGATTGTGCCAGATGGAATTTGTAAAACCTCATGACAGGACCTATGTACAGGTATCACTATTCTTATTCTCAAATACACAGAACTCGTGTCTATTGTCTATGTTTTGCTGACTTAGGTATCGGAGAGGTTTCCGGTATACACCCCCTGGCTAGCTCACGATTGTGTTTTCAGGTAGTAAAACAACGACGTTTTGGGGGAGTGCAAACTTGATCAATTGGATTATATGAGAAGATTATTTCGTGTTTATACATATATATATTTTAATTTTTATATTTTAGGCCTCGTTTGGGAACAAGCTAATTTAGTAACTTTTTGGCTATTTGGCTAAAAAAAAAAAAAAAAAAAAAAATTGGTTTTGGATGACTTTTTTGGCTAATTAAAGAAAAAAAAAAAAAAAAAAAGAGAAAAGATTTTTTTTTTTTTTTGGTATTGGTGGTTTTTTTTTTTAATTTAATAATTTTTTTTGATTGAGGTATTTTAGTGTCCTTCATCTTGACTAATTATTCTAAAAATAAATAAATAAATAATGTCAATTTTGAAGAATGTAAAAAGGAAAATAATCTAAAATTTATCAAATAAATTGCATTAATAATCCGTATATTTTGGTCACTGTATTTTTAATTTGCTCAATTTTAATCTTAAATTTATAATTTTGTCTTAATTTGATCCAATTCATTACAATTGTTAGTGTTTTTATTTAGGGAAAAGCACCATTAAATCCCTAATTTTGGAATGTCAAACCAGTAAATCCTGACATTTTTTTCAAGGACTAATATGTCCTATTTCATTTGTAAAGACATTAATACCCATGTTTTAAGGCACGTGTGGTTCAACAATGAGGGGGTAAATATGGGTTGGTATTAATGTGCAATTTATCGAAATGCCCAACGAGGAATTGTAACATTGTGTGTGATAGAATTCTCAATGTTGGAGAGGGAAGGGTTTGGAATTGGATTCCGATGTTTCAGTGATTGTTGCTGCGTATTTAGCAAGATTGAGTTTTTAAATTGGAGATGTTGATGTTAATATCGAAAATAACATTTGAGTGCGTTCTGTGAACCCTAGTTGCCAAACTTACCAGTTCATTACAACTCTTCTTGCTAATTCGTTGGGTTGATCGTAAGTTTGGTTGTAAGCACCATTTTTGGCCATTGCTCTAATATTGGTAGGACATAAATACATCGTTGTCTCTGTAGACCTTTCCTGGATACCATGATGCCAGGTATGGATTGTTAGGGTTTTCGATGTCGTAAAGGGTTTTTAACCCCGTAAGGGTTTAGGTGAAAATACGTTTTGTGGTATTGATTCTTTGCGATTGCTTGTTTGTATGTTTCCAGTACATTGGGTTGATGTTGTTTTGGTAATCAACGTCGCTGTGTGTTGATGTCATTTGGGGTATCGAGTTTATATTTGTATATTGCGCTGAATGTTAAACTTTATTAGTCTTGTGGTAATGTAGGTTTGGGTATTATTTTGTGTAATCCAAAAATAGGTGTTGTTGTTTGTTTGTTATTATGGTGTGGTGGGCCTGTTGTTTGGTGGTTTGGTAATGTAGGTGGGGGGACCCCTGTTTTTTGGGCATTGAACATTATGGATGGTTGTTATTTTTTTGTGTTGACCAATAATCGGTTTGTGTGCAAAATTTTATGTGTGTAGTACGTATTACGAGTTGTATGGATTGTGTTTCCCTGTGTTGGAGATGTATTTGGATAAGTTAATTTGTTGATGTTTTGGTTTTTATATATTACGAGTCGTTGCAGTATGTAAAATTCTTGTCGTGTGTTTGAGCATGAACGTTAAAGTGAGACGTAATGGCATTTTGTTGGCCGAATGAACGTTTGACCAACGTGTGTTATTGTTTTTATGGGACTGATATGTGTGTATGGATTGAGTGTAATGGCCAATATACGTTCGTAGGGGTTATGTGTTTCCGTATTTGATTTTTAGTGGAACGTTGAAGTGAGACGTAATATATTTTGTTGGCTGATTGAACATTTGATTGGCGCATGTTATTGTTTTATGGGACTGATATGTGTGTATGGGTTAAATGTAGGCCAGTATACGTTCGTAGGGGTTATGTGTTTCCGTCTTTCATTTTTAATGGGACATTGAGGTGAGATGTAATGGCATTTAGTAGGCTAAATGAACGCAATATTGGCGTGTGTTATTATTTTTAGGGGACTGTTATGTGTGTATGGGTTGAGTGTAATGGCCGTTATATGTTCGTATGGTTTATTTGTTTCCGTATTTGATTTCATGTGAATTGAAATGGTACCTGTCCAATATTGTACAAATGTTTGTTTGCAAATTATATCACTCGTTGTTTCTGCTGGCATGAGAGTCATTTTTTTTTTGTGAAAAACACATGTGGTATTCCCTAGTTTTAGGTGTTAGTTTGTTGGTAATTATTAACTGTAGTGATATTAGTGGGTGTGTTTGTGGTATTGTGATCATGTTTGGTAATGTGGTTATGTTATTGTTGTTGTAGGCAGTGCAAAGCGACCAAGTGTAGGACGCAATGGCAATGGTAAAAGTCTACGGTCACATTCCGTAGGGCAGACGTCGATCCGTTTGGCAACCAAGAGATAAACACAACTGGCATTCAAGAACTGTAAAATTACGTCAAAGACTTTTAAAAGAAATGTCGTGGACCCATCAAAGTTAATGTACTAGTCAAATATTGCCGGGGTCATCAAAACTGTATTGGAGCTTGAGTTTGGTGAAGGGCACGTGAAACAACTGAAAAAAAATACCATTTTGGCTAATGATTGACGCAATCCGGGTTCATAAATTGGATCCCAACGCATACAGGAAGTGTGATGCAACCGTTTGTCATATAATTCAGACATATGATCCAAGTGATAAGAAGTTTCACATCGAGGGGAGAGGGCTGCTCCTCTATAACAGTGACATCCACTTGCTTTTTGGAATCCAATGTGGAAAGGACAAGTTAGATTTGACACATGGTGGTAAGGCGCCTTCAGATTTTATCCAACGGCAGTGTCTGAACGTTAGCAGAATTTCATCAAAATTAATCAAAGACTTACTCTTGGTGGCAATGCGTAGAAAAATGGAACGTGATAAAGAAGATGTTGCGAAGTTAGTGTGCCTGTACATTTGTGCGAAACTATTTTTTGCGATGACATGCGAGTCCACTGGGTTGGCTTTCGTACGGGTGATCGATAAGTTGAACACATTGCAGTTATACGATTGGACAGCAATGATTCGCAACGCACTGATTGGTTCATTGAACGAGACGCACCATAGGCCGAAAAAAGTTACCGGCTGTGTAGTTGCATTACTGGTATGTTGTTACTTTAAGAGATTGTAGTGTACATTCAACAGATAACTGTATTTTAAAACGAATTTAATACTATACTTAACATTATTAATTTGCCCCGATGGTTGCAGTTCCTTCTCTGTGAGCACACAACCATTGTGGACCCGGACAGGCGAAATATGTTGCCACAATCTTGTCGGTGGAACCTTGGAAAGCTTATAGGCAAATTGAAACATGTGGACCTATCAGCGGATAGATCCATAGATGTATGCATTATGATTTGTTGCTGAATTTGTTTCCATGTTTGGTTGATGTGTAGCTTGAAGTTATTATTATTATTTTTTTATTGTAAATGCAAGTTAATACTTTAAAACTTAATGGGACTGTTATTGAACGCTATTTTGTGAATGTATTAGCAGACGCGTCTGTACCTATTGAAAATTTTGAAAATGTGTTGGAGGTGGAATTGGTTAGTAGCTGGGCTGGGGGTGTTGGTAATGTGGATAGTGAGGCAATTAACATCATAGAACCCTGTTTGGACTGCTGGCAGTTAGATGCACCACACGGGGGTGAGGTCGAATTGACGTCAGCAAAGAAGAAAAAAGACATTACCACATGGCAAACACGTAGTAGACAGAAAGTGGATGGGAAAGTGTCGATAGTAGGGGAGACATGGCTGAATTTGTTTCCTGACCTACTAGATTTGTCAAGCACACAACCTGGCTGTGACGTTGATGTTGGTGCAATAGATGGAAGTGAATGATTAAAAAAAGCAAGGAGGCGAGTTACTGAGTTGGAGTGTGAAGTCCGAGAGAAAGATGCACGTGTGCGTAAGTTAGACAGTAAGATTGCAACCAAAGAGAGGATGCTCGGTGCACAAGCCAGTAGCGTATTTGTTGGATTCAACAGCGTAATTCTGACAAAAGATGCTGAGATTGAACGGCTAAACGCGCTAGTTTGGGAACTGGAGGACAGAATAATGACGTTAGAGGACGAAGTTGACGATCACAAGGTACATGTAGTGAACCAATCAGTTGCAAATGATAATTACAAACATCGGACACCACCCGAAAATTGTCCCAACTGAAGTAATGGGTTATGGTCTGTACCTAGTTATGACAACGTGCAATGTGCCGCATCTAGCGGGAAAAAATCTATCCCAGCTTTGAAAGGGCCAGACAATTACATAACTGAAATGGATTGGGTAACAAACTTAGTTGATGATCTTGTCGAGTGTGGTAAACATGAGCATATGGGGG
This sequence comes from Camellia lanceoleosa, assembly GCA_025200525.1. Classification (NCBI taxonomy): domain Eukaryota; kingdom Viridiplantae; phylum Streptophyta; class Magnoliopsida; order Ericales; family Theaceae; genus Camellia; species Camellia lanceoleosa. Next base: position 109,840,317 of record CM045758.1, read on the forward strand.
TGCATGCTTTTGTTGAAAATAGAAACATTGATCAGACTGTGGCTGGCATCGTTGGATTTGATGTTGGTGGTACAAACGAAGTAGTTAAGGGCAAAGTGAGTAGTCTTGGCCCAAAGGTGTCATCATTGGTCAGAAGAGTGAAAGATAAAGAACAACATGAATTTAGATTAAGCGACTATGAATATCCGAAGTTTGTTTGTCATAGCAAGCAAAATTGGAAGAGAGGCAACATGGGGAAAGTGGGGCCATAAGTGATATACGTAATTAATGATGTAGGAGCTAAGCAGAAAACGTGGCACAGGTTTGGAATGTCTTGGAAATAGCCTGTGTGGAACATGCTCACATTTGACGAAACAAAGCTGTTGGACAAAGTTTATAACGTCGACGGCGACAGGTAATCATTAACTCTGGAATATACGACTGCATAAGTATCTTTGGTTGTATATGATCGTTAGTGTGAATAACTTAAACGGTGAAAGACCGAACGTGTAGATAGTAAAAAATTTGGTAATAACTGCTAATTGTGTAATGTAACACAAGCAGCGTCAATGTTTCAACTTCTAAAATTGCATATCACCCCAAAATTTTAAAACTTCCTTTGTAAATTAAAAAAATTGGCTATGCCATCGTTGATGGTTCAGTTGGTTTAGCTCTACAGTTATAGTAGTACACTGCAAAATGTATTAAATGTAATATCGTATAAATGATAATTTAAGGAAAATGCTTACGACCTAAAATTGGATGCAGGTCTGTGATATGGGATGGGGGTGATAACGATATACAAGTTCGATTTTCAGATATGTGTGACCTAGTACAGCAGGTATCAATTCAAGGGAACATAAGTAGAGATGTGTCGCTCTGTGCATGTATATAACATGTTTGTTTGTCATTGACATTTAATGTGAGTATTTATATACGACATGAATAACATTATTTTTGTGTTTGTGTAGGTCATTGACACATATGCAGCCATGCTCATGGACTTATAGAAAAGTGGTGTGCGTTTAAACGAAGATGTAGGCCTGTCGTATGTATTCAGCAGTGTTTGTACGGTACGTGGGTGTATGACTAAAACGATGAACCTTGAACATATACAGTCACTTACCATTAAAAAATGTCTCACGCGGCAAATGGTTTGATATTGTTTATGGGTTTTGTGTGAAAAATTGTAAAAAGATGTGATGCAAAATCCAAGTGCAGTGTCCTAGACGAAGTACCTGAATGTGCAAACAAAAGTTTCGAGAGGGCATAGATACACATATTATCCGATGTATTATGCCAAACATTGGACGTTGATGGTGAACGATTTGGCAACCAGAATGTGGAAGCATTACAATTCTTTGAAACCTAGGTGAGGGATGTGGGATGAGCATTACAATGAAGCGTTGAAAGTGGTAAGTCATTGGATCTGAATGTACTTTTAAACAGTGTTGGTGGTATTGTTTGTTGTTTAACGATGTGTAGGTGAAATACTTGGGGTTACACCAATTTTGTTAACTGTACATGGTGTATGAAGTTTATTTGCTTGTTCGTGTTATAACGTGTGTAAACATTGATTTTGCAAAAGTAGTGGGTAGAAGACCATTACAACAGAGTCATTAAACCACAATTGGCACCGGGCAGCGGTAAAATCTCAGATTTTGACGGCCCACTTGTTGCAGTCGTTGATTGCCCACAGCAGAATCCGAATACGTAAGTTGTCAAAATTTTTTTTTTTTTGGGCAATATTTTCACGAATTACGTGACTATGGTTGATTGGAATTGTATGTTATTTGCTACGTATATCTTTGATTGTTTGAACGAATCACGTAACTCTGTGGTTAATTGCACTAATTAATTTGTTCGCCTTTTGTGGGGTGTGGAAAATATGTGTGAAATGTGCATATGTTTTGAATAATTATAATATGTTTCGTTTATGGGTGTACAATTTTTCATAAAATTATATCCTACTTTCGTAGCAGCATTATGGCGTGCTGCTATGCTAAATTAATTAGTGGTACATCAATTGTTAAACATATGCGCAGAATTTTGAATTCCGAAAATGATGTATTGGGTGTTAGATTCTGTCCTAATGTTGTTGGGTTATTGTTTGTGTACATAACAACTGAATTTGGTCCCCAAATATTATGGTGTCTAAAATAGTTGTTTTATTGGACTTTACCAAGACGGATTGTGCAAGTTTTGTGTGCTACATTATCTGGTAATACATGGAGGGTGGAAATATTGGGAAAACGATGGCTGGGAAAACGCCAGACGAACTACGTGCGGCAATGGTAAAGATGTTTTTGAATGACTCAATCAGAGGACTCTGTGCTTTGATACGTTACTAAGGTTGTCCCCAGTCACCAAATCATCACCATTTTATTTACACAGGTTTTGGTTTTAGAAATTTGTTCGTCTTCCAGCCACTTACTGGATAATCGAAAGTAGACAGTTAATGTTTTTTATGTGTTAGTTTTGGGTACAATTTTTTTTCGGCCTGTGTATAATAACGGTTTTATTTGGCGTACGTATTTTTTTGACGAATGTTTTAAAGTTCAAAGATTGACAAATGTGTTTTTGTGGCATTGAGCAGTAGGTGTGGGTTCTGTCTATAATGTTTGGGTTTTTGGAATAAAATTAGCCATGGTTTTGAATGGTCGTTTGGTTTGAAGTTCATTAAAATAATAAAAGATTCATGGTAGAGTATGTAATTGGTTTCAGGAAATGAGAATGTATTTTGAGTGTCTGAAGTTGGTGTACGGTAACGGCATGGTAGCAACGATATTATATCAAATATTAGTAAGTATGCGACTATGCTGGAATATGCGAAAAGCGAGTAGTAGCACCATAATATAGGTTGTATTACGAATTCTTGGTTCATGAAACGTCTTGGTGAACTTGATGTGGACGGGACTGTCAAGTGATTAAAATCGGTGACAAACAAAACTAGATTAGGTATCCCAAATGCTTAATGCGTAAAATTAAATATCGAACGTCCTGATCCCTTCATCCAAAAAATATGATGTAAGGGCATTGAACAGTCCCAAATAACATGTTTCTCAGATGCCTTTACAGCAAATGCACAAATGTTGACATAAGTTAAGAAAAAATTTCCACCGACTACATGTATTACTCAAATTGATCCAAATTTTGTAAATAAATATATTAAGTTTGGAAAACATCTAATAATGTAGAAGCATATGAAGGTAAAATGTTGCTGAGCCACAATGTCGTTAAAAAAAAAAAAAAAAGTGTTTAGCTATTATTTGAGCAATGGGTTGGGAACAAAAATTGGACAAATTAGATCATTTTGCACGCTACATAGGTTCCTTGCATGTTTTCCTATTGTGATGACCCATTTTGCCACAACGTCCACACCGAATGCGTTGAATAACCCTACCATTCGATGTAATTCTTTTCCTTTTGGGTCTACCGGAAGGACGCTTGTACACATGTGGCATAATGAGATAGTCTGCTACAGTGAACTTCGATATTCCCGTAGTGGGAATTGTGTGGATAGACCCCTTATATGCTGCCTTATAATCCTCAACGTGATAAAACGATTCTATGGCATCGTAAATGTTCTTTCCACTATTTCGGAAAGTAACAACTGCATGTGAATACGGGAACCCATTCAGTTGCCACTGGAAACAAGAACATGAGCGGATGCCAATGTCGACTAAAACTGATGGGTGAGACGAACCTCGAACACATTATCATCTGATTGACTAATTATCCATGACCTGCTATCTTTGTACGCAGCAACCAAATTTTTTTCCATTTTTGGGCAAATTTCGCCAACCTACCCCATTGATTTGACTTTACACTTTGACCTTTATTCTATGATCTTCCCTCTAGCTGCATCCACCAACTGAGTAGTGGGAAGGTAATGAGCTTTCCCGAATCCAGTTGTTGAAAGACTTAACAGCGTTAGACCACATTTTGCCATACCTATGTCCCCTATGGGGACCAAAAAATTAAATCAGCTACATTCATAAGATGCAATGGTTGGAATATATTGTGTAGTATATATGTAACTAGTATCATACCCGAAGTACGCATTAGACCGATGTTCAGGATCCAAATCTTTCAGAAAAATTTCTAACCATTGCTGGGCTACACTGTAACAAAATATCTATTTTTTGGTCAAAGGAATTTACTATAAGGGCGTAAGCGCATTCACATAACTTCCGCATGAGTCCGATTTTCTGATCAGTATTAACATATTTCATGCGGTCTCGAAGATTCATCTACAGATGTAGCAAGCAAAATGATGGTGTGTGGTTAGGAAGACCGTACGCATTGATTTTACCAACCCCACATTATGGTTGGGCTCAAAAGTTAAAGTCTTGGAATAATCTACAACTTTGGACAAATGACGTAAGAACTATTCCCAGTTACATGTGTTTTCAGAATTGACAATAGCGAAAGCGACGGGGAATAAACCTACATAAGATGTGTTTATGTAATGTATAAGCCAATAATAAGTTTGTACTGGATTGCAAAATAAAAAATAAATTTAATCAGAAATATGAAATCCATGTTGTGATGTGTGACAATAGTGCAACACAACTATGAAACCATGCAACGAACCATTACAAAAATAAACGGCATACCTTGGTTCCCATCCTTAGCCGTAGCTGCGAGTAACGTCTCCTTGAACCTTCCCTTTAGAAATGTACCATCCAAAAATAGAAGCGGGCGACAATTGTTGAACCCATCAATGCATGCACGAAAAGATATGAAATACCTGACAAAACGTCTAGTTTGTTGATCGAAATCCAAATTGATATAACTATGTGGGTTGTTTTGCATTACAGCATCGCTATACCACCTGAGTTGGTTGAACGACATATCGTGATCACCGAATACTTCACTCCACGCTTTTTCAACCCCTAACCAAGAAACCCGGTAACTAATGTCTAATCCATAGTCGTCTTTCATGTCAAATACCACATTCGTTGGGCGTGTGAGTAGTTGTTCACACACACGACATGCGATAACGTCGGATACTAAATCTGACCCTGTTCGTGGGTTTCTGTATGTCCGTACAACAGCCCCACAAGAATGCACGTGATTGAACCTTTTCAAACAAAAAATCTCGTTCTAAGCAGACACCCTTGAGTGTATCAACCACTCACACCTAGTGGATGTTGCAAACTTGCATATAGCAGTGACACGGACGGAGTTGTTTTTCACGTACTTAAATTGAAAACCGTATTCAACAGCATACTTGTAAAGTACCGTTCGGAATTCATGCACACCCCCAAAAAAAGATTGGCCAACATTTGTAATACCGAACGCCCATCCAGCAGACAACGTCTTCTTCTTATGGGGACAATAATCCGATAACAAATTAGTATAGTCCTCCATATCGGGCGTCCGCTAATCTGTTAGCTCGCTTAGCCTATCATCGGGGGACGTTGCTACATCAAGTTGATTGCCCGACACATTATTTTGCATTTGAATTAGTGCGTCAATATGATCAAGACCAAATGACTTTGCAAGTGACAACATGTTTTGCACATCATTGTCGCACTCAACCTTAAACTTATTGTAACTAGGAATGGTGAACAAGAAATAAACCAATCTTCACTCACATATATCAAATTTTTGGCAAACAGTGTCAATCAACCGAGCATATGTGAATGTTTGGTGAATACGAAACACCGCGTTTGTCTGCCCGAATGTACACAACAACAATAACAATGTGAACTCCATGCCTGGAAAAAGAAAGACAGTAATACTTTAGAAAAAATCCCACACATATTTATAATAACAAGGCTGTGACTACGTACATCGACAATTTGTAACCACAGTTTTATACGATTGCACAGCCACTTAAAAACAATGTTCTATCGTAAACGACAATCCAGAGAGATTAATAAAACAACAACAAAATACCAAACTCCATAAACTGTTTGTGTTTTTGAATAGATAATGTTAATGTTAATTTAGAAAATAACATTGGAACATTGGGACAGCAAACAGCAACAAAAATATCAACACATTACAACCCCAACCACCATTGACACATTACCAAAAAGAACAAAAGGGGGGGGGAAACCAACGGTAATGTTGATGGCATGGCACTACCCTATTGGCAAACAATATAAAACTTGGCATACTACCAAGACAGCCACCGACCCAAACAATAAACAGATAAACAATAAGACAATCAAAACACAAAACCCATCATATCCACATCACCAAACACCAAACCCCATAACCAGCCGAGTTACTCCCATCTCAACATCGCCTACCACACTTACGTGGAACACATCCGCACTCAATCCAAAAATACATTACACCCAATAACAAAAAAAATCAAATAAACAACACCTGAATCGAACTTGTAGAGCACATCCACCGTAAACCTAGAAGAAGATTCAATCAGTAACACCCAAATCCCCCACCTACAAAAATGTATTCAAACACAATGAACACCAACTGAGAAACACCTCAACCCCCCTCTCCCCCGCAGTCCACACAACCCCTCTGTAGACGCGCCCGAATGTCCCGGGAAAATCTCGTTTTGTTCATTGGGCTCACTACAGTTCGGACTCAATGTCACGGTTCTGAATCTAATCTTGCAAAATGCAATGCGAGATTGATAAATCACCAAAGAGTCCAAATCCAGCAAATCATTTTGAAAAACTGATTTTTAAAAAGAAGTGCTAAACATGGACTGCTTTGCCAGATATAGAGTCGCCACCTAAATATTTTATTTTGGGGGAATTTAGGAAACCCTGACTCGTGCCTAAGGCCACGTGTTCGTCATCATCAAAGTTGCCTCGGCTCGGGAACTTGGGTACGATTGGGGAAGGTCATGCAATGAGCACCCTTGCTCGTCCGATCAAAGATCGACCACTACTAAACATGATATCGAGTTTTTGAAAACACATGCGTTCTTATTTCAGTTTATTAGCCTAGGATTACCATGTGATGCACACATCATACAAGTATAGACTAGATCGCCTGAATTAGAACAAAACATTTCATGTTTGTTTGTTTGAAAATGGTTTGATGGTATTACTCGCAAGTAGGCTAAGATGTAGATTTGCCACCCTTAAGTGGGCTTAGAAAACAGGGTGATTTACTACTCTCAAGTGGGCTTAAAACTCGCAATCGATGAATTGTTCTAATTCAAGTAACCCAATCTTCACCCACAGGCACTCAGGCAGGTATATCACATAATCAGTTAGCCTCATGGCAAGCATGTTATCATGGCAGTCACTCACACGCATGCAAGGATGCTAAAGCATAAACACTTACCGAGTACTCCGAGCCAAAACAAAAGCTATGTTAGAAATCAATGCATGATCCTAGCTATGTTAAGAATGCCTAATGCAACACATACAAAATGCAACTAGAAGTAGGCTTGGCTATTCTAAGATGGCATATGAGATGCAACAATCGATACATGTATTTAACTTGGAATTGAAATGCAATGTAGTTAGCATAATGCGCTGAGCTCGGTACATGCAATACAGATGAATGAATGCAAACATGCGAACATATAGATGCTAATTGAAACATGCCCTAAAACTAACCATCATAAGCTGGTAAATAAAAGGGAGAAAGACGCGGGGTTGGAAGACATGCATCACACACACGCACACTTATACAGAATCAACTAGTTAATCTAAGCTAATTGAACTAGTTATTACACAACCAAAATTAATAATGAATTACAGCTAAATATTACACAACATTAATTAATTAATTAATAAATTAAACTAAGGAAGCAAATAAATTAGCATGCAAGCTACATGAAATGGACTGCCTCAGCTCTGTTCCGAATGATAAATGATACATGCATGCTTGAGTCGCCTTGTCGGGAAATCCATCGTGATATCTCAACTCGCCTTTGTTTGCAATTGAACTCAGAAACTCGCACAAAGTTCCAAGGAGATGAAACTCCACCCTGGGAATCTAAGGGGAGGCTGCCGACCAGCTATAGGCATTGGAGACCACCTACCGACCACCCTTGGTGGTGAAAACCAAAAAAGGTGGTCGGCCGACCAGTTTCTTCTCTTGGTTTCTGCATTTTCTACAACAAAGGCAAGAGAAAGAGAAAGCAAGGTATTTGCAACACATGTGTGCACTACCACTCTCCCCATCATTGCATAAGCTCTAGGGAGTGTAGTCCTTGATCCTCGGGCCACCAATCACGCATCTCGATGCATGATGGCCGATGAGTCAGATTGCACGGCTCAATGCGAAATGAATGCACATATAAACACATAAATGCCTAAACTCCATCATGTGTTAGTCAAGAGTGTCGGCGACCGAGAATCGAGGCACGTTTCATCACTTGGAGTATGAAACGTCCATCGTTTTCCGTGTTTGGACTAACTCCTATCCCAAACACAATGCAACAAGTAGAATGGCATGCACAATGCGACCTCAAGCATGCAATCCTAAGGCGATGCAACCAAGTCATGCAAATATGCAAAGGATGACGTGCAAACATGCAAACTAGCATATGCAATGCTATGAACTAACAATGGCATACTCAATGCACATGATACTATATGTCATACACAATGCACATGTGAAGACTATCATATATAATAAAGTGAACAAGGCATGCGCAATGCAATGATCAAACATGCGACAATGCGGCATACTCAATGCTATGAACTACAATGGCATACTCGATGCAAAATGGACTTAAACCAAAATGAATGGACCTCAGCCACACCAAAATCAGTGGCCATACATGATGAAAATGAGGCAACAAAACACATGCAAACATGCAAGATGCAAGAGCCCAAAGCCTAGGGCACAAGATACAACTGTATGAAAGCATGGAAATGATGAAATATGGCATACAACAACACATGTTCCAGCTTTGAAATGACATACAAAATGGTCCCAAATCATGCAAACAACTCATGTTATGCATGTTGAATGGCTCAAATACCGAAACTAGTGAAGTGCATTACACTAGAGGTATGCAAAGCAATATCCAAATGAACAAACCAATCCCAAACAGTCCCTATGCAGGCCCAAAATAGTGGCAAAATGGACTAAGATGATGGCTTGAAATGCACAAAAATAAAGCTCATGCAATGGCCCACAAATGAGGTATACAAGCACAACTCTCAAACGCATTTAAAGAGTGAAAAACATGGGAACATGGCACAAGTATAGGCTCTGAAATAACATGTTCAATGATGCCAAAACATGAAAACAACTCAAGTTAAGCATGCAAGAGGCTTCAAAACTCAAAGCTAGGCAAGGGTATTACACTACAAGCATGCATGGCAAGTATCATTCGACCATGAGACCTTAAAATAGAGCTAAGGCAGCCCAAATCATGAACAAAATTAGTTTGAAGTATGGCCAAAATATGCTAGAATAGAAGGCTAAAATAACATGCATTGTGAGCTAGTGAACATGAGTTACGCTACAAGCATATGAAGCATGTGAAGGGCTACCAAACCAAGCAAAAATAGAGTCATGACATGCCAAATGATGGCCAAAAACCCACTGAAACATGATCAATACATGTAAGAATGTCATGCTCCTTTGATAGGCTATAAGAGGGGTTATTCTATGCATGCAAGACACACACCCAAGGTGACAAAACCAACACTGGACAGAGCCTAGGCAGGCCCTAAAAGTCACTGAAAAGGGCCTGAAACAAGGCTTGGAGGTGTGTAAATGAAGGCTCCTTTGTAAGGCCAAAAATGCTAGTGAACAAGACAAGGAGGGAGAGGGTCACCCCTCTCTGATTTTGGCTCTCAAAAACACATGTTAACCACTGAAAATCTGCTGAATTTCAGTGGTTAAAAAGGCCAAGCAAAGGTCAACACAAAGGCCTTAGGGCATGGCTCAAAATAAGGCAAAATGAAGCATGCAATGGGGTAGATGACCCCCAACAACAAAGTGGCCTTAAACAAACATGAAAAACACTTAAAAATGACACTTTTCTCAGTTGACAACAAATCTCAAATAAGCATGAAAATGAGGCTAAGAGAAGGATCAAAATAATGCTTAAAAGAAGGAAAAATGATTATCTTTGAAGCTCAGCAAAAACCAGCAAGTTTCTGGACCAAAAACTCAACCTTTGAGACCTCTCAAGACCCTCCAAGAACTCAGTAACAATGGTGGAGGTGTTAGGCTATTAGGTTGTGTGCAATAGGTCAAGAACAACATCCCTTTTGGCTCAAAGTATAGAGGTATATAGAGAGATATATATTTTTTGCCTTAAACAAAATCTGAACCTCAACAAAGGAGGGAGAGGCCTTTCTTTATAGAGGTTTCAAGCCAAAGCTTCTCAAAGAAGCTAAAAACCAAGGCTCAAGATCCTCTATATACGTGTATGGAGGATGCAGTCTGTGCCTTCTAGTTGGCACAGCTGGCAAGCACTCACAGAGACAAAACTGGGGGAGGTAGGCCGACCAGTTCAGGTGGTCGGCCGACCAGTTCAAAAGGTTCAACCAAAGGAAAGGTGGTCGGCAGGCCTATTTGGTGGTCTCCCAACTGAATGCAAGCTAGTGGTATGGTGGGAGACCAGTAAATGTGGCTCAAAGACCAAGGAGACCAGCTTCCTGACAAGAAAATCGGCTGGCGGGAGAAAAGTGGTCTCCAAGGAGAAAAGGTGCTCTTCCACCCTTGTACCACCTCCCAAACAATGAAAATAAGGTCCATGCCAAAAATGAACCAAGACGGATGCAAAACGAGGGTTCGGGGGTCAAAACGCCCAACCAGGTGCCCCGAAAACAGGCTGTGAAGCATCGAAAGTGGTGTGCGACCACAAAGGTGGTCTCCCGGGCCACAGTATCCCTCTAGACAGAGGAAACAAGGTGTGCTCCAAAAACCGGGGCAAACGGAGAATGTTAAGCGGTCCCGAGCCGAGGCGCACGGCCGACGGTCCTAAAAACTGGAAACTAGTCTCCAAACGGGAATAGTGGCCTATTACCACGAAAAGTAGTCTACGACCACTGAGAGATGGTCTACAAGACCTCTCCCTCCCTTCGGGAAGAGAAAACAAGACTTGGTTCGCAAACCGAGGCAAAGCACAAAAGGGTCCCGAGGTCCGGGAGTAAGGCTCTCAGCCAAAACTCCGAAACCTCAGAACGAACACAACATGCACCATCACCGAGCGCTCAATTGATGATGTCTGAGTCTTAAGGTCGGTCAAAAATGGAGTGTCTACACCCTCCTTCAAAAAAGGCACTTATGGAAGAGGTTTGATAATTTATTTGATAATTTATTTAGGGTCTCTACCATAACTCTTTACTAATAATAAACCCCAAAGGAATTTATGAATTGAACCAATGGCGCACTTTGAAAACGCCGTTGTTGAAGATAGGAAAAAATCCTAATATTTCAACCGGAGATATATAATTCAGAAACAGATTGTAAATTTGCTGTGTGGGTGAGATAAAATGCAGATCTTTGTGAAAACCCTAACCGGAAAGACCATAAACCCTGGAGGTCAAGTCAAGCGACACGATTGACAATGTCAAAGCTAAGATTCAGGACAAAGAAGGTATTTTTGTGCACTTGAAAGTGTGTTATCGAATTCGAAAATCATAATTCTTTTCCTCGATTATGGATGTGATTGATTTCAAGTATTCCAACAACGTCTGATATTCATCGGTAAACAGCTCGAAGATGGCCGTACACTCGCCGATTACAACATTCAGAAAGGTTTTATTTGAAAAACTTATATTTGTTTATATTTATGAATCATTCTCGTGGTGTATTGTGATAAGAATGGAATGTGATTATATAGAGTCGACTCTGCATCTTGTTTTGAGGCTTTGTGGCGGTGTATCATAGAGCCTTCTTTGATGGCATTGGCTCGAAAGTATAACCAGGACAAGATGATCTGTTGCACGTAAGTTCGAATTGATCTTTATTATTATGTTCCATTTGGATGAATGTTTTTTGAAATTTTGAGATTTGACTAAAATTTTTTTTAAAAAAAAAAGAAAAAAAATTGTAGAAAGAGTTATTTAGATAATCATAGAGTGGAAGATTGAATATAGTCATGAAATATGAATTTTGTTAAGATTATTGTTATGGTAGAATCATTGGATTTGAAATAACTCTATTTTACCTAGTTATTTCAATTTCATCAATCTAAAGCTTTGAATTTCATTTTCAAATATAAATCTACAGTGCTACATTGAAGTGGTGCTAAATCTATTCATTTCAAATTCATAAATCCAAATGCAACCTAAATGGATTTGATGATGCTCTTTAGGACTAAGTTCAAAGCTGTGCAAACTCTTGTCTTGAATTCTTTCTTGCCTCATTTAAAATCTGTTGAAGATAATCAGTGCCTGTTGGGATCGACCATTTCACTTTAGTTCTTTAAATGAATTCGAAGTCAGTCTACTGGTTTCTCAAACTTGTTTAGTTCATTTGTAATTTACTCGTTAATTGAAAAACTTTTGCAACTCAAGTTAAGGATTTTTGCAAGCCTAATGCATTAACAGTGTGGATATGATATGATTGGCAAATCTCATATTATGATTACTCTCTCTCTCTCTCTCTCTATATATATATATATATTAATTTTATTAGAGCATGGAGATTTCAACTACACCATTACTGCTATTCCCCGTCTCTCTTTAATCTTTCTATGCACATCTTGACAACACCCCCCTTTAGGTGCTAGACACACAAGTGTAATCTTGTGTGCACACACGTTATCTCTCCTGGTCTCCTATTGTCCCTGAACAAAATCATTGACACAGTTTGTTGTTTTACTTTTTATTTTATTTTTTTAATGTAATTATCAATACCTAAGAATTCCGTTAGACAACTATAAGATAGTGTTTGATTCACTGGAATGGAGTAGAATGAAATGATGATTCTATCAAAATATTCATTTCCATATTTTGTTGACTAAAAAAAATAATGAAAAATACATTACGAATAGAATCATCATTCACTATTGTAAGAGAATGATCATTCCGTCGAAGAGCTTAAGGAATCACCATTCCATTTCATTCCGTTCCATCTCCTTCAATAGAACGTAAGGAACAGGCATTGAAATCTGTTTGTTGACTTTTTTGCCACATTTTCTTCAGTATTTTTATCATCTTTTCCCATAGTATGATACTTTACCTTTTACTTTATTTACAAAGCAGATCAATTTGTGTGAGTTTTATTCATACTTCCGAGTGTTGAATTGTGTTTCAGATGTTATGCTCGTCGCATCCTCGTGCTGTCAACTGCCAGAAAAAGAAGTGTGTGGGCACAGCAACCAGGTATATTGCTTTTGTCTGTAATCCATCAATTGATATTATTTTTTTCTTCTTCTTGATATGAATTAATTTCCTTGATCTATGTACCTGAATTGCAGCTGAGGCCAAAGTAGAAGATCAAGTAGAGGACGGACTACCAGAAATGTTTTACACATAATTGTCATTGGGAGCAATTTATGGGCCAGTTATTAGAGTTTTTAGGGGATTGGTTGTTGATTTAGACCCTTGTCTATGGGCAATGAACTGTTTCTTTGTTTCATTATGGATTTTGACAATTCAGGTTTTTGTGTTTTTGGTGAATGCTGACAGCCATTTTAGCAATGCATGTTTTTGATACATTTAACTCTTTGATCATAATAGTCAGGTTATTAATGATTTATAGAACCTTCTTTTTTAGTCTCTCGTTGGGATGAAATTTGTGTACGAGGGCCTTACTGTTTGTTGCTTTCGAAGTCCTATATCATAATCATACAATGCCTTGTTAATGTACAGTGCAAAGCACCCCGACTAGGATGAATGGATATGGGAAGATTGCATTCCTTTTGAAATTTAAATGGAAATTGGGCATTACTGTTTGTTGCTTTCGAAGTCCTATATCATAATCATACAATGCCTTGTTAATGTACAGTGCAAAGCACCCCGACTAGGATGAATCGATATGGGAAGATTGCTTTCCTTTTGAAATTTAAATGGAAATTGGCCATTACCATGTCATTGCTTTATCTGAAGAAGTTTGAATTGCCTGTGAAACACGGTTGGCTTGCATGTTGATGAAGTTGAATTGTGCGAGAAATATGCTTGCCTTACTGATTGAATTTCCGCTGAATGCACACTTTCCTGACAGTGATGAGCAGCTGTGTCAACCTGCAAAAGCCTAGGATTAAGACAATCTTGCTTCATTAGTTTGTATATCTAGATTTTAATTTCCAATAATTATTTAATAGCAGGTGCCAATTAATAATTGTGTTGTTTGACGAAACCAATCTGATTAAAATTTGGTTCTTCTTCTTCTTCTTTTTCTTATTATAATCTGAAAAGTTTATTTTAATCTGCTGCATGCAATGAATATGTGACTGAAGGTAATAAGCACAGTAAACACAACGGAGTAGATGTGAGCAAAATCATTTGCCCATTAGTTTCATGTGAAAGACTATATACACCCTCCGTATGTATTATAATTAAAAAAAATAAAAATAACATAACTCTATACTTTATAAATCAGAACAAAAAAAAAAAATAATCATAACTAAATATCACATGAGTTTAAATTAAAAAAAATGTCATAATTAAAGAAAAAAATAACGTAATTAGAAGAATATATAATATGCTTCTTTCAAGAAGTATGTATAGTAGAATTTCTTTAGTTTCATAGATGTTCCAATTATTATTGAAGAAATTTATGGAGTTTATTTTATTTTTTTCAAATCTCAAAAGTAATTTATCGATAAATAATAATTTGTTTAAAAACTAGATTGACAGCTGTGGGATTTGAACCCACGCCCTTTCGGACCAGAGCCTAAATCTGGCGCCTTAGACCACTCGGCCAAACTGTCATGGTTGGAACAATTTAATAAACATAATATTATTATATTATATTCTTTAAGTTGGTGTCCACTCATCTATTTTTAACTGAACGTATTATTGTACTTTAATTAGGCTGCAATGTTTTTCTTGCTAAAACACTAATAAATTTTAAAATGTGATTTTGTAAACGGTTTAGTTCTCATTTTTTTTTTATATAAATTTAAAAGTTTTATTAAAATAGAAATTATATAAAAATGTAGTTACTTACATGTTTGGGTTTAATTTTTAAGAATAATAGTGATTTTTTCAAAATACAAAATTACATGTTTGGGCAATTTGTATTATAGAAGCTTTAGATTTTTCCTTATTCTAGAACAAATCACACATTATGAACAAAAATCCAAACTCTAATATAACACTTCAATAATGTAACACTTCAATGTAATATACTAAAAAACTTATTGTTGTACTTTTTCCAAATGTAACAACGTAACACTAAAAAAAAAAAAAATTCTTTAGTGTACTTTTCTCAAACGTAACTCTTCAATGTAAAAAAAATTCTTAGTGTACTTTTCCTAAACGTAATACTTCAATTAATATATTTCCAAATGTAATACTTCAATGTAACATATTCCAATGTAACACACAAAAATACTAAAAAAATTCTTTAGTGTACTTTTTTCAAACGTAACACTCACCATTTGAAATTATACATTTGTTCAAAACTTACTAAGGAATATTTGTACTCCTTTCGGAATGGTTTGAAAAATCTCAATTTTTTTTTATATTTTTTTTAGAATTACATTGGAGTGTTATATTTAAAAAAAGTACACTAAGATTTTATTTTTGTGTGTGTGTGTTACATTGAACCGTTACGTTTGGAAAAAATACATCAAAGAGTTTTTTTTTTTGTGTACATTAAAGTGTTATACTAAGAAATTTTGTTGGAATGTTATATTAAAGTGTTACGCTTGGAAAAAGTACACTAAAGAAATTTTTTTTTTTTTTTTGATTACATTAGAATGTTACACTAATGAGTTTTTGTGTGTTACATTAGAGTGTTGCATTAAGAAGTTTTTTTAGAGTATTATATTAGAGTATTGCATTTGGAAAAAGTACATCAATAAGTTTTTTTGTATGTTATATTAGAGTGTTACACTAAAGAATTTTTGTGTGTTATATTAGAGTGTTACATTAAGAAATTTTTTTGTGTATTATATTAGAGTGTTATATTTGAGAAAAATATATTAATGAATTTTGTTGTGTGTTACATTAGAGTGTTACAATAAGAAATTTTTTTGTGTGTTACTTTAGAATGTTATACGAAGGAGTTTTTTTTTAGAGTGTTGTATTGGAGTATTATGTTTGAAAAAAATACAATAAGGAGTTTGTTTTTTTTTTAATGTGTTACATTAATATTATGTTTGGATGTTAATAAATGTCAATATTACAATAGGGATGAACACCACAAAATGAAATGAACACTACACCAATAATACCACAAAGGGGATAACATCATTTACTTACAAATCACGCCACTAAATCTCCACAAAAAAAAAAAAAAAAAAAACTTAAAAACTTACTTTACCTACACATACCCAACATTAAGAAAAAATCTAAACAAAATCACACACAAGGACAAACAAGTAAATTTTTAAATCCCTAAATCAAGTAAGGCTAAGTTTGGGATGTAGAAAATAATTCAAAAAAAAAAAAAAAAAAAAAAAAAAAAAAAAAGTTAATTTAAACAAAAAAAAACAACAATTACGACTCAACAAACTCCCAATTCAAAAAAAACTAATTAATTTTTTTTTTTTTTTTATTTTTTTTTTTCAAAAAAAAAAAAAACCCAAAAATCCATCCATTTTTTTTTTCTTTTAGTCAAAAAAAAAAAAAAAAAAGTCTTAAATTACAAGGTATTTCTAAATACAACATACCCAAAATAAAAAGGGCTAATTGATTTGAAAGAAAACATTTAAGACAAAATGAAATAACTTTTCCCAAATGAGATTTATGAATAATTTTTTCTTTTTTTTTTTCCCTTTGATGTTTAATTCCATGAACTTTGTTTGCGTATTAGCGTTTAATGACTTTATATATGTACATTCACCATTTCAGTTTTCCTTGTTATTCGCATTGATGAATTGCAAAACAAAAAATGGACCCAAATTATTATTAATATTTTTATATAAAAAATAGTACTTTCTTTTCATATCTCATGAGAAACAAATAATGGATAATCTTTTTGATTGCCAAATCATTGATTAATTGGTCAATTTCTGAAGCAAGACAGAAGCATTAGCATTTAGCATAGGGTGTGTGATGCTTTGTTATTGGTAGTTGCTTCAACATTGGGCAATTTTAAAGCATCAGCATCACTCAAAAACACTACAAAATTTTATTTTATTTTTTTTTGAAAAAAATTGAATTTTTGTTGCAGGGGTCTTGGTTGTTTATGACAATGAAAATAAGAATAGTAGGTTCTCAATATACGCGTTAAGTATCTTCAACTTACTCATACAAGTTATGGTATAGCTTTATAAGTTTACTTTGTTTCATATGAATTTGTAGAAAGATGGAAATGGTTGGTTGAAACTCTGCTTTTGTCTTGCTCGTCTTGTTTTCCATGAAAACCGGTCCGAATGTCCAATGTAAGGAAGAGGATTGTGGTAGTTTATATGTTCTTTTTCAAGGAGGGAGTGGAATTCAAAGTATGGCGTGTCTTGGAAAAAATAACAACTTCAAATCAATTGTTAGTGATTGTTTGATTCAAATTCAGTTAAAAGTTGCATTGTTGTGTATATAATTTCTAGGTGTCAGCATTCATGGTAACATGTTAAAACTTCTGGGGTGAATGTTTATAAATTGTATCTTTCGTTTTCTGTCGAATGATACATAATAGAATTGTTCAAGTGTTTGACAATCCTATTGTCTTCCTTGCAATAATTTCATGGAGAAAAGAAAGTGGACTTAGCATATAAATGAATGGGAAATGTGGGTGCTGATTTTTTACCATACAACTAAACAGGAAATTTAGCTGGAGAGCACGTGACAGAATAGATTAAGCCAACTACCTGCTAACAAGAAAATGAGAATACCGTGGTGATTCGTCTACTCGGAGGCACTTCGACGATCAAGTCAGTCAAATAATTTCTCAAAGATATCACACAAGTACTAAATTTAACAAATAAAACGTCTCAAAATAAAAGCATACCTTAGACCCACGGGGTGTCTTACTTTTATAATGATCAGTGTCTAACTTTTCCTAGAAGTCTTACTTTAGAGATCATTTACAAGGATAACATCTATCACAACTCACACTATTCAAATTAAAATGAACTTCCTCAGAGTCTCATCTCTATCCAAATAAGTAGCTTGATGTCATCTAAGACTCTTGTCCTCTATCCGAATATCTAGGATTTCGGCATTACCACACTGAACCTCAGCAAACATGACTCGCCCACGTGGCACCTCAGCCGACATCTTGAAGGTACCTTAACCACGTGGCGTCATTCTCAAAACACTCACAATTGCCCATTTGGTTCTATTATCTCGACAATCTGAGGTGATGGAACCTATATCATCTAATCTTCCAACATGTCAGCTAAATAACATCCTAGAAATACTCCTCTGATTGAGGTCATGACTCATCGGCGTCAAGAAACAAGGACTGAAGTGTCTACTCATCAAGAATCAAGAACACACATGTTCTTTCATCCAAGATTAACATCTCAACCGAGATCGCATTACTGGCCGAGATCGTAACTCTTTAGTTCAAGAACAACAAGATTTGAAATCTATCGTCTCAAAACAAACTCAACTGTTATACCAACATCATGACGTGTCACCTCTTCATTGGTTCCCAATATTTCCCATAATTGACACACACCGCCCTATTAGACGTCATCTAACATCAGCCATTACACGTCTCCCAAGAAATTTGAATCATTACAATTTGTCACCTATGTCCATTCCAACAAAACCTTTTCATTTTTCTATTTCGTTTTTCTCTGTGTCTTTAGACTCTCTCTCTCTCTCTCTCTCGGCCTCTGCAAACCATCATCGTTGTTCTTGCAGCATTTATTGTTATGAATACTTTATTCGTGCCCAAAGTTCAAACTCTACCAGTTGAACCAGACTAGTAGCTAAACACTTCAACAGTTGCTCTATACATCAACCCATTATCTCAATGGTAGTGCAAACGCCAACATAGCGACAATCTTGCAGCTAGAACCAAGAACAGGAAACACCGAAGTCCTAAGCTCCCTGCCTTAGACCTTGGCAATCCTTTAATTGCCCTATCTGCGAGTAACCATCGAAGTAACAAATGATGACATGTTTCGCCGAACTCTTGTCGTAGGAGACCTTTTTGCTGACATCCCTGATGTCATAACAATGCGATCCATTACATCTCTTTATAGTCAATCTAACATGCTTATGTCCCTAGAAATTCAGTAACACGGAAGAGAAACAAATGAAGCAAAAGGACCAAGTTATTACTACCAAAGCCAATGCATAGAAAGCCGAGGCCATTCCTAAGGCCGCCAAAAAGAAAGCTATTGAAGTTTGAGAAGAAACTAGTAGAGGCACTAACCAGTAAGGAGTAGACGCCAAGGCCTATCAAGAAGGCCAAGATTCTATTCGAGATTAATATAATGAATATGTGAATATCTTAGATAAAACCATCATCTCGGGTATAAGTGTTATCCCGGATACCTTCATCGCACCATTTTTTTTTGAAAATTTCACTAAGTATCACTTTCAAATCACTGACTTAGTCTTCAGTAACTCTTCTCTACATTTTGCCACATAATGTGAATGTAAATACAAATTAGGTTCACATTAGGAATACATCATCTGAATTTTGTCTAAGTCTGACTTAGACATCCATGACTAGAGTCATCATGTTTAGCTCGTCTAAACAGAACACTTGAGGCTTAACCTTAGTGCACTGAGAGTATTACTTACTTTGGCTTTTGGTACAAACTACCCAAATCATGACCGGTTTTGTCTTGTTTCTCATTGAAACATCACTTTGACTTGGTTCAGCTCTGTTTTCCCGATAAGCCTAAGTTAAACACATAGTTTCTCGTTGGAACATCTTTTAGTTTCAGCTCTATCTTCTTGGCAAGCCTAAGATAACTCACTTAGGGGTCGTTTCCCACTCAAGGGTCATTCTTTCGGTTTCATTTTAATGGTCATTCCCTTCGATTTATTCTTAACTTCGACTGAGGTTATTGACATCTTTAGAGCCGAGCTCCAAATTTCATCAAGCCACATTCCAAGGCCTCGACAATCTCTTACCGTCAAGATTTTCTAACCTTAGGTAAGCTTTGTTTTATCTCAACTCTGTTCGCCTCCGGTAAGTTCTGGTTTTTTGTTCACCTAAGTCGAACCCCTTTCATATTGGATTTGCCAACCTAAGCTGAGGCCTTCTCCTCTTGAATCTGTACACTTAAGTTGAGCTCTTATCTTATCGAACCTACTTATGTAGATTTGGAATTTGCTCACTTAGGCTGAGCCCTTGTCTTCTCGAACCTACTCATCTAGGTCGAGATCTTGTTTTCTCGGATTTGGGATCTGTTCACATAGATTGAGATCTTGTCTTCTCGTGCCTATTCATCTAGGTCGAGATCTTGTCTTCTTGGATCTAGGATCTACTCACTTAGGTTGAGCTCTTGTCTTCTCAGACCTACTTATCTAGGACGAGATTTTGTTTTCTCGGATCTGGGATCTGCTGCTAAGATCTTGTTTTCTAAGATTTGGGCTTTGTTCACTTAGGCTGAGCTCTTGTCTTTTCGGACCTACTCATCTAGGCCGAGATCTCGTCTTCTGAGATCTGGGATCTGCTCACTTAGACTGAACTCTTCCATCTGGGATCTGCTTTACCTAGGCCATGCTCTTCCATTTGGGATCTGCTCCACTTAGGTCGATGTCTTTTCTACTTGAAGGTCGTCTTCATCTCTTTTGGAGCGCTCATGCCCCTTATCTTTGCATTCATCCTTTCTAAAAGTGTCTTCATTCTGTCAATGTTAATGCATTCTCTATCTTTGCTGAACTCGTTGTCGCCGACACGTTGATCTTGCATGATGATGGCCATCTATTCTAACTAAGTTCTTATAGACGACGCTAAATTGTGGGCGTTGATTTTTGATCACACAACCAAACATGGAACTTACTTGGAGAGCAAGGGACATAATAGATTAAGCTAACCACCTGCTAACAAGAAGATGGGAATAGCGCGGTGGTTTGTCCATCCGGGGGCACTCAGACGATCAAGTCAGTTGAACAATCTTTCAAAGATATCACACAAGTACTAAATTCACCAAATAAAGCGTCTCAAAATAAAAGTATACCTTAGACCCATGTGAGTGTCTCACTTTTAAAATGATCAGTGTTCAACTTCCCCTTAGAAGTCTTACTTGATGAGACTTTATCCTTTATAAGGATAACATTTATCACAACTCATACTATTCAGATTAAGATGAACTTCCTTAAAAATTCTACTTCTATCCAAATCTGTAGCTTGATGTCATCTAGGATTTTTGTCCTTTATCCGAATATCTAGAATTCCAGCATTACCGCATTGAACCTCGGCAAACATGACTCGCCTACGTGACACCTCGGTCGACATCTTGAAGGCACCTTGGTCATGTGGCATCATTCTCAAAAACACAATGAATATTTGTGATTTAATGATATATTTATAAATTGATTAGGAATGATTAAATTAGATTAAATTGAGTTAATTTTACCAAATCGCCATGTGAGTGGACTCTTGTTTATTATTATTATAGAGCCTTATTGAACTCAATACAAAGCTTTCAAACAAGAGGATAGAGAGAGAGAGTTCATCTTGAGGAATTTAGCTCATTTGTTGATTTTGCTTGAAGATTGAAGTATATGTGCATAAATTGAACTTCTAGGCAAGAAATCAACACTCTAGGTAAGGAAATTCATTATCTTCTTGTTGTCTTGAGCCTCATTTTGTATCATTCATGTCTATTGTTGAGATAGAGTGCTAAGAGGTTGGATTATGTTAGAATTGTTGCATGCATGTTGATATTGTTGGTTCTTGAGGTTGAATTCATGGTCAATTGGTGCATGCAAGCTCATATTCATATTAAGTCCATGATTTCATTCCATTTGCCAACTATGGAGCTCTTTGGAGCAAGATTTAAAGCTTGAAATTGGTTTAAAGATCATGCATTTCATGTTTTGACATTTTTCTTGGAAATGGGTTTGGAAATGGATTTAATTGACTCACCTTTGGGGCTTGAATTCATAAATTGACTTTTGAAACTTGTTATACATTGTTTTGGGATGTATACTCAAGAATTTGAGAATTGAGTTGAGAATGCTTGGTTTTCTTAGGCCTAGTTTAAGACATCTTAATGAGTTTAAGCATTTAGGGATTTAATTATCATCCTTCCCAAGTAAAAACTTTAGTGTGTGTTATTTGATGGCCATCATTATTGTTGGAGTGCAGAGCCGGTCCTTTTTGACCCTCTTTTTTATAGGCTAATGGATGTTTGAAAGATGAAATAATGAATTAATGAATTTTTTTCATCTTATTCATTCATTTCATTCACATAACCTCTTTATGTTATTCACACAATAAAAGTAAGAATAATATAGAAAGGAAAAATCTTTCTCTGAATTTTATTACTCGAAACAATAACTGAATAGACTCAAAGGCTTGCAAGGCATTTTATAGCAAACATTGTTTGGTGAACAAGCCATACAATCTATGCCCCAAATCAAGCCAATATTACACGAAGTAAAAGAAAATTAAAAAAATAGCAGACTTACTGAAAGAATATAAAAGAAACCTCCTACAAAAAAAATGGGTGAAAATGGATTTATTTAGACCCTGAAATCAAGCATTAAAAATCTTTCAAAATATAGTAAATTTCCTAAACGATCGGGTTGAATATAGTAAAATCCTACAAAATCTTTATGTCTTTTTTTTATTTTTTTTTATTTTTTTTTAAGGACTTGACCTGACCTGACAGCTCGGTAAAATCAGCAAAATTTCTGTTTTGCCATGAAACTGTCAAACTGCTCCATAAACTTGCTGCCAATCACCATTGTACAAGCTAGTGTTGAGATACATCTTTAGCTCTGGTTGAAATCTTTGATTGACATTTCTGTCATCATTAAAGCAGCCTACTATTCAATCCTTTCTTTCCTCTTGGTCTCTTTGAAGCTCATCATCCTCCATAAGCAACCAGTCTTCAATCTTCATACAGACCTTCCACAATTCTTCAAGGTGAAGTGCATTTTCTTAACTCCAGAAGTCCCACCAGTTTGAACTGCCACATGACCTATCAAAAAGACCACTCGACTCAAAATTGCTCCATTTTTCGGGCAATGCCAGAGAACCATCTACTTGGCCACCCATGTTGTGGAGTTCTGGTTCACGACGTGTATCTTTACTATCAGAGCCACCAGATGTGATATTTTCCTTCGAATCCTTGCTTTTAATACCTTGATCATGAGGTTTTCCTAGCAGATCAGTCAAATTCTGCAGCTGTATAACACAAAAATGAGACATTTAAGACATCTTTGCAGTAAGAAGAGGAAGAAGAATTAGATGGGTACACCTACCTGTATTAGCAAGGACTGTTTCTCTATCTTCAAGGACTCGAACTTAGAATGTAGATTGTCATAATTGGCTTTAAGTACTTTGTATTCTTGCTCCATTTGCTTTGACTTCCATCTAGCTCTTCTGTTCTGAAACCATATAGCTATCTGCCGAGGTTGCAGTCCAAGCTCTCTAGCCAGTTGCACCTTCTTCCTTGGTTCAAGCTTCGTCTCTGATTCAAACATCGACTCTAATGACCTTATTTGTTCATTACTAAACCTCCTCTTGTTCTTGTTTTTCTTTTTCCTTAAATTTTGGAGAGGCTTTGGGAATGGTAAAGATTCGATTTTGGTGGCTTCTAGTGGTTGTGGTGCACAATAATACTCTTCTCCTTCCATAATTCTGTTGTGTTCAATATTTTTATGTTCTAGATGAAGAGTTTTGGCTTTAAGTTATATAGTTAGCCATGTTGAAGCTATTTAGCACAGCTGCTTACAAGTCATTGGGGCTTTTGTTTGATGGGTTAGTTATAGCCAATCGAATTGGATTTCGTATGGCGTTTGCTCTCCTATCTCTTGTGCATATCTCTATCTTTTTTGTTTTATTTTATTTTATTTTATTTTTTATTTTTATTTTTCTAATTGTGAACTAAGGCTTCGTTGGTAAGTGATTTTTTTAGTTAAAAAGTAAAAAATTATTAAAAAAATTAAAAAGTTAACAGTTTATATTAAAAGTTACAATTTTTTTTTTTGCATTTCTTTTCGTAAAAAATTAAAAAATCATTCAAAATATATTAATTTTTTTACATTATATTTTAGTCAAAAAAATTAAAAAATTATTAAAAGAAATTTATTTCCAAACGAGACCTAAATGTTCATCTATGTGTTGCTTTTTCCCAACGGCTATGTAGCCAAACTGAGTAAGTAATTTGGATTAAGACTTTGAATTGAATTGAGTTAGGTTGAAAAGAGAAGAAGACAATAATTCAAAAGAGAATTTTCTGTAACATATTTTCATTTATTTATTTAATTCGATGATCCCTTAGATAGAAAAGTTAAAAATTAAATTCCTTCAAAGTTGTCACTCAGTTTAGTTGTTTGGATTCACGTGACATGAATAGTTACAAGTCCTATGATGTGCTGTCACATAGGTCTTTTTTGACAGCAACTGATTATTTCTATCTATGAATTCCACGAGAAGTACGGTGTGTTTGGTTTGTATTTGTAGAGTAATTTTTGAGATAAAATGTATAAAAATTTATTTGATTTGTTTTTTTTTTTTAAAAATAGTTTTGAAAAATTATTTTGGAGAGAGAGTTTTAAGATTTTTTTTAAAAAAAATTTATTTGATTTGATTACTCTTAAAAATTTATTTGTAGAAAATTTTTCTCAAAATTTTTCTTTATAATTAAATGATTCATTTGCTGTCACATAGGTATTTTTGACATGGATATTTCTGTCAATGAACTTCTACAACTGATAATTTATTTTTATCTTTATTAAAAATGAAACTTTCCTTTCAAATTTATTTCAATGTTTGGCGTTACCTATGAAGCATGGGTACATGTATGAATATGGATATAAGTATGATACGAATATGTTGATACGAAAAGTTTTTTAAGATATGGCTATGAGTAGGATACGTCAATAGTTTTTTTTATAATTTATAGTTTGAGATTTAATCTACAAATTAAAATTCAATATCAAAACTAAAAAGAAAAATTACAAAAGCAAAAGAGAAATCATAGTTCAACAATACTGTGAAATCCTGTATTTTTGAGATATTAATATTATAGTAAAAGATATTGGTAGTAATTTGGTGGTGAGATTTTTAGATGAGAATCTAACTTATTTTCTCTATCTGTTTTATCTCTTTTTACCTCCATTTCATTATTATCATTATTCAACCCTTTTATTTATTTATATATTTTTGTTAGTTTGCTTAGGCTCCAAACAAATGTTCTTTTCTTTCCCTCCAAGCAACCTTTATTTGCCTCCAAGACAATTATCTTTCTTTTCTTCCAAGTTTATTTGGAGACTACTCTTTACTTTGCCTGTAAATTTGAATTTATCCTCTCAACTTCTTTCTATGATTATTCTTCTTGGTCCATCCTTATTTCTCTCTCTCTTTCTTTATGATCAAAATTTAGAATTTAGATTAAGAGTATTTAGAGTGAGAGTTAGAATTTTATTTAAGAGGAGAGTTGTTGACTTTGTTAAACTTTACATATTTTTTCGATCCACAACCATTGGAGATTTATAGTAATATAGTAGATAATTAAAAATATTAGTATTGGAGGGATTTTGCATCAAGTGGTCATGAAATTGTTTTGAAGTAATTCGGGTAGTATACAATATGCTTCATCTAAATCTCTTTGCAAAGAGTTTTTATTTTAATTACTTCACATTTATACTCCTCTTGATTATCATGGTCATATGTTAAATTCTGTGGAATCATTCTTGTTGATACGTTTGATTATTCTAGTTATTTGAAAAATTCTATAAAGTTGTATTGTGTAGTTAGTGTTGATTTGTCTGGCTAAATGACGTTGAAATACTTCGTACATAGGTCGAGTGAACCTTGTCAATAGCTTGGACTAATAGCTCGGATAAGCGGTTGTGCTTGGGTGAGGTGGGTGAGACCGGTCATTGGTCATGTATTGAGTAGGACCGGGTATTTGGTATTGGATAAATTATCATATGTCGAGTTGACTTGTCTATATAATTTGGTAAATTGCTTGGTATCTCAAATCGAATCGTTTGTGCCATGTCGTAAATTGTCGGATCCTTGTTGATTTATTTTCTATCTGAGCATTATTATTTCTGTCATATCATATACTTTCCGAATTAATTTATTTTTTAGGTGTGGAGCAAATCTAGTCGCGATAGGAGTTGAAGTATTTAAAGGATTATTGAGTTGGAAAATTTTGGGCCCACCACTATATATTGTTTTTGGAGATTTGTATAAATTATAAACATTTGTATAACTATTTTGGAGCCAATTTGGATTTTTGAGTTTATTAATTAGTTAGAATTTTAAATTTGAGGTTGATTTGATTTATTAACAGTCCGGAAGTTAAAGTCTATTATCTATTTTAATGACATTAAATATGAAAAATTACAAAATAAAATTTCATTGTGAAAGTAAGTTAAGTGAAATTTGAAAACATGAAACTTTAGTCTTTAATTCTATCAACTTCATCATTGAATAATAAATCTTTTATCTCTAGTACATCAAGTAAATGATTTATAATTTCAAGTAAATCACAGCTCTTTAATAAATTAAACGTATCTCTACCAATGTCTGATAGTTTGGTGCACTCCAGATGTATCCATCTCGTACTTATGAAGTACCCAACTGTCAAAGAATGTATAAAAAGTATCCGAGATATATTTCGAGTACTCGGTACATATGCTGCTCTATCGATATGAATACCAATACCCAATAAATATTCAGTATAAATACGACAATATTTTTGGAATATCTGTCCTTCATAAGGCGTCATCATGTTGAATGTATTAAAGGTGGATGACAATCTTACATTTGTGCCGATTATATGAAAGTGAAAAGACTAGTTGGAAAGGAATCTAATCGAGAAACACCCCTTTTATCACTATCTTCATCCTCACTATCTTTTATTCATCCTGTTTTTATCTGAGGAAATATTTTATATTTTTATTTTTTTTTGATGATGAGGAACCTCCCCAACCTAAGTCGACATTGGACTCACCCTGCAGAATAAATCCCGAATACTTGCAGTCACCCGTGGAGAAATATTGCTTATGTGTTCACTGTTCAAACTACACAGAAAGCTTTTGTGAGACAAAAAGTAATAGCAAAGGAAAGGTACATAATCTTCAAAATTTCATTGTAAAGTGAAGATAGTGGCATGATTTTACGAAGAGTTTTGAGAAAGAATCTTGACTGTTGAACACTAAGTCGACATTAATCTTCAAAATTTCATTGTAAAGTGAAGATAGTGGCATGATTTCAAAATTTCTTGACTGTTGAACATTGTGCTCATCATGTTGACAGTGAAAAGATTGCAATGAAATTCCTGGTATATTTGTTTATTTGCTACATTCTAGTAAGGTTGTTTGAAAAAAGGAGTGTGGCCTAAAAGTGAGGCTTGCCGTCTTTGATGGTGTATGTTCGAGTAATAATTTCACCAAAAGTAAGTGCAAAATTGTGTTTATTTTTCCTCATCAAATTCCGCTTCTAATAGAAGTTTTGTGCACTGAGTTTTTTTATTTTTATTTTTATTTTTATTTTTTATTTATTTATTTATTTACTTTCTAGGGCAGTTGGCTATATGGGCCTGTCTTTGTATAAGGATAAGATGGTGTGTGGTGGCCATGGCTCAATCGAAAAGGGACAGGACGATGTGAGGGGACTGTTTGTTGCCTAATAACAACAAAAGAAAGGAAATTTTGGATTCTTAAATTAATCATGAGAGAGAGATGGTCAAAAACGTTTTCACATTTTACTTACATAAGATAATAATCATCAAACTTTGGCTAAAGTAAGGTACAAGAATCTCTTTGTTTTGTGGCTTCATTCATTCTTGCAGACCCTACTTTCTTTCTTTATAATAACTTGAACCTCACAAACAAGAAGGGGAGAGTTCATTTGTCTGGTCTTCTTCATTGTTGCCCGTGACGTGTCATCATCTTATTATCCGGCATGGCACCCCTCACACACTCTGCCATGTCCATGTCAGGGTGGGTGGGTGTGGATGAAGATTGAAGAGTCTTTTTGGATGTGTACACAAATGCAGGTGTTGGCATTAAAGCTTAATCCTACACGCCTCAATGTCATGGAGGGTCCATTGCACTATTGGTATTCTTGTGGGAAAGGTCCTATTCTACTACTATGATGTGAGAGAAGTGTCAATAGGCAATGTATGGCAGCTCCAAATATATGCTATGTAACCCAAAATTTATGTAATCCAAAATTAAGGTATACGCTGTAAATTTAAAATTAGTATGATATGAAGGTGCATTTATAAATTTTATAATCCATATATATATTGTTATTATTCCCTTGGATTTTTTTGGGTAATTCACTCATTGTGCAAAAATTTTATTCAAAAAATTATTTAGAAATATCAATGCGTGATTTAGATTTATGACACAAATCTCCACCACACACTTCAATTCATGACATAAATCTAGATCTAAATTCTAAAGTGTAAGACTTAGACTGAGAAAAAGCCCCATTTTTCATCCTAAGTAGGATGAAATTAAGGGAAAATTTATGGTACACATCCCTTCAAAGGTATGTACCATATGCACCTTGTTACGTGTTTTTGTAGTATATTATGTATTTTTATGATAAATGTTATGCATTTTTTTTATAAGAGTCACACCAATTTATGATTGAGAAATGAAATTATATATATATATATATTTTGTAGTATTATTATGTATTTTGTGGTATTATTATACATTTTTTGTTTTAAAAAAGTTTGAATAAAAATATATATAATATTACCACAAAATGCGTAATTTAATTTCTTAACCACAAATTATTGTAAAAACTATAAAAAAAAATATATAATATTTACTATAAAAATACATAATATTTATCATAAAAATACGTAACAGGTGCACCGTAATATTTTCCAACAAAGCATAAATAACTCCTTTTGCAACACTCTCTCCCTCTCATATTTCCACTTAGAAGTGTGTCTAATTCCAACTTTGAGCATTATCATTGAAACCAATTTTACTAATGAAGAATTGGATGCCTCTTTTAAAAAAGACGAATACTAAAATATCTAGAATTTTAGGAAACACTATCATGCATACTTCAAAAAGAAGAAAAAATATTCGGTATAATAATAATATTATATCATTACCAATCCATAATATTACTATTTAGTAAAAGATTATCATGTAGGCACATTAATTTCACTATGCAAATATGTTTGAAATTGGATGCCCATGTGGCATGACCCATGAACCTTTTGAACCTTATTTGAATTTGAATTCAAAACTTATTTGAATAACCACTCATGATATCTATATTTATCATATCAACTGATATGGATAGATTGATATATATGATTATATATCAGATTATATATTTTATATAATACATTGATATCAGATACATTATGTGATTTTTTTACCCATAACATTTTTTATATACTTTCTCTCTAACTCTCTCACATTAAGAGAACGATTCAGTCTTTGCACTGTGACTTGTGTGGATGATACTCATATTGTGGTATCACTCCACTGTTGGGAGTTCGTTGTTCGCATTTTAGAAGCACGCGATTTATCTACGAGATTCCTTGTTTCAGGTTCTATCATCTAAAGGTATGATCTGAATATTTTACCCGCTGCGTTATACTTTGATTTACAAAATATAAAAATTATTATATCATTAATTACATTGGAGTAGTGAGATTCATCCTTCTATTTATTTATTTATTTATTATTATTTGATAACGATGTGACCATTATAAGAAAGTTTACTCCAAATGTGCAAGCAAAATGGTGCGTAAGTGTGAAGAGAGAGGTCCATCCACTACTCTTTGTGAAAATGACAAGTTTGTCTTAAACGGCCATGATTAACATTTCTTATGATTATGGATGACCAATTTTTTATAGTCTTAAGGCTCAAACATCTTGTTAAATCATATATGGCAACAGTTGGTTGATTTCTAAAGAGGATACTTGTGCATATCTTATTGGTGTCATATGGGTTACAGTACAGTAAAATATAAAAAAGATAAATTTATAAAGATAAGTGCAGTGCAAGAAGCACCGGCTCTAAACATTCAAGGAGCTAAAACAAACACTTAACATGGCACTCTATATTTCTTCATGTCACTCGAAAAAAAAAAAAAATAAAAAATAAAAAATAAAAAATTATTACAAAAATTTTAAAGGATAAAATTTAGGCCAAGTTTGGCAATCCTTAAAAAATTTAAAAAGACAAAAAGTTGTCCCAAAAGTTTAAAAGTTAATACTATTCACAAAAAAAAAAAAATATTAAAAAAATAATATACACATATTAATACAAATCAAAAAATAAACTCATGGAATGGTACTGACGAGATGGTGAAGTCAGTGACCGGGGGAGGGGGGGATTGTAGTAAAATATTCACTAAATTGGATGGTAGAGCTGGGCCCATAGGGGCCAGCATGGGTCCTGTTTTAATAATTTGAACCGTTTGATAAGTAAAACTCGTCTAGTACTATATTCCTGTAAAAAATCACGTCTATCGGATATTACTAAATATATGATCAAATCAGTTTTATATAAAAATGGATGGTGTTATAGTTAACAGTTAACCAAAAAAACTAACACGATCAGATAGTTATCAATATCCAATCAACGTGATTTTTTACAAGCATATAGTATTCGACGAGTTCTACACATTACACGGTTCCGATTAGTAAAACAGGACCCGTGGTGGGCCCTCATGGGCCGAATAGAACCGACCAATTTATGCCCGAAAAATAGAGAATCAATCTCCTATACTGCCCTCTACCTCGCTGCCCTTTAGGCTTTCAACTGTACGGCTTATTCCATCACTTTATTCCCTTATACACTTATTTATACAATTTTTTAATACACATTTTTTTATAAAAAGTCAAAAAGTTAATCCAAACATTATATATTTTTTTTCAACTTTGTAGTCTAAAAAAATAAAAAGTATACTTATTTAGAACACTCCAAACAACCCCTTAGTATTATTGTTTATATTTTACCATTTGCACAAGAAAAAAATAAATACTAAAGAGGATACTTGTACAGATCTTACTGGTGCTATATGGGTTACAGTACAATAAGATTAAAAAAAAAAAAAAACAAAGAAAAAAGAAGAAAAAAAAAAATAAAAAAAAGAAGAAGGTATTTTATATATTTTGTTCATATAAAAAATTAAGTCAATATGATAATTGTAACTAATTCAATTTATCATATTTTTCACAAAAAAATAGACGACATTGAACTAGTTACAATTATCGGATTGACTTAATTTCTTTTATAAATGAAATATATGAAATACTCAACAAAATGAACGGTTTGAATTATCAAAACGGAACCCGTGGTGGGCCCCACGAGCCGGAACAGCCCTGTCCAGTCCAAAACAGTGACCGGAGCGAATCCTCCTCCCAAAATTGAACCAAAAGCTCATAATTGTGATTCAATTAATTCTTCTATACGTTCTTAGAAATATGATTAACTAAACAATGCATTCTATTATTCAACAAACAACAATCAATTCAATTTTAGAGATTTAAGTTTTTAAGTATAGCTAACAGACGATTGAATTAAAACTTGAAATGATACAAAATCTAAATGCATCATGTAAGTGATTATGTGATAAGGTGCAAGTGAAAAATTGTAAGGGTACAAGTGTGACTTTAACCCTTTCATGTTTGTGTAAAAAACAAAAAATTCTACCCCATTGGAATGTAATTCCCTCAATCAAAATTCGAATAACTTGTGTTTCATTTGGTTCACTGAAATGAGTTGAAATTGAATGGAATAATCATTCCTTAGATTTCATATGAAATGATCATTTTCTTGAAATAGTGAATTTTGATTACATTTGTAATGTATTTTGCCACTATTTTATTAGTCAACCAAAAATAAAAATGAACATTTTGATAAAATGATCATTATATTCTGTTTTATTCCAATGAACCAAATACTATCTAATAAAGTGAACATAATTTATGTCGGCATAAGAAATGAAAAATCTCATCAAAATTGATATAAATATGCATGTTTTGCTATATCTAACTAATACATATTTTCTTATATTAATGGCATCTATGTCAAGTTATTACTTTATGACATAGTTTAATTAATGACTTTAAATAATTATTATCGTGTTGAACATAATCACCTATAAACACCTAATTGTTTCGTTTACAAAAATTATAAGGAAAATGCATTATACCCCCACTGGGGTCGACCCCCAGTGAGGTGGAGGCTCGTGATTGGGCGAAAAAAGTCTTTTATTTATTTATTTATTTTTTTTTTTTTTGGGGCTATCATATATAAACCATTTTTAAAATTTTTGAAAAATAAAATAAAAAATGTCTTTTTGCTTGCTTTCAAAGCAAATATCATTTCCTCTTCCCTCCCCCGTCTAATCCTACCTCCTTAGGCCACCAACTTTGGTAAACCCATCAACTCTCTACTTATCACCTCCGATAACTCCCACCATTCAACAATTCATCAAATATGTATATTACTTTTATTAATTTTAAAAATATGTATGTATATCTAAAATATTTTTATTTTAGCAAAAATAAACATAAAGTATATTTTCTATTTTCTATAAACAAAAAGATGTAGGCCATGTTTGGTTTGTATTTGTAAAATAATTTTGAAAAATAATTTTTTGAAAAGAGTTTAGAGGAAAAAAAAAGTAATTGATTAATGGGTAGTAGAGAGAACAATGATTTTAGATTTTTTTCCAAAAAATTTCAATCAAACAAAATTTTAAAATCTTTTCTCAAAATTTTTCTCCCAAGAGACAAACCAAACTAGACCGTAAGCTCTTATCGTTACACGTGTAAATTAAGCACATTTGACCATTTTGTGGAAGAGCAATATTTCTAGTAAGAAAATGATTTAATATGTGTCACTTTCATACATAAAATCTATACTGACTGATAATTTTACAATTATGAATCAAATTTTTTATTTTCTAATATGAATGTGCTACCGCATGTCCGTTCACATAAATCTTGTCTGTATAGCATCACCTTTCAAGTATGAAGGGCATAAACCTTATACATAAGCAAATTTTTTAACACTATATACAAAAGCTGTAAAGTTAACATTAATAAATATAAGTGAAACTTATATTTTCGTGTGTAGTGAGAGGAGAATCAAGTTAAAAATCGTTTTATATATAATAATTTTTTATTATTTTTATCTTCGGATTTTTGTTTAAGTATTTGATTAGAACATACTTTTTTAGTGGGATGTAAGTTTAGAAAATATAGTATAAAAATAGAGGATGCACGGACTGAAAAATTCTGTCACTAATAAATACTTATGATTTTTTGATGCACCAAAAAAATCTTATTCATTTATAATTGTTACTAATAAGTCCTTATGCTCCACTGTCGATATCATTGCCATATCCACCACCTTCGGATTTTTGTCTGGCTGGAGATTCGTCGAAATGTTCAAAATATCATCAAAAAATCGTTGGAAAATTGCCATAATCTTTTGAACGTCATCGGAAGTCGCCAGAATGTCCAGAATATTGTCGAATGTCAAGAACATTGCCAGAGATTTTACTAGAATGCCCAGAATATCGCTGGGAAAAAAAAAAGAATAAAAGAAGAAATTAAAGTGAAAATATAACAAAATTTAACCACATTTTCTCTAACACCAAAAAACACAAAAGAAAACTCTTTATCATACAGAACACATAATTTTCAGTTCACAAAATAATAAAAATTCGGAGTTTGAATTTATTGCTAATCAAATTGCATTAATTTGTAGTTTCAAAACTGTATAAATTATCAGTTTGCTCATTATCAAAACACAATTTCACATCGCAACAGTGGTGGAAATTTTAGATCAGTAATTTCTAAGAGTTTGAGCTTTTCAGTTTGTCAATATTTATTATATATATATTTTTTTGTCTTAATAAAGGGAAAAAAAAAGGTTGAGTCATAGACAAAAGCGAAAACATATATCTAAAATTGTAAAATTTTCAGTCAACAATGGCAGTAGAAAAAAACAAGGGGTGTGTAAGAGGACACGAAGAGGGGTTCGTTGACGGCGAAAGAGATAAGGCGGAGGAGTGGCCACAGCAAGCTATTGATGGTTTAGCTTGATGGTTAGTAGTCAGTTGTTTTCTTGTCAAAAACAAGAAAAAGAAAGAGCAGAATGAAGGAGTCTTTTATTATGCAAAATGACTTTCTAATTTACATAAACACTTGTGGGACTAAATGATACACGTCTTCATGACCGGACCTATGAGTAATAAACCCAAAATGGAGACGCAACTGGGCCATGGGCCCAAAAGTCCATAAAATAAGGCCTATCCTATGTTCTCTATTTTAACACTTGAAATGAGAGGTTATTAAATTCATTTATTTAGACTCTGTTTATTTTGTTATAAAATATTTTAAACAAAATAAAATAAATTTTTTTTAATCATAGTTTCCAAAATGACTTACCAGTAAAAATTTTGTAAATCAATTTTTGTAAAGTTGACTCCCAGTGAACACCCCTTTCAACACATTTGATATTTTCGAATAAATATCGTAACGCACAAATTATTTGATAAAAATCTGTTAACGAACATTTTATTGAATTAGAATTCTGTTTCAAGACGATAGAAAATTTGTGTTTTGTGTATCAAACACTGTGGGGGCCAGAAAAATATAGGTACAAGCTTATTCGGCCTAACCCACACAAAGCCCACAATGGGTCCAGCCCAAATAAATATCACACCCCCCCTCCTCTATATAAAGAGGAGGCATCCCAAATGAAAGGTATGTCTGTTCTCCCTACACAAAGCACACACCCCTTCAAATGCATATACTATTTTCTTCCTTAATCTGAGGGGATCGACTTCATCATCGGAGAGTCCCCACCAGAACCCGGTTGGGTGGCACCGACTATGTTCATCATTGCGCATCTCTGAGGGTGAAGCTCTTCTCTTCGTTGGATCTCCACAACATCCATGTGAGAGGATATTTCATGGTCTCACAATTGGCGCCGTCTGTGGGAACGACTGAAAGAGATCAACGAAGAACACAACAAATATACTACTGTAAGTAAACATATACTAGTTGCTTGGAGGTCAGTGCACTTTCCACAAAAGCAAAAATCAATCCCAAGTAATACGGCCCACAACTGGGTTTTTGGCATTCTGATTATATTTCTTTGCTAAAGTTCAGGTATACATATATATATACACATCTATGTATGTATCTATTTAAGCTCACAGATCTGATCAAAGCATTGTTGAATATTAATATTGCTTAGAAAGGTTGTCAAAACAAGAGGAAGTTAGTAGCTGTTTTCTCTCTCTAAAAATGGGTTTCACACCTTTATTGGTGCAAACATCTTTTCGGCAATTCAATAAAGTTATTCGGCTAAATTCATACGTGGGTCCATCCATTTATTTATTTATTCTTTATCTCTCAAAACTTAGCTTAAAGTTGATGCTTGACATGTATGCACGCATACCCATGCTAGAACTTTCAGAGAATCCAAGACCGGTCTCTTATTTTGATTCAACTCGATTTGCAATATACGGATCTACGCATATAATATTATATATGTCCGTGATGTAAGTAAGCATATATTGGTGGATTGTTTTTTGAATATCAATTTTTGCTCGCTAAAAGCAACAAGAACAAAATCAAAGCAAAGCATTTTCGCTTTCTCTAAACCGGTTTCAGACTTTTGTTTATGGGAGTTTCTTTTCGCATTGTACAAAGGGTGGCTCGCCAAATCCACTGTAATTGTTTCTTCATTTAGGAGTTGTTTCTTTATTGGAAGCTTTATATATTTTTATGTTGCTTCGTAATCCTCCCATTTAGCGCAATCTTCAGACTCACAGTAATTTAATATTTTTATTCCATAGATCATGGATTACGTACCAATCTATATGGCTTAGGTTAATGCCATAAAAATATAAATAAATATATATATACTTATATATGTACAAATATCATAATAATATAAGAATAGAATTTGGTCGACCGAGGCCATCTCAGACGCCTCATATTATTCGGCAATATTATGTATTCGCGTCGCTTTGGCCCATCAACTTGCCAGTTCATGCCGAATAGGTACCAACTCCTTGAACTCGCACAAATGTTGTTCAGAACCTGTTGATCATGTGCATGAAAATAGTATTTGTTGTAAAATAATAACTATTTGCATAAACATTACTATTGACTTGCGTTGATATGCGTATGTGGAAGATATTGTCATTAACTCTTGGCTGGGTCTTTACTTTCTCTCTCTCTAGAAAAATTTCATGAGTTATTATAGTAATTTATGGTCATCTTTTGACCGGCTATATATGAAGCCAATTAGGAGCTCCACCTGTAAGATGTGTTCTTGGTTAAGGTTACAGCTACTAATATACATTTGGACTATTCGGCTAGTGTGTTGGCCTAGTAATTGATACTCATTTTGCTATATGCTTAATACTCGTTTTAAAACAAAACAGAGCTCATGGATTTACATTTGCACCTTCATTTGTTCTCTCTAAAAATGAGTTTCACAAATTCTCTAAGAACATCTTTTCGGCATTAGAAAAGATTTACACGGCCAAACCCATCCCTAAGATTGTTTATTCATTTATTACCTCACAGAGTTCATTTATAAAGTTGATTCTTGATATATGCATATATGTACTTGTGCTAAAACTTTCCCTGGACTCCAAAGTTGGTCTTCCCTTTTTCTCTCTCTAGAAAAAGTGGACCCACGGTTGGGTCTTTGCCTTTTCTTTTCTAATATATATATATGTATATGTATATGCCTATATATATCTTGTTTCTCTCTTTCTCTCGAAGTGTTCCTGGAAATCAAAAACAAGAATTCAA
Organism: Camellia lanceoleosa; assembly: GCA_025200525.1. Taxonomy (NCBI): domain Eukaryota; kingdom Viridiplantae; phylum Streptophyta; class Magnoliopsida; order Ericales; family Theaceae; genus Camellia; species Camellia lanceoleosa. The sequence goes on from CM045758.1 coordinate 109,877,204, forward strand.
CATGACCCACGCCATGAGTGCGTTGAAGCTTAGACATCCTACTCGGCCACATACGTCCACTCAACATTACCAATTATTAAATTATTCACCTCCAAAGAAAATCTCATGATTCACTTCTAAGTACAAAATTGCTCGGTGCTACTATTCGCAAACATCGTATCGTATTGCTTATCTGCGGTTCGCCCAACAAACAAGGAATTTCAAAGAAACCTATTGACTTATTCGCAATTTGTATTTTCATTCAGGGAATTAATCTTTATCAGCTAAACTTCCTATGGGGCACTCCGGTGGATACAACCAATTCGGCAGCCATTTTCCTCGGCAATGAAGTTCCATCTATGTTCCACTTACCTTCCATCCGTCTCGGCAACAAAAAGCTTGCTCGGCAACATATAACATGCCTTCACCTCATCGTGATATCAAATTCCATGGTCTAATGGAACTCGGCCAGCTGCAAATGATTACACTACAATTCTGCCGCCAAGAAAGTATTTCACACTTAGCATGGCCACCTACCAACTCAAACTTGTCAACTAGTTACGATCAATGAGACCACATAACATAAGTGCCTATTTCAACTACATGGTGGCTAAACTCGACACCACCACTCGGCTCCTCGTTGCTCATCCATCTCCTAAAGAATCTTAAGTGTTTAATTTGCCTTTGGTAGTTGTCCGACATAGCATTTTGCATATCAACTCAAATTCGGAAGATCATTCAAGAACCATATTCGCCCAAGATATTGCGATATTGGGCATATTATTACACCTTATTCGCAACTTGTTTCGCTAATCAAGAACGGCAAATCATTACCATTGCAATTCGCATACCATCCCACATGTTATCAACTCGGCGAAATATTATTCGACTTCAATTGTTTATCGACTTGAGTATTATTCGCTTCTACATTGTTTATCGGCTTCAAATATTATTCGCTTCTACATTGTTTATCGGCCTCAAGTATTATTCTGCGTTGTTCATCACCAAATATTATTATTCGCTTCAATTGTTTATCGCCTTGAATATTATTCGCTAACAACATTTATCAATTTTATACGGCAACATTTTCACTAAACAATAGTCAATTTATTCGCAACAAAGTTCATCAAGATTATGAACGCAAAGATACATATGATCAACTCGCCGGCATCTTAGTCGGCACATTCGCTGACTATAGCTCACGGTTTCTTCCACATCAAATATTCAAGAATCTTATACTTATTCTAAGACTAATATCTCGGACGAAATTAGCACCTCGGCTTGCCGAATCGCATCTGAACGTATCGCAGATTCAGACGACTCAAAGATGCCAAATCCACCAACCTGAGGAGCCAAGAAGCAATCCAAGTCCGCCGAAAGTTGTGAAACGGATCACACATGCCGAAAACTGAAATTTCAAAAGCTGTCAAACTCAAGTTTTGACCATACCAATGTGAAGTACTCATTAAGACGAGTCCAACGCAACAAACCGCGTCAAAATCGGAGCTAAAACGAAGTCGTACGGGCCGATCAAAGTTTGCCCAGAATTGATTTTGTTTCTGTGAACGTCGAACAAGCAGACCATGCAAGAAACTTTATCCGGTGCTTTGCGGCGCACAATTCTCAACCGATCTGAGCCGTCAACTCTATTTTGGCTACAATTACACTATCAGGAGTCTGATTACAGCGATCCAATAGTCCTTTCCAAATTTTTGACATATTCCGGTCCGTCCAGACGGCCGAATATGCAATTTCAGATTGCAAAAATATATCTATATATATATCAAGTAAATCAATAAATAAAAAATAAATTACAGGTTTGATTCTGATCTCACCAAGCACCCTACTTTTTCTCGGCTTCATTCTGATTTCGCCGCAGCACCGAACAGGGGCACGGAATCCGTTTTCAAATCATTATCGGCCTACTCGGCAACTTTGGCCCAAGTCCATTTTATTCCTTCTGAATAACAAATCTTATTCAAAAGCAATGGGGCAAATATACGTTGGACAAGAAGTTTAACTCCACTATATTGCCAACCACTGCCGACCAAGTTCTTAGCAAACCTAACCGGGAAGGAATATCGACACGCCGCCAACCAAACGATTCCGGGAAGGAATATCGACACGCCGCCAACCAAACGATTGGCACAATCGCCGACCCAAGTGTAAACGGACACCGGCAAGATTATTCGACCATTATTAAATTCAACATTATGCATGATTATTATTCGGCATCAACTCTATTCGGCTAAGCAACATTATTTGTCAAAACATTTGCCCACCGGAACATTAGTCAAATTTTTCGCTTTCCAATTGGGGCACATCAGTCGATCATCATCTCGGCATCTTTGATATGCACGAATACTCGGCCAACTTGGTACAAACATTACAAGGACGATTACTCGAGTTACAAACTTCCGCCTTTTCACACAAACTTCAAGCAAGCGCCGCTCGAGGCAATACATTACACACTTGGCGATGCGGCTTTGCATATTTTTGCGCCGTCATTTTATCAAAGCGAACCTTTCCTCGCAACATAGGGCAATGGAATCTACATTCCTTCCGACTAACTCTTGGCATTCAAAGCAATGGGGCAAGTCTACTTTGGACTAAACGCAAACCGAAAGCAACTCGCAATTAAATAGTTGGCCCAATATCTACTTGGCAATTCCATACAAGCGAACAATATTATTGGTGATTAACACGCCCACCTTATTCGCACGGATACATTATTCAAAGTCCTTGCCACTTTGGCACTTAGTTGCCACTTAAAATCAGCAAAAGTCTCCGAGTATAGCGCAATCTTCGCACTCGGCACAGAGCACCGTTAGCAAAGGTCTACACCCTTACCCGGGGGTAATAATACCGTGGTCCAATTTTTGACTGATGTATATACCTTATTTAACCTATCTTATTTGGTTCAGGTAATCATTTCCGTGTTCGGCCTATAGAAATATTTCTAGCTCGACGTGAAAGTCCATATTTGAAAGCAATCTTTGCACTTGACAAAATACAACACCCATGCCTGGGGGATATAATACCGTGGCCTACACCCATGCCCAAGGGTTAGAATACTGTGGCCTACACCCATGCCTGGGGGATATAATACCGTGGCCTACACCCATGCCTGGGGGATATAATACCGTGGCCTACACCCATGCCCAAGGGTTAGAATACCGCGGCCTACACCCATGCCCGGGGGTTAGAATACCGCGGCCTACACCCATGCCCGGGGGTTAGAATACCGCGGCCTACACCCATGCCCGGGGGTTAGAATATCGCGGCCCATCGTTATGATTTATTTGAATTCCTTTCTGGGTTTTAGCTCAACCCCCCACATCTTATGATCCACATATGTACATTTATACATACATTCAAGACATACATACATTTACACATACATTCAAGCATACATGCAGTCATTCATCCATACATTTTATTCATTTATCAAATGTATTCTTTGTCAAAAGACCTAACATCTATTTGTACAGCATAACCCGGCAATAAAAACCCTCATTCCTTCTACGAAAGACAATGAAAGTTTTGGGGCAATTGTGGGGGCCAGAAAAATATAGGTACAAGCTTATTCGGCCTAACCCACACAAAGCCCACAATGGGTCCAGCCCAAATAAATATCACACCCCCCCTCCTCTATATAAAGAGGAGGCATCCCAAATGAAAGGTATGTCTGTTCTCCCTACACAAAGCACACACCCCTTCAAATGCATATACTATTTTCTTCCTTAATACAGGGACTGACTTCATCATCGGAGAGTCCCCGGCCGGTAACCCCGGTTGGGTGGCACCGACTATGTTCATCATTGCAGATCTACAGGGGTGAAGCTCTTCTCTTCGTTGGATCTCCACAACATCCATGTGAGAGGATATTTCATGGTCTCACAAACACAAATTAACTTTTGTACAAAAGCCAAACTCCGAAAAATAAAAACAAAAATATGATTTTGTGCAAAATTAGTTTCTAATAAAAATTATATTTTGACATAAAATATTTACATCGAAACAAATAGAGTTTAAAAAAAGAAAAAGATGCTTTAGTTTTTTTGGGTCTGAATGCTTTGGGTTGAGAGCCTCAATAGTATTAGCTTGGCCATTTTCAAATTGTACTAAAACAAAATTTGCTCCCTGGACCTCAGTCTATAAAAATGGCTAGAAAACGAAGTGCTTGTGGCTCACTACAACATATAAGATTTTAGTAATAAATTATTTTGGTCCTTAAAATTATTATTTTGGTCTTTAAATATTTTTTGTGACAAAAATAAATTTATCACCCAAAACGTCGCTAAAAGTGCATCCAGGAAAGTCAAAATTGACTTTTAGCAACTAATTTTCAAGTGTCGCTGAAAATGGCAATTAGTAATGAAATTTATATGGTCAGATAATGTTTGATTTTGTAGAACTAAATATTTATCACTAATACTTAGTCACAAAATGTCCCAATTCAGTCAAAAAAACAAGATAATGGCATATTTAACAACAATTATATTTGGTTGCTAAAGGACAAATTTCTCTGCCATATTTTTGTTGCTAAAAGTCAAAGTTGGAAAATGTTTTCTAACCATTTAATTTAATAGCTAAAAAGACACAAAAATTATTTTCCACCCAATCGTATAAAAAAAAAATAAAAAATTGACATGCACACATCAAAGGCACTCTATTCCCAAATCATAATAAGTATATAGAAAGTGAAATTTTACAAAAATTAAAACTCAATGTTTCCAAATTCACTTCAACATTGTTCATAATATTAGTTAAAACTCAAAATAGGATCATAATAGTATAACACAGTTCATTATATGAGTTAAAACTCTATATTAAAGAATCTTGCACCATAATTCAATCAAACTAAGCAATCTGTCTTTAAAAATATTTATAAAAAAACAAAAAAAATTATTTTTGAACCGTGAAAAATTGGGAGTAAAAATCATTCCAGTTGAAGAACTCACAAAAAAGATCATTTTCTGGATCACTATCATCTTCATCATCAATCATATCATCATCAACTTGATAATTTGTATATTTGTTTTGTATTGCACTGCATCTAAAACCACACTTGCACAGGAAAGCTTTCATGTTCTAGAGTTTATGGATTAAAATCCTTTTCATTTTACACTCAGCAACCAACCAAAGTGTCTAGAAAATACACATGGAAGAGGAGTGCATACCTTGGTTAGAATGATGTCAGGAAGCTCCACCCCTGGTTTAGAGTCGGAAATCTCAATTTGATGATAAAAACAACAAAATCAGATTTTTTATACAGAAGTTGAGAGTAAATTTAACAAAAAATCCAATATATTAAAGAAAAAACAGAAAAAGTAAGATAAAAAAACCAAAATCAGATTTGATGACTGCAATTTATTCAATAAAAACAACAAAATCAGATTTTGTTACCAGATTTTTCATTGTGGCAATTCAACAAACACATGCTTTCTAAAAATGTTAATCCTAAAAAGCAGCTTAAAAATTGCTAGTATACCCAGTAATTCTATCTAAACCATCATCACATAGTACAAGGCATGAAAGCATTCAAAAACAAAAATTTCCAGTATCACATATATGAATGCAAGTACTAAAATCAGTGTCTACTCCCAAAATGCATCTTTATCAGTATGCATTCCAAGGATTGAGCTACTCCAAAACACTCTAAATCATTGAAGAACACAATGAAGATATATTACATCATCAAATCACTTCTTTTCAGACACAACCTGCAACACCATTAACTATTTGTTAGTAAAAATTGAAACAGGACATGGTGTTGCTCTTCACTAAAAGTTACAAAAATATGTGAGGGAAAAAGAGTCTCAATCATAATTATAATGAAAGGTACGAAAATCTCACCTTCGCCAAATCATTCGAAACCCAATAAATAAACAAAGCCCAAATTCAAAGTGGACCCACCAAACCAAATCAATCGATTCATACAATTTACAACAAGTGTGTTTTGAGGTATTTTGTGTAGGGCTGATGATATAGATGGGCTTAATTCAATTGGTAATTATAGAATGTAAAACAACTACATAGTAGTGCTGAATAGTGATGGCAATTATATATATGTTTCAAGGTTGTTTGTTCTATACATAGAACAATATATAATTAAAATTCAAATCAAAAGAATGAAGTAAACAAAAATTAAACAGAATGAGTTAAATTAATTTTATTAATTTAACATTAAAACTAATTTTTGGCAATAGTTATTTATTTTCTCTATCTTCTCGTCCGTCATTTTGTCTAGAAATCTCAATTAAATGTTCTCTCAACTTGCTCTATTGACAGATTTACACAATAAGAAGAACTTAATGAAGTATATTCATTCTTCCATCACCCACCATCATCACAAAAGTCAACAACTATATGTTCCAATTACCTGGGGCCTCCAATTGGTTCTATTAAAAATAATCTAAACCAAGTAAACCAATGCACTAGGAAAATGAATGATCACAAATAACTCTGCTAAGAAACTCACATCAGCAGTTGCAGCGCACATACCATTTGCTTAATGCCTAATTGAGCCAAGCTGATTCATGAGAATCAGCACTCACATTTTTTTCCCCATTTTCTTGATGTTTTTCTCAAAGAAAAAATATGTAGTGTACATATGTAGATAATAATGTTACACTAATCACATTAATATACCATGAATTTTCTATATCATTTATGTGTGTGTGTTTGTGTGTGTTTGTGTGATAGAGAGTGAATACCAGCCGATGTCTTCAAATATATGCAAGAACCAAAAGTGTTGTCAAAAAAATGCCATACCTATTTTGCTAAAAATTGTCAGCTTCATGCAGTGAAAATCAAAATTACACCACCACTAATGGCGATGATGAACAAAATTCAAACAAGATTCATCCATAAATTAAGGCACTAGTATATTACATATTGCTATTCCATAGTTACAGATTGGTAAAAAGCAACTCAAAAGCAATGCATAAATGATGCTGATGCACAAAGTAGAAGTAAATACGAACAATATGATGCTTATCCTCTGGATCAAATTTCCTATTTAACTGCAAACAGAAAATAAGCAAGAACAAAAATATTCATAATCATTATATATGATAGAACCCAGCTGAATAAGAATTAATTACCGTTGTCAGAATCGAAACTTCAACAAGTGCCTGTTGATAGTATGCATGTTGATTTTTAATGATTTTTACAGAAGCAGAATATGTTTCTGCAACCCAGCATTTAGCAACAAAACTCTTTGACAATGTATTTGCAACACAAAGCCATGAAACTAATTACTCAATTTAGAGATCACTAAAGTAGAGAAGGAACACACAACTTGTAAATAAATTTTTCAATAAATCAGACACCTTTTAACTGATACAACAAGCAAGTGAAGCTTACAATACAGAGCTTGGAGATATACGATCAAGATTACCAAACAAAGTGAGTCCCAAAACTCTCAGAATCCAAGTCAAAACAATAAAATATAAAAAATAAATAAAAATGTAGGGAGATTTAACAGCATAAAATAGAAAAACTACATTCATAGAATAATTTGAATCTGAAATCCAGCATACAAGAACAAACTTACATGGGGAACTAGAACAAGTTTTACAAGAGGGAATTTTACATGAGAATAACCCAAGTCCCAATAATTTAACTACCCATTATTGTAATCTTAAAAAAAAATGTAGGGTTTATTATGTCAATTTGCTTCTTGACATAGATTCAACACCAAAAAAAACATCAAAAATAATTTAAATGCACAAAATTGAAACCTCAAATTTTGAAATGAACTAACTTCAAGATAATTTGGACTTTTGCTTGGCTGAAAATATGAAATTCATATATTTTTCTCCAAGAATTGGATCACATACATTAGCCACAACTCTTAGGGAACAAAGAAGATAAAACAAAATAGAATGTTTAGAGTGAATAACAGTTACCTAAAATTCACTAATAACAAAGATGATAAGCAAAACCTTTGCTCCAAAGCTTTTGTAGCAAAGTAAAACATAACTAATATAAATTGAAAAGGCATGTATATATCTGTATATGTTCCTATACAAACACACAATAGCAATTAGTCTCTAAAAAAAATCACATCACATAACTCAAATTCCAAGCAAAAATTCTAGCAGGCAAATAACCTTATCATGTATGAGGATTAATTGTGACATGGTTTTCTCAAGTGACAGTGACGAGTTGTTGCTTAGTGGAATCAAGATTCTTGTTCAATAAATAGTCGATGAAATCTTCCGTGGATTGAAGCTTGTAAATGAAAGTGATGTAGAAAATTATGAAGAGAAAGGGAGAGTATTAAAAGTCGTAACCAAGTTATAAACTTTTATAATATCAATCACGAAATTGTGGACATTTTTTTTACAGCAATTTGTGGTAATATTATGCATTTTGTAGTTGATATTACGAAATTTTATAGTGAAATTAGATATCTTTGTAGTAGGTGCATATGTTATACTTTGCTAAAGGGATGCACACCATAACATTTTTCAAAAAAAAAAAAAAAAAAAAAAAAAAGAGGAGAAAGGAGAACTAAAACAAATAAGAAGAATATATAAGAGAAAGAAACACGTGTAGAGATAAAGTGTGAAGATTACGACTTCAAAATGAGAACTGAGTTATCCAAGTTGATAAAAGTCCTTTCACTTGCCTTTATGTTTCAAATGTTTGCTTTAAATGATTTTTTTTTCATATGGGTAACTATCCATTTTCAGCTATAAACATGAGAATATCTTAGGAGGCAAGTATTAAATTTTAAAAAAAAATCTTTGGATGACAAACCTATATAATTTAAGCATTTTCTTGACTAATCCTACTACACTGAAACAGCAGTCCACCCACAGAAATTCTTTTTAGAGAAAAAAAAATAGACATAATTTTTAACTTATTAATGATAGAAAACTTTGGAGAACATAAATTAAAAACTATTTAGGATTCAATTCTATACATGAAAATTATATGAATTTCTACTATAAAAATAAGTGTATACATACCTTGATCCATAATAGTATGAAAACTTTTTTTGAGAAAAAGAAACCTTGAATAGAAGATTTTGATCTTCAAGTTCTTTATTTGTCTAAGATCTTTAAACCACTTCTCTCTCTAGGCAATGGGAGCCTTCTTGTAGTGACAACTTGAGTTTTTGTGATGGAGAGTGTGGTTCGGGACCTTACACTGTTTATACTAGTATTCTTCCCATTAAAGAATCCATTCATTCAATGAACTTCATTAAATAGATTAATGTATCTTTTACATTCATGATACATAATGCATCTTCTATATTAATGAACTCATTAGATAGATTAATGTATTTGCTACATTCATAATAGATACATAATGCATTTCTAAGATTCATTCATAATGAATCTATCACATTCAATATATTGATACTATCTCCATTAATCTTCTATACATTATGTATATACAGGTGCATTCATCAATGATTAGTCATAATCTAATTGATGTACATGTATCTTACTTAATGAGACGGATCTAATATAATCATGTATAAGTCACATTAAGCCACGCTACAACAAAAAGCGCTTTTGGCGACTAAAACTTCAATTTTCGTCGCTGAAACTAGAAGAAATGGCGACTAAAATGGAATTAGTCGCCAAAATTAATAACTTTTCCCGACAAAAACAGTGTAGTCGCCAAATGTAAGTGTTTTAGCGACTAAAAGGCAGTTTAGTCGCCGAATGTAGGCTTTTTAGCGACTAAAGGTTGTTTAGTAGCCAAAACTCACAGTTTTTGGAGACTAAAATGATTTAGTAGCCAAATGTGACGGATTTGGCGACTAAATCTGAATTTCGTCGCCGATTACAGGTGTTTTGCCGACTAAAAACTGTTTCGTCGCCCAAAGATCAAGAATTGGAGACTAAAATTTAGTTTCGTCACCCAAAGTAGAGGTTTTGGCGACTAAAATTTAGTTTAGTCGCCAAAAGTGCTATCCTTAGGCGGAATTGAATTCTTTTAGCGACAGAAAACAAATTAGTAGCCAAAAAATGAAGAATTGGCGACTAAAATTCAAATTTAGTCGCCGAAAGTACTATCATATTTTTTTTAGTAACTAATTTATTTTTTACATAAATAATATTAAATAAAAATAATTATTTATATATATATATAATTTTCTATTAATACCAGTAAAAATAGTATATAAATAATATATGTTGCAATAATAGTCATGTGACATGGTAGTGGCGTAGTGGGGGACGAAGTGTTGGTACAGGTTCAACGTGTTGGGACTGGGACGTTGCGGGTTCGATACTTGGGAGCAGAGGCAATTCTTTTTTTTTTTTTGAAAAATGGTTTTGGCGACTAAAGAGTTTAGTCACCGAAAGGTATGTGTTTTGGCGACAAAAAGTTTAGTCGCGGAAAGGTGTAAATAATAATAAAAAAAATCATTATTGGCGACTAAAAGTTTAGTCGCTAAATGTAAAGTTTCCAAAAATGGAATTGCATTTGGCGACAAATTGTTTCGTCGCTGAAGACATATATATTGGCTACTAACAGTTTTTTAGTCACCAAAGGCATCTGCGACCATATATTGGCGACAAGATGGGCGACTAAAATTTTTAGTCGGGAAAAGTGAAATTTCGACATTTGGCGACTAAAATAGGACCTTTGGCGACTAAAAATTTGGTCGCCAAAGGTGTTTTTTTTTGTAGTGCCATATTTGGGAAAAATTCTTACAATTAAAATATATCTGTCTTAATTTTTTGAAGTAATGATATTTAGTTTTCATTTTAAATCATTTATTTTTATTTTATAACCTCTCAAAAAGAAAGTGATTATTATTATTTTAAACAAGAAGTTGCTTTATAATAGTAAAAGTTGTAGATGTGTGTGTATGATCGGTACTTGAAAACCATGACTTACATGATTTTAAAATTATTGTGATATTGATTTAAGAGTCATATGTATATTAATATTTCATAAATTTAAAATTATAAGAAAAATGAATTGAAATTTTTAACTCTAAAAAAAAAAAGTCTATCTATATATAATAGTATCTATAGATTTAATCGGGTTAGCACGCAAACTTAATTTTTTTGCTCAAGTTCTAGTTTGAAATTGTGCCAAACCATTTTATTGCTCAAGGCCTAACTTGTGGATAAGAATTCTGGTTTAAACTTGATATATATATATATATATATATATATTTTGGACCAAATTGTTAGATCCCTTAGGTTTGTCAATACCACGAACAAACATTGTTTATCGAGTTGTAAGTTTCCTAGTTGTTTTGCCTTACTCGCTCGAGCGAAAAAGTCCTGGCTGGAGCGAAGAAGTTGTGCTCCTAGAAGTTTTCTTGTCTACAAAGATTCTGGGAAGGAAGATTGTACGCTCGAGCGACGCCACTTAAGGAATACATGCGTACTTGGTTCCTCGCTCGAGCGAGAGAGTCTTCGCTCGAGCGACCTTCGCGGCCCCTATTTTCTATGAGTATTTGTTTAAGTCAGCTTTAGGGTTAAGTTTTTCAAATCTATTTTGAGGGCTCTAGGGTTTTCTTTTGGGGCTATTTTGCTTGTTTTCCTTTGATGTTTGCTTGAGTATTAAATTTACATGGTTTGATAATTCACATCAAAGGGTTGTTTAAGTGGTCATCTTCAAGAGTGTTCTTTTTCGATGGAATTCGGAGATTCAAGTGTGGAGTGTTCGAAGGTGTTTGAAGATGTACATGGTCGTTGAGTCAATGTAGATGTTGTGGAATCAACATCAATCGAATCAATTCTAAGACAAAGGTTGTGGTGGAAGACATACAAGTCGTTGAAGACAAATTGTCAAAGTTTGGGTATTTTTTTTTGGGTATTTTGTACTATTTCTTTCCTTCATAGTGGATTGATTGGTGGTGTTTCGCCTGTGGTTTTTTAACCACAATTGGAGGTGCTCCAATAGTGATTTTTTCCATGTAAAAATTGTTTGTGTCAATTTTTTGTTTTTGAAACAACAATCTAAATCATTTTTGTACGTGCTTGATGATTTAGATTGTTAGTGTTAATTGTTTGGGAATTGGTACAATTAAATCTTGTTTTAATCATGAATCACTTAGGTTTTTTAATTGGTATCAGAGCGGGCCACTTTTTATTTTTATCAAAACTATAGGAGTGTGATTTTGTGTGATTGGTGATGTGGATTTAATCTGCGAAGGTAACTCGACCTATAGACCTCCGTTACTTGATGGTACAAACTATTCTTATTGGAAAGCTCGTATGAGAGCGTTTTTAAAATCCATCGATGAGAAAGTTTGGCACTGTGTGATCTATGGATGGAATGAACCTGTTGTCACCATTGATGGTGTTGATATTCCTAAACCTCTTGATAAATGGAATGCATTTAACTATTAGAACTCGAGTTGGACAGTAAGGCTCTCAATTCCCTCTTTTGCTCCGTTACACCTGAAGAGTTTCGTTGTATTTGCACGTGTGAGGTAGCAAAAGAGGCTTGGGACATCCTTGAAATTATTCACGAGGATACTACTTCTGTTAAAAGGTTAAAACTTCAAAGTCTCACATCTTCTTTTGAAACTCTTTTTATGCATGATGATGAGACGCTTGATGATTTTTATGCTAAACTCAATGACATCGTGAATTCTTGTTTCACACTCGGTGAAAAAATCCCTGAAGCTAAGGTTGTTGGAAAAATTTTGAGATATTTACTTGAGAGGTTCCAATCAAAAGTTAGAGCTATTGAGGAGGCTCAGAATGTTGATACCCTCAAGTTTAATCAATTGGTTAGAAACTTGCAGACTTATGAAGCCCACTAGATTTCTTAAAAAAAAAAAAAAAAGATAGTGTGGCTTTTACTAGTGCTTACGAGATTGCAAAGACCCCTGAGATTGAGTTTGATCTAGAGTCCGAAATGACGACTATGTTTACTAAACAATTCAAAAAAAATTTAAAGAAAAAGAAGCCTAATTTTAAGGACCCTATTTCAAAAAATAAGAGTAATGAAAAACCCAAAAATTTTCCACCAAAAATTGCTCCAAAAACTTAAAAGAAGACTGCGAAGGGGCAAGGTGTCAAGTGTTACGAATGTCAAGGGTTTGGACATATTGCTCTTGAATGTCCATCAAAAAAGAACCAGAAGAAAGTCTATACAGTGACTTGGGATGATGAAAGCAAGTCAGAGCAAGAACCCGAAGAAATCGAATCCAGTGAAGACGGAGATAGTACTTACATGGCATTCTGGTCTACTGTCACTCAACCTCCTCCAAAGTCAATGGAATTTGCTCGTGGTCAGAATCTGCACTGTGTTCCTATCTTTGATGAGAGTGATTACATGTTCTAGAAGATCAGAATGAGGATGTTTTTGAGAGCTCACGACCCTAAGGGTTGGCAAGCCATTGAAGAGGATGTTGAAAGTGCTGACAATCCGAGCAATCAAAGAGTTCTGACTACTATTCGTGAAGCAATTTCCGACGAAGAACAACAACGAATTGCTCACTGCACAAAGGCCAAAGATGCATAGGACATTCTGAGTCAATTTCATAAAAGAGGAGAGTCATCTTCACCACCATCTATCAACTTTCATGCCTTAGTTGCTCGACTGGATGAGGTCAAGGAGAAAGAGGAGCAAAAAGAAGATGATGAAACCTTAGAAGACAATGATGAGATTGATAGTGATGACCTACAACAAGCTTATGAAAAGCTTTACGATGAATCTCTGAATTTGTCCAAGATCAATGACAAACTCACTCTCGAGCTCAAAGCATGTGAAAGTGAGAATGTCAAGCTAAAAGGAGATATTGAAGATGCAAAAATGGATGTCATCAAGATCTTCAATGAAAGGCAAGACCTCTGCAGAAAGCTTCTAGCTTGTGAAACCAAAAGGAATGAACTTTTGAGCATCTATGCTATATTTGAAGAGAAGATTGGAATCCTTGAGATGTCACAAGCCACGTTGGAAGAGCTGATTGGTCAGAAAGAGAAAGTACTCAAAGTTGCTAGAGCCATAAATGATATGTGGAGCAAAGGGTCAAAGCCACTTGAAGGAATCATCGGGTCTCAACAAATGAGTGGTGATAAAAGTGGGATAGGCTATACTACTACAACACTTCAAAAGGGATAGGCTTCTACATCACATGACCTGAAGACTCAAGCAAAGGGAAAGCTCAAGGGTGATACTTCTCTTCATCAACCCAAAGGGGGTAAGATCGACAAACTAGAGGTAAAACCTGTGTTTGTTTGTCATCATTGTGGGAGGTATGGCCACATTCGTCTTTATTGTTTTGAGTTATTTGGTAAAGTGTTTAAAAAGGGTAGAAATTCTAATACTTCTTGGGTTAGGAGACAACCTTACATGTCTAGGTGGAACACCAAGATTCATGAGGGTGTTCACAACGCTAAGACATCTACCAAGACTGCCAGTCTTGCTTCCACTAAGACCAAAAAGATATGGGTTAGAAAGAGTGACTTAACGTGTTTCGTTGTTCACACTGCACTGAAAGCACGTGACTCACACATGTGGTATCTTGATAGTGGGTGCTCTTGTCACATGTCTGGTGACAAATCCTACTTCACATCTTTTGATAAATATGAAGGAGGAATTGTTATCTTTGGAGATGGTGGCACTTCTAGAGTTATTGGTAAGGGCCCTATAAGTGTCGCTGGTCTTCCTAAACTTGAAAATGTTTTTCTTGTTGACGGCCTTAAAGCTAATATGTTGAGCATTAGTCAAATGTATGATTCCCATCATGAAGTATTATTTTCAAAAAATAAATGTGAAATTTTGGATAAGAAAGGAAATACTGTCATGCATGGGGTTTGCACATCTGATAATTGTTATGGGATTGTTACCATTAATGATCTTACTTGTCACTCGGTCGTCATATGTAACATTGACCTGTGGCATCAAAGATTAGGTCATTTGAATTTCAAAAACCTAACTAAGATTGCCAACAAAGAGCTTGTGAGAGGAGTACCCAAAATGGGTAAGAATGTGAACCATGTGTGTGGTCTATGTCAACTTGGGAAGCAAACTCATGCTCCTCATAAAAAGGTGAACAATTTCACAACCAAATGTCCTCTTGAGTTGGTTCATATGAATCCTATGGGACCCACTTGCACTGAAAACATTGGAGGTAAAAAACACATTTTTTTAACTGTTGATGATTATGCTCGTTTTTCATGGATAAATTTTTTAAGAGAAAAATCTGATACGTTTGATGCTTTCCAGGCCTTAGTCTTTAAAATCCAAAATGAACAGGGTGTTTCTATTAGGCGTATCATAAGAATCCGAACTGATCATGGTCGTGAGTTTGAAAATAGTTCGTTTTTGGATTTTTGTGATATGCATGGAATTAAGAATAAATTTTCTGCACTGATTATTCCATAACAAATTGGAGTTGTTGAGAGAAAGAACACGGTTGTTTAAGAGATGACTAGGGTCATGCTCTTTAGTAAGAAAGTTCCTCCAAAGTTTTGGGCTGAAGCCTTAAATGTCGCTGTTTATGTTGTAAATCATGTGTATTTAAGGGCTGGCACTTTACAAATTCCATATGAATTGTGGAAAGGATTGAAACCTAATGTAAAATACTTCAAAACTTTTGGGAGTAAATGTTATATTTTCAAAAATAGAGAGCCCCTGGGAAAATTTGACTGCAGAAGTGATGAAGGTATTTTTCTAGGGTATTCAACCTCTAGTAGAGCTTTTCGTGTCTATAACCTGCGTACTTTGTCTTTACTGGAATCGATCAATGTGGTTATAGATGACACAGGTTCTCCTACTTCAGCGTTAAATGAGGAAGAAAATGGTGAGTCTCTAATCTTGGATACTGAACCACAAAGTCAAGGAGAAACAGAGGACCAAGCCCAAGAAGCTGAGCCAGCACCAACTTCTAAGGTAAGTCTGAGTCCAAAGAGTGCACAAAGAGACACCACTACTGATGATTCTGTCACTACAAGTCTAGAATTCAAACCATCAGCAAGGGTGAAACTGAATCATTCCGCTCAATAGGTGATTGGAAGTGTCTCAGATCAAATGAAAATCCGAAGACAAATTTGGGAGGAGGTATCTCATATGTGTTATGTTTCATTAATTGAACCTAAGAATATAAAAGAGGCCTTACTAGATAATAGTTGGGTTAATGCTATGCATGAAGAATTAGATCAATTTGAACGTAACAATGTTTGGACTTTTGTCCCCAGACCTAAAGACATGAATGTGATAGGTATCAAGTGGATCTTTAAGAATAAATCTGATGAGAATGGTACTGTAGTTAGAAATAAAGCTAGGTTGGTTGCTCAAGGCTATACTCAAGTAGAGGGTGTTGACTATGATCAAACGTTTGCCCCAATTGCACGTCTTGAATCTATTTGTATTTTACTTCTTGTTACATGCTTTCTTGGGTTCAAATTGTTTCAAATGGATGTGAAAAGTGCCTTTCTGAATGGGTACTTGAAAGAAGAGGCTTATGTTAAGCAACCAAAAGGGTTTGAGGACCTAAAATGTCCAAACCATGTCTACAAGTTAGACAAGGCTTCGTATGGGTTGAAACAAGCCCCTTGGGCTTGGTATGATAGACTTACTACCTTTCTTCTTGATAATGATTTTCAAAAGGATGGTGTGGACAAGACTTTATTTGTGAAACATACTAAGTCTTATATACTTGTTGCTTAGATTTATGTTGATGATATTGTGTTTGGATCCACTATTGATCATCTTGTGAAATATTTTTCGGATTGCATGACACATGAGTTTAAGATGAGCATGATGGGAGAGTTGTCTTATTTCTTGGGTCTTCAAATTAAACAGTCTCCTTTGGGTATGTTTGTCTTTCAGACTAAATATGCCAAAAACCTTGTGTCAAAGTTCGGTCTAGAGTCAGCCAAACATGCCCGTACTCCCATGAACACTAGTCTTCACCTTTCCAAAGATTCATCTGGTACTGATGTTGATCCTACTCTTTATAGGAGTATGATAGGGAGTCTTCTTTACCTCATAGCCAGTCGACCTGATATTGCATTTAGTGTAGGTGTCTGTGCTTGTTACCAAGCCAGTCCTAAAGAGTCTCATCTTTTTGCGATCAAATGCATCATTAAGTATGTTAATGAGACACTGGGGTATGGGGTTTTGTTTTCTACCGACACTAAAGCCGAAATTACTGGTTTTTCTGATGCTGACTGGGCATGGGTGTGCTAATGATAGGAAGAGTACATTCAAGGGGTGTTTTTACCTTGGGAATAATCTGGTTGCATGGCATAGAAAAAAGCAAAATGCTATTTCTCTCTCGACCGTTGAGGCCGAGTACATTGCTGTAGGGAATTATTGTGTACAAATATTGTGGATGAAGCAAATGCTTCATGATTATGGTATAGACCAGGACATTCTCACCATTTTCTGTGATAACACAAGTGCCATCAACATTTCTAAAAATCTGGTCCAACACTCTCGCACCAAACACATTGACATTCGTCATCATTTCATTCGAGAGTTAGTGGAAGAGGGCCTTGTTGTTCTTGAACATGTTCCCACTGAGCATCACAAGGTTGATATTTTTACAAAACTCCTTGATCTTCTTAGGTTTGAGTTCCTTAGAAAAACCTTGGGTGTTGTGCTAAGTCACTAGGGTGTGTCTTGTTACTTGAGTGGGTGAGAGTGATTTGCTTTATGTGTGCTTGAATGCTATAATCTCATTGTCATTGATTCCTGTCATCTCTGCATTGAGACTCATATGAACACCTCTCATGCTGCTTGCAAGATTTCATTTTTCTTTGATCATAGCTCATTGTGAATGCTCATGCTCATTGACTTTATCACCGCATTCTGTACACATCCTTGAGATATACTGTTGCAGGGGTTTCCACACAAGTGATCAAAGTTCTATATGGACCACTAATAGTGTCTCTTTTACATTTTTAGAGAAATTGACTTATACTGGCATATCATGGGTGATGTTGAGTCTCTTAACCATCTACTTCCATGGTTCCTCCCTCAGTTCATTGATGTCCGGGCATTAGGAAAAGGCTACCTCAGAGGCACCAACTAGGCCATCCTTATTAATTCCATGCTTCTCTGGTTTGGTCTCCATACTCTTGAGTGTGCATGCCACCAGTGAGTGCCCACAGGAAAGAAAATTCAAAATAAAATAATAATAAAAAAGGGACTCATTGATTGAGGGGGAGCCTCCGTGTTTACTTAACAAATACCCCTTGATTCCTAGTGGTTTGACTTTTCTTAGTGATGTTTAGTTACTCTTGCCAGAGGTCCAGCAATCCGATCACTAAAAGGATTAACTCTAGCTCTGTGGTTTCTCAAGAATTACACACACACACACACATGCATTATGTGAGCTCTCATGATTGTCTTTGAGTTGTATATTCTCATGTTGCTTATGCTCATTGATTGATGTTTATTTGATTTGCTCATGAATATTGTGCTTCAGATTGTCAAAATTGCGATTCGTGGGCTTCATGGTTTATGGATTATCTCATCTTAGTATTACATTCTTGCTATTTTGCTAACCTCCTTTTGTTCCATGTTCCACTTGACAGTGTTAGTGTCTTTATTCTGCTCAGAAGGGTGTTTAATTTGGGAGCCTTGTTTTTTATTACTCGCTCGAGCGAGGGTATTTTCGCTCGAGTGACAAATTCTTCAATCCAATACTTTTGTAGGTTTCTTAGATTCTGAGAGTTTACCTTCCTGGCTTGAGCGACAATGTTCTGGCTCGAGCGTGTTCGTGGGCATAAGTGTCTTTGCTCGAGTGAAACACTTCTCGCTCAAGCGACCCGTCATGGTTTAAATACTTCCACTCCGTCCCTTTAGTCCATTTTTTCCTATTTTGCTGGCTTCATCTCTCTCTCCTAGGGTTTTTTCCTCTCCATTGATGTTCGTCCCTTGGTCTTCACTCGATTTTGGAGGCGTCTCTCTTCAATCCGTCTTGCATTTTCATTTTTGGAAAGTCTTTCTCTCTATTTTTCATTTTTTTCCTCGTCCTTCTTATTGTGTGTTGCTCTGCTCCGTCTGCGTTGTCTAGGGTTTCTGTTCTCTCTCTTCCTCAGATGCTGACTTTAGGGTTCGTTTATGACCTTATTGTTTGCTTTGTCTCTTTATTTAATTTGGTTAAGAAGTTTGGTGCATCATTGCTAGGGTTTTGCTAAGGTTCATTGTTAGGGTTTTTTTTTAGGGCTTTAATTTTTGTCTTACCTTTATTTTTCCATGAGTTTTAATTACTGATTTATGCTGTTTTCAGTGAATTATGTTGCTGTTGGTTTCCTTATTATACTCTTCATATCTCTCATTCTGCTGCAACACTTATTTTCTACTTCTGCATTGATTTGGTTTTGGGACTTGACCTAGCACTGCATCTATGCTTTTCATGATCTTACAGTCTTTGATATAATGCTTTGGTTATGTGAATTTTGGTTTTTCTAACCTTGTTGGACTAATGATTTGTATTGTGCTCTTATGTTTGTTTTTGGGGGTTGCTAATGGGCTTTGGGTGTTCCATGGTCCTGTCTTGGTGGGTTGGGGTTTTGTGGTGGTCTTTTCATATTGTCAGACAATCATGGCTGAGTCCTCTAAACGCCGTAAAACCACCGTGTCTCGCCCCGATTTCAATATCGAAAAATTCTAATCCAAGGAAAAATCCAACCTTTATCGGGATTTCTATGTTTCTCGGAAAGTTCACTTAGAACGTAATGTCCACCCTAGTACCTTTGAGTCTATTCCGATCCGGTCTCTGTTTGATACTTTAGGGGAGTGACCAAGTCCTGTTTTTCTCTAGTCCACAAAATCTTAGCTGGGTCTAGGAATTCTATTGCAATATGCACTCTATTAGTAAGGAAATAGCCCTATGTTTTCGCACCTGGGTTTGTAACAAAGCCTTGGTCATTGATGACGAAGTCATTAGGTGATTTCTTAATCTTCCTGAAGTTTAGAATTGTCATTATCCTTTTATTACCTGTAGTTTTGTTGATTTTGATCAGATTGCCACCAAACTTTGTGGCACTCCCCAGACTTGGGTCACCGGGGCTCTCATTCAACAAAATGAGCTTCTTCACCGTTTTCATCTCCTAAACATCATTCTTTGTGCCAACATCCATGTTACTTCTCATTCTTTTCACATTACCCAAGATCAGGGTTATGTGTTGTATTATATTGACCACCGTCTTCCCATCGACCTGTCTGAAATGATAGTATCCAAAATGATTAGTGTGTTTGAGGGTCGTAAGTCTTTAGGTCTCCCTTATGGGTTTTTTCTCACTCGGTTTTTTACATCTCTTGGTGTTTCCATCTTTGATGATGACGAGTTTGCCTCTCTTATTAAACCTATCACCAAACTGACCGTCTCATAGAGTTAAGCCCATGTCTAGAGGGGTTCGTCGGGAGTTGGGATGTCTGATGCAGGTGATGATCCACTTGCTGAGGAGGCCAAGATTGTTGTAGCCACTGCCGGTGCACCTGAGTTGCATCCTCGTTCGTTTCATGGACAACTGCAACAGTTCGAATAGTCTGTCACCCATTGCCTTGATCAGCTGGATGCCTGGCTCGATACACTTGATGGTCACCTCAATTAGCAGACCATGATGTTTGCTCAGATTCTTTCTCTGTTACAGCCGTAGTCGCAGCCTCCACCAGACTCGCAGTGATGTTTTTTTTTCTTGTGTTTTTTGTGTTTGGGCTGTATATTCTTTTTCTTGTGTCTCTTTCAGACAAAAAGGGGGAGTATTTTTGCATGCTGGTTGGGATATATATCTTTTTGCATGATGATTGGGGTATATAGTCTTGTGGGATACTGTTTGATTTTGAGATATAGTCTTTTTGGTATACTTTTTGCTATTGTGATATTGGGTTTAATTTTTCATATTGTGATATTGGATTTTGATAGTGGCCTAATCAATTTTTTGGATTTTGATTCAATTTGGATTCATTCTGTCTTGATATGATATGATTTTGATTGATTACTCTATTTATTCCTATGGTTTTGTTTATATATTTTTGTAGGATATTTTATTACGATTGGTGTTTTAGATGAGTTGTTTTTTGGTTGAGTGTTTAGTTAGTGCATGTGTTTTCTAGGAAACTATGTTAGAATGTTTTGTCCGAGAATTGATAAAAGGGGAGATTGTTAGTGTCACGATCCAAACCCGGTACCCAAAGGCTCAGCGTCGTAACAAATAAAAATAAAATAATTCTAATAATTTTGTAGTCGTAGCGCAAGAAGATAAATTAAAATAAAATAATTGGGTACCAAATGTTTATTAGAAAGAAACAAACATAGTCATTTGGGATTTTATTTTATTCCAGGTGTCCAATTAGAAATATAGATAGTACAAAAAAAAAAAAAAGAAAAAAAGAAAAAAAAAAGAAGACACTGTGGTTTATCCCCCATCTTGATCTTGCTAAATCTTATCACCTGAAAAGGGTAACAGCTATAAGCACAGAACAAAGTGAGAAATATTATACTGTGAGTATAGGGGCACAAAATAGTCATGAATAGTTATTTAAGCTAAAACATTAACATAATTTAAGTTGAATAAACAGATTAATTAAGTGGCAGAAACTAAAATACAGAAATTACGTAAATAACTATAACCACGGTACATGACATAACAGAACAGAGGTCACTAGAGTGACAATCAGAATAGGGGTTAATGGATCCATGACAAAGAGAGAATCACAAGGTGACCAAACAGGGCCAATGGTTTATTTAACTCTCCCAAGGCATGGGACTCCTGTGGTGGTACTTACAGAACATAATTGTTTATAAAATCTTTGTCAAATAATTTCTAAAATTTAAACAAACATATCCATAGATTTCAATTTAAGCAAATAAAGTTCAGAAAATAATCCACGTAATTGAAACATTAACATAACCATAAAACATAAATTATATAAAATAAATTGTGGTAACTCAAAACATGCATAAAATATATGATGGTAACTCAAGGTATGATATAACTTACCTTAAGATTGATCCTTAACTTTGAGTTTTCTACTATAACTCCCAGTTATACTCTTTTACTTCTCGAAGCTCACTGGTACCTCACTCCGAATGGGTTCTAATTTTTCATCCTTACTTTTTTGAAGCTTACTACACTGATACTTCGCTATTTATAGGCCCATTCTCTTGCTTCTACGCAACTCCTAAGCTTTATGATTGCCACGTTGCTCTCTTTCTTGACCACGTTTCTACTTTGTTAGTTAGGGGAAGTGATGCCACCTATATTATTACCCCATGAATTTGTCTAAGAGCCACTAACCCCTTGTCCTTTTTACCAGCCACTAAATCCTTGACCATTTTACTATTCTAAGAGTTATTACTCTTTGGTAAAGTTGTGTGTTTTTTTTTTTTTTTATTATATATATATATTGCCTACTTATGAGTGATTGATATCATCACGGTGTTAAATTAAATTAAACACATTTCTCTTCCCCTTAAAAGAAGTTTGTCCTCAAACTTGTCATACCTTCTTTTTCAAAGAGGTGTCGGTACTTGGTTCGCATTTGGCTTCAGTTTCCCATGTTGCTTCTTCAACACGATGGTTTCTCCATAAGACTTTTACAAGAGGTATGGTTTTGTTTCGAAGGACCTGATCACGATGATCAAGAATCTGTACAGGTTGTTCTTCATAAGAGAGGTCTTTTTGAACTTCTAGGTTCTCATAATCGACAACATGCTCTGGATCCTGAAGATATCGACGAAGCATCAAAACGTGAAACACATTGTAGACATTGGACAGTTCGGGTGGAAGCACAAGGCGATATGCCATAGGACCAATCCTTTCTAGTATCTCAAATGGCCTGATGTAACGTGGGTTTAACTTTCCTTGTTTTTCAAATCGAATAACCCCTCTTCTTGGTGAAATCTTTAGAAATAGATGATCTCATATTTGAAATTCTAAGTCCCGTCTCTGTGTATCTGCATAGCTTTTCTAGCGACTCTGGGCAGTGGGAATTCGTTGTTGGATGAGTTGAATTTTATCGCTCATTATTGTAGACACCCTATTTTTGACCATCCTCAAGACTTGGACATCATCGTTTGAACATTCGATGATCATCCATGTTCGTGTTCGTTTTGAGTTCCCGGAGGTCTCGACCGCGCGCCTTGCCTCAAGATCTCTTAACTTGTTTGTTTTGTACTTGGTTGTGGACCAAACACTTGTGTTTTTGCTTCTGAGGGAAGAGTGTGGCTTGTTTGCCATCTCCTCAACCCATCGGCCAAGGCTTGAAGCCATTGGCCTTGTTTTCTTGCCATTGGCCAAAAGTGTTAGCCGATCGGCACATTATTTGGTTGGCTGGCACTTATGTTGTCGATCGACCATGTTTTCTGGTCGAACCCTATTCATTTGCTTTATGCAAATATTTTATGCTAGTTGTCATAGCTGGCATGCACAATTCACACCCTTCATATACGTGTATGGAGGGATTTGCACCTTTGCTTAGCTTGCTTAGGAAGCCTTGGAATTGGATTTCTATAAGAAGGGAGCTCCTCCTCCCTTCTCAAAGGTTCTGAAAAATAGGGTTAGAGAAGTTGTATCTATCTATCTATCTCTATATTTCCCTCTGTTTATATCTTTGTGTGTGTTCTTGTGCTCTAAAGGGTGTTTTGTTCACACTATTGCACACAAACACCTAGCAATACACCATCTTTGGTTGCTGAGATACTAGGGAGTTGGTTTTAGAGTTCTTGGGCTGGTTTTGATCAAAGAAAGTTGCTAGAGTGGTATTCTTGAAGGTGTTCTTCAAGGGTGAGCAAACTTGGTTTTAAACCCCCATTCTTGCTTAAGCTTTTAGACCTATTTTCTTATTTTTTTAAGCTTAACTCTTAACTGATAAAAGTTATGATTTTTGTTGCTTTAGATCTTTGTTTAAGATCACTTTTTGGTTTGTGGTTGTTTACCCCTCCAAGGCCTTGTTAGGCCTTATTTTAGGCCATCCCTTTTGGCCCTTGTTCTTAGCTTTGCATGACCTTTCTACCACTGAAATCCAAAGGATTTTCAGTGGTGGAAAGGTGGTTTTGAGGTCTTAAATAGGAGATGGTCATCCCCTCTCCTTGTTGTCTTGTATGCTAGTATAAATGGCTTATATTGGTAGCATGTTTGCTTAGCTTGTTTTAGCTCCATTTCAGCAAGCATTTGGCGTTATTTTGCCATGTTTTAACTCTGTCTGAGGTTGGTTTAATGGCTTCTTGCATGCACCATGTACTTGTCTTGTAATCTTCTTTATTGCCTTAACATGCATCTTGTGTTTAGACCATCATGCTTGCATATTTTGGCTCAACTCGAAGTAGCTTTTAGTCATTTTTTACCATGCTCCAACTCTGTTTCATGTTGTTTTGATCATCTATGCCATGCTTTGTATAGCTACCATGCAACCTAGCTTGTTAGCTTTGTGCATCAAGTCCACTAGCATGCTTTACTTGGCTCATTTCAATAATTTGGCATCATTTGTAATGTTATTTCAGTCCATGTTTTATGCTCATGCACTTGCATTTGTCATTCATTCAATGCGTTGGAGGGTTGACCCCTTTATGCCTTGACATGAATCATTGCGTATGCCTTCATACCTTAGCTTGCGAACCATCATTTCAATATGTTTTTGGGGTTATTTTGCCATGATATAACTCTGATTTTTATTTCTTAACTCATGCCATGTTTGGGTTTGATAGGTGTAGTGTAACACCCCTTTTGTGGCCTTGGATGCCTTATGCTTTTGGTCCTTCGTTCTAGCTTATTTTGGCTTTGGTCCTTGCATGTTTTAGGCTCATTTTGACATGATCTAGGACTATTTTGGATTATACTTGCCATTTGCTTCATGTTTTGCATAGCCATGGTTCGAACCCCTTGGCTAGCCTTGAGCCTTGAGTCTTCTTGCATGATTTGCTTGCTTTGTTTGGTTGGTTTGGCACCTTTCCATGCTTGTAACATGTCCATATTTGTCCCCTTTTAAGTGTTCTTGAAAGTTGCCATTTTATGCCTAAGTGATAGGTCATTACATGTGCATGTTTGTATGTGTTTTTGTTCATTATTTCTTAGCATTTTGGCCATTGATTTGGGCATGGCCGAGGTCCTCCCATTTTGGTTTAAGTCCATCTTCGCATGTTGTTGCATGCTTGCCTTGTATGTTGTCGCATGCTTGTTGCATACTAGTTCTATTGCATGTTGTTGCATGCTAGTCCTATTACATCATGCTTACACGCTCGTTGCATGCTTGTCAAATTACATGTTGTCATGTGCTTGCTAATTAACATGTTGTTACATACTTGCCCTTTTGCATATTGTTATATGCTAGTTGCATTACATGGCATTGTTGTTAACATGCTCATGTTGCATGCTTGCTTGCATGCTTAGGTTGCATCGCATCATGTGTGCCGTGCCTTGCCTTGCCTCTTGATCACACATGATAGAGGTTAAGGTCCCCTTGTGTGCTTTTGTGCATTTCGTTCCATATTGAATTGCACACTTTGCTCCTTTGGCCATCATGCATTGAAATGCATGATTGGTGGTCCGAGGGTCGAGAACTACACACCTTTGAGTCTTAAACATGATAAGGGGTGTAGTTGTGCAGACATTGTCTTGTAAATGTATTGCCATGCTCTGTTTGTCCTCTGCTGCGACAACATGAGCTTTTCACATAAAGAGATGGCCGATCGGCTATCTTCAGTGCCAATCGGCAACAAACATTTGGCCGAGAGCCTTATATTTGGTCAATGACCTTCATATCTTGGCCGATGGCATCATCTCTTGGTTGATGACCTCCCACAGTGTACACAAGATGGTTCAGAAGTGTCATAGAAGTTAGCACAATTTTCAGAGGTACAGAGCAGTGCAAACAGAGGCAACATGAAGCATGGCGATGGATTTTCGAGCGAAGCCATCCGAGCATGCATTCATCCCTCGTCTCGAGGCCATTTTAGTGTTTTAATAACTTAGAATAGTTATTTATTTCGATTTGGTTGTGTAATTAATTAATTAGCTTGTTAGTTAGTTAATTAGTTAATTTGTGTTATTCTTTTGGTCCCTCGGTCGAGAGGGTGCAATTATGTAATAAGCGTGCGTATGTGTGATGCATGTCTTCCAACCCCCATTTCTTTCTCCTTTTTACTTAACCGCTTACGATGGTTAGTTCTAGGGCATGTTTCATTTAGCATCCTTATGCTATGCATGTTTGCATTCATTCATCAGTATTGCATGCACCAGGCTCGGCGCATCATACTAACTGCCTCGTATTTCAATTCCAAGTTGAATGCATGTATCGAATTGTTGCATCTCATATGCCATTTTAGATTAGCCAAGCCTATTCTAGTTGCACTTTGCATGCGATGCATTAGCCATTTTAACATGAACTAGGATCATGCATGATTTCTAACTAGTTTCTTGTTTTGGCTCGGAGTACATTGTGAGTGTTTATGCTTTAGCATCTTGCATGTGTGTAAGTGTTAACATGACAGCATGCTTGCCATGAGGCTAATTGCTTATGTGATATAACTGCCTGAATGCCTGTGGGTGAAGGCTGGATTACTTGAATTGGAACGATTCATTGAAATCCGTGTTTTAGCCTACTTGCGAGTAGCAAACTTCAAATTATTTCCAAACAAACGGATATGCGATGCTTTATTCCAAATTAGACGATCTAGTCTATACTTGTGTGTTGTGCGCATCACATAGTAATTCTAGCTAATTAACCGGAATAAGAACGCATGTGTTTTCAAAAACAAGATATTATGCTTAGTACAAGCCGATCTTTGATCGGGCGAGCAGGGGTGCTCATTGCATGACCTTTCCCAATCATACCCAAGTTCCTGAGCGGAGGCAACTTTGGTGATGACGAACATGTGGCCTTAGGCACGAGTTAGGGTTTCCTAAATTTCCCCAAAATAAAATATTTAGGCGGCGACTCTGTATCTGGCAAAGCAGTTCATGTTCGGCACTTCTTTCTTAAAAATCAGTTTTCCAAAACGATTTGCCGAATTTGGACTCTTTGGTGATTTATTAGTCTTGAATTACACTTTGCGAGATTAGATTAAGAACCATGACATTGAGTCCGAACTGTAGCATGAAGCCCAAGGGCGCGTCTACAGTTATTTACATGATCTCGGGGCCTAACAGTTTCCTATCTCCGACTTCCGTCCAATGCAAAGGTGATCGACATTTTCTTTCGTATAGTGCCTCGTATGGTGCCATTCCAATGCTTGCATGGTAGTTATTATTATAGGCAAACTCCACCAAAGGTAGGTGATCATCCTAATTACCTTTGAGGTCTAGCACACACATACGTAACATATCTTCCAAAGTCTGGGTTGTTCTTTCAGATTTCCCATCGGTTTGTAGGTGATAAGCCGTGCTAAACTTCAAAATGGTTCCCAAAGCTTCTTGTAATTTGTTCAAGAAGTGAGACATGAAGCGGGGGTCTCTATCAGATATGATTGAAACTGGGGTGCCGTGCAAATAAATGATTTCCTTAATGTATAGAGTGACGAACTTAGAGAGGGAGTATATGATTCTGATTGGTAGAAAATATGCCGACTTCATCAATCGATCTACAATAACTCATATTGTATCATTCTTCGAGACTGATTGCGGTAGCTCGACCATGAAGTCCATAGTAATGTGCTCCCATTTCCATTTAGGAATGGGGAGTGGTTGTAACATTCCTGCAGGTCTCTGATGTTCTACTTTAACTTGTTGACAATGCAAGCATTTGGAGACGTGGCTTGCTGTCTTTCTTCATTCCTCTCCACCAGAAGCGTTTCTTCTGATCATGATACATTTCCGTATTGCCAGGGTGGATCACAAACTTCGAGCTATGAGCTTATACCAATATCTTTTTCTTGAGTTCTGGAAAGTCGGGCACACAAATTCGATTCCAAAATTTTAGCATCCCATTGTTGATTGTGATGTTAGGATCGGGTGTGCCTGCTTGTTCCTCGTACTTTTTCTTCAAAAGTTTATCTTCACATTGGCAGACTCTAATTTCTTCAATCAGCTTGGGTTCCATGATTATCTTGGCAAGCAGTCCATTGATCTTCCGGGGAACGAGAGTACATGCCAAACTTCTGGTAATCTTTCGACTCAATGTGTCTACTACCACATTAGCTTTGCCTGGATGGTGATGGATCTCCACATCGCAGTCCTTCATAAATTGTAGCCATCGTCGTTGCCTTATATTAAATTCTTTCTATGTAAACAGATATTTGAGACTCTTGTGATGCTGTAAATTTCGCAGGTTACTCCATAGAGATAATGGCCTTGATTTTGAGGGCAAATATTACTACGGCTAATTCCAGATCGTGGATCGGGTAGTTCTTCTCGTGGGTCTTTAGTTGACGTGAGGCGTATGCAATGACCTTTCCATTTTGCATAAGAACACAATCAAAACCATTGTTTGAGGCATCACTATAAATTACGAACCCTTCTATTTTTGCGGGAAGTGCTAGTATAGGAGCCGTCACGAGTCTGTTCTTCAATTCTTGGAAGCAATGTTCCTGCTTGTTGGTCTATTCAAAGGGTGTGTTCTTTTGAGTTAGCTGGGTCAAGGGTGATGCTATCTTCGAGAAATCTTGCACAAAACGCTGGTAATAGCCAGCTAAACCCAAGAAGTTTCGAATCTCGGACACGTTAGTAGGTCGTGGCCAATCCACGATTGCTGCAACCTTTTGGGGGTCAACTAAGATGCCGTCTTTGTTAATGACATAACCAAGGAAGTGTACACTAGTGATCTAGAAGTCGCATTTCTTTAACTTGGCATAAAGCTTGTGATCACGTGGTGTTCGTAGAACTCTTCACAAGTGGTGCTCATGATCTTCTGGCGATTTGGAGTATATGAGAATGTCGTCAATGAAGACAATAACGAACTCGTCAAGATAGGGTTTGAACACTCGATTCATGAGGTCCATGAAGGCTGCTGGAGCATTTGTGACACCAAATAGCATGACAAGAAACTCGTAGTGCCTATAATGAGTTCTGAAGGCAGTCTTTTCAATGCTTTCCGTTTTAACTTTTGCCAGAATGCAAGTTAATTTTTGAGAATACTTGAGCGCCTTGTAGTTGATCGAACAAGTTGACAATTCGTGGCAGAGGGTACCAATTTTTGATGGTGACGTTATTTAGTTCACGGTAATCGATGCATAACCTCATCGTAACATCCTTTTTCTTTACGAATAGTACTAGAGCTTCCCATGGTGAGGTACTTGGTCGAATGAAACCTTTTTCCAAAAGTTCCTGGAGTTAAGTTTTCAGCTCTTTTAATTTTGTCATGGACATGCGATAAGGGGCTTTTGAGATTGGTTGTATACCAAGTTGGGTTTCAATGGTGAATTCGATTTCTCGGTCAATCGGGGTACCTGGTAGGTCTTCAGGAAATACATCTGAGAATTCTCGTACCATAAGGATTTCATCAAGTATGGGGGCCTCTTGTTGAGTATTGATAACATAACAGATACAACTATAACAACCCTTTCTTAGAAGTCGTTAGGCTGTCATAAAGGATATAAAATATGGAGGGGGAGAGACTCCGGTTCCATCAATGACAAGCTTGAGTTGGTTTGGTGACCGGAGAAAGACCTTTCTGGCTTTACAATCAATAGAGGCATGGTTGGCAGCTAACCAGTCCATTCCTAAGATCACATCAAAGGTACTAATGCAGAGGGGAATCAAGTCTATATGTAAGGTTTCCCCTTTTAAGGATACAATATAAGATTTGTACACATCAGTACTAAAGGCGGAGTTACTAGAAGGAAAAGACACAGATAGTACATAACCTAAGGGTTCGAGCGTTGATGCCAACTTGGTAGCAAAGTGTGGTGTAACAAAAGAATGAGTTGAACAAGAGTCAAAGAGAACATGAGCTACGTGACCATAAATAGAAAGTGTACCTGACACAACATTCTCAGTAACTTTCGAGTTTCCAGGCACCACGACAAAGGCTCTTCCTTGGCCTTTTTGGTCCTTCCTCACTCCTCCAGGTACCACTGGTTTTCGAATTGGTTCAGAGGGGCCAACTGTAGCACTGGTAAGCTTTGGACAATCTCTCAGGAAGTGGCCAACTTGGCCACATCTAAAGCATGCTCCCATGTCTCGACGGCATTGTCCCCAATAAGTCTTTCCATAAGTAGAGTAAGTTGGAATGGTGCCACCTCTGGGATTCGTAGGACCTTGATTTCCTGCACTGGTTGTGCCCGCATTTACCCTCTTGGGAGGCGCGGCACCGGGTCTTCTGTTATCTCTTTTCCAAAATTGCTTCTTTTGGCTTGGTTCTTCAGAGCGCAAGGCTTTAATTCCTTTTTTTAGTAATTTATGCTCGATCCACTATCTCTGTATAGGTTGGTAGTTTCAAAACCTCTAGCATGTCCTTGATTTTAGCATCCAAACCTGCTTGGAATTTCCTTGCTTTTCGAGTTTCGGTAGGGATGACGTATGTCGCAAATCGAGCCAGTTGCGTGAACTTACTCTTGTGTTCGGCTATCGTCATGGTTCCTTGCCTTAGATGTATGAATTTTGCAGCCTTTTGTTCCCACAGCAAATTTGGAAAGAATTTTTCATAGAATACCTCCAAGAATCTTGCTCAAGTCACAATATCTTCTTTCTCCAGGGTAAGAAGCCACCATTCTTGTGCATCGTCTTTGAAGGTGAATGTGGCGAAAGTCACCTTCTGCCTTTCTGTGTAAGGTAGCACGTGGAAAATTTTCTCCATATCTCTGACCCAAGCTTTTGCCACCAGTGGGTTTGTACTGTCGATGAATACGGTAGGTTTCAAGTCCTAGAACTATTTTATAGTAGTTGGCTCTTCTTGTCGTTCAGGCAATCCGCTATTAATGTTGGTTTATAGGGCTAAAAAAAAACTAGTAACTGCTCTTTTCACGATTTGCTCCATTGGATCAGTACCACTGACCAATGATCCAGTTCCATTTCCATCATTATTTATTACTACAAGGTGAAAACAGTTAGTGAACTCCCCTCTCCTTTTTTTTTTTTGGAACCACTTAGTATATATTTAATTATCTATGATTCACAAGATACTATAACAGTACATATCACGATATCATATCTATGATTCACAAGATACTATAACAGTACATATATCATTTTTACTTATGCAAAAGAAAACATATTAGTACAACGTACTTAAAATACAGTCAAGAGTTAGTGTCTAATCCTATTAATACAAAAACATAAGGATTAGACTAATTATGGTCAGGTCACAAAAAAAGGATCTCCTGGTCAGATGTCTAGAAGGGACTGTTAGGCCACAATGAGAACTGACTCTAGAAAATTGGCCCATGAAATAACCCCGCGAACTCACTCTGCATGAGGGGCTCAAACTCCCACCCACTAAGCTTTACTCCAAAGCACCACCATACTGCCCGGACCAAGTAGACAGGAATATCGTGATCATAACCCCAAAACTCCTGTCCGGTAATCCGCACCGGTATCTCCAAGTATGATACACTGTCAGTGAAGTCTATAGCTGGGGTCTGGACAATGTGTTGTGGAGGAGGTGAGTGCGAATGTGGTTGCTAGGATATGCATGTCCTCTCTTCTTCACAAAGCCCAGGGGTAGAGGTGCGACTAGAAAATGTGGCTGTCCTAGGTCCGGAGCAAGACCAACAACGTGGGTCGGCCCTATGTACCTCTTACAAGTGCTGCCTTGGCTAAGCCTCCAAAATAAGAAATCCTTATCGGGGTCGGCCTACAAATACACGGGTTGCCCCATGAGTCGGTCAAGCATCGAGTGGGCTTGCCTAACAAGACTCTCTGAATCACCCCAGCCTTCTAATAAGTTCGGGATAAGATGAGCTCCTAGGGGCTTGAACCAAAATAACTCCATTAGGTTTGCCATTCCTACACCATGGGAAAACTTAGCCCATAAATATTTATAACTCGGTTTATTTGTGCTAGAAAATTTAATTTAATTTATTTTTTTTTTTTTGTTTTGGAAAACACATACCATAATGTCAAATAATAATATGAAGTTAAATTTATTATTAGTATTTTTTTTTTGTGCCCAAAACCATTGCTCTGATACTACTTTTTGTCACGACCCAAACCCGGTACCCAAAGGCTCGGCGTCGCAACAAGATAAAAATAAAATAATTCTAATAATTTTGCAGTTGTAGCGCAAGCGGATAAATTAAATAAATTAAAATAAAATAATTAGGTACAAAATGTTTATTAAAAAGAAACAAACATATTCATTTGGGCTTTTATTTTATTCCAGGCATGCAATTAGAAATACAGATAGTACAAAAAAAAAAAAAGAGAGAAGACACTGTTGTTTATTCCGTCATCTTGATCTTGCTAAATCTCGTCACCTGAAAGAGGTAACAACTATAAGTACATAGCAGAGTGAGAAATATTATACTATGAGTATAGGGGCACAAAATAGCCATGGATAATTATTTAAGCTAAAACATTAACATAATTTAAGTTGAACAAACAAATTAATTAAGTGGCAAAAACTGAAATACAGAAATTACGTAAATAACTATAACCACGGTACATGACAGAACAGAACAGGGGTTACTAGAGTGATAATCAGAACAGAGGTCAATGGATCTATGACAAACAGAGAACCATAAGGTGGCCAAATAGGGGCCAATAGTTTATTTAAGTCCCTCAAGGCGTGGGACTCCTGTGATGGTACTTACAGAACATAATTGTTTATAAAATTTTTGTCAAATAATTTCTAAAATTTAAACAAACATATCCATAGGTTTCAATTTAAGCAAATAAAGTTAAGAAAATAATCCATCTAATTGAAACATTAACATAACCATAAAACATAAATTATATAAAATAAATTGTGGTAACTCAAAACATACATAAAATATATGATATTAATTCAAGGTATAATATAACTCACCTTAAGATTGATCCTTAATTTTGAGTTTTCTACTACAACTCCCAACTATACTCTTTCACTTCTTGAAGCTCACTGGTACTTCACTACAAATGGGTTCTAATTTTTCGTCCTTACTTTTTCGAAACTTACTGCACTGATACTTCGCTATTTATAAGCCCATTCTCTTGCTTGCTATGCAAGTCCTAAGCTCTATGATTGCCACGTTGCTCCCTTTCTCGACCACGTTTCTACTCTATTGGTTAGGGGAAGTGATGCCACTTGTATTATTACCCAATGAATTTGTTTAAGAGCCACTAACCTCTTGTCCTTTTTACCAGCTATTAAATCCCTGACCTTTTTACCATTCTAAGAGTTATTACTCTTCGGTAAAGTTGTGTTTTTATTTTTTATTATATATATATATTGTTTACGTATGAGTGATTGATATCATCACAGTATTGAATTAAATTAAAAATTCGGATGTCACAGTTAGGTCCTTTAGTTTTGTCAATATCACGAACAAACATTGTTTATCAAGTTATAAGTTTCCTGGTTGTTTTGCCTTGCTCGCTTGAGTGAAGAAGTTGTGCTCCCAGAAGTTTTCTTGTCTGTAAATATTTTGGGAAGGAAGATTGTACGCTCGAGCGAAGGAAGCTTGGCTCGAGTGACGCCACTTAAGGAATGCACGTGTACTTAGCTCCTCGCTTGAGCGAGAGAGTCTTCGCTCGAGCGACCTTCGCGGCCCCTGTTTTCTATAAGTATTTGTTTAAGTCAGTTTTAGGGTTAAGTTTTTTAGATCTATTTTGAGGGCTTTAGGGTTTTCTTTTGGGGTTGTTTTGCTAATTTTCTTTTGATGTTTGCTTGAGTATTAAACTCACATGGTTTGATAATTCACATCAAAGGGTTGTTTGAGTGATCATCTTCGAGAGTGTTCTTCTTGATTGGAATATGGAGATTAAGCATGGAGTATTGAAGGTGTTTGAAGGCGTCTTGTGATCGTTAGTCGACGTGGATGTTGTGGAATCAACATCATCTAATCAATTCTGAGACGAAGGTTGTGGTGGAAGACATACAAGTTGAAGACAAATTGTCAAAATTTGAGTAATTTGTTTGGGTATTTTGTATTATTTCTTTTCTTCATTGTGGATTAATTTGTGGCGTTTCGCCCATGATTTTTTAATCACAATTGGAGGTGCTTCAATAGTGATTTTTTTCACATAAAAATCGTTTGTGTCAATTTATTGTTTTTGAAACCACAATCTAAATCACTTTCGTACGTGCTTGATGATTTAGATTGTTAGTTTTAATTGTTTGAAAATTGGTATAATTAAATCTTGTTCTAATCACGAATCACTTAGGTTTTTCACAAATTATTTAGTTTGGATCGATTGTTCAACCATGGCTAGCATTAGAATAGATCAAGTCTACTTATAGTTTATTTTAAAATAGTTTCATAATCTACTTAAAATTTTAAATATATATATTTTTTATCTTATTATGTATAATTGATACTTCAAATAATAACTTTTACAGATTCTTAAAATGAGCAATGTTAGAATAATCATATTTTGATATTATACTTAAGTAACCATGTGAGGTGACACCTTACAAAACATTAACCACATGTAGTTAGTGTTTAAGGCCGCTAGATAATACCAAATGTAGTCATTATAGTATTACTAAAATTTTATTTTTAATTTTTTAAATTCAAATATTCTAAAATTTCAAATTATATAATTAAAATTTTATTTTAGATTTTTCATCTAAATATTTTCAAATGAAATGTGGCTAAAATATGAATAAGATTCGATTTTGGACTTCCCATTAAAGGGTCTTCAAAATTTGAATTTAGATACATGGATAGATGGACCAATAGTTTAACATATGTTTCTTAATTTTCAAAAAAATAAAAATAAAAAAAAAATAAAATTAAACGAGATGTAATTTAATAGCTAAGATTCGACAATATAATTGGACTGGCCAATAATTATATGGTACATGTATTTTATAATTTAAAAAAAAAAATTGATTTATTTTCCATAACAATGTCATGATCTAAAGAATATTTTTTTATTGCTACAAATCAAGGATTTTGAAAGGTAATAAGAATTAAGGAATATGAAATATATTATTATAATAATCAAATAGTCAATAATTATAATTAAAGTCAAAAGGCCAAATGATTTTATGACGCAAATTTTTCAGCCGAGGAAAACCCAAATATCACTTTTTTTTTTTTTTTTAGGTTATCATTTTTGTATTATTGTTTACCTAGATTATTGTGATTTTTTCTTTAAAGAAATCAATAATTAAATAATAAAGATAAAATAAAATATCTCAAATAATCTACTAAATTTTTTTTATAAACCTTTCATAAGTATGAGATCCACGTAATCCATTGCGTATGGATCCAGTAATATAATACAAATCAATAAAAAATCCGAAGATATATATAAATTGCTCATCTACAAATAACACATCATAAAATTATTCCCTAAATTTCACCGTGTATTTAATATATATAGTATTATAAGGCGTGTAGTTATAAAATATTATAATACTAAAAAATAATATTTGAATAGTACATATTAATATATATTTAGGATATTAATGTGTGTTTGGAAAGAAAAAGATTAGATACACACCTATACTCAAATAGTACGGGATATTAATGTGTATTTAGGAAGAAAAAAATTGAGTACACACCCATATATTTAATATATATAGTATTACAAGTGTGTATCATATGTGCGTTATAAAATATTATAATACTAAAAATAATGTCCAAATAATACATATTAATGTGTATTTGGGAGAGAATAGTACATATTAATGTGAAAGGAAAGATTGGGTACACACTTAATTTTTAACATAATACACAAAATAATTATTCCAAGGCTTGAACTCATAATTTCAAAATTATTAAGCCAAAATTTTACTATTAAACCAATGATTGTCCATTATGAAATAGAGTAAATTACAAACACAGCCCTGAGGTTTACTTAAATAACAAATTACTCCTTGTGGTTTTAGAAATTACATTATGCTACTTAAGGTTTCTAATTTTATAACAAATAGGTCATTTTATTAATAAATTATTAAGTTAATTAATAGTTTTTAATAATGCCAAAATTTTCTTTCAATTAATAATTCAGATAATTTTATTATTGTACAGGTGAACAGTTAGAAATTTCACTTTTTTAATTAATTCTGATAAATAAAAAATTTTGATAGGAAAATATTTGTAATTTTTTAAACCACAAAAAATAATTTATATTTTAAGTAAATCTTAAAAAATATATTTATAATTTACCTTATAAAATATTATAATACTATATATATATATATATATTATTAGATTTTTCTATTCATTTTACTTATTCTCTAAACTCTTTCTGCTTAGCCTTAGTATTATTATTTTTTCACCGACCGTGGTCATCACGTGGGTTCTTTGAAAGCGAAAAATAAAATAGTATTAGTAAAAATTGCAGTTTAGTTAGCCTCTTCTTTTTATTTACTTGAGAGTCTGAAATAGACAAAAGGTGCTTCGTTACTTTAATTTTTTCTTTTTCCTTTCACCCACTCCAATACTTTTCTCAAATTTCCATAAATCGATTAGAAAATCATTGAGAGAAAGTTCCAATCATCCTATATTCAGATTATTGGTTTGGGAGATCGTTTTGTACAAATTACGAAGGACACGGATAAATCAATAATGATTTGGAGAATCCATATAAAAGAATGCCTGAGAGAAGGCATCAATATAATCTCAGTAACTGTAACGAGATTTCTTGGAACGGATCTCAAGAGTACGGGTAACATGGGGGTGCATCCCCTAAGCCGGCATAGGCATAATGTGCTAGATAGTGGCTTTCTTTGTAGTTGATAGGACTAGGCTGCGATTTGGCTCAAACAGAGTATGTTTGAAATCCACAGAGGCGATATCAATAAGGATCTGCTCATAAATGTATCTGTATTGATCAAAGTGAGGCAAAGAATGTTGAGTGGTCAAATACCTCCTTTTAATTTCTCATGGATCTTTCATCCACTGGATATCTGTATTTTCAATGTAGAGGACTATTTCCTTTGTAATGAAATTCTGGACATAGGGTACTGGAGAAGCAAGGAGGATATCTTTAGCCGTTTGGCTAGATTCCCCTTTTTTTTACTGGAATAGGCATTAAGTCCTGAAAATTCTGTATTGTGAGGGTTTGAGCCCCTGCCATGGTCCCGTCTGCCTGGGCCTCGGCCTCTATTCTGCATTATTTGGACCCTGCAAATATTCGCGGGTTAGAAAGTCTGGAAGAGAATTCGTTTCGCCTTTGATATATTCAATATCAAAATCAAATACTGAAAGTTGGCCCTGCCATGCGGCAAAAATCTGTTTTTGAGCCAGATTTTGTACATCTTTTTTGAAAATTTGTTTGGCTGCAGAATAATCAACTCTTATTAAAAAATGTTAATTTAATAAATCATCCTGGAATTTAAGAACACATTTAATAATGGCTAAACATTCTTGTTTTATAGTTGGATAATTTTTAGCAGCTTGGTGCCAAATACCAGAAGTAAATCTTACGAGTTCTTCTTTTTTACTGTTGTGATTAAATTGTTTAAGTATGCCACCATAACCAAGGTTTGAGGCATCAGTTTCAACAATTTTCTTCCATTCTGGATTTGGTAAAGAAAGACATGGTAGAATTTTGACTCTAGCTTTAATTTTTTAAACGGCTTCTGTATGTTCTGGACCTCATGGTGGAGGATTTTTCCTAAGCCTAGAATATAGGATTGCTGCATCGGTAATAAGGTTAGGATAGTAATCATGAATATAATTCAAGATACTCAAAAATCTCTGTAATTGTGTTTTATCTTTAATTTCATCTGAAAATTTAGATGCAAATTCCATACTTCTATTGATAGGGATTATGGTACCATTATGAATGTTATGGCCCAAAAATCTAATTGTTGTATGAAAAAGTTACATTTTTGGTGCAGAAACAACTAATCCATTTCTAATGATAACATGCTTAAAAATATTAAGATGTTTCATATGCTGGTCAATTGATGAGAAGAAAATTAAAACATCATCAATATAACAAATGGAGAATTCTGTATAAGGATTGAAAATATCATTCATAATATGTTGGAATTCAGATGGTGCATTTTTCAATTCAAATGGCATAACATTCTATTCAAAATGCCCAAAGGGTACTGTAAAAGCAGTTTTATATCTATCTTGTTCAGCAATTTGGACTTGTCAATATCCTGATTTCATGTCAAATTTAGAAAATATGACTACATCCTGGAGACGATCTAAAAGATCTTTTTTATTTGGAACTGGATACCTTATCCATTGTAAGGTTTCATTAAGACGTTTATAATTTATGACTAATCTTGGCACACCTCTTTCTATCTCTGCATTTTTATTAACGTAAAAGGCAGTACAACTCCAAGGAGATCTACTGGAGCGAATAAGCTTTTTCTGGAGCAGAGTAGTAATTTATGTTTTACACAATTCTAAATACTATTTTTTCATTTGACTTGGTCGAGCGCGAGTAGGGATTTTCCGCTCATCATAGCCGGGTTCATAAGGCAAGGAAACAATATGTTTCTTTCTATCCCAAAAAGCATTTGGAATATTACTACAAATTTCATCTTTAAATTATTGTTCAAGAGATTTAATTTTTTGCTGGAAAGAAGACTGTTGAAATCTTTGTTTTATAGTAAGAAAACTAATTTCTTTTTGTAAGAAATTAATTTGTTTTTCTTTAAAATTAACTAAATCTTTAATCTGATCTAACTCCTTCGTATAAGGTTCTGTTATAAACTCAAAAATAATCTTTTGATTATTTAGGGTTGGGTGGATGCCAATGGAGTCTATTTTAGTAATTGGCATTAATAAACACAAAAAAGGTGTTCTAAGAATTATGGCTTGAGACATGTTCTTAATAAGAACAAAAGAAGTAGGAAGACATAATCCTTGATTACGAATTAAAACTTCTGAAAATTTATACTGGATATATAAAAAATTATCACTTACACTTATAGAAGATTGAATTATCTTATAAAAATAAGACATCCCAAACTTAGCCTTAGTAGAAATTAATCCTTCTTCAATAGTGTGTCAACGGAAGTTGCCCCATTATTGGCTTTGTAGAAATAGACAAAAAGGTGCTTCGTTACTTTAATTTTTTCCCCTTTTCCTTTCACCCACTCCAATACTTTTCTCAAATTTCCATAAATCGATTAAAAAATCATTGAGAGAAAGTTCCAATCATCCTATATTCAGATTATTAGTATGGGTTGGAATTAAAATTCATAAAAAGTATAAAAAAATAAATTATGAGAGGCGCTTATTTCAAAAAAACATTACATGTATTTAGTTAAAAGGAAAAGTATTATAAAATTAAATATCATACGAACAACCAATTTTAACCCATAACCCTTAATCAACAGCCACGTACGATTACATTCGTAACAATTACCTCCCCTTCCCTCCGCTCCAAAAAACGAAAAAAACCAACCATTATGAATTCTAACGAAAAACAATTATGTGTTAAGACAAAACAACATTAGATATTTATTTGCCCATATATTACCTATCTATATTATCAATTTGTCCACTTACTATACCAATTTGTCTATATTACCTACCACACTACGTGCCATCGCTACTCATTGCCTCCGACTACCTTGGATGACTTTTTAAACCAATTTCAAAGTGATTGCTTTTTAGGATGGAGACTTTTCCGGTGGTTGGTGGTTGTTTGGTGGTGGTCTGACAACATTGGGTAAAAATGACACGGATTATCTTTCAAAACATTAAATTGTCATTTTCACTAAATAATTTTACGAATCATATCATTACAACTAAACTAAAATAATTCTTGAATCTAATGCCATACACAATGTGAAAAAATCAAATATAAAATTGATACAATTAAAATTATAAAATTATATTAATAGAAGAAAAAATTACATAAATCACGAGTGTAATTTATCAAATTAATAAACTAAGTAGACCAAACAAGAATGACTTAGATAAATAGGCTTAATGGTAAAATTTGAACCTTAAGTTATATTAACTTGGAGAAACCACTTTTAGCACGGGTTTGGCATACAAAATTTTGTGACTAAAAGACTATTTTAGTTACAACAAGACAAAATATATTAAAAAGTTAATAAGATAAAATGTCACATTCAAACCATAATTATTTTATTTTTTCTCTTACAAAAGTATAAAAAAAAAAAAAAAAGTCAATCTCAAATGAGACTTTTTAGCCCTATGCTAATATAGTAAAAAAACTAAAAAATCAACTCACATCCCAAACGAACCTGCTAAAAGCTGTTTTTTTCTAGTGGAAATATTACATCAGTCGGTATTTGAAAAAATGATTATAAATTAGTATGATAGTACATAAATATTAATAGTTAAATTTGTAATTTTTTTCATTAATTTGAATTTTTGTTTCTGCCTCCCACAGGGTGTTTTACCCCTTTTTTCTATTACAATTTATGGCTACAATAAATCAATAATTATAATAAAATTTAAATATAATATAAATTATAATGACGTGCAAACTTGAGAGAATTCAAACAATTATAAGAAATAAACCAACTCCTAACTGAAAGAATTCGAATTCTTGATTGGGCTGACAGTGATACTATTTAACAGATAAAAACAGACGAGACCTATGTCACCAAATTTTCATATCTAATAATGTCATAATAACTACATTTTTCTAGTTATATTTTATTTATGATCTTAGGTGAAAAAAGTATAGGCAAATTACAAAAAATAAAAATGGCTAGAGTTTGACCCTTACAAATTTAATGTAGGTCTATATAAAATGTTTAAGATATCATTTTTTATTAAGTTTAATGAATAAACTATTTTTTTTCTTGTCACCTTTACTTAACAAACATACACTGATGATTTATATTGAAAATAAATTAAAAAAATAAGATTTAAATTGTTAAAATTAAAATTGAAGGTTATATTTGGATCAAACCTTGAGGTTTATTTATTTATTTAATTATAACTTTCCAAAAAGTTTAGGTAATTATAATGTATAAAGTATGTGTCATTGCTTACACTGAAGTAAAAAATTAAAAAACACACTATGTGGGTTCATCCTTTGTCTTTAAATACTAAAGAAAAGTGAGTGAGAATTGTCTGTATCGTTTTTCGCTACGTTATGGAGACGGTGTTATATGATACAACAGAATTGCTCAATAATTATATTTTCACGTCATAAAAAATTATTAGATATTTTAAAATATCATATGGTACTGCTTATGTTTTGTTCCTACCTAAGAAGAAATTGCAAAACATACTAAGGCCTCGTTAAGGGATAGATTTTTTTAATAATTTTTTAGTTTTTTAGCTAAAATAAAATGTAAAAAAAAAAAATATGTTTAGGATAACTTTTTAATTTTTTACAAAAAGTTATGCAAAAAGTAGAGAGAAAATGAAATTTTTAACTTTTTGGTATAAGTTGTTAGTTTTTGATTTTTATCTGTGGGTGAAATATCCTCAGTTCTCCGTATTCCTTGAACCCAAGCTACACGTAACGTCGCTTAACCTGAAAATAGAAAGATGGTGAGCTGCCCAGCGATGTGCTGCCAGATAAATCCTCTGACGATCAAGTTAGCACACTTGGAGAAGAAGAAAAAGAATGGGAATAGAGCCCTTTAGAGAAAGAGAGAGTTGTGAATTCCTTCAGGTTGCTTACCTCTAACGTTCCCTCATTCCCTTCTTTTCTAGGCTGGCCATGCAGCTTCAGAGATTGTAGGTGCACTACCTTTACTGTCCTTCTCTGGACAGGCGGCTGTACTCCCCTCTACCTTCTTTACAGGTGTAGAGGCCAAAACCTCCAAACAGTGTTTGTCGAACCGCCAAACAGTATTAACGCATACTAGGAGTGGATTTTCCCTTCTTCATATCATTGGTCCAGGTGGCTCACACAATCGGGCTATCACAACCGGCTTATCACTTGGGGAGAACACACCACAATGACTGGGACGGCCGAACTAGAATAAATCGGTCTATCTGGTCGGCCCGTGCGTGGTAGTATGATTTGACATCTCGGTCTCGTCCCACTACCTTGTAAAGAATCTCGACCCAAATTCAATCTAGATTGTTTGTGGCTCGGCCCAACACATTACTGCGGATCTAACCGAATATCAGGTCGAATCATAGCTCGATTGAGCACCTGCGTGTCTTCCCATTCTGGTATCCATATCATCTGAAATTCCTAGGGCTTCAAAGCGCCCTTTCGGTAAAAAGAGAATCTAGCCAAAGCGCTAAGGATGTCCTCTTTACTCCTTGAACCATATTCTGAGAATACAATCATTGAGAAGCGATCCGATGGTGCCTTGGCCCAATGTAATGGGTTGAGAGCAGCGTTGGTTCAATTGATGGACCGACATGCGGCCCTCGAAACCTCGCTATACCTCGCGCTACCATAGCTCGGCCTTATTGTTCAGCGCAAATCCCCTTCTCAATTGCCTTTTAATCCCATTCGGTGGCGTGATTGGGATTATTATTCGATCGAGCTACCTAATTTGGTGGGTCATCGAGGATTCGCCGATAGTCTTGTTATCGATCATTCGATTATCTTGACAAATTGTCTTTTCGATGCCACGTGGCCGCTCCATTAGTTCCATGCAACCCCATTTGTATCTACATTATTCCAAGGATTTGAAAAGTTATCGTCCATTCGTTTTCCCCCATATATACATGCTAGAAGCCCAAAGACCCTTAACACTGTTCATCTCTCTTCTTCAGAAACCCTAAGCTTCCAACCTCCATGCTCCTGCCATTGCTGGCATCGCTGTCGTCGTTGCTTTTCAAGTCGTTTTCAACTATCTCTATCCTCACGAAGGCTTCAAGCGGTCGTGGTCATTGGGTCTTAACTTGGCATCCATACTGTAAGTTTTTGTCCTTCCTTTGTGTTCTCCATTAATGTTCTTTGTGTTCTTATGCAGGAATTGTTAATACCACCAATGCCCATACGTGGGGTAAAAGCGGTAGATGGCGGACGATAGGTAGAAGCTGGAATCGAAGAGGCGATGGGGCTATCGTGCCCCTCGTTTCCCTTAGTTTCAATGCATGAACTTCACATTTAGGATGAATAGCATAAACCCTAGATAAGACTGAGCAAAATCCCATTTTTAGATCAAAAATAGGATTTAGCCAAGCAAAAACTAGTTTGTGTTCCTTCCTTGAAATTTGAGGCAGGGTTGTAAGTTGTAGGAGCTAGAACCAAGATAGAAAGATTGAACCGGCGTGAATAGTTGAACGAGATAGGAAAATTGAACAGGTCAAACGCCCCAGGATCCTTTATTGAGCTAAACACTTCCTCATAAGAGCTGTGCAATTTATGTTGTGCTAATACTTGGACTTATTTTTTAATAATGTAGAACAAACTAGGACTGACTAAGCTCACTGAGCATTACTATCGGTGAGGCTCAAAGTTCGAGCAAGCAATCACCAAATTTTGATCGAGATATAACCAAAATTACCCAGCTATATAAAATTGGGATAGATGGGGAAATGCGGTTCATGGTTAATTAAGCTTGGGAAATGACGAGTTTTGCGAGTACAATATTCCGGATAGCGTCCACTTGGGTGGCCAAGAAAGGAGACACTTCTTGGGCGAACTAGACAAATGCCCTTTATGGTGGTATCCATTGTGGAAGGTGGCTGCGCTTCCGGTTCAACCCTGGTTTTGCGAATTTTAAGGCGACTAAGTGCCGACCCAAGTTTCCAAAAACACATACAAAATAATAAGCAGTGTGTATTTGAATAGGATACTCGGTTTGAATCTTAGCCTCATGAGATATTCCAACAATACACACTTAGCAAAAAGTAAAGAGGGTTTTGCTAGTATCTCAAAAGGTTAGGAAAGGCGAGCAAAACTTATCGAAGGTAACTTGGACAAAGAGACCAGCGATGATGATTTCTGTGGGTGTCTGGTAATTATGAGGACACCAAGTGCCCATCTTAGAACTGGTACATAAGAAAAGATTTTTTTTACTATTCTTGTTTTTCGATCTAACCATTTCTTTCTGTTGCAGGACTCTGAGACTCTTGGCAGAAGATTACTCCCGCACAAACCAAGAGGCCATAAGGATTGCATTGCGGCATCCAGCTAAGGAGCGAGAGCCTCACAAGTTGTTCAGTTTCGAACCAAGCTACCGCTACACTGCGCTACGCAGGAGTAGGGTGACCAACTTTCTTTAAGCCCCTTCTTTAGAGCCGGATCCAAACCTTCCTCCAATCAAACTAGTTCCTTTGACCGCTAAGCAAGAAATGGCCAAGATTTGGACTATCAAG
The DNA here is from genome assembly GCA_025200525.1 of Camellia lanceoleosa. Taxonomy (NCBI): domain Eukaryota; kingdom Viridiplantae; phylum Streptophyta; class Magnoliopsida; order Ericales; family Theaceae; genus Camellia; species Camellia lanceoleosa. Next base: position 109,921,299 of record CM045758.1, read on the forward strand.
TCAATCATTACTGGCGAGCCAAGCAACTCTTAGTCGCCAAAAATAGCTGGGGACAATCCTCCATGCCAACCGTTCAAGAAAAGGGGGTGGTGTTGGCTTTGGCCAGCGAACAAGCTGCTGGTCAGTCTAAGAAAAGGTTGAGAAAAGATCAGGCCAAACAACATTTGGTGGACGAAGATTCCACCGAGCATCCATCTACTGATTTGGGGAAGCAGACTGATCAACCAATCACCGAGCCATCTACCCGCTCCAGTGCCCCACCAGTCTGGTCGCCCGAGATGAAATATAAAGGTCGGGCAGTTACTACCGCCTACTCGGTCTATCTTGAGCAAGGGCTACTCACTCGGCTTCAACATGACCAAGGGATTGCTCCTCCTGTTGACATGAAGAAATCTGAAGAGTTGTCCAACCTAAAAGTTATCCATTAAATGACAAAGTTTATCGTCTTTGGTAAGTTGGCAATCCTCCTTGTCGTGAACTTGTTGCTTGGTTTTGGCATGCTGACATTTCTCTTTTGTTTGCAAGCCATGCAGAAGAACTATTTGGCCCACGAGTGAATGATCGTAGTGTGGCAAAGTCTGCGGGAGGCCATCACTAATAACAAGGTCAAGACCGCCGAGTTGGAAAAGTTGAAGATCGTACAAGAAGAGGCCGTAGTTGAGTGCGACAGGCTTGCTGAGCGGCTAGCGAGGGCAGATGAGGATAAGAAAAACGCTTTCCAAGTGACCAAGGCCAGATACCTTGCCGAGCTGTGCAAACTCCGCAAAGCCCACAAAGCCAAGCTGGACAAGCAGGTCGATGATACTGAAGACCGCGGCTTTGCGGAAGGAAAAAAAGCTTACGAAAGGTAGGTGTAGAGGACCGAGGACATTTTTTTCCAGTGCGGTTAGAAAGCCTCCGTAGAAAAACTTGGCCTTGGTCAACACTCCGACATATTCCAAAACCCCCATGCCGCCTTCATCTCGGTCTACATGCAAGCTTATGCGGTATTTGTGCGAGAAGAAGCTAATAGAAGAAGTGAAGGTAAGCTGCGATAAGTTTCCCCACGCAACTAACCGATTAGAATCACCTTACGAGTTGTTAGAAAGGAGGCCAAACGTGAGGAGGAGCGAGGAGGTGGGCCTTGGTGGTCGCTCAAGAGGAGATGTTGAGATAGGGTCGACCGACCAAGCGAACACCGATTGACCTTGATTGAACTTTGTCTCTGTTTTTTGGTTTTGATGTAGCAGGACGGGCCTCACTTTTGTAATCACACTTTATGATAAATGAAAAGTTCTACTTTTGCTCGCCATATTATGCAAATTTTTTGTTTGCCTTGTGTGGTTGTCATTTTCTTTGGTTTGGTGAGATAAAATTGCCTCGGTCTAATGAGTAATCTCATTTTGGTATAAAATATTAGTTGAGCGTAACACCAACTCTATTAAGAACTAGGCAAAGACACACCAACATTTTAAGCGGTAACAATGTCAACTCGGCTACAATTTAAGTTGAGCAATTTGATATGAAATTGACTCTACATTAGTGAGCAAGATACATCTTGGGTGAGCCGAAGCGAAATATGCTTTTGATTGGCGAGCAAAAATCATTTCGGTGAATGAATAGCGAGCATAATCACAATCCAGAGCAAAAATCGGCCGAATAATTATGAGCGAAATTGGCTTGCCTAGCTTGAGTTAGGAAAAATGCCAAAGCTGTTTGCATGGGTGAGCAATGTCGACTTGGCCCTAACACGATTTGGGCAAAATCTTCTTGTCTCTGATGGCGAGCAATGTCGACTCGATCCTAACATAAGTTGGGCAAAACACCAATTGTTTGCCTTTGCCAAAGTCAAGCCGTTGTTGACTACACTTTGGCACTATAGTAGCTTAATATCCTTGCAAGATTTGTATCTGAAGCGCATAGTATAAGAAAAAGATGGGGCTATCTTCCATTACCGTCAGCGATTTACCCAATGCCAAAAGGTCAAGTTATAAGTAAAGGAATGGAAAAGATTACATTTCAAAAGTAAAATATCTTGAGATTGGGGCATTCCGCGATGCAGGGACAACTTTACCATCTAAGTCTTCGGTGGTATGCCTTTTTGCTGCAAGGCCACTTACCTGTATGGCCCTTCCCAATTTGCTCATAATTTGCCTTCGCCAGGATCCTTGTGTTTTCTATTACCTTCCTCAAGAGTCTCCAATCTTGAATAGCCTAGGATGCGGTCTTGTTGTATTTTCTAGAAGCTCTTCTTTGGTATGTTGCTATGCGGATTAGAGCCCGTTCCTTCTTTCTTGACTAGGTCAAGTTTTAGGGCCACGAACTTCATTGTTCAAGTCTGGTTGAAAACTTTGAGATCAAATGGTTGGCATGCCGATTTCCAATGGTATGACCGCCTTCATGTATAAACCAAGGCAAATGGAGTTTCCTCGGTTGGCGCCTTGGTGTAGTTCGGTATGCCGAGCACATTGGGGAGTTTTTGACCCACTTCCTTTGGCCTTCTCCGATCACTTCTTGACCCGTCGGGATGGTCTTGTTTGAAGCTTACCTTGACCATTAGATTGAGGTAGGTGGTGTGGAGTTGTAAAATTCAATCTTTAACTCTTCGCAAAATTCGCGAAAAAGTTTCCCATTAAAAGTACCATTATTGAAATGAGGGCCTTTGGGATATCAAAGCAGTGATGACGATACGCCAAATGAATTTTTTACATCTTTGTCTTTGATGGTTTACGGCTCGGCCTTTACCTACTTAGTGAAGTAGTCGGTAGCAGCGATGAAAAACTTGCGGTTGCTCGGAGCTGTTGGAAGCGGTCCTACAATATCTAGCCTCCAAAGCACAAATGGCGAAGGACTTGTAAAGGGGAGCAACTCTCTGGCCGGCTGGTGGATTTGGTAAGCAAATTTTTGACATTTTTCACACCTGCGAACGTATTTCTGTGTGTCCGTCTGTATGCATGGCCACCAATAATCCTGGGAAATTGCTCGGTAAGCCGAAGATCTACCCCCAATATGAGTCCCGCAGATGCCTTCATGAATCTCAAGAGGAAAGCTTCTATCTTGTTGGAGTGGACACACTTGGTATGGATGAAAGACTTCTTGTACAAAGGCGCCGGATGGGGAAACCAAAAGCTGCTCTAATTTGTACGATCTTGTTGGCCTCCTTTTTTTCGATGGGTAGAATTCCATCATTTAGGAAGGCGATGATGAGATCCATCTAGGGCGGTCCCAAGTCGTGTGATGCTTGGGCACCTCTAGTTCCTCAATGTTTGGTCGAGGTAAGAATTCTATCATTAAATGATTGGAAAAAGTCGTTTGCATGGATACTAGGCCAGCCAGTTCGTCGGCTGCATTGTTTTCTTCGCGGTTAATTTGTTCCATTCTTATTACGGAAAACTTTTTGATTTCTGCGCGTACTAGTGCTTGATACTTGGCCATTATTTCATCATTGGCCTCATATTCCCCAGAGACTTGATTGACTACTAGCTTGGAGTCGCTGAATACCATAAGTTCTGATGCTTTTATCCTCAATGCACTCTTCAATCCAGTGAGGAGGGCTTCATATTCCGCCTTATTGTTGGATGTTGGGAAACCGGGTGTGATAGTGCGCTCGATGGTCAGCCCATCCAGGGATGTCAACACGACCCCTAGCTCGATGCCATGTTTGTTGGAGGCCCCATTGACGAAGAGCTTCCACATCTCGCCAATGAACAACTTCCAGTAGTCGGAGGGATTTTGAGAGTTCCTCAACTCCAAGGTACTGGTCGGCTCATTCTGGTCTCTTTCTATATCTCCGTTGAGCTTGTATCTTGGCAAGCTGGTCAATTTTTTCATTTCTTACTCAGCTTTCTCTTGCCCTTCTGCCACTTGTTGTCCACTATTTGTTTTTGCTGGCTGAGTCACGGGCTGCGCCAAATCTGCGCTAGCCAAATTAACAAGGTAAACATGGTGTGTTTCAGGGGCAAATTCTGCCATGAAGTCGACAAGAGCTTGAGCTTTGATAGCAGTGTGCGGTTGGAACTTGATATTGTATTGCCCCAACTCCACGGCCCACTTCAAAATTCTACGATAAATCGCCTTCTCAAAGAGCACCTTAAATGGAAATTCGGTTATACGACTATTGTGTGGGCATGAAAATAGTCTTGACTTTTGGAAGCCATTATGAGGGCTAGAGCCAATTTTTCTAGCAGCAGATATCTTGATTGAGTTGGGGCGACATCTTGCTTACGTAGAAGATAGGGAGTCTTTGGATCCCTCAGTCTTGGATGAGGCGGCTCAACACATGTTGAAAAAGCGCCAAGTAGAATCTGATTCTTCGCCCGGTTTGGTGTGACGGGATTGGGGCGAGAAGGTACATTCTTAGATCTGCCAATGAACGGTCGCATTCGTCATCCCAAAAGAACTTGGCCTTCAAAGTTTTGAAGAAGAGCCTGTAACGATCTGAAGGCTGGCTAATAAATCGGTTCAGCACGGCTGCCATTTCGGTGATATGTTGCACGTCCTTCATGGAGTTTGGGCGCTCGGTTCTTATATCGCCTTGATGCGGAAAGGATCGGCTTCAATTGCTTTCGATTCATGACCAAAAAACCCACAAATTTACCGGTGCCAACTCTAAAGGCACACTTGGAGGCATTCAAATGTAGCTTGTGATGTTTAAGTATGGCGAACATCTCTGCTAGGTCGGCAAGGTGTTGAGGCTTGTCCTTGCTCTTTACCACTATATCATCGATATAAGCCTTCATAAATCTGACCAAGAAAGGGCCCGAACATTTTGGTTACCTTTTTTTGAAAAGTTACCCCGGCATTTTTCAGTCCAAACGGCATGACCTTGTAGTAATACAGGCCTCTTGGAGTGGTGAATGAAGTGATCTCTCGGTCTGGTTCATACATGGCTATCTGGTGGTAGCCGCGATATGCATCCAGGAAGCTAAACCTCTGATGGCGGCGGTTAGATTCACCAGTTGGTCAATTGTAAGGAGGGAGAAGCTGTTATTTGGGCACGCACGGTTAACCGTCTTATAATTGACGCACACTCACCGTTTCTCGTTCTTCTTCAGCACTACCACGTGTTAGAGATCCATTTAGGGTACTGCGCTTCTTCTATTGCCCCTTCTTTTAGCAAGTTCATGACCTCTTAGCCACTATCTCGGCATGGTGCAAGTAGCGCCGCATCTTCTAGATGACGGTCGTGCATTAGGAAAGACATTCAATTGGTGGCAAATGAAGCTAGAATTCGACGCCCGGGGCATATCGTAAGGCATCCATGCAAAGGCCTCTATGTTGGAAACCAAAAAGTTGACATAATCGAGTTGTTCAACCTTTGGACAAAGATGATCTCAAAAGAAAAACTTATTTGGATCATTCTCATCAATCGCACTTCCACCAAATCTTCAAGATTTCTCCTCGGCCTTTCTTCCCATGTCTTCTAGGACTTCTTTCCGTCACAGTCTGTTATCATTTGAATGAAGCCTTTGGCAACCCGGCCAAACATTTCTTGTGACAATGTACTATTTTGCCATTACTTGGTCTCCCCAAACGTCTTATACTGGTCCATAGGCTGGAAAGCGCGGGACTGATAGTAAATTGGCGCTATTACTGCATGGCGTGTTGCGACCCTGCCGAGATTAAGTTGTAGGTTGATGGGACCTTAAGCACCCAAAATTCCACTTGCCGTGGCCGATCCTGCTTTGACTAGTAATATGATCTTTTCGATCGGCCATTTCGGTTGAAAGTTGAAGCCAACTAAAGGAGGCGTTCTTTGGAGCCAAGTATTTGTCCTCAACTTCATCTATTTGAGCAGCGTCATAATACATGATCTCGGCGAACTTACTGATCGTCGAATTCTTTGATGTCGAAGTCTTTGATGTGAAGGGTCACCACTAAGGCATCATTATGAGGCATTTGAATTCTCTCTAAGTTCTTGCTTGAAAAGGTCGGGACATCTTTTACCTCGGTCTTTCCTTTTTTTCATAGCGAAATTTGAATGGAAACATGTCCCTCATATTCTCGGGTTTCTTGATCATCCCCTCATTTCATAAACACAATTTGGTTCAATGATGCCATGAATGACATTGATTACGCTTTAAGGCGCATCCGAGACGATGATAAGGCCATTTGGCTCGACTTGTCCTTGGGAGGCGGCTCTCATACCCCGTCTATGTCTTGGTCCGGATGCCCCGCCACAGCTCCTTCAAATTTTGTTTGGCGACACATAGTCCTCCGTTCGGTGCTCATTTTCTTCATGGAATGTCTTGCGATACCTTGAGTTAAACCTTCTGCGTGTTTCCCAACAGTGACCCAGCGGGCGTAAGGTTCACCTCGATTTCACTTAGGAAGCGATAAATAGAGTCTAAAGACAATGGTGCACCGGTTCATGCTTTCAACTTTCTTTTGGCATCTTCCTCTTCATCACGAGGCGTTAGCTTGGTCGTTTCTGCGAATTTTGTTCCAATCATTGCGGTTTGAACCGCGATGTTGGTCCTTTGCTCGGTTATTTGGGCGGTTGTCCTCCCGCCCTACTGAGTGAACTTTCCCTACCACTCTTCTATCCACCGCGATCGGATTTTCCTTCTCGATTGCGGTGGCGCCATCATCCTCTACTCGGATATGTTCGTTGATCCGCTGCATCAAGGATTCCATGGTTGTGGGCTGGTGCATCGTAAGTGAATCTCGCAGCCTATGTCTGACTGGGAGACCCCGCTTGTATTGGGCGATAGCCAGATTGGTGGGGCAATCGAGGATCTCATTGTAGGTTTCCCAATACTTGGCATTGTATGCCTTTGAAGAACCTCAGATTCCATCTTGGCCTTTCGGAGATGGTTGACCTCCTTCGGTGTTCGAGTGTTGGTTTTGAATCTGGTGACGAAGGCCTTTGCTAGTTGTTGCCACCCCTCGATGCTCCCCTTCGGAAGTCTTTAGAACCACTTCAGGCCCAGTTTTTCCAAACTTGGTGGGAATATAAGACACATCAAGGTGTCATTACGCTGGTGGCCAGCCATTACTTGCTGGTAATGACTCATGTGTATGTATGGATCCGTCTTATCGTCGTATAGCGTGAACTTAGGTTGGTGGAATCCGGCAGGGAACAGCGTGCTTTTGATTCTGGCGGCGATGGGGTAGCGATAAGTCTCGCTAGCTCTTTGTCCATGGCGTTGGGGCTATCACTCTAGGCACTAGCATTGCCACTTCCTCACCTGTGGTTGAGGACTCGGCCTTTGCAACAACGGCAATCTTTGGGTCTCTCTCGTGAGCTTGCTCCTCCAACACATCTTCGGGTCCCCGAGCAGGCGGACTAAGAGTATCTCGATGTCGTCGATGGTGCGTGAGGATGGTAGGCTAACATTGCAGTGTAAGATCTCTTCACCCATGGGTGAGTCCCCAACTCCATATTTTCTAGTGATAGAGAGAGAGGCGTCCTATCTTGGAGACAAGCCGGAGCAAGAGGGTGGGGTGCTCACTTGTGGTTGCCCTCTCCAACAACACCCTTCCTTGATCTAGCGCTTGACACCTCCATTTTAGCCGCCATCTTGCGAATGAGGGCATCTTGGTCTCTGAGTTTGTGCTCGGTGAGCATGTGACTTTCCGTCGTCGGCGACCTTTTGGACTCTTTGAGTGGTAAGCGCTCCTTAGCATTTGTCTCGTGCATCTCTGGAAGAGGTCTCCGACTGCCATAGTCGGAATAGCGAAAGGCCATCTCTTCGTCGGATAGACTCTAGTGTGATAGCATCGACAATGGGCAGTGAGTCTCGTCATTGTTAGCCATGAAGCAGTCGAAAAAGCTTAAAGAACAAGGTTTGTCTGTCAAAGTTTTCCTATAGGCGGCGCCAATTATGCGGGGTGAAATATCCTTAGTTCTCCGTGCTCCTTGAACCCAAGCTTCACGTCGCTTGACTTGAAAAAAAAAGATGGTGAGCTACTCGGCGGTGTCTTTGCGGATAAACCCTTCGACAATCAAAGACACACTTGGAGAAGAAGAAGAAGAATGAGAATAAAGCACTTTGAGAGAGAGAGTTATGAATTCTTTCGGGTTGCTTACCTCTAACGTTCCCCATTTGCTCATTTTCTAGGTTGGCTATGCGGCCTCGAGAGATTGTGGGCCACTATCTCTGCTATCCTTCCATGGACGGTATTTGTACTCCCCTCTAACTTCCTTACACGTGTAGAGACCAAAACCTCCAAACAGTGTTTGTCAAACCGCCAAACAGTATTGACGTATACCAGGAGTGGATTTTCCCTTCTTCATATCATTGGTCCAGTTGGTTCACACAATCGGGCTGTCACAACCGACCTATCACTTGGGGAAAAACACCACAATGATTGGGACGACCGAACTATAATAAATCGGTCTATCTGAACTGACTAGTCGTGAGGCTCGTAGTTTGACATCTCGGTCTCGTCCTGCTACCTTGTAAAGCATCTCAGCCCAAATTCAATCTGGATTGTCCGTGGCTTGGCCCAATGCATTACTATAGATCTAACAAAATATCAAGTCGAATCACAACTCGGTTGAGCACCTGTGTGTCTCCACATTACGTCGATGATGCCTTTCGCCCAGCGTAATAGGCAGGAATCGTGTTGGTTCATTTCGGTCGAGACATAGGTGCGGCCCTTGTAGGGCAACGTGTCACACCCCAAACTCGCCCTAAAAGTTTGGGCATGGCCAGGCTCGATAATGAGTCTCAAAACCAAACAATTAAATAGTATATATATCTTATATAATAAGGGGCCCGAATGGAAGCAATTGTTAATTTAAAATGACATCCATTGAGCCAGTGTTTAAATGCCAGGATCATAAAACATTTCATCATATAACTCAACGCATAACATAGTATATATGTAAGTGACAATTATATACATACATACACAATTCCAACGCCATATATGAGGGTATAACCAAAACATTCAAGAGTGAAAGTTATACAAGTTTATCGACATTTGACAAAAATGCTAGTGTCCCCGACATTATGTGCCATGAAAGGAACTCCACAAAATAAATAAGCCTCGCTTAATTGATTGGACATAGCGAATTACAATAGAGCTGCTAGAAATTTGGACTAGAATAGTCTCATTTGATTACCAACATAGACATACATAACACGGAGTGAGCGGGGCTCAGTGAATAATAGCATGTAGGTAGTTCATATAAACAGACAAAGATCCCACCGTAAGTAGGTACATTTTTTACATGCTTGTCCTTGTCCTGTATTCACCTTCGAAACGGCCTCAGGCCCAATATCATACAAAATGGCCTCAGGCCCATATATCAACAGCTATTTGAACATTGGTGGGTAGGTAGAACATCAACATGTACACCACCTCCCCCGACCTTAGGCCATGAGTTATAATCAATTCGAATCATATTAGGGTCGATGGGACATCGGCATGTGACCACCTCCCTCAGCCTTAGGGCTACCAACAACATGTAACTTACATCTGAACGGCCTCAGGCCCAGTAATGACAAAATAGACGACCTCGGGTCCATAATGGTACCATTGCTCGATATCACACATAAGTTTCTCAATTGTTCACCATATAGAGACATAGCTTATTCACAATTAACAATATGCTAACGATAACGATTGGCAGTAAATAAAGCATATCACTACACTACTATTACTCACAGTGCTGTGGCGGAGCAATAGTCTCTTTATGTAGGTGACCTACACACAACATGTAACTCATAAATTAGTCTATTTTCTTTAGTCTTTTCCTCTTTAATCGATATCCGATTTGTTCAACCTTCATTTAATTACAAGCATTTTAAAAGCTTCAAACACACATTTTAGCAATCCCAGAGGGTCAAAAAGAAGAAAAGAAGAACACATAATTTTTCCCCTTGGGCCGCATGTGCCCCCGCATGTACGGGAAGGTGGGCCACACGTGCGCTCCGCATGTGCTTTTATTTCAGTACCTCAAGTTCACACTCCCCTGTTTTCCACACGTGCGGTTGTGAGCCCTGCACGTGTAGTGGTGCTTCCTAAACGTGCGGCCATGAGCCCCGCACGTGCGGTCGTAGCCTCTATTTCCAGCAGTCCGAACCAAGGTAAAAATTCAACAAGGCAATCTCATTATAAAATAGAAAACAGGAAAATTAATGCAATATTATGATACAACATCACAATAAACATGAATTAGAAGCTTATCTAAATCATAACTCCCTCCAAATTCATATACACAATTCATTTTCTTAGATTCTAGCCATATTTGGTTTTCAAATATACATACATACATATATATATATATATAACCATCTAAATATATAGATGAGTTCAAACATGTAATACCAAAGAATAGGATGTAATTTCCTACCATATAGCTCAACTTAATTCAAAACAACCAAATGATAAGAATATCTTCCCAATTAATCACTTATCTTACACTTCACTGCCAATACAAACCCTAGCTTGCATGAATGTAAAAGAAGTTCTTACTCAAGTCAATTAAAGAGGGTTTTCTTGGTGGATTTTACCTACCTTGAACTCAAGTCACCAAAATTCTCCTCAAATTTCCAATCTTCCCTCTTGTTGAAGTCTTCTCCCCTTTCTCTTCCTCTCACACACTCTCTCATTCTCAGGAGATTTTTCTTATGATGGAAGGTTATCAAGTTATGAGTTAGCAAGGGTTATTTAAGGGTTGACCATAAATTAATCAATTTAATCATTCTGAATCCAATTTTTACAAAAATTCATATTATGATCTAAAAATCATGTTCATCACAATTATAAAGTCAATTTCGAGTTATCGAGCTTCTAAGGCTTCCAATTACTAATCCAAACGTCACGATTGTAACAGATTTTTCACACAATAGACATATATGAATCCGTAATTATATAAATCACATAATTAAACTTAATTCCACATGAAATTTCACATTAAGCATATAACTGCACATATAATAAGAAACTGAAAGCATACCAGAAGCATATAAGAGGATCGGGTTATTACACAACGCCATACCCCACGCTACCATAGCTCGACCCTATTGTTCGGCGCAAATCCCCCTCTCAATTTTTTTAGTGACTTTTTGACTCTTACGCTAAAAAGTAATGTTGCCAAACGAGGCCTAAGTAGGTTGTTCTTTATCTCCTAATGACCTAACAAAGGTAAATCACTATGTCTCATTTATAAAAATTGGGATATTTACTCACAAGTCTCATTTTGTGAATTTACACTCTATATTAAGTCCTAGATAATATTTTTTTACTCTTTCAAGTCTCATTAATTTTTAATAAAGGAAATTACCCTTCAAGATTGTTCATCATTTGTAATTGTTTATAAAAGAATATGATGATATGATATATATTTTGATTTTGAATACCTTAAAACATCATAAATTTTACAATAAACATTTATTTTTAATAAAATTTATATTTCTAAAATCAACACAATGAAATCTATCAAACAAGACTATAACATAAAAATAATATATATATTTTTATTATAAATTTACAGTTTAAACAATTTTTAATAGTAAGTTTTTTTTTTTTTAGATAGATTTATTTATAAATCTCATTTAGAGGATTTATAACCTAATAAGTCCATAAAGTTTTCTTATGTTCCACCTAGGGGTGTATGTAGTCTTGATTCGAGAGTTTGAGAGTAAAATTATAAACCGAATGGCGATTGATGAATTGGCAAATTGCTATTTGAGCGATTTTGGCGGATTGATAGATTGAAAGATATTCTAACTAATTATCAAGCATTTACATAATATATAACACTAATTTGCATAATATTTTTCATATATATAACACAAATTAATTTTACATAATATTTTTCATATATATAACTATTAATTTGTAATAAATTTCACATATTAAATATCTTTCACATTCATTTTTACTTGATATTTTATTATATGTTGAAAATTATATATGTATTAACTATAATGGAGCGAAGCAGTTTGAAAGCGGATTTTAAATTTTAAAGTTTAAACTGCGGTTAGCGGATAGAACGGTGCAAATTGATGCGGATCGGTACGGTTTTAACGGATTTGGCGGTATTTTGCACAACCCTAGTTCCATCTAATATTTTATATTTAGACTTGTATATCAAGAGGTTATTTTTTTCCTTATTTATAATATTTTTGGGACTAATTTACCCTTTGTTCTATTTTTGATCGTACGTATTACACACAATTGTAATCTTTACATTTTTTTTTCCATTTTGGCATTTTTGGCAATCACTGATTTTGGAAAAATTAATGGGGTATGTTTCTTATACATTTTAGTAGAGTTTTGAATTTTTTTATTCTTCTATTGTTGCGGTTCGAAAACTCTGTGTTCTTCTATTGTTGCGGTTCGAAACTCTGTGTTATTCCATTGTTGCAGTTCGAAACTCTGTTTTCTTCCATTCAGAGACCGTATGGGCAAGGTTAGCTTCATTTTTATTTTGCAATTGCATATAGGTATGCATTTGATAAGGTTTCATGTTCAATAATATTTGGTAGGGATTCAATAATTGTTTAAAGTTGGATTCGACTTTTTGTTTCAAGATGGAATGATATGATATTATATATCAGTATGTGCATGCCTATTGGTTGGGTATTTAAGTGAATATGAACATTTACATCTACTGAAATCATTGTTGTTGTGAATTATTAGATTTTAATGTGTTGCAATTACTATTGTAATCATCATATCATTAATCAATATTAATATTTACATTCAGGAATAGTCATACAAGCACAAATAACAATATGTTGTTTTGGTCACAACATATTTTGTATTTTGACAGTACAACACAAAGATGTGAGTGTTTACATCAACATTGCATTTAACACAATATGCACTAAGTCAACGGTTATGTGTATGCAATAACAAGTAACTACCAACAATGTGAATGTTCACAGTGTTTCTATAATACCAAAATAACATGACAACATTAACAATGAATTACTTAAATCACAATCAATATTAATATTTACATTAAAAAATAGTCATATTAGAAAAAAAGAAGAAAGAAAGTGTTATTTTAGTCACAAACATAGTGTGTACATAGAGATATGAATGTTCACATTAATTTTTGTAATACAAATAGGTAGTTGCATCAATATTAATGTTCACGAGACTCACGTAACATTGAGTGTGTATGGTTCTATGAGGAGATATTATTTATTAGTATGCATTTATAATGTGAAAGTTTACATCAACATTTATTAGAGATAAGCGATTTAAGATTTTGGAAATGTGAAGATTTTCTCCATGAAATAAGAGAGATTTTTTCTTGGATTGAGGAGATATTTTTTTTCCATAGAATAAGGCATTATTATTATTATTATTTTTTTATTGTTTATTGGTTTCAAAATAGAAACATCTGCAAAAAAAATTTGAAAGGGTGTTTTGATCATATTACCTTAAATAGGGTCCAATAGAATACTATAAAAAAAGATGGGTTAAATGGAACATAACACTTAGGAATAGGACTTTCTAAAAATGGCCATTTTTTTTAAAATTCTTAACTAACAATATTTATTTGGTCTAATTTTTTCTTATAAATATGGAGTTTATTGAGTCAATTAAGAGAAAATTTCATACAAAATTAAAAAAATATATATACTTAAAATGAGGAAGTTACATTAAAAAACTAATAAATTTCATCCAAAATTTTTAAAATTATATTGTAACTATGAAATTTATCTACAATAGATGATTCCTAGTATTTGACAAATGTTTCAGTTTGAAGAAATTCCTCAATTTAAAAAATTGAAAAATAAGTCTATTTATAATTTTCTTAATTTTTAATCATAAATTAAAATTTTAAACAAATAAAGTATCTCTTTCACATATAAACATACGTAAACAAATTGAGAAATATCTCAATTACAAAACTAAGAAACCTGAAAATTTTCTTTCTTGACGAAATAATTATATAGAACATTTCTATGCAAAACTGAGAAATTTCTCTATTTTTTTAAGTTTTAAAATTAAGAATATTATCAGTTTAAACCTGAAACTGATAATATTCTTAGTTTTAGCATTGGAAAGAATCGATAAATTTCTTAAAAAAAGATAATATTCTCAATTAATATTGAAAAAAACTAAGAAATTTCTCAGAGTTTGCAAACTGAGAAGTTGGTAGTTTCTTATAACTAAAAAAATAAAATTTTAATGTCACCAACAGTAACACAAAAGGTCTTAAGCAGGATGGCAGCAGTGAGTAGAGGAAACAGAGCAGTAGTGGGCGGATGACAGCCAGTCTTGTATGGAAAGAGAAGACATGATCAAAGGGTGGATTCTCGAATAGGTAAACAAGGAGTTTTTACAGTGTTTGTTGATAACCTTCCATGGTCAATGAACCCAAAAGGTCTGTTTGCATTATTTACAAATTTCGGAGTAGTGAAAGATGTTTTCATTCCAAACAAGCTTAGGAAGGCTCCAAAAACAAGGTTTGGTTTTGTTCGATATGATTGCCCAGTGGAAACTGGAGTAACAATTCAAAAAGCTAATGGCCTATGGTGCGATGATAAAGAATTGCAAGTGAAGGTAGCATAGTTTGAAAAGATAAGAAGAAATGGGAAGGAAGGCAGGCCTATTAAGAATGTGGAACCACAAGGCTATTTGGGAAGAAAGTTTGAAAAGATATGAAGTAGCTTTTAAGGAAAAGATGGGGCCTCGGTCCTATGCAGAAGCTATGGTACAAGGCAACAGAATAGCAAATGAAGGGCATATCACATTGGGTGTTGAATCAGGTAATGCATGGTTGTATGAGAGTGTCATTGTCAAACTAAAAAGTTACTATGCTTTCTCAGACTTTTGTGAGGATGTCCTGCAAAGGGGTTCTAGGGATATTGTTGTAAGAAAAGGAGGTGGCCGAATAGCTGTGGTGTCCTTTAAGACAACAGAGGACAAGAAGTCCTAGATGGTCCTCTTGGATGAATGTCTAAAACAATGGTGTGAATCAATAACAGAGTGGCAGAAGTATATTTCTCTTGAACAAGAGAGGGCAGTATGGTTGAGCGGCCATGGGGTGCCTCTGAATCTCTAGAGCACTGATATGTTTAATAACATAGGCTGAGTATGGGGAGAAGTAATTCGAGTGGATGAGGATACAACAAATCACATATTCTTCAGTTGTGGGAAGGTCAAAGTGGGAACAAAAATAATGTCCTTAATTAACACAGTAATACAGATTAGATGTTGAGATATGCTATATCCAGTTAGAGTATGTGAAGAACAAGTTTTGGTCACTAAATTTACTAGTAAAACATGTGAGTGTAAGTCAAGTCAGAAGAGAGAAGATCTTTGCAGTGCAATCGGAGGAGAGGAGCAAGTGGCTGGTAAGATTGCAGAGGTGAACAAGGCTGAGGTGGAAGGCTTAATTCAAAATGTGGTGGACATGTGTGCTGATATGGCACGATCACAGAGGGCTGAACTGGAACACATTGCAGCAGCGGCTGTAGGGAAGATGTCCAACGATGGCTTTACCTTGAGAGTGGAAGAGACTGTGGATGTGGGTTTGGGAACCCAAAGGGTAATTAAAGCAGGCGTGAAGAGAAACAATACAGACAATTTGAATGCTATCAAACTTTTTAATGAAGGGAGTGGACATGTGGAAGGTGTTGGCAATGGATACATGAGAAGCATTAGGCCCTGTTTGTTTTGGGAGATAGAATGGAAGGGATTGATAGTGAGGAGATTAATAGTGAGGGGATTGTTAGTGAGGAGATTGATAGTGAAGGGATTAGTAGTGAGGAATTGTTAAATTATTTTTATATAAAATAATAAAACAAATAAAAAAATATAAAAAATTAAAAATTATATTTTAAAAAAAATTTCCAATATATAAAAAATAAAAAAAATAAAAAAATTTCTAATCTCCTCACTATTTTTCTAATACCATCTCTACCTCCTCCTTACCAATCTCCTCTCCAAGGGTATTAGTAATACCAAGGGACTAAAGGCGCCTCACAAAACAAAATTGACTATTACTAGCAATCGTCCCAATCTCTTTCAGCCAAACCAAACGGGGCCTAGTGGGACTGGCCTGGATAAGCCAGGAATAGCATTGGAAGTGGATTTGGTTAAAACTCAGTATGATGGGCCAATAATTAGGCCCATAGTTAGTATTAATAACCCAAATAATGAGGTGTCACAGGCCCAGGATGTTGTGTCATCATCATCTTTTGTTGAGTCAACATATGCTATTGGCAACACGGTTAGGAAAATGTGGGTGGTTAAACAGAGGAAAAAGTTAAAAAGGAGGAAAGACAACAGAATCTTGGTGGATAAACATGGAAGAACAAGTGGAGGGAGAAAGGAAAGGAAAAGAGATGCAGTGGGAATGGGAAGTTGGAGCAGAGGTGTTGTCCTTAGAGGAAAAGCTGGGTCAAAAAGCAAGGTCGGGTGCTCAAAGGAAAGGCACGAGTAAAAAAAGAAATTTCTGGGTCAAGATCAAGATTGGGGTTGATTGGGAGAAGTTTAAGCACTGATATGTCACCTCAAGAGGAGGCAGAAGCAACAATTTGTATGGGCAAAGCTTTAAGCATATGCTTTGGTAGAAATGAAGGAGAGGTGAAAGAAAAGTTAAGAGCTATGGAGCTTAAGGATAAACTTAATACATCATTTAGGGTTGCAGATGCACAGATGGGAGCTGATGTGCAAAGTTGATTGATTGTATCAAGTGGATGCAAGTGCTTTGTTTTGTGTCTTAATGAAGTTCTTATCATGGAATGTAAGGGGTTTGGGTAAAGCTAAAAAGAGAAGGAGGGTAAAATTACTGCTCAGAGATAGGAAGATTGATTTTTTATTTTTTTTATTTTTTTTTTCAAGGAGCTGAGGTTGCACCAAATTTTGTTAAATCATTATGGCCTGTGGATGAGATGGAATTCATGGTAATCGAGTTTGAAGGTAGGGCATGTGGGTTTTTTTGCATTTGGAAACCAACTGTTTTCAAGCTATCCAAGTGTTATAGCACTAGGCATTGCATTGTACTCTCAGGTACTCTTCTTCCAGGTTTTAATTGTGTCCCTATCAATGATTATGCTCCAAATGACATTATTGAGAGAAGTAGATTCTGGAATGTGCTACATGGTTTGAAATCTAGCTTCTATAATCCTTGGTGTCTAGCTGGTGACTTTAATGAAATCAGATATCTTGCCAGGGAAAGAAAGGGGGTGCTCTAGAAAGGGATAGATGGATGAAAAGAGTTTAATTTATTTATATACTAGAAAATATGGAGCTCATTGATTTACCCATAATAGGTAGGCAATTTACGTGGTGTAACTCTGATGGAAGGGGACATATGGAGTAGAATAGATAGAGTACTTATGTCAATAGAGTGGATAGGAGGGTTGAACTTAGCAAAGTTATGGGGTTTGGATAAAAGCCCCTGTTGTTGGAAAGAGGATACAGGAGGATTGGGGCCCCAAGGCCATTTCGTTTCATAAATGCTTGGACTCTGCATCCGAGAATTTGGGGAAGTCATAAAGAAAGGCCAGGAAGATCCTACAATTTCTGGTTGGGCAGGTTTTGTTATAATATGAACAAATTGAAGGCTCTACGTTCAGTGTTGAAAAAATGAAATATGGAGGTTTTGAAAACGTTACTCATTCATTAAAAGCAACAGAGGAGCTCCATGCCATTGATCAGTGGCTGAATTTAGAATTCTGGGGGAATGAGGCTAAAGAAGAAGAAGTTAGAAAAAGTATGGTTATTAGAAGGAGAGGAATGGTTATGGAGGCGAAGTCTAGAGTAAATTGGATTTTAAAGGAGACAAAAACCACGAGATTTTTCATGTCATAGCTACAAGCAAGCAAAATCGAAGTATGCTGGAAAATCAATTGAAGTGGATAGGGGTGCTTCATGAGGATCCTGAGAAGGTTAATCGGGGAGCTAGTGAACCATTATAGAAGAAGGTTTTTGAGAGAAGAGTGGAAATCTAGACCCAAACTCAAGGTTTCTTCAAGTTCATTGGTCAAGATAATGGTTCTAATGGGCTAGATTACACCATTTTTTAGGAAGGAGGAGGAGATTTGGAGAGTTATTAGGGAGAGTGATGAAATAAGGCTCCAAGACTGATGGCTTCAACATGTCTTGCTTTGAAGTGTTGGAAGTGGATAAGAAGGATATCCTGCAATTCTTGAGGTTCTATGATAATAGATTTAGCTTGTTAGAGGGATTAGATTCTTTCATAACATTGATGCAAGAATGATAGCCCATGTGGTGTTTTGATTCTACGGACAATTAACCTTGTTGGATCTCTTTATAAAATTACATCTAAGGTTTTTAGCCTTTAGAATTAAGAAGGTATTGCCTAAAATAGTTAGAGAATCTCGATATAGCTTTTGTTATTGGGAGGAACATTTTAGATGGGGGTTTTAGTATCCAATGAAGTAGTGGATTGGTGAAAAAAAGGAAAAAGAAGAAGAAGAGTCGTCTTGAAATTGGACTTTGAGAAAGCATATGATCT